>OY998136.1:10408031-11858646 GCA_963921915.1 Hyposoter dolosus | reverse complement strand
GGTTGTGCTTTGAGTCGGGTTCACCTTCTACCATTCTACGATGTCGGCGCGGTTGGGTGAATCTGGCTATCAAAAGTAGTCAGAGGGCGCTTGTGCGAGGACCTACGGCAATGAGGTTTTGGGACTTTGAGATTTGATGAGGGTTTTGGGGAAATTTTCCTGCTGATTCTGCGCTGTTCTGCTGCTTATCGTCGGCGGGGCTAGGTTTTGTGCTCACACGCGAGCTGAAACAAAAATCAGAAAAAAATCAATTACAAAGCACCGAAAGAACGAGGAGCTCTGTGTCAAGGAAGTCAAGGCTACAAACTTAATTGTGCAGAACCATGAAATCTCATTGGAAATGTTTTCCATTCACATTGCAATTCAATGCAGAGTTGAAAACAGTTTTTCTCAATGGAAATTACTTGACTGAGCACTACCTTAAAATCTCGCGTGTCAAATAAAACAATTTCCCACACATATTCGAAAATATGTGGCGCAGAAAATAGTAGACACGTGCAACCATGCATCGTTAATGTTTACGATTATTATTTTCATAATTATCAAACTTGTCTACTTGGAACAACGAAAAATGAGCACAATTTGAAATAAATAAGAAAAAGTGTTAACGATCACAAATGCATTTTTAATTTGATGCCCCGCGAACCGTCGACACGTACTCCACACAGAATCAAGCACCGAAATGCTGTTTTGACGTTTTCACAATTTAAACGACGAGCGCTCAATGAATCGCTGTCACGGAGGGATTATTTCAATACGTACTGGGTTAAGTAGGGTCAATTAGTTATAAACTGTGATAACGGGCGTGGGTTGTCCTCGTACTCCGATCTAAGAGCCAACACGTTTTGCATCGTCTTCATCTCGGAGATTGACAATAGAGCCAGTCACTCTGTCCAAGATACTATATATATTTCGAATATTGAGCTATGCATTGTAAACTTTTAATACACGAATAAGAGAGCCAATTTTTAACAATTACTCTTTGAATGTCTTGAGATATTATTTTCCTGCTCAAACTATCGATTTTACAAGTGACTGTTGGTCCCTGAATAATAATTTAATTCGAGACGATAACGTTTATTATCAAATGAATGAATTCTTTCAAAATGGCGATCGTTTTTGTCACGAAAATTTTCTGATTACGTATTAAAAATAATGAAGAAAAACTCAACGACTGTAGTTCGAAATCCATTAAAATCTTCAACAAATGCAATTTTCAAAAAGTGTTGGAGGAGCAATTATAAATGATAAATGATCATGGTGAAGCTCGTAATTATAAAATATTACGTAATGATGATATTTTTCATAATTACGTACAAAGCCTCAAGAGAAATATTAAATTAAAAGCATCGAGATGAATGTAAGGAATGAGCGAGACTTAAGAAGTCGGCTTTTGAGCAACAAGAACACGATCAAATTACCAACTAGTACCGTAAGAAGAGATCGCTTCGTGTCGCCGTACCAACGCCAGAATTCCCACAATTCTATTATCTGCGTGCAAACTGACTCGGATAATGCTACTACTTTTTGCGCACATTCACTTACTTAACACACCGTGGTAATTATAAATGCAACGAATTCGTTCGAGCGGAGCGAGAAAACCTGAAAAAACATTTTCATTCAGCCACGAGGCTCCGTTTGTATACAAACTCTCTCATTCGGCTCTATAAATGTCAAATTATTTCCCAACCCTCGAGATCGATGTCTAGAAAAAAAAAATTTGATCGGGACGTAGAATCGATTTTTTTAGTGCTTGAAAATAAATTTTATTGAGAGAGGAACGAATTGGAGTCTTGGGGCCACTGCGAGCACTTTACTCGATGGAATATTGTCAAAAGTCCCAATCCTCAAACAAACATTATTGAGAGAACGTTGTGAAGATAAATAAATAACGTTCATAAATATTTTGATTCAAGAATTATTATTGAAAAAATTATTATTGATGATTTTGTTTGAAAAATATTATCAATGTTTTCCGAGCCATTAATCGAAAAATAAATTTCATTAATTCGAACGACAACCGATCCTCCCAACGTGATTTCGTCGTTGGCTCAATCCGATTCCTTCAGTGATTCATAAATTAATATTTTACTGTATGATGAATATTTAAATGGATAAATATTGGGAAAAAAAACTTTCGATTATAATCTCGTTACAAAATTATTATCAATAATTTTTGAAATAATTAACCAATCGACTCATATTTTACAGCATTATAAAGATTCATCAACAAATAAGATGTTGTTGTCGGTCTCAATCTGTTATAACTTTGTGAGACATCGAAGCTGAGAATTTCGTTTCGTCAAACAACGCGATGATCACGTGATTCCACGTTCCCGACAAAGCTTTGAACTTTTATTATCAAAAATATCATTAAATAAACGGAACGAAAGTTTTTTCGAAAGGTGAAAATAATTATTAAAACTGTTTGGTTGAAAGAATTGAAAAAAAAAAAAAAAGAATTCTTTTCGACCGTGACAGGACTCGAACCTGCAATCTTCGGATCCGAAGTCCGACGCCTTATCCGTTAGGCCACACGG
This sequence comes from Hyposoter dolosus, assembly GCA_963921915.1. NCBI lineage: Eukaryota > Metazoa > Arthropoda > Insecta > Hymenoptera > Ichneumonidae > Hyposoter > Hyposoter dolosus. The sequence continues at coordinate 11,856,106 of OY998136.1, read as the reverse complement.
TCGCTTGAGGGTTGTTAGTCATAATAGGAATATCAACCACGAGTGTAAGGCTTCATTATTGATTCACGCGGTGCTTCAGCCAATAAGCGACAGTTGTTAAAACCACAACGCCCACGTTTCAGCTTATCGTATTTTCATTCGTAGTGAGGTAACTTTGCTAGTCGTATCCATTTATGATTCATATCAAAGAAGCGAGTCTCTATATATAGAACAAAGCGCCGAAGCAGTGCCGAGCCAGATTTTGGCCTGGCAGCGATCTACACAAAGAGGAAATGATCGCTGGTTGCAAAGCTTTCTGTCAAAATTTCATTTCAACAAGTCGAACGATCGGTAAATATTCAAATTTCAAAATTTCCACCCAAAAATCTTGCGCGTCGTATCATTTTCGTACGCGGATGCTTGTACGAATAGTTTCCAACATTTTCTTACGTGGGACGAAATGTGAATTGAATCTTAGCGCGCGAAAGCATTGTTTCCGTAATTTTTTACACCGCCGGATATTCCGAGGCGCTAATAACAAGAAATAGCAAAGACATCTGTTTGAGAAAGGACGTTAAAACCTTTGGAATGCGTCGAACGTGTGTGGATCCGAATCCGCAGCAGCATTTTCCTCGACATGTAATAAAAGGCCCTGAAATCCTCAATGACATAATAATAGGAAGGCGTGTCTTCACGTTTGTATGTGTATGTGTCTGTTTCAAAAGATTGTTCCAGAAAACGCTAATGCCCGTCACATTTTCACTACATTCGTACACATGTGCATGTGTACATCCTTTGGACTAAATACTTGATAAATAGCCACCATCACGCGCGCCGAATCATATATATCACGACACACTGTCCGAGTTTCGCGGGGGTGTCACCTCGGTCATTAACGATACAGGAACTGAAACTTCGTGCAACCAACGATTTTAACAAAGATGTGTTTTGGTTTTTTTTTTGTTTTTTTTTTTTTTTTTTTCATTTTTTTCAACCGGACAATGAAATATTTCGTCGACACGAGACGCAAATATTTCCCAATGACAAATGAAACTGTCAACTTGGAATTGGAGTGTTTGATCTGCTTTTGGAATTTCTTGAACACGAGTATAGGCAACGACGATGTTTCACACGGTTTCCAAAGGTCGATAACCTTTTGAACCGGATCCAGGTCAGTTGCTTCCAGTAGGTAATTCTAAATGGACGGCCAAAGCAATAACAAATGGTACGACAATGGTCACCACGCCTGCCTTAATGCCAAACTCGTAAATGTTTTGATTCGTCTACGTTTTGCAAATCGAATGGGAAAATAGCCCGAAGTAGCTGAGGAGACTAAGGGCAAAAAGGTTATGTACTCGAGAATTGCTGAGAAAAAAAGGAAAATCCATATGGGTACTGTCGCTTGTAACGCAAACTGCAATGATCGAAAAATTTGCAAGTCATGTTTGCAAAATCTAATGACAAGAAACCGAGAGGAAAAAAGTACGTGCTTGGTTTTCGATTATTATACCGAATCGATAGGATTCTTTGTTGAGACCCGCGTAATTTAGTCTCGACTCGAAAGTAAACGTTCCAAACACTCCAGCTCAATCGACAGCGAATATAACGAATCGTCTTATCGTATGCTCGCTGACTTTCCAAAACTATTCAATCGCCGTGAATTGGGAAGGCCCACTATCAACATTTTATAAACAAATAAACCCTCGGATTGTTGAAATTGAAAGTTGAAAATTACAACTTTGAGGGTTGAAATTCGCAAAAAACGTAGCAAAATATATCGTGCATCTTTTAGTGGAATTATGTTTTAATCCATCGTCTAGTTGTCAAGAGAACGATATTTAAAAGTCACATTTTTTGAATCCTTGTACACAGGCTCTTATGGTAAACACACTCCTTTTCCAAGTATTTGTATTTTTTTGAAGATTGATCTTTCCAACTTTAGCAAACGAAGAACGATCATAAGAAAATATAATTTTCAAAGAAATCACTGCTGCCTTTGAAAACTCTTGCTACCCTTGAAGTTTATCTGGAAATTGAAATTGAAGAAAACTTATTTCGTGTTAACGAGCGACATAAACAATTGAAAGTTCGACAACGCTGCATGCAACGGTTTTTTAAAGATTGTCAATATTTTAAACACCAATTAAGCCCAACAGTTAAATTACGCGTAATTACAATAATGGGAAAAAGAAATTGTAATCTTTGATGATAAAAAAATGAAAAAAGTTCGGCTATTTGTCAAACGGACTCGATTGAATCGTTCGACAAGTAGAACTCGTGGTTCAATCGTATTTTTTCTAGCGTACAGAGTGCTATGGAAATTAATGTCTGAAGCAAATCATGACCGACCTTCGAGAATTAATTCGATCGTTTTATTTCTTCTGTGAATTTCGATCGATTCATCTCCCCCGGAGATCGCTCCACGATATGAAAATGTTATTATAACGAAACGAGGCCCTGCTGATTTTCATACGCACAAGAATTGTTGAACGCGATGCCCCATCAGACGATGGTGAAGCAGTCACTCGGCCATTTCTATTCAACCGAACGCAACCCATTTTGCAATTTGCGTGCAGCCAACACTTCCGCTGTATGAAATCGTATAATAAATATAAATAGCAAATTCAAAGTTTCCTCTCGATCCTGCGTATCCGAAACTCTGCTCGTCATGTACACTGACACGTATGTCGCTTTATGTAGATATACCAAGTGCCTCAAATTTGCATGACAATAATTCTAATCAATCAGTAAGGATTTTTATTCACTCACGTAATTCTACAAACCGTGACGTTATTGTTATGATTTTTTTTTTTTTTTCAATTTCACGCTCGTCTTTTTTCGTACGAACTTTGCCAGCGAAAATTACAGGCAGCTTTCTCGCAAGCAAATTTTTTTTTGCCCATCAATCGCCCCCTCCCGAATTTTGTTGATTCCCAAATGGAAGTTTTTGCTGTTGTTGTTGTCTTGAATAATAATTATGAATTTTCTACACATTTTTGAATGAATACTTTGGAAGCGGAAGGAAACTCTGGAAAGGTTCCGAAAGACTTCAGAAAAATGAACCAATCAGCCTTTTACGAGATGAGAATAATGTGCTTCTGCGAAAGGTCCTTAACAGTTCGTATTTATTGGTAACTAATTTTACAGTCCATAAATCAAATGACCAAGTTTTTTCAACGTGGAGAGCAAAAAACCTGTCGACAAATGATATAAACGCCGCGTCCTTGGCCCTGGCCGTAAGAAGTTTTTACGAGGTCGTCTCGTAATCACTGCCGATAGGAACGGATGTACTATTAACATCGAGACACCTTGAAAAAAAAGGAAAAAAAAAAAAACACGGAAAAACAACACGATCCTCATAAGCGACGTCTTTTGTGAGAGCAAGAGAGATCGTGTCTCGATATCGTCGGGCGAATGACGCCTTCAAGTCTATGCCGACCATTGAGCCACGAACGTTTTCGTCTTTACCTCAAAGTGATGAAATTTTGCGGAGAGACGCTATAGTGAATGAACCGAGTATTTTTTTATACGTTGATAACGATGAATCGCGAATTTATGAACTCGTCATTGTGCACAGTGCTGGCGTGTGTTATTTTTGGAGCATGATTATTCAAAGGTGGGAGGAAAAGCGGAAACGTTGTAATCCGCGTTAGGGATTTTATGACGAACGGGAAGCTGCACGGAAGGTCGCGTGTCCGGATACGGAATATTCCACTTTTTATTATACGTGCAAATAAACGTATTTGGTCTCGATGCATCGATGAGTGAACGAAAAATGAAACCAGTAAAGAAAGAGAAAATCATTGAGACTCGAACCTCGAACACGCGGAGGCTACTCCACTCGTTACGGTCTTAACGAACGATCTTGAAAACCTTGATCGTCGCGATCGATTATAGCCGATCGTGCGTTGCTCCTCGAAAGAATTTGAGAGCCAAAGACGCAAGCAATTACATTTGCAGTCTCCGAAAAAGCGATGCAGGCGCCAAACTAACTCGATTTGCATCGAAAAAACTGTAATACCAAAATCAACACGAATTCCAATGAATTAACGGAAACGTCATTAAAATCGTCGATGTGATTATCCATCGATGGAACTAGCCCTACAATTAAAAATGTATAGACAATGTTTAATGTTCAGATCGTAAAGTTTGTGTCAATATTCGAAATTCTATTCCATTTTTCCAAATTCCACATTCTGCACAACGAAATTTTTCACTTTCGATTCTTCCACACACGCAATTTACTCCATTCACGTAGTCCCACGTGATTCAAAGAAAAGCAGACGAAAAAAAATACAAAAACGTCAATACAAATCACAATCTCTTTTTTTATTTGCTACTCGACGATACTCATCGCGTGGTAGAACATTTTGCTCAACGGATGCAGCCACAATGATCGCTCCATATTGTGTTGACGAACGTTAGTTCATTAGCCTCGGAAGAATGCGACAAAATTTCGACGGGATCGTTGAGAAGCTGGATCAAGTAAGGGAACATCGCATATTGATTATGCTCTCGAGAAACGACAAACGATATCGAAGAGAATAATCATAAACTCTTCGAACTACACCACAAAGGCATGTGCAGCTAGTTTCAACAATTCCATCAGCGGGAGAAACAAGGAACGAAGGACGTCAGAGAGGCTGTAATATATACGTTCTGCCTTGACCTGTTTGCAACTTATTAGATTATTACCTCAAAGGTCATTAATTAGCAGCAGGTAGTGGGGATTCTAACACTCGCAAACATATATCGATATATTGAGTGCATCTCAGCACACACACACACACAGATTGTCTATTGTAAAATATATAATGCGGGATGATGGAATCGTAAGAACTGCTCTTCGAGAGCGAGAACGACTAATTGCCAGGATGCGTGGATAAGTTGGTAATGACTGTAAAAACTAGATCCCAGGATGAAATTCTCGCGAGAAAATAATACAACGGGACGTAGTATAAACCAATTTCGACAAAACGACACGTGGTGAGGAAATTGTTTCGGAAATTACGATCGAATCATAAGAACTTGGCAGTTTATGGTGCATTGAGAATTTCCACCAAAATTGGAAGCATTTTTCCGTGTGGATTCTCAGGAGAATTTGGAGAAACTTTACACTCTGAACCGAGCAAAAAATTATTAGGATTTTCCTAATTGCGAAAATGATTTCGAAATTCGTATGAATTTTCAACACATTTTAAATGTTTTCGTTGAAAACATTGGCCCCACGCGATCGAGTCATCATTACATGTTTTTACCGTCGTCAGATATTTGCAAACAATGATGTGTTGACTTTTATTTCGTAAGACCGTTTGTAAAGTAGATTTGATGAATAGACACTTACGAGTATACGAAGAAAAGCAATTGTTTCTTGTTGTGATCCGTACTAGGTCGAGGATTATAAGCCAGATCGTGATATGTCCGTGTGACTACGAATATTTCCTCAATTTTACGTCGCTATACGTTCGAGTCGTAGCTCCTCGCTCGACGAATTTCACTGTCATAGAAATCTCGAACATGTGAATTACCGGGCAGCAAACTGCGAGTGCGAGAGAGTGAGAGAGACCGTCACGATTTATCAACGCACGAGTTCAATTAGCGAGGTTTTGCCAGCAATAAAAACGCAATAGAGTAATAGAGTGAGTCCAAAACGGAGGATCAAGCACTGGATAAATTATTCCTTCAACGTTAAGCTCTCTTCAGAGTCTGCGATCTGGTCAAATCTTCAGAAAATGTTTCAAATATTGAAAAATCAAGATTCGTAGTAAAACTTTGAATACACTCTCATTAATCACAGCACAAATGAATCTTTCTGACGTAACCGAACGGCAAATCTTTTCAGTCTGACAATTGTACGAAATGACTCGCGAACTTTCATAAATTCGAAAAAGAGGTACACGAAGTTAAACCTGTTGCTGCGTAAACAACCCAACGTAAAAATTCCTTCGTTCGAGTTGCACTTTCTTCAGTTGATTCTCGTAGTAAACTTCACTATCACTGAAATTTTAACATCAACTATCATTGACTTTATTTCGAATTTTATTTTCGAATACTTTCTTCAGTTTCGTTCTCTCGTACGTATAGTTACGTACGTACGAGCTCGTCTCTGTACAAATCGCTACGATAAGTGTGTTTACTTTCAAAACTTCTGAGCCTCTGTCGATCACACTCGGTGGGGGGAAAAACAATTTGCACCAACCGTCAATTACAAATGTATACGAATTCAGATGTATGTTGATAATCGTATATATATATATATATATATATATATAGATTCTGTTTAATTTACTCGTGTCTATATATACGAGTGTCAAGATCGTGGGACGAGAAGCGCGCAACGTTACTTAACGAACGTCATTTAGAGAATTTGACCCGCGAGATACGGTGAGTTGAGATGAAGTGAGTGTCGTAGATCGTTTGAAGCAACTAAAAGCTATACCTGCCACCTCCAACTGGACTACGGCATGTGTCCAGCATGTACTCTCGTACGTTCGGATATCGTACAGGCCAATACTCAGTTTACCGAGTTCTCGCAGTCACTGTATCAACGTGTACAGCCTGTGGCAGAACTTGTCACGAATTTTGAGCTCCTTTAAAATTGGCAATGACGTTGGGACGCTTAACGTATTACTATCAGAAAACGACTTTGTTTATGATTCTTTTAAAGTTTTGTACTAACGTTCTTGGCATCAAAACTAACAGTTTACTCCTCTGAAGAAAAATTTTCTGACCTTTAGAATTTGAGATATTTAATTTCCAATTTTTTATTTTTCTCATCTAAACGCGTGTAAATTGAAGTTGCGCTTCTTTTGTTTTTTCTTGCAACTTTTTAACGAAACGTGACTTCAATTTACGTGCGTTTTCATGGGAAAAATAAAAAATTGGAAATTAAATATCTCGAATTGTAAACGTCAGAAAAATTTTCTTCATATAGAAGAAAACTGTTAGTTTTGATGCCAAGAACGTTTATACAAAATTTTGAAAGAACCCTAAATGGAGTCGTTTCGTGATAGTAATACGTTAAAAGAATCGATCTCATTTTTTTCAAAGAATCTACGTCCTCGACGAGATATTAATTATAGAATTCTTATACCAACGAGAGGCATGCATTAATCAAAAATTTTTCAATGAGTATTTCACCGATGCAATCGCCCTTCGCGCCCATTAACAATCTCCGAGCACTGCGTCAATTTGTTCGAGTTTAAATAAATATTGACAAACTTTCCAGCTTCTGCAAACAAAAGTTTCTCGATTGGAAAATCATTTCAATTCGGTATGAAAAAAAAACAGGTTAATTATCTTCGTTACGCTTCTTAACGATTGGCACAAAAGCATAAATAATGATGTTTTGCACGTACAATTTAAAAGAGAATGTTTTATTCATGCAATAAAAATCAACTGTTCAATAATGAAACTCTAATTATCCAAAGTCGTAATTATATCAAAGCAACAGAGTCTTAACTGCGAATATTTGCCACAATCAACGAAACTGTGCTGAACTTTCATGTCAAATTTTCGCAAACGTAATTTTTCCAAAAACTCACAAATGATCTCTTGCGTGACGTTCTGCAAAAAAACAAAAAACACACCAAAGATCTTATGGAGTATGGGACAAATTTCGAAACACTTACGAGAGCATAATAAGCCACCGTTATTCCCACAGTCAACGTGCTTTCGTCACGTGTTCATTAGAATCAACACGTGTTGAGATATCGACGTGAATTCGAAGTAAGAAACGTAATGGAGATACAAATAAAAACGATCACTACCAAATGCGACCTTTTACTACGTGCATCACTGCCAAATTGTATATTCTGATTAAAAGAATAAGAATAATAATAATTGAACGTGAATTTTGAGGAGGAGAATATTTTCGTATCATTTGTTTCCGAATCGACGACGATATAGATTTTCATGAGAAAACCCGAGGCAGGCTTGTTGGTAACAACAAAATTCGAGAAACTATGAATACATTTATTTGCATATAGAAATATTTGACTATACTCGTGGGAGCATCGATCATCTTTGATGCTCGCCTCGTATACGAACATCAATGGCACCACAAATATGTATATACGAGTATAAACGTCTTACGAGATAAATGCTATCAATGGAAGAGTTTCGTTACGGACACCGTACCCGGTTCGGCTAATCGAAACTTCCGGTCAACCAGAAGAGCTTTGAGATTTGCGCTAGAATGATGCGAGAATATATATAGTAACGTAGGGCTTGTATATGTGCGTATGCCCACGTTGATGTAGATACCGGTCCCGAGCGGAGGCTTCGTAATTCGAAACCGGGAGGGTCACCCCTAATTGTCGATTCGAATTGTTTGTACGAACGTCAATAACACAATAAATGTCAGAATTATCGTGTGCCTCGAGCGACTCGTTATAAGCAGACTGTCCGGAAAATTTTAAGCAAGAAAAAAAACTCTGCGAGATTTACAATTTTTCTTTCTGTTGGTGTAAATTCGATCCTTAAATCTCTTATAAATCATAACTATGTAGATGCTTAAAGTTTATAGTTAAAAATAATCCTGCAAACGCTTGACAGTGCAGCAAAGAAATATCGAATTCGCGTATTTTGAAAAAATCATACGACCGTTTAATGCACATCGAGATACGACATGACGTCAGTGTGTACCATGAGAATAAAGCAGTTTTGTATAATCATCCCGCTGACTCATCACGTTTCGGGTAAAAACAACGATTCTCGCGCCAAAAAATCCTCATTATCGGACATCTGAACTGCCGCTACAGAAATAAATGATACTTGGACCAAAATACACGCTTTCTTCTTAGCAGGCAATATTTTCGAACTCTGGATTGCGTCGAGTCGCGATTTCGCTTAGTTATCCCTAAAGTCCCTCAGATCCCTATTGATTGAGGGAAAAAGCAATATAGTGCTAATCGAAGTCCACGATCCTTGAAATTTGATTTTATAATCCACAATGAAATTGAAACATTTCAGGAGGAGGATTTTTCAACATTTTTCATGAGAGATTAGGGATTCAATCGCCCGACAAATGTTTGGCTTCTGAATTAATAAATAAAATGGAAAATTTCAAGAAAATAAAAATTCAGACGTGGGAATCGGAAGACTCTCGTGCAGTAAAAACACAGAATCACCGGCAACCCCGTCGCTTCTGGATAAAAATAAATAACACTGGCCTTGAAGATGAATTTTTTTACGAATGAGCGTAAAACATGAGAGAAAAAATTCCGAACCAGTTGTCACTGTGACGCGAACGAAAACTCAAAATAAGTTTATGACGTTTATGGGAAAACGAAGTGTCTCTTGTGGTTGTCGCATTGCCGAGGAACTCCGATTCGGAGACACGTCGTTAAGAAAAGCAAAAGTAACAAAGACCGTCATCCCTTGCGGTAATCCCTTCGACAAGAACTCTCGTCCAGGCCCCAAAATCCACGGGACTACCAAAAGAAACTTTCAGAAAATTCATTTCGGCATTTAGCAACTTATCCTGAATATCTGGACGTGATTCGTGACCGTGATTGAACGTTTTATCTCGAAATAATTCTGCTCCGCTTCAATGAACTTGTGGAACCAAAGATCAATTCTAAACCCAATTTTATAACGTGTACGAGGAGCAAAAATGTCTGACTTCTCAATCTAAAATTAAAAAGAAAAACGTCTGCTTGGCGAATCGTGTTCAAAGCCAAAGGTCGCCTGCAGTGTTCTGCAAGACTCCAGACGATATTTCTACAGATGGCTACATTTCGTTTATTCTTCGCAGTTGCTCTCTTCATTCGTTGCTCTGTCATGATTGATAAACCATTTTGATTATCAATCGAAGTCGCGTGTAACGTTTGAAAATCGAATCAGATAAAAACTGCCATTTTTCGACATGACATCGAAAAATCCAATGCAAAATGTACAATCGATCACGATAATTATTCAGCAGTACTTGTGGTTATTTTCCCATGCAATTTGAGAAAATAGAGAGCAAGGAAACAATCACGGTGAATAGATCCCCCGAAGTGTAAATTTTCCAAGAATGTGCAGAGTAATTAATTAGGATAGTCATTAGTACCAAGTAGCCCAATAAGTAGAAAAGTACTTTTTGATTGGTTAATATTTCCATAATTCGTTTTCTCTGAGCAATCCCAAAATAAGTCTCACTATTCGTTACGATCCTGATAAATCATTGCGATCGATCACAATTACGATCCATCCAACCCAAAATAGTCCTTCGTTCGAATTGCGTTAAAAAATGTTGACTTTCTATTTTAATTAAAAAATCAAGCTCCGTGTCGATCATTTTTAAAATAAAAAGTCTTGCGGAATGTGGAGGGATTTACGTGGATCACGTGCTGCTCGGTCGCGTTTTATTTATTTCGTTTCGTTTTTATTCAGAACGACGGAATAAGATGGAGTAGAAAAATATGTGGATACACGCGTAACTGCTACCAAATATCGAAAAAGGTTGTAGCACGTGATCGATGATTAAACAAATTGTTGTCGGAGCTCATTCAACCCCGTTGGCGTATGGGATCAAGATATTTAAGAGCGGTTCGGACCGGATTCGTCTCGAGGCTAAGAATAAAACGATTGCGCATTTTTTTTTCTCACTGTGTTCTATCCGTCTATGTCTCACTTGTGTCTAAGACAAAAATTGATGTATTCGCCGTACATCTTGTTATGGTTGAGTTATTTATTCTCGAACGAGTCAGGGCTTCAACATGATTTTTCGTATCAATTCGATCGAGATTCGACGACCGAAGGATTTGACTTGATGACGTTCTTCGCGGTACGTCCGAGAACAGCGAAAACTGCGCCTGAATAATTATAAATCATAATGATTTTTAGTTCTCACTGAATTTCATAAACTTGGACGTCCCATGGCCTTTAACTTCATCCTACGAAGAACCACTATCAATTATCGTTGTTTTGACGAAGAAAAAACATGCTTTTAGCCTCTGCTGCTTGTAATACGTTCATTTACGGGACCCAATGATTTGGCACTCTCGTCCGAATTTATCGCGATTTATCGTTATTCAAATCGGGCATGTGTACAGTGATAGTCCACAAAATACACCAGAAGTGACTAATGGGAGTATGCACACAACCGCAGCTGGTTTTTCGTGACGTAAATCGAATTTATCAGTTTACTCTATCGTCCAAATTGACTCGAAAAATGACGGAAAAAACGTTTCTATTCGAGGCTCTTGGAATCGCGGCCAAGTCACACTCATTTTTCAACAAATTCGAATCATCGCTTTAATTACGACGTTAATTACGAATCAAGGAGTGCTTCTGAACTAAGTCACAAATAACAATTTTTCCTGATCAATAATAAATGATTGTTAAATGATTTATCGAGTTATGGGAATCATTGTTTTCACTATCGTTCGTCAAAGATGAAATGATTGCAAAGCTCGTGAAATATTTCTTGTAAAAACGTTTTTATGGCGAAAATCAATGCACGTTTTCTGGCGAGCTCATTTATTGTCATTAATCAAACTACACTTATCAATTCGATGACGTGTGATAAAACTTTACGTAAGACCGAATCACAAAGAAAACGTTATTGAAGTGTACGATTAAGCAAAGTGTACGAAGCAGCAACGAATAAGCACAAGGCCAAACATATTTCGGGACATTTTTTATTTCGAAATTTCACACCAATTGTTACAAACTGTCACTTTGCTTGTTTTTCTTCGTTATTTATAAGACTTGCGCATTTTATTACACACGCGCTTTAATGATTTAGTCCGTGCCACTGCGCACCGTGAGAAATCGTATCGCACGTTTTGCACGCTCCGGAGTTGGAAAAATGACATTTTTCTCAATGGTCCGATAGTCGCTGCAGAAAATCGAACGGAGCTTTAGGTTTTTGAAAAATTTATACTCGGGGATTCGCAATTTTCGTCGCACTCGCGCGATTCGTCACTCCAAAAGTCACACGAAACGGCTCGGCGGATTATCTATTAAAAAATGTTGCATCTCGAGTGCTTATAGCTGCGTAAATTAAAACGTTAAACTTTGACACTCTCTGCATTCGATTTTCATCACTTTTGTAGAGAATCACCGAGCCCCTCGTTGCCATTCGCTGCGCGTAGAACTTTTATCCGAATTTATCTTCCTCCTCCTATTTTTCGCTTATTCCAATACGTGCAAACTGAATTATTTTTTACATTGATCAACGACTCCTCATCCGAACATTTTAACTGACGTTTTCTCTCCACAAATTCGTGCCTCAGTCTCACCCGCCAAGTTTAATTAAAACAAGACCACAGTCACCCCACGTTGCATGACGAGGACATCGGTACTGCGCTGTCGAAGCAGCCTTAAACTTTCTTCGTACTCGTTTTCTCGCCATTATCACCGATGAATATATAAAAAAACAAAATAATGACGACCGAGTAGAGTACAAAAAGGAAAAAAGGAAGAAAAATTTGTTTTTTTTTTCTATTAACTAGATCGGGAGAAAGTGATTTTTTTCTTTTCCAAAGTATTTTCGTTGTTCATCAGGAACGCTGTGAGTATTTGAAGGAAATGTCAGATTCACAGTTTTTCAATTTTATAATAGAGTCTCTGCTGATGCGAAAGATTTTTCCAGGAGCCACTTGCCCCTTTATTTATGCAGAGTAACAATAATAAATGAAGCTTTTTATTCGCTACTCCATATTTTCTTGCGTTTCAAGAATTGTTTCGAGCGTAAATTCGAAGAGACATTTTAGTGAATTTATCCATTATCCTCACGAGGCAAGCCTACAATGATTAATCCAAATGTTTCGAAGCAAAAGAAAAAAAGGAACTTACGTTGTGTGGCGTGCCAAGTCTTGGTGAAAAGTTGCCCGGAGCGGGAACAACCGAAGCGCGGATACAAAGCTGAAAGCTTTATATACGGGGAGACGAGTCGAGCGGAGGGGAATCGTGGCTTCTTTCCCCTTCCACCGAGTCTTCTTCCCAACGACACAGTATTTGTAACGATATTCATAAAACGCTCCATCCCGTCATATGTACAATACAAACACATACACGTGACAATCGACAAATAGCAGAATGATCGTAAAAAAAAAAAAAAAAACGAAAAAAATTAATTTTTTACTCCATCCGCGAATGATACTGTGACGCCGACGAGCCTATACCGAAATAAGTCGGTCCCTCGTTAATGCGTACATGTTAAATACGCATTTCTACAAATCGAAGTATTTATCATATGACACATCGTTGTCCCTAAGTTCTTCCAGTTCTAAGTTCTTCAATTGATCAAAAACTATTTCTTTCGTAAAACAGTTGCACATACGAAATTGCCACTAATTCGCCTTGAAACGTAATTGCCAAAATATGCAGCAGTCGTTCTATTGCTCGGATCGAATAAATAAACATTTTCCAATCAAGTCCGTTGAATTATTTCATGGCTGAAAATATATACTCAATTCTGTTGTTCAATGAACAAGAAGAAAAACGCTTTTGTACACACAATATAAATATTAAGTGAAAATAATTCATCGCGTGACAGTTTTTCCAAGTGCTGTCTGCGTGTCTGATTCAAGAAAAGAAAACCACAGCTTTTTTTTCGTTCAAGTGAGAAACGTTAATAACACTTATTCGAATGCGAATATGTCTTTCCTTTTTTTTTCACACATTGAGCTATAGTGAAAAATCCTCACACGTTCCTCATTCTAATTATATCTTCGCGTCTCTTGGCACACGATTGTAAATAAATCAACAACCCAATTTTTCGATATTTGTTCGACGATTAAACGCTATCAAGAATGTCGACAAATTAATTCAGATCTTTGGGAATTATTCTTCGTCCACAGAAGCACAAATTAAGCTCATGCATTCAAATCTCGCATGCTTTCTGATTTCTTGCAATGAAAACAATTCATATTTTTCGACCCAAATTCAACGAGACAAAGAGTTCACACGTTTTGAGTGCTTTTGAAAAATAATGTTTTTTTCATTCCCTCAAAATCAGGATTTACATTTTGTAAATACCGAAACGAAGACATTGTTTGGTTTTCGTTTTTCGAGAGTTGAACTACATTTTGCTTTCGATGTCAGATCACTTCTTCCCAAGCAATGACCTTCAAAAAATGTTGTCGATTGATGAATTTAGTCAAACCGAAAAACTAGAAAAATGAAACGACATTTTGGAGGTTCATAATTTTGAAAGAATTTGGGCATCACCTGGCGTTCTTCAGAAAAATCTATTTCGGTTTTACGTGGTCGAAAAACTTGCGGTTCGGGTGATTTTTACTTCACGATGTTTTGGCACAGTTATTTAAAAAGTTAGGGAAAAAAATGGACGTCATAACGCAATCGTTTCCAGTGCTACGCGAAGTTCGCTACTTTCCGTTGTTGCGATTCGCAAAATTTCTTCTGCAAGCCCATCTTTACGAATTGTCGTTTATATCGAACGATCAGTCATTTTTGTAGTCGCCTCGATTTATTCGGAAGCTCGAAAACGTTGCGGCTGGAAACTATTTTGTGAGTCAGACAATACGTGCAATGCTTTGTTACGAAAGGATTTCCCTAAAAAATGTCACGAGCATTGACATTCTCTTCAATTCTTTATTGGTTCTCCTTCTTACGTAGATTTCGTAATTCAGTAATTACGAAGGAAGTTTAAAAAATTTCGAGATTCTTGGTAGCGCGACTTTTGTAACAATAAATCATTTGGTTGAATCTCTAATACGCGCCGTTTGTAAATTAAGACAACGCTCTCTCGCACTCTGAATATCTCATTGTCGCGAGAAAATATCGTGTTTTTCGTTCACGCGTTACTCGCTCGTACTTCGCTGCCGTTATCGCCCAACCGATTGAGGCTCGTAATTCAATAATTATTATTACTTCCCGCATCGTATGGATTGTTTGGATTTCCGAAAAATCAATGTTTTTTTTTTTTAAGCTCCTAGCCTCGCCACAGCATTTTCCTATAAAATATTTTCAACAGCCGTTCAGGACACTATTAACTTTTGAGCATATGATGATTAGGCAACCTTGAAAGAATCCCATGCAGGATTATCGCGGGGTCGTCGATGCTGGTGCATGGCGCCAAGTCCCAGGGCGTTGCGTAACTTCTTGCAACCGTTATTCACAGAGATCATGACGTTTGTCTCCACGAAGACAATGACGCAGGGACCAAGTCGATGATGTGACGCGAACATGTGGATCACCTTGATTCACCAAACACCTTGAAACATCAAACTCTCCATCATCATTCCTTCGTTTTTTAACAATAAACTCTACGACAGTTTTGTATTTCAAGGATTTTGGATAAAAAATCTCGACTGACATTATTTCAAAGATTCAAATTTCAGATTAACAAGCAAACAACTTTTTTCTTTGCTTCCTGGTGTTTCAAGGTTTCTTTTTCAAAAATTCTGTCTACTTTATTTGACAGATATAAGTCCATACAAAAATACTTTCGAGTTTCGTACCCCAGGATCCACTAGAACTATCAAATCGTCAATATCTATTTTTTCAGCTGAAATAATTGTGGTCCGACCCAATAGAAATAAATTGACTAAAATAGTCAACAGTTATTCACAAAGCGAATTATTACCATCGTAGTTATGAAAACATTCCGCAGGGAATGAATGGTGAATCTTAAATCATTAGCATCGTTGTGTATTAAAAAATGCGAACGAAGCGACAACAGAGATGTCGTCAACATCAAAATCAAGAAGAAATGAGCGAACTGTTTTTCCCTTTCCAAGAAAACTCGTAGTTCTACTATTTTTATGTCTCTTTCTTCAAGTTTTCCGTCTAGTAATAGACGTTAAGAATCTCATTATTTTGGTGAGTATCGCCAGAGGGTTTCGTACGTGTCAATCAATCGATTGGCTCTAGCACCATGCCCCTGAATTACGTAACGAGCATAGGTACGGCATGGCAAAACATTGGCTCGATGGCACACGTGTGTGTACCCTTCCAGCAAATAGATAAGTTTCGTACAGACTGAGTTGGATACGTATTTGTAAAAGTATATATTTGCAGATCGATGGATTCCATTCGGAACAGTAACAGAAAAATCCACTCGAGTCTTCTCCTCGACTCTGTTAATTTTGTACTGTTACGAAAAAAAAAAAAACGCCTGTACTTTTTCGAAAGATGAAATATTGTCAGAGGCTGAGAATCATCTCAAAAATCCGATGACGAACGACCTGTTTTTTGGTTGCACACCATGTGAAAAAAACAAAACAAGTTGCTAAAAATTTGTTTGGGCCTTGACGGTAACGCGATTAGCACAAGTTGTTAAGACGAGATAATGAATCCTGACTCACGGGTCCAGAATAAGGACGAATTTTGTTCTCAAACGCGCGAAACAATCTTTTTCAACAGGTTCGAGAGTTTCTCGATAGTTCCACTCGATTTTCGTAACAACGAAGAGTTGCCACCCTCTGTTCGGTCCACTCCGTTACGAAACGATGACGACGATTCCCTTGAATTTCATATGGTGAATGAAATGCGGGAAACTGCGATGAATTTATACATATACGGCCATGAACATGTGTTAACTTACTCGAGAGATTGGCGCGGGTGGCTCGAACATGTCTCGCAGTGAGACGATGGCCTGAATTAAATAGACGCGTTTTGTCCGTCCTAATTGTCACTCCAATTAATTCTTGCGCCTTCTCGTATTCCCTCCTTGATATCGAGATGCTTTCGTTACAGCTCGCGACGCTCTTGCTACCGTTACATTTAACTAGAAAGACATGCGTGAATGTTTGGATGGGAATCAAACGTTTGAAACGGATTACGATTCGAACTAAAGTTATTCGTGTTTGTTAGCCAAACTGTCTACGCTTGTCACTGAAAAATCCCCGAAGCATTTTCCGATATAAAACATTGTGTAATTATTAAAAAATCGCTCAAGCAATTCCTACTTTTTCGTAGCTGCGAAAAACAAAAGAAAATGAGGAAATCTTTGGATTTTGAGTTACGAAACCGTGCGATTTTGCAATATTTTGAAAAACGCACTTTCGAAACACTTCTCCTTCATTCGTGTGATGTAATCACACGAATGAACTTTGAGAGACCTTGACGTTTCCGCAATTACCTTGACGAAACAGCAAATACAACTATCATTGTCGTAGAGGAAAAATCTCATTCGCACTCGCGGTGCAAACGATATTGCGTCTTGTCGACACCTCGAGATAAAGAAAATGATATGTTAAAACAAAAGCAACGAAAAAAATGCTGTACAAAAAAATCTCCCCTTGAAATCTCGTCTGTAAAGATCAAATTTACCGCGCGAGTCGGTGCATTTTTTCCTGATGCTGTATAAATATGCGATCATTCACACGATTCGTACCCGGGTCGATATTTTGTTTGACGTTACAAAAAATCTCATTTCTCTTCAACAGCCACGAACCCTCGATACAAAAAACTTCTTTTTCAACCCTTTTTGATTTATTTTCTCATAATTGGCTGTACGTTTCTGACAAAGTATTTGAAAAACTAGCAATTTGAAACTTTTCCCATTGCGTCATTACTCGTGTCACGTACGTAGACACATTTTTATATACACAAATAAGTTTCCGATAACTTGAGATACAGATTCATTCCCTGGAATCGTGTTTGCTCCGGAGATAAGGTGAAAAAAATATAAATATTTCCTTTAAGAAAGCACTTTGATTGACATTTCTTCATCGAGCTTTAGAGAAGACAAGGATCTCGAGGAACTCGTAATTATTGCCACACGTAATGATGCATGTGTGCTCCACTTGGAACGGCTTTACAGTTCATGTTCAAACAATACAGTATTAAGACGTAACGTTAGAGTTGCACGAAACCAGATGCAACGGAATCTCGAGATAAAACGGCGCCTCGCACTAAAAAAACCATTCCGAATTCATGGGACTTTGGTTTTTTCGAAATTTCTTCACAGAAACATATTCGCATACTGACGTATGTTCGGGAAAGCTTAAAACAACAGCTCGGTGAGAATGGCCTTTTAGTAGCATAGATGCACAGCTAGATATTAGCGAGATAGGTGAGTCACAGCTTGACGGCGTAGATCGCAGCTAGGGGCGATCGACCGGCAAGCAGAACAAACCTGTGCACAGTGGCAGAGCGTATAATGCGCCGATTAAGCACGAGAGATTAACATTGAAAAAAGAGAAATCCTCGAGATGATTGTCAACGAAAGCCTGTAGCTCAATTTCAAGAATTTGGACGCAAGTTTTGCCTCGTTAACAATTTATTGAAACGATCCAATAATAACTCAGTTTTATCATTTTTGTTGTTAATGAAATAATGTAAAATTTATAAATTGCCCATAATGTGGTAATTGAAATGAAATCAGACTAAAAATTCTGCTGACAGGAGCATGCGGGCATTTTTTAACCTTTTTACTCCATTTCGATAAAAACAAAACGTGGCACAATTTCATTTTGAATAATGAAGCAAACTTGAACGTTTTTCAAAACAGTATATGAAATTTAAAAAATTCACCGAATATAAAAGATTATTCTTTATAATTGACTCAAGTTTCAATCGAATTAATTTTTTTCAAAATTTATCGAGAATAATTTTCCTTTCCTATTGTTCCCACCTACTCGCGACTTCTTGAGAACGGATCTCAGTTGTCATACGCATATGAAAAACCAGCTGTCATTGTGACATCTGAGAGCATAACGAATTACTTCGAAATTCATAATTTGACTTCAACTCTCTCGAGCTCTGCTGTGTAACTTCGTAGCGAACCAATGCGAATGCGCAATGAATGCATCATCAATGCGAATTCACGCATCACAACTCTACTTTATATAAAAGAATACACAGTGGATTAAATTTAATTAATCTCTTTAATAATGAATGCGCAAGGAAGGAACTGTAAAAGGTCTTGTAACGGAAAACCCTTAAAGAATAAAGTCACCGTATGCAGAGAAAGAACTCTCGTCAGTTCTGCTTTGCATGTGGTGACTGTTTACGTATCGACCCTTGCGTCGATTGGCTTTTGAATCATAAACTTCATATTTATATAAAGTATTCTTACGCCTAGAAGGCTGTGTTATCCAACAGAATCGATTGAAAAAACCGGATATCCAATATCGAACTGTACAAAATAAAACACGTTGATTTTATCTCCTGAAATGATTCATGATCTACCGTTACCATAAATCTTGGCAGTATCTCACACTTGCTTGTATTTTCCAGGACAACAAGATAGTTAACAGCGCGACTGAAGATTTTGGAACGAATTGCAAGGAGCGATGGCGAATACGGTATTTAATTGACGACGATTATGATAAATTGGTATAAGCGCGATCGCGAGTTCGTTGTAACGGAGCAGATACAAAGCGAGATGAATAAAAAGCATTGTTAAATATTCCAAAGAAAACAACCGATTTGAAATCATCTTACGCGGTATTAATCACGAGCAAATCAGCAAGGACAAATAACTTTGTTATTTCGATCAATTATTTCGTGACGAAAGCGTCGAATCATCGGGAGCTGCATTTACGTGTGTTGACCCAAATGTAATATGGGAATTATACGAGCCAGTCAAAAAGTTTTGCAACTCGTCCAGCTCCCTTGAAACTTTATTTGTCCAGTTGAAAGTTTACGAATGAATTTTCTCAGTCCCTTCGCTATAATTACTCCGATGATGATTTACAGGCTACTCATGGAAGCCGACAAAACCGAGAGACGGAAAAAGTTCATACAAACAGAAATGATTTCCCTATCGTTATTAATCTTTCCCGTTAACATTGAGCGATTGCGCGAGGACCGAAAAAGTACCAGCTTATAAATCTGTCTGCTGAGCATGACGAATAGGACACGACGAGAGTATATCAATCACTGGATCTTTGATACGGCATGTCGCCTTCCTCCTTTTCGTCCATATAATCAAGCGACATTACAAATATGTCATTTTGTTTGCAACGATCTGAAGCACTGATTAAATCATCTGTGTGAGCGGCAGACCGAGGAAGCCTCTTTTCATGTTGATTTTTCGGCGCTACGTATTAAGGAAAACTACTCGATAATATGACGCACTAGCTCGCACGTCTCCTGTTCGCATCGTCAAAAATACAAAACGTTGCCTTGGATAAATGAAAAAAAAAAAAAAAAAACGATTTAGCAGCAAGTCTGATCAGAACAGAGGCTGAAATTTTCTCAATTCTTACTACACTTGAAAATACGCGATCGTTTACTTATTTTTATCGGGCCTCAAACATTATTTTCTCATTCGAAAGCCTCTTCGTCGATTACACAATCGTTATGATGAATTTATAATTATAAACGATCCGAGTGGAAACACTTTTGCGTCTATCTGTTTCGTGATACTTTAAATGAAAAAAAACGATACCGCTGTTTATCAATTTTTCACACGTGTCCTTGCGCGAGACTCGTTCATACTAGCCGTTATCTACGAATCAAGAATTCGTATCGCGTCTTAAGGCAATCGTGATGAAATTTATAAAACAGAAAACTTTGTAATGCGGACTGCTGGAAAAGTGTAAAACAAGATCAACGACAACCGGTTTATAACGCCATCGCGTTTTTGTCGTTGGAATATATAACTGTTCGTTTAATTTGACGAATTTATTGACATCGATGTGGGCGATGTTAATTATTCTATTTTTCTTCCTAATTAACTTTTGGCTGGTTGCAATCCCAGATGTGAATTTTTATTTCGACTCTGATATTGGGTAAACGTCTGATGACTTTTGTCAATTGTATTATACGACGAAAAGCAGCGCGCGCGGCAAAAGATCCTGTCATTCGACAAAATGTTAATCAAGCGTAATTGAGTATTACGAACACTACACTCCGTCGAGTTAGATTCAGGAGGGCCTCTAGCCCGATTATCGCAAGTAAAGTACGCACGAATCATTTTCAATGCGGTTTCTCGACACACCGAGGTTTATTCAATTCGCTCTTTCTGTAATTCGTAATTGGCGTACCGCTCTCCTGACGTATGTCCCTGTGTGTGTGTATGTATCACTTTAAAACGTCAAGTATTTAACACTCTCTTCCTGGTGTGCGTGTCGTGCCGCGCGTGCATTCGGTTCTCTACCTAACGTGTCGACTTCCTGTTTCTGCGACCTTATCATCAATCCTTTGATATTTAAACAAATATTTTTGCGCACACAAATTCAGGAATTTTCATTTCTTTCTCGATTCATTCGATTTTCGGGGATCGAAAAAAGAAAATTGCGACAAAAGAGGCGTTCGGAGGCTTTTGGCTCTTTCGGATTGTTCGAGTTTTTTCAAAAATATAAAAAACACCGCAAATTTCTTTTTTTTTAACATTATTCTTAAGAAAAACGACAGTTTGGTCGATTCAGTTGAGAAAGCGTAAAAAAATGTTATGGGCGTTCCGACAGCCGTGCTTTTCCATCCTGCACGATTCCAATCAAGTCGATTTCCAAAATTCATGCGAAAAAGTGTAACAATATTTCGCAAGTTACACGCAAGGGTAGTTATCCCTGGAAATTCGATCGATTTCGTTGCAATTCTCGTTCGTATTTTGCAGTCCAATCGCGGACGGAAAAAAAAATAAAATCCACCATCGTCATAAATCAAAAAATGCAGAAAAAAAGAAATTCAATGCACGAAGAAGTGTGGAAAGACGATTCAGCAGGGTCTCTGATAAGACGCGGTTCGAAACCTTGGAAATGGGGTTCGGAGTTGAGGAAAAATATAAGGAAGTGCATGTTTATGAAAAAAAAAAAAAAAAACTCACCTAATCATAATATCTAGCCTTGAAAGGATAATACTGCAGCAACAGCTCACTCATAGAGTACAACGCGAGACTCTTTTCACACTGCCCCCGTCAATTTCCAAAAAAAAAAAGTCCGTTTTTCGGTGGTTTTTGATGGACGTTTGTGCGAACGCGCGGGGATGACCTACGACCTGGTCGTGCTCGAACGGCTGAGGGATAACTAAATCACTCGGGAGGAGGTCACTTCGCGCAGCCAAGAGTGTACACTTCTGCCAATCTGTGAGTGGAACTGCAATGATATGACGACGAGAGTCGACGACTGTCTAATTCACTCGGTATAGGGACGATTCTCGCGGTTTTTTTTCCTCAATATTTCATTTTCGTCATTAAATAAAAATCGATCGAAAAATTGATCCGATGGATCGATCGTCGCTGGTCGATCGAAAAACTACTGGAAATTGTCATTTGAATCAGGCATGCAACCCGCCCAAAATTTGCTAACCGTCGATCCGTTCGTTATCAACTTGAAGGATTTTTAAATGCCTTAATTAAAAATAAAAAATTAAATTAATTAATTTCAAATTAATTTCAAATTGATTTGAATTAATTCAGTTCAAAATTCCTCGAGGATTTCTCGTTCTTGACGAACATCCCAAGGCATCGTCTTAAACCCCAAAACAAGTTCCTTCCGCCCTACCGGAAACGGGGCATTGATCGAAAAAAACCGATCGCAGTCCAATTGCCATTGCGACTGAGATAAAAATCGTCCGGCATTTAGTTCTGCTGGCGATGAGACTCGGATGCACTCAACTGCAATCGGAAACATTAATCTCATCAGCCGTTGCTTCCGCGCACGAGATCTTTCTCGTTTATAGGAAAAAGCTCATCGCACCTGCATCCTCAGATTCCTGCATCATTCCCTTCCAATGAAATTTAACAAATGATTCGATCAAGCATCGAATCCCCCACCCCCTTCTTATTATTGCAACTTGGGCAAAGCACAGGATGCGACAGAAAAGTAGCTAATACGATTCGTTCCAATGCGGCAAACTCTCTCCACGCACAACTGGATCGAAGCAGTGTGTAGCATGTTAAAACTCTTCCGAATACAATAGACAGTATATGAGCGAAGAGACAAGAGACTAGTTTCGTATACTCGGCATCACTTGACACCATAGTAATACCGTGAGTACAGCACACGGGTGTATACATATTGCTATAAGCCTTGTCAACGAGAGTGTTGGTTCCCTTATATTATCTCGAGTTAAATCCGCATCGATTTGCATAACGAAGACAATGGTACACTCCGAGCTCTCTTTGCCACTCGTTCACCATTGCCCCCTTCTTGGCAGACGTATAAACATGGAGTTGGTGGTGATACAGACCACAACTGTATATTTCAAGGATAGCCATGCCCTCGTGGTCGATACAGCATCGACACAATACGACTGAGGCAATTAAAATGGAACATTTCCAGTGTTGACAAGGAATTCAATATTTTTTGGCAATTACTCGAGGACTTCGAGCTTATAAATCATCGTGGGAATCTCCAGGAGCCACTCGATCGTTGGGAAATTGTTAAACAAATCGAATTATCGCAGTTAACTCAATCTTTACTTCCGGAAAATAAAAAAAATCAATGGCGCAGCTATTTTTTTTATAATCGGAGAATTTTGCTCTAAGAATTCATTGACTTTTTATATTTTGTTATAGCAACGCTATGGAAATGAAGTCACCGAGCTTGTATAGAGTCATAATCTCGTTGGCGCCATTTCCCAAAAGATCAAGCACGCACGTTGGAGATCGAGTAATCTTCTATGTCGTCCATTCATTAATGTTTTTCAACTTTCCCCACTCGATTGAGAGATTTCTGTAAAAATGATTATTGGAATCGGGCCGAATATTTATTCTCGACGATGTCGATACTATTTCTTGGAACGATTGCCAAAAGGAAATGGTCGCGTCGGCCTGTGTTGATTTTTAAATTAACGCGGTAATGCAATGAGAATAATCACGAAGAACTTGAATGGTTTGTAAAGATCACGATGGACCTGTGCATAACGCTTTTTTCACTTCCTGGACTCCTGCATTCATTACCATAGTCATTATTGTTTTTTATATTCGAAGGGAGCTCGAAAAAAAAAAACGTTTTAATTCCGAATAAATTCCGACCATAATGCCAAGTTCGCGCTCGTGCTGAATCGATAAATAGCACGGATATATGGATCATGATGAAAAAATGAACTCGAGTAACGCAACATGTTGCTTGTTTGTCATCATCCAGAAACCTTGATAATCGAATTGAATGAGTTATCCAGTAAATTCGAACGTACCGTGCGAGTCAATTTGTTAAAACGACTTTTGCCATATCGATCATTTCCGACATATAATTTATTTTATACAAATGAATTCAGCGATGAAAGAGAAAAAAAAGTTTCCGAGTTTGTGGAATTTCGAAAAATAATTATTGATCGGCTCGTGAATGACTCGCCGTCGCAGAAACGATCGATAGGCGAATTGCTTTACTGCTCAGAGTTCCTTTGGTCGAAATTGAGTTTTGCGGAAAAATAATTATACGAGAAATGATAAAATTAAGACGAGGAACGATAAATAAATAAAAATTGTCGCAGACCGTGCTGCACCCTCGAGCGACAGTTAAATTACTATAGAAGGCTTTATCCAATTTATTCACCGGGCGGGCAAGCAATCATTCTATTGCTGTGGCATAGTATATCATGACCGGCGGTAAGAAAAGTAACCCGGAGATTCGCGGTCTGTGCTTACGATTCGTATATATAGTGTTGCCCTCAAATACATTTTGAAGCTGATCTTGGCGTCTGTTGATCGTTCTCACGGTCTGACTCTAAAGAATCATGCAAACTTGATACAAACAAGTTTTACGTTCCAAGGTCAGTACAGAATCATTCGACAATGAATTTCCGAACGTCGGAGATTCCCAAACCATGGAAGTGTCGATGCGAACGGTTAGAGGGAGTGGCTCGTACAACCGAATCGTGATGAATGAATAAAAAGGTTTCGAAATCATTTTTATACAAACGTCAAATTCCTCAAATGCTGTCCGAGCACGTCTCGCTCGGAGTTTTGACTCTAAAGGTGTTCTTTCCATTCTGCACGTTGTTCAGCGGAACGATTCTTCCCAATGAGTTACGTAATTCATCACGAGACATTAACCGAATCAGCTTGAGCCGAATTTTCAAGCTGGAAGCGCTGCTACGTGGTACGCGTGACGCGTGTGGTCCTCCTGATCGTAACGAGACTTCTCTTTGCTTCGAGAATCAACGCCGAACAATGGCGGTATAATGACCCAATTAGGTGTCATTTACACGTGAGTCATATAGTCAATTTGGCCATGTCCGGTGAGGCCTTCTAATAACCGCGATCGCGTATAAAGTTATTTAGTTTCTGCGTGCGTATCCATGCGCAGGTATAGGCGTTTGTACCGTAAACTGGCGCGTGTACATTTCTCTCTCGATATTTGCGGTCGAAACTCGCATAGAAGGGCGCCAGGACGGGCTTCGGGCTCGCGTCAGCTAATTCAACGTTTACGAGTTCGATCCAAGTTTATAGAATTCATGTACACATTTTTCCATTGCAATCGTACGAGATTTTCATCAAAAACCGCCTTTCTTACCGACTGTAGGTAACTCGACCAACTGTAAACTGTATTCCAAGGTAAATGTTCACTCCGGTGTATCGTATTACGGAATGACAACTCTGAGCTCGTATCTGATTACAAAAGCAGGGAAAGTCCATCTGCTATACTCGGTATTTATCGTAAGAAACAATTTTCCAAGTTTTTATCGAATCGTGCCGCCTCGTTACGAAAATTGTGACTTCTGGATATAAAAAAATGAGAAGGGATTCTCGTGTAAATTTCAGGAAACGATTCGAAATTTGACAAGTTTCTTATTCGGCGTTAAAAATGGAATCAAACCCATAGAAACGCTTAAGACCCTTTGGCCCGAAAGGGTTCGTAATAATTTGCAGAAAAATACTTGAAACTCCAAAATGGCAATTCGAACAAATTTATTGGAAAATGATGAATGTGTTTATATTTTTTGATGGTCGGTGTACAGAAATGAGATACAGATCCGACACAAGATACAGTTGTTACGTGAAATGTATTATTCCGAACGAATTCCTTGCCACGATAAACCGGTATTGGGTCTGATCGTAACGCTACTGAGAAATTTTCGCAGCTTGAAAACGATATTCACATAAAAAATGTTTCCAACGCATGAATAATCTCTCACAATATTTATCAACTCGTGGGCCAATTCGAAATGATTACGAAGTTTGGTGGCAGCAGAGTTATCGAAACCATAATCGATCCCTTAACGTTTTTGACCCCGTAGTGTGGGTTTAGAATTGACAGGAAATTCAGAAAAAAATAAATCGTACTTTTCAACAGGGAAGGGAGGAACGAAAAACGAGGACAAAGTCGAAAGAGATCGTTATTGTGAATTGATAAGTTTATGATGAAATAGCTCATGTGCACTTGATATGTATATACAGACTATGTATAAAAATATCGACGTACATAATGTATACAGAAATGTATATAGCGATAGAGTTTTCTTGGCCGTCGAGTATACATCCGGTCTAAGCACAACGACGCGGTGTTGGCTCACACAGACACTTTTCTCTACTTCATTCATCGAAGCATTCCGTGGCCTTTGAAGGTTGCTTGCGCGCAACGAAAAAGAAAACAAAAGCACGCTGCGAAGGAGAGTGTGCAAAAACCTCGAACTCTCCACTTCGTATTGCATGATTTCTCTCTCGTCGTTAACGCGGACTCACGGTGTGAAATTGTTCTCGGAATTATGCGATTGACCAGCAGAGCTCGGTCTCTCGTAATGGCCAGGTGCATACCTATATTTATTTGGTGCGAAGAATATTCGCGACGTAAAAGATGGTCTTGAATTTATTAATTTTAGAAAAAACGTATTTCCGACGCTTTTCTTGGGTAGCCCGAGATTTTTGTAAAAAAAAATGTTTACAAAAAAATTGTCTACAAGGGTTGAGGCGCCACTGCACCCCCATGAGATGTCACTGACCCCGTGACTTTAACCTGCAACACTTTTTATGCACACACATTTGTGCGCACACCGGAGCATTATCGCCGGAGAAGCTCGTTGCATTGGGCCGGCAACTGTACGTACTTTCACTTCGTAGCGCATTGACGGGAGCGTGATTCATGCGTGGAACGTGATGCGGAGCGTTAACCCGGAGATTCCAGAGAACTTGTATAATATTCATTCAATAGGCTTTCATATGCTCGCACTCAACGCCGGTTTGTATTAAAAGTCGTAAAACTTGATTTGAAATAAAAATAAAAAATCTCGAGCCACATTCCGAAAAGAACATGTAATCGTTCTCAAATGTATCACATGGAAGAAACAAATAGAAGCCCGTCTGTTGTCGTAGAAGCTTGACCTTCGAAGAAAACAAAAGAGTTACACGCGTTGTGCTTTTGTTTCCTCGAATTATCGAGGCGTTCGGAGAAACACGTGTAAATCTGCTTTGTAGTAAACTAGCTTTCTCAAACTCAAGAGCTACCGAGATATGACGATTTTTCGGGGAAATCGATCGAATGACGTTGTGGGAAAAAATATTGGACGCAAAGTTGGATTAATTATGCAGTCCATTCACACAGTTAGAGACCGTAAAACGAGAGTTGAGAAAAAACGGCTTGGAAGATGGCACAAAAGATGAATGAGCCAGCGGGGAAATAGGTAATACAAAGAAGAAAAACAGCATGAAAGATATCGGCAATAACGTAGGGCTATAAATTATGTAGCGTAATTACAAAACGTCTATCGTGAAGATAAAAATATATATGTATAGTTGTTTCGCAAAGGCAAGCCATGAATGCAACAGGCCAGCATCCGCTTCGGTCATATAGCGAAGCGTTCCTTGAATGAAACTCTCTCGGTGAGCACGGTAACTCGTACCGCAAGAGGTTCACTCCGGTCATCTATTTAAAAAGAAAACGACAAAAAATGCATAACTCCTGGTCTCCTCTCTCACGGGAGAGCAGGAGGAAGAAGCTTCGCCGGGGGAACAGCGTGGAGAGATGCATTTACAACTGACCAACACATTGAGACACCCACGCATACATAAACCGAATGCATTAGTAGGTAAGAAGAAGAAATGCCAATGTTGAGTGGGTATTCGTGCGCGGGAAGCGCATCGCGACTACGCTTTGCACGAATATTTGTATATAAATACGTCCGTGTTTCTTGGTACGCTCGGCGAGGGTGGGAGAGAAACCTGAATGGTCCATAGTCTGCACGAGATAAAACGGCGAAGCTGTTTCGCGTTGGACGGGAGGGGGAGACGGTACAGAGACGATGGTGGCGTCGAGCAAACGTCTCACGGTCTGGGAACGTTACCAGCAGTTACGATATACGACCACTGGGCAAAGAGGGGGTAAGCTCGAAAAATGGCCGCGAGAAAGTAGAGAGCGGTAGCGGGCAACACACGTTTATCGGGGTGAGCTCCGAGTGTTACTTTGTTTGTTTATTCCTTGTACGTGGATTTCTTTTTTCTTCCTCCTTCTCGCGGTTCCTCTTTGCCTTTTCCTTCTCTCGGCTCGTGGATATATACAACACGGAGGGGTACAAAAATCCCCCCCTCCCCCGGCAATATTCTACCCTCAGTCGGGCGAACATACCGTACTCGTGAGACTGCCTCGTGAGCGGCGGGTGGACTTTTCGGAGAGCGTGATCGCCGCACGCTCCGCTTACCGGGATGGTGCACGAACCATATACAACAAAATTACGAATAAACAGACATTTATGTTTACATTTATCTACGATCTCGTTCACACTTGTGGCTGAATAACAACGGGACTTTGACAAGCGCATAGCAACCGCGATACCTAAATCAGAAGGAATCATTTCGACTCGTGGGAATCTAGGGAGACAACGTGATTATAACCATATTTCGAGGAAACCAATTTTGGTTTCTGGATCTACGAAAACTTTTCCTCATTCGGTCATCGTGTCAATTTGATTTTGTGTCCTTGCGTTTATCTATTACTACATTTCATGATCGAACAAGTTCGCTGTCTCGATTGTTCGTGAGAACATCGTGTTTCGTTCGCTCTGAAAGTATTCTGTGTGAATATTGCCTACCGAAAAACGTGCGTGATCCTGCGAGTGCGTCGCGAGTTTGTGTCGTGTGCCGAAAAATCCCGGTGACGCAGGAGGATGGCCGGTGACGGTACGACCAACAATGAGATCGCGAAAGGAAGGAGTTACGATTGTGTCGATGGTGGCGCCCCGCAAGGCAACGTTTGTAACAACGACGAAGGGGATCGGGGTGCGTCAACTCGACGAGGGGAAAGACATTCCAGAGTGGGCGGCATTCTGGAATGCGATCCCCCCGGTAACAGGAATTCAACGAGGGATCGAGCGACCCTGATCAACGACGTTTTGTGCCGCTATGGTGCGGCAACCAACAGCGGCGTTATGTCTTTCGTCAAAGTTTGCCAGGTAAAAAATGTCGCAACCCACTTTATCGTCTCCCAATTCCTCTATGACTCAGATTCACCCTTTACCCTGTGTTTTCTTCATTTTCGCTTTTGACGTTTCAAAATTAGCAAAAATCGATTTAGCGTGTATCCGCGTGTCTCTGTGTTTGGCTTCGTCAACCGCCAGTCCCGCGCACCGTCATTCGACTAACCGATCCAGCGAAACGTCATTTTCCCACGGTCGTTCTTTTTATTTATTTCTGATTCTTTTATCCTCGAGACCGAGATTCAAGCGTGGGAACCTCGACGATGCAGAACTCTAACCATTTTCTATCGTCTCCACTTTTTTAGAAACCATTTCTTACCATCTCGTAACTCGTGATCGTTACTGCAGTTGAAAGCAATTCAAATTAATGGTATATTGATAATCGTACAATCGAAACTCGGTAAAATTGAACTCTTGTTCCAAAACGGAAATAATTCGATTTTCGAAGCGACGGAATAATCTCGAGCTCGAATAATGAAAAAAACAATAACGTTGTTTACATCAAAACGATTTCGTTCTGTATTTTGGAAATGAGGTTAACGCGAAAGCTCAAAAAACTGACAAAATTCATTGTTGGGACCCAAGAAATGGCTCCAATTTGAATCAAGCAAGACACAAATTTCCGACGGATGAAAAATTCTTGACAATGTTGTTCAGTATAGTCGCATTCTCTTGATTTTTTTCCAGATTCGACTACAGAATTTGTTTCCTCAGCTGGCACCACCACCGAGGTACGGAGTGTGCGAAGATTCGATCGAGGTGATGGCCGAGTGTCTGGCCAATGACGTCATAAGATATCTTCTCAAGGAGGACATGTATTTAATATCCAGAGATCCAATATCGCGCAGCATGAGACACAACGTCTATCAAATGTTGAACAAGCACAGTATACTCTTTACAAGTATGGTCAATCGTCTGAACGTCGTACCGGACACAGCTTACGAAGCTTTCATGGGTGTAGCCGACGAATTATTCGTCCATGGTGGAATTACATGGGCAAGGATTGTTTGCCTCTATGCTTTCATGGGGCGTCTTGCTTTATGGGCCAGAGATAGAAGAATGCACGCGTTGAAGAAGAAATTGCCTCTCTACGTGTCGAGATACATCGGCGAAGAGATTGCCCATGTTATTAAAGGCCATGGCGGCTGGGTGAGTAAAAAAAAAACCAATATAAAGCTCTGAACCCCACCATTTCAAAGAACAAAAAATTAATCACAAAATTTTTGTGATTATTATTCAAAATTTTTGATCAAAATTCCGTTTTCAAAAGGGATTTTCTGGATAAACAACATTGAAAATCTTTCAAGTTCTTATATTTTTATTGTGTACACGATTTTTTTGGTAAAAATAATTACAAATTTTTTGATAAAGCAATTGAATAACGAAATTTTATAATTTAGACGAGTTTTTTTTCTTTCGAGTTTCCACATACTGTTTTCCCTTTGCGAGTCACAATTTTGACTGAACACGCGACTTATGAAAACGCCTTGGTTGGATTGAATGTCGGAAAAGAATTCATTTTTATACAAATAAGTTGGTTTTCTTTCTTCCAGGAACAACTATGCATAGAATATCCAGTCGCGGAAGAAGTGAGTGGCGCGGTATGGCGAAGTCTCCTCATGACTGGAGCGACTCTCGGTCTGGTCGCGACAATTTTGACCGTAACGTCCTGAACATTAGATGTATAAGAATTCTTGCATGATGCATTTTTTATAAAAAGAAGAACTCACGCGTACTTACATCCTGTGATTGTATTATGTCAAAAAAAAGCGCACACACACACACACTCACAGTTATTCCTACATTTTTGTGGATCGTCAAAGTACGAAAAAAGTATTGGAACGAATGTAAAAAGCCTCACTGTGAATCTCTACGTATCTCGAGCATCAATGTGTTCTCAGAGAATACCAGCTGATCGCGATTCTCCAGAGAGAGACGAATAACAATGCAAATAACCTGATTTTTTAATATTTTTACACGCAAAGTATTTAATAGAAAAACGAAAGAAATTTTAAACCAGAACTTTTGATTGGCGGAAAAAAGCTGAAACGTCAGAGGATTTTTACAAAATTAACAATCGTCAATATTCTAATAAAAAAATCCTCGAATCTTTTAAGACTTTCAGCGCTGAATAAGAATCTCCAAATTATATCGAATTTAGGTAGAAGCAAACTATTTGTATTTATTTGTAATTTATTCTAGGTAGAAAACATATATTAAATAATTCATTGTTCGAGCAACGATGCTTGACTGACCCAAAAGTCGAAATAACGATTTTCTTCTTCTGCATTTCATCTCAATTATAATTTTGGTCAATAATGTGTACTGTAATGATTTAAATGAACGAAAAATGCCTTTGCAAAAGTGTCTTATACTCTAGGCACTTCCGTCAACAATTTTTTACGAATCTGCGGCAAATAATAAAAACAACAATCGACATGAAATCATTTTTTCTCATTATCGCTGTTATGACGTCAACGTTTGCGTCGTTGAAATTCAACACAAGTTCTTCTTTATCCTGCAGTTTTCGATGAAACTCAATGTGTAAACAAAGAACCAGCAATAAGATTTTTTTCATTTGGGAGTGAGAAATTGAAAAGAAGAAATGTTTCATTCGAACGACACAAACTTCGATTCGATTATTTCAAAGTTCAGCTTACGAAACTCAAGGATTTCAATGGACAGAATGTGTTTTTTTTTTTTACTAAATGTTTATTATCTATAATAGAAATTCAGACAATAAGATCTATCAAATCTAGGTAATTTAATACATTTTACAAGCATTTTTTCCATAGGAAATAGTGAAAACAATGTGGTATTTATTTTTATTATTTTTCTGTTTTTTTTTTTTCCTTATTTGGGTGCACAACTACGGTTGATGGTATTAATTTTCATAACACAGAGAAATTCATCCCGCGAGTGTGTTTCTCGACGCGAAATCTTGCGTTTACGAGGGTCCTGTCACTCCCACAGACCGATGAATAATCCATCTAGCTAGATGTTGATAAAGAACCGATGATCGATGATTCATCATCGTAATCAATATTATTTAAGGGATTACGTACCAGACTTGAAAGAAAAATCCTCATTTCTATATTATTTTACAAACAATGGAAAGAAAAATTGACATTTCATGGAGCTGTTTATAAGATTTTGTTCACGAAGAATGCACGAAAGCAATTCGTTGACCCGCTGAAGACTGTTTATTGCTGTAAATCGTATTTCCCCTTGGCAAGAAAGCTCTCGGAATATATTTGTTCAACGTTTTGCAAAATGCACAAATCGAAATATCAAATTGAAGGAAAAAACGATAGATTTCTGGATGTTTCCAAAGTATGTAATGCCTTAAATAATGAAAACGAAAAAATGTCGTAATTAGTGATAAACGTAATAACTAACGGTGGACTGCGATGTCACATTTTTTTGTTCGCAAGTACTGCGCCAAGCATTCTTATGTTTTTTTTTTTATTTTATTTTTTTCACACCTGTTGTCTGACAAACGCAACGATTTTTTGCGACCCAAGTGGATGAAAAGACTGGACTACGCACTCTGTGCACTCTCGAAGACTCATCGTAATCGACGACTCTCCTCGCGAATACACTGTCATGTTTATGCCTATTTGAGTGAAAAACCAAGTCAACCGCAATCTTTCGTTCGACAAGTGAGTTTCAAAGGAAAAACGGTTGGCCTTCACGCCGGGCATTGATTCACAACGAATTCCCAGCGGGAGCCATAAATATTGCATATTTTGAAAACGAAGGAGAAATGAAAATTTCGAGATGTCAGAGAAGTAAATCTTCAAAAATGTTTACAATGCAAATTCATGCTGGGCATTTGTTCTTTCTTGAATATTCCGTATCCAGATGCTGTTAAAGTTCATATCTTTAAAAAGTATCGAATTATTCTTGTCTACGAAAGTCTGCAATTTTCGAATTTATTAATTTTCTCCATTTCGACCAGATTTGGTTTTTTGGTTTTCAACAGTAAAACAAATAATTCAACAATTTCACGTTATCCAAAAGTGCCAAGAGTTTGACACCGGAAATAAAATTTGGTTACATTCCCACGATTCCGACGTAAACATCAAATATCCACTGACGAACAATTTTGAGAACCGTGTTTTCCACGGAATACTGCCGGAAGCAATTGTAGTGAGCAATTGAGCTGAGGGAAACAACAGAATATGGTGTCTCGTATTTCTCGTTTAACTTTTTTTTTGTCTATTTCATCCCTAAATATTAATCGATAAAGCTATACGTCATTGATAAATCACATTCAACGTTTGACATCTTTGAAGTACACCGAGACACGAAAAAATAACCAATTTCGTGTAGAACAACAATCGCTCCTTCCCTCTTTACAATCTCAAATCATATCCAGTTTAGAATTTAAAAAACTCAAGCTAAACCACAACTAGTCCTGCCATTACACGAATATATAACAATTCCCACGTTTCTAATCAATTTTTTCTCTCCCAGGACTGTTGTACAATTGATGATTGGAGACTGTGTAATCGATCGTTTCTCATTTCCCCCAGTCGTCAGCAACACGCACAATAATAAGAATCAACATTGTTTTTTTTTTTTGCATTTTTCAATTAGATCAATCATCGAATCCTTCTACTTATCTTATTCAACTATTTATCGACAGTCTATTATTTATATTCATATATGAGACAATTTAGGCAAAAACAACTGATCTTCACTCATGCATTTCCAATATTTTCACTCAATTGGTTCATTTCAGTTTCAAGAGCAACGAATGACAATTTCTTTTCGATCTTACTGTGTGCAACGGTGTAATTGAGTTTTCTCCGAAAATGTCAATATTTTTGGGGCGTGGAAGTGTTGCCGGAAATTACGATGCACCACAATTTCGAAACAATTTTTTTTTTCAAGTACAAATTAGCCTGAGAATGAAACAAAAGTAGACAATATCGTGAATTGAGTTTCAAATTTTTAGTCCCGTTTGACTCAAATGTGCATTATGGAAAAGAAATGGAAATGCCAGCGACCCGAGACGGTTTTCGTTTTTGCCTGGAATATTTCATACACTCCGCACATAATATTAAATAAATGTATGCTTATTGGTAAATATATCGCTGTAATAACTGTACAAACGGAACTAGTTCGCGAGCTCCGGACGCTGGGGATTGACAGTGTGTTAGCAACGACGTATTTTGAATACGTGCGGCGAGTCACTTGCTCTCGAATAGAAACAAATGATGAGAAAGAGCAAAAACATTTTTCTGAGGAATTGTATTCCGATTGATTGCCAAGGGAGTGCGAACCGATTCGACACAAAAACAACAATTTTTCAACTTTGTTTACAAAGTTTAAACACTTTTCTCTTTACTTTCTCATTTCGGTACATGTGTTTTTTTTAATACACTATGTTGACGAGCCAAAAATTGGGAGCAAGTCACCTTGCCCTCAACGTATCCGATCACGTCCCCCGTAATTAATTTATATCCGAAGAAAGTTGGTGGCGGCAGAGAACAGCCATTGGGCTACGTCAATCAAGCGACAGAGAAAGAAGTAGATTGAGAGGGAGAGAGAGAGAGAGAGATTGGATTAAGTAAGGGGGAGCCGCGAAATTCGTTCCATCGTTAGTGAAGAAGGATGAGATGATAAATTAAACTCAACAATCGAAAAGTCCAAACACGCTGAATATTTAACACTTCTTTACTCCTCTTGATAAATCTTCGATTACCATAGATACTTTTAGTTGTTTATTTATCTTTTTTGTATTTTTCAATTCATTACGTTTATTCTTTTTCATCGTACTTTTTCGTTGGGGCGAGGAAATAGATTTTTGACACGGAAGCGAACATCTTTGTCGCAGCTATGCTAATTAATAATATAATTCTTGTTCTCTATTCGTTTCCAATATTATTATTTCCTTTTTTTCTCTTTATTTCCTTATATTCTCATTTCTCTTTATTTCCTCCTTTATGCCGGTATTCGCCCCGTAAAAGTCGTTCCCCGTCGCGAAGCTCCGTTCGCATCGCCGTTTTTTTAAAAATAGATTCACCCGAGCGTTCTCCGTCAGTCACTAGTGATATTTCATCGCCCATTCTCGTCTTCTTTTCGATAATTATACTCCGGTTTTCTCTTCATCCGGTGCGCCCAAATCTCAGAGAGCAGCATAGGCGAAACTGTTGCATCGGCAAAACGTGTTACGACAGAGACTTGGTCCTGGGGATGCAAAACTGAACAACCGCGCAACAACCACACTAAACACGTTTTATTATTAATTTAGTATATTTTTCTTTTGTTTTTACTCTCATGGCAGTTGTAGCCTGGACGTATCATTGACCGAAAGAGAGCCTTGATTCGGGGAGACTTATTTTTCGTCCATTGACGAACTCGCCATTACTATGTTGAAGTTCGTTTTGGAATTGATTTTTTCAAATCATCCAATCGTCTTCGATGAAAGTTCACCGGGTTGTTGACAATAAAAGAAAAAAAAACGGTCAATTGACTCGCTGCTAATTTTATGAAGTATCGATAAAATTGTGAGAAGAAAAAATTACTTCGTTCCGACCCGTCGATGGGAATTTGCAATTTCCATTTTAGAGAAAACCCTTGCGAGAGCTCGGAGAAAATGAAAAAGAGCTATCGGTTGGGAACTGCCTCCGTCGGACGAATTCACTGTGTGGATCCCGTTGAACGGACGATCGACAGAAATGAAGAAAGCAATGTAAGTAGAGAGGAGGGAAAGATATATATATATATATATATATAGAGAGAGAGAGAGAGAGAGAGAGAGAGAAAGGAAAAAACTGGAAACTAAAGGAGCGAATGGAGGTTGGAGAAAAAATAATGAGATCGTTTTAGGCACGAGAGTAAACTGGCGGTGAGCAAGCGGTGGTGAAAGTTCGATAAGGACAAAAACCCGGAAAAACGTTGGAAACTCTAGGAAAATCCGGCCGTCATAGGCTGGCTCGAGAATCGATCACGTATCGTATTGAAATGGGCAGAGCGTATCAACGTTTCCATTTTTAACGCGATACACAACGAAACGTTAGATCTCGTCGATTCGCGATGTTTTTCTTTTTAATTACACAAGCGCAAGCAGTTTTCTGTTTTTTATAAACTTTCGTGATAGAATCGATGTTGTTTTTTTTTTTTTCATTGGTTTAGTTTCAACAATGAAATCGGTAAAGTAGTTTTATATCCAGCGTCGCAGACCGCGCGTTTATCTAAAAGACGTTTATGCGAAATGGGGGATATCACTCGGCGACCATCTTCCTCGTTTTTTTTTTGTCTTTTTTCAATATATATGATTTTTTTGTTCCTTTTTTTTTTAGTTTTCGTTCATCTCGTCTCTTGTCAGCTTTTCCGGGTTATCACAGCTGGGGCGGCGGCGGCGGCGGCGGCGAAAAGGGAAAGGATGTTTACCATTGCATCCAGGTGGTCGTACGAGCTCCGATCCTCATCTTATTCTATGTAATCCCACCATTCCTTCTCGTAACCCTCGTGAACGTGCTCGAGCAACACTTTCCTTCGGCTATCGCAATATCTGCAGCAATCGATAATTCCAGCGAATAAAATAATGAGCGAGAAATTCACATTCAAGGAATCAAGGAATTCGACAAAAACGTTGCTTGTTTTTAAACTCGCAAACGAAATCATCGATTTTTTCAGAGACAATGGGTCTTGCCAAAAACTCGTCTCACCTATACTTGTCTTGAACCTTTTGCTTGATATCGGTAAGGTTCTCGCTGGTTATTTTTCTCTCAAGATACTCGGAGAGACGTTCGGTTGTGCTCTCAAGATCCTTCTGGTTGTCCTCAAAAATCACAGACTGGTTGTTCTTTTGTAGATAATAAGCAAACACGTAGGTATACGTGAGTGTCTCCCGGCAGTGACACAATATGTCGACGGCTTTCTTCAAGAATTGTACCTGTTTGCGCAAAAATACAATTCGATCAAACACAGTCACACGCTCATCTCTCAACAACGGGCTCCATTAAGGTGATCCATCAGTTGATCGTTCGTTAAAAATCCTGCTACATGTTTTAGTTGTAAAGACTTAACATTTCAAGAAAAATTTAAATTACACGTCGTTCCCATTTCACCAGAGAAGAAGCTGCAACTTTTTTTTCTCAAAATATCAAGGGCGTCTCGAGACCCACGAGCATCTTATTTTCGGTTATCTCTCTCGCACTCACGCGACCAATAGATCACCTTAAGGAGGCTAGAAAGCTCGAGTTGCCATTTTTAATTGTTAACGGAAATAAAACGAGAAGAATTGATCCATTCGGAAAATGTTATCATTGTGATTTGTGGTTGACAAATAAAATGAGAATGGAAAAGAATTTACAAATTTTTACTGACGTCAGAAACGGTTTGGCATTTTTTTTTCCTTGTACCTAAGTTTGCGCTTCCGTGAAAGAAGTTTGTTGACTTTTTGAAATAATAAAAACGTTGGAATTTGAAAAAATACCTCGATCCATGACATGTTGTGTTGTTGCATTTCTTCCATCTTTTCCTTGATACTGGCGTACAATTTACTCTCAAATTTCAACGACTGCATATGATTCATGTATCTGTTGCAATAGAACAGATATCTCTGTAGGGCTGATCGTGATTTTTGCTGAGCGTCCCGGGCAACCTGTGCCTCTTCCTCATCGTAACGGTTACAATTGTACCAGCTGGTGCCATGGGGCTCCCATGGTCCGAGACAAACCCAACAGAACTCGGTCTTGCAATGTTGATTCTTGCAAACCATGTGATTACAACCTCCGTCCTTCTCGATGGTAACGTTACACTTTGGGCATTCCTTCGTGTTGGCCGCTATCCAGTTCGACGTTTCGGAATCGTCGTCACACTTTTTTATCCACTTTTTTAGCCAATGACACTTTACCGGATCGTGCCAATTCTCGCCACAATGGAAGCAAAACGTGTGTGAACACTTGCAAGTTACCGGCTTTGACTCAACGTACTGAACCTTTATCGCGCTGTTGCAATCGGGAGAAGGACACCACCTCAACAGCCTGTTGCACTGAAAAACAATGAAAAAAAAAAAAAATTTAAACAAAAAAACGCAATGAAATCCTCGAAATCGATCAGGGATTCCTACAATTTGGTTTCTCGAAAAGCCTCGATCGTTACAATCCTACAAAGTATAGCAGTTTGGGTCAAAATGACCCGATGATTACGACCCGGCGTTTGCTGAGATTGTTTTAACTTGTGGAATTTCAAACAGTTACTTGTTGAAATATTTCCTTTACAGTTTTGATTATCCTGAAGATTTTTTATTCTCGTGGAAAACTTGATGCACTTACCTCGACGAAGCTGTTGGTTATGAGGTGTTGATACTTCAATTTGACCTTTGAGTCTTTGACTAAACGCATGACACTCGCGTCGTCCACCAATATATCGCATGCGTGAGCAGCGCAAGCGATTGTCTGTCCCACTCCTTCCTCCATTATTTTCGTGGTTAAATATTCTCCCCAACAGCCGGTGCAGAAACGATGGCCGCATTCCAGACCAGTCATCATCTTCGTGTAACCAATTGACAGAGAACATTATTTTTCATTGTAACAAGCGCCTAATTGGCGTCATAATTGTGTCAAAATCAACTTACCGAGGTTGGTAAAATCGTGAAACAAATACCGCACTCTTCAGTTCCATTGGTCGAAGCTCTTCTCGCCTGCAATTTCATGAAAAGCCATGTGTGTCTTATTTTCTTTCTGCGTTTGAGAGAGCTTTTAACTCTTTATGGGCTCAAAAAGTACGAAAGAAATTATTAGAAAACGTCAACGTCAAGACAACGTTACGAAGGTCCGCAATTTTTTGTCGAGCTTTCTATTTTCGAATCTGTAGTGAAATTAATATTTTTGCTGAAAACTCACACAACCTTTTCGAAAAGTATATTTACAGTGAGCAAGACACCATGCTCGGAAGTTATTTTTAATTGCACTATTTTAAACGATATCGATTCTTTCGAACAGGCTGCTTTGTGTACTGGAATAACGTATTGGAGCGAATTTTTCTGTGAGATTATTAAACGGGAAACTCCGGGAACAACCTGCAGAGGCAGAACCTTTTGCTTTTGTCTTTGCAAAGTTCATTTTCCTCGTGAGGATCCATTGGATCAGAAAAATACTCTCGAAATGCCAAGAATATTAAATCGAGGACGAATGTTTATTAGGAGGAACTTTTTCATGGAGCGAAAAATAAAAATTCCGTGGAGTTATGGAGAAGGAAAAAATGAATATTTACGAGAGAGCTCTGAGAGGATCGAGATCTCGATATCACTGGGCCTTTTCTGAATGGATTTATCACTCGGGCCTCGGCAAATAATTTCTCCTGATCGCCATCGTAGAATCGTTCCATCAGCTTTTCCTTATCCCACTTGAAATGATTCAGAAGAATTCGAGTCGTGGTCGCAGGTATCTAAAGAATAATAACCAAGTTTCACGAAAGTTGTTGTCAAAAACTCGTCAACGTTCGATAATAATTTGAAAAACAAAATCCACAGAATGCAGTGACGAAAAACGAGTTTAACAAAGAAAAGTCGATAATTTCTCATCGACAAAAACTGTTCTTCCAAATTTTTGACTCGATGGAAAACGATGAATTTACACATTCGAGTGCTTTTTTTTGACAAATTGAAATGTGCCAGTCAATAACGAACATGGAAAAAAATGATAATTCCATTTTTATACATTAAAGTAACAAAATGGGATCATCAGAATGGGATGAACTCGCAAAAATGCTGAATGAATCTTCACGATGTTAGTGCAACTTTTGGAAAATCAGTTGAAACTTTTTGTTATTTTTCAACGGCAGTTTAGCAATTTTAAGGAACGTTTGTTGAAGGAAAATCATACTTCGACGACGGTGTTAACTTCCTTGATGCAATCGACCATGTGTTGGACAATTTCTTCAGTGGAAAGGACTTCGAACGGATATTCGTCGCTGTCACCGGCTCTCTCTCTCGGATTGACGGCTTCGATTTCCATGGCGAAATCAACGTCGTCGCCGCTGGACTCGTTGCCGGAGTCGACTTCGTCGTAGAGTGTTTCTTCTTCGGAATCCATTTTTATTGAATGATTGAGTCCTTGAGAGATACGCCCTTGATCAAAAGCGTACCTTTTGGCGTTAAAGATCCGTCAGCCCGATGTTGCAATGTCTCACGTGTCTGGTTAAAGTGCAAATATGAAAAAAAACATTACCACCTCATTTAGATAAATAAAGAAATAAGGAGGAACACTTGGGTTATTTTTTTATTTTGCTTGAGAATATTTCGTTGTAACGCCAAGATGCGACAACGAAGTTGTCAAAATCGTATTTATTCTATGGTTTTTTGAGTTTGTCAGGAAAGAGAGGGACGGGGAAAAACCGATGTTGCACGATATAAATAAATATTAAGGACGCATCATAGTGTTCGTTGAACGCTACTCGACCCAGATAAATCGCTTAAACTCGTTAACTCGAGCAGTTTCGTTAGCATTCACACGGCCTTTCCCTACGAGCATTCGAGAGTGCACACTCACCCACAGTTCGTCAATGACACACGAGAGTCCGATCGATTCGCGTATTTTTAAAGAGGGAAGAATTAAGAAAGAGGGAATGAACGAGGATGAACGCGGTAGAGAATTTCATTGAAAGGCCAAGAGAATCGGTGGTGGGATTAGTTGGTTGGGACAAAAACACGACGGGAACGATCGCGACAACAAAAAACAGGCTGTTTCGATATATGTGACGTCACGGAGAGGCTGCCCTACTCTAAGCTTGGAACAAGATTGCGCGCTGAGGATCCTGGGACATAATAAACTTTGATGTATACACACAGTATGTGTGTGTGACGGATAGAGACAAACCTGTATTTCAAAGAAGAAAAAAAACAGAATAGACTCGAGCTCCTTTGCAGAAAGGAAAACACAATTGTCTCGTATTCCACACACGCACACGACATATGCAACTTCTATATCTATATGTTTATAAACACAGACGCAGAGACACGCGCGCACAGTATCACTAAATACTGGTTTTTCACGGGACACGATAGCGAAAACTGAAAAATCAGCTGCTACGACAGCCCGCGATTGAAATTAGTTCTTCGGTAGCTGGCGCACTCTACGACACTGCTGTCACGCCTGAGATTCAGAAGAGCTAAACTGACGGAGTTTTTATCTACCTATGAGAAAACACAGCTCACACTTTCGACCAATCCCTGATTTTCGTTCAAGAAATGACATTTTCCATTGTTTCTCGTGTCAACGATAAATAAGCAACGATCTAAACGAAACTTCAACAAAAAAGGCAGTGTGGGGGGGTTAAGGTTAAGGGGCCGTGGGCAGAAGGGGAAATACGACTGTCCTCCATTCGCGAAACTTAACCTCGCCGTTCCAAACTATGTTTTTACTTCTACGACGTG
Source organism: Hyposoter dolosus (assembly GCA_963921915.1). NCBI lineage: Eukaryota > Metazoa > Arthropoda > Insecta > Hymenoptera > Ichneumonidae > Hyposoter > Hyposoter dolosus. The sequence goes on along the minus strand of OY998136.1, from coordinate 11,814,534 downwards.
GAATTCGGTCTCTGTTTGTTTCGCGTACTGAAATATTCAATTTGATCGACGCAATAACAAGATTTTGTAGAAACTAACACGCAGATGCTCCTCAAATTTTTAGACTCGGTCGTTCAGTCTGGCAAAAAAAAAACACTGAGCTCGCGCAATGGCAAACGCTGTATACATGGATTTTCATAATTTACGCAAATATTCGTATGAAAAAATATATACCCACCCAAATAAATTCAAAACAAAAACCACAGAAACTTTTCCGATTCCATTAATGCGTCTTTGTCTCAACGACCGTAAGAAAATTCTACCAACGTTGCTGTTTTTATTTGATTTCAATCCAAAAAATTCGATGTTTATACTGACAAAAAATTAACACAGATTAATACGACTGCAGGCGATAAACGATTACAATACGTTCTGGCAAGATGAAAATAGGATTTTTCTAGGTACACGAGATTCTCAGGAATTTTGATCGAGATAAAACGAGAAAAAAAAGCACTATTGTTGGAAAGAAACAACACGTCCATACCACAAACGTTTGTAGAATGAAAAAAAAAGGTCTACCCTCTGTAACACGATCGACAATGCACGTATCCACGATAGGACTGACTGAAATCAGCTGTTTGGAGCGCACAAAGGCGCAAACCTCCGTCGTCACAAATATCAGACAGTGTCTAAACTAACGCCGTGTGCGAGTGCATTTCATATTTCGTACGATATAGGTACAAGGTTTTTCGTAGTTGACAAATTCTTTGGACCACGAAACTGCTCGTTGTTTGATTAGTCACGTCGATGCACTTTTTTTTCTTCGGGTATTTATTTTCGAAGTCCGCGATGGTGAAAGTTTAACAAATAATGTCGACAAAGAAATTCGTGTAACTCTATAACAAGTGAAAAGTGTGGTTCACATGCCAATACAAAGAATATTTCGTTGTTATCGAATTCGTTTACTCACGTGTAAAAAATCAAACTCGTTTTGTATACAGAAATACCGTTTATTACGACCGAAATATCAGCTCTGATAACCTTCGCGACACTGTCAGAATAACACACATACAAACACGTCTGCGTTCACGTCTCAGCGCTGAGTGAACGGAGCACGGAGAGAAAGAGTTTTACGAGTATTTTTTTATGTACAGGCGTCAAGCTTTACTCTGACTGTATGTACGGGCATATATATATATATATAAAATGTGCATATCGAGTGCAGCGATGCAGCGATTTCTGGATTGTTCCATTACCAGCTCTAAAATTACCGCCTTATTATTATTTTTTCCTTACGAAATGTTTTGTTCTTGTTGCTCAATATATATTTTCTCGTTCATATCATATACGCAAATGATTCACACAAATTTCAAAAAAGAAATTGTATACATTGTGCCCTCGTTCGTATACTTGAACCGAAAATATCGTCCAATCTCTACATTTTCCAAAATCTTTCAATAATGAACAAAAAAATAACGAATTTCGATCAAGTTTTTTTTTCAAACTCGCCATCAAATTGACGAGATTCTGAATGAATTGTTGTCGTGAAGAAAATAGAAAAGAGGACATTCCATAATGGAAAAGTGCCTAAAACAGTAGATAATCGATAAATTTATTTCATACTCCTCAGTACCAAAGTTTTTATGCAATGTATGTGTAATGGGATGGTCACTGTAGTTCATCGGTATACTCAAGGGTTGAAATCAATCGTAACATAAAAATGTAAGACAAAGTTTTACTGTTTGTTGCTACGCTGCAGATAAGGAACGAATCAGTGGCGGGAGAGATGGATCCTTACGAAGATCCATCCCTCTCGCACACTGGCGTTCACCATAGCAACGTTCGGTAACTATAACGCATTTCGCGTCCTACGAATGTCGTTCAGACCGTTGAATTTTTTGGCAAAAATCGATAAAAAATGACAGAAAAAAATATTTATTGTTAAATTCAAATATTTACGAAACCAAAGTACGATATTTCGCATAAAAATATCTTCTTTAAATTAAAAACTTCTTTACTGCATTTTTCCGAAACGGTTTTCTAGTTTTATTAAGTTTTTATTGAATTCCGTCATAAATTGATAAGACTGATTTCGGTAGCTATAGCGAGAGGGAAATTCGCGATCCCACGGAGTGGAGTGGGAGTGCACTCCTCCCATAAGTTAATCTTGGGTCAATTTGACCCACTGCGTTTTTCAAATCGCCGTATTACGGTAAAAACGCATTTTTTGTTTTTCGTAGAGACGGTTTCTGTCATAAATTATCCATATTTTATGGCGATAAATTAATTTTTTTACGAAAACGAAAATTAAATGCCGAAACATTCGTTGCCATTAAATACCAAAAAATCGGTGACAGAAAATTGTTCGGGTCAAAACGACCCAGTGTGCACTCGAAAGGGTAATTCTCTGAACTTAGTTCCATAAACTATGGAATGAAAAAGGACAAAAAGTTGAAAAGAAAAAAAAAAGTCGACGTACCATCAGCCATGTGTGCAAAGAGCTAGCACACAGCGTAGCTAGGACAGTCCAGTGACAAGATCTCACTTTTAGGTTATTTCGTTCTCTCGTACAATTTTTATTCCGTTTTTTTCTTTATTGAACTTTAGTGCGGTGCTCCCTCGATTGGTAATACGGATCGAAAGATGTACTTCATTAATAATACGCTTGTAATTTCACGGTTCAAACTTTCAGCGAGTCGTGTGGTGCAGGGTCGTGCCGAAAAGACGTGCAAACGCTGAAAATGTCACTCACACCCTATCCACGATCGACGGTCTGAAGCACTTCATGAATCGAAATAATTCCAGAATTTTCCAAAAGCAACGTGACTCAATAATTCGCATTCCATTCATTTTCCGTGCGAATTTTCGAAAAAAAGGATTTGTGTCCGGGATTTTTGGGGTCAAAATGACCGAACAGTGGTAAAACTTCTGAGAGAAAACTTTGATCGGTATCTGCGTAGAGAAAAGATTTTTTAACAGGGTTGAAAAAGTCCGTTATGAACGTTTCGCAACATTAGTCAAAAACATTTGAATGAAAAGGAAACCTTGCATCTGAATTTCTAGAGAATAAAACACCGCTCCGGGAACTCAAGGTCAATAGTAATGACGAGTAACGTTCCTAACGTGAACGATTACTCGTTTCTCGAGAAAATAGGCGCCGGAAGTTATTCGACAGTGTACAAAGCGTTGAAAAAGGTAAATCCATCGCATAATGGTGTGGAATGTGTGAAGCATGCACTAGCTCGATATTACCGACCGTCGGTAAATCGGAGATAAATATTTTTCTTTGTATCTTTTTTTGTTAGGATAGTTCACGAGAAGTCGTCGCTATAAAATGCGTCGAAAGTTCAACGCTCTCAAAATCGGCTGTGGATAATCTCGTGACGGAGATTAATCTTCTCAAGGTCCTTAAACACGAGCACGTAGTGGAGATGAAGGACTTTTTCTGGTCCGATGGGTTCGTGAACGAAAAAATATTTCATAATTTCTAGAAATACTAAAAACCATAAAAACGTTCAAAGCAGCAAAACGTGAATTCGCCAAAAAGATAAAAATACGATTTTTTTTTGTCAAGTAACAATAAATTCGCAATCGCACGTTTAGGAGAATTTATATCGTGATGGAATATTGCGACGGCGGTGACTTGTCGAGTTTCATAAGAAAAAGGCACCAACTGCCGGAGAACATATGTCGAAAATTTTTGCAACAATTAGCGCTCGCGCTGAGATACTTGCGGAGTCACGACGTCTGTCACATGGATTTGAAACCGCAGAATCTCTTGCTGGTTAAAAAGCCAATTCTAACCCTCAAGGTCGGAGGTGCGTACAGCAGGCTGGTATTATAAAGTTTCCGAAACAAAAGAAGCAAAAAAAAAAGAGAAACGAGAGAATGAAGGAAATTATTTTCAGATTTCGGTTTTGCGCAGTATTTAGCGAGTTGCGAGCAAAAATTTGCGATTCGTGGTTCACCCCTTTACATGGCGCCGGAGATATTATTGCGTCACGAGTACGACGCACGTGTTGACCTCTGGAGCGTTGGGGTCATAATGTACGAGTGCCTTTTCGGTAAAGCTCCCTATTCGAGTAGCAGTTTCGAAGAATTAGCTGAAAAAATAAAAAATTGTCGACCCATCGAGGTATATAACGTTTTTTTTTTTTATTTATTTCGACATCTACATTGCGCCGTAAAAAATCAAGATAAAAATAAAATAAAAATCATCCACCGCTGCCGCAGTTACCGAAGGGAGCTCACATATCGCCGGACTGCAAAGATTTGCTCCTCTCGTTGTTGAAACACGATCCCTCGCAACGAATAAGCTACGAAAAGTTTTTTAACCACGACTTCTTGGATCTCGAGCATGCACCAACTAAAGATAATTATGAGAAAGCCGTCCAACTCATCAACAGGGCCGTCAAAATGGATACAGAGAAAAATACATCTGATGCATTCCATTTGTATTGCGAAGCACTCAGATACTTTATTCCTCTTCTAACAAGTACGCGAAAAACCATTCATTTATAGTAGCTCGAAAATCCTGAATGTTTTCAAAATTGAAAAAAGTTTTTTTTACCACCCTCAGTATTTTCGATTTTATGCCAATTTAATATCGTTATTTGTAACGAATCGGAAGTCATTTAGAAATGGTCAATTTCATTGAATTATTGCAATTTAGTGTAATTTGGACCCGGAATGTTGTTAAACTAGTTTAGCCTGAAAAACCGGTCAGTAAAAACTAGATAGTCCTGAAACAACCCTGAATACGCCAAACTAGTTTATCCTGAAGACCCGTGCCGACAAAACTAGTTTGTCCTGAAAAATATTGGCAGGACAAACTAGTTTGTCCTGAAAAATATTGGCAGGACAAACTAGTTTGTCCTGAAATAATGGTGTAGGACAAACTAGTTGAAACGTAACTGCTTCTGTGGATATCGAAGTCAATATTTGTATAAACGAGATGTGTTCGTCTGTTTTATTGCCGCAGACGAATCCGATCCGCATAGAAAAAGGCTACTGAGATTGCGAGTAACCGATTACATAAATCGAGCAGAAAAGCTCAAGCAACTGTACGTACTGGATGAGAGCGTTGCAACAAAAGAGATTAAGCCGCAAAGAAGCAGCGAGGAGAACAGCAAGCATGCTCCAACGTTACAAGCAGCCGGGGAACGCGAGGGGGCAGCAGCGTTCGACTATCACGAATTACGTTTGTGTTTACTTATAATTTGACTGTAACAAAATTTCAGAGAATTTGTTTGCTCGAGAGAAAAGGGAAACGAGAAGAAGGTCATTTGGAAGCGGTGCTAAGAGTTTAGACAATTATTTAAGATTATTTTAATTGTAATGGTGAATTTTTTTATTTTACATCGACCCACTTTGCTCAAGGACGAGCTACCCATTTAACGTCATTAGTAAAACAATAAGAGATTGGGGGCAGCCACAAATATCTGCTATACAGGCAATACCAAAAGTTCGATTGAAGAAAAAAATAAGTTGTGTATTCCTCCGGTCTGTACATGCAGAGATAAAGCTTCCTTTCTTCATCACAGCTCATAACCAATGCTGCATCGATTAATTCCTTAAATAGTTACTAAATTTAGATACCCCTGTTACGTATCGTCTGCGTGTATATACTTAACTAGATTCAGCCTATATTATTTGTGTTCTGCATGAACTAATCTTATCGTACTGTGTTATTTCGGAGGATCACACGACTGGAGCCCTTTGGTGTAAATATGCATGTGAAAGGTCGGCCTTTCCAGTAGATTCCATAAAAACTCTTCCATCTGACACACAAAAGACATTGCACTAGTTCCGAAGTCTCGGAGAAAGCAGTGTCGTCCATTTTCTTTACCAACATAATAAAAAGCTGTCAGACCTCTTTTCCAAATAATGAAAACAGCAAAAAAAAACGGTCGATGGGTCTCCATGACCCAGTGTATACGACTAGGCTGTAATTTTAAATTTTCGATCGATTAAATAATCGTAATGCTCCCAAGCTTCCCTGTGGCACTTAATGCCACAAGTTTGATAAAACGAAAAAAAAATAACGAGGACGACGCATGCTTTGCGAGAAACGAGGCTGTCCCGTGTCAACCGTAAGCATTGTCGTTCCAGGTACGCTTAGTAAAACCACAGCTGACATGGCAGCGGCCCTCGAAATGGGCGAAGTTGCCGAGCAATATCTTGCCGAAGGAAATTATCCTTTAGCCCTTGAAAAGTTCAAGTCTTCTCTGGGAATGTTGGTACGTGTATTGAAAAAAGAGCCACCAGGACGTAGACGAGAACTGCTCTATCAGCAGGTTAGCACCGAGATAAAAAAAACGTTTTTGAAATAGAGAAAAAATTCAACAATATCGTTCGGTTTTATTGACGAGCGAAAAATACACGCTCGAAATGATTTGCAGGTACAAACGTGGATGAAAGAGGCGGAAAGTACAAAGGGTCTTCTAGCTACCAAAGGTCTTGAAGATTCAACGAGTCATCCAGTTTCCGAATCCCAGGATCAATGTGTCCTGCAGTAAACCTTGGATCGACACGAATAAAAATTTTATTATTACCTCGTAACAACGGAATTGTCATTATTTTTTTTCCATCTTTCTTCCTCTATCCCGTTCGCCACGCCTCTACACTCTATTTCACGAAAGGGTTTAAGGAGCTTCATAATCCGTGCTTCATGGTTGTTACGAATTACCCGAGAGTTTCGTTGCGGGGCTCCATTACATTTTCACAGCGTAATAATTATTTTTAACTGCGTTTGTTCGCGATCAGCTCCTACTGAAGATTTTCTAAAGTCGAATGTTTGCGAAAAAAATGATAAATTTCTTGACCAAACTTTACGTCATCCCTCATCAGTCGATTGTGTATTTTTGGGATAAAACTTCGCCGCGAATTAAACGTTATTTACTTTGGAACCGTGTTACACCCTCAATGTGCGTTTCTTGAATTATAATTGTCGGGTCCGGGAAAAGACGCTCGCTAACTGATATATATATATATATATACATCGCGAAACTTCCAGCCCGAAGCCCCGAAGTCTCAACTTCGCATGGCCGTATGAATAATGTGCATCGGTGCACGAACCGAAGCCAGGCCGTTACAGGAAAAAGAAATAGAAAAAAGAAAAGTAGTATCTCGCAAATACGCGGAACAATACAGTAAAACCTCCATTAACGGGCATATCCGGACGTTTGGTGTGGACAGTGTAGCATATAACCTAAAATATTTTTTCACGCGATCTCAAAGTTAGGGTTTGTAATTACGGGGCGCGCCCTCTAGAGAGTTTTTAATGTTTTTTCGCTTTTCTTGGTTTCGTTTAAATGAAAAAAAAGGAACGTGGATTAGACGAATGGGGAATTTGAAAGGCAATCAAACGTGAATCATCAATATTTACACGTGTTGCCATGTTTCCCAAGTGTATTTGCGCATCGAAGTACATATCGGTGTTTTCCAAAGAAACGGCCGCCAGAGGCCGTTTCAAATGGATTAACTCGATAACGCAATAAACGCAACCAACCGAGATACCCCGATGTTTTGATGGGACGTAAAGAAAAAAAAAGGAAGAAAATGGGGAAAGAACAAAAGAAAAGCTTGTTACAAGAGGAAACTTAATCGCGTCCCAATTTAAGCGACAAGGGCCCCACAAGAGGTCGCTGGGGTAGCTCTACAAGCGCGAGACAACTTAGGTCTTCAACTTCCTGTCGATGTTCTCTCCCCTCTTCGGTTATACGAAAATTGCGCACGCCCCCTTCCCCTCTCGACGATCGTAGACTCGGTCTCGCTCCGACACGAGAGTTTCGAACGGTCGACGTACCTCGTCGCTCGGTACGACGTCATGGAAAATTTCCATCGACGACGAACCCCCCCCCCCCCTCTCCTCGTGGTAATGGTGCAAGCGTCGCTTTCCCCTCTCGCGAGAAACGGTCGCTAGTGCGGGATAGGTTATACACAGTATGTAGTATATAAGTCCCCTCTCCCCGGCCTATCGGCAAAATTGTCTCTCCCCCCACTCCTCGGCGTATGTACAAACGGCCGAACCGGATGTGCGGCAACGTCGCAACCGTTAAGTATATAAGGGCAGAAACGTCGTAAATGGTGGGGATAAAGCGTATATACAGAGTATATAGTGAGTATATAGAGCCATGTACCGGGCCGCGGGAAGGCCTTTTTCCAACGTTAAAGAACGTGGCAACGTTTCACATTCAAATCTAGCAGATCTCCCGGCTCTCTCGTGTGTCTCTCCTTTTTTTTCTCTAGTCGCTCACGACCATCGTCGACGACGGCGCGTAGTGTAGTGCGAGCTCTCGGGGTTGTGTTGATTCGACAACGATATTCCTCTGACTATTTTTTGTGTATTCTCGTTTCTCATAAGTTTAATTTACCTTGTCAATTGGGCGATTCGAATAAAACACGCTTGTCGGTGGCTCTTGTCGCGCGCTACGATCGCGTCTCACCACCTCGTGATACTCTTTTGCTCAAAGCCTCTTTCTCTCCTTTTCCAATTCCATACCGGCGACGACCCCCCCCTTCGCCCCTTAAAAACGCCCCTACCACGCTGCTCCGCACTACTACTTCCTGCCTTGTTTTCACGTGCGATCTCGTGGCTTTCTCACTCTCTCTCCCTGGCAAACGGCTGAGCTTGAACCGTTTGTTGCATACGCGGTGTCGCGGGTTCTCTCTCGTCTTCGCTTCCCATCGTTTATCGAGGCACACGCTTTGCTCTACGTTGCACGAGCGTGCGCGACCGCGCGGACGTGTATATAGACCATTATACATATATACACATTACATTGATGATAATAATAATCCTATATACATAATATACATGTATGTACATACATAATACATAAAGAACGATTGCAAGCGCCTCCTACGTCGAAAACCCGCACGAAATCCCAGTGAAACAGCGAGATAGTTCGAAAAGTGTTGGTGCAGTGGTAACAAGCGAGCAACGCGATTACCAGTCCACATAACCTAATTTGTGACGTGTGCATGCCGTACCCGCGTGTTTGTTTGTCATTCACCAGAGGCAAATATTAATAAAACAGTGTATTTTGTTTTTGTTTTTTCATTATTTCTTCGTACGGGCAACGTTCTTCGAAATTTTCTTTATTATTGTGCTCAACGCCTTTTTCACGTGAATCAATGCCTCTATATGTAATACACGTATATAAATACGTTTATGTCAAAATGTAAGAGAAACGCACGCTCGTTTAGAAATGTGCTTGATAAATGACGTGTGCCAGGTGCAACAGAGACGGTTTTTCACCGTCCAGTGCGTGTTTCGTGCACTCGTTTGAACGAGTAAATTATGTGCATGGATGTCCAGTCTAGCGAGATGGGAGACAGGAATTGCCTCGACGAGGACGTGCAGATTGTCAGGGTGAACGTCGACAAAGGTTAGTATTTCTACTGTTTTCTTTCCTCCTCGTCTTCGCTTGTTTTAAAACCGTCACTTTGAGGTTATGCTCATCATCATGTCGAAGAACTGAGAATCGTTTCGACCCGGCATAACGTGAGAGACCGATACAAGCCGGCCGGGTCTTTCCCGCTCTTTCCACGTGTGTTTTGCCACGCTGTGTGTCTATGTGTGCGATCGTCTTTAGCTACCAAATGGCAACGTACATGTCACCATAAAATAATCGCCATTAGACCGAAGTTGTTTTTTTTTCGATCTCACCAACTTGTTCATTCGTAATTCTCAACCCTGTAGATTTTTTTCACCGCCATGAACTTTGCTATCCTGCCAAATCGCGGAATGTTCTGTTTCACTTTTTTTTTTTCGCGTACTCGATATTACGAGTTTATTTGAAATTAGCAGTTTCCCAGCTGGTACGATGTTTTAATTACTTACAATTTTTTTTCTTGAAACTTTTGATACTTACAAGTTTTCGAAATTTATTTTCACTGGTTTTTCGAAAACTTTTTTTTCCTTTTTTGTTTTTTTTAAATATTAAGCAATAAAAAGGAACCAAGACCGCTTGAGAGACATTTGGAAAATGCGATTTACCATCTTCGTCAGATGTAGAGCTCCTAAGAAATAGTTCACACCCCTGCGAAAAATATTAATTCCGAAATATCGACGTTGTTGAGTCGATCGATGTTTCCATTCAAGTGCGCAGTTATCGCACATTCGTATATATACAGAGAGGCGTGTGCGTTGTTGAGTGACAGTCGAGCGTCCAATTCCATTCGCCGGAGTCTCACGTGGGCCCAGCTTCATTCCGATTGTTCGAACCGCCGAAAAAACTTTTTTTTTTCTTCTTCAAACATTGCAAGCGGACGGAATGTGCGATTTTACGGAACGTGTCATAATTTCCAACTGCGATGTTGAACAATTGTAGTGTGAGCACTCGAGAAAGTTGTCGAGGTCGTTGAGCACCGACAGACACTCGATAGACATTTCCGAGTCCGGACTTTAGAGAACAGTCACATCGTCTTTTGTATTTTTCAAGTAATTTAATTAATTCTAAAAATAACCTCCACGCTAAAGTTCTACTCGTCGATTTTGAAGGAAAGTCATTTGTTTCTTGCCGGTTAAACAATCGTCTGCAAAGTTCGCTACGATCAAGGTGAATGAATCCAATTGTAAGTGCTGTAAATAAAAAATGAAATTTCGGTAATTTTCAATATTTTATTAAGTATTTTTCGTTGGAGAATACTTTTCGAGGAAAACTTGAAATTTTATGTTTCTGCTAGTTGAACCGCGTGGGCAGCGAGTAAGGAAATTAAACGAATTATAATTACGAGAGCGGGGAACCGAGGTGGAGAGAGAAGGGGGCGGGAGGGCGAAGCTTCCAGCGAGGAAAGTCTTGCGAGGGGATTATGCACGGTGCACTGCTCACTCGGACTTCAGCCGCATCCCCTCTCCTTATACCCTTGTTGCAGTTTTCCCCTCACTCTCTATTTACCAATTGTTTGTTATTGACGCCGCGTAACCCGATTCAACGACCCTCATATGGATAAACAAGTTTGATCTTGTGGCTTTGCTTTCTCTCTCTCAGTCCTTTCCTCTTCCTTCGAAATCATTCCGCAGCCGGCACAATTCGGGCCACTGAATGCATGCTTACCTACGATTCTCGTACTTTGCCATTGGCACAGCCGTGAACCTTGTTCCAGTTCGTTTGCTTCTTTCCAACAAAACTTTTCCTTTTTTTTTGGCCCTGCCTGCGATGATTTCCTCACGTTATTACGAAAACCTTAATTCCTTATCCTTTTTCTATTTTTAACTACGAATCTTACGCTTTTTCGACTCTGGAACAAAGATTCTTTTGTAATGACAGACTGAACTTTATTCAAAGATTTCTCTGCCATTCTAAAACCCTTGTTTCTCGATTTCGTTATCTTTGTCTTCAGCTTAGACTGCTAATTATAAAATCGACGTTTGTAACTGAATGAGACGAATCCTTCGCACCGACAAAGTCTCCGAACATCTCAAGCTGAACCATTCACAAAATGACGTATATATTGTTCCCTTTTACAATACTCTCGTATACACAGATTTTACTGCGAGCTCAGAGACAACGAGGAATGGAGAAAGAGACAAAGAAGGCAAGAGAGAGCGAGGAATAGAGAAATGTGTAGGACAAAGGGACGTGTTTACAAAACTGTTTTGATTAGGTACATTGTTACGAAACGAAAGTCGAACAATAATTCGACGAAATATGTGTGTTCGATGTCCAAGTATTTCGATCGTACGAAATCTCGCTATGTAATGTATACAAATAGGTTTTGAGGTTATGTGAAAGCAAGAGAGACCGAAAATGTGTGTAGACCATTTTTTAAATTCTACATTATTACACGACTAAACGTTCTCACGTCGATCTTCATAATTTCCAGAAATTTGACATCCAAAAATCGATCTTTTTTCTTCAAATATTCCGGTTTATTCTGATCGAAACTAAAGTCCGACTCGTGCTCAGTTGATTGAACGTATCGTTGCTAACTTTCATAGACATTCACATGGAATCCAGCCGTTTTACGATTTCGAAGTTAGCATCGTTGGAATGCAACGAAATTCCGTTTTTTCTTGGGCAGATCTCATGTTTCTTATTTATTATTCGATTAGGACATTAAAACGATTTTTTTTGTGAATGTAAGTACAAAATCGGTACGAAAATTGTCATGGTTTTGGAAATTTAACGAACAATTAACAGAAAAAGTATTGTTCGTTGGAGCCCAATGTTGCGAACTTCAGTATCCATTCCGTTTTATATTTACGAAACGCACAACATGGCTGACAGACTTTTCCATTTGTACGATACATAATAATATATCTCATGAATTATTCAAGGCAAATAAATATTCCTACTCTGACCTTAATTAAACCTTCAACCCCTGCGGACAAAACGACGTTTTTTTTGGATCTCATCTCCGCGTTTACGAAGCAACGATGCTGATAGTAAAAAAGACGCTGAAGTTTTCAACGTCGGGATTGAACGAAAAATATTTTCTTCATTATTTATTAACTTTTAAAAACCACCGCGATTTTTCGTGTTGATTTGATTTCTGGATCGCAAAAGACAATCGTTTTATTGTTTCGGCGAAATATTAAACATGAGTGATGATCTCTGACGAAGAAAAAACAGAATTCCGTTGCATTCGATACGAACTTATTGCTGTCAGCGACGAGTTTCTTCGATTTTGATTTTTCGGACTGTGGTAACGGGACAAAATCCATTTTTTCCGGAATTTCAATCGTGAAATACAAAAATAATGAAACACTTCGTAATTTTAAATTGAAGTAATCCTTGTCGATGAAAATGCAACTTTACGAGAACGAAAAATGAAAATGATGAGACGCCAATGGACGAAACTGAAAAGAATGGAAAATCCAACGTTGTTGAAGTTCGTTGGAATGCAACGAAAACTAATTGTTTCACTCCTTCGCCATTGGAAAACTGAAATAATGGAAAAAAAAAAATTGGAACGATTTCATGAATTATCAAAATAATGAATAAAAAATATATTTTTCGTTGCATTCCAACGATCCAAACTTCAGTCTCATACAATCGAAAGATTCGGAACCTAAAAAAGTCATCAACATTTTGACTGCGTTGGAATCCATGTCAGCCATCTGGTGTCGAGTTTGGCCGAGTCTCTGATTTTCGAAACTTGAAGAAAATAAGAAGCATCCCCATCGTTAGATTTGCGCTCAACCCCAATATTTTTGTATTTCCGTCTACGAACGAAAAAAAGGTATTCCAGGTAAGAATCGATGGGCCTGAGTCTGCCGACGGAATCCGTTGAAAATTTGATGAAAACCGGGAGGCATAACGCAGACTAGGCCTGCGGGTTGCGAAAATGACAAAAAACACTGTTGAGTGGTCAAACGTCAAGTTCAGTGGATGGACGAGGGTTTCCAACGACAACGTTTATTTGAAACAGTCGTCAAACCGATTCTCGTAGAATTCTCAATCAAACAATTTCGTGAAAAAGAAGAAAAAACAGCAGAAAAAATCGTGACACGCCACGGTTACGAGAATAATAAATTCCGGCAATTTGTTCGTTTGTTGCATAGACAATGAGTTCTGTAACGACAGAAGAAAGCAAATAATGAATAGCCCTAGCCGAGGAAGGGTGAATTTGGTGTCCGATGGTTCTCAGTCGATCACTGCGAACAGCTTGAGCGAGCGAGGGGCAAAGGAGCTTTCAGCCTCGTGTAACGTGGACTCGGTTCTCGTGCTCAATAAAGTACATATATGCGTATGTACGAAAAGGTATATATAATTAAATGTGTACATTATATACAGGCGTATATACGTACAAACCGACGGGGCTGGCACATATGCTGGTCATATGTATTTAACGTTATACCTTATGTAGTCGAATGTACATAGGCGTGTATATAAGGCGTCGAGAAGGGTGGGGGAGCGCTCGATTTATGCTTCGGCAGGGGAAAATATGTGCGGCCCCAAGCCGGCGGGTATATAATGTAAAAGGTGTCTTATGTATACCGTCGAGGCGGTAAATGCACATAGCGATAGGACGGTGGTGTGATGTAACGAAAGCGGCGATCTCCGGAGATAGCCGAGTTGAGCCGAGGCGGCTCCTGTAGCGTCCGTTTTCTTCGGCAAGTACGAAAGTACGAAGACATGCGTGGTTCTCTGTTCGGGTTATACGCGCTAACGTGTCAGCTGCCTTACGAGCTCGGCGCCATTTGCAATTTTAGGGAAAGCGCGCTTCTTCGGGGAATCGGAGAGAATTCTTCGTGAAAGTCCTCAAACCTCGTTGCACGTTCGAGCGGGAAAAGACGGAGAAGGAAAGAGTGGGATAGGAGAATGCAGACAAATGCATGGAGCAAGAGAGGAGATGAAATGAACGAGACCGACGAGCGAGCTATAAATTATAATGGAATAGAAATAACAGAAAAAAGCTGCGATTTTTCGTCCTCGTTTATTTTTTAAGCTACGAATTATTCCACGAAGCTCAGAAACTTCCGTTTTTCCTGCTATTCGCGAAATTTATCCACCAAGCAAATACACTAAGACGTGACCTTCAGACCCCCCTTGCCCCCACTCCGCGACCTTATTTACCTCTCGTGTCCGCGTGGGAGAAAGCCAACCGATTGTAGCATGATTGTTATTTTTATTGTTATTATGTTCACCGTGTTCTAACTACATATATCTATCTAATTCCGTGTGTCACCGTCCAATGTTCAACGGCGGCCATTTTTTTATTTACGTATCGTAAGAGTTTATTTTTCTCATTGTTTTTTTTTTTTTATGCTTCGTTGTTATAATTGCACGTAAAAATAATACATCAAAATGACGTTGTGCTCGTGGCACTAAAATGCCAAAGTTCAATGTTGGATCGTTAAAGTTGCCCAGGGTGGACGCGCGAACGCTGACAACGTCGCATTCCCGAAGATCTCATATCCGGTATGGCCGCCATGCTGCTCTTTCGGTAATCCCTTCTCCCACCTATTTCCCCTTACCTCCTTGGTGCCTACCCCCGCCTTGGCGCCTAGCCCTAACTCCGGAAAGTAACTGCGCTACATCGTAGCAGCATAGCAACAGCGGCAATAGAGGCTTTCTATAAATAGATCGCTCGGGCTTCCGACGTTGCCAAAACAACTGGCCCCGAGCGCCCTCGCATAAGCTGGCACCCCAAGGACGGGCCGAGCAATTGGTAGACCGGCAACGCTGTACGACCTCGAGCGAAATTCCTATCCCACAGAAATTCCCATATTTATGGTTCTCTTTTTTCAACTTTCAATATTTATGTCTACTCTTCGTCTATGCGCAGCAAAATGAACGAATGTTTATAACCACGCGCCCTCAGCGAGGTTAATGGAGGCGCAGAGAAAATGGCCGCTCGGCGGACGTTCTTACAGTGGCGCTGCTGTATCACCGATCATAATTGGCGACTAAAGAAACGTGATCGTGAAGTACACTAAACAAATCGATACAAAAGCACATCGTTCTTTTTTTCCATACAAATTTATTTTTCCTCTCCTTATCGATGTACGCTCATTTATTTGTTTTATATCCATGTGATCTCGCAACATACACACAAGCTCGGGCATCAGTTGTGTATTGTGTACGTGTGTGTGTGTGTGTGTGTGTGTGTGCAAGCAACGTTGTAGAGAGCGCAGTGGGCGTGCCCGCAATACGCGCTCCAACGATGTGGCAACACCGCGCCCGTAAATCATGGTTAAAATAATAAGTATAATACATACGCCAGTACATAAGCTCACGCTGGTGGAGTATATAAGAGACTGCGCGGAAGCACCAAAACGAGATGCGCTCGGCCGGGTTCTGCGCAGCTTCGCTTCCCCTACCCCGCCGGCACACAGCCGTTTAGAATTCAGCCCCCTCTCACGCCCCCCACCACAACAGCCTGAAAATCCAGCGGGTTCCAGGCGCGATTGCGGGGGCAGGAGGCGCAGGGGAGGGGGCACCAAGTTTAATAGGGAGGGGAGGCGAGAGATCACCTGAAACCCGCGCGCTATATACCACGCGTTTGCCAATCTTGGCACTTTGCCTGAAAGAGTATATCGACCGTGCGGTGTTGTCACATTAGGCGCTCCGGATCTCTGACTACGGGGTCCCCGAGCGCGCTACTCTTTGAGCTGTATGTACTCGAGCGATATGAAAATCCATGTTACACGAAATCGCGGCCGTCTCTTTCACTATCTCCCGATTCCTTACCTCTCTCCCCTCCTCTTCATCCGTTATTTTATCAGCCATACTTTGTCTTTCACCTTTTCATTAAGGTCAAGTCTATTTGCATTGATCGTATATTTCGACTTTTCGGGTTTTTTCCTTCTTATCGTTCGCTACGTCGTAAACAGCGTGACCGCGCTTCGGTGCAGCCGTCTCCTTCCGCTGCACGATGCATGTGCGAGTGACCCGAGCAAACCGGAAACCGATGATTCTTTGTTTTTTTTTTTTACTTCTCGAAATTTAGTCGCTGCCCGATCTTGCCTCGTTCCTGCTGCTCCCGAAGTGCTCCGATCATTACTATCTCTTATACTCATTCATATTTTACGATCTATAAAAGCATTTGGAAACACACACACACACACACAGAAAGAATGTGTTGCTTCTTTAGTCATGAATACCAGCGCACTGGACTCCCTTCGAGACCATTCTGCATCGTCCTAATGTAACATAACCTCAAAAAACATTCTGACAAAAATTCTACTCAGAATCGATAATTTTCTGAGCGTTACATAACGACCGTTCTTTTTGTTTTGTTTTCGGCGTAACTCTTCTTTATTGCATGCTTTGAGAACACCGCACTCGTCGGGAAGGAATCTTGCGGTATCGGCTCGATGAGAAACGAATGAAGATTTTTTCAGAGATTTGCGAAATGATTTTTCCATGTATTGCCAAGGTCAAGTGTGCAAGAAGTTTTATCCTAACCTAAAAATCGAATCGCTCCGAAACCAACGTCTCTCTTTTTTTTTCTCTAAATCGAATTTCGAAACTTTATAAAACAAAAATGTCAGGTATCCATGAAGCTCGATGAAAACAATGGCGAACGAAGATTTTTCGTTGTTTCGTCGTCATGCCTTCTCGCATCCTCGTCCAACGTCCATGACGTCACGCTAGACATCGCCGAACGTCATTTTCTTTTTGCAAATTAACCAAACCTTTGGAAACAATTATACAAACGTTATATCGTGAGACAACTCGTTTTTTTTCTTTGGGAAATAGGTTAAGTAGTCCGCGCTCTCGGGGTAGGACATTCGAGAGGTTATAGCTCGCAAAACTGACGGTCTTTGCTGAAGATCGAAACTGTCTCGCGTTGCAAGATTCTTTTGAAAAAACTCATCGAGAAAGACTGTGAATTTGTGGAAACGGAAAATGGTTTATCATCCGAGAAACAATCACGTCAGTCGGAGACGAAAAAAAAAAACTTTACGCACGACGCACGCCGTTAATGAATACAGAAATTACATCAGTCAGTTGAATGGAAATCGTATATCGTTTCCGGCAAATGAACTCGTTAGTCAACATAACGCTCGATATTGCTCTACAAATTCTTTACATTCCAACAATGAAGACATACAAATCATACGAGATCGAAGGTATCGTAGAACGTGGCAATATCGTGGAATAGGTAACGGAATCAAAACTTCTCCATTCATACTCATTTTCTTAACCAATTTTATTTACTCAAATTTTTTGTTCATCACTAAGCAGAGACGTTTAGAGAGTCGATGTTTGCGCAGCAGATACTAACGGTACCATTAAATAATATGAATATGGGTTGCGTTTTTAGCGTTAACATCGACTCTCCGAACGCAGCCATTATTTATAAAAAAATGCTCAAGGCTACACAGTGGAATCACCATTCACATAGAATTTTCGAAAAGTTTCAATCTGTTGTGCGAATTGCAAACGTTTCAAGTTCTGCCGAAGGAATTATCTTAATTGTTTTTCGTTAATTAAAAATCAGTACGTAGTGTATGAAAGAGAAAAAAATGAATTTGAACTTTCGAATTTTCTATATTTCCCGCTCGTGTCACAAATTATTTTGTCGTAGGACGCTCACTGTTGACGAGATGACGCGTGATCAATTGAATTCATTGCGACACTTTGTTTACGTTTTCATTTTACTGATTTTACGCGCGAACAGATTTTGTGGATGAGAATTTCGCGTGGCGATTAATGCGTATCGGGGAATGAAAATGGCTATTTTTTCTTCAGTGTTTGTGAGCGAGATCGTCGAGGAGAAATGGACGACTTTGGGCTCGTGAGTAACACGTGGAACGCGCACTTTTTGTTTGGACTTTACGTCTGCTCTGGGTAGTGTTTACGTAGCGAATCTGTATTGACGGAATGGGTTAACTTAATCGGGTCTGTGTATCCTGTTGTAAGTATTTGAATGGCCAAGCAACACAAGAAAATGTAAAGAATCTCGATGAACGAAGTAAATATCGATGAAAAGTATTCCGAGTGAATATAAAGCGTGTGAAAATGGCGTGCACGGATGAAAGAATGAGAAAAACGAAAACACCGATTGTGACGGTTGTCAAAAAGTCGATAACTTTTCGCCTCGATTGTGAACGAGCACGAAATATCTCTCGACCGGGAAGAGTGCCATGAGGCAGAGTACTGCACATATCGAAGCTCGGGTTAAGGTGTACATCCGCGACGCGTAAACGAAATAGCAGAGTGGGTCGTGGTTATGACCGCAATAGTTGAGAGTGGCGCTAGTGTCTGGAGTTGGCCCTGCCGCTTGGCGGTGGTCGTACACTCCTCGTATATTGTGTGTGCTTACATCCCCGAACTATTCGCTCTCGTCTGAGCGATTGTCGCGGAGGACGCGGCACGCGACGAGCAAGGCGTTTGTTTTCTCGTCGCTCGTCCTCTAATAGAACGGACGGATTATTTTCGTTTATTTATTTTAAATATCTTGGATGATTCATCGTTTTGCGCGAAAAAAATGATCAATTATGGAGATTTAGTGGCTTTTTTTTCGACGCGTGTGTCGGTTGTGTATGTGGCGTGAGAAAAAAAGCTCTTTGGTTACTGCACGAAAATGTGAAGGCCTGTGGCAGTGAAAACGACGGGTCTAAAGCGCGCGTAGCGCTGGCTGCGCCACCGTCTTCGGGGCCTATCCGTCCTTCCCCCACTCTCGCGTACTCGTAAATACATCGTCTCTATCTACATACACCCTACACCCTCAAATCGCCCCTCTTTCGATACCAGCGTGTAAAAAGAATATCGCTACGCGTGGATACAGTTTGAATCAAAAGTTGACTAAATTCAATAACCCAGCAGCAGGCGAAGCAAACTTTGTGGCCGGCTCCGGGGTTCGAGCTGTGCTGCTCTGACACTGCTGTCGCCGGTGCTGCTACACGACGGTGGAGTGCCGCAGTATTATCCGCGAGGCGGACCGGTGCTGTGCGATGTCAATGCAGCAGCACTCGACTCAACAGCATCAGCTTAATTTCACGGGTTCGTAAAACGAAATGCTCCAAAAAATTCAACGTTTACCAATGTGTGAAATGCTGCGATCATCTGCCCTGGTCTTTCCTTTCGGCTGTATTATGTGTTCGTGTGTGTTTTCGAATCCATCAAGAAAGGGGATTCATTGAAAACGATTAACAGTTACAACGCTCGGGAAAGTGTAGGAAAAAAACACTCGTAGCTGCTCAACGTGCTTTCGGCTGATTTTCTAAATTCACTACTTCTTTTTTCGACTGTTGCAACATACACACACGCGTGCGCCCACACACACACACGACACAACAGAAGTAGCATTCGTCTCGTAATGATTACTCCACCCTTGTTGAATGTGAAGAAAGAAAATTTACTTCGTAAACGCGTGCGGTTGCAATTTCGCGTTGAAGCATGCTCAAAACAGTGATTCAGGGGTTAGATTTATCCTACACGTGTCTCTTCTCCATCGTTATTATGCTGCATATTTGATCGTCTCTTTATACACATTGAAGGTATTTGTCGACGACAAATCGTTTTTTTTTCGATTCCATCGGCGATTCTGTACGCCATCTATCGTTCCCGATATTATGAGGTTTGTGTCGATAGATAGATTATTGATTGAGGCTGTACCACCTGGGATGGATGATTTGTGTTGGTACAAAAAATTCAGAAGTAGTAGGAAGAAAGTTTTCTATTTTTAAGCTTTTTTTCGAGTAATTACGGTTATTTTCAACATTTTCGAATGACATCTTTACATTCGACAAGTTTTTATTTTTTTACGACGCGATCTCACGAATCGTGGCTAAAAACACGCCGCGTTTCGTTCAAAGTTCTCGCTCTTCTGTCAGTGCCTAATGTCACTTTTTCTTCGACTCCCTGCCCTGTTCGATACGCTAACCCATTTATTAATATTTAGGATTACCACTGCATTAACAAATCGGGCATTGTTCCATTACATATAGACACTCAATGCTTATGAAGGAACGTGAGGAACATGTGTACACGTATACATACAAGCACATTTAACTTTGTATACATATACTTCGGTACGTCGAAGCGTTTGTGTATCGTGCTGCCACCAAACGACGAGCATCGTTACTCGGTGAAATCGTTCGGACGACAGTGCGCGCTGTACTGTGTGTCTCAGTCCTCTCGCTCTCTCTCACCACCTCCTCTCTTCTTGCTTCACTGTTTTCTTGCCAGCGTTCGCGCACATGGGTTTTCACCTGTCAGAAAATAGATTTTCTACCAACTAAGAAACGAGCGAACTTTTTTGCACAGTCGTGCTTTTTCCATCGAAATAATCCTCTTTTTGAACCATAACCAGCTGATCAGCTGTGAGAGTCCAATTTTCTTACATTGTGGCCTAATTTGAAAAAGAATAACGATCGTCTTAAATGAATTCGTTTCTCGACTTGTTATTTTTGCAGTAGAATTTTTATTTTTGAAATTTTTGACTACTGCTTCGATACGCGCTCGACGTAATTTTCTCTCTTTCTCACGCCAGCGGTTTTGCCGTGCGTGACAGGGTCCTTGGCCTCACCATTTCTCGTCCCATCTCTCTCTTTCGTTCCTCGATTCTCACTGACGTCACTCACTCACGACGTAAAATATACAACGGTTCTTCGAAAGCGAGCTTCATTTTTCATTCATTCTTCCCTCCGATTACGATGATTTCGTGCGTGTTTCTATTCCTCCCCCCCCCCTGACTCAAGTTTCACATGGCACAACGGGTTGCTTTTTCCTCCGCTGACGTCGCTGCTGCGTCGTATTAGGTTTTGTGCCAGACTATACAGTCACCAATGCGAACGATGTTGACGAACTATGGAGTTACGAGGAAGACGACATGTTTTGTTCAACACCATAACAACCATGTCACTCCCATTGTTTATAACTTTTTATTTCATTCCAAGAACAACCATCGTTCGCACTCGTGAGGTCTTGGAAATTTTTCAATTTCATTTGCAGGGGAAACCTCCGAGTGTCATATTGAAAAAAATGCTCGTATCCCGTCCTAACCGACGTCGCGGTTGTTCTCACGAAATTGCTAGTGAACCGTGCAGAATAGCGTTCGGTAAACAAATCTCAAGGTTATTACACAAACCACACGTTTCTTATTGGTTGTTTTTTCCTTTTCTTCTCAAACGTTGCTACTTTTTTCCTTCCTTCATTATTTTTTCTTTTAATATTTCTTCCCCACCCCAGAATTCTTCTATTCTTGTCTAACTTCACGGCATTTACCTGTATATTGAAAATAATGGCGTTGGCCTCGGAAAGAGCTGTGCTCTTGGCAAAAACCTCACCGGAGTCCAATCTTTCGACTGTCTGTGGAATTACTCGTACGTAAAACTAAAAAATTTATACGCTTTTCCTTCAGCTATAAATTCGTGGCTGAATCAACGATTTAGAGACAATTGAAAAATTGCGTTCGGGCCTATTACCATCCACCAATTACTCGTATGTAAATATAAACAGACGCACGCGACACTGTCTTCTCTTGGATCTCATAATGCCTAAGCCAAGTTTCTCGCGGACAGTGAATTAGAACGGATTTCAATTGTTATGATGTGTATTATCGAATTCATTGAATTTCCCGAATATATTTTGAAAGTTCAACAACTTGTGACACGAGCTACGCGAACTACGACAGAGTGAAGTTTGCAGCGTTCTAATGCGACGATATATTTTTTAATATCTAGACGAAGATCGTGAGGTCGATTGCTCTGTTCGATAAATCCTCAACGCAACACTCTGGGTCCAGAATACCCCGGACACAGTGGGCTCTCCGATCCTAGGCTCTTACTCTGGGTCAGATTGACCCAAGTCTATACTAAAGGAACTTTATCTCGTATCGATCAAGTCAAAACAAAAAACTGTTGATACTAACGTAGTCGATTGTTGAGTCTACAGTGTTTAACCTCCAAAGTTTGACCTTTCCTTCGGGACCAATTCATTCTCGGAAGTCGTTGACACATTTTTCAGATATTTTTTTTTTTTTAATTCTCGAAGTTTCTGACGAAACTGTTTGTCAATGTTTCGCGTCGGAAATACATAAATGTCTGTCAGTAATTCGTTAACCGGACAGACCCCCTAAACACTGCCCCTGCCGTTACTTTTACTGTGTCGTACTTTTTAGTCGTTGGTACTTTGAAAAAATATCTGATGGGCCAAATACTTCGGAAAAAACTTTAAATTTTTCTTTTTTTTTTCTTTCCGACTACAAATTGCCCCGCATTTCGATCGAAATCACTGTTGCACTCATTGTTGATTGTTCTTGTTCAAGTCTCGCGATGTTTATCGACTGGAAACAATTTTTGTCACTTGTCAGTCATTTCGAGTTTGTTGGTACCAAAAAATACTCAAAACCTATTGCACACACAAAATTAAGTCAAAATCTTCGGTTCTTTTTTTACCACGCGAGCAATAATTCGTTTTCACATTTATTTCCAAGATCTAGGAGAATCTTTGAACAAATTCGCAACGAGGGATCGTGCCCTCGAAAAACGCGGTTCTTTGCAACCCAATTCGTTGGATCCAAACTCATCACTCGTCATATAACTACACGGAGAGAAAATAATATAAAAAATTACTATGGCATCATAGTTCCCTGGTGCCATTTCGACCTTTTAATCGATTTTAGCAAAGACACTAATTTTTGATTGATATTCTATTGAAAATAACGAAAACTTTTATATTTTTCGCAAAATTTTGACATTTGTCGCCGAGTTTCAGAGGAAAAATTACACGACACTGAACTTCGCAAAGTTTGCGCAACGGGTCCAACGAAAAATAACTTTTTTTATTAATTGTTTGTTCAATTTCAAAAACCATGACAATTTTCGTACTAATTTTGTGTTTGGATCCTGAAAAAAGATCATTTTATTGTTCTGGCCAAATATCGAATAAGAATCATGAGCTCTGCTCGAAAAAAAAAACCCGAATTTCGTAGCATTCCAACGATGCAAACTTCAACATCGTAAAATTACTATGTATTTGCTAAAATCTTGCAAAGAGACGATATGGTAAAAGGGAACCGTGATGTCATAGTAATATTTGATACAATTTTCTCTGCCTGTAGCTACTGAGATTAGAAGCAACAGGCCGGAAACAGAATGTGAATTAGCGATTAAATTTTAACGTATCCGCGCACGTACGACTTTTAAACTGTAATTGTATAATCGCAGCTGATTTGGATCAAAGTGCCAATTGAGGTTGGAATTTCTAACGAATCAATCAAATTTCTTATCACGATTAAAGTTGGTAATGAAAGTTCGTTGGACGAGGGACTCTCGTTGATTCGCTGCTACTGAATAAATTTTCGAATCTGCACACTCGTTACGCGGTATTTTTGCTGTGGAAAAAAACGGAGGAAAATGATATTTTTACGTATTTTTAAAAATAATATAAAAACATGTCAGGATTTCAATATTGCGATTGTTTGATTGGAAAACTAAGCCAAAAATAAATATGTGCCAATGAATTTTGCAGGGGCATTCGACAAAGTAGCCGTAAAACAAGAGCGTCCAGATGAAGCGGAAATCAGGGAGTTGGCTGCCAAAATGGTGGAAGCGAACAAGGCGAAAATAGCGGCTGGGACGCCGGGAGCGTCGCAGAGATCGGGAATGGTACCAGGGCAGCCAAATCTTCCTGGTATACTTGGTTACTTGACGACGAAACGGCCGAGCGAGAATACGACACCAAAGCCGAACGTGGTAAACGAGGGCAAAGTGCCGCTGGACGACGAGAGTCTCAGAGGGCATTTCGGATGGATAACCTTCGACAAATGTCACATACCTTGTATTTATCGAGGGGGTGAAAAGTACTGTTCCGTAAGGATATTGGAATCTAAACTTCTCAACAAATACCTGAGTTACCTTCACTCGGACATATACAGTTGTACGTGTATAAAAAGTTACTACATAACCGAGGCGGAGAGCAAGCTCTTCAACGAAATAAACATGAGGCATTGCGAAGGACAATTCGGCAAGGAGCAATTTACGGTGAAAGATTTAGTAGTTCGGGTTGCCGATGCCAAGGAATTTTACACATTTTTGGACGTTTGCTATACGAAATTAACCGCAGGACAGAATGCACAGAGCTCCTCAAGTTCCTCCAGCTCCTCCGGCATCAAGTCCGAAAAGTGCGGTTTTATACGTATCAACAAAGAGTCCGTTGTACCATACACCGTCAAGGACAATCTTAAATACGTTCCGCTCTTTTATTTCGAGGGTGAAACGGACAATCTCAAGCTCAAAGCTGAAAAATTGGAGGGTTGGGATTTGTCCTACTTAAAATTTTGCTGCAAGGTACAGGGTATAAGGAACGAATTGTTCGCGAGTGAAACGTGTTCGGTCATCAGTCTCAGTGACATCAAGAGCTACTTCCCACCCGGCACCGGCTTCGAGGATTACTGGCCGAGCAAAGTCATGGACTCGCAATTATTCGTCAGCAGCAAAGGCGGCAGTGGTAGCGGCGGATGGACCAAACAACCGCCCACTCCTCCTGCTACCAAATCTTCCCAACAGGTCCAAAATAACTCCAACAAAAATTCACTCAACTCTCGCGTCACTTCCCTCCAGAACATGGTCCCCAGAACCAACAGCACCGGCAGCACCACTCTCCACCAACAAGTCAATCAACAGAGACAAACTATTACCACTCATCCGTCGCATCTGTCGCCCAATACCGTGTCTTCGGTAAGATCGAGCAACAACGCACAATCGATGCTGAACGTCGTTCCGACTGTGGTTAACGGATGGTCGGGTCTCGTCGGTGGACAACCCACTTTTCAAACCTCACCGCTCGTCTCACCGCTCTCTCAGCCAAATTCTATTATAAGAATGCAAAATCCGTCCCTAGGAATGCATAACGTTAGTATTTCGCGATTTGAGACTCAATCTCCATTCATATCCAGACATCAAGATTCTTCTATAATACACACTAACGCCATCTTTCTCAATTATTCAAACCACCTCATCACCGTCATTCCCTCTCACACCCTGGCAAACATAAATCATCGCCCCAGCAGTTCTAAGCATCAAAACAAAAAATCCATCCAGCCAGCCAAAATCTTTCCTCATTCTCTAACGTGTTTTCTTCCAAATTTTGTCCTCCGATTCGTGACTAAAGCCGGAAAGCTGTTTCCATTTTATAACGTTGAATTTACAGAGACAAAGTCGGTGCGTTGTCAAATTTGCGATGAAATTCCTTTTTATTGAGATCTTATCGTTTCATTTGACGGACAGTCCGGTTCCTTCATTGTTAAAGTAACAAAAAAAAAAACATCTCTCCTTGTAACGTCCTGGTAGTCGTCAAACAGTAAGTTGGGCCCGGGGCTATCCCAGATTTACTTTTGCCATGATTTTCTCATGTCCCATGAAATAATGAACGATTTTTTAAAATTCTCTTTCGGTTTAGATGCCAACAACAAACAAAAAAAAACAAGTAAATGACCGTAAAGTTTTTGTGATTTTTTGAACGCGCTGAAAATTCTTTGACCATCATACAAATCGCCACTCGACTTCGTTGCCATCAGTTTCATTTCATTCACAATTTTCATGAAAAATCTCGATTCTTTATTCCATTTTAACTGGGTTGGAACTTGCAGCAAATCCAATCGACGAACAAATCGTATCAGCAACAACAACAACAACAACAACAACAATCTCGAAGTAGACCGAGTAGTAGCGGTGCGCCGTCTCAATACCCAGCGGTTTATCCGACCACGACCATCCAAGCTGTACCTCAGGCTCAACCACCTCCCCTCGTCCGGGCTACGGTTCATTCGAATCAGTCGAATCTTGGGTAAATAATCACGAGATCATTCAACTAACTAATTCTTAGAATTCAGTGGATTAATGCGAAAATGAAAGTAAAGGAACAAGTCGACTTTCTTAATGAAAATTTGACGTGCAGTAAAGTGCAGTAAAGAGTCACGAGAGACCTGGAATTACATTTTATACTCTCGGGGCCTCACGTACGTTATTTACGTTGCCCCGTCCCACGTTTTTTTTTTTTTTCATTATTATAAAATTTTCTTTCTCGTTCCGCAGTTACCCGACCTATGGCAAGGATGACTGGTAAGTTTTTACACTGCAATTATTATCGTACATTCAGTTCGACATTCGATCCTGTCGTCGATTGATTTGTTCAAATCAACGGACGCCTTGGAAGCCTCCATTTCAATATTTTCTTGTGTGAAATTTGCCTAAAAAATTGGAACGGAAATTCAATAACTTTTTGACTTTGTCATGATCGATTGAGAAATGAATTTTAGAAAAAGTTTCGAAAAGGATTCTCGTATAGATTGAAAAGGTGGAATTTTGGAAACTTGATAAACTAAAGTCTTGCTATTTTATCGTTTTTTTAGGTCGTCAGGAACGTACACAACACCTAGTCTGGCAGCGCCAAACGCCGTCAGTGCGAGCACATATCCCCAAATGTTCAATTTGAGCACCGAACACGTACAGGCGCTCTTGCATCCAGCGACGTCCGCCTCCAATCTCATGTCGCACTCGCAAAGGCATACACCACCTGTACATAATTCGTCGCATCCAAAGTTCCCACCGGCATTGATACCGGTCAACGGAAGTTCGAACAGCTCGAGGTAAGCATTCCGAATCTGAAGTTTGCATCGTTCGAATGCAACGAACAATATATTTTTTATTAATTATTTTGATAAATAATGCACTCGTTTCGATTTTCCCTGTAAATTCAGTTTTCGAATGAAAAAAAAATCGCGCAATAACGGAATATCGTTCATTCAAGAATTCAATAAAATCATTCATTTCTTTTTTGACCCGTCGAAATCGTATTTCTTCTCCCAATTGTCAAATTTCATCGTTTCCATATTTTGTTTCAGAGATTCGAGGGTACGCGGTAATCAATTGACAATGATAGCGGAAACTGTAACTACGAATTGTCAAGTACAGCCTTACGGACTTCAGAAGGCACTTGTCGAAGGCAAAATGGTACCTTGTATCAACTTCAAGCCTTACAACTTTAAGGAAATGTTGTTGATGACACTACCCGATTTCGTATCTCAGTATTTTCCCGCCTGCGACATCAACAGTTGCAGGCACGTTCTCATGGACGTACTTGGCATTGAATTGTACCAAGGAAATAGGTAAGACAGCGTTATTCTTTTTCTTACGTGTCAATCCTTTGTTTCATTTATTTACACGTTGCTTCTGTGGATTTACCCCGCAAAATAAATATAGACTTGCTTTGGCAAAATATTAATGACCCTGAAGTTTGCAACGTTGAGATTCAACGAAAAATACTATTTTCCATTCATTATTTATTGAATTTTGAAAATCATGTCATTTTTTCGCGTCGATTGAGTTTTTGGGTCGCAAGAGAAGATCGTTTTATTATCCAGACCAAATGTTGAAAAAAGATAATGAGCTCTGCTGAAGAAAAAACAGAATTTTGTTGCGTTCCAACGTTGCAAACTTCAACATCACAAATATTACCAAGTCGAAAGATATGAGCATTTTAAGATTTCCTGCAATGTTTTCGATCGCTTCGCGATGAAACTTCATCCTGAACGAATGCAGCGCAAACGATTTAATGAATGGAATCGATTTTGTTTGTTTTCTCGTGACAGGTCACAAATGAAAATGTTGATGGATGCAGGCAAGTGTTCGTCGTTGAACGAAGAGTTGCCGCTCATTGAAGTCAGTAGTATAATGAAATTCATGCCCCAGTTGAAGTACATGTTCAATCGGAACATCGGGATGCCCGCCCCCGCGCATCTGTCCGAGGAGCATCCGGCAAAAAAGCGTCAGCGTACCAGCTAGGATTGGCTACAGCCTTACTGGCCCACCTACGATTATTATCACTCGGCATTTTAAAAGTGTTCGAGGGATGAGACCGCAACATTAATCGCGTGTCCCCGTGTTTTGTGAATATCCTGTTTTGTCTATATTCGGAAGTGATGCGTTTCACACGATCGAAAAGAAGAAATTAACGAAAGAAGAAATGAAAAACAAAAGAAACAGAAAAAAACGAACAATAATTGACACATGTAAAAAGTAAAGAAACGAATAACGAGAAACAAACACGCCGCGATAATCTGCGATTTATATCGGAAAAGGTGACACACAGTGAACAAAGTGTTCGGACAGTTCGTGCACATGTAAGGCTTAAATAATTTCCTGTAACAACACAAGCTATTGGTCGAAAGTACGATTTAATGAAATTTATCAACAAATCATTATGAATCCGAACATTACACGGTTGTACGATTCCAATACGTGTATATATGCGGTCTGAGTGCGTGTGTGTGTGTGTGCGTGCGTGAGGGTGATATGTGGATTCGTGTACGTTCGAGTAAGGCATTCAACGACAGCCAAAACTTTGGACATTACAAAGCTCCTGATCTCCCTTTTCTCCACAAAAAATAACAATCATATCGAGTCTACGTCGTTGCGATGCAACGAAACTTTTTTGCATTATTTTTCAACGTTATAATTTCCCAAATTATCCCATTTTTTTCGTACATTTTATCTCGGGATTTTTCCCACCAAGGCTCGGACTCTTTTGGTCAATTTTCCGTTGCTCAAATTCTTTGAAATAAATATTGGGCCATTCAGAAATAAAAATTTTCGTTGCATTCGGGCGATGTACGAACCGACGTGATTTCGGAAAAGTGAACGGACTATGTACTGTGCTCTCCATTATTCATATTATTTTTTATCTCTCGAGAAAACATGGAAAATGAAAATTACAATTCATTACACACAGCGTATTTTTCTTTTTAATTACTCTTTGTTTTTCTTTCGTCGATCGACCGGTTTCTTTATTCATCCGGCCTCCGACACACGCTCCAACTTTCATCTCGTCACATTTTTTCGCCATTTTCAGAATTGCAAAATTGCGACAAGACTTTTTTTTTAATCAAGTCATGAGGAGCAACTCAAAATTGCTACACTAAACGACGATTCAGCGTGTATGGGCAAACATAATAATATCACTGGAAAGTTTGACAGAAACGAGTGTCGTGATATTCTTGAGCGTCACGTTTGTTCGGATACTTTTGGCAGTGATTGGATCTGAAAAGTGTTAACGCGCCGATCAACCTCTTACCGATTAATTTAGAGAAAAAAATGGAAATACGAATTTTCTCGTGTTTTTTCGGATAAAATAATTTCGCAAAGTTCCTTTCAATTACGAATTCGCTTTTGTGACTAAAACATGGAACATCCCTGTGACGATAAACTCGCAACTTAACAAAGCACGAAAAATCTCTCGATCGATTTTCGTCTCTGATTCTTTGTCGAACTTTTCTCTTATTCTTACGCTCAACTGATCGACGACATTTTCATGTTGAACTATAAATCGTTGGAATGTTTCGAGTTTTTGCTGAAAAATGAGGACAAAAGGAGCAAAAAAATATTCCGACTATTTTGAAAATTACCGGAAAGTGAGAATTCTCATGAAACGATTGAGTAACTTCCGGTAACAGTCCGGATCCGACAAAAACGAAGCGTAAACGTTTCGACCCAGTGAAAAATTCAATGGAATTGCTATTTGCCATTTTTTTTCTCCATTCGAAAAAGATTCCTACAAATGGCGAGCTATTCTCTTCGCGAAAATGCCAAAGAGTTTTGCAGCGATCGTGAAAGTGAGAAATTTTGTTTGAATTCCAACGGTGCACGTTTCAACGTTGCAGGATATTGAAATCTACTCGTAAAAGAAGCTTTGGAAATCAGCATTTGATTATTCAGTAAATATCTTTTCGAAGAACGTTGCCATACGTTCTCTTGACATTCAATTGATCGAGTGAAATAACTAGATGATTATGTCTATGGTTATGTCTCTGAATCTATGAAATCATAAGTTTTCATGCGATCCAATAAAATCAGTTTCTTCGCACTCAGTCCAAACAATCAGAGTTCTCAATCACTGTTTTTTCTTCTTTTACCTTCAATAGAATCTCAAAAAAAGTTACGAAACGATAAATTAACAGAATAATTGACATTCGAGTTCAACAAAAAAATGTAACGCGACATATTCAAGGCGATGTTTTGAAGCAATTAGTGTTAATATTACGATCTGAAAGTTAAGTCGGCATCACGATCGCAGGAATCAATGAAAAGTACTCGACGAAGAAAGATGGATTTTTTAAACTATATATTTATGTTTGGGAATGTTCCAAGTTGGATCAATGAAAAAGCGAGTCGAGGCTCGAATTTCAATTGAAAGACTTCAGTACAATGTTTTCATTGGATCAACTGAACACGATTTATTAATTATCAAAGTTTCGTTTCTTTTGATCGCACGTGCTGCGGAAACGGTTGAAGATAGAGCAAAAATGCATAGGACCAATTTTGTAGAGCATTAAATTTTCCATCAAAAAGTTCCCCGAAGCATTTTTCTATCTTTGCTAGTTTAGGCGTGAGACAAGCTCGAAGATCAATCTGATTTTCGAAGATTATGCCGCGCAGTTAATTGCTCCTTGAAATCAGCTCCACGCATTTTTCGTACTCGTCGACTTTAATAATTGGTAACTGATCGGAGGGAGTTGAATTCAAATGAAAACATTGACTCGAAATCTGCTCTTCGATTGAAATTCGTTTTCGTCATTGACTTGGGACTTTGTGGACAAATTTATATTCGTTTAAAAAGTTGAGCAGCTCGATCTTCCCATCCCAAGTATGTTTTGAGTACAAAAATCACAACAATTGCTGAATCGAGATTCAGCCATGTTGCATAAGTTGCTGAGAGAGAGACAAAGAGTGTGTGAGAGAGAGTGAGCAAATGTAATTATCGAGCGTGTCTACGTTTCACGATAATTGAAAGAAAAACAAAAAGAAATAATTGTAAATGGGACCCTTGTCGGGTGATTCATAATTTTCGACTGAAAAGTTTGTGATGCCCGAAGATGGAGCTGTAAGGTTTACAAAAAACAAATGATACAATGCCCTAAAGTGTGTACATGCCGATAAACGTGTATATAAAGAGTACATAGAATTATAAACGAAGAACAGAAAAAAAATACGACTTGTAACAGAAAATACTGAGGTGTGTGTGTGCAATAAGCTACACTAATCGAATTTTGCATTTGAAGGCTCTGTGTCGAACTGAAAAGCGTATTTTCATTATGACGTCGTTGGGACACAGCGAAAGTTTCCCTTTCACTTCAATCCATGAGTTTCTTCACAAAGATCAAAAATTAAATTTTGACCAATTCATACAAAAGAAAAAAAAACGTAAACGGTAAGGCGATACCCAGATAAAAAGCTTTCGTTGCGATCCAACGATCCAAACTCCAACGTCGTATTTCATTTCACTATCAGCTACACTCCGCAAATACGTCTGCTTGAGAATTCAAACTCTTTTTATTCCGGATTCACCGAGTCTCAGCGTGAGGAAAAACAGAGTGGACCAGTTATCGAGACAATTGTCTTCTCAGAATATTGTCGATACCCAAACGTTCGAAAATTCGGGGCTCATGATTTTTTCCAGGCACATTGCATTCTCCATGCCCGCTAGCACTCGCCAATATTGATATTTGCATCTCCAAAGTTTAACGAACAACAAACTCTAACTGATGACTAAAAATTTCGGTATCTTTCGAGACGAAAAAATGTAAAAAACAAATGGATTATTTTTGTTTTCAAACTTGAACAGAAATATTTTTTGTTGCAATAATGTTGAACGTCGTGAAAAATGTTTATTAACGTATTTTTGATTTATTGGAAGTTTATCAACGAACGGGGAGCAACCATTATTACAAATGGCTTTCATTGTGAAAAAGTGAAAAATATTTAAAGTGAAGAAAAACACAGTTTTGCGAAGATGCAATGAAGCTGGAAAAATGTGTGGCACTTCGCTCATTTGGTATCTACGACGCAGGAAAACACATTGGTCGATAAAAGTTTCATCTCATTCTTGTAAAATCTGTAAAGCCTACTCGATTTCCGACCATTTTTGTCTCGCGACTCGACATTTCTATGGTAAAAATGGTGAAAGTCCGGAAGCGCCGTAATCAGTGGAAACGAAATGTTTTTTTATTCATATGAAATGCATTGAGTGATTCTTTAACTTCGAAAATTAAAATTGCCATGAAAAAAGACTACGAAGGACTGGGGTCGTTCGGCTCTATGGGATGCTCGTCTGATGATATTCCAGTTTTTTCCTCCTTTTTTTTACGACTGCAATCACATAACGAGACCATGAAAAACTTTAACGAGCCAAGCACTATGGAAATAATGCAAGAAATTTGTCAAAAGGGTGCTAATTATTATGAAATAAAAATATATCCATCGTGTGGCGTGGAGCCACAAATAAATGTTGTGGAAACTTGACGTTTTAACGCGAGAGTCTTGTTGCGACGGGAAAAACAAAACTGTAATCGTCGCTGAGCCCTAATTTTTTATGTTTTGTAGAATTCACGCGAGACGTTTCCAAATGTACAGTTGAAAGAAAATTCTATGAATATATTCGATATTTTTGTAACGTCGATTATGTGGATTACGATACGTGTTTTCTGCAGTAACATTAAGAATCTATATGATTTATAATGAGCCATATTAAATATGTATGATTCTGGGATATTCGAAAAGATGAAAAAAAAAAACCATAGGAACATTTCACCCTGTTCAAATAGTATTAATAAAATTTCTCGAATTATTTCTGTAGCAGACTTGATGAAGACATTGTAACTGTTAGTCCTATTCAATCGTCGAACTATTCAATTTTGTTATAACGGTGATAAATGTAATCTTAGACGAAGAAAACGGAAGAAACATATTGAAAAAAGAAACAAAAGTGGATGGAAAATATTGTTAGCGAACCAGACAGTCTATAACGAGATTTTCTCTACACGCTGAATCTCAAGAGTGAATTACTTGGAGGCACCAGTCCAAAACCTAGCGATGAATTTTAAGTACATTAGAGACTAGAGCATTCATTTGTTAAATCACTTGTTATGATAATACGTGTATTATAATTTATCATACTGTCATTTGTAAATATAGCCTTTAAGGATTAATTAGAAATAATAGATATTTCAAATAAATTCATGATATAACTAAATTAATTATGACTCCGCCATTTATTTTATATTTCTGGGAACGATGACCCTGCGAAGGCTCAGCAGCTTGTGCACATTTTTTCATTACCCAGACCAATCGACGAATTGGATTCAGATTCATATTATGCGATAACAAACAATGAAGGAAATTATTTATATTTTTAATGTTACTCCCTAAAATTTCGTTAGGTTCTTGTTTCGTTTTGTATTTCCCTAAAAACATCGAATCGTCTTTTTTGTTAGAACCGAATACATGGCCGACTGATTAGCTCGCGAATCCAAAATAAAATGGAAATCGAATATTAATTTAATAGAATGAAATAAAATTAATTAATTTAGTTGATCCTCCGGATTCGAACAATGTACTATAGAAAATCGTGATGGCACTTTCTTTTACTGTTAATTTACTGGAAATGTGTGTTGATTCCGTTCTCCCCTCGATCAGCAACAATAAAGTCATATGTATATATATATATATATATTTTAGTCTGATCATTCATTCACGCATTTCGAACAACAACAACAACATTTCGGGCTACGCATGGGTCGAAAAATTTCAGAGTGGTAATTCTGCCGAACACGTGTAGGTGCTTTGAAGGAACCTCTCGTTGAGTATGATGGAATGAGCCTGCTGTAAGGGGTGGGGGGGAGGGCATCCCTGCACACTGAGAACCGCCCCGCCCACGAAAGGCACCCCCGGCTGGAGACCGACCGCTAAAGCGACAGAGAAGTGTTTGGGAATGGAGGTTTGTGACCTGCATGGTAGAGTTCGAGTCACTGGGGATTACAGAAGAAAAACTCATAAAGAAAAAAAGGGACCTGGCCGAAACTTGAATCCTGAAGTCCCCGAATCCTTGTCCATTGTATTAACCGTTGTTGCTGCCTTGAGGCTTTGCAGTTTTATTGCTATTTGGACAAAAGAATTGTTTTCCACTTTCAATTCCGATGGGATACTCCAGACAAAACTTAAAAAATTTCGTTTCGCGTTACAGCAAAATTTTACGAAGTTTAAAAATACATCATTTGAATATGATGGAATTTTGATTCTCTGTTTATATATAGAAGCCGCTTATTTTGATATAAGGAAATTTATCAAATTCAAGTTTTCATTTCGAGAGGGAGTATCGAGTAGGCTCGCGATTGTATTATTTCGAATTTTCGCCCGACAAAACGATGAGAAAGAAAATAGAGCGGTCGGAGCGATCACAGTGAAAAAACGGGCTGATTTACTTCACAGTGGCGAATGTCGTGAAGCAGAGAAAAATAAAAAATAAAAATATGGATACATATATATTTGAATGCATGGCTCGGAGCTAACTTCACAGAGTCGTTATTGTATGTGACACAGGTAAAGTGGCGCCGCCACTTTACGATAGGGCTCGAAACTCGACGAAACTTACCGAAGTATTCTCAATTCTCAGTCCTAGGTCGCCATTTCCCTCGGGGAGTCATCGGTACATCGTGTTTTTTTTATATATTATCTCGATCGAAGTGTATTTTTTTCGGTCAAGAGCACCGCCGAAAATTTCATTTACTCAAAACTCGGTGGTTCGACCTCAAATGGCTTGCTTGAATACCCTCAAGCAGGAGATAAAAACTCTTGAGTCTGTCTTCCCAAAGAGCCATGAGAGGTTTCAGATAATGTCCGCGAGTGTGGACGAGCTCAGTTGCAGGTTCGTCGGTAAAAATGGAAAGAAGTACGAAATTCACGCCAACATTACAGTAAGTCAACAAGATCATTAGCCCCGTAATAACTTTGTGTATGTTTATTAAGCATAAAAAGAGTCATTAAATATATGAAGACAATCTGCACGAGGAGTAAAGAGTTTACGAGAGGATCGGGTACGAGGGGACAAAGAAACAATAACATTTGTGTTGTTATTTGTGATTTGACAAGGTCTTCCCCTCCCCCGCGTTTTCGTCAAAAGATTCGGGATTCGGTGGACGTCGCTCGTCACTTTTTCCAGCTTTCCATTTATTGTTTAAAATTATCGAAATCCCTCTGGTTCTCGTTACGGGATCCCTCGGAATTATGACTTTTTCGGCGTGAATCAATGTTTAGGGGGTAGAGGTCAATGCGTGTCACAGAGGGTATGGCCCTCGAATTTTACCCTCCTGCAATGAAAAATAAATGACTCCGCATCAACCTCTCCCTTTTTTTTCTTTTTTTTATCGTCTTCAATGCGATTTCCTAATCGTCCTCACGGTTTCGTTGTACCAGCATATATGCAGGGAATTCTCGATAGAGCTCGCGCCATATATACAGATATATCACACATTCGCTTTCGTATACAACTATATACATGTATAGAGCTTCAACGTATTAATTAACCGTCTACAATTCATTGTGCCAGATTCAATTGGCATATGTTGTAGAAATTGGCATTGTTCATATCGTTTATTATAATTCTATTGTTCCGTTATCTTGTTTTTCTTCCACTCGAGCTTAATATTGCGATTTCCACGACTTGAAAATGACGCGTTTTCCGAAACTCGTTACGAAAAACATAAAGTCCGATCGTTTTACTTTGTATCGCGACCAATTTCTCGAGTATATTGTCTCGTTAATAGTTTTTTGGGTTTTTCCAGCAGTTTCATTCCCCAAAAGCCCTTTTAACTCACCCAATTATCAACGATTTGTGAAAACTTGTTTTTACATCATTCCATCTTACGAGTCTGGGGCGTCCGAACAAAGTCATTTGTTTTCTTTGAATGGATTGTCTCTCCCAAAGAATCAGGTTCACTAAAATATTGAGAAGCAGATAAAAAAAAAAATGATTTCCTTCAGCGGATATTCTTTCAAAATCGACCAAAGAAATAAATATACGTTTTTTTCTCGATTTTGTTCATTAACATAAAGAAACTTATCCGTGTTACGGCGGTCAGCTGATTCCTTACATTTTCCTGTGTAAAACACAGAAGAATTGCCAAATCATTTTCAATATATTCAAGTCAAAAATGAAACGTGTGTTTTTCCAAAGATGTTTCAAGTTCCAAAATTTGAGAGAATTTGAATTCCATGTCTAACCAATGAAAACTGCTGTTTCCCTCGACTCAGAAATGATGCGGCATTTGTTGCAAATTTCAGGAAACTTATCCTTCCACTCCACCCGTCTGGTTCGCCGAATCGGAGGAAACGAGCGTCACGAATGCCGTACAAATCTTGAGTAACACAACGGGACGTGACAATCATGTCATTAACCAAGTCGGCATTCTTCTCAAAGAGCTGTGTCGCCTTCACTCTTTGCCAGAACCACCGGACGTCGAGTTACTCAGGACAGCCTTGGATCCTCTTCGTCTCGGTGGAGCGACTGCCACAGTAGCGCAAAGAATGGAAGCAGAGGACACGGAAGATATCGACGACGACGAAGAGAGCGAGACTGAAGAAGACCTTCATTTGGACATGGATGAGGGTGAAGCCAACGCCAAGAGTAAGGTAATGAGGAGCATATGTTGCTGATCAATGGAATCAACCTTCTCGCGTGTGAATATCATGAGAATTATTTCCACTCGATAATTGTCTTTTGAATCAAAAGACAATTCGGATCATTATTTCCGAAAAGTCGTACAATCCCGTAAAACGTACAAAAAAAAAAGAATGATATCGATTTTTTTATTGTACACGTGAGAATCGTCCATTGTGGGACAGAAAAGACACTGGGAAACCTTGACAAAGATAAATTTTCTTATTGCAAGGCTGACGAGATGGATCTGGAGCACCTAGCGACGTTGGAAAGGCTGAGACAAAATCAGAGACAGGATTATCTTCGAGGTTCGGTTTCGGGGAGCGTACAAGCAACCGACAGACTTATGAAGGAATTACGTGACATTTACAGAAGCGATAGCTTTAAAAAAGGTAAATACGATAAGCGATAGAAATTTTTGGCACTCTCTTTGAATTTCGATAATTTTGTAATTCTACTGAATGGACGATCACGAATAAAACTACATGATTTTCTCAAACAGGAATGTACAGCATAGAGCTAGTGAACGACAGTTTGTACGAGTGGAATATCAGGTTAATGTGTGTCGATCCGGACTCGCCTCTTCACAAAGACCTCGTTCTTCTCAAAGAAAAGGAAGGCAAAGACAGTATTCTTCTCAACATGATGTTTAAGGTGCTTCAGATTATTTCCATTTCTTTTTTCATCACCATCATCACTTGATACTCTTTTACTTTATAAAAATAATAGTTTTTTCATCCTCAATCGAAAGCGTAGCCTCTATTTTTCAAGAATACAGTACAAGAAAGTTTTTTTTTACATTCTGCAAAATAATTTGGCCGCTTGTTGTCAACGAAGGCGAAAATTCATTGTTTCGTGAAAGTTGGAGCGAATCAACGGGAATTAGTGAATTATTCGATATTTTCTGTGAACGATTTGATAATTAATGCGTTATTTTTCAGGAGACGTATCCATATGAACCACCTTTCGTTCGAGTAGTTCATCCAATAATATCCGGTGGTTACGTCCTCGTTGGCGGTGCAATCTGCATGGAGTTGCTTACGAAACAAGGCTGGAGCTCGGCGTATACCGTCGAAGCAGTAATAATGCAGATATCGGCGACTCTCGTAAAGGGAAAGGCGCGTATACAGTTCCAGGGAGCGGCAGGGGCTGGAAAAGTTTGCGGTGGACAGAGCCAATACAGTCTCGCGCGCGCACAACAGTCATTCAAATCTCTAGTTCAAATACATGAGAAGAATGGTAAGTTTTTTTTGTTCCATATCCCACAGTCCTTAACCTTTCGTTCATTACTTTGGTCCTTAAGCTTCCCACCAACATTTTCCCCCTAATTTTCGTTGGTCGATATACGAAATGTGGTTTGTTTGATTTTTCGGCAGGCTGGTTCACACCACCGAAGGAGGATGGCTAATGAAAATGGAGTTTTGAGTGAGGAAAAGAAAAAAGAAAAGATATGACGCGTGCTTACAGCTGAGACTTTAATACGGTGTGTGCCCAACAAATAATTGTTACGATAATGATTTGATACACGAAAACACAACATTAACTAGGTAACTTAAGGATACTGAGTCTAATTTTACGTAGAATTTCTTCGATCGCTAAAAAGGCTGCCGCGGAAAAAAATATTGAAAGAAAAGAAAACGAAAAAAATGGTAAACGAAACTGTCGAGTGTTTGGGATCTTTGAAGTGAACGAGGTCAACGAGTGATTAATCATTTCGATTCTGAATATCGAAGAGACCGTGACGGACAGATTAGAGGAGAAAAAGGGGGTCCACGAAGAACAAGGAACGTGCGATAATCGCTAAAAAGTGGAAATCACTTTTTTCCCTTCCTTTTGTTTTCTTTTCGTTTTCCCTCTTTTTATTCTCGTTTGGAAGTTACCCAAGTATTGCCTATATTCCAATTGACGTACCAAAGTTTCGCGTGCCCCGAAACTTGTCTCACGTATGAAAATTTGTGTCGTCGCCACTAGTAGATTGTGTATACTTTTCATATCGTTTCCTCTTACTTCCTTCTTCTTCTTCGTCTTTGTTAATTACGCCCATTCGTTTTTTTCTTTTGCCCTCCATCAATTGGTGATTAACAGAGGAATCGTCTTTAACCGTGATCGTACGTCACGTCAGTGCGGCGGCAACGATGAGCGACATTTTTATTCTGGAAAAGCGAGCGAAACTTGTTTCTTTTCTCATTATTCGTTTTTTCGTTATCGCGTTAACGTTTTTCATCGTTCTTGTTTAAAAATGGTGGTCGGATGAGTTTCTGCTTCGATCGATAATTTTGTTAAATTTTGAGACGATACGGGACGCACGTCTTTCGGATTTATGTTTGAAAGTGAATAAATTGCTGCGGATCGAATGCGAGTGTCGTGTCGAGTGCATGGATGCGGATGCTTCCTCAATTTATTTTTGCCCCTTTTCTCAGGCGTTTCGATTATACGATAAATCCCTTACGACACAAAGATTACATCGTCCGGAATAACTCTGTTAGTTTGTTCCATCGCCTTTTGAAATCGTGTAATTTTTCTTCGTTTGGGAATTTAGTCTGCGAGCCCTTGTAACGTTGGACAATATTCAAGAAAATTGTACGATGCATCAGAGTGACAAATTCGTGACAAAATTATTGCCATTCACTTTTCTCGAGCTCGTCGCTGCTCCGTTGACCACTCGGCAATCGCATTAGTTTACAATTTGTTTTTTTATACGAGTGAGTGAAGAATGTACATTTGTCAGTTGGAAAAAGAATGTTGTAACGCGATGAGGGAAAAGGCTATCCTTGTAACTGGGAAGAATGAGTTGACAACGATAAGGCGTTAATGAATAGAGCCGATAATGCGTGTGGCCCCTGGTGACGCGAGGTAATTTCGACGATTGTGCTCGTGATAAAAAATACGAAAACCCAACGTAAGAATTAGGCAAAAAAATTAAGCAAACAATCGTCCATTATTATCGCCTGCATAATTCATGTTTTTTTTTAACTTCGTTAGTATATACGTTTTGGAGTGTCGATGAAACGTAATGTAGTAAGTGTGCGAGATGGTATGCTTGTGATTCGGATGAAAGAGCGTCAGTAGGATTTTTGAGCCGAGTGCTTGGAAGACACGATTTTATTTTTTATTTTTTGGAAACGTTGATTCCAAAACGTACCAGCCGAAGGTTCCAGCTTTGTGTTATATACATATATCGGATATAATTTCCTTTTTCAACAGAAAATTGACGAATAAATAAATGAAACGAGAACAAAAGGAACTAAAACAAAGTGTGTGTTGAGTGGCGGGCGTGCGAGGGAGTGTACGAAACCGTAGATTTTTTATAGTAGTAAGCAATATTTTTTTACATCTGATCCGATGGGAAATATACTTTTCCCGGGCGGTTTGGAGAGGCAGGAGACAAGACAGGATGCGGGAAGGGAGAAGGACGAATGTGATGCTCGTCGTTGAGACAAAGAGAGAGAGAGAGAG
Organism: Hyposoter dolosus; assembly: GCA_963921915.1. Classification (NCBI taxonomy): domain Eukaryota; kingdom Metazoa; phylum Arthropoda; class Insecta; order Hymenoptera; family Ichneumonidae; genus Hyposoter; species Hyposoter dolosus. The sequence goes on along the minus strand of OY998136.1, from coordinate 11,774,203 downwards.
AGAGAGAGAGAAAGAAAAATGTCAGTGCGCCGGGTCAGAATTGTCCAGCGAATGGTTCAGGAGGAAAAAAGGGAAGAAAGAAAACTTCGTCTACTAGTTGTCGTAACTGTATACGAGTTAGTGCAATTAGATGTGGATAACTTAGTTTGTTTTTCGTTGTTTCTTATAGTATGCGTAAAGTACGGCGAATCGTAATAGGGACAATGTCCTGGGAATTTGTTCTGTTTTCTTTTTGTTTTTTTGTTCTTTTTTTACGAACAGAAAAACGAAAATCACTGAAGGAAAAGCCTTGCCAAAGCTCATCGTTGTTCGCATCATTACTCGAGTTTAATCTGTAAACTTCAATGTATCGCGTGCATTCCTCTTAATTTAATAACGGATGGAAGCATTAACACTGTTATAGATGTACATATAAAATATATATCTTCGTAATCCGTCTTTATTCGTTAAGGTATTATCATGCATTACGTCTTTTACGATAATACGATAACGCAACAGGACGCACGCGGCATTCATCCCGAGATGTTGATAAGCGATTTATTTATTTCGCTCATTATTCAGGCGATCTGTTAGTTCCGCGGTCGGTAAAAATCGTAGTGGCTTCCGACGCAGTTGATTTCTCGGCAACCTTTCTTTTGGGTAATTCGCAATTATGGGAAAACTTGGAATCAGCTTTTCAGCAATCTCTCTTGCGTTCACGCAACTTCATAGAACGTTTTGAGGATTCTTCGCCGCGGCCATTACCGTACATTATAGCGTGTTTCTCCATCATATTTTCATTACTTAGCGATTATAGAAATATTCGCAAAAATTCATCCGTTCAGAGTAAATATGCACGATTTTTAATACCAAAATAATTCGAGAGAATAAAATCGATCAAGTATTTTGGTCCATTTTCCATGTAACACACGTAATAATCGGCACTCTCTTTGCGCATTTGCAGGTACCGAACACTTGTGAGAAAGCTTCTAGTTTTGAAAATCAATGGATCGCCAAAAAAAGATAATAAAAAATCAGGATTCTAATCCGATGAGATAAAGAGAGAGAGAGAGAGAGAGAGAGGCGGAGAAGAGGGAAAGAGAAAAAGGCACGTATGTTACTGTGTCGGGAAAATTGAAGACGATGAAAAAAATCTTTTTTTTTTTTTCGTGCACGACGACGAGACACGTCTTTGTCTTATCGTTTGGTCATTAAATGGTTGCGGCTTCATCAAATACTATCAAGGACGAGGGACAACCAGACGGATGCGGAACGACGAGCCCGCTCTCCTCATTTACACACCCTCGCCTATTCCTCCTCGAAATTGGAGACGCGGTCATCCCTAACGTAATACTTATTGTCATTGTAAATTTTGCTTCTCAATTTCCTTCGTTACCGTGTCGATGCGAGCTGAGCATCGTTGATAAACTGAACGAACGAATAGCAATTAGAAATACGGTTAAAATACAAAGTAAGTAAATTGACGCGACATTTTCTACGTTTCGGTGATTGTACAAATAGATATTAGGAACACACGACGTAACACTGTTGCGTCGATTTTTTGAAGATAAAAATCAAATCACGATTTTCATTCCCTTCGTTTGATTTTGCTTTCATTTATTCGCAACTTTGCAAACGTTTTTTTTCTTTTCGTTGAGCTTTTCGACTTTGGTTGACGAGCACAAACCTTCGTTCTTACAACTTCGTTCGTCGTCTACACTCTATACACCGTTTTATGTTGTAAATCTACACTAGATATAGGCCATACTGTAGGTAGTTGAAAAAATGTAAAAATAACTTGCTGGGACTGACTAAATGTCCCACGAGTTATCAGAATGGGAAGTAAAAGACAGAGAAAACGAAAAAAAAACGAAAACAAAATTTATACAGTAACGAGCTGCCGATCTCTACTTTACGATTTCTTCAGAATCTTTTCACAGATTCGTACGATCATTTTTATTCTCACTTGGATACTTGCTAGTTCATGCACGTCCCACATTTTCAATTTTTCGGGGATCCCAGTATCTCGCCGCCATACTCCAATGATGCAACTAAGAAACGTCAATTTTTTATTATTTTTCTTCTAGGCTCCGATGTTTGTGGTAAAATTTGCTCAAACTCATGAACTGTCCAAAGTTTTCCGACCGCTCGTTCCGTCGAGATTTTCCTCAAACTTCAATCATGCGATCATACAATTTTGAATTAAGCTCCAAATTCACAAAAAAAAAAACATGAACGAGTCATATTTCAAGTCACTATTCGAAATGTAAACTACGATCATTGTTGATTTTTCATTAATGGGAAAATGTAGTCTTGTATCCAGCGCTGGACGTAGCCGTTCATTTCTCGCTTAAAGTTTCGTTCTCTCGTTCATTCGATCTTCCGCAAACCGAATACTTCTCGTATTAAGCTATGTTAATTATTATCCACACGAACGCTATGACAAAAATGGAGATTTTAATAAATAAATTTTTAAAAATAACAAACATCTGAAAATTAAACAAATTTAGAAAATAGAAAGAATATTGATTTTCCGTGATGAAAGAGTAGCTCGTAAGAGCAATTCCAAATAGCATTTGTGCCCTTATTTTTTTACATCCCAAAATAATGACCTTGGCGTCGAAAGAATGTAAAACGGTAAATACGAAACGAGGAGCTTAAGGTGATCAACCGACAGTTCGACGTTACGACGCACTGACAGCAGAAACATCGTACAGAAGAAGAGAACAGAAAACACTCACGTGTCGCAGGGTGCGAGAGATGGAAAGAGATTGAAATATGAGAAGGTGAGAAGTTGAAAGGAATAGTTGAAATTGGAGGCCATGAGAGGAAGAAACGTTCGTTGTATTTTATCGAGTTTTTCACGGTTCAAGGAGAAAAGCCACGTTTTCTTATTCTCGCTCATCGAATTGTCATTCGTTAAGGTGATCTATATAATCACTAAGGCACATATCAGGCAAAACGTTGGGTAATCATTTTCATACTTAGTTTTATTTTCATACTTAATTCGGTAGAAATGACTCCAGAATGAGTTTTGTTCATCCACTTGCTGATGACTTCCGATTAATTTTCTGTTCCACTACAAACGGAAATTCTTCCACTACAATCCTCCACGAGCATCTATTAGCCAGTTTTAGCGTTTGAAGTAATCGCCAAGTCTTTACAACATGGCGGTTCGATAAACTTTTATTCAGTCCCTACCACAATTTTTTTGTATACCTTCTTGATCCATTTCTTTTTTTTGTGACCCCTTTGGCACGCGGTGACCGCTACTGGATTTAAATAAACTGACGTTTATTTAACGTCAATTCGTGCACACGACGATACAGTGCTGGAATACATTTTCCTAATATTTAAATAATATTTCGAGGATACGTCAGTGGCTACGCGTATCCAAATACTTTTTCCGGCCAAGTAGTTATATCGATATGTGGTCAGACAGCGGTGACTTTTCGTTTCAATGGCCCAATACAACGGAAATTCGTTGAAACGTGACCGCTCAAATTGACAATAATCATATACATAGAAAAATTATGAATGGCCAGTCATTACGGAGTTGAAAATTAAATCCCAATCGATCGATTGTGCCAAATTTAATTTTAACTCCTTGAAAAAAAAAAAAAATGAAAACTCAATGTTCCGATGATCGAGTGATTCTCTAAAGATTCTAAATGACACGAAAAAATATTCCGTATCGATAAATACGTACCGATAGACTCACGGATATGTTATTCTCGGCAAGAATTACGTGTTCGGGAAAGATGACAACAACGATGTAAGGAAGCTGTGAACTCGTGCATTATAAAGAGAAAGAACCGAGAGAAGCAGCTCGCTTAAAACTATTAATAGAGGCTTGAACCTTTAAAGCGAGCTTTTATATGAACACGCATATACAAAGGCGTTCGTGTAGATACAAAGAGAGAAATACACAAGGGGGAGAGCTAGAGGAGAATAGTGCGTTGTGGTATGCGAGACGAAATGTCTGTGTTGCGTTTCTTCGCAGTAGTCGTCGAAAAATCGACGGTAGTTGAGCTTTAGTGGATGAATATTAAAATTCATTTGTTTGAATTGGAAAAACGAAAGAAAATCACTGAGATTTAAAGTTTTTCGTATAAAAATCGACAATCGAATTCAATCGACAAAAAAAAAAAAAAATTGGCGAAAAACAGGAAAAATAACACGATTTTTGGAGGGCAGCGTGGAAATTTGTTGCAACGCGATGTCCGAGCAGCCGAAAGTGAGGGAAGAAATTTGCGGTGTTTGTGGAACGAATGCGAAGCAAAAGTGCAGTAGCTGCAAATTAATTTATTACTGTAGCCGAGAGCACCAGAAATTGGATTGGAAGAGACATTCTAAGATTTGTCGAGGCTTCGAGATCGCGATCGACTCTACACTCGGTCGGCATTATGTGGCGAGGAGAAAAATCGAAAGCGGTTCGGTAGTGTTGAGAGAAGAGAAACCGTTGTTGGCTTGGCCTCCTCAAGGCACACCGCCGGTTTGTCTCAGTTGTTACACTATTTTGAGAGCCGACAATTCACGAGCCTGTGAAAAATGTGGATGGCCTTTGTGTAATGATTGCAAAAATCACGATCGTACCGGCGAATGCGAGTTCACGATTAAAAAACGTTCTTCCAAAGTGACAATAGCCGATTTCGAAATTCCACATCCGACCTACAAATCTATCGGCGTCATTCGAGCCCTTGCCATGCGCGAGAACGAACCGGAAGCTTATCGAAGGCTTCTCGATCTTGAGGATCATTGCGAGGAAGCTTCCAATCAGGACGACGATGTTGTCGATACCCCGAAAGACGTGGCCAACTTTGTTAAGAGGTTTTTCAAAATCGACGACGTTACCGATGACGAAATCGCCAAAATTGTCGGAATACTCCAGGTTTTTTGAAAATGATTCATTCCTCACTTTCGTCTTTCATAATCAGACATCGATCGTTACATTGAAAACGAAATTTTGTTGGAAAAAATCGATCTTCTGTTGGATACGTTCAAATAAACAAAAATGTTGTCTTTTCAGCAAAAAATATTTTAAAAAGTCTCTTTGGAAAGCTTAAATTTCAAATTTTGCTGACATTTTCGTTAGACACCAAATATGCTGCCAAAATTTCATTTCCATTCTACAATTTTAACATCCTATTGTTATAGATCAATGGACACGAAGTGCCAACAACGGAAAATCCACACGTTGCAATTTACGAACAAGCTTCTTATCTCGAGCACAATTGTCGCGCCAACTGTTCAAAGAGTTTCACCGAAAATGGCGGAATTGTTATCAGAGCTGCAGTTCCGATATCAAAAGGTTTGAATCGTCTCATCGTTTCGCTATAAAAACCGCGATTTTGTTGAATCTTCCAGGCAGGAATAAAGTTTACGAATTTCAATAAGATTTTCCGAAGAATCCATTTTATTGAGCATATTTTTTCGAGTTTTCCAAGAAGAAAACCCTCGGTTTGTTCTCTTATAAAATTGAAACGAAATGTCCCAAGATTTTCGACTCTTTTCGCGATTTAATTTGCGACTCAATTTTTAAAATAATGAAAAAAGCTCAACGCGATGCTCTCGAACGTTTCAGGGGATCACATCTCGATTTGCTATACCGATCCACTTTGGGGTGTCACGAATCGACGACATTATTTGGCTCAAACAAAATATTTCGATTGCACGTGCGAACGCTGCAAAGATCCCACGGAATTCGGAACCATGTTCAACGCAATTAAATGCATTTCTGAGTAATTTTTTGTTTTTTAAATGAAATTTCTGATTAAGATTGCAATTTTCATTTTTATCATTATAATTCGGTCAATTTGGATTTATTTTTCATAAGGGATTGTAACGGAGACATGCTTCCACCAACTTTCATTGTAACCGACGACAAATTCCCCGATTACACATGCTGCAAATGCAAGGCAACGAGAACCTGGCAACAAGTCGAATTTTTGCACGAAAAAATTGGACTGGAACTGTCAACTATGAAAAAAGAAGATGCAAACACCTGTAAAAAATTTATCGACGATCATTCGAAAATAATTCACGAAAATCACTTTTACAACGTCGATGTTAAATCGGCGTTGGCGTTGATTATCGGTCAGCAACCGGGTGGCTTACCCGCTATTTCCGACGAACTTTTGAACGAGAAAATAGTACTCTGTAAAAAGCTCAGCACTCTTTATGAAATCCTCGTGCCAGGTCAGACAAGAAATTCCTTTATTGTCATATAGTTCAGTTTTCGTAAAAAAGTAAAAAATTGAAATCTCCTATCGATCTTTTTATTTTTATTTTCATTTTGTAGCTGAAAATCGTATAAGAGGAATGCTCTTGTTCGAGATGCACGCGGGAATCGCGGAATATGGTAGACGACAAGGTCCCGGAGCGTCGTGCAGTTTGTTAATGGTAAGGATCGTATCAAATGATTGAATTAAATAATATTACAGCTTTTTGCTGGCTGGATGCAGAATTTTTCAATGTTTACCGTCCATAGGAATCGAGAAAAGTTTTGTCCGAATCGTATCAATTATTGCGTCACGAGCCCACGATACTTCCGGAGGGGAAATTGGCGAAGCAGGCTCAACAAAATCTGCGCGAGATCGACGTGATTATAAAAGCGCTTTTGGAAAAAACCGCATCGCCGATGTAACAAATTTTATTTTTCTTCATATTTCTCCGCATTTGAAAATTTTGTATGATAACGCATGATTTCTACAAATTGCAATAAATACGTGCATTGCAGATTCAACGGTATTGCTCGTTATTTAATAATTATAATCATTCGTATCTATTATGAAATCTCATTTCCCGCGTCGATTTTTTCTACCCTCTCGGTTGGCAGACATGTCCAACGCGAAGAATCTTTTTTTTAACAAAGGGGTTCCGGTTGCTCCTCTTGAAAATCAGTACCGGAGCGGTTTCAATAAACGAGAGAGAAATGAATATTACGAATGACGATAAGACGGTAAGAAACCCCGTCGTCGATTCGCAAGTATCGAGTCAGGATTGTCGTATTTGTTACGAAAAATGCAACCAAGTTTGGCAAATATTTCATCCTACCAACGAGGAGATACCAAGGAAAATAATGGAATTCGCTGCTGTACAGGTTAGGATTTCTGCGTTCGATCTTCTGGCTTTTCAATTGTTTGTTTACATTGTTCTAGATTTTTATACCGTTACTTTTTTACCTGCTCTCCTTGCCTTTCGAATTTTGTGAAATCACTGAGCATTTGTGGAAATGTTGCTACGGGAGTTGAAAAAAATATAAAACTGTAAGCAAAACAAAGCATCGAGATTTGCTGAGGCTGTGAAATTATTGTCCGCGTAGCAACTTTTTCATTTATTTCGCCCCAAATGCCCAGATTCTATTTTTGCCTCACAATTTTTTCCTATTTTTTCGTTAACAATTTTTCAAATTTTAGTAAATAGTTTTTTTCAAATTCTAACCTAACCTCACTTTATAATTTTTCGTTCGTTTTCCTCACAGTCGCTAATTTCAAAATGCACCCAACAAAGTTTTCTCGCCAAAGTTGACATTTTCTTCTAAACAAACAAACATTAACGATTTTCGAAACTCTCTATAAAAAACATTGCAAACTATTTTCTCCGTTTGAAACGGCCAGATTTGTGCTTTTTAAACATTGGCATTTGATCATTTATCCATAAACACTCCAAACTAAATGAGTGCTTTGCAACTACGTGAAAAATGAAATGATTTTTGCTTGAATTAAAGGTGGAAGAAGGTGACGGGCTTCCAACTACGATTTGTTACGATTGTCGTAGACTTTTGGACGTATCGTACAGTTTCAAGCAGCAGGTAGAGCAGTCGGATGCAAAATTCCGCAAGCTTTTGATGTTGAAAGAGACGAGCGACGAGGAGGACGAGAAGATACTGTCGTTGTCGCATTCCGTGAATGCGGCGATAGCAGAAGCAATAGCGGACGAAATAGCTCAAGAGCGAGGGGCAGAGAGCGCAACGGGGTGTACCGCTCTTGTGGGAACGTTGGAGGAAGCTGCGAGTTGCCACGGCATGGTGCACGACTTGGAAGAACATCATTACGTGACGCACGACGAACCAATTATTTTTCGCATCGAGCCACCCCCCGATCACGAATGCGTTCTCGCAGAATCATTGACTGATATGCGGAATGCAGTTTGCGAGGGAATGGTGGAGAAGAATATGGAATTGACGGATTGCGGTGGTGCAAATGGATCGGTGGATGTCCTGATAGAAAAGTACGACCAGTTGGTGGATTCGAGTCTAAACGGAGAGGCCTACAAGTCGGAATCGATGTTAATGTCCGAATCATCGTCGGAGGAAGAATGTAATTTCCAAGAAACGGAATGCCTCGGAGAAAGTAACTCGAAGGTGGTAAACTCGGAAGAGGTCTGTACAGAACGGTTGAAAAGCGACGACGAGGAGAAGCCTCTGAGTTCGCGAACGCAAAGGTTCAAATGTCCCAACTGTATTAAAACATTTGCAACGAAAAGCTCATTGGACAGGCACTCAGAGATACACAAGAAACAAAATAATTCTCGTTACGCTTGCACAATGTGCGACAAGCAATTTGACAAAGTTGGCAAATTAAAACATCACTTGGTAACGGAGCATGAGAGTGTCGACGGGGACGAGAAGATTCGTCAGCTCAATGACGATCAGGGGCGAACAGACAGGCAATCGAGTAGATCGGAGGGCAAAAAAAACGTTAAATTTGGCTGCAACATTTGTGGCAAACAATTCACCTATCAAAAATCCTTTCTGACTCACGCTAAAACTCACCCGGGCTACGAGCCTGAAACGATCTTTGAAAACAACGAAACCAACGCTTCGGAAGAATCCAACGAGCGCGGACACGAATCGGAGGATGACGATCTGCCTCTGGAAGGATTGCAATGTACCCAGTGCGGGAAGCTATTCGCCACCAAAAGAAATCTCAAGAGACACATATCAACGCACAGCGGCTTGAAGTTCCATTGTTCCGCTTGCAGCAAAGAATTCTCGAGAATCGACAAACTGAAGGAGCACGAACAATCCAAACACAAAGAAGAATTTTTCGCTTCTTCAGGCTCTGATTCCGAAGACGATACCGATAATGAGAACAAACACGACGATGACAACGAGGCTAGAAAAAAGGTACAGACTGCCACAATTTCATAATCATTAGTTACTCATTCAACTCAATTTCTTCTAGTTTTTGAATCTTATAAAGAATTTCCGAATCGATGAATTTCAGGAAAAACACAACCGACCCCATCGATGTCCGATGTGTCCAAAGGCGTTTGCCCAAGAGCAGTCTCTCACGAATCACATGGAGCGTCACAAGCGAGTAAAAGACACGCAAAAACGTTTTTTGTGCGAGGTGTGCAGCAAATGTTTTGCTCAGAGTGGTTCGTTAGTCGCTCACATGCGAACGCACACGGGGGTCAAGCCATACGTTTGCAACGTGTGTAGCAGAGCATTCACCAAGAGCACCTATCTTCAATTGCATTTGAGAACTCACAGCGGAGAAAAGCCTTACATATGTCAATACTGTAGTCGAGCATTCGCGCGGGCGAATACGTTGGCCCGGCACATAACAATGCACACGGGAGAGGCGAAATATCATTGTCAAATTTGTATGAAATCTTTCCGACGCTTAACGTCCTTGAACGAACACACTTATACTCACACGGGGCAAAGGCCTTACGCCTGTAAAATATGCACCAAAAGATACAACAACGCTGGTTCTCTCTATGCCCACACGAAAAAATGCAAAGCTCAACAATCCTCAGGATCAGGGACCAACTTTGTTCTCCCGGTTGACGAGGAAATTCATCAGAATGGTAGCCAATCCCAAATGATGATTTACTCTCAAAGAAAATCCTCCGAACCTCCTTCCGTTGAACAAATTCAACCCACCTCACAATTCATCATCTCAAACGTCCATAATCCTTCCCTCAAAACCCTACCCAACAATATTATGCCTCAATTCACTGTCGAAGAGCCTAACTTCTGTTCTGTCAATTCTAAATCCTTCAAAAGTCCCTACTACACTATTTATCCTAATATGTAATACGAGACACTGATAATTCGCCAACTAGTTCCCGGAAAGATAAATTAACGCGACATTCGGTTCGGTCAGTCTTATTCAGAATTTTTTAAATTAATCTTTCCCGAATACAAGTTCTAGTTACTTTATTCTTAATCATGGATATCGAGAGATCGAAAAATGTTGCTTTTTCGAGTTGTAATATAATTCCGCTAGACCCTATTACTGTTAAGGTGATCTATCGGTCGTACGGTCGATAAAAATCCTGCTGCACGGAGAGGCTTGATATTTGAGGGAAAATAAAAGTCACACGAAATTTTTCTCTTCCTCAAAATATTAAGCACGTCCGAAAAAATGTCTGTTTACTTTTTAGATGTTTCCCTCGCACTGACTCAGCTGATGGACCGCCTTTTCAAAAATCTGACAAAAATATTTCACCATATAGACTGAGTCTACTCGATGCGGTAGTCTGATGAAAATAAAAATGAGCATCTGCCTACTTAATATTGAAAAAAAAATACCTGGGAAATCTTCCATTACAAAAGGGCGCTGAATATAAATATTTGAAATAAGAAAAATGGATTTCTTGTTTGCACGGTTTTAATACATTGTTGAAAATTCAAGAAATCAACTATCGAATATTCGATTTATTGTAAATATAGCTGACGAGGAGTAGTAGCATGAAAAATTGTAAAGTTGCTTTTTTTGCAACTGGACATCAGTTTACGATCCAGAACTGAGATTTACGTGCGTACCATTTTTATGCAAATCAATTTATAAGGATGAAAATATGATATTTTATAATAAAGCTTTATATAAAAAAATACAAAAGTATTTTGCCCGCTTGTAATTTGTTCTGGAAAACTCCTCATCCCGTTTGAATTGATTACTTGCTCAAAATTCGCGTGGTTACATTTTAAAATATCTCGATCATGGTCGTCGTTCGCGGTCGCTGTGCAAATATATAGTTATACCGCGCCGCGTCGCCATGTTGTTTACTAGTGCTGAGTGTGTGAAAACGAGAAGCACGTGTTGCTTGTGACAATCTGACAGGTGTTTTTTCCGAAAAATACCGTTATAATTATTCTCAGTACGATGGAAACTGCGAAAATCTCCTCTTTTCGTTACGAGCCTACGGGTTTTCATTACACGCTGAAAAATGATGAGATTCCATCGGAATTCGATAAAATCCTCGAGAAAAAGTGGCGAGAGGCGGAAGAACGAGGCATCCTTCGATATAAACTAAAAATTGAAAAATCCAAAATATTACAAGGTCGATACAAATTTTTGGCTCAGGTATATTTCCTTCGATCAAAAATTCAGCCAAATTTTCGTATTCTCTTTCTAACCTAATACATTGATGCTTCGCAGCTCAATCTTGACAGAGCTACCAATCGACGAACTCCAGAAAATATTGAATCAATGTCTCAACCTTTCCATCATGATCGATTCAATTTCACCAAATTACCAGAAAGAGAAATCTTACTGGATTTCGGAGACGAGACTGGGAGCGATGTGATCGCCATCAATGTCAGCCCTCTGGAATATATTCATAGTTTAATTTTGCCAAATCGAATGGAATGTCTGCCTCAGAGAGTCACGGAATCCAGTATTTCCAAAGTTCTCAATTTATTTCTGTCCAGCAATTCGCCGTAAATATTCCAATCAATTTATTCAATCGATTGGATATTCATTCTGAAGAAGAGTGCAGAATTCCGTAGAGCGTAGAATCCCATTTTTATAATTCCAAATCAACGGAACTCACTGACGAAGAAATTTTACAGTTTTTTGATTCTTTCCCGATGAAAAATTAAAATTTGTCATTTCTTAATGAGATGATGTGATTTTTTTTTTTTTTTCAGATACATTAGAATAGTTTTCAACAGTCTGTGCGCACATGCCTCTGTGAATCATCTTCACTGGCATTTGTATTATTTAAAATACGAAATGTTACTGGAGCGCATAGTAAGTAAAGAAATTTTGAACACGGTTGTAACTTTTAACATTGCAAAATGCAAGGACCGATGAAAATGCGAGTGAAAACAAATTTTCAGGAACTGCATCAACTGGAAGGTCCTCTTTTCCTGCTAGAGAATTATCCAGCCAAAGGATTCTGTCTCCAGTTATCCAGGTTCCCAGAACGTGACGTCAAGAGTTTTGCTTCCTGGGCCTTTTTCGTAACGAATTATCTCCAAGAAAGTAACGTTGCCCACAACGTTTATATAACGAGAGCAAAAACAGATCCGCAGAAAGCCTACCACGACGATATTCGAATTTACATCTGGCCGAGAAGACCCAGTCATGGAATTAAAAATACACGAGCTTTCGTTCCAGCAGTTTGCGAATTTTTTGGACACTTGTCTATCCGAAGTGAGTGATAAATATATGTAGAGCATCCAAAGATTCGAACGATATTTATTTATCGAGAATTTTCATTTTCAGATGAAGAGGATTACGAAAATTTGACCGAAGAATGCATCGTCCGGTTATTCAATGACGTCACAATGGAAACTTACAATGTGACTAAAAATGAAATTAGAGAGAAAATCTTGAATAAAACTGTTACGGGAATTTAACAAAAAGATTCATTTCCATTTAATTTGAATTTTCCTACCAAACGAAAAAATGCCTAATAGAAAAAAAACTTGGATTTCCTGTTTCGGAAAATCATTCGAAAATTCGAAAAAATCGCGTACAACTTCGATCGTAACGAGTCACCATAGCAACCGAGTAAGTTTGAGTCTCGTGTCACGAGTTCCTATCACCTCAACTCGGTTGACAATCATTATGGCAAATCCTGAAGATGAATATCGTGCATCGAAGCCTGATTACGAGGGATGGTTCGAGGAAGATTTCGAAAACGAGGATTCGGGAGTTTCTCAATATTACAACCCCGACGATTATATTTCTGGAGCGGTTCGCGTCGAGAATGGAACGGTTCCTTACGATATTCTGGAGTTCCAGTATCCTTGAACGAAAATAATAAAATATGCGTCAAAAAAACCACAATTATTCATTGACAAATTTCTCGAAATACGAGGTCAATATTTTTCTTAACAACACAATAGTCATTCGTACGCTTACGATTGTCGAAGATTTTTCAATCTGTGTGTTGCTGACCCCGATACGATTATTTTTGCATCTGGAACTTTGATCCATTTTTTAAAAACTGCCACTGGCGAAATAAGCTTCAGACGATGTTCGACCGGTGGAGGAATTGGCCACATCACTGTGAGTTGTCAAACATGTTTTTCCTCAATTTCTACAATTCAGTGAATGCTAAACGTCACGAATTGAAAGGAAATAATCATTTTAATCTTTGCACAGTTCCAATCATGAGTTCTTCTCACATATCGAATGATCGAAACATTAAAAATAGTATTTTTTCTCACAACTATTTGGAAATATAATAGAAACGCGTATGTTAGAAAAATCCATCGATTAATCATATCGCGGTCGGTGAAAATGGCCCTGATCCACCGATAATTATCTACGAATGGCCGAGTATGAAAATCGTCACGATTCTGCGAGAAGGAACGACGAGATCGTACTCGCACTTGGCTTACAGGTATTTAAGTGTCTAAAGTGAAGAAGTAATTACAAAAAAATCCAAATATGTCATTTTCTTGTTAAATTTCCATGTGTTTTTCAAAATTTTAACATTTCGAGTAGAAAAATTGAGAAAAAACTTGAAAACCAACAGTCCAGATGGGCGCTTGCTAGTGTCGCAAGGAGGAGATCCCGACTTCATGATAACGGTGTGGAATTGGAAAAAATCAAAAATTCTTTTACACTGCAAATCTCACGGTCAGGAGATTTACAACGCGATGTTTTCGCCAACGGTGCCCGGTCACTTAACGACGAGTGGAGCGGGACATATTAAATTTTGGAAAATGGCACGAACCTTTACGGGCCTTAAGCTGCAGGGCGAATTGGGAAGATTTGGAAAAACCGAAATTTCCGATATCACCGGTGTTTATGCGATGCCCGATGAGAAAGTTGTTTCCGGATGCGAATGGGGCAACATTTTAATTTGGGACGAGGATTTAATAAAATTGGAAGTTTGCAAAAAAAGTCGAAAACCTTGCCACGGAAAACTCATCACCCAGTTTGAATATCTCAATGGCGATCTTGTGTCAATTGGTGCGATATTGTTCCTTAACGATAATCACATATCGGAAATAGCAAGAATAGCGGAATAACAACAAAATGAGCGGAAAAAATCGAATTTACAAAATTTTGTTTCTTTGTTTCATTCAAATTCTAAATATTTTCCAAACCAGGAATGGACGGTTGGATTCGTGTTTGGTATTACGAAACGATCGACCAGGCTGATCCACCCGACGAAGATCGTTTCCTCGAAAATGAGCCAATTTACGAGTTTCAAATTAAGGAAAAAGACACAGACGATGCTTCGATGCTAATGTCGATAAAGAAGAAAAATCCAGATGATTCCGAAGAAAATTTGTGGTACGCTCAAGTAAGTACATCGAGAAATAATCGCAAGAGCAATTTTCAAGTTTCCGTGATTCCATTTTTTGATGATTCTTCGATTCAAAATTTCTTTCATTATTTTTTTTATTTCAAGGATGGAAATGGAGGCCTTTGGCTTATAGAATTGAGTCTCTACGAGGAACCGAAACAAAATCCACGAAAGCTTTTGACGTGCCACGCTGGTCCGATCACGTGGATGGCCGTTTCGACTTGGGGCCCGTTCGTCGCAACTTGCGGCCGAGATGGTCATCTCCACATTTATAATTATTTCACAAAGAGATTAATACTGGTGAAAAAATTTCGTGACAAGGGTTGCAGCAGACTCGTTTGGTTTCCTTGCTCGGTGAATCGTTAATTTTCAACATTATTTCCCTTATTTTGCAAACGTAATTCTTGTTTCGCTAATTTTATAATTTTCCAATTGCAGATCGAAGCTACAGGTTCGACCGTGGCTTGTGCGTTCGAGACCGGAGTCGTGAGGGTCGTTACTCTGGCTATATTGCAGGCGAATCAGTCGGTCGATATAAACGGCGATTATTCGCGATTAATTCAGGCGATAAAACCTCACAAATTGGCGATCACAGCAATGTCTCTGAATCCGAATAACAAGTAAAAATGATATCGATCGATAAGAGCAAAACTTTTGCTGACAAAAATATCCCACGACGAAAAAATAAAAAAAACAATAAAAAAATTTCAGATTGCTGGTGACCGGCAGCGAGGATTCTACGATTTTCGTGTTTTCCGTCAGAATCACGGAAACGTATCCGAGACTCGTGCCAATAGGTTACGTCAAATTGTTTTCTGGAGTTTCCTGCATGACCTGGAAACCCGAACAGGTAAAAATCCAAAATATTTCCAAGTCTCGTTCGATCCTAGAAACATACGAAATTAAAATGATTTCCTTCGCCAGTCTAAGACAGTTCTCATTGGCTGTTTACACGGACACTGTACAGAAATCGAACTCCCTGAAAAGTCCCAAAATTACACGAAGGTTTCGTACGAACTGGTCGGGTGTCAACCGAAACATTTTAAGTTTCAATCGGTCAAGTCAAAAATAAGGAGAGAATTGGCACGATTGGAAAATGAAAAACTCAAGGCAAGTAAGAGACTCGCGAAAGAAGAAAGAATGGAGCAACTTCGAATGGATAATCCGGGCATAGAAATCGATGAAGAAGCATTTCTGAGTACGTCGATCGATAATTATTTTATTTCCGATTAGAAACGATTTTAACTCGTCGTATACACACTGGGTCAATTTGACCCAGATCGTGATTTATTCGTCTACTGAACCGTCGGAATAATTGGCGCCGAAAAATGAGTCCGGGTCAAAACGACCCAGTGTGTCAACGAGACGTGTAGTAAATATTGAAAATTTTCTTCACAACGAAATTTTTTTAGTGGATGTCGACGACGACCCTCCGCTACCCGAAATTTATACACCGGAAGTACCGAACCGAGTATTAATGGCCAACTATACCGCGGCTGGAACAATTTGGTTGACCATGGGAGGCTACGATGCAGGATACATTTACGAATATCCAATTCCAACGGCCACTACTGGCAACAATGTCCCGACGTCGGAGCCGATCAAAAGCACAATCGTAATTGATGCTGACGACACAGAAATCACGAGTTGTCTTTTCTAGTACGTTCCCATTTATTCATTCATCACAGACTTATTTCTTTTCCTTGGAACATTCTGAACTACATTATTTCAGGAATCGACTATCATTTCTGAAAAATAATTTAATGATTATTAAAAATTTTCTTTCAGTGATAGAAAATACTCATTTTTTGGAATGCAACGAGGTGAAATTCGAGTTTGTCGGATTAATCCACAAGACGATACAGATTTGTCGGATTATTTGGTCCTACCGATGCACGATAATAAAAATGGTTTCATCCCCGTAATCGCGATGAGTTACGATCAACAAATATTACTCACCTGTGGTCGAGATGGCAATTTGTTTTCCTACAAAATTAACGACGAATCTCCTCGTCCGGCAAAAGCATTTGAAGACGCCCATACGCCGTGGCCATTGGTAGTATTTCATTGTTATCAGAATAACTAATGTTCTCCATTAACAAATATAACAATTCGTTGCGTAATTTTTGGGAAAAAAAATTGATGAAACATGAAAATTTAGCCTGCAGGGAACGCGGAAGACATCGAAGAATCAGCGGAACATTTAATCCTAGAAGAAGTGATCGTGAAATCGGAGCACGATCGAATAGTCGCTGCAGCGAAGAGGAAAAAAGACGCGACTTTGTTATTTTTGGGAAATTTGACTGAGGAGTACAGGAAAATAGTTGAGAGAAATTCTCGTCTTTTGAAATCGCAACAAATTCCTCAAGAGGAGCTCGAATTGGATCCGAGAATCACAGCAGACTTGAATAATCATTTGAAGGAAGAGATGGATTTAGTGCATAAAAAGTTAGCGTTCGAGGTGGAAAAGAGTCGACTCGGATTGCAAAAACTTTTGGACCATTTCATCGAACCGATAACTTGCTTGCCATTCGCTGTTTGCCGAATATCGTAAGTCGATGATTACGAAATCTCTTCATTATTTTTTTGCGCAGATTTGACAGTTTTGTTGTCGTTGTTTTCAGAAAGCCACGCACCATGGTCCATTCGCTACGAGAAAGAAAACTAGGACAAGATTTTTCAACGATCTACGCTGACGTTGTCAAACGCATTGAAGAAAAAAGACGGGCCAGTCGGTGAGGATAAAAATCAAAAAACATTATTAGCAATACTCAATTATCCTGAATTCTCGTTTTCTCAACTTTCCTCCGAACTGCATGAAGAAAAATTAAATAATTAAGAACCGAAAAGTATTTTCAATCGATCGATTATGTCCTTTCGTAATTTGGTATTTAATAAGCAACGAGGATGCAGGGCTCGATGAGGAAAGCAACAAAGAGGAGTATGTAAAAAAATCATCTACTTGTGCATTTTTTTCCCACCATTCTCGATTTTTTTTGGACACAAATTGGCAGCAACTTCTTGACTTATCTGCACTAAATTTTATCCACCATGGTTTCCGATCGATTAAAAATTGAATTATGATTTGACGTCATTTTTTTAATTGATTCGATAATTGTCGTAGGATTTTCGATATCAAAGTTCTCGAGACAGTGGAAGAGGAAGAAGAGAAAAAAACGATCGAGGGTATCGAGAGTTTTCTGAAAGGTTTGGATCCTCATACGGTCGCATATCGTTTGGGAATCCAGATAAATCAATTATTACGAAAGTACAGAGCGAGAGAGGAAAAAATCAAAGAGAGAAAAAAGTTGGTAAGAGCGAAAAATATTCGTCGGAAATTTCGATTTTGTATTCTCGAGTCTAATTTAATTTTCTGTATCATTTTAATCAATGAATTTGTATGGTTTTCAGTGGAAAATTATGAACGCCTCGAAACCAGATCCCAACTCCAATCACCCGGACGACATAGCTGCGATCAAAAGAGCCAAAAATACAATTGGCGACTACAAGTTGAAGGTATTCCCGGATTTCAGTCAAACTCAGGAGGAACGAGAAACAACGCTCACGAAATACAAGCAACTGTTGGATTGTAGAAAAAAAGTAATGGGAATTCGCACCAACAATATTATTAACAACAATAACAAAAAGGAAGAAAAACTAAAATCAATGACCGAGGAAAATGTGTTTTTAGACTCATTATCTTCGGGAAGATTTTAATTCTCGATTGAGAGCAATTCGAGACAAAAAACTGGCCCTGCAATCAGAAGTGTTGAGCCTGATTGAAAAATTGAGAGAGATTCATGCCGAAATTCCAGAAAAGAAAATCAAGCCGTTACCGGTCGTTCCGGAGATCGATCACAACGTTGAATTTCCAGAAAAAAATTTAGAGGTATTTTTCTCTTCTCATAGGGTTTCCACAAACCTTTTGTTTTTCATTATAAAAAACTCTGTTGTCAGTTGGAAAAATACGTCTCGATGGCCGAACGAGTGAAAGCAACAAAACGAAAAAAACTGTCAACAAGCGGAGAAATAATAATAAATCCAATGGACGAGGAGTACGAGGTGCTTTTGCTGGACGAGAAGATGATTGCGTCGGAGTTGGAAGCTTCGATAAAAAATCTGCAAGCGGTAAAGCCAGAAAAATTGTCGAGAGCTCGTGTGAGCGTGGCTCGTGAAATTTTGAAATCTCTGGAAGCGAATGATCGGATGGAAACCTTGTGGGAACGTGAAATGAAGCGTTTCAGAGTGACGAGAAAAGTTTACGAGCAAGATTCGATTTTGAGACACATTGAAAAAAGTTACGAAAATTTGGATCAAGAACTGGACGAACTCGAACGCGAAAGACTCGAAATTACCGCCGACAGCATTTATTCCGATCTTTTCTCATTGACTCTCAATCAAGAATTAATTGTACTCAAAGACTTCGAAGCCATGGAGAATATTCTTACTGAAAAAGTAACAGAAAAAACGGGAGAACGTGACAGAGTCAATCGAAAAATTCAAACCACGAGCACCAAGATCGATCAGAAAAGCAAAGAAGTCAATAAATTGCACGACAAGATTAAAGATCTTCAAAGTCAATTCAATCGAATCATCAGCGACAATAAATTTGCCGACTTCTTGAGACGAATTTACAAGAAAAAATTCAAACCACCTAAAGACGTTGAGGATGGTACGATTTTTTCCCCTTACAATTTCAAAGAATGTTACGACGATTGTTGTTGATCTCAATTTTTTAATTAATTTCAATTATACTCGAATAGATAATTGATATTTTCAAAAAATCATGTTCAAGATATTCGTTTTTTGAATTTTCCCGAAAGATTTTCTTTCTTTCATTTTTTCAATTTCTCCATTCCAAGACTCGTCGTCCTCTTCAAGTTCGGACTCGAGTACCGAGGACGATGACAAAAGTTTAGCAAGCGACGATCTCGGACCTCTTCACCTCAACGAGAGTATTTGCCCGATTGGTTGTGACCCAGAATTATACAATTCAGCATTTTCTATGAGAGACGAACGTTACGAGTGCGAGCACGAGATTAGAAATACTCAAAAAACGATAGAATTGTTGCGCAAGGAGCTCGATGGTGAAAGTAAAAAATTGAAGCAAGTCGACGGTGAATTAAAGAATAATAAAAAGGACCTGGAAGATTTTATGGTGAGACGCTACATTTTGTCCTTCTCGAGAAAATATTTTAGCAATGATAATTGTCCATAAAAATGGCTTATTTTTACAAAATTTGTATTTGTGGTTTTCTTAGTGCGAAAAACAAAGAAAGCTCAACGACATAGACATGACGGTAATTCTAAAATTCCATCAACTTCAACACTTTGTTGGTGAGAACGAAATCGCAAAAATTCGTGACTGTGTGGTTTTCGACAAAACGAAACTTTCTCGTCTGTACACGAGAGTTGGTGAATTGCAGCAAGAAACATTGCTTCAGAAAGAAAAACACAAGTCAGTGAATCATTTTGATATTTTCATTGTTTTTCAAATCCTTTGTGAACTGATTTGAATGGAAATTCGGATTTTGAATACGAAGAATTTTATCATTCATGAAAAAAACTCAATTAAAGATTTTTCCACCAGACAAAATCGGACTCATCTACACCGAATGAAAATCGATTGCAAACACATGGAGGCAGAGATAAAAACCTTGAAAAACAATATAAAGCGGGAAATGATCCAAAAATTTGGACGTGAAGTTTCCCTCGATAATTTGTACGAAGCTGTACTGAGAAGAATGATTTATGACGTCAAAGCGGACGTGAAAGAAATAACGAGAGAATACGATAAAAAAATTCAATGTGAGAAGAGCCAAAAGAAAAAAAACCCCTCCAAATTTTCGTTTCAATTTTACTGACAAATGCAATTTTTTTTTTTTTCCAGATGTCAAAGACAATTATTACGAGGAATTGAGTGTACTTGAGAATCTCGTCCGAGATAATACGGAAAAACTGAGTTTTCTCACGGTCTTGGAAGGCGAGCAAATGAAATTGAAAAAAATTTTAAGACACAAGCCCGAGTCGGAAGTAATTAGAAACATTTTTGTAACTTGGATCAATTTTTTTGTTCGTGAGCATTATTGAAATGCCAAATACAAAAATGCACTTGTATGAAATTAATTTTAATTCAGACATTTCATTCTTTCGATAATATTTTTAATGTAATTTTTTAAGGAGAAAATAATGAAAGTCGAGGCCGAATATAAAGAGGATTTGGACCGTTTGGAGAGTGTGATAAAAAATCAGAAAAAGCAGAAAAAGCTTTTCCAAAACGACATAAAGAATTTGCGTTTAAAGTCGAGGCCTCTGCCACCGGTGTGTGTAGAAAAACGAAGAAATCTGTTGCAAAAAATGGTTCAATCCAGCGAGGAGAGGGATGTGACTTCACTAGACGGAGATTGGAAGACCGAAAAAGAAGCAGCGACGGAAGGAACTTCTTTAGAGAGTGAAGGCAGTGATAAGGCTGACGAGACGACGTACAATGAAAATCGGTCGAAAACAATTGTCAACGAAGCAGGAGGCGAGGACGATTCGTCGCGTACAGCCGCAATTGTTCGTAAAACATCAAAAACCTTTGGAACACAATTTTCCTCTCTGATTTTCAAACAAACGCAAATTCTATCATGAAATTTGAATTTTCAGGTGCACCGTTTGTTGTCGAGAGTTCTCGAAGGATCTGCAGAGGATCCAGACAGCGAGGAAACGAGTCGAGAGTTTTTAAAACAAGTTCTTGAAAACGTACCGACAGGAGGAGGAATTTCGGAAATGCGTGAAGGAATAGAACGATCGGTGCATCAAATAATCGAGTCGTTGCCTCAAGAAGACGAAGAAACTATGGAAGCCATGAGGGAAGCCGTACAACAGAGTTTGCACGAAATTGTTCAACGGTTCGTTGACTAATGGATTGTAAAAACTATTTCTCGATAGCAGAGCTTAAAGCTTCAAAAATAACGATAAGCAATTTTTCAATTCACTCAAAAACCTTCCTCGACAGTTTCGAAGAAGAATCCCGTGAACTTGATACGAGCCCTTCGGAAATTGGATGGAACATGAAGCAAAAAATCACAGATTTGTTGGAGAGCATGGGAATAAAACGTGACACGACGATCGAGAAGACTCTGATAAATTTTCTAAAAACTGAAGACGGCATTGAGGGTGCAATAAATTATTTATCGAATAACGTAACAAGAGTTTTGGACTCCGAAACTCTATTGGCTCTGAGGGAACACGCTTTCCGAACGCTTACGGAAATGAAAGAAGAGATGGAAAATAGTGAGGAAACGAGTGGTACGCAGGTGAGAAATGAGAAACAAACTAATTCTTCAATCTCAATGTTTCATTCGAATTTCAAATTTTTCAGGAATAAAAAACGAGCCCCATTGATAAAGGATCCAGGGAGAACACGAAATTAATTTATTAACAGTATTTTCTCCCACCAGTATGATTAAGCGATATATCTAATGAATTACCATTGATAAAAAGCCATGAGAATGGACGTACGAACGATATCATTAAAGTATTCTACTTTTGCTTTCTACTCGAAAAATCATTCAATTTTCCTCCTTAATTCAATAGTTTAATCATAAATATATTTGTACACTTTATATCGTATATAAACTTGCGTCGTATTCGAAACAAATATATACCGTTTCTCCCGTACTGTGATGAACACTGCACTTTGATTGCCTAGATAGTTTTTCAGCGCTTGTAGTCGAATGTCAAGTTGAGTCGAATAAATAAATAACAAAAGAAAAAGGAAGTTGTAAGAAATGTTGAAACATCAACAATTAATGCACGATTCGGCGATACGTGCAATCGCCAAATTTTCCAACGAGGCATTTTCCGGAACGCCAACTCTTTTTCATTTGTTCTTAGCAATTAATCGAACTTCGTACGTTCCGGAAAACGTAACACAATGCAAATAAACATAAACGTTTAAAAAAAAGGAAGAAAATGAAAAGTGACGACTCACGCAAGAATCCCAGTCGAGATCCCTCGATAACATGGAATTTTTGATTTTTTCACACGCGTTGAACATTCGGAGACAAAAAAACACGTCCGAAAACGCTTCCAAAAGCTTAAAACGCTTTGAAACACTCGAAACTCCGATTCTCCACCTTCACGGAGATTTCTATGGTGTCATTGCTTCTTAAAACTCTTCAGGATCGGGTAAATGTTGTCGAAGGCTTCATAAATCTCTTGCCGAACTTTAGCACCTGAAAAATTACAATATACATCATTTTTTTCGTCTTCTGCCATTTGCGAATAATAAGTTCGAATCTTCTTCGAAATATTATGCAGGTGTGTGGAATTTGGAAATAATATCGGAAAAAGACTCACCAGTGAGTACGACCTTTCCGGAAACGAAAATAAGGAGAACGATTCTAGGTTTAACCATTCGATAAATCAATCCTGGAAATAATTCAGGCTCGTAGGAGGAGAATTGACCGTGAGTCAGAACAAGGCCTTCCAATCGAATGGGGAATTTAACGTCGCAGCTTCCCACCATATTCTGAATTTTAAAGTCTAGGAACTTTGCCTATTGATGGAAAAAGGAGAAAACAACATAATTTGATTTGAAAAATCTGAAAAAATGCTTCAACGAGAAATCTCTGCTGGATGCTAGTCAATCGTTGATTATTGTACAATTTGTGTACGTAAAACTACTTACCGGGAAGCCGAGTTTTTGAATAATACGCGCATATTTTCTGGCCGCGAGACGCGAGTCTTCTTCGCTCTTGGCTCCTGTACAGACCATTTTGCCGCTGCTGAAAATCAGAGCGGTAGTTCTCGGTTCTCGTATTCTCATGATAACCGCTGCAAAACGTTTTGGATTGTATTCTGCATTTCTTGCGTGTAGAGCTATTTTTTTCAGGTCCAGTTTGCAAGTCAAATTGACCGTGGAAACGATGTTTCTGATGAGCAAGAGAGAAAAGTAAATGAGACGTAAAGACTGATTTTCTATTTGTATAATTTTTGATAACGTTGAAGTTTGCATCGTTGGAAAGCATCAAAATTCTGTTTTTTTTTGACCAAAGCTCAAGGTTTTTATCCTCTTCTATCCTCAAAATTATCATGGTTTTTGAAATTGAACAAACAATTTGTAGAAAAAGTATTTTTCGTCGGAACCCAACGTTGCACACTTCAGTGTCATTAATTCTCAACTAACTGGAGCTGCGGAAGAATTCCAGGATCCGCAGACGCCGGAGTCATGGGTGTCATTGGTCCTGGCGTCGAGGGGCCTATGGACGGAGGTGCGATGTGACTTGCCGGCTGCACTATCGGAGACATCATGTTTTGCTGGGGGAAAGTTTGTTTAGCATTTTTGTGGGAAAATCGTTTTCTGATGAATTTTTGTGATTTGTAACACTTACCGGCGTCTGAGGTTGCATGAGACTCTGCGGAGTAGCAAAAGCCGGCGAGGGGGCATAAGTATGCATGGTTTTTTGCGGAGTAGCAATCATCATCATCGAGTTTGCTTGCATATTCGGGCTCATAGAATGTAGTTGTTGCATTTGATATTGTTGCGAGGGTTGTTGTTGTTGCTGTTGTAAAGCATTTGGTAAGATTTGTTGATCCTCTTCGGGTTGATGAAGCGGAGTCCCGATACTCGGGATGCTGAATCCCGGACTCGGTAGCATTTGATCCATGATTATTTATTGATTGGTGTCTCGTTTTGTCACAAGAAATAAATCACGAGCGTAATCGCTCTTTCGAGAAGATCGAAAAAGATGGAAAAAATATCGTCGCTACGTCTTTTTCGTGTGTAAAGTCATTTCGTCTTTTTTTCTCTTTATAGAATTATTCACAACACATAATTGAACCGTATTGTTCATTCATAGAACTATTTCCTTCGCGAAACAAGTTTTCGTAATCGCCAAATGTAGAGACACGGATCTTTTGCACTTGCCGCTAATTTATCTGACCGCATAACCTCAAAAATCTTGACGTTTTGCAACGCTCAATTTTTCGGAACTGCGAGAAATCAACGCGTCGCAATAAATACACTCTTTTTCTCCTCAACACCGGTCAGTTTGCTTCACATTTATTTCGTTTATCGCGCCGAACAATAAAGAATCTTTTGGTTCAGTCGCTGTAAACAATCGGCAAAAAAATATTTTTTTCCGCCTCAATCGAATGGCAAAGAACGCGGCAGGCAGCCGAGCGGAGCGCACTGAACTGAACGCGCGAGTGAAATCAGTGAAAATATTAAACCAACCGCCGTATAATTAGCAGGGGAAATTAGTATTTCGGGATTTCAATTATTGGAATATCTAGGGTACAGTTAAGGAAAGTTTAGGTAACGATTTTCTGATTTTGTGAATTAATCATTATAGTTATGAGCGAATGAAATTGAACAACCGTTAGCAGACGAGCTGCGTTTTCGGCGGTTCATCGATACCTTCACGACCCCGATGTTAACTTTTTATGCTCGTACTACGCTACCTAACACAATGAAACTACCGAGTTATTTGTGGAAAAAAAACATTCAAAAATGAATGCAGAGAGGCTATTTCCGGGAGATAATTTGAAAAATTTAATTTTTGAAAAAATTATGGCCCCGCGGTAACGACGATGTCGGAATTCTTATACGCGCCAAATTCGAAATGCTCAGCATCACAATTGATCACGATTCGAAATCGAGAATGAGCCCAAGAAATAAATAAATCCAATTGGATAGTAAAGAAAAACTTGAGGAATAATAAAAACAATGAAATTGAAATGTTACTCAATTCATCTCGGACTATTATATATATTTTTGTTTCATACCAAAAATTACACACGTTTTCCCCATATTTTAATTCGTCGTCCTATTATGATACAATGACACCGTACGTATCATGAAAAATACGTATACATTCACTGTACATACATAATTACATTACATTTTCTCTACACAACGAAATTCGACAATGTATAATCGTTCAATGGATATAGAAGGAAATAAAAACGAAAATAAAAAAGCATTCCATGTGTCCTATATATTTTGGCAGAATGCGATGAGTTTTGTTTTTTTTTTTTTGCATACAAGACAATCACACGCGCAATAATGAGAGACACATCTCTGTACAGCACACATCCTGTATAATTATTTACACACGACTGTAAATTGCAATGTATCGATAGTTTATAAATTCTTGGAAAAAAAAAAATAGAAAAAAACAACGATGATAAAGAAATAGGGGAAATGTACAGAGACGATACAATCTAATGGCAATTCTCGTCGCTGTACATCGTCGAAAGTATCATTACAATTATTTTCAAAGAATGCATCACACGTACATTCGTGCCAAAAATTTCATTTCATAATAATTCCGGTACTTGGCGTCTCAGCGAAGATTCCAAACAAATTTTCAATGCGAAAGAAATTATTAGGGAGTATTCTTCTCTCTCCTCCCGAAATCCACTGTTAAAAAATCCGTTCGTTCAATCTCTATAACTCTTCATTGAGCGATTCTCGAACTTTACCGATTGATTTTTTCCTTCATGAATTTTTTTTGCAGATTTCTGATTGATTGAGATATTTAGAATTTTGAAAAAAGACAATTTTCGGCCGAGGAATATGTGTGATTCGTTCTCAAACTATCAAGTTCTATATGTTTTTCACGATCTTCTCGCGCACATCATTTTTCCATACTGATACAATCTCCGTAACAGATATTTTTATATGTATATATACAATATTATCTTTTTGAAATATATGTCTTATCTATTTCTTCTGTACATTTATGCGCATTGGCCAAAAACAAAACAAAACTAAAGAATAAGTTCGAAGAAAAAAAAGAATAAATTGGCGGAACCTGAGCCGTTTTGCCTACTTTTTGTTTGTCGTTGTTTCGTCATTCTCACAGATCTAAGGCTCATAAATTTTGGAGTGCAACAGTATAGTGTCCGATTTGATATTACAAATGCAAACATTGGTCCTACGACTTTTAACGCTTGTTTCCGGGTCGCTGGTAAACCGCGATTGCTTCACTCGAAAGCCATTTCTAAAGCCTACTTAATCGAGCACCAGGTTGTAGGATTTTTCGTAGGAGCGAGTTCGGTTTTTTTCCTATCATTTTTGCGCGCAGTGAAAATGGTTCGAGGGCATCGGAGAAAAATTAGTAGCGGAACAACAATGAGAAATCGTGTGGAGGAAATTAATTTTGTTTGGTTTCATGGAAATTTGAAAATTCACTCACTCCCAAAATTATCCCGTAACAAATTTTTTTTCAATACTGTTTTATGTTTCAACGACCATTCCCATTTCCTAGTCGGTTAGGATTTAATGTTTTTTTCAAAGTTCATATATTAGCATCCGTGTGTACAGTAACAACTATTTTTTTATGTATAAAAATCTTCGCAATAAGACGATCTCGTGCACAAAGAGTTTGGAATCATTCGTACGAATAAATTATCATGAAAAATATCTCACTGTGCGATCTTGCTGTTTTTTTTCTCTGATAATATTTGATACTTCATAGTCTTGAAATTCTTGTTGTTGCTTTTTTCTGTTAGGATCAAATGAACGATTGAAACGGTGGCTAAGAATAATCGATGGGTTAAAGATCATCCTCGATGCGTTTGCCATCTCGTTTACTTTCCGTAACGTCGTTTTTCGTATTTCCAGAATATTCTTTCGTATATTCAAAGTTGTTTGGAAAATCAGATTTTCCTTGGAAACCCAAGAATTTCTCATCCTTGCCATCGTCCGGTGCCCACACAGGTTTCTTGAACTCTTCCATCGAATCGCCAGCTTCATTGACATTTTTATGCTTCGAATCTTCCTTCTCGTCCTTCAAGATTTCCAAGATTTCTTTGGATCTGAGAGATTCACTTTGATTTTTGGTTTGATCTTGATCGTCGTTCGTCGAATATTCAAACTTTTCAACGTTTTCCGAGCTCTCGTTCGTCTTTTCGTTGCTCGAATCAAGAACATGATTCTCCGAGTTTTCTCCCAGAGTTTGCGAGGTCGATGGTTCC
This sequence comes from Hyposoter dolosus, assembly GCA_963921915.1. NCBI lineage: Eukaryota > Metazoa > Arthropoda > Insecta > Hymenoptera > Ichneumonidae > Hyposoter > Hyposoter dolosus. Next base: position 11,746,744 of record OY998136.1, on the reverse strand, counting down.
GGTGCAACGATTTCCGGATCTGTAAAATCCATGAACCATTTGAGCAAATTTTCGGCATGAAGCCCAAAAGTTTTTCTCGATTCTTCTGGCAATTCCGGAGAGAGAGCTATGGGTACAGGCAAAATTTTACACAATTCCTTTATCAAGGGCCCCATGACAAAGACGAAAGGCATTTTTTTCACAGCCAAAGGTATTTCCGAGCCTCGCATTTTTTGTAAAAAGTTATGTTGTCGCTGAACCGTTGGAAGCGTGATGGAAATTCCTTCCTCAGACGAATAAATCTCATTGACGATTGTTTGTTTTATTATGTGCCATTTTTTCTCAAAGCCATTCGGAAATATTGTTTGTTTCGTGATCAAACCTGCGGGCACTCCGGATTTGGTAATTTTAATGTTACCAGTTTTTTCCGAAAACGTCGTTTTCAGATGCCAGCACCCGAAGTGATATTCGTACGGCGAATCGCCACCGGGAACCACTGCTCCCTCCGTGATCGTTCGTTTCTCCGGTACTCGATTCGCTGCATTCTGTGGTTACAATAACAAAAACATTTCGTTCTCCTCTCAATCACATCTCAACCATATCAATTTTCTATTGAAATAAAAAAAAAAAAAAAAACAACAAAACAAACAAAAAATCGATTTCTTAATAAATTTTGTCGCTCAAGAATGAATTACAGGTACGTTCGTATCGACAATTTTAAGGAACGATTATTAAATGAATATTTTCAAAGTTTCTGCAAAAATCTAGAACAAAAAAGAATTTTTTCAAAGAATCTGCAATAATTTTCCGATCGCGAAGCTTCTCGCGAGCTTCACTAATGATTTTCCACCAAGAAACGTGTGTAATTTATCCTCAAATAAATGTTTATTTCCTATTATTATTTTTTTTTCCGTTACAAAAAATATTTTTACTTATTCTAAGCTTACGATTTATTGCGATGATGTAGAAATGGAAGAAAATGATGGAAAAATAAAATAAAATTGGCTAATTTATTTAAGTAACAACAAATTAATCAACAGACAAAAAATCAGCTCCATGCACAAGGCTATATGATCATTGCGCTATTATCGAAACTTGTTGAGCCTGTACGACAGCCACAGGGTTAAGTACTTTGCGAATATGAGTATTAAACACCAACGAATACACACCTCGGAGGTCGCATGAGGCGTGAGGAAATTCTTCAATGAACCTTTCAGCCGTTCCAACAGCGATTTATCGCCCGGTGCATTCAGTTGAATTTCATCGCGGGGCGTGTAATCGCCTGCAGATTGAAAAAAGCATCACTCAATTAAGGTCTTCGACAATTATCCATGAAAACGAACACTGAGAACCGAATTTTGTTGGGAAAGGTCGATATTTCGTTGGATACGTTGGGCTAAACTTTTTTTTTAATAATCCCAAAAAAATTGTCATTGCAGCAACAGATATTCTTGAAAATCTCTCCGGAAAGCAAATTTTTGTCATTCCGATCGTAAATTTAGCTGAGAATTACTATAGAAACCAAATAATCTGGCGGAATTCCGAAAATTTTAAAAATATCCAAAAATATTGAGTTGAACGAATTCGAAACACTATATCGACGTTTTTAATTTCCAGTGTAAAAAAAGCAAAACCAGAATAGAAGGATAAACTTGCCTATGGTGACGGAAAGTGAATTATCGGCGACATGGCCAATTACGAGTTTGAGAACTTCGCTGCTGAATAAAAATACAACGGGTATGGTGATGTCGTCGGGTTCTTTGCCATCGCCGGACATGGCGAACATGGGCGATTCAGCGGCGCTCGAGCCCAGCACGTTGTCGAGTACGATTCCTGCGATTGCACCAGCTTTTTGGATCCTTCTTGCCTATTGTGATAAATAAAATATCATTTTTGCTACGAACCAAATGTCGGAGTAAAAAATAGATCAATCGAATTTCGATGGGAACATTACCTTCTCGACAAACATGCAATTTCCTCGCATCACCATTACGATTTTTCCGGCTAGAGCTTCGGCGTTCGTTAGATCTTGGCAAGCTTCATCGGGATCCGCGAATGCAACAATTCCTGTTACTTTTTTATCGTCCACCAGACGCGGACCGAAGTGTGCGGGGCCAGCCCTCAGAACTACTTCTCGCGGAGGATTCTCGTCTTTCTTTATGAACGTTACGGATTGTGCACGTGGCTCCGACGTCTCCGACTGCTTTTTACTCAGTTCCACCATTTCTTGCATAAACAAGAGTCCCTCTTCAGCGTCCTGTGCTGTCCTCGCCTAATCAACGATTCAACGATCAGTTATTCATATTTTTCGTGCGATTTGAATCATTAAAAATTCACAAGTTTAACGCACATGGGAAAACGTGTGAAGAACTTGAATCCGTCCAGCCGTCGGAGTCAAGATGGTGATGCCCATGTTGCTGAGGATTTTCAAATGCTCCAAATTATTCGCCTGAAAGAAAAAACAACATTATTCATGCTTTTCCCAGCGGAGAATCCTTCAGTTTTTTCTCTTTCGAAAATACCTGGAACTGTGCGGCGCTTAAACGACGTTTAACGCTTCTTCGTGGACAAACGTCTTCGACCATATTTCTCAACGGTTGTCGAACCGACGCAGGGAAAAGATGCAAACTGTTTGGACAAGTTCTTCCGAGTTCGTCAATTTGCACGATGTCTCTATCCATATCCTAAAGAAAATCGAGTCGATTAAATTATTTCGACAATTCCGAAGGGATTCGTTATTCGAAAATTTGAACAAAAATCTCGAACAAAGTTGGTGAAATTTTTGCGTTGTAAATATCACTCACCGACGTGACATTCGTTCGGACAGCAGCAAGCGTCAGAGGCAACAAATGCCCTTCGGTGGTGAAGATGAATTCGTCAAGATCGAGGACAAGGTCATTTGGTTCGGCAAAAAGTAAATAAAGATATTTGAAAGTTTCCGAGAGAACGAAACTGTCCATCGTGTCGTCGTGTTTGTTGGTACGAACGTCGGAGACTGCGGCGTAGCCGCAAGGAACCCTCGCGTATGTTTGTAAACTCTTGAGAACTTTACGACCGACTCCTAAATAATAATGATCGCCGGTAGCTCGATAAAGAAAATAAGTCGACTCGAGAAATTCCGGCCGTAACGGATGATGACCCCAGTGTACCTGATCCATCAATTTTCCAATTAATTATCATCGTCCATTACAATTTTCAGGCCAAACTTGAAAAATTTGCAATTTTGAAAATTCATGACTTTTTACCTGAAAATCGGTAGTGAAAGCCTCGGGTATGAAATTGTGTCTCTGCATAACTTGGTACAACATTTCGTGGGTTTCGACAGCAGGCTTGATATCGCCTTTGAGAACCTGAAAAAAAGTGGACGATCGATTTTCCATCTACTCGTTCGATGACCAAATATTCCGGAGGAAATGAGCGAGTAGCAACGAAATTTCTCACCTGCAATCCTGGCCAGAAAGCCAGAAGTGCGTCCATGAAGTTTTTTGAATTCGTGTACGGCCTGTGCATATGAACGTCCAATAACATCGGGCCTTGGCTGACGTATTTCATCACGGCTTGGTAATGTTTGTTAAAACGGCCCAAATATTTTTCGTCTCCTAGTGAAAATAAGTTCAACATTAATGCAAAGTTTTCGGGAATGATTTTCGAACGTAAAAAAAATTAGACGAAAGCGCTTACCCAACAAAATATAAGCTTTGAGACAATACTCGTAATACGAATCTATTCCAGCCCCGACACCGGAATCTCTTCTCACCCAATCACCGGAATGAACGTTCAAAACGGAGCCCATGAGGTCGGTACCTCGATGTCGCATTTTCCAAAGTGCATCCATCGCTTTCTCAGCTTTGTCCTGATTTTCAAGTCACAATTAGAAACACTGAATCATTCTTCGGTACGAACAAAAAAATTATTCTCATGCTCGAATGAAATTTATTAGTAAGAAAATAATAATCATGCTGAGAGCTCTGTAAAATAAATCAACAATAGATTTACTTCGAATATCGATTCTCCGGTGAGTCGCGAGAGTGCAGCCATTTCAAGGATCATACTTCCGGCGCAGGCGGTACAAGTTTCCCGGCACATTTCCGCAGGCACACCTTTCATTCCGTGTCTCAAATTGATCTGCGATAACGACAAGAACAAAATTTCATTAAAACTCCATTTTTCCTTGAGAAATCACATAATTCTCCGTCGCTTTGTTAGACTCCAGATTTCCCCAGTTTTTTTTTCCATTATTTGAAGATAATGGAGTTTGCATCGTTGGAAAACAACGACAAATATATTTTTCATTCATTATTTTGATAATTAATGCGATTTTTCGAATTTTTATAGTCAATTCAGTTTTCCAATGGCAAAGAAATTTTGCGTTCTGCTATAAAAAATAATCAGTTTTCGTTGCATTCCAACGCTGCACAATTCCACATGGTATTTTTCATTGCTAATAATCAAGGAATCCGCAATGCTCACCCTTCCGAATGGAATTCCGGTGGTCGTATTGAAAGCTGGCAAAAACCTATAGCCCAAATCTTTGGCGAGATTCAAGAGCTCGCCTCTGTACCATGGCATAATGTCAGCTCTCAATTGCAAATATTCCGCGAGGATGTGACCGCTCAGAAGTCCGCTACAGAAAAATATTCATCCAGGTCAAAATGCAAATTCAAACTTGTCCAAAATCTGCTTCAAAATTCGTGTTCGCTCTTCAAAGTTACCCGAGCATTCTGATGTTTGTCTCGAACAGGGAAACAATGACGTCCGTATCGAACGTGACGTCTCTGACAACTAGACGAACAGCATTCTCAAACTCTCCCAAGTCTCCGAGCACCTTTGCACAAAAAAACATAAATGATTCAACGTCCGGACATCATGTACTTTTTTTAAAATCATTCCCACTCAGTTGCTTTGTTAATATTTACCACCAAGGTGTCCAAAGTGTCGACCAGTGTCAGAGAAAAACTGAAAAAATCCAATTTCAACGAAGGAATTAATATTGAAAATTGGTAATTTGGAAAATTTACGGAATGCAGAGTATTTTATGCTTTTCTTAGGGAACTCACTTGCCAAGCGTAGAATCAATGTCTCCTCTGTCCGGTTCTGACTTTCTGTATCTGCCTTTGCAGCTCAGAGGCATCAATTCGTCCGCGGGATAAGCGTTATCCATATAAGCGTTGTACGCGTGATAAAACATGTCTCTCGCCTCTTCTCTAATTGAGTAAATGGTCGATAATTAACAGAAATATAAAATTTTTCTTTGGATTTTTGTTGAGAGATTGCTAGTGATTTTTTTTACTAACTTGAGCATTTCTCGATCCTCCTTGCTCATATATTCCGGAGGACTATCCTCCGGAAGGGGAGAAATTGCTTGGACCGTACATCCCAGCACCATAACCCCCCAAATCATTGTTTTTCTCGTCATTTTTTCGTCGATTTGTCAAGAACCTCGAGTTTTCAGCATTATTTACTCTCAACTAACAATCGAAAACACTTTGATTTGTTTTTCTACCGTCTATAGATGATCGGCATGACACTGTTGTTTTTATGGGAGAAAAAAAAATTCCGGGTTCAAGGATGCAAATGATTTTGCTGAATGTATTCCCGACTTACTGTACAAAAGGAAATAGACAACAGATGGCTAGTGCTGTTCTCTCTTGTTCGATGTTTTTTTTTCTTTGTAAATATCAACTTTTCGGAACTCTTATTCCTGCAGGTTGTTCACGAGAGGACCATTTTTGCGGATAGGTAAAAAAAATTGCCGTTATAATCGAAACATATGCGCACGGAACATGAGGAATGAGGGAGATAGAGAATGAGAAAAAAAACACGCGCCTTCGCGATAATGTACAGCTGATTACATGTTTTCTTGTCCCCCGTCAAGGCCAAAGATGATGTGGCTACTGTCAATTGACGGAGAAAGAATTAAGGCTCTTTTTGTTATTGAGAATTAGCTTATCACTATTTTCACCGGTCATCCGCCATTTAAATCCATTTTTTACAACACTCGACACTTTTAATTTCATTATGTATCAGAGTTACACTTTCTATCAATCCATTCTACTTTGTTCCACACCTGTTATTTATATATAAATAATTGTCAAAACTCAACAGTCGCTTGTCTCCTTCGTGTCATTACTTTGACACCAACTAACCTCACTTTTAGAGGAGGATAAACGTCATCGACGAGCGCGAATGAAAACGTTCGAAATAGTTCAACTATTATTTCAGCGATTTAAGGCTGATTTTCATTACTTTCAAAAACGTCGAAATTTTAACAAATAAAAGTCATACGAAGCACGTTAACTTCATATATTTTTAAGACAGTATATTTAAAAACAAAAAAGTATTAAAATTCTCCGAAACAAACGGAACGAGTTTAACAGCTTGAACGCAAAAAAGTCATAATTTCCGCCGAATTTTCATGAGACCTCGTTTGGCGATTCTTTTTTTTTCAAGAAGTTGTTTAGTTCTCGGTACCTATTTGCCAAGTTCGATGGAATCAAATTGAACCAATGTTGTTTTAACGGAGACAGAGAAAACAAAACGTAAGCGCTAACTTGGTCGAAAAACAACGAGCAAACAATAAAAAGCAATGCGCGTTAAAGAAACATGACGGAGAGGGGATCCGATCGCCGACTTTTTTCAACATAGAAATTGGCCTGTTTTAGAGTTTAGTTTTTCATCTGCCCGTAGTATAGGCACGTCGTCTCATCGTCGTCGAGGTAGAAGAAAAAAAAAAGAAAAAAAAAACGAGTCAGCCTAGAAACTATCTGTCAACATGGGACGACGTGTTTCGTAAGATTTTTGTTGTCAACGCGGTCATATTGTTATCTCTTCCCCATTCTACCCAGTAAATAATTTGTTCGGTGTATTATGACAAATGCCAGGATAACACATCGAAGTTGTAAAGCTTTATCGAAGGATGCAAAAATCTTCGAGTTTTTATTACATTCACCGTGATCACGAGTTCTGATTGGGCATTTTTTCTTTTTTCCATTTTTTCTATCAATTTCGTGATTCGAGTGCGCGAAAAACTTGACTTTCTTTCGAAATGGCTCTAAACGACGAGGAGAACACCTGGTGAGTTTTTTTCCACCATCATCCGTACCTGCTATTTTTCCCTTCCAACAATATGTCCGAATGACTGCAGTTTTTATTTTACCCTTTCAACACTTTAAATTCAAATTATTTGCCATTTTTCGCCCTCGATACTTAGTTATCAAATCATATTTCTATCAAAGAATTATCTCATTGAAAAAGAACGTATTCTCTCGTATTTCTAACCTCTCAGACCACGTAAATTATCGCCTAATTACGATTTCCCGCTCTCTTACTCGTTCCCCTAAATGTTGCTTCCCTACGAACAAGTGTCTCATGAATCTTCAATTATTATAATAACTCTCACGAATTATGGATTTTCAAACAGACTGAACAACCCCCTAAAATTCACCTGATGGATTAGTACCAAAAATGTGTACCTTACGTATTAGATAACCAGAATTTCCGGTCAGCCTGGATATTCGATGATTCATATCTTATCAGCTTATTGCTTGCTGCTTCAGACAACCATGCGCCATTAATGAGTTTTGTCATTATGTTTTCTAATGTTTCAACCCAAAATGTAGAGAGACCACTTAATCCTCCAACGATTATGCATTTTTCCAAATATCCAAAGCCAACGGAGTAAAGTCAGCAACAATAATGATCATAATAATAATAATAATAATAATAATAATAATAATTGGAAGCCACATGAATTTTTCACCATAACTGAATTCACAATAATTTCAATTGTTGATAAAAAAGTTTTATCAAAAAACGAGTGAGTTTCTAACTTTGTTGACATTTTTCCAGGGTACAGGAATTGGAAGCAGCTTTATCGGATGCGGAGGCACCGTCCGCCTCGGATATTTGTGCCATTTGTAAGGGCCAGCCGGTGCCGGCGCACCTTAGACCGGATGTTTGGCAGGCATGCTTGGATGTGACGGATCGTGGAAATCAGCTGATCCACTTTAACGAAGTTTTTGATCTTCCCGAACAGAATTTAATCAGAGAAGATTGCAAACAGCTAGTCGGTAATGCATTTATTTTGTCTTGCGAGTAAATTAACATCTATGCTAAGGTTCCATTATTATAAATGTGAAATTTGAAACTGAATTCCAGAAAAACTTGGCAACGACGACGAAGACAAAGTCTCGGTCGTTTCCGACCTCGAATCCATCCTGACGTTTTACTGCAAAAGCCGGGGTAAAAATTATCAACAAGGCAACGGTTGGCTCGAGCTGCTCGGACCTCTCATTGCTCTCAAATTACCGCGAGCTGCCACTTACAATTTATTCGAGGCTATAAGGGACGTTTATATTCCCAGGTGTGTTTTTTTTGCTACCAACAATATGTAGAGCGTGACCAACACTCGCTCGATCATAAAGTTCTTATTTAACGTTTTTTTTTTCCAGAGGCGAGACTCACAGCGCTGTCCTACGACTTTTGCTTCTGTATCACGAGCCTGAGCTCTGCTCGTTTCTCGACACGAAACGTGTTTCCCCGGATTGTTATACCAAAGGATGGGTCAATACGCTTTTCGCGGGCGTTTGCTCACTTCCCGCAGTCTGCACCATGTGGGATATTTACTTTATGCAGGCAGATCCATTCTTCATGATGTTTTTGTCCTTGATCATGGTGATCAACGCGAGGTACGATTTTCCATTAAAATAAAGGCTTGAAATTATACAAAATAGAATTGTTCGAATTTTCATAAATCACGGATCGCAAAAAACATTTGTGGGGGCTTGGAAAATAGTTGATTATTGCCTTTATTTTTTCTGAACTTTGGAACAATCTCGATTATATTTCAGAGAACAAATATTGAGTATGAAAGAGGACGATAAACAAAATATAATCGATGCGTTAGCGGCGATGCCTTGCGCTCTGGAAGCCGAAGACGTGACGGATTTTTGTTCGCTGGCACAATATTACGCGATGAAAACCCCAGCCTCGTTCAAGCAAGATTTGTACTCGATTATGTTCGGCGAAGGTGGAGACGAGAAATTCATATCGCACGCGTTATGTTTGCCGGTAACGGCTCAAGAATTGGGAGAAAATGCGGGCGACCCACCTTCGGAATCTCCCAACGAGCCCGTCGAGTCCGTCCGATTTTTTCTCGTCGATTGCCGACCCGCTGAGCAGTACAACGCCGGACATTTACCCACTGCGTTCCATCTCGATTGCAATTTGGTAACTGGAACTTCAATCCCCAAGTTAAATTAACACATTTTTGTTTTTTCAAGCTTTTCTGTTCAAATTTGACAATTAAAATCGCAGATGCTCCAAGAACCAGCTGCTTTCGCAACTGCTGTCCAAGGTCTTTTTCAAGCACAAAGACAAGCCCTCGCCGCTGGCTCTCCAGCTGGCGGTGAGCATCTTTGTTTCTTGGGCAGCGGACGTCAGGAAGAAGATCGTTACACTCACATGGTAGTCGCTTCTTTCCTTCAGAAACACACGCAATATGTCAGTATGATAGCATCGGGATATCAAGGTAAATTCCATATTAACCCTCCGAGTGTACACCTCCTATAATCCATCTTGGGTCAATCCGACCCAAGGAGCTTTCCAAATCGTTATATTCCGGTAAATAAGCGTTTTTTGTTTTTGTTGTAGAGACATTTTTTTTTGTAGAAAATCTACAAAAACGTTTTGCGTAGATTTTTCGACGAAACGAAAATTGAAAGCTGAAAAATTCGTTGCCATTAAATGCCAAACAATCGTGACAGAAAATTGTTGGGGTCAAAACGACCCAGTATGTATTCGAAGGGTTAATCCAATATTTAAACTTTTTTATTCACAATCCCATTCTCACCCGCGGCTGTAGTAAAAAAAAAAAAAAGTTGATCGGCACGTCACGGAGTCTGAATTCTTCTTCGATCCATGAGCTCCGTTCCACTGAAAAATTCGGAGGAATCCTTTCAATAATTTCCACCCGAATTGCGATGAAAATTTGCTCTTCTTTCGATTGCAATGGTTTTTTATTTTTATTTTTGGGTTTTCAGCGATCCACGAGTACTTCGGAGCCTCGAATTTGGTCGACCACAATTCGCAGCATTGCTTAGTGTGCAATTCGAACAATTCAGGGGGAAATTCGAAAGAGGCGAGTCCGGTGAAAAGCAAAAACAACAATACAGATCTTTTCGGAAAAATCGGTATGGCGATGAGGCTGAAAAGTCAGGAAGTCAAAGGCAAACTCTTCGATTACATTGTCAATCCATCGGCGAGTGCAACTAACTCGATTGAGAACAAAAATGGCAAATCTGACGAGGAAAACAGACGAGGCAAAAATCCACCGCCTGTATTCAGTATAGACGATGATCAAGATCTTGGTAAACAAATTTCCGAATTATTCCATTTCGTTGTTTTGAAATTAAGAAAAAAAAAAACAATCAATTCGATAGATCTGGATGGTAAATTAAACAATTGATTGAAATCAACAGATATGATGACGTGCAAACACGAAAGTGAGGAGCCGGTCGAAGTCGTTTCCATTCAACAATGGTTGAGAGATCCAAATGTGTTACTTTCCTTCAAGTGTCAAGAGGTCAAGGTCAATGGTTACGTTTACGAAAGGTATTCGGCATTTATTTGTCATTTTTTTCGTTGCACTTCCTCGTCACATGTTTTTGTGCTAATCTCTCGCTCCCTCGTCTGTTCATTCGATTTACAGCCAGTTATTGGTAACGGAAAGTCACTTGATCGTTTTACGAGAGATTCAAGGACGCAAAGGTGCGGCCCACGTAATAGTGAAACGTCCGCTCTCGAGTATCGTCAGAATTACATCAAGGAAACGTCATCCGGACCTGATAACGTTCAAATACGGTACGACTCTATACAATGACACGGTTTTAATTTCGGACATGGACAGGTTTCTAATTCCAAATGCGAGCGAAGCGACCGAACTAATTTCGCAACAGATTCTCGAACAATTAAAAAGCTCGGAATAATATTTGCGAATGGCGAGAGCCAAAAAGAGCGGAAGTCTTTTTTTTCGATAAATTACCAAAATTCTAATTTCCGAATTTAAATTCAATCTTTCAAAATTATGCGAAAATTTCGTTACCTTTCGAATATTTTTTCTTCGAAAATTATCAAAAAAAAAAAAACACGATTTCAATAACTTTTTACAATGTGAAATTCATTAATATTAAAAATATTCTTCAAGCAGAAGTGGATTCGTGTTGGACACGAAAACAGTAACGTGAAGCAGAGAAAAGTTCAAAAAGTCTGTTTTATTTTTACTAATTAATTTTCACCTCCGAATCTGTTGAGAAGAAATGAGATGGAAATTTGAAAAGGCGCCGAAAGGCATCGAGTAATTGAAAGTAGTATTAATTCTTCAAATGGATTTCCGTCAAGAGAATGATCGCCATATTCATTAATTTACGTTTATTTAGCACGATTTTTCGTATCTCCCTAATTTTCAAAATGTCGCTGAATTGATCGATTTTTCGGTCGTGAAGCGATCGCCTAATATTTTTTCTAGGAATTGTCGAATCGCCGCCTCGAAATTGCGACCGTAGACCTTTCTTCGTCTCAAACATTCGCCTAATCTTATCTTTCCAATTCTTGTATCCCGATTCGAAGAATTTGACGAGAGTTCACTTGATTCAGAAGATTTGAAAAATCCAATTGATCTGGATTTTCGTTGGTCGCGACGACGTATTTGCCTAATTTTCTGCGCAATTTGCGCGTTGAACGAAAACGTTAACTTTGTTTCATAAGGTTGTCGGTGTCGCATGTCACTGTAGCGAGTTGTGACTTCGGGTGGTTTCAAAATCGAAAGAGTCTTCGCTCGAAAAGTCAAGGAGTGAGAAAATAAAAAATAGTTGTAATATTTATGTGTTACTCTGCTCTCGAAGTGAATTAGAAAGAAAAAGAAAATGAAGCAAAGATAGAAATTTGATATTCCCAAAAGCACACACCAAAGCGGGACTGGATAAAAATTAAAAAGGAAGTTAAATTAATGAACCAGTGTTCGGGAGCAGAGATAGCGAGAGCGTGTTTGCTATGAAATAAATTTTATAAACCCTTGTAAGATATCGTTGTAGTAAATTATTAAGAGAGAAAGAGAGAGAGAGGGAGAGAGGGAGAGAAAGGGAGGGAGAAAGTGAAGGCGATAAAAATGAAAAATCTTGAATCGTTTATTGAAAATTCGATATAGACAAAGTTGCAATGTGAGCAATCTTTAATATGTATTTTAATTATATACAAATTCAACATTAAGTTATTCAAGATAAATGAAGTAATTAACGATATTATAAATACATAAGACATCATTGGACTATGTACATAACGATACACACATTATTATAGCTGTAAAATAGTAGTTGGAATATCTGAAAACAATAAAAACGATCGAGCGCCATTTTGAATCGATCAAACGAATCAATTCCTTTTTTTTTGCTACTTACTTTTTTTTTCCCTATTAATTGCATTGAATTTTCGTGCCTGTTGGTATTCCAGTGGCTTTGAGAAACGTCCTCGAGCCTGAACAGTTTTATCGATAGCAGTTTTACGAGATTGTCACACTCGTAAAACGCGTGTATACACGATTGTGTCAAGTTATCGTAAATTTATCTCGTCACTTGATAAAGCATCGTCCGGTTACTAACAACGTTAGCCTCCCAAACCAAACGAATATTTATTCTTTTTTGGAAACATATTTTTTCAAGATAACGAATCGGAAGTGAAATTGAGATTTTTGTCCAACCCTCGGACCTGGTAATTTGTATGAAATCAAATTTTCCACTAGATCGTGCGAATTAGCGAAAAATTATGAAACAGAAATAAATTTCCGGTTTCTCCGGAATCGATATTTTTCAAAATACATAACTCACTCGCGTTATCGTCGAATGCTCCTCTTTTTTTTCTCATTCTCCAACAACGTCATTATTTCTACGTATCGACAAATTTTATCGAAGTATTTTTAGATGACGAAAAATGATTTGCTTCACTTTTTCAGTCACCAGGACTCGAAATATTTCGGTAGATTTTATATTCTGACATGTTAAAATTGAATACGTCATTTTCGATAATGCGCTGGCGCGCCTTCCTCTCGGAGCCCGGAAGATAAACACACGCACATGCGCATTAATGCAGTGCAATTATTCTGCAGCGAACGAACATAGAACGCCGACAACGACAACTTTTTTCTTTCTTTCAGTTGATCGCTTCAGTCTAGCGGCGTCTCTCGCCCAGTCAGCTGCTCTCTAATTCCCTTTATTAGCGTTTTCTAAATATTTACTCGATAATTATGTGAATCATATCGTACGCTCAATATCAACATGGCAATTTACATTTTCCATGTCATTACTTTCCAACAAAAAATTCCATTTGATTAACGACAATGGCTTCTATCAATTGGTCGGAACTCTTTCCTGGGAGATGGAGTGCATTTATTTTTGTCTCCTACATGGCACTCTTTGTCAATCAAGGTAAGATTTTGAATAAAATATCCAAATACTTTGCATTTATGAAGTTTTTTTCTGTTATTTTCAATCTATTTTCAATTTTGTTACGATTTTTATGATCATTAATGGTGAATTAATGATTGTTGTTTGTATTGATAGAATTAACCTTTCGTAGTTTTTTTTATTAAACAAAATCGATTGTTCGGTTAGGAATAATCGTAACGTGGTCGCAGAGCGAAGGAGAATATGATTACAACATCGTGACGGTGGTTCTCATGACGGAAGTCCTCAAACTCATCGTTTCCCTCTGTTTATATTGTTGGGAGTGAGTAAAACACAGATATAAAAACAAAAAATTGCAAACGTCAAATCTTCCGGCTAATGGACATTCAAATTTTTTTTTTCAGCAACAAATTCTCACTTCTACTTCGTGAAATTTTGAAGCACAAACATGGTGAGCAAAAAACAATTCCTACGTATTAAGGTGAAGGAGCAGTCACCTCGAATTTTCGAAATGAAAATTCTCCGTTGTCGTTTGACTAATCAGAAAAAGGCTCTGTCAGCCGACGCGGGACGATGGCAAAAATACGCTGACAGGGGCTTTTTTTGATTAGTAGAACCGTATCGATAATATTGAATTTCGAAAATTGCAACTATCTCTCTCGCACTCACGTGGCGAGAAAGCAACTGCTCCATCACCTTAAAATAACTGTCTGTTACGTGAAAAATAATGAAATTATCACATTGAGACGAAAAAAGCACGTCACTGTTAATTTTTGTGTTTTTTAAAAGCCTATAACATTTGTGGAGTGAAAAAAGTGCATGGGCTGATTTTATCATCCAATATTCCGTGATTCATGATTTTTTTTTTTCGATTCCAAATGTCTGTCGGAGGAATTTCTCAAGTTTCATTAATACAAAGTGTCGAGCATGAAATATGTATTTGCGGCAATGCTGAAACATGAATCATTCGTTTTGATAATTATTCGAATGAATATGTAAAAAATATTCAACGATCGACCGGGAGCATCGTGTGTAATTTTTTGAAATATTGCAGTTTTGTTGCTGTACATGGTTCCATCGTTTCTCTACTGTCTCTACAACAATCTCGCGTTCGTCAATTTGGCAGTTTTCGATCCAACGACGTACTATCTGTTGCTGCAATTTCGCGTCGTTATAACTGGGATTATATTTCAGGTAAACAATAACGGTTCGTCCTTAAGGTGATCTAGCAGTCACGTGAGTGCGAGAGAGATAACCAAAAAGTAGATACACGTTTTTCTCACAGACCCTTCATATTTTGAGAAAAAGAAAAATTACAACTTCTTCTCTGGTGAAATGGGAACAACGTGTAACTGATATTTTTCTTGAAATATTCAGTCCCTCCAAGTAAAACGTGTATAGGGGGATTTTTACCGACCGAGCAAGTGATAGAGCACCTTAAGATGATGGATCAGTCTGAGCCTTTCTTTTGATTAGTCCAACGACATCGAAGAATTTTTATTTCGGAAATTCGAGGTGACTGATCCATCATGTTAAGTTCAATATTTATAAGAATCACCAACTTTGTAATAACATATTGAAAAAAAAAAAAAAAAAAATGACAAGCTCATTTCGTAATGAATTCGCAGGTCGTGTTTAACAAAAGATTGTCAACGAAGCAATGGCTGTCTCTGGTTCTGCTGACTCTGGGTTGCATGATGAAACATCTCGATTTCGGATACGAAAGTGCCTCATTATTCTCCAAATTCCAACTCAACATCAACAGCCTGTTTATTTTTGTTCAGGTAGCAAGAAAAACATTTTTTTCCCCCATTATTCATCAAACTCTGCTGTTTTAAACAGCAAGAAAATATCGCAGGGAAAAATGTTGCTTAAATATTGGCTAAATGTAAACTTGTTTGTTTCCAGGTAATATGCTCCTGCCTGGCGGGTGTTTATAACGAGTATTTGTTGAAGGAGCAAGGATCAAAAATCAACATATTTTTGCAAAACGTGTTCATGTACATCGACAGCATATTGTGCAATCTGTTGGTATTGGCTGTGCAAGGAAATCCATTGGCCGCATTCGATAACGTCAGCGAGAGGATACTCCTGAAACCCAAGGTGTTGGCTGTGATGGTGAACAACGCAGCGATCGGTATAACGACCAGTTTCTTCCTCCAGAATTTGAATTCAATCCTGAAAACTTTCGCCAGTGCCCTGGAACTCGTTTTCACTGCAATTTTGTGCTGGCTCATATTTCAAATACCAATCTATTTGAACACCGTCGTTGCGATCGCGATGGTCTGTTACGCTGTCATTTTGTACTCGCAAAATCCTGTCAAGAATTCAAACGAAAAAATACGTCTCGAGGACAAGAACGTGGAGCAGGTCTGACCGTTCGAGTTTTCATTTCGATCCGATAACGGCGTCGGTTCAAATTTTTCCTTTCACAAAAACCAAAGCAATATTTTGCAATAATCAAATTTCTCATTATTTTGAGGAAATTTCTTGCAGAATCAAGCGTTTACCAAATGAGCGTGAATCCATTGTATGCCGAGGGAATCTGTTTTTTTTTTTTTTTATCAAGGTGAAAAAAAGAACGAGGTTCTGTGTTTTTCAGAAAAAATCTTTTTCGACCCAGAATTACAATAAACGGGGGACGATTGATTTTATTCTCTGCGAAGTATTGAGATACTTTTTGGAATCGCACACGAGAAGTACGAAAATGAAGCCTCCGATGGGCTAAAACGAGTGTTTCTCTGACTTTGGCTCAAAACCGCAAAGTATTACGACGAAAAATAATGAATAAGTTATCAAAAACGACCAAAAAATGTAGACAATTATCGGAGCTTGAAGTGAATAGCAAAGCGAGATAAATGTGATGGCATTTTCGTATGTCGAATGACGTAATTAAGAAAACGTGATTAGGGTTGCTTAACACTGGTCGAACGAGCAATAAATTCTCACAACAGTTGTATGCAGAATTTAATACAAAAGTGAAAAATATATTAACGTCAGATTCGCAACAATTATCGTGAAAATTCAAAAATCATTTGACTAGTGCAAGGCAGTCGTTTGATTTTGAAAAAAGTAAAAAAAAAAGGCCATGTATATTATAAAACGAAGGCGTGGACGCTCAAATAGAAAATACATCAGTCGATAATGAGATGAGATTTTAGTCTCGGAAAACGGTTTTCCTTATAGAAAACGCTTTATCGAGAATAACGAGCCGATTGAGAAAGAATTAAAAAGTGGAAAATGAGAGAGTTCTGAATTATTTTCTCTTCAACCACTTTTTATATTTCGTACTGATTTTTTCCCTCAGGTCCCAATGTAATCGACGACGAAAGCTCTGTCTGTGGAGTAGATGAAAATAATTGTAAAATATTATTATATTATAATTGATTATTAAAAACTTTACAATTGGATGCGAAAAATGAATTGTTCGTTTGATCTCATTCCTGGCTAAATTAGCCTGTCCGAAGGTTCCTGCGTTAACGCGAAACAAAAACGTCAAGTTTGAGAGGCTGAAATTAATTCTAAAAATTTATTAGACGAAGTAAATGTATAAATTTGATCAAACGGAAGTGAGAAAGCCTGTTCGGTGAGTGGCTTCAATTATTGTCCCCTAAATTCGCACATGTTCTTTGACCCACTTTCGATGCTTCGTCACTTGACCACAGGGCGTCACCCTCACGAATATTCCATTCTGACTTTATTTCTCGTTCCACGAAACAATTCTCGTAAAATAAATTCCCATTCCACCACAACAAATGCCTTTAGTTAGCAAGAGGAATCAACGGTAACCACAAGAGAGCAGTTAATTTTCTGAATTAATCAAATCCTCAAAAATTCATAAACATCGTAACATTTCTGTACGAAATTGAATAAAGCTTCGAATTTCTGATCGATTTTCACGAAAATCACTGGCACCAAATGTTAAGCAGCCTCTGGTGAGGTCGATACTTGGTTGGGTGACCGTCGAACGGGCATTTACTCAATAGGCCACGTCAGTAGTTGCCAGTGGTATTAAAAACAATTAATTCATCGCCCCATAGAACACCGATGCGGGCTTCAAGTTAATCAGCATATTTCCAAGTACCTCGCAGAAACTTTAGTCAGTCCATTGAATATTTACGGATTAGTGACTGGCAGATTGTTGTTTATGGAGGGGCGACGCATCGGCAAGTACAAAATACGGGCTGAAATGAGTTATTAAGGTAGTTTGAGCAACGGGATAACGCCGTTAGTTTGCCAATCTGGCTGGAATGATTTTGGTGCTTCTGCTATCTATACGTCTAGTTAGACAACGTGATGCCTGATGAGTGAGCAAGTAACCAGAGTTATGAAGACAAATTTCATTGTCGTTGCGTCGAGAGGACTAACTATGTGCACGAGCCCTGTGTGCTTTAGTATACAGGGTGACCCTTGACCGATGCTCACGATAATGCAGACTGTGAATGTAAAGTTCAAGTTCAAGGTCTGAGTAATTGTTTTTTTTTTAATAATCAGGAGACGCAATAGCGGCTCGACGCCAAGTATTTATAAAAAAAAGCTAGCTCGCTCTTCGGGGATCGTATGATTTTTTATGGCACTCCGAATCATGCTTCGTCCTGCCACATCTCACGAATTTGGAGACACAAATTTGAAAAAATTCTGGAATATTCTCCATTCATTGTACTTCTAGGTTTCATAGTTTTTGCAGTCGTGTATTTGTCTCATTTTTAAATGAAACACTTCAAAAAACGAGATTTTCGAAATAAAGTTGTCGCTCAGGTTGAAAATGACTCAGTTGATCCGCAGAGATTTTTTTTCTTTCCAATTTGATTACAATTTTCTACGATTTTTATCTTTCTGATGTATGGTCCTTTTTTGAAGGAAATTCGTCCAGGCAATTCCGAGAAATCTGATATTTGAGATTTTGGTCGGACGCTCTGGGAAATTTTTGTTTCCTGAAGTCAGTAGGATCTTGAAGTCATTATTATACTCGGTGGTTGTTGCGTTCATTGAGCACAGTATCGAAATACTCTCGCGGTGAGTTAATTAGTTATCGCGATCAACAATTATTTATTTCTCACGTCCTCATATTTTGTTTCCGAATTCTTCGTCATTTTTTTTCTCTTCGTTTTTACCGAAGAGTGGGAGGGGATGCTGTAAACTGCACCTTAAGCTTGTTGCCGTTACATTTATTGGTGTGAGTAACGGGACACCCTGTATAATAACGAACCGAGCATAGTTATCGCTTCTTCTCTCTATTCCGTCTCTCAACGAACTCGGTGTAACTTCAATAATGAAGACCTCTCGATCGATGTATCAATTACGAAATGATTGACGTGTCCACTGAGTCTTTACTCAATCCGACAACTCTCCCTCATCTAGCTCTCTGTTTTCTCTCGTTTTTCTATGATTTTCGACTTTGATAATTTGATTACTCGTTCGCTAATTAGAAATCTTGATTCTCGATTTTTGAACGTTCCGATTCATCGTAAAAAAAAAGTAAATTAATATTAATGAAGAGAATTCAGGTTATAGTGACAATTGTGAAATTTGAGAGCAAATTCATTGTGATTTTCCGAGCAAAAAAGAATATCAGAATTCTAGATACGAAATAAAAAAATCTTTGCGAAATTACGAGTGCGTTGAAAAGAGCGAAAGAAGAAAGTCTAACTATAAACTAATGAGATAAGAGAAAACATGATCAGATATGAGTCAAGTGGTGGTGTATTGAGTCTTGTGGACATTGGTCGAGCTTAGACGTGTCGTTGTTGTCGTAGTGTCACGAAGAGGAATAGAGACACTTCGCAGTGAAAATGGCTTTTAGCTGCAGGGATGGGACATGCAATGCATCTACAGGCTATTGCGTGTAAATAAAATAAAGCATTCGAATATATCGAAAAGATGCCGTACAAAAAAGTTGCAAGTTTTCCTACTGACTGAATAAACAATTAGTTTAAACATAAACAAACGTGAATGAACAAATTTCGTAAAAAAATTCTATGAAATTCTCCTTAATGATTTTTTTTTCTCGATCAAAATGCATGAAAAGGATTTTAGTCCTATTGTAGGGGAGTCTCACTTTCGAATGATTAGAAAAAAAATGTCTTGTTGAAAAAACGAGAATTATTCAACAATTTCGAGTTTAGTCGAAAATAGTTTTCATCACCAATTCGATTTCTCGTTGAATGATCTATTTTGTCGTTGTTTACACTGAGAAAATAAATTTGGTAATTCAACAAAGCCAGGGCGAACGAAATCCATTTTGTTCATTCGACAAAACATTTTGTTTATTCGACAAAATCGCCACATTTACAAAAAAAGTAATGAGGCGGTCGGCGCATATGTAGTTTAGGCAATAACTTGTTTTGTCAAATCAACAAAATGGATTTTGTTCGCCGTGGCTTTGTTGAATCAACAAATTTCTTTTTTTAGTGTAGTTTGTCATGGGATCCCCCTGTAGACAAATATTTGTCGATATTTATTTAAACGTATGTTTATGTATACAAGCAACGATATAAAGGACAGGATAGTGGTTTGGTCGACGACGACGACAACGTGGTCGATAGGAAGAAGGGAGAGAGAGTGAGAGAGAAAGCTTTCAAACGCGCCACGAGCGAGTTGAGTGCCAGTAGTCACATGCCGGCTTCGGTCCGACGCGTTTCGTTTGTCCTCGAGCCCCCTTCGCGATTTCAACGATAATTTCAAGATTCAAATATTTCGTTTGTTTATTAAATGTTTCTGATTTTTCATTCGTTTTCGAAATGTAAAGTGGATAAAAATATACATTTTTCCAGCATGTAATCCAATATTTTTTTATTCTTTTGCCATTCGTTCGTATTTTTGATAACAACGTTTGCAATAAAAGTATTTTCCGCGTTCACGAATGTTTCACGAATTGGAAATTTATTAAACATTTTTTAAGGTTAATAACAGCGATTTTTTTTTCGTTATTGATTAACGAGTCGTTGTTTTTGTCATCGTAACAAGAGTTTTCCATTTATTTGAAAAAATAATAATAAACTGTGAAAATTGAGCTTTTATTTTTAAATCGTAACGAAAATTCATGTAAACAATTGGATGTATTTTATTTATTGTTTGTATTGAAAAAAAAAGAAATCATTTTACTGTTACGATTTTCACAATATTTATGAACGATTTTTTTTACTGGCTCGGACGAAGCTTTCGCGTGTACCAACTTACATCGCCAGGTGACTCGTAAGCCAGTCGTTGGCTGTCGTGAGAGATCAGCAGATAGATAAAAAAAAGCTCCTTCTCCCTTCTCCCCATTTTTTTCTTTTCCCTCACTTTTCTTATAAGATCGTACAATGGTCTGAGTCACACGAGCGTTACTACTTTTTCTCATTATCGTTTCTCCTCAAATTTGCTTCTGTCACCGAGCTCGAATTCACTAGACTCCGTAATCATTGACCGACTGAAAAATTCGAGAACCGTATTGAGCAATACGAGAGAGTATATAATTCTTATCAAAGCTGTCGATCGACTCGGCGATCATTTTAATTCCGGGTGCTGGTTCGAGTGTCATTGCATTTCCCATACACTGTGAATACCATGAGAATCAAATCGGTGATAAATTTCATTCTGATATTAATCTAAAAAAAAATGAATCACGCATTTGTGCAGAAATGCCATTGATGATAAAATTTTCGCCGGTAAAACTCGTGGATCCTGTGAAGAAACTCATCATTTTTATCGAGTGTACGATACGGTGCTGAACATTTAAAAAATTTATAGTGTTTAGACTTGTATTCGGCGTGAATGATGAAAAAAAAAAACAACAACAACAACAACATTGCTCTAGAAATTCGAATGAAAAAGACCTCGAGATCCGCAGGTTTACTTATTCAGACGTACCTTGAACGTAGTCTGAAAAAGCTCTAGTCTTCCGGTTAACACCTCCATCTCGTTCTTTCTCTCTTTCTTCTTTGGTCTATAGAATCGTCTTGCGTTTCTCGTCCCCTTCTTTCTATCAAACGTCGAGCTCTTTTCTCCCTTGTTCCATATGTCCAAAGAAAAGAGACAGATTTATCGTACGTAAATATATATAGCCCAATTGCTTTAGCCTTCCAGCCATATAAACTTTACCGTCGACACTGTTATTATTCGCGTTCGATATATGCAAACTCCTATCGCGAACTTGGCTCCTTCATTTTTTGTGCAACTGCGTCATTTTTCATTTTATCCCTGACATTCTTCGATGTTAATGAAAGTCTCGTTAACACACTGGGTCATATTGACCCGGAATAATTCCTCGGTAGTTCCTGCGCCATAAATGTTTTGAGAAATGTTGGAAAGTTACTCTTGATTTTAGCCTGACGAACGACTCAAGTTTCCTCCGGGTCAAATTGACCCAGTGTATCAACGAAGAAAAAACCACTTCCATAGATTTTCCTACGTTTTAAATAGATATTAAGTTAGACAATTATTATCATTGAAGATTTTATGATAACGCTCGAATGAGCGAGAAAACGGAACAATAAAGTGCATCAACGATTTTTTTTTTCCTCAATCGAAACTCCAATGTCCATCAAGCTCTGGCCATTGTTATCGCGATGACGAACTCGATATTATCGAGTGAGATGAGAAGCCACGACGAGTCATGTCGAAATGCTCGGAGGTCAAATCCTCGATGACAGGATCGGCAAGGGCGGGGCCTTTGAAGCCCCCGGTGAATTCTTCACCCCTCAACAATACAAATCTTGAAATACAATTATTGTCTTCCGGTTGCTGTCCACTGGATAACCAACCGACCATTTTGTCCGCGTCAAGTCAACAGGAGCAAACACAAATGCTCCAGAAGATGACACCTGTTCGCCCTCACTCCAGCCAACCCATACAACTCACCCCACTGTGGGAACACGTGGTAAGTATATATTGATACCACCCAATCGTTGCTCCTTCTGACACTCTCTTCCAATCCATCAAACCAACCTCTCTACTCATTTTTCGGACTCGAATAATTCCATTCGAATATTATGATAAATAAATAATTTATTACTAATCGGTGAAATAATAAATTCAATGGTTCCTCATTTTTGAGTCCTCGATTCCACTGGTTTCGTTTTTATTTTCCGTGATTTTGCCAATCACCATAAACAATTGTTTTTTTTTTTTTTTCGAAAACTCGTTGGAATTCCTGTAAATATTTTGAATATTATTATTGTTATTCTTCAAGTCCGAATGAATAAATAAAGTTTGTAAAATTTGCTTTTTTATATTATTTAATCGAAATTTTATAGAACAATGGAAATTTGGATTGAAATACTAAAGTTTCGTAGAATGTATCGTATGTAAATTTGTGGTATTAAGAGTCAATAGAATTGTTCATCATAATCCCTATCTAGTTTGCTGGAAGCTTGCGATTCCCCGAGATGATATTTCAAATCCGCTTACTCCGAGCTTTGTACATTCCATAATTTCGTGAATGAACTCTCCGATATTCACACAGTCCACGATTTTGGTAAACCGAGATATTTATCAGCGAGATTATTCGCGAATATTCCCAGCACGACCGCTTGACGACCAGCAATTGGCTTTTAATCTCATCGATTTTTCATTCAACTCCGCGTAATGATATTTTTATTTGACCACTTATTTTTCTACCTCGTTAAACCAAAATTTATTGACTTTTGAAGAATTTTCAATGAACGTTCGATCCAAGTTTTTAAAAAATCATTCAACCTATAAATCATGCCAAGGAGGGATAGGTCACTTTTATAATTTCAAGAGCATGCTATGGTTCAATGCAAAGGTCCAAAAAAATCGGTCAATCGAAAATTAGTTTCCGCTACTCGTCGCGACCATTGAATATTAATTCAAACGTGAGGTATCGCGATCGATCCTGTTACCTCATTGCGGATGCCACGATATTTCAACTAGGCACTTAATCGATTGAGAAAGAACGAAAACAATGAAGGGGAATAGGAGAAAACGCAATAGAAGAAGAAAAAAGAACTTGAGCGATTGTTGCAAAATGGATCGGTAGGTACGTACACGTCGATTTCCATCGGGAGTGGACACGCGCGAGACATTTGACGAGATTACGGAAAGGTTGCGGGATCCGGAATGGGAAGTTCGACAGCACGCCTTAAGGGTCCTTGTCGATGTTTTACCGACTCTCGATCTCGCGTTGATCGACGACGCGATGACCTCGGTGCTCCCGGAACTCGTCAACAACCTTGGGCATCTCGCACCTGCGGTACGGAAAGGAGCTCTCGACACTCTCAGGGTTTATCTTTTGTGCACCAAGAAACCGGACGATATCGTCAGGGGCGTGAGTATATTTTGAATCTTTTAATTTCGCAAAAAGAGAAAAAAAAATTTAAATAGTTTCCCCATCCGCAGAACGTTAAAGAATTTTCGTTTTTTGTCCTGAATAAATTCTAAGCTTCCTTGACGTTTCTCTGATTTCATTGGAGAATTAAAACAACAACAAAAGTCATTGGAAATTGCATTAACTTTGCAGATATTGAACGAGGGTCTCATAAAGCAGGACGCCCTTGACAATATCCAGTCAAACATAACTTTGGGAGTAATATTGAGTACACCATCGCTTTTGTTTCCATCGTCGAACACTCCTCGTCCCTCGGACGAAATAATTCGACAGGCGATTGGCGCTTTGACGAATCGTTTGGTGCAGGTGACTCATCAGGAAGCATCCTTGAGATCGTTAGTAAAAATTGAAGATTTTCTTGGTCAGGAAGACTTTGATGTTTTTATGAAAGAACTGGATATGAATGCGAAACGCGATTACGAGATTTTGTGCGAGGTTTACAAGATAAAGACGAGCGAGAAAGAATTTCGAAAGAAAAGTGGAAAAACGAAAAAACGTGGGCTCGAAATGGACAAAGTGCATGATTCGAGGAGTTCCGAAGAAAACACGAATCATTGTGATTTTCAAACCGACGTTTCGGTGAATGTAGAAAAGTCCGAAAACTCTGGAAACTCACCAGCAACGAGAATCGTCCTTGAAACGGAAATTAAATTCAACGAGGAAACTGCGATAACGATGACCATCATCGAACGGAAAGATGAAGATAACGATCGAGAATCCGAATTTGACAGCTCCGATGAATTATCGAAAAATCCCGAAGAGGATGTTCCTTTGGTTATCGAAAATGACGTTGAGCTTGATCACGATTTCAAGGACGATTGGATCGAGAGAAGAAAAACACCCAGGAGAGTACATTTCGGAGGCGAAATCGTTAAGCTTCGAACTCCTGACAGCGACGATTCCGAAATCGTACAAATGCACATTTTACAAACTAAAATCCCGGTTCCCATTTCACCAGTAACCAAAATTACAACCGTACGCACTCGAAAGTCACGATCTAATCCTTCCAGTCCAAATCTCTCGAGATCAAGATCGAGGAAATCGAAATCGGTATCGAGCAGTCCAAAAAGAGAATTTTACACTCACGATGCTAGTCTCAGTCCAAAGAAAAGTATTCTCACAAAAACCGCAAACACCTCCATAACATCTCGAACGAACGAAGAAACACAAAAAAGTATGGAGGCTCGAGTCGACACGATATTTGGTAAACAAGAAAAAGAGCACAGCGGCAGTTGCTGGGCTTTCGAAGTTTTCGATAACGACGATCTTCCACATTTGCAAGAAAATTCCGATTTTCCTAAAGATTTTACAATTGCGAAAAACAATCGAGACGCGAAGAAAAATCGCAATTCCGCTAAAGCCAATAGCGATCGATCGGTCGCCGACGAAATCGATAAAAAAAAAATAGAAACAAGTTCCAGCATCGATTCAAATTTCAAGGAAATTGTGTTCCAACCGGAGGGAATCGATCTTTCAACTAAATCGGCGAATTTCGGTACCGATCGCGAATTGCCAAAAAAAACTAGCGATTCGGCAAAAATAGGCAATAAAATCGGTAAAACCAATTCCGAAGATTTCGTAAGCGATAAAAATTCCATCAATATGAATCTTGACGCTGAAAAAATCGTGAAAAAATCGGCAAGTCCCAGGAAGAAGCGGAATTCAGCGAGAACGAAAATCGAAAAACGAATCGATCAAGATATTTCCAAAGTCGACGCTAACAACACTCCTCGGTTTGAACAAGAGAACGATTTGATGAAAAATTCAGCCGATTTCGTAGACGATTCGAACCGTGAAAAAATCGATTGTAGAAAAGATTCAACGGACTCATCGAAACACCAAGTTGAATCGGCGATAAAAAGAAGCGATTCGGTTAAACGAAAGGAAAAAGTGAGGGAAAACAGTGGAATCGTTGAAGTTGAAGAAAGTGTCGAATTGGTCAAGGCTTCTTCTGGGATAACTTTGGAAACTTCGAACCAAGTTATTGGCGATGAAAAACAAGATAAAAGGGAGGGTAAAGAAAACGATACGAAATCAGCTCCGCTTGAGAATCGAAAGCACGAGCAGGAAAAGTTTGAATCAACGTTGAACGAACGGAACGGTAAGTCTTGGTCGACGGAGGATCGTACGTCCCCGAGAAAACACGATTTTGAGACTTTTCCACGCAAAGAAAGAAATTACATTCTCATGGAACTCTCGAGTCCAGTGAAAACGAAGTTGCAGGAAACCGATGAAAATCCTGAAAACGAAACGATCGAGGATAAAAAACCTTTGCAATTACCGAACAACAATGCGTCATCGTTACGTAATGGTTCATCGCCGGGTCCTGTCTCGCAAAATTTGCACCTCGACGTTGCCAAAAACCCTGCACATACACTTGCTCAACATTCAGAAAGTTCAAATTCCGATGGAAAAAATAAAAAAAATGCTGAAAATGAAAAACTGCTCGAAGAAATCGAACGAACGTCCAGAATTTCAAGCTTCGAAATTGAGGAGAGTCCCCTTAATGATATCGTCATTAGCGAACCTACTAAATTTCGGGAATCCAATTGGGAGGACCTCGGGCTCGTGGATCAAGAGGTTCTCGACGATCTCCATAATAAGGTACGAGAACTTCGATTTTTTTTTTCGAATTTCCCATGAAAATTCATTTTCTAAACATCGACCGAAGCAACAAAATGAATTATAGAAAATCTTAGGGGCTTAGAAAAATCTTTACCAATGAATATCAAATTGTTCGTGCAAGAGCGTGGAACATGCCGAGGGTACGAGTAGAAATAAATATCACTGCATTCGTTACGATGACAGTCGGGACACCAGAGTTGTAAATGTACGCGAAGGAGGATTTCTGTGAGGCTCTGACGTTGGAAATATTGTATCTCCTCGCCTGTTTCATTCACAGAACAACTTTAACAGTTCTGTTGAGATGCCGGTTTGATACACACAGTGCTTGCCCGAGCAAAGTGGGTCGATCGATTTCCCTTAGCTCGAAAACTTAGACCGCACGATCTAACGTCCCCCTTAATCCTCCTCAACCTTTTCTCCTCTCTCCACTAATAATTATCGGTCTTTTGCCTCTTTGCAATCACATTTTTACTCGCTCAACTTTATTAATTGCTTCCTCGACTCCGTAATCTTTCATCCCATTCGCGATGCCGAGCAAAGATAATTATTACGTAAATGCAAAAAGTTCCGTCTGGCTGGAACAATTGAAAATCGTCGGAATTACGGGTTTATCAAAATCATCACGTTTTCGAGTCAAAAGTAAAAATCGATTATTTAATGGCCGCTCCATCACCTGCGCCCATAATTAATGAAACTTAATAAAACCTGAAATTTTCATCAAAACGATTATCGAGACGTCAAATTAAAAATTTATCAGTTTCCAACAATAATTGATGCGTCGCTTGATCAGTGAGAGAGGGGATTTTCCATCTTTATCGATTTAGTTAATTCACGTCCTTGAATAAAATGGTGCACGTGCGAATCTCTGGAATATTCCGAAATGATTTATTTTTCATAAAGTTTGCGAATGCTCGTTGCTCACTTTATATTGGCGTTCGTGTCCACGCTGCAAAGAGAATGATGAGCCAAAGAGAGACAGACAGACAGACGTAACGGGAAATAACGGCCGAGAGATTGGCGTGAGTAAATTTACCAAAACAGTTAATTATTACGTTGTAATCGATCGTTTCTCAATTGGGCCACGCGAGTCAGTGAGATTGATAAACATTGCGTCAGGTTTTCCGATAAGCAAACACGTTAGATTTAGACGCGCGCACAATTTATGGGATTTTGATGAATCAACAAAAAAAAGAAAAAGTCATTTCAATGGGTCTCTGTAATCTTTTCTTATCGAAACTCAGTTTCAATCATTTTCCTTCCACCCTGTTTGGCCTCGAATTGAATGTGCTAGCTTGATATCGATAGGCGCTTGAATTAATAACGATCGTATCCCTTTCCCAGTGATTAAACTCCTCCGTTGGAATTTATTTTCGTCCCATGAAGTTTTCATTAAAAGCACATCCCACAGAATGTGTAATATCGTTGAACGTTCAGACATTGGGAGGACAGAAAATGAGCATCATCCAATCGAACGAAATGAGGTGTGGACGATTTGGAGCCAGTCGAGAATGAATCATAAGAATCCTCCTCTCACGACAAACACTTTTTCTTTGTTTTAGTAGAGCATAAAATTTATGTTTGCGATCAAACGACGATGAAGAAGAAATTTGGTTCAAGGATCGATTTTTTATTCCTATTTCTAATTAAAAAAACCGTAAACGAACGATTTTATTTACTTTGTCGTTCGTAAAGACTTTTTCTTAGTTTTCAACTGGCAAGACTCGTCCGGCTTTTCAGCTTCGAGGAAGAGTCGAGCCAGGAGAAGAAGGGAGCCTGTGAATAGTATTTATCCAAGTCTATATAACGAAGCAAGTATCGTGGGCAACTTAAACGTGAATTGTGGCAAGCCATAGCAAGTTGCAAGAAAATAATTAGGCACGTGTTGCGTGCCACAGTGGACTCTCCGCGAGCACTATTCTCTCTCTTGCTCCCTTTTACGGCTGGTACACATTCAGTATGCAAATATGACGCTGCATTACTACCATAATTCACTCTGTGCCTCCACCACCAGCCGCTCAACGTCCACTTTCATTTATCTGATTCATATTACATCGGATTTCATATGAATATATTCACCCGGATAAGATTTCCCGGTGAAAACAAAAAAAATCGTTACGATGCATTTCCGTTTGTTTTCTTTTTTTTTTTTCGTCAAAGTTTGTCGAGGCTCCGCGCGTTTATCCGACGGATTGTTTTTTCTGTATGGCGTATAGCGATAATTCTCATTGAAGAAACGATTGAAAAGTTTTTATTAATCGAACAACTCGTTGATGTGCAGGAGGATTGGCGTGCCAGAGTCCGAGGTCTCGAGAGGGTGGCATCTGCATTGAGGACATCTTCAGCGTTGATTGCAATCGAGCCACGACTTGGTTCTCTCCTTCAGGCGGTTCTAGGGGGCGAAAGAAGTTGTCGAGTCGCCGCAGCCGGGATGGCAGTTGCCAGAGTAATCTTCCAATGAATTTATCATTATTTAAAACTCTTCTCGTCTGATAAGTCAAGCTGGTGCTAATTTGAATAACTAATCAACTTTCGAACTCTCGCGTGAGCATCCAAGGCAATTGAAAACTATTGAACGTTCGTCATGTTCTTGTAACTTTTGTTCGTGCCTTCGACTGATCGATGAATTACAATAATTCTGTGTAATTGACATTGAATTATCGATCAAAAAACGTTTTTCCGCTGATCAATGAATTTTCTATTTTATGGAATTTAAACGTTTGCCCAAATTCGAATTTTCATCACGTTGTGTGTGTTTTGTGCGTAATACGAGAGGGTGCATCGCGAAGCGAACGAGTTAAGGACATGTGGTATGAAAGTGTAATCGTATGCGAAGGTCGTGGTCGCCGGAGTCTCCGAGGAAGCACTCAAGCGAAGATTACCTCAAGTGGCATGGGGTTTGGCTCGTCAGGGTGGTCCGAATGCTGCTCAACTAGCACGAGTCGCGATGCTCCGTCTGCGACCAGCACTTCTGCTTGAACAGCTCTTACAGCCCCATTGTATCAAAGCGAGAAACGCCAAGGTGACGAATTCCTCTCAATCGTTACACGCTTCATTGGCTCCGCCGTCGTTCCATTCGTTTTCTGGTCGTACGACAAGAAAAAGAGGGATCGACTGCAGAGCTCATCGATTTTAAACATTTTATTCAAACAAAAAGAAAAATTGCTGCAAAACTTTAACTTGATATTTTTAATCCATAATCAGACTCGAGAGAACGCTCTGCAGCTCTTAATATTCTCATTGGTGACGTTTCCAAGTACCGAGTTCAAAGTCGAAAACGTGGCCTACAAAGTTGCTTCGATGGTTGGAGATAGACGACGACGAGTTCGCCAAGCAGCTCTCGATACACTTGCGGTTTTGGCGCAAATTTACGAGCCCGAGGTGAATCAGAATAATTATTAATCGTAAAAATAAGGACAAGGATTTATTTTATTTAAAAAAATCGATCGATCTTTATAAATCAATTGATAAGAAAATATATGAGTTCATGTTCATTAATTTCTCATGAGTTTGTACGTGTTATTAGCGAGTAATGGTAAATGACTAACGAACGATTTTCGGGATCAACAGGAAATCATGAGAGCTGGAAAGCAGGCTGGCAAAGGTCAACAGGACGGGGATGCGATGCTCGCCGCGATAAGAGCTCGTTTAGCACGGAAATCATTGCCAATGGTTTCCGCCGATGGTCTCGTATTATACGGATTACAAATTTCACCCACTATACAAATTGCTACAGGCAAGAATGCGTTCACCATTTTTTAATACATTCCAAAAAAAGAAAAATCACTTTTTTCCCTCATAGGTTGTTCAATTTTCTTAATTATTTTATGCTGAAAATTACAATTAACAATTACGCCAAAACCTTTGACAAAAATAACGTCTACCATTTTTAAGACTTTCCGAAAAACGAAAATCAATCTTTTTCCTCATAATTTGTTGAATTTTGTCAATTTATTTTATGCTGAAAATTTAAATTAACAATAACATGAAAAAATTTAACAAAAATAATAAATTCCACCCCTTAATTTCGATCTTCCAATCTTGTAAAAAAAAGTACAAAAAGACTGAGCAAACAAAACATTGAATTTATTCAGGACCCGACGTGGATTGGATCGTGGCCGGAAGTGGTTCGGTCTCGCCAGGAACAGGGCGAACGAGAGGTCAAATTATCGCCACGACAACTCGCCAAGGAGTGCACGAGAAAAATGCTAAGTAATGAGAATCTTGTTGTGTGTGTTTGTGTTCTTTTTCTTCATTTTTTAAAATTCCAATCTAAACACACGAACGATTGCAAGAAACAAGAAAACACAAAATCACCAGACGTAAAAAAAAGCGAAACAAATTGTTGCAGAAACGAGAGCACGAAAAATAGCTCGAAAGGAGTAAACTTTGTTGCTCTTGGTGTTGGAATCGAAACAAAGAGGGAACGGAAGAAACCTCTCGCTTGGCAACTCGTTCAACATTCAGCGCAGGTAGGAGAAACAAAACAAATGTAACCGAAACAATTCCCTAACGAATCCAAATACATATTCATCCAAGTTTTATCTTTCCACACGAATACACGAATTTTTATACACGTATATAAACAAAGTGTGTATAATTATGAAAATATAAACACACTCGTCCATTTGGAGGATTAAAAGATTTTTCTAGATCGTCGGGTTATGACAAGATTTATTTTGAGAGTGACAAACTGCCATTTTTTATTGCTTTGAAGTTTGAATGAATATTTTTCGTTATTTTCCAATGAACCATCGATACGATATACATTTTGAAAAATTGAAGCCTCGATTATGGCGGGCTTGAGCTCTCCTTGGTTCCTTCAATTTATCGAGGTTAGCCCGAACTGTCAACAGCACGAAAAAAAAAAAAAAATAGCCAAATTTTCTCGTGCCGATTTGTTCCTCCGTGAAAAATCGAAATTTCTTTTTTTTTTATTCCCATCAATTTTCGCCCTCGTCTTCATATACCTATGTTGGGATTTTTTCATCGTTTTTTTCATCAGCGTGAGACTCGTCGCGATCGAGAAAAATGCGAGGATTATAATAATGCAGAAGAAAATTTCATCGTTCCGGATAAAGTTGTCGCAAAGACTAGATTGATCGGGACACTCAGACAATATCGATCCGCTATCGAGGGTCTCGACGATTCCTTTGAGATCGATGATCCCAATCCCATCTTCTTGATCGACGACAAAGACGTCATTATGAAACAACGACAAACCGAGGAAAACTTTCATCGGAGAATGGATGAAATTTATGCCGAAAGAGTAAGCTTGACAAATTATTTATTCATCAATTTTGCAATTAGGTTAATCGATTAAATAATTTATTCATTTTGTTTATTCATTCATAGAGTTAAAAAAAAAAATTTATAATCATTAAAGGCAAACAAAATCCTATAAAATGGCCAATAATTGAAAAGAAAAAAAAATTTGACATTGGTTTTCTCATACAGACTGGCATCGGTCCAATATCGCAAGAAATAGGGGGAAACAGATTAGAATCTAGGATCCCGGTGCCACAGTCTCGGGAGCGTGAGACGAACGGTAAAGAGACAACGAGATACGGAGCAACGGTTCATCCGAGAAGACGATTACCCCAGGAAGGAAATAATTTGCAAAATTGGTCGGCCGGCTCGAGAGTCTCGGACATTTCGAGGCCTCAATCGACGCACAGGGACGATCATTCCCAAACGGAAATTAACTCTCAAAGATATCTAAGATTGCGGAGAGATTCTTCACCGCAACATTTGTCACCAACGCGCGATACGTCAGTATTTTAATTTTTTTTTCGCCCCTACAAAATAAAACGAAAATTATCAGCTGCCAAAATTTCAAAAAATTCTATTTCACGTTTAATCTACGTTTTTCGCGTCGAAATTCAGTCAAAAATATCAAAACTACTGACGAAATGGAATTTAAAAAAATTTTGATTGTTTTCTTTTTAATCGAATAATTCGCTGAAAATAATTGCGAACAGAACGGAAGGGATGGGATGGAAAAGTAAAAAAAAAAAACGGTTGAAAAAGAAAAAAAAATTAGGAAACAAATGCTAAATATGTTACAAGACCGAGAAAAAGTTGGTTATACATTCGAAGGAATTTGGATGCAGTTACAGATCGATATATCGACAAGGTAGAGGTTTTGCGGACGGTAACGTATATCGGGAGGTACAAACAGCACCGACAACGACGAGCTACGACGTCACTCGGCGTCGTCAGAGTCTCAAGGATTCGATGGCAACGAGATACATTGCGGACTCGCGTAGAACTATTTCGGACGAGTCACAAACGAGTACGAACACCACGACGATGAATAACAGCGACGAAAGTACCAGATTCCTCCGTAACTTCCACGAGGAACGTTCGGGCGTTGGGAATACCAATTTTTATAAAGGGTGAGTTTTTCAGTTATTTATTCAAAGAAAAACAAAGCACAATTTCCCCAAACATGCGACCTGAAAGTTATGGAATTCAATTTTATTATTTTATTTTATTCATTCAATGAAATTTCGATTCCTCATCCCCATCTTCGATTTTTTTCTTTCATCATAATTTTTTTCCTCGCATTCCGTGTCTATTTCTGACTTTTCCATTTCACGAAATTTTCTTTTTCGTTCCCGCCACAATATTTCTCTTTGGCCTGCGTATCGAATTTTTTAGACTCCATTTTTCTCATCATTATATGCTCCGTTCCTCTGACCTTTTTTCTTCCACATCCTTATACATTTTTCTCATGCGCCTGAGAAACTAACCACCCTCCAACCCATTGCGGTCGGGGTCCTCGCGTGTTCACGACTCTGATTCGAATCCGATAAGAAAAGTAGACCAAAGCCCATCGGGACCACCGGATCCATAAGTATCGAAAAAAGGAAGAGAACGAATGGAAAAAAAATAAAAAATCGTTCTCACCTTTGTTTTTTATCTACACGAATATAGACGGTACGAACTTACGAGCAGAACATCTATATCGATTTCATTAAACACTTGATTTTCAGTGCTTGAAAAAAAAGTGTCAGCGTGAACTTTAATGCCAAAAAAATTATTCCATTTCGTTGAAAATTTTCAATTTACACCGAATAAGCTTTGGTACCATTTTTTTATTATCAAGGTCGCAATGGTGACCTTGGAATAGTTATAAAGCTGCAGAAGCGAACTTGAGTATTAAATAAATCGAAGAGCAGCTTTTTCTCTATTTGTGACATAACACGTTAACATAATAGAAATGTTACCCATTCCTATTATCTTATGGTTCGTCAAGTTGGTCAAGTTGACGGATCCAAGGGTACATAGCCTGACCCAAACCCGAAGGTCAACGAGTAATCGTGTAGCTGGCCGTCCCTTTTCTCACGCCGAACGAGGTTACGCGCCAATTTGTTTTATTTTTTATTTCTTATTCTTTCTCGTTTACTTGTGAGAGTATTTGCCAGCTCATCCCATCATTTCGACCCACTTTTCCTTTTCATTGCCAGGAAAGCTGAGAAAAATTTAACCACAAAATTCAACAACAAGCCCCCCCCCCCTCTGAATGTCCAAATCTCAAAAACTCCTGACCCGAAACTACAAAAATTAATTGAATGGAAATTAATTATCTTGTAAATTAAAAAATTGATTGATTGGCTATAAGGGAATTGAACCAAAAATCTAGTTGGAATTTAGTTTGCATGAATGCGAATTTGGTTCACTTGTTGTTAAAGGTAATTTAATCGAGACAGGGTTTTAATTATACTCGAATTATTGCTCTCATCCAACCAAAATGAAAACGATGCAATGAAAGATTGAACGTATTCTCGGTAGCAAGGAATTAATTGACAAATTTAATTGGACTAAAATAAATTTGATTTGTATTAAACGAATTTTTATTGCCAATGAGGGAAAAATAATTTAGTGAAACTTTTAATGGATATTTGAAAAAATCCGTCACAATTTGAAAAATTTCATCGGATACCAGTAATTCCTATTTCATCGAAAAAGCAAATGCGTCACCATCGATTTTCTTGTTTCGTGCGAACGCCACCAATCTGCCTTCGCCAGAAGTCATAAAATAAAAATCTGCATCCACTTCGTCGAATCGGACAAAATGCTCTGCAACGTTTAGTCGTGCATGTTGCGGATAGGTCGGAGGGTGTGAAGTCGAGTGACAAGGCCTCTTCTCATCAATATTGAGACCTTAACGAGCAACAATAAGGCACCTAAAAAGGAGAAATAAAAGACACAATACGAAAACGTTACTCAAGCTCAAAGCGTGTGGAGTCGAGTTGCCAATAATTAATGAACTTGAAAGAAATATCGAGCTCGAGCGAAACGAAACGACTTGTCGATTTTCATGTTATTCGCTATTCTTCTTTCTCTATATCTTCCCAACCAAGCATAATAGTCTCGTCTAATGGGACAGGTGATTCGATTATGTTTTCTCGCTTCTAAAGCCAAACTTTTCTTTCCAATCTCTCGCGCCGAGACCTCAACATTCAGAAGAGAAACAGAGAGAGAGAGAGGCAAAGAGAAAGTGGAAAGTTTTAAAAAGACAAGTCCCGCAGGTCCGACGAGATTTAGCTCTTTTTTTTAAACGAGTTGTTATTTTTTATGAATTGTTATCAGCTCCGTAGTTCGTAGCAATCGTAGCTGCTAATTTGTCGACGTCGCATCAACTTGCCTGCAAAAGCTTTAGCACGCGATGACGTCCGATGAAGGCATGAAAATGCCTGATTTTAACAAACCTCAACTGTATCAATAAAGCCAGAATATCGTTAATTAACCAATTTCAATTACAAAATCCTATGAACGATTAAAGGAAATTTCCCATACGAAAAACCAATTAAAACGTCAAGTAGCAATAAAATATAAATTGATATTGAATAATTATTATTAATTATAATGAAAGTCAATTATTTTTCGAATAACCAAAAATTGATGAAATTAATATTGATGAACTGGAATATTAATAGTTTATAATAATTTATTTATCAAATTTGACGCAAATACCTGTCGGTTCCCTCGGAGATGTAACAAATTCCTAGGCCTCCGGATCAGATAATGATGGAAGGTCAATAACGAATAAACTCGAATGACATTCGACAAGAACGATATAGAAGAAATCAATGAAATTATTCTACGCGGGCAAATAAGTGTTGAACGATTCTTTGGAAATGGCCCTCTCTTCTCCACATAACGATACATTTACATGTCGCATAATGTGAACATTGAAAAGTATATTTTACAAGTATCGGAGGATAAAGTAGCGATCGTCAAATGTGCGCGAGTCCAAAACGAAAAGAAAAATGAAGCACAGCCGCCTTCGCATCAACTATGCGGGACCGATTACGCTGAATATCGTCTCCGCCACTCTTATCGTTCGTTCCTCTTGGTTGAATAATTTACCCGCTTGCGGTTCATGGAGGTCGGGTCAAAGGCATTCGACGAAGAGCAACGAAAAAAAAAATGCTTCAGCTCGTAAAGCACTCTTGTAGCTCTCGGACGAGGATATTTAACGTTATATACACGCCCACACACACACACACACATACGGAAATATGGATATGGATGTGTTGATCGATATACTCAAAAATTTAGAGCAATTTCTTTGCAGCTTAGTAATTTGATATTTTTCAACAATAAATTAAATAATCGAAAATGAAAACCGTAATACAAGGTTTTGCAAGATTGGTAGAATATTACGACATTTTTTTTTTTTAGGGAAATGAAATGAAAATAATCAAAATCTTGAACAGGTGAACAGGATATCGAATTATTTTGGTTGTGCGAATGAAATTTATTGATTGATGGGATGAATATTTACATAAGGGCTTTTCGAAGCATTGACTCTTTTCCATTCCTCGACACGACCCCATTAAATATTCTACCAGACACCCTCCTGGCAACCCACCAACAGGCTTTACCGAATGTCCCACTTTTTTCCCCGCAACTCCCGACAGGTGTATATTTTGATAAAATGAATGAAATTCCGTCTCCCAAAAATTAATTGATTCTCATTTCAATAAATAGTCCAAATTAATTAGCTCGTTTTTATCGGCGTGAGATTTGAAGGTTTCGCTAGCCGTGTTTCTACAGACATGTTCAAAATTGTGAAAAGGATTCATCAATTCTTATGGGTTTCACGAGGACCAGCAGGAAAAATCCTATACAGAGTTTTTGTCATCGTTATTGAATTTTTTTGTCATTGATTTCCAAGTTTCCAAAAATTAGACAAAAAGTTAACTGTGACACTGTGACTTTGACTATTTTTATTATTTTTTCAATCGAACATACGTGTTGCCCGAATATGTTGTCCCTAAGAGAATCAGTGTTGAATTTCGTCAGCGAAATACATATCGTGTATATGTAAATACGTACGAACCAATATCGCAGTGGCTTTTGTTCGATATATCATTCTCTTTTATTTTTTTATTCTCGCTTTTTTTATCCTCCCACGCGACATGACGCACGACAGTTGCGTGTGGCTATGTAACGGGGTCGAATTTCGTTACTCGCGCCCGAGGTACTTTTTTTCCCTTGTCCCCCTTGGTTCTCCTCCTCGCATCGAGACCCTTTTCACAAGGGCTGGGAATCTACTGAGCATTTCGCGAGTTGCTGTATCATTTGAAAAATAAATATACAACGCAGGGAAAAATAAAGTAGTACGGAACGGAGTGGAAAAATGCTTGAAAAATGCAAAAAAGAAAGTTCCAGGCAAAGGATCATTCGGTATTGTGGCATCCCCTTTTACAACCCTCCACGCTCTTCGCCAGCAGTCGACACATCGTTCGACACATGTGTGTCCACTCGGCTATACATAATTTTTTTTTTCGTCCAACTGTGAAGAATCGCGAGTGGATAAACGAAACATCCAGTAAACAGAGCGAAATCGCCTCTATTGATAGTTTGTTTCAATGCATTCCGTCCGTAAGAGATGAACGCTGTTGAATTTTTTTCACCCATTCTTTTTGTTCGAGCTCCGACAAACAAAAAAGTTGCACATTTTGGTCGAGTCCTTTATTTTTTTCACGGATATGCGTTTTTCTGTTTTGTATGTTTTGGCCTACGCGTTTGTCAAACGTAAACGAACCTCCGTTAGTTCTTTATTTTCCAAGGCTTTTTTCCGTGTTTGTTTTTAATAACCAATGTTTAGCCAGTGGCTCGAATAATTATGAGGCTTCCGTGTAATTCCTGCGTATTAACGAAATAAATTGAAAAAGGTGAATCGATAATCATTCGGGTCTCCAGTTTATCGATAATTTTCTTGCTGTTTTTTCAAATTCCGTCGTCAGTCGTTACTGGAATAACAATTACACGCGTTCTCGAAGCGGATGAATGAAAAATTACGGACCTCAAAGTGGAGGAACGTTTGAAAAGCTTTTTCGTGCGTTCCTGGTCTTGTGGACGTCACTACGGACATTATATACGTAAATTGTGGTATAGTGCCTATTCTAGGAGGAAAGTGGTAGAAGGGGAAAAGAACTTGACTGTATAAAGTGGAATAGCGAGGGTAAAGGTGAAAGAAAAAGAGCGAGAGAGAGAGAGAAACGTACGAGGGTGTGGAACTACCGGTGGTCAGCGTGGCGACGAGGCTCTACTCGTCCAATCGTTGAATGCGGGCCGACCAGTCGTGCGTGCATACCGTCTGAAACATGTCGTACATATTCGACGAGTGAGCTTCATAAAGAAAAGTAGAAAAGAGTTTTGCTACGTGAGAAAAAAACACACACACAGACATAAAAATTTTCCATGAAATTTTCACATAAATTTTCGTACTTTACGCGTCATCGATCCTCCGTCCATTAATAATAACAATAATAATAATAATAAGTATAATAATAACATACGTACATATCTGTATGTATTAATAAATTTACATATTCCAAACTTGGCTCCAATAACTCTGATAAATCACCACATATAGACGTATAAATCGTGTCTGATCGAAAAGGAACTTTTCTACTTGGAATTCAGCTCGAGCTCCAGGTCGAGTCTGATCCTTAGGAGGAGGCTCCACTTCCACAATTCAGCGAATATCTCGATTCGTCACAATTTTACGACAATTCTACGACCCTTTGACAATCCAGCAACTTTTTTTTTCTCCATGTTTTACTAAATTTTTCGACCGTGTTATTCTTCTGGAAAATTACGAGCTGAAAGACTACTCGGAGAAATATTTCATTGTCATTTTGTAATTGCAAGATTTCTTTTAATTGGAAGACACTTTTTCTGTTGTGACAAAAAAAGAGAAAAAAACTAGAAGGCACCGAGAAAAGTACGTTGGGATTTATAACATTGAAATTCAATTTAATCGGATCTTATCAGCACTCGAGAGTGCTGTTACAGCAGAGCTTGCACAGAGCCAACACCTGTGGCGCATCCGACGAGATCGGGAATTTCGAAACGAGTCTCTGTTGCCTATATATACACATGTGTATGTATATATTCATTTGAAAGGCTGAAATACCTCTCGAGGGAGATGGGACTTATTCAATGTGTAATTATTCCCGACCAATCTGGACCAATATATCGCCATTGGACTTGAAAATGTTTGCTATTTTTTCACTTGCAAAGAAAAGAGGGAAAATATGATTTTCAAATATTGCGTTTGGCCAACGGTGCCGACAGACGAGGTTGACAAAAATCGTCAAAATAATTTCGTGTGTGGTGACAGTGAATATGCTAAAAGATTCGTTGGTAGTGTTTTGCGATGTTGCCCTTGTGCTTTCCGGTGGCGACAAGCCATTGGCATCGACGAGAAAGCAATCGAAGCCACCTCCATCGTCAACCAAGTTCATCGTCTTACCAACACCCCTGTCATTACTTTGAGATCTAATCAAAATTCTGACGCCATGTATGTTTACGAGCCGACAATTATTTCAATCAAAATGCTCTGCATTTGTTTTTCACATTTATTTTCATTGTTGCTCGCAATTATTATTTTTATTAATTTATTATCACAATTTGATTTTGGCAATTGGAATCCGATTGACCATTCATTTCTGTTGATTATCCTTGTTTTATTTGGTACGTCATTTCGTTCTGCTTTCAGAGACAAAAACACTATCGAAGAGGAAGAACATAACGAAATAAATAAGCGTCACTTTGCTGTTCAGGCGAATTCCTACAAAATTCAAAATTCGAACGACCAATCGTCTCAATGTCCAGGTAAATTTGTCCTTCGCATTAAGCATTCTTTTTCCTTATACAGATATCGAAATAAAATTGATAATCTTAAGGGCTCATTAATTGAAAACATTCACGAAGGAATGAGTTTTCGTGATCATTAGAATTATCAGTAGAAAAATAAAAATTGCAATTATCACGGTCCGTCATTCTTCGGCCATTTTTTTTCTCCAACTATAACTTTTACGTCACGTTCGTGTGTTCCTTCAACTCGCCCGAGATTCAAGAGGCACGAGAATTTTCTCGAGCATAAAACTTTACGTATGAAGAAAAATTCTCGGCTTTTCCAAACTCGAAAAAAGTTTGTGACATCCGCGGCGGTCTCGGAGGTTTGTGGTAATAAAACAGCATATGCGTCAAACGTCTCGACTGTTGGACACTTTTCATGAATTTTCGTGCAATATAGTCTGCTCGTAAACTTTCCAAAAATAAATAAATCTACGTTTCAGCCACAATCTTCAACTTTACGCAAGTATGCCATTCAATTTGGTCGAGCCAAAGTTCAAAAAAATCTAATTAACTCTCGCGGAGGAAGAATATTAAGTCATTATCCACTCGAGTCTCATTTTTCAGCCTCGTAAAACGTTTATAATTCCTTCCAAAGCATAAATGTCGAATGTTTAAATTTTTTCGTACCCTAAAATAACAATCGATTGCAAGAAAAAATCCCAGGACTTTTAATAAATCCGCACTGAATGAAGAAACTGTTTAATTTTCTTATTAGCATAAAATGTTGCCCAAACGCGATAACGACCTTCGTCCATACGCCATTCTATTCATTTTTCGATAATGGAGAATTATTATCGATCAAATTGTATTTGCTGAATATTTCATTAAACAAAAGCTGTTCAAAAATAAAAATAACGATTAAATGAAGCATGGAGGAAGGAGAAAAATTCCTCGTTGGGCAACTATAATTTCCTGGTTGTGAGCTTAATTCTCCAGAAACAGTCCTCAATAACCAACAAGTACTACTTAATACCTCCATGATTTGAATTAATATCGAGTCCTAATGAGTAAATTGGAGGAAATAGAGAAGCGAACTTTGATATTCGTTCAAATTAATATGCCAACGTATCTTGTTATAAAATGAATGTATTTCGATGAAAGTGGAAATTATAGGAGGCAATATAACTGCTGGAGGGTAAAAATAAGGAAGAGGTTTGAGTTTCGAGTAAATTCAGTCCTTTGCAACGTTCAGGATCGAAAAGCTCTGCTATACACGCTATATGCACTGAAACGTGAGGTTCTTAACCTCCTGTTGTGGTTATATATCGAATGTTTCATCTACGTATATATGCATTTACCATGCCCCAAGCATACTACACGCAGAGATGGGATGGATCGCGTTCTGCAAGTGAAAATATAGTATAGTCACGTTTGGTAAAGCTGAAACTTGGTTCGTGGTGGTAAAACGGTTTATGCGCTTAAAATAATCAATAATCCACCGGTCAAGTCTAGGAGTTTGTTATATACGTGTTACACAGGCATATACGCGATATGCCTTGCCCACTGCTCGGTGGTCAATGGTCAACCATAGTCCAGGGACAACAGTTATAATTTTACTCTTATCCGCTCGTATCATCAAATTACTTCAATTCCATTTCACACACGATCAAAATTATTTCATTCTCAATGTATTTTTACTTTTACAATCATAATTTTATAATCGCGATAATAGTTTCAATATTTCCCTGATTTACTCTATTTTGATATTTTCCATGGCTTTTCGTAATGATATTCTCACGTAGTTTTTTTTTTGCTGATAATTATTATTTTATCAAATTTTGGAGAAAGAATGTCGTTTCTGCTCCACAAAATTTCCAGCGAACGTCATAACGAATGTAATTAGAACCATACACGTTACGATTGTTGCTTAACCATCACGAATATTTGCTTAGCACAAATATTCATTTAGTTTCCATCGTTAATTTTGTGAAGGAATGCACAATATCGTTAATGATCAGTACTTAATTATAATTATTATCTCTCAAATTATACGAAGCTCGAATAAATAATGGTGGGTCGGAAACATCCAGCAACCAATCCTCAAATGTTTTCATCGATGAATATGAACGCCCGAATGCTTTGGAAGTAAAAATACGGAACGATCGTAATTCCATAGAGGAATCTCTTCATTCCGAAAGTAATGAGAACATTGTTACTTACCCGGAGGAAAATTCTGCTGTTGAAAAATCTTTTGACGTTATTACGCACGAGACGAACCCATCCAGACGAAATTCCATCGATTATGGGGTCAGTATACGAGGGTAATTTTTATTTCTCGTCTTTCATTTCCCTCATGACGACTAATACGAATTTTCACGTTTTACAATTAATTGGATTCTTTTCCTCTTCCAATTTATTTTCATCTCAGATCTCATCGAGAAACGTTCGTCCGAGTAGCGTAGTTTATGCGAACCAAGTTGAAATCGACGAGTCCGAGACTGAAAAAGATTCGAGTGCCGATGAGGAAAATTCTATAATTCCTCGGACGAATTCGAGTCACGAAAGTTTTACGAAAAATCATGATTACGATAACAACGAGAGCTCGGAAAATGAGGGAGCAACTTCTAACGTAGTTGGTCGAAATATTGGAACGACGTACGTCTCGAACGAGAGCAATTCTTCGGAAGAATGCGTTTCAAAATTATCCGAAGACTCACCAATCTCCAATGAATCTCAAGAGACGCAAGTTGATAATTTAACAGTATCCAAAAGTCCGATGATGGTTGATTCTTTATACGCCATTTGTTCGATCGAGGCAATCGCTTCTGAATATTCCAGTCCAAGCACGGACGAAAATGATGGACCAGAAATTACGACGATCGTAAGTTGAGAAGAAAAATATTAAATTCCATTTCAATTAATTGAATTAACCAATTCTATGATAAAAATAAAATTGAACTTTCAGTCGTACGTGCGCGAATATCCGGACCAAGAGCAATTGGAGAGCGAAGTAGGAATAATTTCCCCTCGCGTCGAGGTTGAAAAGCTCGTAAGATCGGATGTTCAGAGACGAGAATCTCGTGAAGAAAGTGTCATTTCGATAATCGTAGCTTCTCGTCCACATTCGCGGAACAACGAGGACAAAGTGTCGATTGATTCAACGGATTTTCAACGAAACGAGAGTCCCGTCGGAACTTGGACGGAAAATTTCTCATCGTCATCCCCGGGAAAACTCGATGAGTCGACGAATAAATCGATCAGCTTGGCCACCGTTACCAACGAGAAGGTGGCAATCCAAAATAATTTCTCTCCTGACTCGGCAATCCGAGAAAAAATCAATCGCTCCTCCAACACCGGAAATGACAGTGCCTCGCCGCAACCACCCGAACCCAATGCCACTCGGGTAAGCTTTCATCAAACATTCATAACTTATCTCATCAGCAGCACTTACGAGTCCTTAACAAATGGGCAAAAAACAGGTGCAACAAATATTTCTTACCCGATCCTTTATTAATTGTTTCTAATTTTCGTTTAATACAATTTTTCTCTTTTTATTACATTAAGAATGCCAAAATTTTCGATTTTTGTTATCAAACTTTTATCGAGCTGTCACTTTTTAAAAAATTGAAATCGGAAGTCTATTCGAACAGGATAAAATTTTCTCACTACAGATTTTCCGATCTTTTGAAAAGTGTATATTATTTTTTCGCTATACATTTCGAATTTAAAAAAAATCATTCTAGCTTTTATTTTGACTCATTAAAATGAAAGAGAACTGCGTAATTGTGAATAATCATTCATTTTAATTGACAAATATCGTTCGTAATGGGGTGGATTTGTCAGGAGGAGAGCGCAGTTGAAAAAAGCGAAGTTCAAAAGAGAGTTGGAACGTCGAGAATATCACGGATGAGGCAAAAGAGTCGTACGAATATGGGAGCTCGAGTAGCACCGATGCAAACGAGCGGTCAGAAAAATGAGCGGAATCCATCGAAATCGAGAACGTTGGCGCAACAATGTTTCACTCAATTGGAAAGCAGCGATTGGTGAGTTCAAAATTTTCATTTTTAGCTTGCTCCATTCTTTTTTGTTGTTATTTGAAAAGCATCGATGTGTTTTCATGTTTGGCTTCGAAATTTAATTCCTGTAACGGCGGAAAATTGGAACAAAAAAAACATCTCGCGAGTTCGTTAAAATCATAATTAAATGGTTCATGGAAATGGCTATGGAAAAATTCCCGCGTATCCACATTTCATCCTCTCGTGTTTGTGGACTTGGCAACTTTGTATTTGCTTCAATTTTTTTTCCTACAGCCACATTCACCAATGTATAAAATTTTGAACGAGCTATGAGCTAAAGTTACGATTGGTTCAAAGAGAATTAACTTTTTCTCCAAAAAAATTCCAACCCCATATTTTTTGATGTTTCTATTCAAATGTCTGCAGGAATGTTCTTCAGAGGCGGCAAAAATATTGAAAGCTATTGGAAAAACGTGTGTTTATTCTTATTCGATCCATAGTCATGCCACGCATGTCTGTGGTAATTGCATTAAGCGCTTATTTTGGTCCCTAGAGTTAGTCCGTTTGAATTTATTATCGAATTTCCGACAGAATCGTAAGTAGAATTGATAAAATGTAATTGAATTTTGGTTGGCGCGACAGGGAAGCGACGGTGAAGGGACTGAAGGGATTGTCCCAGTTAGCGAGACAAGAACCGGATCTTTTGGATACGTGCGCTCCTGGTACTGTAGGACGATTGCTCGGTCGTCACGTTAGAAATCTACGTTCGCAAGTGTCTCGAGCTGCTTGTCTGGCAGCTGGCGACGTGTTTCGTTCGCAAGCTCGTTGTATCGATCAGGTAGGAAATTAGGACGATAGCAAAGACGAGGAGAAACTGTTTTTAGAAATGGAAAAAAAAATAAAAAATTGCAATGACAATGACACGACGATAAAAAAAAAAAAAAATTAAATTAAATAAATGATCGGGAGAGCTCGGATGAAAAGTAATGAAAATAAAGAACGTAAGAGAAAGAGACACGCGGGAGAAAATAAAGATGTGTGTACTCTGTTCTATCGAGTTTTTCTCTCTTAGCCTTGGGCACAATTTCCGCGAGTTTATCTTT
Organism: Hyposoter dolosus; assembly: GCA_963921915.1. Taxonomy (NCBI): domain Eukaryota; kingdom Metazoa; phylum Arthropoda; class Insecta; order Hymenoptera; family Ichneumonidae; genus Hyposoter; species Hyposoter dolosus. The sequence goes on along the minus strand of OY998136.1, from coordinate 11,702,133 downwards.
TTTTCCTTCTAGTACCTCGTCTGTTTGCCTGACTCTCTTTCGACATATTCACTCTGGACCCCTAAGGCGTCTAAATCCACCCCCGATTCTTGTCATTCGTGTCCTTATTCCTCTCGTTTCTTTTTTCTCGTTTTTTTCATTCTCCTTCTTGCTTTTTTTTTTTTTTTATCTCTGGCTCGCTGTCTCTCCCGGGTAGGATCTCGACGACATTGCCGGGCCATTGCTTCACAGGACGGCAGACACGAACAAGTTCCTCCGGGCTGACAGCAATGAGGCACTCGATCGTATGGTCGAACATCTTCCACCGAATAAAACAGTTCTCGTGATCGTACATCGAGGAGCAACGTGAGTCGACATTTACTTTCATTGACACAATGATTTTTTTTTTTCTTTTAATCAATAAATCCAAAACATACGCATACAATTTTTTTTTGCCGAATTATTGATTTTTCCAAAAATACAATTTTCCCAACACTAAATCTTTCTCGTTCATTAGCTACCGAGAAAAAATGATTTTGTCGTTATTTCAGTCACCAGAATGCCATCGTACGAGCAACGACAGCGAGACTTCTCGCTGCGATCGTTGATCGCGTTGGTCCGGAAGGGACGATGGCTATGCCTCGCGATGTCCGCGAGAAACTCATGGCTACAGGTGCGAAGCTCCTCATGGACGGAAATTTGGAAGCGAGGCAAGTTTCTCCACCGCAATTATTCATTCTCATTTTTCTCGCGATCTTTCTAAAAGCAAAAGAGGAGATTTCACGTCAAAGATGATTTCGTTATCGTTGCAGGAACCAGGCGAAAAGAATGTTTAGTAAATTGTCGCGTTGCGAGGTATTCCGAAAAGTGTTGAAAGATTCCGTGCCGGAGACAACGCTTCGCCACATCGACAAGACACTGAGATCTCTCTAATCGAATTAGGCTGAGAAGACAACTCGATAGGGTTTAAAGTTTTGGGCTGCTGATACGACGTGGGTGAATTTATTTTTATGGGGTTATTGCAAAACGGCCATTGGGGATCGTTGAAAATGGAGGTAGAGCTCGGGGGAGCGAGCGAGAAAAACAGAAGAAACAAAATAATCTTCTTCTCGAGAAACTGTCAGAAAGCTCAAAGATAAAAAAACCAAAAAAATCACGCGACACGAAACAGAGGCTGCAATCGCAACAAAAGAGATTAAAACGTGGATGGTACGTTAAGTTTTCCACAACACACTCGCGTGTCGTTGTATCGTTATAAAAAAATAAAAAAAATAATAATACTGGAAATGCCGTTAGAAGAACCAATAAAAAAAAAAAACAAAAAAATCGAAACGAAAGAGAAAAGAAAAAGTGTGTAAAAATCCCGTCCGTGTGTACTTGATCCACGCTCACTCGATTGACTCTGCTACACGTACGTAGTCGGCTTTTCGAGAATAATAACAATAATAATAATAATAATAAAAAAGGACTCGATTGCTTCTGGCGATGGTTTCGACTCGTATTTGTCAAAGTTCTGAATCGTCGTGTACTCGAAAGAAACGGACACGAACGAATGTTGGTAAATAAAAAATAAATAAAAAAACGAGACATAGTTTTCATACGATTCAAAAAAATAGTCAAATTTGCCGCATTTTTTTACATCAGGGATTGAAAAAACAGGAAGCGAGAGTTTTTTTTTGTACTTGACGTTGTCGAAGAATTTTTCTTTTTTTTCATACATATGTACACACAATTATACATGTATAGTGTCAATAAAAAAATTGATGGAATTTATTTATTTTGGAACATCTACGCGTACACCAAGTTGTAAAAATTGATAATCAATTTGGAGTCTATCCGATGATGCATCGTGGGAAAGGAACTTCTGGTTCGGAGCTTATTTTTCCATCAGAATCTCGCGATTTGGGTCTGTTATAAAAAATTGGGAGAGCGAATTTTGGTTCAGCCTGTAACTTCGTTAAGGAGACGACGCTCATTAAATATTATCGAGTTCCGCAAAAATAATCGTTGGCGTAACATTCGCAATTAGCTGGGACAAAAAGACTTCCTAATTGGCGAGAAACGGAGCAGGTAAAATTATTGATAAAAACAAAAGGAAGGAAAAAATTTAAAAAAAAACCTGCAAATGAAATCATTACGCTCGGCGACCTCGCTCCGTTTATCACGGTCAATCGAGTTTGACGAGGGAGAGGGGAAGGGCGAAGGAAAGGATGACCTTAAAAACGTCTTTTTCTCGTGTTTGAGTCGTCCTCCTCATTCTCGTCGTTTTCGTCGACAAGAGATTGAAACCCCACTCGACAGTTGTGTCTGAGAGGCCAACTTGAGATTTTTCTCTTATCTTTCTCGTCCTTGGCTCACTCTCTGTCCTCGTGTTCTCTCCAGAACTCGTCGAGTTTCGATCTTTTCTCATCTCAGTGGTGTAAAAGGTAAGTTGTAAGGAAATTCAAACACAAACACAATTCTTCAATGAAACACCGTGTTTTTCTTTTCTTTTTATCTCTATTCCATTTTTCAAAGATACAAATTCTCAAATATGTATTCGTACGTTCAAAAAATCCCAGCAAATCAGATCAATTCATTTTTACACAATAACGTATTATTTTTCATTTAAAAAAATTTCAAAAACAGTATAAATGTGGTAAAACGTTTCGATCCGTCGTAAAAAATGTTACAAACATCATTCATTCACCCTCTGGCCTCATACGAGAGAAAACATATCACTATTGATTAATAACGGTTTTCAAAATAATAATTATCATGATAACCGTATATACATTTATATTTGGATGTCTTAAGTTTCTAGGACGTATAGTACCGCTTTGGAACCGACCTGAAGAGAGAGAGAGAGAGAGAGAAAAACGTATGCGCTTTATATTCACCGAATCGATCTCAAGCTATAATAAATCACGTTCCATATTTCATAGGAATGAAAAATCCGGAGAATTGAGTATCGTCCTTTGGCCGAGATCGGATACTCGAGAAATATTTCTCTTAACGCAAGCAGCTACGACATCTGGTGGTCGGTCTAGTTTTTAATATAACAGATGGCCGTTGTATCGAATTCTGGAATTCAGAGCGAACTTTGAGATTATCAAAAAATAATTGTGATTTTGATTTTCGGAGTAGAATCACCGGCATCTTTTATTTTTTCAAAAAATTTAAAAAATTTGTTTTTCCGCTGATATCGTTTCTTCGCAATTCCTCTCGAATAGTATACACGGACAGGGATCACAATGTTAATGGATATGAGAATCATATTTGATTATAAAGATTCATCAAAAATAGAGATTCTACAAAATTATCGCCCGAGTCGTATAATAAACCGTTTTAATTAAAATCTCCCCGAATAAATTTATATGAGGCATTCCCCATCATTTCGTAACAATAGACATTTTTTATTCCGGACATCTCGATCGGTTCGATAAAATCAATATTGTTCGTAAAAGCGCTCGTACGTATTTTTATTCCTGTAATAGGGCTGAGATAAATATTTTTAAAAATTGGAGTAAATTTTGTGGACCGGAGTACCTTTGAACGAAATAAAAAGTTTAGGAAAATGAATAACGTCCAGGGTCCCTGGAATGCCTCATATATAGATACGAATAATAATATTCTTATATATTAAAATCATGCACGAGAGAACAATTTCGTTTTCCTTAAGCATTGAGGTTGTCAATTTCCTCCTTCATCGGGATCTCATTTCCAACAGAATCTTCGACAGTTTCGACGCTGCGAGCTGGTTGGGTCGTTTCTTCGGTTGTTTCTTTTTTCCCGTTGGTGGTTTTGTTGTTATTCGTTGAGCCATTGACTCGAGTGGTAACGGTTTCGATGTCATCGTTGTCATCGAGGTCAACCTCGATCTCTTCGATTCCATCATTGGTCGAGTTGACTGGTTTTACATCGACGATGTTCACGCGAAGTACAATGTTGGAATCGTTATCGCTGCTCTGATAAGTCGTCTCGTTTATTGTCACAACGTGGCCGTTGATGATCTGCAAATAAATAGGGGAAGATAAAGAGCGAGAGAAAAAAAAACGAGGGTCACGAAATATTCAGGGATTTCCGGATGATTGAATTTATTCGAGAGAAAAAGAATTCCGTTCTCTCCTTGTCGCATGAATGAAACGAGGAGTGAAACTCGTTTTATTTCCAATATTTTTTCTCGCCCAGGAGCAGGAGACGTTGGGAGGGGAAAAAATTCTCAACTTCCTGACAAGACGACTTCTCAAAGACGAAAGAAAACAAATATCTCCGAAAAATTCCCAATTAATTCTTCGTTCCCCTTCGAATTAACTTCTTCCCGAATATCTCTCTCATTTTGCAATTTTACACGCATATACGAAACGTTAATATCCGCGGACGAGTAAACGCGAGACAAAGACTTTTTATTATTTTTTTTCCTTCAATCTCTCCGCTCCAGTGTTCGTTCTCTCCAGCGCGTTCTTTCAAAACGTCACTTCGTGGGGAGTGCGTGCCTTTAGCAAGACACGTCATCGTCGTGCGTTGATCTGTACAGACGTCGTCATCGCAAGAGTTTATTTCTTCGCTCAAAGCGCCTGCGACGGTGCTCCGCTTCGTGAGCGATTATTACCGTAGAACCTGCTCCTGGAGGGCATACACATGAATGTTGGCGAATATGAAATATATGACGAAAAGAGAATGGATCCGGATCTAGGCCTCGCAGCTTGATTAGTGCGCGATCTTTAAATGCCACACATGACCGATTGTACGCGCTGGCTTGCCTATGGGATACTCTATGCGAAAAAAAAACACCGTAAACACGAGCGATCGACCGTGGAACGAAAAAAAAAAGCAAAAAGTTATGCCACCATAATTTTTCCCCACCAAAAAGGATTCCATTTAGAGTTGTTTGATTAATTTAAATTAAATTCACGCTCATTTGATTTTTACGACGACTAATTATTTCATTTTCTAAAACACGAGTAACGCGCGACTAATCGTATTTTCCCGAGTGAAAAAACAATTATTCCATGCCCGCGGTTAAATTGACGGTTGTCGGGATTCGGGTGTGTCTGGCTTGCTTGCTGGTACACAATTTGTCGCCGTTAGATATGGTTCGTTTAATAAACCCGCGGGTAAAAGAGACACGGCAAAGAACTGGCGATAAGACGGCACTTTTAACGGCGGTTCTTGGGCGACCATATAAATATAATATCAGTGAGATAAAAGTATGTGAAAAAGTATGGCAATAAAAGAATATTGGTGGAGAATTAGGGCTGGTTTCTTACCTTGGTGGTCGATGTAGTGTTTCCACCTTCGGGAATTCTGCCTCCGAACCCGAAAGATCCTGGTCTGGGTAAACCGGACAGAACACCGCTCATCTGTGCCTGGATCCTGTTCATGAGACCTGCGCAAAACGAAACCAAATAAATAACAACCATAATAATGATAATAATAAGGAATAACAATAATAATAGTAATAAATATGAAACAGCAGGAGGGAGGATAACTAAATGAGATAACGGTTTCGGAGCAAATGCCAACACATCTAAGATGTAACGTTTATATATTGTGGTCCGGGCAACGAATGAAAGCGAACCTTTCGCATATTAGAGATAATGGAAGAGCGTGCAGGGGTCGCTTTAGGCAATTCCGAATAGAACGAGAAGCTTTCGTACGTATGTGTCGTATTATTTGCTCAAACGGGCGACGAAGTTTCAGCTTTAACCATTTCGATTCGATCCTCCATTATTTTTATACGATCGTACTCGCTGGGTGAAAAAAGATCACTTAATTTTGATCAATGCTGATTCTACTTCGCGATACAAACGTTCAAATGTCAAATTGCGTACATGGAGCGGCGTGTGAGAATGATTCGGAATATTCAAAGGTCGAAAACGACATTTTACCAAGTGATTTTTTGTGTTATTTATTGCATGACGTTTTAATAGAAAGATTGTGGCTTATGAACTGCGAATTGAGCAAGGATTTCGAGCGTAGAAAATTTCTTGGTGCTCTGGAAGAAATGTCCCGAAAAGTAATTTAGTGCGCCTGAGCGTTCAGGGTCGAAGGTCACGGCATTCAATCCGGAGAACACTTCATATCACGGATGAAAACTAATAAAGTGTCTCGGAGAGGGGAAGAATGTCCTGGTGTGAATCGAGAGAGCACGAGGAAGAAAAGACGAACAAAAAGCTCTCGGGAGAAAGGGAAGGAGAAGGAGAAAAGGTAGAGTTGGAAGAATGGAGGAAAGAAATGAAAAAGGTAAATGTTCGAGGGGATTGTTGAATGCCACCGTAGAAAAGAGGGCGCGAATGGAAAAAAAAAAAAAAATGAAGAGAAAGAACCAGAGTAGGGAGAAGGAGAGACAGACGGTGTCGCAAGTTAACGCGGCACTCGGGGATTTCTGATAGAAGAGAAATGTGTGGCACACGCCATCGACTAAGTGTGTATGACGGAGAGTGAAAAGAGAAAAAAACACCCACACACACACACACACACACAGAAAGCTAGGAAGAGCGAAGGTAAGAAAAGAAACAGGGAAAAAACTGATTGTCATGAAAAGTAAAGCGATTGATGTACTTGTCAAACGAATGAATGGAGACCAATTGGATACTGAAAGGTTAATGGTGGAGAAAGTGAATCAGCTGGACAAAAAATCTAGGGGTTGTTGTGTCTTGCTTTTCCTGCGCTTTCATATACTTGATGTTTGTATATATTTTCATTCACATAAGTGTATATGTCTCTATTATTCCTCCTCGATGTACATGAATCTGTGAAAACGAAGAGTTTGTTCGTATAATCACTTTTGATCGATTGATACTCGAGAATAATTCAATCGCAGTGAAAAACCGACCTGGTGGAGTTACCAGGATCCAGCGATCACAATTAGATCAGATTTACGCGATGCAAAAAAAGTTTTGTTCATTATTCGACAAAATTTTCGTAGCAACAAGTAAAAAATGAGTTTTCCATTGCGATTTCAATGGATCCTTCGTAATAACGTCATTAGTGTTTTTGTGGTGATTTCGCAATTAGTGCTCCTGCGTTTTTTTTTTCGATACAAGCGAACACACGTTTGCAATTTTGTGAATTTCACTACTTTATTAGGCTGCGTTGTCATTTTAATATCTCGATGGTTTATTGGTGCAGTAACATAATTCAAATGCGCAAAGTATAGTCCGAGTGTGCGATAGTCTATAACGGGAGTGTCTCGCGCGAGAATTTCCAAAACCGCGTGGACAATAAAAGTTTTATATTATTTATACAGATTCCTGCGAACTGTGACTATCTCTTAAGAATAAAAGTTGAGCAGCCTGAGGCGCGAGGTCACCGGCATCAGCGACTGTATTTAGAATAATAAATTAAATTATTGTTCCTGCGTATCCCCTTGCGAGATTCCGCTGGTCCATCCCATTACTGTTTCCTACTTTCACTTTTCAAGATCCTTTTCCTGTGAGACTCCCTGGAGTGATGCCCATATATAGCCAGCGGGTTCTCTTAGTGCACTATCGAATCGATACAGGCAGCAGCTTCGTTCCTCGCGATCAGACACTCGGGAAAATCGGCCCTGGCTCGCCTGCCCCTGCTCGGTCACCCAACCAAGTATTGCCCCCGCTCGTAAGGTTGCTTAACTTTGTACCGAAGCGTCAACATTGCTGTCAGTCATTAATAACATTTTGAAAATGACATTTTTTTCAAAACATACGCGATCGAAGGAGTTTCCGAATTGAGGAATCAGTTTGAAAAGCTTTGAATAATTTATCTCATCCGTTTAATACTTTACTACCCTTTAATATATATAAGTGAATCAACAACATGTACTCTAGTCCGCTTGCTCGAGGCTTTTTCAATTATGTGTCTAGTTTTTCTCGTAAAAATGTGTGCAGCTCTGCCAATGGGTCGGATTTTATCTTGTCCCTGTGTGTGTGTGTGTGTGTGTTGTTGGCGAGCATCTGTGAGAGTAAAACCCGATAACGGATATGGAATTTTCAAGGATCCGAGTGAATCCTTCATGAGCACAAACACCCTCGTGTATACCCATCCGAGCAAAAAAACACTCCCCGATAGGGAGAGAAGGAGAGAGAGAGAGAGACAGACAGATAGAGAGCGAATTCCCCGCGTCTTCGATCATTATTATCATTATCGATCTGATATCGATTCTTCGTGGAAACGGCAGGGTTATATCCACCGTATACCGTGTACCATTAGCACTCAGATCTCCCCTCTCGCCGGTTCTGTTTTTCTAGTCTCGACTGTATCGTGCTTTTTCAACTGTATTTATCTTGTTTTTTTTTCTTTTATTTTTTATTCTTCCAGCGGCAACAGCAAACTCACGGTTCACACTTTGCTTTATCGATTTTTCTCGTGATATTATTTAGCGCCAGGCTATTAAGGTTGTTGTTGCGAGGATGGAGGACGAAGTTGGATTTATTATTGACGGCGAATGATTTATTCGAAATATCAATTCAAATTGCGTCGGTTAATGTTTAATAATTGAAAAATAAAAATATATGAGTAATAAAATAAACAATGTCAATGTTTGTTGTTGGTTGGATGTAAAAAAATTCCATTCCTCGTATTTTAACGAAGGAGGATGGAAAACTAGGGTGAAAAAAAATTATTCGGACTCGTAATATTCGGACATGATTCTCGGAAGCCGAGGAGCGCACGATGTATCGTTTTATAACGAGAAACATCGATTGATGGAAACGGATCTGACCCACATTCGCACGAACGCTCTCGTTCGCGTATCTTGTTCTCTATAACATTTTTTGTGTCTGCATTTTTCATTCCTTTTTTTTTTCGTAGTCACCCTGTTTTTTTGCTTTCACTTTTTTTTCCCTCTATTTCTCGTATACTTCGTTTGGTCGAGAGTTTTATTTCATCCGGTTGGTTTTTTTTTTTTTTTTTTTTTTTTTTTTTAACGAGTAAAAGGAAAGGGCTCCCGATTTCGGGACTGCTGAGAATAGAGGACTTTGCCGCGTTTCCTTGCTCGCATGCCACGTTTGTACAGGGAGCGTCAAAAGATTTTTTTTTCATTCATTCGTCGGTCCGCGAACGGTCAATGACAGCTTGAAAAATGAGATGCAGATGCAACGATGCTGCGAAAGATTGCGACAATCACTGGAATCTCGACTCGTTGATTCGGCTGAATGAGCTTAAAAAAAAAATTGGTTTCTCATTGAAAAAACTGGCCGAGCTAGTTTTGGGGCTCACTGTACAAAGAGTGGATACAAAGAGAGTCAAGCCAGCGAAGTTTACTTCCGATTGCAGGAGGAAAGGGATGGATTTGGCCGAAAGGAGGTCGTCTCTCCCCCTCATCCCTCCCCCTCTCTCTCTCTCTCTCTTCATCGCTTTCTCGTTCTCTTTTACGCCTGCTCAGCTTCCGTCGAAAGGATCGACGTCCAGAGGAATCCGAAAGCTCTCTGTGTACCGCAGAGCACACAAAACCACAGAAAAAAAACGAGGGAAAGAATGAAAGAGAGAAAGGGTAAAAAAGGAGCTGAGGACCGGTGTGGGTTTAGGTGATAGTTTCGCGCGCGGTTGCCGGGAGAAACCGCACGAGGGATGGGCGACGAAAGAGCGAAAGGTTTCTTGCTGAAATCATATATGCGCATTTGTAAGTCGAGAAGTAGAGAAAATAGTAGGATAGAAACGACGAAAGCGAATAAATTTGCTATCGGTACAGCCAGCAGACGAATAATGCCGCTATGCAATCTCCATTCCATCTTATATAGACACATCTATATATGTATTTAACGATATTCCATATACCTTGAAATATCTATAATACCACTTGCAATACATACTTTATTAAATATATAAATGTATGTACATAGATGGCAAAGAGTTAGAGAGAAAGGATGGAATATGAAATGCACGAAAAGAGCCTGAAACAAAACTTCAAAGTGCACACAGGGAGGCTCTCGTGTAAATTGAAAAGCTTTGACACTTTCCGCAACTTGAATCTGTTCGCGTTTCGTCAAGCACCTCTCGACTCTTCTACACATACTATCGTCTTTATTATTAAAACCACTTGTTAACTGTTGTTATTCTATTTTTTCTTCCATTGTGTAACACAAGAATTCATGATATGCTGTTCAACAATATTCCATTAATTGTGTCAAGCATCGAATGCGCGAATATTAATTATTCTATTTGAATGCTGAAAATTTGTGATAACGAATATCTACGTATTTCATGAAATATGTGTAATGTGTAATAAATATGGATACCTTGTGTATTTTGTATGTATAAATAAATTTATGCCACGACGATGCTTCATGGTCAGCCATGATTAATGGTGCTGCATCCTTCGTGACAGATTCTTTTAGGAATATTGTCAGAACGCCTGGCTCATTATTTTCGATGGGAAATTTATGTCTATAGTCATGGAGAATATTTTTAGCATATCTGTGACGATCCGAAGGGTTGGGAAAAGGTCAGCTGGTGAGTGGTCTGTCGAATAATTTTCATCGTGCAATTTTTCAGTTGGTTCGTTATCACTAAAAACTGTATTAGGAGTGAAAATTTTATCATTTTCCAAACAGCAGTTTATAAAATGGAATTCAATTTCCTGTCATTTTTCTCAGTCTCGTTACAGATTGAATTATTTTCAAGTCCTGACATCCGTTTCCTGATTTCCAATTACCTCTATTCTTAGTTGTCGCAATTATCGAATTTTTATAACAACGATTAATCGCAGCAAAAATCATTTAAGCTACATTCGAAGTTTTCCACGTGTTCATATAAATTTTTCCATCCGTTTTTCCCGTTCGTTTTCTCTCTCTCTCTTCACTCGCTTCCTCTCAATTTCTGTGGGTTTACCGTATTTCTTCTTTGCTTCGTTGGCACCGCCATATGTATCCGAACGATCTATATCTCATGTGTATTTTGCGATCTAGACCAGAACCTTTCGTACAATGTATATGTGGCCTGAACCAGAATGGATATAAATAAATGTGTGTGCATCGATCGAGATATACATTCTGGAAAAATAGTTGAGAGTGAAAAGGGCGTAACTGATGAAGCTCGATATCAAAAGAGTCTCAAGCTGAGGGCTTTGTTTCATAAACGTCGATATACGACGGAATATATGTGTGTATTCGTATATATTTGGGAAGTTTGCCAGCTTCTCAATATACGAGAGATTTCATCTCGTACATCGCGCGTTCTTTCTCTCCCTTTTTCTCGCTCTTGCCCTTTGCCTCAATTCACGGGTGCGAATATCGATGATGCATACGAGAGCATTCAGGGTTTGACGTAAGATGCCTGGGTGTGTGTGTGTGTGTGCGCGCGCGCGCGCGTATGTGTGTGTGTGTGTGTGTGTTTAAAGTCAGTATACGGTTTCGAACGATTCCCATCAGTTATTGCCAATGTTGTCGAGGAAATATGCTCTATGCATCATGCTCCGGGCAGATTGAGAAGCTTATGATAATAACTGTATACCGAATAGCCCTTCTCTCGATCTCTCGGATCTCTTCAGCCTCTGTGTAAAGAATTGAAAAGTACTTCCTAGTCATATTCCAGTGGCAAAGTGAGATGAATGTATTTTTACATTCTCACATGCTTTGATCGATAAATTTCAATCTTTTTAAAAAATATTTTTATGGATTTGAAACATTGAAATGGCAATGAGTGGTGGACGCGAATGAGGAAATTTTTATCGCTTTTTGTTTGACATGAAAAAATTGAGGTAAGTTTGAAAAAAAAAATGTTGCTCCCTAAATAGCCACGGGATTGCTGACTCAAATTTCTAATCATTTTATCTGGAAGCGTGTGCCTCTCGAATGGTTGGCAGGACATTACTCTACGTTTATTAATTCGATTATACAAAAGTGGAGTCAGGTATATGAAAAAAGTGAGGGAGAGAGAGAGTGAAGGACGGAAAGGTTAGGTGGTATGAGAATTAAAAGATTTGAATTGCCTCTAATGGGTTAAAACGTTTTGTACGTTCGCATATACGTCAATTCTCTTTTCTCGACTTTCCCTTCGTGGTTCTCAATTTTTTCACGAATAAAACGAGTTGAGAATAAAAATCCTGTTCGTTTTCTATCTGTTCACTTGTTTCTCCACCCATCCACGCGTCCCTTTTCCTGTATTCGTTCAACCACTTAAGCTCAAGCTCTTCAAACCACACTTTCAAGCACGCTCTTTCTCTCGCTCATTTCTCTGGCCCTCTTTTTCCTCTCGGGCAGCACTCTCATCGCGGAGCTTGAAATGTTTAAATTGAGAAATTGAAAAATGCATTTATTTCTCTGCGAAATCCCAGTCAGCTACGAATGCGTACACTGTCTTTTTCACTGGTTCTCATTCCTGGCGAGAATCGTCCATCGTGCACAGGTGAAAAATAATTCGTCGAATCAGGATTTCATACAGAAGCGGTTAATCAAATTATCCAGCACTTTTCATGTCTTTCCAGGAAATCGAGTTAATTGCTAATCAAATAGTTACGAATCTTCATCGTCGATGTTATTCATTTTCATAAAAGAGCATATCTTTTCCAGATTGTTTTGGTACGATTTCCATTTTCCATTCGATCTCATCAGCCTGAGCGAACGATATTCCGACGAGATAAAAAAATCTCGTCTCTATAATTTTCACAGTCGCGCGATTCAAACGAATATCCTGGTCTGCCTATAGATCGATGATAAATAATCATTTTTCCGCTCGACTTTATTAACGAGTTACATTCAAGTTAGTCCAACCGTAACTTCATCCCCCCAAATTCACAGCTGAATTATAATAATCATAATGATAATGATAAATAATTGGTCGCACGTGGATCACGTCCGTACGTCCGAGCTTTCCGACACGTTCTCGTATGGTAGCTTACGGATATATGGTAATGTATATAAGCACGCCTACATATCCGAATATATATATATATGGAAAATGGACAGTGGTAGGACTTGGACGTCAGTATATTTACGAACGGATGCAGAGCACACGTCCACGAGAGAACTCGCGTGAGCTCTGCATGAACCGATAAATTTTGCATACTTTATCAAGCTCACAATGCATCTCTCGTTGTTACTGTTGCTGCTGTATGAATTATAGAATTTATATACACCAACACAGGCATGTATGAATTTTATACATTTCCACACACGTTTGAACAGACACTGTGCCAATGAAATCTATGCATATTATGTACAGGGTGTCGGGATATTACGAAACTTAAGCCCTGGCGAGGAAAGATCGTGAAATTCTGAAGAGAAACGATTCGAGCTATTTTTTTCTCGGATGAGCCATTCGCGAGATATTGCGATTAATCGCAATTGGCCTATCCGCTGAGCGGAGTGGGCCGTGGTCGGCTTCCCCAGCGCTCCCCATTCGTCGTCGCACTGTTGGAGTGATATCTCGCGAACGGTTGGTCCCAGCCAAAAATGCCTGACAACTTTTTTCTTTAGTTTTTCGTCATTCAGGAGATCCCACGTTCTTAGCAATTTTCAGGACACATTATATATTTTAAGGATGCGTGTTTTATAGGAATGAGATAAATTGACATTCCCTGTGCCGGTGAATCAGTCGGGGGCGCGAGTCTTGGTAGAAATGCAATGTACATACACATACTTGGTATGTCACGTTTACATTGCAACGTAAAATAGCAGCATCCGGAATAATATAGATCTATATTGAGCAGCTGCACTCGCCTCGATCCAAATGCAAAGTTCGGGCAAATTTGTTAGTTTATCTTAGCGCGAGTCAAGTCCTGTTGACGAAGGATCCTCGTCCAAGAATTTATTACGATCTCGATGAAAAAATTCTTAAATATTCCAATTCAGAATAACAATTCCATTTTTAATATTCCACGCTCTAAAGCATTTTAAGTAAACTTTCTCCGGTACTCTTTCAAAGTTTCTATTTTTTTTTCTTCAACACATTGTTATCCGTGTTATTCCATCCAAGCTTATTCTCATTTATATTACATTGCTTTTCAAAATTTGTCCAAACAGTTTTGACTCGTAAAGTATACTATTCACGTTGCTCCATTCTCGAGCATCTTTGCCATCGAGAAGGGCACACGCCGCGTGCTTTTATGTACGAAGGATCGAAGGATAAGCCATTTTGATCCTGCAAAATTGTTTTACCTAGCACAGTGATGCAAGACTTCGATAGCTGTTTGTTTTCGCACAGCCCCAGGCGAGGAATTTATTACAGACTCTTGGATGAAATTATTCATATATGCTTTTTGATGACGCTGTTATTCCCATGGGCCGTGGACACGCGTCCTTTCCCCTTATTTTTTCTATTTCGTCCTTTCCAAGCCTCCATTGTCATCTTGTAAAAAAACACAATAGTTCAAAATTCGCTTCTCACATCAGCCCAAATCGACAACTCAACAAATTTGATACGAAAATCCAATAAATAATCACTCGTTTATTGTCTTGTTCGGACTAATTGCATCAAAATTTCAATTACGAAGAACCATGCGAGCTTCGCCCAGATTGAAGAAGAAACTTTGGAAATTCGACTCGTATGTGAGGAAACCACATTTGCAAAATCTAAATTTGGAACGACGTTAATTTTCATTATTACCGTTGGCGAAAAATCGATGGGATCATTAAATTCCTCGCTACAGAATAACGACGTCTTTATGGCAAAGATCAAGTCAGAGGTCATCATAATATGCACGTTATTAAAACGATAATGGATACATACATGGAAAATGTAATACGAAGCTTTGGGAGAAGCTCATACGCGATATTCTCATAGGCAGTAAAATTCTGTAGGATGTTACATTAATAACGTGGAAATTCCAACGGTTCGTCAATTTTCCGCTCTATAATTCGCGCCCGAGTGTGAGACTGACGCTTCGAATATGTTAATCCGTAAATGCACGTTTAATCGCGAATGCTTTTCTCCCTGCGAAGGATAATTTCGATCGTTTTCTCTCATCGTTGCCTTCTGCACGTCCTTCCTCATCCTCGCACCCTTGTTTCTTTGTTTTTTTTTTTTCAACCCTCATATCCCTTTTGAACCCTCTCTTGTCAGTTTCATGTCACGAAACTCGCGTTTCCCTCTCGTACAAAAAACAAATCTTCGCCATTATTCAATATCCGTCAATCTCACTCGCTCTTTTTCACTTTCTTAATTTTCTTTTGTCATGCAGTTGTTCAGTGATTGAGTCACTCCATATTGCTTTCTTAGAGCAATATGGATTTATTGCTATTCATTAGAGGGAAATGGATCCTCTGGAAAAGAGGATTTTATTAAATCCTCTTTCCTGCATTCTCGTACGAAAAAAAAATTGTTCCAATTATTCTGGTGTATTTCGTCAAAGGAAGTCTGTGAATTTAATGAAATTCAATTTCAATATACGCGTTTTAAATGAAAAATAATGCCAAAGTTGTGAGCCATGTCACGCAGAATGAAAATTAAAAAACGGTTCGTCGTTTCCTCTGTCCCTTCAATTATTCTCATTCAGCTTTTTACTCATTAATTATTAATATAAATATTCATCCCTAGAATACGGAAAAACTATTCGATTTGATAAAATCCTGATTGTTCATCCCTCCGGAAAGTGCCATCAGTGAAAAATAAGGCTTCAAATTAGACAATTCATTTTTTTATATTCGCATAAAGTCGCGTATCGCGTTGGGTCGTTGTGACCGAAGCAGCAACGAAGGCGACGAGACTTTAACGAGTCGTTAAGTTTTCAGCTAGTTGTAGAGAAGTCGTAACCGATAATTCTCCCTTCCGTATGATTCGCCATCATCTCTTTCCTATACTCGATTATATATGTAGTACATATCGAGCTTTGCCGTTCTCTTCGTTCCCCTCTTTCGCTCCTCGGACAGAGCCTTTTCTGCTCTGTCGTGTACACGCGGAAAACTTGGCTGCTCGATGTTTCCCGCGAGGCACGAAGAAAACTTTTATTCGTCGCGTGTAATGATAGAGAGACGGGTAGTCGTTAATTGTGATGTTCCACAGACTTGGCCAAGAAACCAGGAGTTTTTCTTCGTCGTCCTCTGTTTTTTCTTTTTCTTATCGTTTTTTTTCTCCCTTTTTCTTTCCAGCTAAGAGGACGATGAACGTGAACTACTTTACGAGCTCGAATCGAACAGTTTATAAGAATGAACAAAAAAACGAAGCGAATCATTTCAAAACGTTGAAAAATTCGAATAAAAAAACCAAAAATCTGATTTTCTTCGCGATAAGTAAAATACATTTTTCTTCAACTCGTTAATAAATTGCGGCACTTTTCAACGCGACCCTGCGCTCGTATATTCAGTCGCTGAATTTTTCGTGCCGGCCATTTATACCGAACGCGTTTCTCCGCTTAAGAATAATTCGAAACCACTAATTTCCGATTGAAGGGTCTCCAATTAATCGTGTCTGTCCGATGTAACGAACTCGCCAATTTTCTCTCGAGATCATTCAAGGAGAAAAAAATGAACAAAAAAAAAAATAATGTAGACTGGACAAAAATGAAAAACGAGAGCAATTTCATCGCGAGAGTGGCGATACACGCAGAAGTAATTAATTCTGAAACGTCCAATCATCGTCGAAGTTGTGAAAAAAAGAACAATAACGAGAAACAGAAAACCAAGCAAAATAATCAAAAGTGGCATTAACGTAACGTGACGTGTAAATGCCCGAAAAAATATTTTCCCCAGAGTTCGCGTGTATATAGCACGTTGAAAGTATTTTCACAATTTCCAACAAACACTAAATAACGCCTCTTTTACACACGAATCGTTTCATGGGGCTCTGAAAGTGATAAAAAGGAGAAAAAAAAACGAGAGAAAAAAAATGGCGATGAAAAGCCGGAGTTATGGAGGGAATCACGTAAAGTGTCAATCAGCTGTGATTACCCGTAGTTACAACATACCCAACCTTTCACTCTCCGCTCCCTCTTTCTCTCTTATTCGTCTGCTGTCCGCAATTTTTCATTGTCCCTCGTCAACCCGAGCGTGCCAAGCTTCGGGGATGAATCTGCGCCAGGAGGGGAGCAAAAAAGGTCTACAAACTGCAAGAGAAGGGCGATATGGCAGAAGGTTGGAGAAGACGTAGATTTATCGCCTATATCGATCGTACTTAAAAATCCTCGAGACATTAAGGACCTTGCGGTGATTTGGCGATCCGGTTTTTCCCCTTTTCTGGAGCTCTACCATCCCGTGTTTTCTCTTTTGCGCGACGAAGCACGGTGCGAATGGGTGAGCAGAAAAATTGCATCGCGTTTTGGCTCGTCATGGAAAACAAAATGGCTGGTTGCTCGTTATTTCCTGTTACGTAAAATGTCCAAGGATTACGCAAACGCAAGAGAGCCACTTTTTTTTTTCACCTGCAAGTGCGTTTACATTCGTACGTACATGTGTGGGAAAGAGTCAAAAGTCGCGGTTATGGCCAATGGATAGGCGATCTCGTCTGTATCCGAACGTGTTTCCCGCCCTCGTAAAATTCATGTTCCGCTCTTTCCCTCGATAGACATCAAGTTTTTGATTCTCCATATTCCTGCATATATGCGCGCGTACATCATTTGTGTCTACAGGGTGTCCCGACACTCGGCTCTCGTATCATCTCAACTTCAAAATGAGCAGTTCCCAAAAAATGCATAACTCAGCCTCTTTATCAAAAACATAACGAAATATGACAAAGTGATGCTCTGCGATCAGCTGCTCTCTGTCTAAATGTTCAGACATGTCAGCAAAAGTAAAAAAATTCTCAGCGATTTCGAAATAGCAGCAGAAGATCGTATAAAAAGAATTCCCCCCAAATCGAAAGGTCTGATGGTTCGTTCATGCAAACGTTACGCGAAATGGTCAATTGCTGAAAACGAAGATGGCAAAAAAGGAATAAAACAAAAGCTCCATGATATATGGGTTTCGTATACGCCGAGAGCATTTTTGACGAGAGGGGCGCAGCGGCATTGATGGCTGACAATTTTGATAGCGCAAGTTTTACGCAGCAAGGGCGTAACATATGCACACGAAATGGACAAAACCAAAAGGAAATATCCTCAGGACCGATTGGATGTTAAAGTTTGAAAGTTACGCCCTTTTGTTTGTTACAAGATCTTGGGTACTCCGAACCAAGGTTCTTTATATACATCGCGTCAAAAAGGGAAAGGCTCGTAAGGAGCGAATGGGCTTTTGTGAACATGAATCCTAAAGCATGAAGAAGAACTAGCAAAGTGCAAAATTTCTCCCTCAAGATGCTCCACAGCGAGGTACAGAGGAGGAAGAAAAAAAATTATATTCAGCCAGCACCGCATGACGCAGCAGCAGCGGCGACGTCGCCGTGTTCAACGCACCGAGTCGATGACATCGTCTTTTTACTCTCATAAATAACGATAACTAAAGAATGGAGCAAAAAAAAAATATATATATTGATGCACTATCGCGTGCTGTTCAGCATCCACGAAACTTTCCCTCAGGTGACGTCATCCATGCGTCTATAGGTAAGCACCATGCATGGAAGAACTTTTATACCGACATCTTTTACGCTTACATTTTTTTTCACTTGAAACTCTCGTCTCGCAAATATGGCACGTTAAGTTTCAATGCTGACGATAAACTTTCGAGAGAATCGTAAATTTTCACGGATATTGTCAAATTTCGTTCGGTTTTACGAAATCCTCTCCGTAATGAGGAGCGATTTACATTCTTGTAATAATTTCCCTTCAAAATAATCGCCTCGGAATATGAATATAGAAAAAAATTGAAATCACTCTTCTCATTTTCTGTCTCTCTCGTTCTTTCCGCGATTCGTTTTCGATTTTCGATCCATTCGTTTCGAAATTTCCTTCGCTTCGTTCGGTGTGTTCATCTCCATTGAATTTTTTTTTCAGTACATGGCTTTGGCGTGTTTATTTTTGAATCCATCAAATCATCGATGCTGATATAACTTTTCCGGGCGATAAATCGGCGAGGATATTTTTGTTTTCTCAATAAAAATAATTGATACGAACAAATCTGTGGAACGGAAACGTTTATCCATCGAATTTTCGCGAGCTTCCATCGTCGCATATGGTTTTTCGAGCGTTTATAGGAATTCATAAGCGTTTCATCGAACACCGCAACGATTATTAGAGACCATTTTGGCCGGCGGTTCACATTACGGCATTGCTCGGTTCACCGCTACGTTCGATGCTCTTTTGCCATGGCAAAAATGAGAGAGGACGAGACAGGCACATAGATACGTGTCACGGAACAGCATGCCACAGACGAATTAGTCATCATCGAATCGATCTCTCGCTTCAAAAGCTTCTTTCACACGAAATTCATACTTTTTAAAAAATTTCTCATTCGTCATTTCGTGTCGTTCAAATTATTAATAATCTACTGCGCAGTATTTATCTCAATGACAATTTGTTTATTTGATATTCTGATTGTCCTTAAGCAACGAATCGATCTCTCGCTTCAAAAGGTTCTTTCACACGAAATTCATACTTTTTTTAAAATTTCTCATTCGTCATTTCTTCTCGTTCAAATGATTAACAATCTACTGCGTAGTATTTATCTCAGTGACAATTTGTTTATTTGATATTCTGATTGTCCTTAAGCAACGAACAACAAACTCGTAATTTGCACCAATCGAGGTTTGTTGACATTTTTTAAAATCGTCGAAATCAGGAGCAGACTTGTAAATTATGAATTTAACGCTCGCTTTGGGCAAATGGATCGATGAATATTTATACGGAATTTATCGAGAGGATGTTTTCATCATAATCGATTAATATTCTTTACTGCTCGAACTTCCGATTCACAATATTGTTTTTTTTTTTTTATGAAAAAATAAAGGACTCCATGAAAAATAGAAATAAACTCCAATAAACTAAATGAAATCGACATGCATTTGTTGATCTCAATTGTTTTATCAATTGCTTCATTGATGTTTATTCAACTTTTGGAGGAAAATTATTTCTCCAACATATAAGAACGTAGTTGGAAATATTTCAAGTGTTGATGCAGATCGTACGAATGTGAAAGTGACGCGGAATCGATATTTCGTAGTTGCATGGATACGGCCAAAGGACCTTGACACGTTTCGGCCATTTCGTGTTTAATCGTCAGATTGCTAGTTCGATGCTTTTCCTTGTCAAATACAGAGCTAAATTACGCACGTCATTTTTCTTGATTTATGGCTTTTGTATATGGTATTCGTAAGACCACGCATCCATTTTCGAATGATTGCAAAATATGTACCAGCAAAAGCATTCGCATTATAATTATTAAAGACCGAAATCTCCTTGGTCCTCGCAAAAGTTTTAGCGTAATTTCTTTTCATTGTAAAAATTCTTGAAATTCATGAAATTGAGTTTTTGGCAATTGTTCAAACGTTCGGCAAATTTTGATTGGCAAAAAATTCAAATCCAGTGGTTCGTTGCATTCAATGATGCGCGAGTTGCATTTGAATCACTGCAGAGGATTCAAAAACACATCCTAAAATCTAACGGACCATGCTTCGGTGAATCCAACAAATTTCGCAATAAATTTCGAGTCTAGCTCACGTCAATGTAGCCATAAAATATTCTGAAATAAAAAAAAAGAGTCGCGTGCATAAATGTATACATATTTATGCATAGTATTTGTTTACATTTGAAGATACAAACTGGGGAGATTTCGGTATCGACTTTTCATCGTCAATATAATATGATGAATGATGAATCGTCGTTACGTCTTGGGTTGCATCGAACGTGCATCGACTTTCAATATGCTTGAGATTGTACACCCTACACACTCTGTTTGTATTTATACTGTTGAATGCGTCGTATGCCTTTATATACAGAAGTTATGTACATACGAGTTTATGAACTGCACGATATGATAAATTCATGCTGCAACGTTTGAGGAAGAATGAGAGGCATTTTTTCGATCTGTTGTGCACAACTAGCGGGATAAAAAAGGACAAACAATGAAATACAGTCGAAACTCTCACGAACGTAAATATAAATCATTATGAATTTTACGGTAATAATTTTTTTTTTTTACCATTACCTTCTGTTTGCAGGCACGAGCTATTCAAATTAGGAGAATTTGAAACGTGATTTACGCCGCTTCGGAGGTAATTGTTAGCGGCCTATAAAAATAATGCTCCTAACTTTTGAAAAATTGTAAATTAGAGTAACTCGTTATTAATTATCCTGCAGCTCGTAATGATTTTTGCTTCCGGGCTTCAGTAAATAAAGGAAAAAAAGAAAAAGTTTAATTTTTCGTTGTGCAGTGAAAGAGAGAGAGAGAGAGAGAGACGTTTAAATAATATCACTGCACAATGAATCGTGAAAAATCCACACAGCAGACCTGCCACCCATCACGTCCGACCACCGAAATAATGAATCAATTATTTGTAAGAGAATTTTTTTTTCCGTTCTTTACGAATTTAATTCAGTTACGACAATTCGTACTGTGCGGAGCGAGCACTCGAACGAGCTAGACTAGTTTGCGAGACGAGTTTTAGTAGTCGATGCAGCCGGAGATTGCAGTATAACTTCCGTGATGCCCAAAACGCTTGGATTGATTAACGATACGAGAACTATTCACATATGTATATATAACTGGTGTAATAACAAGAATATTCATGAATAACTCGCCGTAGCAATCGAAATTCATATATGCCCACACACACATACGCACACACACGCACACAGACATTCACGTATACACGGTGGGTCAGAAGTCTCGTCGAGGATTGTACAAACAGATCCCATCGGAAGTTCCAGCTCAAAGAATCGTTCGGTGTGTTTAGAAACAACAAAAAGCATAGTTGAACTAAATTCAAAGCCTATACAGTTTCTAATGTCCGAGAAGAGCGAAATAGCCTCGAGACGCAGCAACGGAGTGGTCCATTTTCAATGGTGATTATAGCTCCTCAGCTTCTTGGAAGGTTTCGAACTACCCAAAGACTTTTTGACGAGGAATTTTGATCCGAACTCTGTTCCACCTTGTTCGAGGGTCCATTTTGAGTTTTCCTGTATTTATACACGTATATTCGTGTGTGTGGATGAACGGGATACACGGTCTACTTCTATAAATACAAGGGAAAGTCCTGAAACTTCTGTGTGTGGCTTTGATATAGGGTTTCTCTTCTGGTCCAAGAGACTGTCTCGAAATAATAATATAGCCAAGTTACCTTGAGAATAATAGGTATATACCATTGAGTATACCTCTAATACAGGTTACAGGAGCTTCGTAATGGAGTCGAGGACGGAAGATGAGGAGGGGAGGGAAAGAGACATTTCCAGGTTTACCCTCGATCTCATGAGCTTATACCAAGTACTCATCTCTCGGGTCAATTCTCTCGAGCCTCTCCCTTGTGACTCCGACGATTACCCAGAGCTTTCAACGTTCCTCGACTCAATGTCGAGATCGCCACCATTTTACTTGTACATGACTGCACATACAAACACCCAAGCACATAGACACGTCGAAGCATCAGCATTCGTCTCCCAAGTTTGAAACGGCATATTCCACATTGTTGTACATCGTTCAACGATCTGGCACGTTCCCTTTGGACTTTTAGCAACCCGGATACACGTACATTTGCATACATTTAACACGAATGAGGACTAGTCTCGAAATTGTTGAAAATCTACGCGGAAGTATGGTTTTCAACGAAATTTAAGTTTGTCCTGATGCTGAAGGACTAAACTAGTGTGTTGAACGCTCGTCATCCCCTCTCGTGCATTCTGTCCAAAGCCATGCATCCTTTTTAACTCTTGCTGTATTAGTTTTAATGACAAGCAGTTGATACTGGCGAAACCGTGTTTCACCGCACATTCCCAGGCCAACGTTCCGGAAATTATTTACTCGACCCTCGTAAAGTGGCGCTTTTCAGATTTCGTCAGCATCCAGTCGCAACAGTAATGGTGAAGGATTTATCAAACTAATTCGCGTTTTCGTCGTGGGAGATTATTCTGCTTTCGATCTTTCTGGACCAGCAGGATCTCATGACCTTTTCGAGTCTACGAGGAAAGTGGGAGGGCCAGGGGGGAGTAGCCGTTCTCCTTATGCTCCGGGTATTCAGCAATCGCTCGTAACCGCCTCTCGTTCTTTCTCTTTGTTTCCAACTCGCGAAAATGTTGGTTCGTGAGGTTTGTTGTTAAAACGTGGGAGTACGAGGCCAGCGCGAGGGGATTTTTCCGCGTGGCTCATTCCAGCAACGAAACGCGAGAACGATCGAACCTGATGCTGCTGCAATTCGAGCGCTCGATGAGATGGAAAGAGCAGAGGGAGAGAAAGAATCAAAAGTGATTTCCAACACCCCCTTGCGCAAAAATTCGTGGGGTACGTACATAACAAGTTTTCACGTCTGTTTGTAAAGTTTCGCGTATGTTGGTAAAAGGATAAAAAATACTGAATGAGTTTAGAGAATAAAAGGAGACGGTCTGCCTGGATACTGGGGCAGAGGAGTGCACGAGAAACCGGAGCGCAGCAAGAGCTTTTTGGCTTTGGGTTCACAATGAAATTGATGAACGCAGCCATGAAATCCGAATCCAGCAGAGATCGCTTTGATCTTTCTCCTGTCCGAGGAATATCGAGACTATGTGGGTGCGTGAAGCAGAATAGAAAGAAACGTGACTATTCAATCACCGTGAGTGGGATCCGGTGAGAAAATTTCCAAAAGGGCAGAAATGCGCGAGAGAACAATGAGGAATCAGAACGGCCACGAATGGAGTATAATGGAAACGCCATAGGAAACACCTGGGGCTCGCTAGCTTGTATTATCGATTAATAAGCCGTAACCCATCGAATAGTTTTCCATTTTTTTTACTGAATTCAGTAATACATATTGAAATCGTTCAAATATCTGAGTGAAAAAAAAAACAATAATTTGATTGAAAAATTGATTATCGTAATTTTGAGTGAGTCGGAAAATGGATCTTGCTTCCTTTCAACCGCAGGAACTCGTGCATGCGTACAGGATAATTACAATACCTATTGACACAAGAGAATAAAAGAAAAACGTGAGTTGCCGAGTTCAAGTATAATTAAACGAGTCAGAGTAATTAAGCATCGGAAGGAGGCATACGAATAATTAAAGAGGCGAACGCAATCGTGATAAGAGAAAAAAATGAAATGGCAAAAAAAATGGTTCGTTTTTGCATCCTGTATGTACGGAGCCATGGTGCAATTTCCCTAGGAACGAGATGTGTTTTTCCTTCCTACTTTACTCGCTAAATTGCATCGATAATGCGAATGTAAATTGTGGCAACCGTGAATAACGAAAGAAGGTCGCTGCCGACCATGAAAACTGCAGGTACATGAATCTTGATGTCGTATAACGAGCACGCCATAGATATGTACACGAGCAATTCACATTTCTCTCTCTCTTCTTATTCTCAGATTTTCTACTCAAATATATTACGAAGCAGCGTCTCGTCTACATATTTTTTACGCTAACTTTCAAGTCCTTGTACCTTGTTGTCTCGTGTCCATACATGAGAATCCTCAAGAGCATAAAATCATCGCACAAATATACATCAAGAAATTACAGAAAAAAAATTAATTAATTTCTCACGGTTTCTAATGACAATTTGAAATTTTAATAACAAATTGATAAATAATTAATTTGGTACGGATTTGAACTGAGATTTATTATCATTTTCAAATAATACAAACTGGAACATTAAATCCATTTTACTTTTTCCATTCAGTAATTCGTATTAAATATTTTTCACACTTTGCCAATACAATTTTAATCAAATAATGTATCTCATGGGATTTTCCGATTAAAAAGACATTAAGCATTTTTCCCATTACCACGCGAGCCTCGAAATTGGAGATTTTTGGATTATTTTACTCTGTTCCCCAATTCCATAAATTCCGAAGGCAAACGGGAACCAAAGATAAAAACCAGCATTTTCCATCGGAAAGATTGACGCTATTTCGTATACGAGAATCGTTAGACGAGAGCCAAGGCCGCCGGTTGGCTCAGACTTGGCCGGAAGTTGTATTTCACAATCGCGACTGTAAGCAAAGCGGTCACCAAGGAAAACGAGTATGTGATTATACGAGAGGCCAGAATTGCGCTGTCCATGGAGAGGCAAGGATTTGCGGTAGCTCCTTGATCAACGCGGGTATACAACTGATAATACACTTTGCGTATGGCAACACAAATAAGGTATATATAAGCTCATAGCGTAGTTTGAACATATATATGACTTTCTATCCCATTGACCTATGTGTATATCTGTATTTACATTCCAGGTTCGGTAAGTGCATTAACTCGTGACTGCGTCACGTGCCTGCAGACTCTTGCACGAAAATTCACCTTGTTTTATCATATACATGCGCATATATGTCTCGCCAGTGAACATATTCCGTTCACACACATGATTTTGCTGTGCCAGGAGACCCCGTCACCTCCATGTATACTTGCTATTTCGACGTGTAATACCGTATCGAGTACGTACAGATAAGTAGATACATAAGCGACGCATTCATATGCAGCATATGTGTGTGTATATACGTATTTACTCATAGGAGGGAGTACGAGGCAAAATGAGCATTGAAGAACTTTGGTGAGTTGAATCGATGAGCACGCACGATCTTTGGAATTCCTTCCAAGCCCCAAAATTCAATTTGGATTCTCATTTACAAAGTTTCGTCAAAAGAAATTCCCGGGCCAAATGAATACCGGCTCGAAGAGGCTGTACGAATTTATAAGTCACAATTGTCGCTGCGCAGAGATGTTATGGGAGCAGCGACGGTTTCCGAATGGCACGCGAACTCTTGGAGGCGGAAAAAATGGGGTCGAAGGAATCTTGAACTCCTTGGCCTCAATCTTTTCGTCCTGCAATTAATGAACTTCGTTCAAAATGGACAATGCTTTTTAAAACCAGTAAAAATCTATAATTGACAATTTTGAATAATTAATGGTACGTTTCTTGTTATCAAAGGCTTCGCGAATAAAATATGAGCAGTGCAATGTAAAAAAAGAAACAGCAGGCTCTATTCTCAAATCCTATTCGCCCCATTGCCTTTATTTCATGCCGAAAGTGGTTGCGCATGCTCTAAATGCTAATGGCAAAACCCCGTGTGCTCAACGGGCAAATCGTGGGAGAAACCGCGATAATCACAAGCCTCTCATATCGCACCAGTTTATTAGCGAAAGCAGGAAAAAAGTAGCACAAAAAACATTCAACTTTTCCAAGGATGTAATAAACTGTATTCGTGGAATAAAAATCTTTCGAATTCCAGAAAATTTCAAGACCTGCCTTGCCTCCATTTAGCCCCATAATCAAAAAATTCCGAGTTCATCGGCCTCATATAGTCCTTTACGCGTGTATCCAGTGTACGAGCCACGATGATGTGCAGAGTTGCTCGAATTCCCCGCACAATTAGGGCTCTTTGATGTATTATGAATCATATTCCCATTAATTACTTTATTTTGTGTGTTTCCTTGATTTTTTGTCGTTGATAGAACCATTGAATCATCGAAAAATGCTGCACGTCACTGTTTATTGCTGGATCGTTGCTTCTACGGTTCACAGACACCCTGTATGCTAATGCATATTCGCTTTATATTATATATAATTACGTAGACTCGTCCATGTGCGAACGAGTGTGTGAATCGCGGGTGCATTTATCGATCATCGAGTGCCACGTTGACTCTGCTTTCGCACATACGTGCATTATATTATCGTACATATGTACATACATGTATATAACGTTATATTACAATGATGGATGTATATACACGTAGATGTGTATATAAACGATCTCACATTACACTCATGTGCGTTGGATGATAAACGTGCAGCGTAATGAGAACTCTGGTGCGCATAGTCCCAGGTATTCGTGAGTTCATGGTCGTGATTGACATTTTATTCGGCTTTGCCACGCTTTGAACTTTTTTTTTTGCACCGAGTTAATTTTTTCCAATTTTTTCTCCATTCTTGGAATCGATAATTTCGCAATTTGCACAAGATCGTTGACTTTGCATGTTATTCAGTCTGCACTCATTCGTCAATTGCTTACAAAGAGTATTTTTTTGAAACGCAAAGGACGACATTAATAACGGAGAGCGCGCAATTTGCTAGAGCGAAGGCCAATTTGGATTCTTCCAATTAGCATCGTTTCTGTTGTGGCAGTAGTTCTGTGATCGACATTCGGCCTGTGGAAAAAGGTTTCAAAGTCTTGCAAAATAAACAAAAATAAATATCGCCCCATAAATATAATCACCATCTAGATACATGCGAAGAGTGAGTTGAGCTAAACATCGGTACGGAATACAAATGCGAAAAAAACTCGAAAAATATTTACCCTCCTGCTCTATATCTAATACGAAACTTTCGCTATTTTCTTCGTGAATGTGTGTGTGCGTGTGTTTGCGAACACACATTGGTAATTGTGTGTACACTGTCCATTTCATTTCACGGCTGGTTCTATTCTGCGGAAAGATGGGGATCGGCGGAGGATAATGGAAAAGGGGTAGATTCTGTAGATGATCTAGTGATTGGCAGTTCGAGGGATTCGAATGTGCCTCCGGATGCCCCAAAGATCGTGTCTGATGAATTCGATCATTTTTCGTAGAACCTGATCATTTTTGTCATTGGAGAGCTCACGATTTCAGCGATTTTTTTCGTGTCGTAAAAAGTTGAATTTTCGTCCGGCAAAATGTAACAATGGGTAAGGAGGATGATGAAAAAAAAAATTACTGTTGATTTTGAATTTCCAAGAGTTTTTTCCTCATCCACTCTCCCTTGCTTAACAATATTTTCGTCGGAGAAGTATTTCTTTTTTTTTTTATACGACTGGCCAATGGCTGCACGAGTTGGTACGGTATGAAAACGTGGTGTGCATTGTGCAGAGTTCCTTTACCCCTATTTTCTGTCCCTATCGTAGCTTGTTTTCCTTCCTCTCGAATCCGTCTCACCCCGTGTGTATATTCAAGCATATCTACAGATATATGAGGTGCCGCGTATACCGCATTCGTAGACACGAGTATCGGTCACTCAGGATTGGAATCTAGCCAAGGTACTCTACATTTTTCCATACGTCCGACGTCGGTAAAGAGTGCTACCGCGCTATACTGTACCTCGTCCATATGTATATAGGTATATGTACACAGTATAATGTATGCATACGGTCTGCTTTTTGAAAATCCGGTTTGCTATCCGGCAGCGCTGACAGTGATCGATGTCACTTGGATTCGAAAAATTCTTTCGACACCAGAGGATAACACGAGAATTTTTTCCATTTTCTGTTCGTAACATCGAAAAGACATATTCGAGTTTCATAAAACGCATAGATCGCCAGAACCCGAAGAGAAAAGTATTAAGCAATTTTTTTCTCCGATTAATCGTTTCCGAGACATTTGTTGATGAGTGCCAGCCAATCCGATGCTCTGTGAGGCGTCGAGTGGGGGGCACCCGCCCACGTGACCCACGGCGTATAGGCTCGCGCTTCATGGCGTACCGGACGCTCCGCCCACTTTGTAATTGAAACGTAAATATCTCACGAACGCTACGTCGCATTGAAAAACAGCCAACGACTTTTGTCTTCAGAATTGAACGATGTTTCCAACTACCGTCACGTTATACGAGAATTTTGAAAGATCCTCTATTTTTTCATGCCCACATGTACGAATACGTTTTTAATGTACATGACGACACGCATCTGAAGGTTTCGGGGCATGGGTGCATCGATCATTGGCATCCATCGTGTACCTTCCGAAACGTGACTCGCCAATACTCCATACGATGAATGAATATGCTCCTGTTTCCATCGTTCATGTTCCAACTATTATATGAACGCGTTTATACGTATATATCTACGGCCTACAGTATTATAGTACAGAGTGATATATCCTACATCGTATGCCATATCGTCTATCGCATAAATGTGGTTGAAAGCTAGACGGACCATTCTTCCACTGTTCTTTTTTCTTTTTTTACCTATGTGTACTCTGGAGGGCGAGCTGTGTGTATTTTGTTCTCTCGTATTTTTCATTCCAGCTATTTTTACGTATTTTTTCGTTCTCTTTCTCTCTTTCACGTTTTCTTGTCACTGTCTGCCGACATAGCAAATATTCGGCTACGCCGGACCTACGCTGGCGTATTTTCTGCCAGGAATATGCCAGGAAAAATGTAACTCGAAAAAATGAGGACGAATTCCGTCGCTCGTAATATCTCCGCCAGATTTTTTAAAAAGACCTGTTATTTATTTTTTCATAAAATTTGAATAATTATATAAATGTTTTTTTGTGTCTTTTATTTTTTGTTCTAAATCTTTTAGAAAATTCGAATTCCCGAGATATTGTGCAGATAAATAAAGAAAAAAACATCGCGCAAATGTTTCGCATATTACAAAACTGTAACATTCGAAATAAAATGCGGTTTGTTCGGTTTACCGTAACATTTTATCGCCTGAACGATCAAAAAGATTTCGTGCGGAGCCCCAAAACCTTTTCATAAAAGTGGGGCTGGTATATCGTTTCGTTGGGATGGTGATTTATGAATATTCCATTGCAACCACGTGTCCAGTTTGTTGGTGAAGTGGTTTTTGTAAATTATATATCTGCTCCGTATTAGGAAAGGTAAGATGAAAGGGAGCATAAAAAATAAGAGAATTTGTCAAGATTGTAAATTACAATAAAGACTTGGCGAGAAAGAGTGCCAAAACAATCGAGAGAATCGAGTGCATGCGTCCTTTCATTTTCCACCAATGTCCATCGACGTTTTTAGGGTTAAAAGGGAAAAATTTGCGGCGCTCTCAATGGAGCTCGTCCAATAGCAATTATCGTTTTTTTCCTCATGCTCGAACGGATATGGAGTAAGCGTTTTTGCGACAGTTCGATTAACGCAGCCGTCTAGATTTCACGGTATTAATTTTATCGCAAAATTTCGCATTTCCTATGCGTGCCTTTGACGTAGGCGAGCATTTCAAACATCTTCTCGAATGCAATAAATGCATAATGTGCATTTAGATGCAGCCTCGAGTTTCAAAAACGATAAAAGTCGATAAGAAACATCAAGTGAGAACGTCTTTCTTCCAAATTTTCCACCTACACTTGTGCTAAAAGCGACTTTAACGGGGAAACGGAAATGTATATCTCTGTCTCCGCGTATTAATATTAATAGGATAGAAAATTTGAATAATACATTCTTTCGCATATGGATAATAATTGTCTCCATATGCAAAGCTCGCAATGAATATTCTTGGTAATTTTGTTGCGCGAGATAAAGCGAGACTCGGGAATGCTTGTGTACGTGTCGGTCGGGGAGCTTTGCGCGAATGCATTTTAACGTCATCCTACGAATGAGAGACAGACGCGAGTGTAGTATGGCAGCTGATGAGAGCGTTGCGTCGACGTCGCGTTGAATGAGTGAGAGAACCTCTCGATCCGTCCTTCGTCTCACGTAAGCTCGAGCTTCATTACGGATTCGCCGTAAAACGTTTGAAATTTATGCATAAACAATTATTCCAAGTTCGAACGGATAAATATAACGAGAATTTTTTTCCTTCCATAATTACAGTTCAGCTCTGGGGCTAAATCACTAAACCGATTTTGATGAATACGAATGATAGGCTCGAAAATATCAATAAAATTGTTCCTTTCTTCACTTACCTTGCAGATTGTCCAGGAAACCACCGAACGAACTTTGCCCCCATGGACTAAGGCCGATATCGGAAGGATCTTCTGCAGTTTCATCGTCGGAATCGTCTTCGAACATTGGAAATACTGGCATCCGGAAGAAGGGCCGTGGTAACAAGAAGGGATTTCGTTCTGGCAATACGAGAACGGTGTCGATGCCACCTCTATCGTTTCCGTCTGAATCCGAACGTGCCGGACCTGTTTCCAAACAAAAAAAGAGAAACATCATTGAAATCATAAAATACTCTGAATCTTTCGACGAATAGAAAAAGTATAATACAATACGAAATATGAAAAGTGTCATTAATTTTCCTTGAAACAAAAAACACACCATGTTCGTTAGTAGTCGGAACGGAGTCTATTTTTGGAAGCGTAAAAACAAAAGACTTTCGTGTGAACATTTGGACGTCTGCTAGTACTCAAAAGAGACGAAAATCGACACACGACAACGATTTCTTTATTTTCCTTTCTTCTTTTTCACCCTCACTCTCTCGTTCTGCTCTGTCTCTCTCTCTCTCTCTCTCTCTCTCTCTCTCTCTTGCGATATTGGTTATCGAAAATTCTCGGAAAATAATCCCGCGACCACCCATCGACCTTTGGATTCATATTTCAGTCTCCTTTCCTTTCCCTATTCTATATTTCAATGTGACAGTGAGCGAGGAATCTCGCACGGCTTGGAATGACGAAATTAATCTCGCGAATAGCGTTCATGGTTGATTTTCTTCTACCAACTCTCGTTCCTCCATAATATAAATCCGTAAGGGAATGGGAGTTATTCCAATAACTGGATGTTTGTAAAAACGGTAGCATTTGGAATATTATTGGAAAAAGCGACCCTCACCTTTCGGACCTCTCAGGCCCTTGATATAAAAACCTTTGAAAACCTAAAGAAACCTTCATGCCCAAGGCTCATGGCTCACACGGTAAATAAGGCGACGCGGAATGGAGTAAATAAAAATGATAAAAAATCATAAAACATCTATGCTTTATTTATATCACCAACTTTGTAATTGCTTCCCACACACACATTTACATATATATGCGGATATATGCGTGTGTGTTCCTATTGTAAGGCCTAGACATCCTTGTTCGTAAGCTGTTGGTGCGGGTCGTAAACCGGAGCTCTCTTGAATTGAATTTCGTACTCGATTCACCGGGAAAGCTTCTCGCGGTGCGTCATACCTTTCCACGAAAAAGGAAACGAGAATGGAAGGAACGAAGAGAAAGGGTGAGAAAGGGCTGAGAAGAGAAAAAGGGAACGACGGCTACCATGGGAGCGCACGCGAGCGAGATTCTTTGGAATTCTTGGTGAGATACTTGAAATATTCAGGATCTTGGAAAACAAAGTTTCAGAGCGCGGCCCGGAGTGCATACTTCTTATATATATATATATATATATATATATATATATGTCTGTGGCACACGCCAAGACTTCTCTGGTGCGCCTACTTCGTCTCGCAAGCGCTCCTGCGTTTTAGCCTCGACTAAAAATGAGAAAGTGAAAAAATGTGAGGGCGGAAGAGAGGATGAAAAAAATAAAAGTGAGGAAATGAAGGAAGATGAAAGCCAGCAAAGTTGAGAGATGCTGCGAAAAAAAGGACAGGAAATATGATGAGAAATTCTCATTTTTTCTTCTAATCTGATATTTTCGAGTTTATTTTTCGTACATTTTGAAAAATTCAATAACTTTGGGTTAAAGAAGAATTTATAAAATTCCAGGGGTGATCATTGGGTGGGCAAATCTCGGAATAAACATTTCAAACGATGCATTCGTTTTTATGGTTGAGTAAACAAATGAGAAATAAGCGTTATATTTCGGTCTATAACTCGTTCCCCTTTTCTCTTGCTCGTTCTCTCCGGATACTGCTGGTACAAAGTTGGCTAAAAGAGAATATACGTAGTCACAAAATGGTAACGTATAGGTTTGTACGTCGTTGAAATAATTCAATTTTCATTGGCAACTGGAGGTCTAGAGTTGGAAATGGGAACGAGAGAGGGGAATCCCCAGAATCTCTCTTTCCTTCTGAGCGTTTCCTTCTGAATCTCTCTTTCTTTCCTCCTTCCCTCTCTCTCGCTCATGCTAGTATCTTGTCTTGGAGGTTGTGTCTGGCTATGCTTGGCTGTTACTACTGACTGGGGTGTGGGCTTTCCTGGCTGTGTAACACACTGCCTCGAGCACAGACTTTGCTCTAGAGTAAGACGGAAATAAATAGACAGACGCAAAGAGAGAGAGAGAGAGAGAGAGAGAGAGGATGGAAAGGGGTAAAGAGAAAGAGAGGGCGATGGTGGTTCTGCACTCTCTTGCGCTGGCGATTATCCAATTTGCAAGGTTCCTCGTCAATTCTCGTTGGTTGCATGCACGTAGGCGGCAATTGAAATCAATTTGTCCCTATCACAAACGGGCCATTACAGCAGATTCGAGGGCATTCAAGAGAACGATTGCGTAAGGGGCACAAGGCTTTAATGCCGAGGTGCAGCACCATTCCTCCCGAAGCTCAACCTACTACCGAGTTTCCTCAGAACTTTATTATATGCATGCTATCTCTCCAAGTTTCTCTTTCCTTCTCCTTTTCTTAACTTTCTCTACTTTCAATATTTCTCCACCCCCCCCCCCCCCCCGTTTTTCTTCTCATCTTCAAAATTGGAATCTTCCGATTAAACATAATTCGCATCGTTATTTAAACGTAGAATATAATTTCTTCAATTTTCGTGAATACAGTCGTGGCTCGCGACAAATCCGAACTAATCTCTTCATTTTGTTAAATTGTATATAGTTTGACTGTACCCGGTAATTTAAATGACGGAAATAACTCTTCTAAATGCGAAATGAGAAGCGACCAGTGGATTTTATTTTGCTTCTTTCAAAGCTCATGCTTTTTGTTTCTTTTTTCAGCAAGAATAAGGCGGAAGGTTTAAAAGTATGAGAGCGTTTGCCAGTCGCGTATTAAATACGCGTAAATACGTGCATATGTATGCAATTACGGTTTGCGAGAGGGCAAAGAAAGAAAGCGAGAAAAAGAGTAAAAAGGGAAAAGTGAAAGAATGGAGAGAGTGGGCAAGAAGAGTGTACTTAAAGGGATGAATTTCTTCTAAACCTTTGCACGAGGCTAGGTCTTCACGTTGGAGGGATTGTCTCTCCAAACGAGTATTTAACTTTTGTAAACTTTGTGTAACTCGTTTTCCCTCTTTGCAACTGTTGATATATATACATGTATAGTGTATGATGGAGGGGTGCTGGAAGCCTCAGCGACAAGGTGAAGAAAGACAGCGAGTTGCCGCAGCGTAGGAAAAGTAAAGAAAAAAGAAAAAGAAGAGATAAAAAACACACACACCGACCCACAAAGAATGAGAGAAAAAGTAATAAAATATAAAACAACGCAGATTGTACAGAGGTTGAAACGAGACGAAGTGTCGTTGACCGCAGCGACGACCACAACGAGCTGCTCTTTCTCTTGCAAAAGCTCGCGAGAGAAAAGGCACGATAAAATTTCACCCATCTCAGCTTTTTCCTTTCGCCCAAGCTCTCCTCTGGTTTCTTCCTCTTTTCAGCTCCCTCTCTCTCTCTCTCTCTCTCTCTCTCTCTCCACCTCGCTTCCTTCTTATTTTCTCTTTCTTCCTCCTTCACCACACTTTTTATCAGAGTTTGCTCATTGCTCGAGCAAAATATGTAGGTACAACGCAGCTGGGGCTACAATCCAGAGTTTATGTACGGGACAAGTCTGTCCCTTGCTCGCGTACTCCTCTGCTCCCGCTTTTCTCCGCTACTCACAGCAGTCCTATATCCTTAATTAAATTGAAAGCCTTATATCCGCGCCCGCTGAGCGATGACAAACTTGGCTAGTTAGATAACGAATCAAATATTAAATTTACCTTGTTGTTCTATGGGGTGATTTTGTTATATATACCTACACATTTATAATACACTTATGGTATGTGTCTATGTAATATACGTTTTTCCTAAGAGTCTCCATCATTTTCCCTTTTCGCAACCATCCATTAACCGCTTGGACTAATCAGTACGACAATGACGCCGACCAAATTCGATTACATTTTATTCTCTCTTCTCCTCGTCCCTGCGGTCCTCTCATACGCCAATCCTGGCGTGAATAACGGCAGAAACTTTACGACCGTTGCTATTAGTACGGGAAAAAAAGGGAGATTCTTTTCCAAAAGCAAAATGCGATATTTGCGCAGTGGGAAGAAATCTCTCAATCAACAAAAATTAAGCTCTAACGAATGTTGTTGCAATTATAAACTATAATTGTACCAACTCGTCTAATTACTTTATCATACACAATGCGAAAATAACTCGAGCGATCTTTACATCGGAGCACATGCAATTTAACCAGTATTCTTATTCCTTAAACCTCGTTGTCTTTCATTCATTTTTCTCACCAAAATAAGCACAATGTCTCGTTATCGAATTCATTGCTAATTCCATCCTCACTACTCGAGCAGTTTACCTGTCATTTAAAATGTATCGAATTGAAAAGTTCGCGAGAAAGGAACGGGAGGATAGAGAGAGAAAGAGAAATTAAACAAAGTGGATCTCTAACGGTGGAGGAGCACAAAGGGCCATTCTGCTCCGTCCTGAAGGTCCACATAAATAGACACATACACACACACACACATCGTACCAACAGAAATTGAGTGAAAAACCTATTTATTCCATTGTACTCAGTGAGATTAAACAGTTCGCCCTTCTTTGCCAAAGAGTGCGGGCTTTTCGCGTTTCCCTGTAAGGGAGAGTGAAAGGGGCAGAGAGAGAAAGAGAGCGAGAGAGGCGTGGGGAGTAAGTTGGAGTGCGACGAGCCACGGAGACCGCGCTATCTAATTATACCACTCGCTGATTGGCGGTCTCGCTCTCCCGCGCTCGCAAGCGCGAATATTCGCTCCTGGACGTCGAAGGCAATTAGAGTAATTAGGTCACTGCATCGACATCTCCAGTGAGGTGAGCGGTTGCACACAGTCCTCTATATACCTATACGTATTTCGTAGTCAATAGTATATACCAATATTTCGATACGTCATGTATATGTATTTGTACATTTGTATATAAGACATTTCACGTTAAAGTTTCGTTGGAATAGTCAAACAACTTCCAATCGCTGCACATTTTTACGTCCGCGTTTATGAACAAAATTAGTTAATTCGTGTTGTTGTACTTTCCAATTTTTCATATTCGTTATTCTTGGGAATGGATTTTTAAATTTGTTAATTGGTTGTCCCCGAATGAACAACTGGCTTTATCGAAAAATGTAAAACTACTGGAGCATGATTTTTAACAAATATCGAATAATGTTGAAAAAATGAACTTTCGGAAAATTATCATGGTCCCGGATCGATTATTCAACTCGAAATGGCTCATACGTGAAGTTATGCATATATAGATATTTATGTTACAGAGAGGGTGGCAAATAACCCCCGATAGCCAAGAGTACGGTTAATCACTGCTATAATAATGGCACACGTACATCAACAAGTGGATAATTCCCACTTCCCATTCCTCACGAACCCCCCATAGTCCTCATTCACTCTCCGAATCGTTTCTCCTCCTCCTCCTCCTCCTCCTCGGCACATTGATATTGGCAGCTGAGATAATGATTAATAATAAATCCAACAATTTCCCACATCGTGAGTTCGAATTATCGATATATAGACGAAAACATTGTGTAATAGTAGGGTTTGGCAATGCATAAGGGTATTTTGACGTGGATGACAAGCTTCCATCGCTTTGGACATTTCTAAAAATGAGCTTTTCAACTGAAAACGCGTGACATCTCGATTTCGCTTTCCCATCACAATAGATGTCCGGGTGTTATTGCAGCATGTGCATGGGATTTTACGGCTTTACGCATGAACGTGGCCGTCGTGTGTGTTGATTTTTTTCAGGGGAATTGAAGGGACAAATTTTGATTTCTTGCTCCGCGAATTCTATTTACAATTTTGACGTTTGTCGATATTTGCTCGATATGGGCTCGTGTTGCGAGAGAATCCATTTTGTCGAGAAACGAAAAAAAAAACTCCAACGTGTTTGCTGCTTCATTGAAAACGAAAAAATCATTGCAATCGTTCTGGTAATTAGATATTTTGCGGCGGATCAAATAATTTAAATGGAGTGTGAATTACATGATAAATAGCCCATACGCATATGTGTAATGTCACAGAACCAATGAAATAATGGTATAATCGTTCACGAGGAGGAAAATGAAAATTAACGGGACAGTATCGCGCCTGACACGAGGTTATTGCGAAACAATGCTCGAACAGCCCGCAGTTTATAACCGAATTAATATTTCATTTTCACATGTATAATTTCCTCTCTCACTCTTTGCCACTACAATTGATCGATCAAAGAGCTCCGAACTATTCACCGATGCCAGTCAACGATTGAATAACTCGTCTCTTCACCCCTGATTCATAAAATCCGCCCCATTTAACTCAGAATCAGGCAAATGCATAATTTGAGTGAAATCTTTAATTTTCATTTGACCTTAGAAAAAAAAAACTCCAAAAAACATTCATCATATTTACATTGTCAATAAATATCAATATTGCAACATTGCAAAACGTAATGAATTAAATGTCAGGAAATATAAATTTGTTTGCTCCAATTAAACATAAAATTGTATCGCAAATATGTATTTTTTAAATGGGAAAATATTTGAGAACTATACGAACCGAAATGGCGAGTTTTATTTTCGAAGAGAAATGAACAACAATCAAATTATTAATAATTGCCTGAAGCATTGAAAACTTAATGGATATTCCATTCCATTATCGATGTGTTAGTTAATTAATTAAAGTTTTTTCCAGGAAAAATAAAATTTAAAAGCATTGAAAAAAAAAAATGTATGAGCAAATTACTCATTCTCGTAAAACTGGCGTGGAATACTTATTGGAATAAGCACTCAATTGCCCCGAGCGGAGTTTCATGGGAATCCCATAAAATTATCGATCCGTTTGATAATTAGGGTAAAACCATTGATTTTTATGGGCAGATTTAATAGAATGTGAATTTTGAGTAGGGCAATGAGAATGGCCTCGTATCTACGAATAAATATGTAACGATTACGATTAAGTATACATTCTCATACGCACTTTACCCAATGAAAAATCATACATCCCACGAATATCTGACGGAAAATGATGATTAACTATGAAAACTTTGTTCATCTCTTTAGTGCGATGGTAAAATGACGAGAACGTGACGGCTGTGTAACTTCCACACTACGTTTTATGCATCCCATGTATGGGGATTCAACCCTCATTATCTCCTCCTTTTATATATATGTCTATATATAAACACACATATACACACGCGTGTATATGTTGATGTATGGAATCTCACGTTCCATTAAAGTCCGATTAACCCGGATAAAGTTTCGGGGAGTCGAGAATGTGTTGCCATCACAATCCACCCAGCAGTCAACACGGCCACACACGTATCTCACAAAACTCCCATCGAAAGTGTCTGCGCGAATAACGTAGAAACACAAATAAAAAAGTTAATCCTGCGATTAATTTTGTTTGTTTGTTTCCGTCAATAAAAAAATTGGCTCGCATGGAAATCTTGCTCCCTAGACGCATGACATTAGTTTCCTGCTTCTCTGCTGCTGCTGCTGCCTTCTGCGCCCGCATCCTTGTACCTTCGCGACCCTCTAATATTCCTGCAAATGAGCAAACCGCAATCTCTCACGATGCGAGGAGCGGCGCCACGGAATTGGGAACTATGACGGAGATTATAATGTTCGGTTCTGTCAGTTTCGCTATTCGCAATCGCGCCATACATGTGAATCACGTACCTATATGTATATTACGGAGTAAACCTGTCCGTGATATACGTACACCATTGTTCGCAAGGTTAGCAACAAGGTCATTGAATATTTTGTATAAAAAAACCTTTGGAGGCTTTTTTGTTAAACTTTTTATGAGAAGCTGTAATTTTCATGACTTTTCGGAAAAACTGTGTGTCTGCCTTGTCGTTTATTTCGTGTTATCGCATCGTGTGAATCGAATAATTTGACAAAAACCAACTCTTTTCTTATATTTCGCAAAACATGACGAATTCTTATGAATGAACGATATTCGTGTGTAAAAAGACAATCCGAGTTGCGGAAGGGATCGCGTCGCAGGGATGAATCGATGGGTGGACGAGCGGGGCGAGGCGAGGGACGGATGAGAGGCATACAGCGAATATGATCGTGTTCGGAGTGTGGCCGGATGTTGCGTGGAGTTTCGTCGATGCAGCATCACCACCGCGACCAGAAATCGCTAGAACTAGGGATAGGAACATCGGGCGGCACGTGTAACGTACAGAACTGTCTGTGGTAACGCGCCAGCAGCCTCCTCCACTTCCCCTCTGCCACCGGGAGCCACGACGAACCGGTGTATAGAATCCAAGACCAGAACGTAGCAGAGCAGAAACGTCCCCGTCACCGGATGTGCTCGCATTATTAATTTCGTGGGGATTTGCAAAGGGATACGGAATCGAGGCCATATACAGATATTACTACGTACTCCCGTACAACAAACATCTCTCTCTCTCTCTCTCTCGCTCTCTCGCTCTCTCGCTCTCTCGCTCTCTCGCTCTCTCTCTTCTCACCATTTCTCCTTGTAAATTTATTTGCGTGTATATTTGTGTACAGGGTGTAGCATTTCAAACATTACGAGCAGTTATCTCCGAAAGTACGCGCGTCATAAAAAAGAATGCTTCGAATAATAAAAGTTGTTTTTTACGAGAGGATGAGCAGTAGCAAAGTAGCAGTCTCCCTCTGGCCTTGGTTTTTCGTGCCAAGGTCATCCGAATGCCATTCTCGGTACGTCGATTGACAATAAAAATGAGCAGCTACCCCTATGACCGAATTCAAATGTCGCGCTTACGAGCTTATTTTCGCACTTGAAATTCTCGATCCTTTTTATTCCTATTTTCGGCACATATAGCGAGTTGGGAATATTTTGAATCCAACACCCCGTACGTTGCTGTTTCACGACGTCATATTTGTTGGAAATACACGGATGACGCACTTATATACGAATGTCACATGTATTTGTGAAAAGGAGGACACGTCACGTAGGTTCTCCAGGATTAATGCTGACCTTGGATCCATGCTTCGCGTTTTGTTGTTATCGTTGTCGACATTCTCGGAAAATCCTCAACCCTCCTCTCACCCCTAACTTCCCTCCCTGCTTTCGGCCCGGATACTCTCTACTCTTCGCGTCTCGCGTTCGCTCATTCGTAATCCCATCAAAATCTCGACGTCTGTATATATACATACATATGCATCGCCTCCCCATCATACAGCCCCTGGTGAAAATGTCCCAGCAAAATTTTCCGCAATTTATGTCTATCCTTGTAAATCCTTGAAAAAATATTGCAAAGTACATGCGAGACATTTGCCCGTTGCTTCATTTGAGAATGGAGCCATGAAAGAAAGAATACGGTGCTTTACGAGTTAAAAAAAAAAAAAAAAAAAATAAATTGTCCGACTACCGAAATCCCAGCAGCTTCGAATCGCCTATGTTTTTTTATGAGCTCGCGATGACGGAGCCCCGTCGTTTTTTTAGACTTTTTCCTCCCGGAGAATTTTTCACTTCAAAAGCCATAGACCGCTTTTGACCTTGAAATCTCGCTCACCAATCCCTTATTATTACGTGAGTAGAACTTTAAGGACGTTTGCTGATTCTCCAGATCAGATGCTGGACCGGAATATTCATTTTTTCTCAATTTGACGACGCTTGTCGAGTTTTTTTTTGTAAATTATCCGTTAATTTTTTGTTTATTTATTGTACAACTACGAAGGAATGAAACGATTTTAAAGGAATACTTTTGCATTTTCCAACAAGTTAATCTCGCAGCACTGAAGCTTTTATGGAATTTGCATTGTTTCGCAACGAAACTCAAGTTGACAAAGATGTCAAACTGTTAAGACGTAATTATATTGTCATTTTTTAATTACATTTTAACGTAGTCGGATATATTTGAGTTGCTGTTAAATGTTCGTCCTCATTGTGCGTCGTCCAGCTGTATGTGACAATGCCTGCTCCGAAACAATCACGTTTGTGAAACGTTTAGAATTTGAGTGAAAGGAAATTGCATTAGTATGGAATGACGAATAGATTAAGGTAGCGTTACTAATTTGCTTGTCCGCAAAATTCGAATTCATTCATTCATTTGTAAAAGCCATTGTCTGGAAAGCTTTGTGCGTCGTTTTCCTATTCTGTGTCGAAAGGACGCGCCCTCGGTTTGTCTTTGAGAATGTAACTTTTTGCCGTTTCTTCGAATAATAAGAAAAAAAACAAAAACAAAAGTGTTATTTACATATTTTCATAAAGAAGCAACATTTCAGGAGTTGGGAAAAAATCGTTCGATGCTGAACGACATTGGATACTCTTGATGAAATATTCTCCACGCATGCAGGAAAAAGTTTTGATTAATAAATAAGGAAAAAACAATTTCTATTCATTGCAGAATTTTCTTCGTATTCCATGCTTCGTAAGAAGTTACTGGAAGAAGTAGAACTCCCGATAAGATTGGCCTTGAAGAGAAGAAGTAGACGTATTCTTGGTTTCCTGCTATAGAAAGCTTTCATAACACAAAAGTTCTGAGCATTACATTATTCCTGGAATCTCTTTGGTCTTTCTCCCTCCTCTCTATTTTTTTCTTTATTTTTGTTTTTTCATCACACATACAATTTCTGCTCCCTTGCTTGCTGACTCCTCATTTTATCGCAGTTTTGCCTCTCGGTTTCTCGTAAAACTCGTCAGAGTGCGTCGATCGGGTTGTGAAAAGCTCGTCGTGGGGCAAAAGCGCGAGAGCATAAACTGGAAGGGAGGAAAGAGGGCGGAGGGGGAGGGATGACGGCTTTTTCCCATGAGTATGTCGAGGAACGAACGAAATCGTACACGTCGTTGTGTACACGCTGATGCAGCCTCGACTGTTGCTATACACCGCAGTCTCCGATATACAGGCCGTGACGAAAACCATGTCCGAATTTTTCCGATTATTCCGCGAAGCGACACGATTCATTTGGAAACAAAAGTCTCGAGCGTTTCCTTTGAGCTTGCGACTATTCCCGACATATCGATGGAGGAGAAAGAAAACTAATGCACAAGATTCTGATCATTAGGGACTGTCCGTTTTGGTCCACGACAGCGCGACAGCTTATGGGCCGTCACAATCATTCTCGATATTTCGTCGCAAGCCGTATCGTAATAGAATCTCGTGATCGTCACATTGAGGAAATAATTCCGCAATAATTCTGGGACACTGTGTACGTCTCGTGCTCAGCAACATCGACGAGCCCTTTTCTCAAATATATATATATAGGATTATGAAACTTTGTACGCGAAATACACTCTTGCTCTTGTAGCACAGTATAGTGTATACCCGTGGGAAAGGCGAGACGAGGAACCAGGAGGAGAGGAAAAGAGCGCTTGAAGAGGGTGGTTACATAGGGTAGCGTCGTAGCTTAAGATCCAGGCTAGCATGTTCTTGATGTCAAAGGCGTAATAACTTGGCAGTACTTGTCCGTGAAATACCTCGACGCATGCGGAGGAGCGAAATAAAAAGAGGAAGACAGAGCGAGAGAGAGAGAGAGAGAGAGAGAGAGAGAGGTTCTTCGTACGTGACGACTTATTGCGCATCTAGATATATACATTTATACAGTATAGAGTCGTATTGGTTTGCCCGTGGAAGAACTTTCTGCATATTGCACCGAGCAACTCTGTTACTTCCATTAGGAGTACGTTCTTGGTATTTCGTTTCAGTTCTATCACGGTTCGTTCCTATGGTGATATCAGTTCACTCAGAATCTACGTCGCAAATCTTTCTTATTTGATCAAGAAAATATTTGTCGAAGCTCCACGATTTGCATAAAAATCACTGATACATTTGTTCCCTCGTAAGCAGAAAAATAAATGGGATCACAAGAATGAAGTGTATAAAATGTTTGCTGCAAAAATCTCGTCAATGTTTTTTTTTTTTACCTTCTGAATGTGTTCCTTATTGTTAATATAACATTCCTTCTTTCATTTTACAGGGAATGGAAAAAATATGCATATATAGATGCCTACACGTTTTATGCTTGATAGTAGTTGGTATCTACACTATTACACTGCTCGAGTTTCTCCCCTCGAAGCTTTCCCAACGTTTCTAATCAGCCCTAATTCCCATGCTAAACGCCCGTCCAGAACCTATCTTCCATCTCTTCTCTATTCCCTCAAAGCCTTTTAATTCCTTCTTCTTCTTCCTCTTATTCTTCTTCCACTCCCTTGCTCGATATCCCTCCTGTT
The DNA here is from genome assembly GCA_963921915.1 of Hyposoter dolosus. Taxonomy (NCBI): domain Eukaryota; kingdom Metazoa; phylum Arthropoda; class Insecta; order Hymenoptera; family Ichneumonidae; genus Hyposoter; species Hyposoter dolosus. The sequence continues at coordinate 11,659,350 of OY998136.1, read as the reverse complement.
TCCCCTTGCTTCTTCCTCAAAAATGTCTGCAGTTAAAGAAATTAGAACAGCAAATGAAATCCCGTAGATAAATATTTTATTCCAACAATATACAGGATTTTACAAAACTCTCGAATCGTCTTATGTATATCGAAGAATTTTCAAATTAACGCCAATTTTTTTTACCGTTTCCAAATTATACAACTTTTTCTATTGAAATTCATTCTTGATAACTCGAATAGCTCGTGCATTTTAATTGGGTCAAGGGTTCGAGTAATTTTATCCGATATATACAAAAGTCAGTTTTCTACCAATTATTTCATTCCAATTAAAATAATGAGATCATTCCTTTACGGTAATGAATCGATAGAAACAACAATGAAAGAAATAACCATCGATTCTGAAACTCATTGTACAAAGTTTCGTTTCGCGGGATCATTAGTAATACGAGAATGAGTAAAAAAAAAGAAAATGATGCAATGTCATCTTACGATCGAAAGAGACGAGCTAATTACTTTTCATTACAGTGATTGCTGCTTGAATGCGGTGGAGCTTGAAAGAGGCTTCCGCGGAATACATTTGTGATTATATGCCATACAGAGTGAGTCACTGTTTGAAATCGTGACTCGAGCGATCGTGAATAAACTCGATAATGTACACAGATGTCTGGCTCGTTGAGTAACAATAAAGAAGTGTTTGCGATTGAGTTTCTCAAACATCCTTTCATATGAGGTCCCATTCGCAACCGCGGTAGCTCTGGAAATCGAGCAGGATCCATGCGAGAAAAAGCAACGATCGAAAATTATGAAAACAGAGAAAAACGAAACAAAAGTTGTTTGGCAAAATAAAAAACCGTTTAGGTCCATCTCCCTTAGTTCGAAAAACCTTGACAAAATATCTCGAACCATTTTTTCTCCTAAAGTGGGATTTTTCTCATTTTAATCCTTCTCGGAAGAGCTTCCAGCAATTAATGCACTTTTTTAATCCCTCTCGTTCGAGATTTGCATTTTCTTCAGTCAGTGTGTCGTGGAAAATGTGGGTCGCACAAAAAAAAAAGTTCAGAACATCAGAAACGTTATTTGCCATATCTCTTTCCTTTTCTAGAAGTCGTTACCAATTATTTACTTTATTTTCTTCTAAGCTGCTTTTTATTTACCCAAACATTTTTCTTCCGCGAGCTTTAATCAGATGGTTGGAAATATTATTTATTATGACATGATAAAAACGTAGTAAAGATCTCGATCGAATAACGACATGCTCGTACTGCGTATTAAAAGCTTTAACGTCCACCCAGTGCGAGAATGAAGAGCCCCGAGAATAAATTTTATGGAATGATTATTATTATCATTATGATTATAAAATATATAGATACATTGTACATTTTCTTCTTTAACGTGATTGGAGTACTGAGTCATTCGTTATGAAGTTTGATACCGTGGAAGCGTATCTTCTCCTCTTCTATATAATGTAACGCTGTGTATACGTCGAGCTCGTCAACCGGAAGTACATGGATTTGCAAACTAATCAACCTTCTCATTCCATTCCTATATATACCGTATTTAAATCCATCCACATAACATACATTTATGTGTGTATATATATATATATTTATATATGCAGCTCATTTTCTTGTTCAACAAACGTAATCTTCTTTACAAATCAACCGCGACTCCCGGCGTAAGTTCGTCATCATCGTGTAGAGGTTCTATGTGTTACGGGTTAATCAAGAGGACTCGGTTTATCCATTTTTTCATGAATCTCAATGAATCTCTAATTGTTGTAGATCGAGATTTTCATTCCAAATGCTTGCATGAGATTTATTCTTGTTTTTTAATTATTGCAAATTGATGTTGAGAGAAAATCTCAAAACATTTACCAACTGATCGATATCACAAAATCAAATTCCAGTCTATCGAGGAGGAAATATCCTTTTTTTCTCATTAAATTATAACTCTTGGATGGTGAGAAAGAGAGAGAGAGAGAGAGAGGGAGAGAGAAAATAAAGCGCAGAAAAAAGTTGTCGCCGTAATGAGAGTTTCCTCGAGAAGATCCGATAACTCGTGATCGATAGTGACTGCCGGCAAGTTTGACTGAGCTTCTCTCGTAATGGCAATGCTTTATCATATACGAGACTTTGTTATTTCAAAGAAAAATTGAAATGTTCACATTCAATATCAAAGTTTTTTTTTTCAAGCTTATACGAATTTCCATTTTCTCGTTAATATCCTCATTCAACATTTTTTTCGGTTGGTTGGCTTTGAGTGATGAATGCATTGTGCAAAAAACAATTCACGCAACGTTTTCGGAACAGAGCCCGACGCGTTTTCGGATTAATAATATTCTGGCTCGTTCCAAAATTTCCAGAGAATTTTCCAACAAAAAATGACGCTCAAATTCCATCGAAAAACAAACCAAAAGAGTCATTCGTTTATTATTCCGAATTGTAATCCGCAAAGAGCTGTATTATCAAAGGTACGATCTCGTCGGTGTAATTTGTATGGTTTTGAACCACAAAAATAGAAGCTGAACACACCAGCGCGGGAAATATTATTCTATACGTGAGAACGCACACAGTACGGAGTCCATTATCGCGCATGTTGCATCGCTTTATGTCCGGATACAACGAGCGTTCCTTCGTCGATGAATACATGATGTTCACATCGAAACGCATATACGAAAGATCTCAAATCCAACGCTCGTATCGCCAAAAATTTGACAAAGAATTAAAAACAAAAAAAACAAAAAAAAAGGGTAAAACGACGAAATCCTGTAATAAAAAAGGACTGATGAGAAAAGGCTCGAGGGTGCTCCGGAGTGTCTTTCGCAAATAAATTAATATCTCATCAACGGTAAATCGTATAGAAGAATCACTGCAGCATTGTCAATTCAGAATTTCGTAAATTTTGTTAATGACGTCATTTTATGATGCAATTTTCGAAACACTCTGTGAATTGCAACGAACCTCAAAACAAATTCTACAAATGATGGTGTACTCCCTCATTGAATTATGCGCATTAATGTATATATGCGTTAATATAATCCTGTGTATACAATACTGAGCAACTACAAAGTATACTTTGCTACCTTTATGAACATCATGATCCATATACAACAGCCCGCAAGCTCAAGTTGTATATTTTGCTACCTGGCGATAAAATCACGATACTACGTAACGAGCAAGTAAAATGGGTTTTAGTGTGTTCGCTATAATCGAGTGCTTGGGGGGCCCCATTGGAACACACACCGATTCTAGCTCATCATTGAACATTTCAACTAAATGCGTGATATTAAATATAAAAAATATTTATAATGATGTTTTTTTTTCCATTGCCTGATTTACAAAGCGAAGGGTCTTTACTTTCGTTGAATTTTCTACGCAATCATTTATATTTGAATCAACGAAAAAAAGATAAAAAATCTTCATTCGAATGTACAGTGAAAAATTGAGGAACAGAAAAAATGATGTCGGGAGCGTATAATGTTGTGCGAAGATTTATAGCGCACTGAGGATTGTATTGGACAACATTGTCATATCTTACAGAGTAAATTGAAGAGAAAAACCATCCGCGTTTTGTCCTCGCAACATTATTCTCCTTCTCACTTTCAATCGAGCTCCTCCTGCTCTTTCATTCTTCTCTCACAAGAAGGATTCGGCCCATCTCGGAGCTTAGGGAACGTGCAAAAGGGAGTAAGAGAGTGTAAAAGAAAATACGAAAAAAGTAAAGGATATAAAAATAGAAGAAAAAATAAAAAAGAGGGAAAGGAATATAAAAAAAAAGGTTGAAATAAAATGGAATGAAAAATCGAAGAAGACTCTCGGATAACTCGATCGGTGGTGGCTCACTGCACCCTAACAAAGAGTTTTCCAGCTTCCTCGTTTATGGTTGTGGTCTGGCTTTCGCTCCCTCTCCCTTTCCCTTCTCTCTCGAGACGACACCGGGTTTCCGGTTACCGTCCTCCGTTATTCCAGGAAAAAAAAGCAAGAGGAAGAACCGCGCACACCCTTCGGCAACATACCCCTCTCCCCATTCGATATATTTCGTTATAGCTGTGATCGGGGGATAATGGGACAGTGGGGAAAAATGGAACACTTGAGAAACCTGAGCTCAGGCTCCTACGATCGAATGTTGGTTCATTTTTCTTTAAATCATGTCACTCTGATACCTGCGAAAAATGTAATTTTTTTTTTCAAGATTTACAACGAGCAGATCTTCCAATTCTCAACAAGAGATTTCTCGTTTTTGCACAGTGTCCCATTTTGCTCCAAACGCTCCTTTTATATTTATATAAATATATGTTAGTCCAGAGTCAGTTTACCACAGAGATAGTTCGGTTTCTCAACGACGCTCTATAATCTCTTTCTCTCTTGCTCCGTGAATATCCTTGCCCTGGGAGAGAAGTGCACTCGTGCTGGAAAACTTTTAGTCGATCGACGTTGTACATGGAGAGTTCGTATAATTCGTCGTTGTTCCACTTCGACGTGCCAAGTCTCATCGTTCCTCCCCTTACGTACTATATATATTCAGACAGATACACCCTCACACAAACGTACATATGTACATATGGATATAGTTTGAAAGGTACGGTATATACTACGTGTTTATATATAACAGTAGCAACAGAACACCCTTGAAGCCCACCGGGAGTTTCAGCAGCATCGTAGAAGCGCACCCAGCATCCAGCAATGCCGCCGCGTTGCCGAGAGACGCCGTTGCTGCTGCTGCTGCTGCTGCTGCTGCTGCTGCTTCGCGTCAGTGCACCCAACTGTATCTCGTCGAATGCTCGTGGTAGTGGTCTCGGCTAGGGCTCTCGACACTGTGTGACACGTTAACAAGTTTCTCGCTTCCAGCAGAGAACCCCACCGCAACTAGATCGATACTATTTTCGAGTAATACAACGTAGCAAGTTGCCAGAGAAAAAAAAAACAAAGGGAGATAAGGCGTGAGAGGAAAAGAAGAAGCGAATTTCGAGACGTTTCGTCCAATGCCATTCGAGTCTATAAAGATTTTCAGGAAAGCGATTATTTCACCCGAAATATGTTGGAAAAGTTTTACCTTCTTTTTCAAAGATCGTAACAATTATTGTGTTCTGCTAAAACTTATTCAGCGTGCTTTCTTTCTGCTGGGTTGAACCGTCGCATTTGAAAAGAAAACGAAAGTCGAGCAAGTGGTCGAAAAAATGTGGGCACCGCGTTCGCCACCCTCGACAGAAGTTCATTAAAGGGCGAATCATTTTAGCCGGCGGGTAGTTTTTGGGCCTCGAAGCATTTCGCGCTAACGGATCTTACGAAAAACGGAGTTTAAGAATTTTTCTACGTATTTATATAGGGCGACTGGAGATGAAGGCAAAGTTCCGGTGAGAGAACGAAAATGAGTCCAGCACGATTCGTTGAAAAGTCGACTTTCCTCGAGAATATATATCCCATTTTTTTCCTCTTTTTATCCCTTTTTCTTCCTACACACTTCTTTTTTATCTCTAGTTCTTAACTCTCTTTATTTTACTTTATTCCGCGTTAAAGTATATACAGAGGGGGCAAAGTACTCCAAGCTCTCTCACCCTTCCCCCTCCCCCCACTTTTCCCTCTACTCTCAGAAAGGACAGGACTTAAATTCCACATTATAACACCTCACGTTTCTTTCAGGCGCGCGTCTGAACCAAAAAGTCCATCGTAAAAGTAGCTCGCTAAACATATACATACTTTTGCCTTCCATATTTACGTCACCTTAGTTTTTACTTTATCTCGTCGAGTACCAAGCTTTCCCCTGATTACCAGGCGTCTACATGTACAATTTCAAGTATCAAACCGGCTGTGTAAGAACTTTTTCTATTATTGTAATTGCAAAAAGAATGGAAAAAAAGATTCCGACTATTTCTTTTCTCACTTTCATCTTGAACATTTTCTATCCACTTATAAGAAAAGTTGGATAGAGAATTAATTTTTTATTTCCAACATCCAACGACGGAGCATTCTCCTCTTTTTTTCTCTCACGGATTGCTAATTTGCAACTGATTGTCGGGAAGATAAAGTTGGATACAAATCAGTCGTTTTGTGTGCACTTCGACTTTCCTAGTTCGGCGTCCGGTACACGTTGAACTCTCGATCTCTGCGGCACGAGCAAGTTCCAAGGATCAATGTAAAAAGCACCGCGTTGTCGAGTCCAAGGATTAGGGCAGGACTTTGTACGCCGAAGGTCACACTGCGTGTATCTTCTTGGCACACGCGTTAAGTTCATTTTATAATGATAAATTGATGTGTCAGAAAGTTTTGGAATAAAGTGGCTTAATCCATACATTGGTGCTGTACAATCGCACGAGTCACGATACTAATAGCACCAAAAAAAAAAAAAAAGGAAAACGTACAACAAGCATAGACTTGAGAAACTGAATGGAGAAGCCTCGCAGCACATTTTACAAAGTTCCGAGCGATACAGCTTTCGTTCAAACTGTTATTAGCAGATACTTGGTCATTATTAGTTTTATGCAAATTAGAGGATAATAAAAATGAACGGGATACGTGCAGACGCTTGTAGAAAAAGGTTATGAAATAATTTGAGAACGATTAAACACCTGCTTTCCTGTATAACAGAGTTGGTTACCTCGTGACGCTATCATTTCTGAGCATTGTTTGTCTCATTAAAGGTATTCGTAGAATAAAATAATAAAACGCATCCGCGTATACAATGAGAAATGCGGATATACATAGTCGGAAAAACATATGCGTGGGTTAGTAATATTTGGTACAGGTGGAATATCATGGCATACGTTTGGAGACGCGGCAATGAAAGAAACGAGGCACATCGAGAAAATGTTAAAAGCAGCGAGAAAAGTTCTCCGCAGGTGCATACATGCAGTTGGATAAATGTCGTTGGTACACGCGCCCGCGACTCCGACGTCCAACTACTTTTAATTTGTATTCGTGGTGTACGGGGATCGAGGTGAAAAAATAAAATAAAACAGTGAAAAAAAAAAAGAAGAACAACAGCAACAACGCGGATGCGAGGATGTGGCGAGAGTAAACGGCGCGAACATAGCAAGAAGAGGACTTCCAGTTCGTATAGTACCCACGATCGTATATACATTTGTATGAGCACGCGGCTACAACGGTCTGCATATAATATGGTGGAGGAAATTCGAGCCAACCTGTACACGCGTGTGTGTGTGTGTGTGTGTGAGTGTGTGTGTGTGTGTGAGTGTGTGTGTGCGTGTGTGTGTACGGAGCGAGGAAAAGCATAACTACTTTTAATTTGTACTCTTGGAATTCGAGCGTTTCATTGGAACGCGGCGCGAGGTTCGCTATGCGGTGGCGTCTACAACCGAGTGCACGGCATCTTACACAAGAGTCCAACGAGCCTCGAGAACGACACTATAAATTTGCGACAAGGAAACTCTTCCGAGGCAAGCTCTCAAGTTGTAACCTCAAAACGCACATAGTTTTACGACTTTGCACCGAAACTGCACGAGCCACCTTTTTCCATCTTCTCTCCGGTAACTATGAGAACGAATTAAATTTCAACATTCGCGAGGGATGAAATTTGGAAGATCGATTGTATTACGAACTAGAAATGAAATTTCTTGCGTACCAAGAAATAACCAATTTTCGTGGCACGCGAAACTTGTGTACATTTATACATTACACATTTGCTGCCGGTATATGTGCACCTCGCAGATTAGATTAACCATCTGTCCATAGTCATGATATGCCAACTTGAAAATCTACATGCCGCATACATGAATGTGTAATTCGCGATATATATACGTGTGTGATTATAACTGAAATTCTCTGATGAGTTTTCGAACAGTGTCGATATCCTGGCTGGTGGTTCACCGCTCTATTTCTCATGCAGTTTCTCTCTCCAACTATTCCCTATTTTCCTATATATACGTACATATCGAACAGCATTCCGATACAAAGTTCGAGACCATCACTTTCTCTTCCTCCTACACACGCTGCTTCCGCTTCCCTCTGTCTGTCACACTGTAGGGCGGATCGTCGGGCCAGTCGCTCGGTGCATTGCAAACGAGACAATCGTTCACGTTTACATCACCCTTGAGGGGATGAATCGAATATCGATTCTATTTCGGATCGAATCATTTGATATTTCTATACATATGTGCATTCCTTCTTCATATATATATATATATGTAGATATTCGCTACAAGGGGTCGTATATAGAGTTATGAGAGTGTAGACGACACTCGGTGGCATCTCACGCTCGCGAGCAACCCCCAGGCTCTTTCAGTGCAACCTGCCCTCCCCCTTTTCTGCCTCGCGATCGCTTATAATTACTCGCTGCAGGAGAGCGAGCAAAAACGAGTGGGAGAGCGAGACAGGGGAAGGGGGAGAAAGTCATGGCGACTAACGGCCAGCCAGGTCCGATCCAAGTTTATGGCTTCTCGACCAGACGTAATTGGATTGTCTTCCGGACGAGCAACCGCTTCCATAATTCTTACGACGGGCGCGAAGCACGGACTCTATACTAGAAAAATCCCTGAACACCTCGTTCCTCTCTCCATTTTTTCCTCCTTCTCTTTCTCGATCCTCCCGTAGGATCTTCTGCTTTTCCACTCGGTCCTTCCCTCCTTTTATATCTTTTTATTTCCATTGTTATTTCTCCCTTTTCTCGTACGTTTTCCTTGTTTCTGCCTTTCTTCGTCTTCTGCTGCGTCTCTTTCCCGGCGAATCCCCCTCTTCAGCTTCCTCACGATCGGTATTGCACGTGAAACCTCGCGGGATTGACGACAAGAGCTTCGAGACTAATTCTTCGAGCTCGTTTCCGCCTACAAAATCACATTATCTCCCCCTCTCACTTTCCATTTTTTTCCTCTGCTGTTTTTCTAACCGATTCCCTTGAGGCAAAGCTACAAGAAACGCTGCGCAGCCATACCTAAGCCATGGGTGTACAAAATTTCTCGTATATCCATGCAGTAAGAATCATCGGAAACGCGTCGGCCATTTAGCGCCTGTTTTTCAAAAAATTCATCGTAGATCTTCATTTTTTTCGCACCCCTAAAACATTTAATTTTTCATCGAATCAGACTTTATAATAATTAATAATGAAATAATTAAGAAAAAAAAGAACCTCAGACCAGTTCGCCCTCCCCTGCCCGCATGAAAATTTCTGGTGGCGAATTAAAAGCTTCTCTGAGAGCTGCATCAGTTTCACTCACGCGATAAACTGATCGTCCGATTAGCCGTCTAGTTGTTATTTTTATTTTTTTCATTACGTCTCAGTCGCTGCTCGATTGAGTTTCGTGCGTTGTTTCGAGTCATGGAAAAAATCGTTGCCAAATTCTTTCTGTCGTGCGGAACTCGAATTTGCATTGCTCGTAACGAGCTATCGCGCTCGCGAAAATGCAATTTCATACAATCAAAGCTTCAATTTGCGAGAGGAGAAACGAAGAAAAAAAATGGAGTACAAAGAGAAATGGAATGAAAATTATGAGTGCTGTATCGTGATCAAACGTTCACGTACACTATCGACTTTTTTTTATTCAATATTGTTTCTGCACGTTCACTCCGGTTATTACTAATCATTAGATTTGTTCAATTAGCCACTTAGTTGAATGACAAATAAAACTGCAAACTTATTATTTTATTCTTAACTCAATCGGCTGCTAATCAAATTCATTTTATTCGAATAGATGCCATTTGAATATACTATATAGATGTTTTAGCGAGAGTGCCGAAATCGTACGACGGTGACCTAAAAAAATATCTTTGAACTTATTGGCATGAATAGACATTTACGAGTCGCTCGTGCGTTCGTGTGCACGCTTTCAAATTCACGTGTACATGCATTTATTAAACGAAGGTGGGAGATTGAACTACTCGAGCCAGAATTTATGTTATTATCCTTCAAAAATGCTGCTTCGAATGACCGAGGCAACTGAACGATAGAACGATGACATGTCGACGATAGAGGGAGTAGGAGAGAAAGAGAGAGAGAGAGAGAGAGAGAGAGAGAGAGAGAGAGAGAGAGAGAGAGAGAGCGAGATGGAGCGAGGAAAGGGACCCTCAGGGAGAAAAGAGAGAAAGCAGAGAGTTTTGTACGAGTGCATCGATATGACTTTGTGCGAGCAGGATTCCACGAATTGCAAACTCGTCGTGTTTCATCGAGGTTCGTGCCTCATACAATATTTCGCTTTGCTACTTTTTTTCATATACGCCATCGATGTCTCTTTATACTAAAAAAAACTTTGGCACTCTCTTTCCCCCTCCCCCTTTTTTTCTCTCCGAAAGAGCTAATATTTTTTTTTCAGCTTCCTTTCACTTTCAAGAGCTCGACAAAGCGCTTCGATATCTGCGAACCCGAGGAATAGCGAACCTGTTTGTTGGTATGTGTGTTTGTCGTAAATTAAAGGGGGAAAAAATATTGCCAAATAAACTGGTCCGGTCGCGAGCCGGAGGACAAAAAGTTGTGAGTGATTTCTGTCTGGAGCCCATGAAAATGTATTCATAAAAAGGGAGCTCGAGGCGAAATATGACAAAACGTTTGACAAGGTCTTGTGTCCACTCGAATACATTTGTATATATTTCTAAACAATTATTTCTCATGTTTAATGTTCCAGTTGGTATGAGCACGTCAGAACGTCAGAAAAATTCCCTACCATGAAGCAATCGATTCGCGCAAGTCGGTGCACGGACAAGCGGTCACCCAACCAAGTTACACTCAATTTTTTGCCTGAGCCTAACGAAAAAAAAAAAGTAATACATTAAAGTATGAAAAATAAAAACCCCGATATGAGAAAAAACAAAAGAAAGTCACGGTGGCTCCCTGCTTCCCCCTGCTGTCCGTGTATTTACATACACCGGAGTGTATTTCTCACATAATTCAATTAACGTATAATAAAAATTCATCGTCGATGTTCACCAAGCAATGAAAAAGAGAGAGAGAGAGGGTGAAGTAGTGTCAATAAAAATGTTCGACGTCGTTGTTGCAAACAGTTAATCAAAACGACCAAAGGGGAAGTAGCAGGCAGAAAATGAGAAAACCCCGAGAACGTTTTACTCGCTTTGTAGCACACTCAAATCCATTTATAAATGTATATATATCTATTTTTGTGTTATAATTACAAAGGAATCATAATAAAAATAAAAGTAATAATGGGGAGGCGAAAATATTTGGGCCAAGGTGTGCGCGAAATCAGGACGTTTCGATTAACGTTGTAATAGTCACGAAAGAGCGATTAAGTTTTTCCCTTCTTTGCCTTCCCTCTAACGTTCCATTCTTTGAATCTACCGGAGTATAAAGAAACGGGAGAGAATAAAAAAAGCATTTTCGTTGCCGCGTTTCCCTTCCTTATTTTTCTTTCTCTCCCACTCTCTCTCTCTCTCTCGGCTGTTGAGTTTGAGGGCCACTTGATGCAGATAATAAAAAGAAGATTATAAAAGCTGGAAGGAAATAATGTTCCTGAAAAAAACTCTCCTTTGAGCATTTTTACTACCGCTACTTTTTCCATCCCTCTATTTCGGGCTTTCTTTTTTTTTAGCATCATCATCGTCGATTAAAAAATTTACCCTTGATCCTGTATAACGTTTAGGTCTCGGTTCGATGAATATCACAAATGACGAGAATCTATGTTATTCAAGAATGGAGCGGAAGAGGGAGAGAAAATAGTAAAGAACGAAGAGACGAATATTAATATTGTCTCAGGGGATGAAAAGGTTGGTTATGCTTTTGCAAGACGCGGCCGAGCCTGTGCTTATTGCATTTCCTCTTGTATCATCGTTGCTTGCTTTTCTGAATTTTTCATATACATGTGAATATACATGGCCATATCTTCATAAACCTTATGAATACACGGAGTATCTTATGCCAACTCAGCCACGTTATTTTTTCTTCCTTTCCACAATTTTTATGAATTAATTCCAATTTTTTATCCTCCTAAAGAGTATTCTGAAAATGTTATCCGCAAGTACGATCGCCAATGACGTATGAATTCTCAACATAGAACTACAAGTTATTTCGAAAATATATTCAAAATATATTTTTGTGAATAAATTCTTCTCAACGTTTAGTCACATTACCAAATTCTCGTATGAAAATGCTCTTTGTATCAGCGAAGAATATATGAATGACTTTGTGAATAATCTCGAAGCTTTGAAGTTTCGTAAAAAGTTGAAAGCTGGAGTCGCAAAAAATCTACGTGACTATAATGTGTATAATAATACATTTTGTTCGTTATTACTTGTACATATAGATAAACGTTTATATATATATATTTATGTATAAATAAAAGCATGTATCACGAGAAAAGTGCAAAGAATAGCAATAATGGGTGAAAAAGCTGGGGTGAAATAAAGAGGCAAAGAAATAAACAAAAACAATACGACGAAGGAAAACACGAAATAAAAGCTCCGGTATATATAAGTGTAGAGAAAAAAAAATATAATGGCGTAGTGAGAAATGTCTACGAGATGGATAGAGAGATAGGAAGAGAGAGGGCGAGAGAGAGAAGGAGGAAGAGAATGCCGAAGAAAGAGATGGGAGAAGCGAGAAATAAAAAATAAATAAAAAATAAAATTAAAAAATACAAAAGACAGCAACAACAACAAGGAAAATCACACGGTACTCGGGGGTGCACCGCGAAGAAAACAAACAAAAAAAAAGCAGCAAACGCGCTGGGACGACGAAGCCGTCGACGTCCAGGGGCACGACGCTTTTTCATTTAAAACGCCTCGAGGAACATAACACAGTGTGTACGTACATATACATACAGTCTAAATGCGAAATATATATATCTAAGCTATATATATGCATGCACTCATATACAACACAAACCCCCATATATACGTATTTGAATATTTATATATATGTGAAAGTCCTCACCAACTGCGGATAATAATATATAGCGCGAAGGGTGTGGTGGGCTCATTGTAGCGTTTCTGGAGAGAAAAGGGAAGAGTGCAAGGAGAAGAGGAGAGAGAGAAGGGGGGGGGGGGATGTGGTGAAGCTGCAGAACACTAACATATCTAGACTCTTGCTCAAGAGGGCTGAATCACGATACAGAGAGCGCATCATCATCGTCTACGTTGTCAACGTCGACGTCGTCGTCGCCTTCGTCGTCGCCAGGGTGAAGTGGTTTCGAGCTTGTGCTCTCAGAACCCTCGGTGTTCTTGTAAAACAAAATGAAAAACAAAAGAAACGATACAGAGAGGACAGACGAAAAATAAAGAGGAAGAGAGAAAGAGCGTTGCAAAGTACGGATCTTACCCATAAAAGTTGCACTTTATGCACCTTGAGATAATAACAAATAAAAAGGCGTAACTTCCTTCGTTCAATATTCACAGCCACGTTGAAGAAGTCTTTTTGAATTGCAGCATCAAATTACCGCAGGTAGACACAGTACGCACTCTCTCTCCCTTTCTGGCTCTATTTTCCTGAGGCTGACAGCGTGCGTAATGGCAAAGATCACGTAAAGGGGTGTACATACGTTTGAGAAGCTTGAACCTCGCGTGTTGTGGCTTGTCCCATAAAGCACAGCTAACTCTGTGCCAAACCACCAACTCCAGAGACGCCGGAGTATGTGTGTTCTGCGAGAGGAAAAGTGAGGAGAAGCCAGAACACACTCAAATTAGATTTTGATTATGCGAGCAGAAGAGTGAGACTCATTAACCAATGCATTCCACAAGCTTCCACATATTCATTAAATTCCATTTACATTTTGATGGAAATATTTCAACTACTAACCCCAATTTTTCACAATCATTTTCAAATATTTGGATCATTTTGTTTTTCACTATTTTTTTTTATTGAAATTAAAATCAAGTGAAGAAATCAACGTGATTTTTCCCACACGAATAGTATAATCCTAGAAAAATCTACAGTTTCCGTAGAAAAATAAAATTTAACAATTATAAAATTGTGTCGTTAAATAATATTCTCAGATTTTCTTCCTCTCTGAACGTCATGGGGAATTCCCTTCATTGAGCTGATTTATTGAGCCGATTCTACAGTTCGGACTCGTCATGATTGACTCGGCGAGTAAGGAATGTTGATACCAAAATTGCCTTATGCAAATCGACCAATGCCTTCATTGCATCGATGAAATATCTGTACATATGCATCGGTAGCTGGACCAGGCCAGATACGCCCAACACCCGTGTGATATGTTGAAGCTGTTTCTGCTTCTGTTTCCTACGATCGGTTCACTGCACACTATGTGTCAGACTCGTAGTTATAGGCGAATGTACAAGTGGTAGAACCATCGTGGCAGCCAAGAACACAGAGAGACGTCAGAGAAGAATGAACAACCTGGCGTACGCGGTGCGAACAATTTAGTGCAGGGTGTGCATTAGAAGCGGAATATTGGCAAACGTTTATGGTCGACGTCGGTATTATGCCAAGTTTAATACGAGCGAGCGACTGACCAGTCGATATCAATGGATCCTTTCAAGCTCACGACAAATTGCTTTTCCGTTTTTCCCTCAATTCTATTTTTGTGTGTTTCGATAGCAATTTACTACCAAGCCATTCCTATTGTGAGTATCATTCAGACTATAAGCAATCCGTATAAAACTTTAAATATAAGGAACGTCGACATTAATCGAACGGTTTCGGCATTCCATCGGATTTACAGTCAATCGAACAAAGTCCATCGTACTTCTTCAAATATTCCATAGATTTTTAATTGAGTTTTAACCTAATCAACGATCTGTCTAATTGGTTGATCAAATTATTCAGAAAGAAAGGACAGACCAAAAAGATTCCACCAAAATCAAATAAATTTCATGTAGCCAAAAATACAATTCGATCCAGCAGGACGAAACTCCATCAGGTTGACTGGAAATTCAAGTGAATTAACGATCTTTATTGCTCCGTACAGTATCACGTGAATCACCTGAAAGGTTATGGTATAAATCGAAAAAAAATTCTCCACACATTCGAGAGATCGAATAAAAATCAATTAACCCGAATGGAATTCAATGGATTAACTATTTTTTTTTTCAAACCTGTAGTCTGGAAATACGATGATAATTTGATGTTCAATTATTCCATGAGTTTTCAATACTCAACCGTATAAAGTTTCGTTATACCGTGATTTGCTTTTGCTCGATTTACTATCAACGCACACGTGCCAGGGAAGAGAGGGATACGATAAACAATTGAGAACATAGACAACAATCTGAACAATTTGGTACTCAAACTTTACGTCAATTATACCTTCTCGATTGTCAACATTTGATTCACTTTATTACTAACCAAGTGTTTGTATGTGCCTTGCCTACTTAATTGCGCAATTCGGTGGCAGAGGTATACGAGTTCTCCAATTTCCACGCATCGGTGACGTACGACTGTGAGCGCCGACCATGTAACTTCTAATTGGGAGAAATAGATCTATAGATGGCACACATTGTTTTCCGATGAGTTGCTTGAATTATTTCTGACCCGGTTCCTTACGCTAGATCACGAAATCATTGTCGCCAATTACAAATTGTATAACGAGTCAAATTCCACTTAACATATCCTGAAAAAATCTACCATTAATCAATTCGGAAGCAACATTTTATTACCGATTCTAAAAAATGTCCTGCCTTTTTTATCTTAAAAATAGATCCCGAAAAAAAAATCTATGGAAAAGTTTTATGACGAGAAAAAGTGAAAAAAAGCGGTAAATCGAGGGGGAAAGGATTTAACAATGACACACGACGTCGAGCCACTATCTTAATTGTCGTTCGACAGAAGAAATTGGCGATAAAGATGAAATACTGTTAATCAAGGTCCATACGCATGAAATATAGACTTTGCAGATTTGACGTAAGAGGATTAATTTGCACGTCGATGTGAGGAGAGGTTAAACGGTGAGAAATCGTGTATGGTTACCTTGATGAATTAACAAGGGAACTCGAGACTGCATGGAAGCTGTCATAAGTAGTTGAATCCAGTGACAATGGTTTATTGTACGAGAACGAGGGAAACCGGAATCACTCGAGCTCTCGATAGATCCTATTGTTCCGAATGACGAAAGGGAGTCAAGTCGTGTATGTGACACGTGACAATCGACCATTCTCACTCCCTCTCGCAATTACTCCAAGCGTCAAAACAGAGATAGTATAACCTGTATGATTTCTCCAACGTTTCATCAACGAAAAAATATACCTTGTGTCTCGGAATCCATCGTAAAGTTGATTCGGCATTGAAACTTTGGATCGAAAAGTGTTTGTAAATTTATCGACTATATGGATAGCCAATGATCGTAAAACTATTTCCCATTGGATGGAAAAGCTGTCGTAGGAATTCCCGAGATATAATTTCATTTGTCAATCGCCTCCATTGTACAAAGCTCAAATCTTTATAGCCACCTGGTATGAGCCTCCGTTGGAATGCAGAAGAATCGATGAATTCACTGCTACACTTGGGAGGAACATTAAGGGAGACAGAAACGGATTATTAACCTGTGAATACGTCCTCGGGGCGAGGACGGAACGATAGGAGAATCCTCCTGTGTACGAATGACATTTCTTTTGACACTAACCCCTTCAAATATACACGGATTGACGTATAACAAGCGTTTCGTGCATCCACGCGGTGTCGTACAGAAATCGAAGCAACATATACGTTCAACGAGAGGAATGAATTGGACAAATCGATAGGCAAATGAGTCAGTCAATAACACGTCAAAGTGAGAGCGTGGAATTCGCGTTTCATCCGTTCTGGTCAATCAACGAGACTCGTCGAATCAACCGAATGACATATTCCGATACCTCTTCATTCTCACCCTTTCTCTCGATGCTCACATTCCCCAGTATCTCACAATACAAACACTTTCAGTCAGATTCCAGAGATCCCCCAGATCCATCTGTTCTTGCAAAAGCCAACGAATATTTGTTGAATCAAACACTTTAATCAATCACATTAGCTGCGAGGAAAATATTGATAAATCTTTACTGCTCACACAAAACTAAATTCTCAAATATTTTCAGAAACTTTGTGTTCGCAATATTTCACCTAATTCTTCATGACAATCATTTCGGCCGAATGGTTTCATCGAGAAGAGCTAAATGGCCGAGTTCTCAGGTTTCAGGACTAAACAGTCACCGAGAGGAACTCTGTTGAGGAAAGTAGTTAGTAGACTGAGCGAATGTTATAGGGTCACGAGGTAGTCACGCGTAATGGATGCGAAGAGGATCGAGCACTATAGTGCTTTCATCCTTTCCTGCTGTTTTGACCACGCTTCTGGACTGTTCATCTGCCCACGACCGACCAACATTCACGCGTATATGAGCAATTCTCCGTCAAATGGACCATTTCTCAATTTTGATATTCCCCAATGTAATCGACGACGTGTCGCGCATTGTTCCAACTGAGAAATGAAGTTATAGGATCTAATATTTCTTCCTTATTAATTACAAAATATGAAATCTAAATTAAGATAAAAATTATTATTAAATTTCAATTAAAAATGAATAAATTGAATTAAAAATTATAATTAAATTATAATTAAAAAAAAAATAGATTAATGAATTATAAATTTGCTTTATTAATTGATTATAAATTTCGACGATTCAAAAATGATATTGTTCGATTTCATCATACGACTTTTTATCATACAACGTTTTGTTCGCGGCCTGAATTGCTTGAGGAAAAATTTACGAAAATTTGACAATTCGAGCTAGAATGACCTCTACATATTTGGTTGTTCGACTCGACGACAGGTGAGTCCCAAAATCATGTGTCTCCGGGTGGTCCATAGAGCATACGGAGTTCGGAGGTAACTAGCGAACGAGGGAAGGACATGAGAAAAGCGAATAGCGAAGCTCGTCGTTGGTGGTGTCGCTCACGATTGTCGGTGCACTCTATCGGCGTCGTCGGACCGCACATGAATCGGCCACATGTCTCCACGTTACGATGACATGGACGACGAAACCGAGACATTTGATATCCCCGTAAAACAGATCGCGTTATAGAGGCTGCAATACGTACAACGAGCGAAAACAAGACAGCGATAAATAGCAAAAGAGAGAGAGAGAAACAGAACCGACGAAGATGAAGTGCTAAAAGAAACAAATATGAGAGAGAAAGAAAACTGCAAATGAAAATAGACGAGGGGCCGGGCAAAAAAAATAAAATGATTCGGACGAAGAGAGAGAGAGAGAGAGAGAGGGGGAGAGAGAAAAAAAGAGGAAACAATAAAAATCGAGAACGTACGAACGAGGAAAAACCAAAATCGAGTGAGAATAAAATAATAAAGGGGAGAAAGATGAATAAGAGGCAAACGATCGGAATAGAAAGAGAACTGAGAAGAAAAACAAAAGAGAGGGAGAGTGAGAGAGACAATGTGTACAATGTGTGGAGGTTGAAATAAGAAGAGGAAAGGGAAGTGAGACGGAAAATTTCCTCGTCGATATTCGCAGCTCTCGTTCTCGCTCTCTCTATGGACGAGTCCTCGAAGAGATATGACTTCGTGTCTCGAATATCCCACAGTGATAAATCCGCGAACCTGCCTCTCTTTTCCTCTTTCTTTCTTCGTCTCTCTCACTCTCTCTCTCTCTCTCTCTCTCTCTCTGCCTCTTTCCTCCTTCTCTTTTTTTATTCCGCTCACGCAAACAGCCGCAATGTGGCGAAGCCACGGCTGCTGACGACTCCTCGTTCGATTTAAAAATCCATCTTTTCGACGCTCCCGAGAACCGGGGTCAATGGAAATCGAACAACGGAGACATATTGTTCTCGCGTTTCAACATTTTTTTTACAGCTAAACCAAAGACGTTAAAAGTTACCAAGGGAACTGAACCGATGATTCATCGTCAATTATAATTCAACGCGACCCAATCGTTGTATTTTTTATATTGGAATTCCCCATTCTTCGGATCTTAAAATTTGGAAGAAAAAGATGTTATCAAATGGCATGGGTGAGTTGGAAAAAAAAATAGAAGAATAACGAACGACGTACGAATAACAAATACTTGTCAAAGTCGAAGAATGAATTGGCCTTTTTTACGAATATTTTTCAAATAGTAAACGTTTGAATAGCGAAGAAAAGGTTCCTCGTTGCGAGACCCCTTCAACAAGGAATTTTGATGTTTTCTACGTGACTCTTCATTGATCAAGTTTTATTCCGTGTTACTCATTTTTCAAGGAGTCTTCGTTTATCAATTTCCTCTTTTTTCTTTGGCGTTTTGTATTTTTTTGTCCGCTCGTTTGTTAAGTTCTCCTCGGCGTATCAAAGTCGGGAAAATCGCATACGGTGGGTACACGCGGTTGCAGTAATGATTTTATAATGGCCCAGCGAGTCTGCCTTGGAGATAGGTCCGGCGTAAAAGTCTTTTTACCCACTTTTTTCGCTCAATCTCCTCCTCATTTTTTTCCCTTTTGCCCGTCTTCCGCCACTCGCGCTCATTCTTTTCCACATTTTTTTCAGTCTCTTCTTCCTCTCTCTCTCTCATTTTTTTCCTTTTTCCTGACACTTTTACTTAATTTTTTCACGCTTTTTTCGTTTCCTCCGCGCATCCAGCATTTTCCCCAATTTCTCTATTCTCCATCACTCCCATCCCTTTTTTCTCACTCACGAGCACGTCTCCCTTCTCCTCCAATCTGATCTTTCCCTTATTCTCTCGCTGGGGCTCTTTTCCACTGCAAAGATTTTCTTCTCTTCGAGCATAAAGTACAATGGGCAGGTAATTCTAGCCTGCCATTGGTGGATCGAATACAAAACTGATCGAACGAGACACCACGAGCACAATGAATAATTACTCGAGCTTGGCCAGCCACTCTCGCAGAGTGATTGTAAACGGTGAAGATTAAGGAAGCTAGCAGAGAACAGGGAACGAGAGAGGCATCAGCTAAAATGGGATGAAAAAAAAAATGATTCCCAGGAGAACGGAGCGACGAGGTTAGTCGCGTGAATGGTCGATACCGCGATTGATAGGCGTCAGAGACGCCATCGTTCCGAAGACGCTGACCCTATACATGCATGTATACGTCACTCACCGATGTATGAATATGAATATACAGAAAGATACTGATGAATATATTTCAATGGAACGAAATAGCGTCTATTAATGCCTTAGGAAAACGAGAATGTGTGGAGACGAAATACCAGCATAGAGGGACTGAATCTATGCACTATTACGAATGCTAGGAGCAATTAGGAATAACGTAAAGTCGGAAACAATTAGTCACGTGCCCTTTCCCCGCATAATTAAATCCTGATGTATACGTATGGAGGAAGAATATACACACACATATATATATGTATATGTATATGATATTGTCGTAGTCCCATTCGCCGATTGGATTCGGTTTTAATTGTTTCCGGTTTCTACCAGAGCCGTGATTGCATCTATATATTTGTCTAAATGCATATACGTGTATATATTTTCATGTGCGTAAGCCCGTATACGCTGATACAGAGAGTCTACCATACATTTCGGTGCGGAAATATTTGGAACATAACCTAGGCACAATTCAAAGCCTGGTGAACTGAAATTGCTGTTCGCCAGAGTTTTCTTTATATATATAGAAACATGTATCCAGATATATTTATAGATATATCTCGTGTACGGGAATTCCCGCGTCGAGATCAATTACATATTATTACATTTTTTTTTTGGCGATCTTTCTTCTCGACTCTTGGCTTCGGGTACGAAATCCGCGAAACCTGACGAACCGGTTCAGTTATTTCTTTCGATTTCCCACGCATGCATTCTCAATTATTCATTTGGATTCTACGTCAGTGATCAATTTCGCATTTAAATCGTGTGGCGATTGACAATTATTAAAATGTCTAACGATACGAACTTAAGATATTCTTGTTGTTTTCGTGGGTTTTGAGCAAATAATATTTTTGCAGGAAATAAAAAATATTTGAAATTACACTCGAATAAGTGTGGGCTATTCGAAAGAGAATTTCCCATATATTAGTATATAGAACTGGCATAATAGGTATATAATATATATGCAGTTTTGGGAACGCAAAAAAAAAAGAAATGAAAAAAGAAAATAAAAACCATTGCCACACACGTTTTGTGTGTTCGAGCTGCCCTCCCCCCTCTCTTTGTCTCCCCGCCAATTTTTTTCCCCGTCATATACGATTGTGTATGGTAGCGCTCGTAACTCGTTATTCTATTCCGCTCGCATATACCACTGTCCACGATTTCGTTTCATCGGTATAATAGACTCAAGCTATTTCGACCAACTGCGCCGCAGCGCAAAAGAGAGAGATCGGGAGGGAGCGAGAATATACGAGAATTTTTCGAATCAGAGAGATAAAAATAGATTAATATCTCTATATTTACGTGTTTGTGCGTGTGGGTATATGATTGGATCGAAACAAAAATTGCAATGATGGAAGAAAAGAAACAAAATTTTTCTCTTTACGTATGGTTGTTTTATGCTTTTTTCTTTTAAATTACTCTTTTGATTTTTTTCATTACGTTCCTTGATCATTTTTGTCATGCACTTGCAAAGTTTCAATAACAATCACGAGACAGCGAATTGGCTCTCACTGTGTATGTGCGTGGGGTGTACGAGAGGGGAGAGCGACCCACACACACGATGTGTCCCCCCTCATCGAAATTTATATCTGCCTGACCCTCGTTTGATCCCACTCCATTTATTTTTAAACTCGATGTATCAAATATCACAAACGTCACAAGATTTCAATTTAATTGAAAATAATAACTGATTTGATAACAACGTCGGGGGAATTCCTTGGCACGCTTTGGGGATTTTTTTTTTTCATGTTTTGCTCGTCAGCTTTTGTTTTATGCAATCCCTTCATTATTCTCGAAGTTTCTAGACTTCCATTAGCTCATCTGGTTAAGAGCAAAGTTTGCTTTAATTATTTCTATTACAATCTCCCTTTTGACAGGCTTATCAGTGAACTTCCAAGTCTTGGGATCCGGGCCAATTCAAAATAACAACGATAATAACAGAATACCAACATTTTTGTTGTCAGTGATTATTTTCACAAAATTCTAGATTTCTTCATTGCTGAACGTGGACCATTCGGGAATTTTTCGTAATTTGCAAGATTTATAAGAAAAATGTTGTAAAACTGTTTTTCAAAGTTATTCATGCCAACGAAAATATTCATTGTCCTACGCTCGTATCGAGATTCGTCGCTTTGACGATGTTTCGTCGAGTCATCGAAATCGACGGTAAGAAAAATGCTTACAAGTAAAAGTTTCCTTCACATCTCCACTTCATGAGAGGGACTCATTTTTCTTTGTTTTCTTACTACAACAACTACGGAATACTCGTCGTTCCTTTTTTTTTAATCTGGTAAGAAGATGAAAACATTGAATTAATTTAATTGGGAGAACTAGCGTCTTGAACGCGATTCTACAATGAAAACAAAAAAATTGCACGGAAAGAAGAAGCAAACAGATATTACGAGAAAAACTAAATATTTGTCGATTTTTTGTTGTGTACGTGAAATTTTTTATTTATTTAAATGAGGTAAATCTATTTTCACGTTTTCTGCCTTGGAAAAAATCACCGAGGAGAAAAAGGTCGAAAAAAGAAAAGAAAAAACGTAAGAATTCGGTGCACTGCTTCGCGAAAATTCCCTAGAGAGGGCCATATATTTGTCTATATATATGTATATTAGTATAAATATGTACACGAGAAGATCCATCTACCGTGATGAAACGAGTACACTTTTGACGAGTATATGCGTAGCGAAAGATGCAAACACGCGATTTGCGAAAAAAAGAGGAAAAATCAGGGAAAAACGAGGAAAAAGAGGAAAAAAGGGAGGAATTGCAAAAGTCTTGTCGTGCCTCGGTAATATCTACTTACCTGGGAAACAGTGCGCAATCGCGACCATGAGGCTCGCCAAGATGAAAACGCTGAAAAGTGGTCTCTTCATTATGCCGCTGGGTTGATTTTGGAAACTTTACTCTTTCTTTCCTCGCGTATATTCTCTCTCCGGTTTTTTCTCCTTCAACCTCCAACAAAACTGTAACACGTTTTTTTTTTTAACTCCTTCAGTCACCAAAGTATCGTTGCACAAGAATTATTCACAAAGTTTCGAAAAGACACGACGATCAGTAAAATAAATAAATACAACAAAATTCAAAGTTAATTCAAAGACTGGTGTTGGTGATTCAAGGTCACTGACCACTATTTCCCACGCGAATGTCGTATATCCACGCAATATTCAAACACGTGGTATTTATTTATTTATAGCAATTTCAATCAATTATCAATTCTTTATTATTCTTTTTTATTCGTAAATTCGTTACTTTTGCACTTGCGATGTGTTCGCGGACGCGCTATCACACGTTAAACCACTGTTACGTTCTGAGTCGCACATTCCCGCTCGAGTCGATGTTATATGTACCCTCCTGTATTGCCCCGACTGCATTCTCGGCCAATCGGAATCAACTCGGCCTATACATTACGTCGACTTTGTACACGCTATATCGAGGCGTTCCACCGCTCCTCAACCGTTCTCGTCCAATATTACCGAAGCAGCACGGTATTTTAACTCATTTTTCTCCGAGAAACTACCTCGTGTTTTTCCGTTTTTCCACAATTCCTCCATTTTTCCTAAGAAATTTGCACATGAACATCTCTAATTTAGCCAACATTCGACTCATTTTTCTTCTGACGTCATCCACGCGATTTAAGTTGCTCGCGGTTGTTTTCCTTCCCTCGAGATTCAATGGATAAATGTGTGCTTTCCTTGGCTCACTGCGGCGTCTCCATTTACATTGTCAGAGACAATTTTTCAAATTGAATAATTGTCCGACAGTTTATTTCCTTCTCCTTTTCTTTTTATCGTCTGAATTTCTAAGCTTGCCAATTCGTTTCGAACAAAGTAGCATTGAGCGTACGTATAAATTGAACGCACGAATAATGGAAACAGAAAAAAACAAAAAAAGTTGAAAATTTTTGCCAAAAATTTTTGTAAAAAATCGCCAATTTCAAACATACAAGACATTGCGTGTGTATACAACGATACGTTCATTCATTTTTAAAGAGACAAGCACGCGAGAGTTTATACATGGAGGCTGAAAAGCTCTGTTGATGCCGCGTTGTGTATTATAATCAACGCTGTCACAATTGTGTGCTGCGCAAAAGCTCTCCGAGTGTATCCGCCACACACGTACACATTTATAATGAGCATAATATTAATAACAATAATGAAAATGACGATAATGATAATAATGCGTTTTATTTCGTACTGAGAGGCAAGTCACAGGTCACAATAATGTGCGTGATACATACGTATACTACATGCAGTGCCGGCTTTCAGGAAAATCGTTCGCCCAATGAGCACGAACAAAAAAAAATTAATTGACGTATCAAATAAAATACACAAAAATGTACGAATACCAAAGTATTTTCGAGAGCGATTCAAAAAATACGAAATTCATCACAATGTGAATACAAATGAGGCATTGAAAAAAAAAAGAAATAACGAAACATGAAAAATGATCGATTTTCCGGGATTTTGGATATTCATAGAAAAAAAAAAAACGTTTTCTAGATAGACCAAATGGATCTATACATAAATGCATAAATATGAATTTGATTAAAGTTGCTTTTATATAATTTTTGAAAAAGACAAAAAAGAAAAGGAAATAGGGATGACACGGATTGATCAATCCGAGTTGGAAGATCTTAGACACAAGGAATGCACATATAGACGTATGCACGCGTACATACGTTAAAATATGTGTCCGTGTCTGAGCGTAGTTTAGTGACGCAGAGTACATGGATACGTGGTCCTGGTAATACGTGCTATACGGTATAGGATACTGACTCCTCTCTCGTGTATAGTAAACGGGCAGCTGCGTAAACACGGCTTCGTTCCCCACGTGTCTATCCATACATCCCTCTGTAGGAGCCCTCCCTCCCTCTCTTCCTCTTTCCCTTCCTCTGATCGTTCCTCGCGTATACACGCATATATACAACACGATTACCAACACAATCACAAACGCTTGGCAATTCTCTCTCGTGTCTTGCTTACGCGTATTAGAACATTCGTGTTAGCTTTAACCCATATACGCGAGGCTAAAGGGTGAGGCGAGAGGCAAAGGGTGAGAAGGAAGGAGCTAACATAACGTATACTTGGCTGGGAAACACAGCAACTCTCTGTCATGATAAGGAAAGGTATATTGTCGGTATTATGTTAGTTGTAACAGCGGCGCTAGCTCCTGTACGAGCGAGCCTCTCGATCATAACTCGATGGAAATCTTCCAGTAGAAAAAGTGCCTAATGGTCGGACACCCTCGGACTACGGACATCGATTTCTTCACAATCGATCCCGCCTCGACGTTGAATTATTTATTCTTCATTTTTATTCAGAAATCCCAACGGATTTGTTCTTTTATTTTTAACATTCTCGTTTATGGTTGATCGTTCAGAACTTTGTACATTTCCATTTATTTCCATCATTTTGTTTTCCCTGTTCATCAAGTGAGTAAGAAATAAATTATCTTCGCTGTTTCTTTCATACAGTTTTGAGTATCTGTACATATGCGATTTGTACAATAATTTATGTTATCTTCACTTTTCCAAGGAGAAATAAGGCAACTGTGAAAATGCATACTAAAAGAGTTCTCGGTACACATTGGAATATGTGTAGGTCACACCTGCTACCGTCGAAGACGATGCTCTCATCCCCAGAGAAAAATCTCGATAACCCGAGCTTTCGTAACACATATTTTCCGACCGCAAAACATCGCAGTTGCTCCCAGCACGCTCGTTCCACGAGCGAGGTCTTCCTCGCGTTTTATGAATATTTCCAACAAGTCTCGTATCAATCTCATGTGGCCTTGCTTTTTCCACCAAACTAACTCCGTAAATCGAACTTTGGACAACCATCATTTTCCATAGACATGTACACGATGGACTTTTCCTTCGAAATTATTACATGTCATATATTCCCCGATGTTCCCATTTTTTTGCATTTTAATTCCTTCTTGCATTTTAATTTATTTTTCGCATGATATATTTGTTTATTTTATTTTTTTTACAGACAAGATTCTTTCCGTATCGGTTCTCGTCACCGCAGTGATAAATGCAATCTCGCATATGTAACTGTGAATGCGAGTGTTGGGAAATGAAGATTTTCTCGAATCGCTTAGACTTCCTAGAAAATCTTTCGAGGAGAAGGGAGACGAGCAGTTATCTCGTATATATGTGTGTATAACGAAAGGTTATCGGACAATCTTGGCTCGGAACTCCTGGTCCAGTGTCTGCTAACCCTCCGGTAATCCGCCCTGAAGCCGCGATACCAGCAATCTTCCGGGGACTTTCAGTTTTTCTCTTTTTTTTTGGTTTTTTTTTCTCTCAGGTGCCGAAAATCATCGTTTAGCGGAGCATTACGAGCGGAAGCAGAGAGCAGCAATGAAATTAGAGTGACAGGCGTGAATGGTCTGCATCGATCTCAAAACAATTAATTTCATTCTCTGGATTGCACGAAATAACAGTAATTTAATCGAGAAATTTCGAAGGCTGCAATCAATTAAAATCAATGGGATTGCAATGAAATCGAGTGGCAAGGAAATTCAATTATGTCAGTGACTTTAGAATTGCCTTCGGAATAATCATTTTTGGTTCCTCATTATTTCAAAACTTACATTTCTCCATGTAAATTAACAGTTGACGACAAATGTTACTTTTTTTCCAAAAGCTTGAGTGAAAAGTTTGTAAAACTCATTACTACGATTTAGCAGTTTTTTTATACCGACATGACGTATTGAAATTTATATTGTAACGTTCACTTCCAGATGGAGATGGATGCCCTGCTGAAACTTTTTTTATTTGACTCTCCGTTTGGCTCATCGTTCGTCGAGAAGGTGGTGAAAATAATTAACAGGCCGCTAACGAGTAAGCGCAGCTAAAGGTCAGGCGGTTATCAAGGAGTTCGTTTAGCTTGTTAGCGCGTTACTGAAAAATTTACGGGAACGTACCGTGGATATTCTCGTACTGGTTCATCGAAGCAATGACCTTGTAAATGGTGTATTACGCGGCTCGGTGTATGTCGAATAAATACAGTAACTCTTTTCGTGACCTCGTTATTTTGTCTCGTCAAATTCTACACTTCGAGCGAGCTATTTTCCCATTATTATTCTACATGACGAAATACGCATTCCAATTTTTTCAAGTCATCATTTGCACAAGTTATTTTGTCTCTTATTTATCGGTCTCCGTTTATTTCATTTCGTCCTGTCAATTTAATTATTAAACTTATTGAGTAAATTTACAATTACCTTTGCCATTATTTTGATGGATATCTCGAATGATCTTTTTTACACTTAATTCTCATTCGCAATTTACTAATTTTCTTTTCGTACTTCATGCCTTTTTCATACCCAGCATTCACCTACTAATTTTCCTGAAATACTGACAGATCGTTAAAAAGCCACCTGACTGTACAGTCGTATCAGCTTCGAGAGCTATCGTGAAAAAAAAAAAAAAATAGAATTTTCTCGACGTCAAATGAAAAATGGCAGAGACTTGACTCACATAGTGCAACGGTTGCAAATAAGCCCCTGTAACAGTGAGTGATCGATTCATGTATATGGAGAAAACAATTTGTCCCGTTCGACTCGTTTTGCCTGACCACTACTTACCTTATCTACTCGGTGTGCCTCGCCACACCGTAACTGTACGTATGTACTTTTCTACCTCGATCTTTCCTGTACGATGCACCGTGACGAGTTTGCGGCCATGAACGTACAGATACCGTTAGGGAATTCACCGACACGACCAGGAACGTGAAAACGCTTGCGTACCAGTCTCGTCTACAAAAATAGTCGAAAAAAATTTTATAAAAAGAAAACATACACAGCCTCGGGCTGCAGGGGCAGTGACATTGCTGAAGAGCAATTTACGGGGCTTTCTCTCTCTCTCTCTCTCTCTCTCTCTCTCTCTCTCTCTCTTTTGCCTCGTTGCAACTAAAAATCAATATTGTATATTTCGCGGATCTTCCATCAGCGATTTTAATATCAGAGCACTCATTCCGAATTGAAAATTCGTCGTACCTCGTTCATGGAGATGAATCATAATACGATAAATTATGAGAAAAAGAAAAGAGATTCATATCAACGTGAGCTGCGCTGCATCGAGAATTAAAAAAAAAAATGCAACTGAAATTACATCGACATTGATGGTGAATTTTTTTCGAAGTTTTAAAATTCCGATATATTGAAGATTGATGAGTTTTTTTTTCGATTTATTTTACCTTTATATTTCTGTGGAATTCTATCGATGACACATTTCGACAAAAGAAAAAGACTGAATTCCGAGGGGCATCCGAAATTGGCTGAACCACAGGAAAAAGTAGTTTAAGGAGATGCGGACAGATCTTGTCAGACAAGGGTAGTAAAAAAAATCGGGAAAAAAGAGGATGAAAGGAGGAGGTAAAAATTGCAATGGCGTTCTCTCAGCTGCGGTATTCTCTTGGAGGTGGTTGTACTAGACGTTGCAGGCTCTTTTACGATCGTGAGCGAGGTCGCAGAGGAAGAGACAACGAGTGAGAGAAGAGAGAGCATACATCTCCGTGTATGCACCATTGTGTAGTATATTAGTGCATGGTGTATACAGTTATAAAACCTGGAGTAAACTTCGAGCCACAAATGACACGAGAGTGTCTGCTCTTCCTCGCCAACTTGGTGACATGAGAGAGAAAAGAGACAAGAAGCCAGAGAGAGAGAGAGAGAGAGAGAGAGAGAGAGAGAGAGAGAGAGAGAGAGAGAGAGTGGTAGAACGAAAAAGACAGAAAAGTGCAGAAGAAAGGAGAGATACACGTTTAATTTATACGAAAGAGGCAAAAAAAAGAGAAAGAGAAAGAGAGAGATTCGACTATTAACTCGCGACCTCCAACATAAAGCCAGTGCAATTTTTTTCACAGTCATTTCCTCTTTATTTGCTTTTTCCTCCAACTTCTCTCCCTCTCTCTCTCTCTCTCTCTCTCTCTCTCTTTCACTCTTTCTCGTCCTTTTCTCTACAGATTCTCATCCACACATTGTCGAGGTCCAGTAAAATTCACACGCAGAGATAAAGTAGTATTTTATGCTAGAGCACGATGGCCCATGCGATGTTGCAGCGAGTATATATTCGCTTTTATCAAACCGTGCTGAGACTTCTCGATCGTCGTTCTCGCACTTTCGACCATGAAGAGGGCTCCGATAACGAATACGAGGCAAAAGGAACGTTTGTGAAAAGTACTCCGTTGAACGAAAAAAAGACAAACTAGCGACGAATCAACAGTCAACGTTGAAATTGCAAGAGGGTAAATGCTTTTTTTTTCACGCTATTTCTGTTTATTCGTTTCGTAAGTGCTCTATCCATTTGCTTGTCTCTGCGCACATGACAAAGCAGGAAGAACGAGGGACAAAAACTTCGAGTAGACAGGAGCGACGTCGACTGGTTTAGGGTTGAATTCGTCGCGCACTCGACAATTCATGTAATTGACAGGAGACGCGTCAAGCTTTCGTATAAATAATGATAGTAATAATAATTGCAGCGTTTCGGTTGTTAAGTCAGCAGTAGCCATGAGTGTCAGGACTGTAGCACGTGCTCAGCTCGGCACTTGACGACGATTTCAATGGCTAAATAACGATCATAATAAAGTTTTGGTAAATTGATTTTCTTCAACTAACCTCAAGGGCTATCTGGTTTGCAGTTGGTTCCGAATTCGTGGCAATGGAATCTCTTCGATGAAAAGTTTCATTTGGCCCAGTCGTCATTGACGTGCAAATATGTGATTTTTCCCGTAATTTCTTGGTGATTTTCGCCGATAATCGAACCCGGGACCTGAGCAGCCCTCTAAGCCGAACACCGTTATTCATTTCATCCTTGTTAATCAAGTAATTTGAGTGAAAACTTAGTGTTGGTTCACTTGAGATGAAAGAGCTCGTATATGCGTTATTGCGACTTGTATTTGTTCTGCTTATTGACTCATCACGATTGGAATTTTCCGTTACGTTTCGATGGCTCTTATACATATGGATGGTCGGCAAGCGAGTGTGTGTGTATCTCCGCTTCGGTCTCTTCCTTTGCTCCTTATAACGAATATATTCGTTGGGAAACCGGTTTTGTACAATGCAAATACTTCTGTTAGCTCTCTATCTGCTTCTCTACCTCTTTTTCTTCATCTTCTTCTCTTTGTCTCGTTCTACATGTGCAGGACCCATTTTGTCCAGGAGCCTCTTCTCGATTTTCTCAATTTCCTCTCTTCGGCACGATCATTCTCTCTCTCCGAACCAGTTTCCGTATTTTGCGGCAATGAAGCGTTGATCGTACAAACGATTTCCCCCGAATATTCTCACCGTACGAGTCTCTCTCCCTCCTTCCCTCTATCCTATTAATAAATTCCATTCTATTTTGTTCTCGTTGCTTCTTTC
Source organism: Hyposoter dolosus (assembly GCA_963921915.1). Classification (NCBI taxonomy): domain Eukaryota; kingdom Metazoa; phylum Arthropoda; class Insecta; order Hymenoptera; family Ichneumonidae; genus Hyposoter; species Hyposoter dolosus. Next base: position 11,629,064 of record OY998136.1, on the reverse strand, counting down.
TCTTGCTCATTGGCGCTTGTTTACAGGTACGCACGGTGCAGATAGAGAATCCAATTTTTTGGGATCGCTGTGAGCATTCGTGTCGTAAAATTCACTCGAAATCGACCGTCGAAAGGAAAAACTAGAAACTGTAAGATAAAATGGACCACTTTGGAATTTTCATCGAAATTGGATTTTCATCGAACTTCTGAAACAATTTACTCAATTGATCGCTCTCTAATCCTTTAATTGCTTCGCTCCCAATATTTGTCGGATTCCATTTTGAACGAAACACAAACAAAGAAGCAAAAACAAAACATCAAAATGTAAAAATATATATGAGGTTGATTGGGACGGTTCAGATTTTGGGGATTAGCCAAGAAATCGCGACGAAATATATTGTGTTGCTTATTTTTGCATGCATGGCCAAACCAACTTCAATTGCTACAAGTGGATGAAAGCTTTTTTTTTTATGTCCATTTGCAAAACACCATTTATACGGTAATTGCGATTGTATTATTATTCGAATTGACGAAAATCACGAGCCGAAGGAAACGCGAACTCAAAGTGTTCAATTTTTTAAAATCGGTCTAAAAGGTTTGAATTGTTGGGGTTTATGAATTATTCCAGCAGCAATTAAGCACAGAAAACGGAGTTATTCAACGAGCAGAGGGACAAAAAGAATTTTCAAACTAAAGTAAATAGGAGCGAGATCGTGAGGAAGACGAGAAAAACGCGATGGTCCATTTTAACACCAATTTCTATGTTTTCTTTGTTCCTGCTGATATATATGTATTCACATATAGTGGGCAGCCTGTACATATGCTGGTTTGAATACAAGCTTGTGTACATATGGGCTTCCGAGCTCTGTGGAAGCTTCGTTAGCTGAATATGTAGTCCTACCTCGTGAAACTATTCTCTATTTTTCCGTCTTTTTTATTTTTTTTCTTCGTTTGACGGTGTTACAGTCTCTGCGGGCACATCGAGCGATTGCGAAACGGACGGACTATCAGCACCCAGGCATATGCACGAGGCACAGAGCGAGAGAGAATGAGAGAAACCCAAAGGAGACGAAGAAAGCAAGGGAGAACGGGAGAGAGAGGGAGATAGAGGGAGAGAGGAAAAAAAAACGAAAGAACGATTTTCGTACCCATACTGCATCAATCAGCGATAACGGCCTTCACCACTAATCGCTACACTGTTCTCCAAGCAGAATTCGCGTAAAATGACTGAATTCCTCCCGCTCTTTCTCCCTCGTTTTCCTGTGACTCTAACACATTTTCCTACCATCACCATTGGCGGATATTCTTGGAGAAACGATCCTCCGCAATAGTTTTTGCGTCGATCATTATTCGTTCCACTTCCTTCCAAAAACAATACAATCTTTTTATGAAATTTACCAAAACCGCCAACGTTTCCAGCAATCCAAGACTTTGAATTTAATATAATTTCACGATTATTTATGCAACGCGAATTGAGAAAGAAAATATCATCCATATGAAGACTCGGTTCGAAAGTCTAACGCAAATTCAGCAATGTTTATCGACACGATTCGAAATTGTGCCCTTATCAAAGAATAGCTCGCGTACATAGAATGCTCATTAAATGCACCAATGAACGTAATACATATGGATGTATTTCCAGCCAATATTAACGATTGTATTATGAATGGAATCCTTTGTTCGTTTCCAACAATTAAATGACGTGTCGAACGTCCACTTGAAAAAGCCTCAATTTATGCTGTCGCCTTCGATATTCTTGTCAACTTTCATCAGTTACATATTTTACTCATCATCGTGGACATAATGTATCCGACAATGATATCTATCTTTACGACTAGTCGCGGACTTAGTCATACATCACGTAATCATAAAAAAGAAGACGACGTAACAACTACTCGGACGATCGTTTCTCGAAGGTCATTTTTTTCTGCGTACTTTTTCTTTCTTGGAAATGCAGAACTCTTCTTCACTCGATTTTATTCCATTTTATTCCCAGATGATTAATTTCGTGTATTTGGAAAATAAATTTCGATATTTCGATAATTACTTCAAGAAAATAAACGAATCCATTTAAGAAATTATGAAATCATTCATTCTTTCATTTTGTTATCTTTGAATTGTACTATCGCCGAAATGAATTCGAGATTGTGGACTCAACCCAACGATCGATGAATATTAAGTCTATTATACAGGGATTCAGGTTTATATTATCTGGAAAAATCATTACCTTGGAACGAAATGATAACAGCAACGTGAAAACACTTGGTGGTGAAGGACCGAGGAAAATATAAGGAGGAAGAATCTCGAATGGAGTCGAGTCACGCAGAGATAGTGAAGAGTGCAGGGCTCAATGTCGATTTACTGACGTTTTTATTGCTCGTCGCGTGCATCGTGTATACGCTCAATCTTTTCATTTTCTATATATCTGTTCGTATCCTGTTTCCATATTGAAAAGATGAAAGTCTTTTTGAAAACGGCAAATATTTCTTTACGACTTTTAACATTTTAAATGGACAAATAATCGTTTTTGTTCATATTTCTATTTATCAAAACTCGTCGCTCGAATGAATAAAACGAATAGATTCCAACTACGAAATAAAGACGACCCATTCATATTCCATAATAGTTGGAGAGCCCAGGAGCAATGGTCGCGACGAATTTACGGATGACCTGATTGAAACAGTAAAATACAAATTTCGAAAAACAAAAAACAAAAAACAAAATTGTCCTTAGGCAAACCAAAACGAGGTCCTTTTCTCTCGACGTTCGCAGTTGCTCTTCATGACCACACGATAACATTAATGCATATAAGTAAATATATGCATTCATACGTCCACGTATGCATACATATGCCCACGTATGTTTCGGTATTTGCGAAAATATATGTCGCGAATATGAGCTCGTAGATCGTATGCATGCTGTCGGCAAACGTTGATGAGCAAACCTCGTCCTGCCATCTCATATGACTCTTCCTCATTATGAGTTCTCGTTTTAATTCAACTTTAATTCCGAGAAAATCATCGCCTTTCCCATACGAAACTCAGAATGAATATTCGTTCATTTGTGTGACAGCAAAATTAAGCTTTTAGTCTTTTTTTTCGAAGTCATCCAATCTTCTGATTAGCCATTTGTGATCCGTGTTTTTCAAACGTATATATCCACAGGAATTTCTAAAAATTGAAATTTCGTTTTCCATCGTTGGGTTCCCGATCTTTTGGCCTCGTTCTTTCCTCCATCATTGAAATATTTGACAGAGAATTTAATTTTGTATGCGACGGTAAACATCATTTTCGTATGTCTATCTTGGCTAACCTTCCGAGGTATGAAATGTCTCAAAATCATAGACGTTTCCGTGAGCCAGTTTCATATTGAAGATGAAAAAGTATAAAAACTCTTTACGAAAAGAGGCCAAATAAATAATGATGGAAGCTTTGCAATTGGAACGCTTCATAGCAGTGTACTTACATATCTGATTGAGACAAAAGACAGATCGAAGGAAGCACCACGAGACGAAGGAGATATGCCTTATTCCACATCTTTATATACAGATATCTGCAATTTTTAAATAGAAATCCGTTTGGTAAGTTTCAACTGGGAACCGTCTCGAGAGAGATATTGATGAGAAATGATACAGCTCATTTCAGATCTACTAGTTCACTATAGCGATCCATTATTTTTTGAATGACATTGTGAATTAATTTCCACCAGCAAATTGACGGCGCAATCTTTTTGGATAATTCGCTATTCAAATTCTGCTCCCCTTTTCCAAAGTCCAATTGGCAAGAAACTCAAGCTAAAGGTTCATTAAATTTGTATTATTCTGGAAGAATTCACGTTCGTTCAAAATGTTTGGCTGACGATTTGATTGTACCGAAATTAAATTGCGTCGAGAGTGGAAAAAAAAAAAAAAACTGAAATAATTAGAATTTGCTGGATTTAGAATTGTGAATCGCTTTGTACAAAAATCAGGCCAGTAGGAAAGAGAGAAACGGTAGCAGCTCATCTCCGGCCTATCTTGGCAGAGACTCTCGTCTCCGGTTTCCAGAAAATTTCTTTGCCCTGACGTGAATCTCCGCTCGCATTCACCGCATCATTTTCTTCTGATCGATCATGCGATATGACATGAGCTTATGAGATTTATCGTACGTACGTAAGCGCATGTAATAGCTCACATATGAATACAAAGCTATGACGTTCAGTCCATTTTACGAAACTCATGAGAAAGATCTAGTTAGTAAAATTAAAAATTATAAAAACTCGTTGAAGAAAATGGTGTACGGAAAAATGATCTTAAAAAATGACAGGGTATTAGAAAAATTATGGAAAACGCAACGAGCCATCACGGAAATCCATAGAAAAAAAATATAATCAAAAATAATAGTACAAAGCATTCTAATCGTTTTGAAGTGTCTCGGATCTCTAAAAAGCAACCAATCTGCAATCTCACATTAAGACAAGGAGGAGAAAGTTCATTACCATTATGGATTAAAGAAAAGCTCATTCAGGTATTTGGTCTGGTGAATAAATTCGTTTGAATTTTCACGAACAAAAAGCGGGAAGAAAAGCTGTTGATTTGGTATAATCCTTTGCATGGATGATAGAAGAATTTCTAATAAAACGGAGTCGCTTACGGTAAGTCATAAAGGGATAAAAAATCAAGCAAAATAATGTGAGAAAGAGACAAGGACATGAAAGAGAAGAAAAAGGGACTATTTAATCAGGTCTCGGAGAAGGAAGAGATCAAAGCGTTCTCAAGTCTCTCTACTGTTCTGCATCAGCAATGGGATAATCGCATAGTACAGTGACGTTTCTCGTTTGTCGCTTCTCGTTTGTTCCTTCTCGTATCAAGACTTTATCCCATCGCTTTTCCCAGTAAAACCGTTGTGCTGCATCGTTCAGCCAGTTCTCTCGCACTCGTGATGTTCGTCCTTCCTAATACCTCGACAGAGCTTTTGGTGTTTATCCCATGTTACGTAACGGCTGCGTAAAGCTTCATACGCTTTGCATCTGTATGCAATATTTCGTGCATCCGTGTCCCAACAAACTTCCCGCTGAAAATTTTATGTACCGGTTGTTACAACTCCTCACGGTTGTTATGGTTCTTCCTCAAATTTAGCATCTTTAATCAAATCACACGCGTGGAAATTGACGTAGCATTCAAAATTTTTCAACGAACGTTTCTCCATGATGCTCGCATTAATGCAATAAATATACCTATTTTGATGCAATTCTGCTTTTATTTTTATTTTTGTTGCCCCTTACTTGGCTCCCTCCAAATTATTTCCAACATAACGCGAACGCTATACCCATTTTGTTATTGTCTAGTCGATCATTTACAATTAATCAAATCAAATACCATTGTAAATCGAAATGTATAATGTATAAAGTTTGTCGTAGTAACAAATAAAAGGAACGGGGAGTGGACGAAGCATCGCACAAAGAGGAGCCGCCGAGAATATGGAAGTACGACATTTTTGAAACTGTCAAACTTTCATAACTTTTTTCATTTATGAGATTTTTTGCTTCGAATTGCCCCCCGAATCGACTTTTCACGTGCAACCCAGAAACTGTGTCTTTCCATTTCAAAAACTAATAGTTTTCAGGGTATTCTCTTGACGTGTTAACAAAAAAAAATTTTAATGTCCACAGCGAGTGGTTTCTATGGCCCTCGACCCCCTGCTATCCTATTCGTCTTCCTGGAGAATCACTGATAAGGAAAGAGCCAGAAAATCACCAAAACCGGAACAACAAAAAGAGCCGGTGACCGGTCACCGGAAAAAGGTTGAAAATACGAGCAAAGAAACTGCGGTGGACCATATGCAAAAAAGTGCATACAAAAATCGGTTATACGTACGAAACTCTGTTTACTCTTGCGTATAACCCACCGTAAAATTATCTCTCACTACGCGATACTACCCTTTGTTTTCCTCATTCAACCTCCTCCTCATCCTCCGATTTTTTAACTTTTTCTGTATATGATCTTCTCTATGTGCATGGCAACATAAACGGGCAACGTATCAAAAATTGCTCGCCCGTGTTATCTCCATCGTCGTTGTTATATCCTGCAATTCTCTCCAGCCCCTTCTCCTCGCGTACTTTCCTTCTCTTCGTCCCTTTTACTTTACAATCCCTTTCGCACCCCTTTCTCGCCCCTTAGCTTTATACGATCGTTTTCTCCTTTTCTCACTCTCCGAGCTTCTCGTTCCATCTTGCACCTTTTCGGTTCTTCTATATCTCTCGCTCTCGGCTTTATCCAAGCCAGGCTGTTCCGCGCGTTGAGCGTAACCGGAAAACGCGGGTCATAACAATTCCTCCTTCTTTTCTCTCCTTCTTACACGTGGCTTCAAGCTTGCATGCCCATTTTCCTCCCGTGCATGTCCCGCGTCCACCGCCAAACTCTGCGCCGTTGCCCTGATACTCGGCATGGGATGAAGCTTCAAAACCAGCTAATTTTCCACGTTACACGGAAAATGCTCCAGGAATAGTTTATGCAACAAAGTTACGCCGGGCTAGCCCTAACGCAACGTTATTAATTTTATCCACTCTGGTTGCGGCGGCGCTTCCTTCGCCCATTTAATGGCCCTTCACCTTGAGGCATTCTGTGTCCCAGACTTCTTAATTATCGAGCCAGTGCAAAACGCTCGAAAACGCTCCGGACCTAATTTCCACTATTTTTTATTAAGCTCCGAGACACGAGACAAAGCCTCGAACTTTAGTTCGTTTCATTTGGTTCAGCCTCTGTTCCGCGATACAAAGCTTTTGTGCATTTATTTATTTTGCGCCACAAAACGAGTCAGAGATTCACGATTTTTTGACGTACGTAACCACTTTTGTTATTGGACCACACGGTTTACTGTTCAACTGGATGGAACAGCAGCCAAAGAACAAAAAAAAAAAAAAACGCAACCGCAAATGCTTTGCCAGCGCGTTAGTTCTTGACGTACAAAGAAATATTTTCACTGTGTTAGGCAATCGCTATATTATCAATCATAACACAAGCATCCTTGAAATTTACCGTCAAAATGTATATCAAAAAGTTTCAACATATCGAGTGTTTGGATAGCTTGTAAATATTCGTACGATTTTCGGTGAAATATGCACGATAAATACAATCCAGAGGCTCCGATGACATAGTCCTACATTACAATGGACATTTGCTTGTCGTAAACCGTGTGTATATTTTTACACGATTGTATAAATAATAAAAAATATATACAGTATGCTTATAAAATATTGTCCAGTCGCCGGACAAGCCCGTGAAAATTACACGTACTCCCAACCAAGTACATAATGCGTTTGTAACGCGGTCTCGCGTCCTTTCGTGGTGAATGTATACCGATGAATTGCAGCAGGAAAAAAAAGATGGATGGAAAATAAATATGGCGCGTATTCGGCTGGATGAACACCGATGCGGTTCGCGGTGTTCAAAGTCAATAAAACGGAAATAAAATAGAGTATCCTTTCGATCTATTCTCTCGATTCATACAACTTCATACACACATAGATATATACAGAGGCACCACTTTTATCTTATTTTCAAATAAATTAATGTATTATATGTGAGTCCGCAGAGGCTTTGTACAAAATCTGTTCCCATGTAGGTGAATACTCGTATTTACGAGTATATGTCGAAACAACGTTAATCGGAAAACGGTGTGAATAACCGACCTAAATAGAAGTACGTACGTATAGCGAACACGAGCACTGCTTTATATACATGCAGACTAAAACAGTCTACAATAAGTCATGTATACATATGAATGCATCTATATACCTAGCTATTTAATTCCACGAATACATCAACTTGGAATAAAATATATAGGTATATGCATATTTAGAAGTGTAGGGAAGTAGAAAAAAAACAGTGATAGGGCCACCGTCGCGTTTGAATGAGATGAACGATCACGTTTTGGGTGGTTTTCTCGCGACATATACACGCGTTTATGTATCCTACGTACATACATGCACGTATGTGGTTTTGATGCTGAAACTAGTGGCGATATTCCACGATTCGTGCCGAGGCCTCCATGGCCATATACTATACGCAACGATTTACTATCCCTCTGCTACGCAAAATGCTCCCCGTCCACACTGACTCATCGCGAAGAGATGCTCGGATAGAAAAACGAAAAATAACCAACTATAACAACGGTGAAACGAATTTGATAAAATATACGAAAAAAACGGTCATCGCGACCGCTGGCCTGACGACGTAGAAGTGACATGAGAGAAAAGAGTTTCGCGTTGCAGTTTCGCAAACGTCTATAGTGTCCAAGCTTTTGAAATTTTTTTTTTTTACACATATTTTTTTGCCAATAACGAAACGATCTCACTGTACGACACGTCGATCTGGACGATGACGAAAATCGTCATTCCAAGATATTCCGATAAAAAGCAATTGATGGAAGATAAAAAAAGTTGAAAAAAATTTTTATTCGCACGTATGCCATAGCCCAAGGACGCAAATTCGTTGAGTCAACGAAAAGTTGCGGAAGAAATGGCACTCGTTAATTGAGAGAAGAATATTACGAGCGATATTCATTCGAGCCCACAAACCAAGCGGCAATGATAATCCAATGTTTGTTGGATGAACAGGATGTTACGTCCGCCGCCCTTGACCGCAGGATCAGCTGAAAATGGGCACATCGAAACAAAATATTGCAACCTGTTCAACTACAATCTTTTGTACCTAAAAGTCCCACCTCCTTATCCGGAAAATCATGTGAAATTGAAATGGACGAAAATGAAATAAGGGGCTTCGAATATATCGATGAAAAAATTCCCTCTGAAAGAAAAGTGACGAACGAAAAGTTTATAGAAGCCTGCACCTACATCGTAGCGGCAACCTGATGCCAAAAAAAGGCATATATGTATATCTATGTACAAAGGCCATGTAGTGTGTTGAGATAGTGATTTATCGAGAGCATGAAAGAAATAATTCCCGAGTACGTCTCGACAGGAGGCTAGCAGTCCGAAGGAAGAGAGAGAGAGAGAGAGCGAGAGAAATCGTCGTTTATCCTCACACCCCTTCGTCCGTCGTCGGGAGCGACCGGGAAATGAATTTTGGCGCGTCACGGTTATATGCTATATGTGTTCCGAACGCACGGACACATACACACACATATATATTCATGTATATGAAAGCATAGACCGTCAATATGGGTATGTGTGCGTGCCGCTGGAGTTTGAAACTAGTTAGAAGATACATAGGTATGTACGTTTACATACAACTATATGTGTTCGCTTATATGTGTATCTATGGAATGTTAACGTTCCGTAGGTTTCGACAGTTGGCTGATTTAACGGCGTAACTGATACGGATTCGTGCCAAAAGAGCGGGGGTTTCGAGTCCTCTTGCCTCGAATCTTTCTGAATATTCTACGGGCAGTTCTACATCCGATGGCGGGGCTTCTCCAAAGGGCCATGCAATTTTTCTTCGACATTGGAAATGATGTCAGTTTTGGAAATATTGAGACATCAAGATAAATGTTCTGCCGTTCTATTAGTATTCTGATAAGCTCTTTGGAGAAATCAATAAGAAAGTGGGGGAGCATTTTTGGGGATTCGTCCATTCGACGACCGCCTCGAGTCGTGTCCAAATGAAAAATAGCAATGTCCACTTGATTGAAATTGTAATTAATGTTGGACAGTAGACGAAAAATTTTCAAACTGCGTCAAAATTTTGTTGTTTTTTGTTTTGTTTTTGTAGTGAATCGAAACGTCCCATATACAACGTGTTGTGGTTCAGTCAATTTTTGCATGTGAAGGTAAAAGTTGCACATGTGTATATGTGAAAGGGTTACTATATATGTATCGGTTGAAAACACCGCGTCAACCCAGTGACCCTCTCGTATCTGGCTGCACCAGGTACTGTTTATAGATTGCTACTAACACACCAAAGCGAGACCAAGAGAACGAAAGAGAGAGAGAGAGAGGGGGGGGGGGGGGGGGGGAGAAAGACCGCAAACGAAGCTCCGAATAGGGCAAAAGCGGTTGCTATAGGACATGACGAAACCTTCGACCTGCACGTTGTTGGAGGTTGGCCCCTCGCCTTCGACCGAGCAAGGATTCAACCCAAGAGTTTAGTCCTCCTGAGCCCTTTGGCTAAGTCGGTTTGCCGTATTTCCCTCCCTCTCCCTCCATCTCTCTCTCTCTCTCTCCCTCTCTACCTCCCACCGCCCCTTGCTTTTTCGTTGACTTTATCCCTTTTCATCCTTTCATCTTCCTTGGCGCGTGCCTCGCGTGAAAATTGCAACGGTGTTTCTTATTTTTTCCTCTCGCGCTTTCTTTCTTTACTCGTTTTCTCTCCGCGTCACATTCTCAACGAAAATCTACGATCTTCGTTATCGTCGTGACAAATCGAGTTTACCGACCGAGAAAATATCACCCTGGACACTTTTCGGGGGAGGCCGACACCGACAACGCCAGAGCGGCACGGGGAGCAGAAAGCTTTACCATTACAACCAGGAATAGTGATAAAGTGCGAATGGCAAGTGACGCTCGTAGGCATCATCACTACACCTACCGAGATAGTCCAGATCTACCGATACGTGCGAAAAATAACGAGCAGCTTGACCCCATTATTTCACCCTCAACGTGTCCCAACACCAACTCTCGTCATTCCCTGATTCTCTTGCTCTCTCTTTCTCTCCCTCTCGATTTTCTTACTTTAGCAATACGACCTTGTCGCTCACTCATCCCCATCCTGTTTTTTCTCTAGCTCTCTCCCTTTTATTTCATTCTTTTCATTTCGACAATATTCTGCATGGCTTTGTTTCAATTTTATTACAGTTATCATTGTTTTGTTTTTGCTACACTGCCTGAAAGCGGATACCGAGGAAAAATAAATAGTGGAGGGGGAAAAAACATAAACTGAATTATGAAAAATCGTTAAGTGTTGAGAGTGTTTCATCTAGTTTGCGAAATGACACGATAAAGTCGGATAGAGATAAGAGGGAGAAGAATCGAGGGATTATAATGAAAGAGTCTGAATGGGTGGAGTGTGTTCGTGTCGCGGCCGTGGCAGCCAGGTTAACGCTGGCTCGATACTCGATCGCGTGATAAGCCAAGCAAGCAACGAGGATCAGTGTCTTTTATATCGTTTGGCTAATTATAAAAAAGGTGGGGAATTGATCGAGTCGTATACGAGGGGCGGTCAGCCGGAAGTGGAGCGTCTTATGCGCGAACAATTTGGTATATTAATGTATGCGGATGGCAAAGGCCAATCGATTAATCGGGCAGAATATTTGCGATGGAAATTTCGAGATATTGATCAAGTCGTATTACCAATCGAAGCCTCGCTATCGCCTTTCGATCCTCTTGCAAAATGGAGCGATCACGAAGCCTGTTGGCAAATGCAATACCGCGGCTCGTTAGGCGAGACTCTTCTTCATGTTCTCATCATTTGTGACACAAGAATGCACACCCGAGTTGCTCGGATACTATTAAAGTGTTTCCCAAGATTAGCCATCGATGTCGTTGAAGGTGAAGAATATCTGGGCGCCGGTGCCCTTCATCTTGCGATCGCCTACGCCAACAACGAACTCGTCCAAGATCTTGTCGAAGCTGGTGCCCTCGTCTCCCAACGCGCCACTGGAAGCTTCTTCCTACCTCGTGATCAACAACTTCAGCGACCGGCTAGAAATACCGACTACGAGGGCCTCGCTTATCTCGGAGAATATCCACTCGCCTGGGCTGCCTGTTGCGCCAACGAGAGCGTCTACAATCTTCTACTTGACTCGGGTGCTGATCCCGATGAACAGGACTCTTTTGGCAACATGATTCTTCACATGGTCGTCGTTTGCGACAAACTTGCAAGTTTATCCAAATTCTTTTTAAGAATTTTCTTTTTTCCAATCGATATCGTATTTATTAAATATTTACCTGATGTCATTAGAATAAACTTATTTTGGATCATTGCATGTTCGATTTTCCAGCCTGGATCGATTAAAAGTTACAGAAAAAAAATAGTCTGGTCGACGAAATTTAATCAAGACCATGGTCATAATGACATCGCGATTTCACATCATCAACGACACTTGATGAGATGAAGTTGGAATCGATGAAATACTTGAGAAGTCAGTCAAAGTTGAAACTGCAAACTAGGAATTTGTGGATTGTGATAATGCCACCTTGATCGATAGCGGTGCCTGGTGTACATATAGCTTTAATGGACGTTGAAGACACGTCGAACTTGTCGTACTCAAATTCCACCCTAAATGTCAACTGAGTTGCTCGGTCAAATCTCAAGAGATCCATGACTCTTGTTCGAGATTCACAGCTACTTGGGATATGGGACGCGTTGCATCTGCATTCTCGAGACCTTCCAAAATCCTGGCACCCAACTCTCCATACGTTTATGCGCGACCTCCTGGCCCCCGCTGCTCTCCCTCACTTCCTGTCCTCCGACTCTGTAGTCTCGATGAGTTATTCCGTAGAAGGTATTTTCGGTCACTGAGAACTCCGCGCGGAATTTACTGGACTCTCAGAGACTCTACGCCGGATACTTGACACTAAATACGTTCACGTACACAGTGTCCCATAAACTACTTCAGACCTCTGCAGGTCGGAAAGATCGTGGAATCCTGAAGAGAAAAGTCCTGAATCATTTTAACCTACGATTATCCGTTGCTTGGTTATATATTCATGCATGAAGCACACGAGTCAACTAAAATAGCTGATAGTAGCAATAGAAGAGCAAATGCACCTTTGTCCTACCCGCAAATAGAATAGTTATCGACGTATCGTCGATGGTTGATCGTCGGAAGAATAAGCTGCCGCGAGCAGCTTATTCTCGAAATTTCATCATCAATCATGTTCATATGTGGCAGATGCCGTTTTCTGGATACTCTGTGGACGCCTTTCACGTTGATACACAAATTTCTATAACCATTCAGAGCCCTGAACCACGCAATATATTCGACTTGACCCGATTTTGATGATATGCCCTTTCACACAGATGAGAATTCTTAGTTCTCGCTCCCATACGATTCAAGCTCAATTTTCCTCTCTCTGTCTCTCTGTCTTTCTTCCCCTATCTAATGTACTATATAATATGTATTCAACATATACAGGACATGTTCGGATACGCTTTGCGTCATCCGAAGCTTCCAGCAAGGAATGGGATAGCCAACAACGCTGGTCTAACGCCGCTGACACTCGCTTGCCAACTTGGTCGTGCTGAGGTCTTCCGCGAGATGTTGGAACTGTCTGCTCGAGAATTTTGGCGTTACAGCAACATCACATGCTCCGCTTATCCCCTTAACGCTCTCGACACGTTACTTCCTGACGGTAGAACGAGTACGTATTCAATATTATAATTATTCGTAAATACAATTTCATCCAATTCAATCCAACAATCCACCACATTGTTCCTTTAATTAACGGGTTGCTAAATTCACAGCGATGATTAAGTTCCAGTCCTTTGACGTTTGTCGCAAAAGCTCAATACACAACATGTTACTAATCCACTTTGAAGCCCTTTTCCCTGAAGAAGAACCTCGATACTGAACGGCGATGAAAAAGAAAAAGAGTCCTCGAAAGGCCCTACTAACTTTTGTCATTGTATATACCGAACAATAAGTGTTCATACGTGTACATAGGAAGCATTAGCCCAGGTAGGGGGCTTTTGTGTGACTTTTGATTGTCCTCTCTCGGCTTTCTCAGCTGGTGAACGGCTAATCGAATCTCGCGCAAACTTCCTCATTCATCAACGGCAGTAGCAGCAACGGAAATGCAGTTGTATATACCGTGTGTGTATACACACACATGGAATTTGGTGTATATGCGTATCATGTAAGGAAACAACACAGGAAATTTGTGGGTTGACTCTCGCCTCCCCTTGTAACCGTTCTCTTCGTCAACAGTCTGCTAACGAAGACAGAATGTGAGTTGGGCTCGCGAGATAGTCTTCCCTCGTCTCTGTCTTTCTATTCTGGTCCATATAAGTGGATGAACGAGACGGTAGAACATTATGGGAGTTTGAGGGAAGGACGAAGTTGTTTTCTTTCTCCGTCCATTTTGCGCTCTCTTCGCCTCTCTCCCATTGCTCAACCGATGGTTCCCGGACCATGGAAACTTTATACGAATATATGGGTATTCGCTGCGATGCTCCTTGCGTTCCTGCAACCGGCACGTCCCTTTTCCTCGTTTCCATTCTCCGCTCTGTTCTTCCGCTCAACCTCTCTTGTTGCTACTCGGAGCGAAATAGAGAAATGGAGGAAGAGCGGTGGAGAAGGGAACACGAAGACGGTAAGAAGAGGCAGGGAGGCATACAGGCTTACGCGATGTTTTCTCGCCTGACGGCCGGAAAGCTTCGTCGAAATAATCGCGAAACGGTAGGAAAAGCTTTCCTTCTCCTTCTCTCTTTCTCTCTCTCTCTCGTACTAACTATCGCTATTTTCTCTATGTGAATTTTGCGATTCTCTTTCTCTTCCTCGCCACATACCTAAGAGTCTCCCGAGGGCGCATATAACTATACCAGGATATATCCAAATGTGTTTCGAGAGAGAGGACGGAGGGCTCTGTAGTGAGAAAGAGGAAAAGGAGGAAGAGAGTCAGGATGAAATGGAGGGAGACAGAGCCCCGTGTCGCTTTTCCGGGAGCCGGATGCAATTACGGGCATTTAACGAAGTTTCGAGATTAGTCTCTCGACAACCCTCTCCCACCCAGCAACCCTTCTCTGCATCACCCACCGCGAATAACCCGAACCCCAACAGCGAGACTGACTCGCACACACAAAATGTTCCTTTCGCTCCGCGGCAGAAGGACCGCGACAGAGCAATGGCAAGGGAGTGAATCGTTCTCGTGAGAGTAATGTACGTATATATGCATCGTGCGGTATGGCACGGTGTGGCAAGGGAGATGGGCAGTAGGGGAAGAAGAAGAGGGAGAAGAAGGGAACTGCAAGAGCTCGCGTTTCATTTACTTTTGCGAATCCATTATTCCACTAGGTGTGCTTTCCGACCCCGGATGTCCTACGATGGAGACGCTTATATGTATATTATATATGTGCAAGTTCACGCACACATATATTTATACCCTCGAATATGAATGTGAGCTCGTGTGCCCGTGTGTGTCTGTGTGTGGATACACAATGCCCAAGCACGTTTACCCATCCTTCTCCTCATCGTTCCATTTCCAATTAAATCTTCTCATCCCTACCATTTACTACCTCTTTCTCTCTCTCTCTCTCTCTTTCTCTCTGGCTCCCTCCTTCTCTCTCACTTTCTTTCTTTCCATACTAATAATTTCACTCTCTTGGAACCAACTTTGCTCTGTATTGGTTCCTCCAGCAGCTGAAAAGTCGTACAGACACAGTCACCTGTGCCAAGAGACGGGTATAGTTATAGCGGAGAGATATAGAGGCGTTCATTGATCGTACCAATGTGCAAAAGGGGCACGATTCACGCCAATTCCAGTGTCAAATTGTTCGTGCTTAAGCCCTTTAACGTTTCGATCTTAGCTTCTCTGTGTATAGCTCTCCTCAACGAGTCCTCTCCCGCGTTTTAGCTCCGGCTACCAATTCAGTTGGGACAAAGTTTTCCAAAATGGTGCATCGGCCAAGTCCTGCAACCGAGTGGGACACAGGCTTCCGGCCTTTTCCCCCGTCGCCCAATACATCCATAGAGCTACGTGGCGAGAGGAAGAATGCTGCTGCAGCAGTACAGCATCACCCATGAACCTAACAGCACAACCATCCCCTAATCCGTACGTTCGAACTACCGTACGAGAGTCTACCCTTTTGCGAGCCAGACGCCTTCTTCGTGAGATCGTTCAAAGGACCTTTATTCGTATACGTATGTGAACCTTTACAAACATGGACTTGCACGCCAACTATATTCGCGCGTGCGTGTGTGTGGGTTTCTCGGCCATGGCTAACAATAAAGGGCTCGTACCATGAAGTTGATGAGTTATCGAGTCCCGGAGGAAGAAGTGAGGAAACGAATCGAGAGCGACTACAAAGACATGAACGAGCTATTGATATGTATATAGAAATTACATGCAGATATATTATTTCCATGTTCGCCGATCCGTATAGGGCTCCTTGCTTGTACACATGCCTGCAGGTAACTTGCCATTCATGGATTCTCCCGTGAATCGCGCGGTTATCGTTTCTTTGTCGTGTGTTCCATCGCCAAACTTCGATACCTACTCGTTCAATATGTATATATGTGCATTTTTTACAGAAGCTGCTATAAACATTAATATTCCATTGCTCTGCCTAGGGACATCAAAGAAAAGCTCGAGTGAAAAAAATAGTGTACTACTTTCAATACCTTTTTTTTATGTCTTGCAATAAATTTATTGCAACACTCTGTTTATTCATGAAATTGGAAGTGTTGAACTTCTCATGGTCCAATTGGTACTCCGTGATTTACAGAAGTTTCCAGCTTTCGTAGAGAGGCAGAATAGAAATGTTTTGCTATAATGATTTTGTGTAAATTAGGTAGAAATTCGAGGCTCGTTCGCGCTCCATTCCATCTCCGTAATTTGGGCAATTATTCTGCTCGTGTTACTCTGCAAGCGTGGCGCTCCATCCTCGTCTCGAGATTCCCCCTCTGGGATCCCTCTCGACGGCTGTTACGAGGCAGTGATCTTCCCCAAGTTGACTATCGAGTTGGCAAGTTGGATGTTGTCCCGGAAACTGCTTCTCACTGCTTTTTCTAACAGGCTCTTCCGAATAGAATCTTATAGGATGTGCCAAAATTCGCCTTCCAGACTTCGTCGTTCGTGAGACTTTCGAAGAATATTTAGGAGTGTTTTATGACAAAGTTACCAAGGAGAACGTGAAATGGCCTCACCTTTCTACCGGTGTACGCAAGTGGCTGGCAGCCTCTGACGTCAGTAACTTGTACCGGTACAACTCGATGGAACATGGCGAAAAATAACTCTTTCTACAGTTTCAAAATTTATCAAATCCAGTCCATTTCGAGCATCTGTTTTGCAGAGCCCTGTATATTGTATCCAGTTGCATGTTAAATGCCTGCTCGCGATACCCGTTCGATTAGCCGTCTCCCGGAGCTTCGTGAAGCTCCATAACATTATACATAAGCAACGAGCCATGTACAGTGCGAGATAATATCTCTATATTCTATGTATAGGATACAAAGATAACACACTGTCGCGAAGTTGGCGTAATTGGGCGAGCCCATACAAGATTGAAACACTTGGTCTTCTCTTCGCTTCTGAAGCCCTTCAGCCTCGCTGATTTTGTTGCAACTATGTTTCGCAGAAAGCACCGCGGAATGAAAAACATTGACAATGTCCCTGGAAAAACGGTCAGCTGCATTGTTCTGAAACTTTATTGAAGAGCTGAATTCAAATGATGCGATGATGATCATTCTTGTGAAAGTAGACGCGTAGGCAAAAAAAAATCACAAAGGTCACCGAAGGCTTAACCAACCATAGATAAAAGTCCTCATTGACGTTTCGAGATTATATGGATCATGTTTGCCTTTCATTCAACCCTGCATGACGTTCTAATCCACCGAAAGCTCTGAATCTGAATTATCTGGCTTTTTATAGCTGGAAATGATTTTTCATAGTTACGTTTTTACCCGGAAAGCTCCAACCTGGAAAGCAGCGGGACATCATCAAGACCCCTGAATCATTAATTCGTATACTAATGAATGAACGGAACATCCCTTTGATCATGCATCGAGATTAAAATGTTGATGGGAAATGGCACCAACTCGTGTCGACGTACGGCTGGATGACTGATTTCATATGCACTGTGTGTGAAAGGTGAGAAATTGCATGACACGAAGAGAGGATGACGAGCCAGCAATTGTCCAAAACGAGATCGCTCCCTAAGTGGCATAGCTCTTGTCGTTGCCACGATACCTCCAATCATCGTCGACGGCTCGTTATAAGGCTTAAGGTCTTGAGCGTCGTTTCCTTGCAAGTTTTAGCCTGCCAACTGAATCTCCGCTCTTCTTTCCAGCGACTGGCGGATGTAAACACGTTAATAATATCCGGCAGAATGATGAAGCGTCTTAGGATTCCATTGAGGACAAAAGCCGGTAGAAACGAGGATGAACGTTGAAATAAGTTGGAGTCTGGTGTAAAAAATCAAAGATAATATCTTTGGAGCTCTGCATGCTCGTCTACGGATGCCAGTCGAGTTTTGCACAAGAGAAAGGAAAAGCCTATTACTGGGGGGAAAGCTGAGCTGATCATAGTTCAAAGTGAAAGAATCAAGACTCCGCTGTCTTGCCAGTGACGATAAATCGGATTTATAATCGCTGTCGTACTTTCCCTCTACATCCCCAGCCCCCGCAATTTACTGATTCCTTTCTTCATTGTTGAAGAGGGTGCAAAATTCGTCAGAATTACGTCATACCGTTTTCCCCTCTTGGTGCTCAACTTACTACCGAGATAGAACTCCCAAACAAGGAAAACTCCGGAAATCAGACAGCGAGGGGGAAACAGAGTCCGAGAATCCTGATACCTCGAAAGACAAAGGAACAAAAGCTCTGAAAGCAGTACAATATGAATGGCAGAGGGAAATATACGCACTTTCCGCCGGGTAAGTCGAAGGAACTTTGCAACTGTGGAGCTTTCAGTCCCAAAGACTGAAACGGATATGATTCTTTCAAAGCTTTTGTTACGCTCGCCCGCACCCATTGAAGCTTCAAACCTTATACCGGATCCTCAACCTTGCAGC
Source organism: Hyposoter dolosus (assembly GCA_963921915.1). Classification (NCBI taxonomy): domain Eukaryota; kingdom Metazoa; phylum Arthropoda; class Insecta; order Hymenoptera; family Ichneumonidae; genus Hyposoter; species Hyposoter dolosus. The sequence continues at coordinate 11,610,416 of OY998136.1, read as the reverse complement.
CAATATACCGTCGCGTCGCTATATACGCGTCTATAATTACATGTCGAACCATCGGCGTATTTCATGAACAGAATTCGCTCTTTGGCTCTCGAAGATGATTAAGAAGTATCGATCCTGCTTCATCTACTATATCCCTCCACCGTAGAATTCTCTACAGATCTTTCCTCTCTCGCTTCTCTTTTTATTGCAATGAGAAGTCGACGCGCGATCTTCCGCCTTTTCGCCCTTGCTGTTCCGAGATTTGATCAGCACGACAAACTCTACTTTTTTGTTTCTATATACATACATATAGATTGGCGTATTTTATGTGTACGTTCCCTGATATACCGCCGGTCGTTGTCGTGTATGAACGGCAATGCCGGCAGCGTCTGTTGAATTAGTGCGGATGATTAAGGATTAACGACTTTTGAAAATCTCTTGTGAAGGGCACCGCAGTTTATATATATCTATAGAGGTTCTTTCATATGCGTGTGTATGTATATACGTGCAGATAACGGAAACTATAGGGAAAGGTGTTGGAGTATCCGCGCGAAGACGCGGATTGGAACTCTCTCGCGGCGAATTCAATCTTCCTGAAAAGCTCGACTCCTGTACATGTATTGCTTTCGTCTACCTCAACGGTTGGTACTACGCCATCATCCTGATGTAGTTTTCTCAGAAATCTCTCTCTTTCTCTCTTTCGATGTATTCGCCTGGGAAAGCCCACTCCCTTTGCGTTTCAACGGAGACCCAGAATATAGGAACTGAAAGAGAGCGAGAGAAAGAGGGAAGACGAAAGTACACAGCACTGGGAATTACCGAAGCTGCAAGTGAAAGAGCCATTGAGAAGAGAAGGAAATTCGAAGAACCGGAATCCCAATTCCCCACGTACTAGGAGCGCAACACTGTCAAAGATCGTCTTGGTGTTACGTATTAACGTGCACTTTCTCATATTTTTTTGTTTTGTTTTTATTTTGACTTTCTCATAAATAGAGATGACTCGCAGAGATTGTTTTTTTATCTCTGTATACAACCACTTTGCCTGGAGACCCTATTCCTGCGCACACATTATCTAAATGAGTCGGTAGCTTAAGAGGCTCAAATTAAACGCAGTTTTCCGAAAAATCCTGACGATCGACGTACGAACGTTTTTGGCAATGACTTCTTTTTGCTTCACTTGCGATTTCCGTAAAAGCAATTTTACTATTTTCTCAACAAATGTATTCGAATATTGTATGGAATTTATTTCTCTGTAGAAAGTTTAATGACCAAGCGAGAAACTTTAGCAGTTGTTTTTTGTTGTTGTTGCAATGTTCCGCGATTGCTCTGCGAGAATTCTATTATAAGCCCTTTTAGGTAAGGGCTTTTAGGTAAGGTAAGGGCATGGGAGGATTGCTAGCTGAAAATGTATATTGTGTTTGCACTTTATGTGGTAAGAGGAGGAGTGTGCTGGTTTCTTGGATATTTCAAGTGGCTAACTAAGGTCCTTTAGGCGAATGGATAGGAGAAGGAGGGGCAGCGGCGGGTTATATAAAAAGTTGATGCTATTTGCAGTGCTGCGAGAGAGACTGTGATAGAAAAAGAGAAAGCAAGAGAAAGAGAAAGTAAGAGAAAGAGTGAGAAAGAATGAGGAAGAGCAGGAAACTAAAACTTGTCTGACCTTATCCTCTGTTGAATTAGGGGATGATTAAGGATTAACGACTTCGGGAAATCCTTTTGGGGAGGTGCTCTTGGCTGTGGCCGGAGGCTGTGGTACAGGAGATTCTCGAGAGGGAAGAGTAAAAGCGAGAGAGAAAGAGATATATAGAAGTCTTCAGGCTGAGCCGAATTTAATCTCTGAGGCAGGTGGCTCGATGTTAGAGGGAACCACGTGAACGTTAAGTAAGAAGAAGTACCATCTCTTGACGTTTTCGCACAAACTCACTATACCGATGCTAAGGCTCTACAGTGGCAAAGACAGCCACCAAAGCATTCATATCTCTTCCTTGCTTCCTCTTTCTCCCTCTATCACTCCAATGTAGAAGCAGCAAAGTACCATCTCAAGGCTCGTATAATTATAAACGCGTCATGATAGTCGAAAATCCCTCCTCTCTTGTAACCGCAAAGCTACAACGAACCTCTCAACTTTGTTCCCTCTTATACACCTCTTGAAACACTCTTCCGTCATTCCACTCTCCTCCTCTCTCACTCTCCAGGCATTGCTAGGGCGTAATGAGCATCAAAACAAATAAAATCTCCATTCCTCTCTCTGATTTTCAGCAACTTTCTCGGATACATATATTTGAGTACGATGAGTATCCCCTATTCCTGATGTGAGCAATCGTCATTGAAATTTCTCCAGTCTCTGCACTATTTCCACCGAGTAGATTGCTCCAAAACTTATTATGACGTTTATAAACACTCTAACGAGAGGCGCCAGCTTCATCGTCGTATGCTGGTCGACCTCATACGAACATAAAATGTACAGACACCGGTCCATGTCAAAGTATGATTCGCAGAATCAGTGAGCAAATATAGATCGTAGAATTCTAAAGGCAAAAGTCTTTTGACATTGTACCCTCTGATGCGGATAATTGATTCGACAGTCAGTAATCCGTAACACAGCCAATCCGATGAGTTCCGATGGCACAGCACCTACTGCCGCTCGCCCTCGAATACCCAATTGGCCCTCCTCCTTTTTATAATTATCTCGTTACTGGTTGGGTGCGGGAAGAATAAATTATAGAAGATCTTCCTCTTAGAATTTGGTGAATTAAATGTTTCCGGGAAATCCTGTATATATTTTTTTTTTGTACTTATTTTTTATTCCGTTCATTCTGCACTCTCTCCACTTCGGCCATTCACCATCGCAAACGCGTATATTTCCACGCAAGTTTTTTTTTCATCTCTTATTTCTTTCAGATTGGAATTCCGCTCTATTCATCATATTGAACGGAACGAAGGAGGAGCATCTGGACATGCTCGACGGTGGAATAATTCAGCGCTTGCTGGAAGAAAAATGGAAAACGTTTGCACGCGTGAGACCGATTTTTTTCTTCTTAATTACTCTACACCATTTTTATCAACTTTTTTCACATGTATAACTGACATTAGCATCAGGCTCTCGTAGATTTTTCGCTCTTTTTTTCTTGAACCTCCAGGTGACTGTCCACAGTTGTGATTAATATTTGGTCTGCATTTTTTTGTGCTTCTCGGTCGCAAAAAAAGTTGCAGTTTCTCAAGAGACTGATAATTCTGGTTTTTCATCTGACATCGTTGTCTCTGGCCGTTTATTTACGACCGGCCAATGTCGAGGCTGACATGCTCGCATGGCCCGAAGAACTCACCGACGTTGGTCGTACCATCGCCGAATCCGTCACGGTCCTTGGTGTCCTTAGTTATATTCTCGTCCAGCTCGGTGGCGAAGTCGTCAATATTGGTCTCATCTCTTTTTTCAAGCAGCTGGTGAGTTCCGCGTATAATTCATTTATTATTTATTTATTTTATTATCCATTTATTAATAATTGATATTTAATATTTCTTCAAGCGGTCTCAATTGATAGTCTATAAATTCAAGATACTCTATCCGTTTAATCAAAAGACGAGGAAACGTGTGTAGACGTTGTACATACAGATTTCCCTCCCGAGTGAGTTGAACGTTGCATCGAATCTGACGAATTTTCTGTTTGATTTAACATGTCTCAAGAGTCACGAGCCAGCTAAATTCATATTCCTCATCAGCAATATTCTCATTCTCGCTTGTATACCTTATCGTATCGCTGGAGATCGTCATTCCGAGGATGCTATCCTCGTCATAGCTGTACCAGGATCGTGGTTTCTACTCATGTTCTTTGCTGGGTAAGAATTCCATTGGGCATTCCTATATATACAACACCCATCCTAGGTATGCCTTTACTAATTAATACATAGAGAAAGCTTTGTACAAAGTTACGGACTCATTCCAAATAACTGAAATCCTCAAGCTGACTGAATGACTTTCGAACATTTAATCTTACGGAAAATGACAAAAATCGTCGTGCCTCTGTAGGCGAGATAAGAGAGTTAGCGAGGTCAGCAATAAAAAAACTTTTCCAGTCGGGCCTCTAATCGTAAACTATTTTCGTGAATTAAACACAGAATGAAGGGTTTGTATGACCATAAGAACGTGCGCAATTTTTTTTTTGCTCCATTTACGTATGCCGTTTTATCCTTTCCCTTCCTCTCTCACTCTCTCCTCCGCTCTCTCTCTCTCGTTCTCCGTCTCGTTTTCTCCCAGCCCGTAATAACTCTTTTTCCCAAGTGTATAAACGTTTTACACAAATAACACGATAGTACCACTACGCACATACCTATACAAATGTATATAATAATCTATATGTGTACATGAGTGTATTTTAAAAAATACACACACAAGTGGTCGTAGCGATGCACACTAGTGCGCGAAAGGTGTGGTGTATGTGCTCGTGTAAATGCGAAACGACACGAGGGGGATGTATCTCGCGTGGAGGCGCGCATTCTCCAATTTCTCTCTTGCTCCATGTGTGTGTATATATATAAATATATACACGATTGGTCGAACTACAACGAAGCACGTTGTAGAGCAGCACGTAAACCAGCTACGTATTTACGCGAGTTAATTTACAAGTGGCGCGGTCCCTCGAGCCCTTTGAATGGCACGGCTACAATTATTCTCATATAAATATATATATTTACATGGTGAATGAGACTGAGGCAACGTGCATACTATATACAAGTTCTGATGGCCCGATCCAAGAGTGAGGCCGTCACGCGACTCGGCTAATACTCACCCTCGCGCGCGCCCAACTCGCCTCACAACCCTTCTTCAATTCCCATTCCGCTACTCCTGAACCAGGATTGCGAAGCTGCATGCACATGTCGTCCATCAGCTTTCATACATTATAAAATCAAATTTTTATTCATTATTTGAAATTCCTTATACATTTGTCTACTGCTTTATATATACGTGTCCACTTTCCTTCAAATGTGCTATTCGCGATGAATTGACAAAGTTCCTTTTTATCCTTTCGATCCTCGAGGGGTCATCCGAGCTTTACACTTTGACTCTGAACTGTATAATAATAATGCTTTTATTTTCAAATATTGAGTGAGGAGTGTCCCTGTGACGTCATACAATTATTTTTTTGAAAATTGTGTTTTTTTTTTTGTGATTTCTATACAAAACTGCTGGCTCGGAAAAAACCGTTCGTAACAGTCTTCGTGGACGGAAATACGTTGCAATAAATTTGTTGGAAAAATTTTAAGAATGGACATTTTCCTATGCGGAATTCGAGCTTCACCGCGTCCTTGTTCGATTCCCATTCAAATGTTTTCCCAGCACGTGACAACTGATTTATTCATTTTCTTCGATATACGTCGATTTTCGGCGTTGCTGGATTTCTTATGGACAGTTTTCCATAGCTACGTAATAATGAATATGCCGTAATGGTATGTAATCGAAAACCGATTTTACATCATGAGTTTCTTCGCGTGAAAGATTAATCGAGTTTGTCCGAATGGTTCTCGAGTGACAAACGGTCAGATGTGAGGACCGACGGACAAATATATTTTATCGTCCTAATATTTCTAAGGCTTGGAAATTAAAAATTGTATTTTTCGTATTCAAATTTTCGTATTCATTAATTATTATCATTATTATGATTATTGTTATTATTTATTTACGTTCACAAACACATTCCTTATCACAATGGAATTGTCTTTCATCTCGAGAGAACAGAAGTTCCACCCTCTCGTACAAAAGCATACAAGAAGTACAAAGCTCTCTCTGTGCAGAAACGTTAGCGAAACGTGGATGCATGTTGGACGTAAATGGTAGGTGAGAAATAAGGGAGGTGATTTATCATTTCATTCTTTAGCTCTATCTCTCTCTCTCCCTCTCTCTCTCTCTCTCTCTTTCTCTTTCGCACTGTTTTTTCTCTCCGTTCTTTATCCAGGACAAGTAGAAAATCGATATGTTAGTGTTGAAGACACTCGGACGTTGTTGAATAAATGATGGCTTCTACAGTTGTTCACCAGTTTGATAATCTCTATGATACTATTGTATGATTGACGTATCGATAGCTCGATCGAGTATTCTCGATTATTCTCTGAAATTTTCCTACTATACTCACAATTGGTAATACATTCTTGACATTTGAAAAATACCGAATACGACAATTTCTTTCAATAACTTATCACACGGACATGTATGGAATATTTTTTCATGGCGAGGAAGAAGCCATTCCACGATAAAAATCCGAGTTGAACCGCAGAAGCTTTAAACTTTCAAATGTCATTTTGGCGAGCATATATGAGAATATATATGAGTACGTGGCGGGAGAGTTCGTGCCATTCGTCTTCGAGGCGATTTTTAGTATGAAATCGGAGTTATGAAATGGTGCGTCGAAGTGTTTTTAAAGAGAGATTCGTCGTGGCTTGGAATATCGGAAGTCGATAAACTTTTCTCGATACTATATAGTACGTATTGGAACGTTTGTGAGCTTGATTCTTTCTCGCTCTCGCTCGTGCTCTGTTCTTTTTTCGTTGGTGGAGTACTCGGGGTATACTCGTTGCTTGGTCGTGCGACTCGGGCCAACGGGTAGCCACCAAAGAGTCTAGAGAGTTTAGACTTGGCTTCTTCACAGGAAAATACCAGAAACTTTTTTTCATCGAGGGATGAGACCGGAGAGTGTGTGTGTTCCTGTGTAACGGAGAAAGAGACGAGAAGTTAAAAAAAAAAATATATAAAAATAAAATAAAGCCTCTTGCTCGTTTCGAACCTTCCGCTGTCTCTGTTTCTTCGCGCGTATCACGGTCTCAGCCAAAACTGCCAACAGCCTGAGCTTCAGTTGTTAACTCTCACACTCTTCTCTCTCTCTTTCTCTCTCTCTCCTGTTTCTCCCCATGTACTTACTAATATATGCTTTGCCAGGGAAGTTATAGGGCTGCCTCAATCTCGCTTTTCCTTTTAATCCAATCTTTACTTTCTGTTTCCTTAAAACTCTTTATTTTTCGTCCTCGTACGGTTTGCTCATGCCATGACGTCCTATTTCGGCACTCCCTTTCAATAACATTCCGAAGCATCGTACGATGATCTCCCGTTTACCCATTCAAGATCATCGAACGAAAGCGAGAAGCCTCACTGAAATGTAGTCAAAACTTGTGAATCTGAGTACGATTCAGTCTCAGCTATCCATGCAATTCTAGTGAGTGCAGCTGTGAGATTACTCTACGAGAAAGGCTCCAAAGAAAAAACAAGCCCGATGAGATCCAAACGAGAAAATAGAAGAGACAAATGCGTCAAGAGCGTGAGATTAGTGTTAACGAGCGTAGTTTGCGAGCATCGGAGTTAATCTGTCATTATCTTTCGGTATATGAGGTCGGCAAATGTTGCCGTTTTGCGAAGAATATCAAATAGGAGTTTTTAGGATGTTAAGAAGTAAATAAAACCAAGAAAAATGGATAAAGTAGCCATTCAAAGACAATTAATTACTCCAAGCGCGACGATGGTAAAAACAAATATATTTTCAATGTTTTCTATGTATGCAACGATTTGCAAGTATAAAATATATTATGGGAGTAATAAGTACATCTGTAAGCGTATGAGTAATAAACATCTCATGCACACGTCATCAAGTGGAGACTTGCAATCGGGAATTGCTTCGACTATAGTAATTATATAATTAACAGAAGTCACTATCAAGTAATACAAAACGAAAATTCGTGCACCGGGAAGTCAGCTCAAAAACCCTCGTCATTGAAATAAGAAGAAAAGTTAAACTCCACGACACCTGTAGTCGTTGACATTGAGAAATATCATTCGGTACACATTTATTTTCTTTTATTTGAAATCGTTGCTAGAGGCGCGTGAGTTGAAATTCGAGAACACCCTAATTAAGGACCTCTCTCATATATTAGATATGTATATAAACTGTAGGGTGGAGCTCCGGGGCTCAAATCTTTACATATACATATATATGTATAATTTTTATACACGTATATAAAGGGTGAGTTAAGCGGGGGTTGGAAAATGGAGGGTTGAGGAAAAGGGCCGCGAACGGTGGTGTGCTTCGTCCGCGAGTGCCGCGATATACATCGTCCACGTGACCAACATACGAACGACCGTTTGTTCCGACCGGGTGCAACCCCTGGGCTAACCAAAACTCCAACTCACCCCCTTCCTCACCTTTTCTCCTTCTCTCTTCGCCTCCCACCACTCCCTCACTTGTCCCCCCCCCCCCCCCCCTCCTCCTCCAACCTGCCTCGTTCCGACCCTTTAAACCATTCGATCGTCCACGCTACTCGTTTTCTCCTGGTTTTGGAAACGTAAAAAATCTCGGAAGAAAGAAAAAAGCAACAAGATGACGAGGAGGGAGGATAGGGAGGGGACGAGGAGAGGAGAAGAGAAGAAAAAAGAAGCCAACCACAGGCACGAGTTACACAGGACATAAAAATTTTCCAACTCTCTAACTTCGTTGTCGTGATTGAGTTGAGTTTTAGGGTCTGGTGGGCGACGTTGCAGGACAAGGGGAAATGGAATGAGAGGCTCAGATGAAACAAACTTAGTGACCATCAAGGCCAACCAAGCACATATACGCTTTTCGTCTATACACGTGTGTAGTCTTGCGCGTGTCTTTGGCCATAGACGTTTACCCACACACGTGTTTGTTGAAGTAACTATCGTTCAAAATTTGGTAGAAGCTAAAACGGCGAACAAACGGTGGTTGCTTGGCCACCTAGAAACGACAAGAAAGTGAATTTACTCATCACTCGCTTTTAACAAGCTCCCTTGATCTTTCCCCTTATCAAATTATCGCTTGCCCATTTATTTCAAATTATTTCATTCGACGAGCCTCATCATGAATCAGTGCACAGTAGATGGAATTTACGTGTTCATACATTCCGCAGAAACAGAGAACGAACCGTTTTTGGTCCATATAATTTAATTATTAATTCGTAGCTATTTCAGGGCAAACGCGTAGACGAATTTGAATTCCATTAACCGAGATGTAGTCAGGACGATTCCATAGAGTCGTGGCAAGCTCAAATCCTGGGAAACAAATATACTCTATTTACATTCAGAGAAAGGTTATACTTTTGCAACTAAGATTTGTGCATTCTCGTTGATCTATTTTTTGCTCGCCATAATGATTCACCAATATTATATATTACGGATTATAATTTACTGGGAGAAGGGTATTCGCTTCATTACCAGGAATCAAGAGATTCTATCTTTTGACGTGAATAAAATTAATAAATAAATGTTGAAAATAAGCAGAATGAGATCGTTAGGCGTATCGGCATGGAAACGGATAGGGGTCGAATAATAAAAACTTTTCTCGGTACCAATAGAGAATTAAATTTGGCATAGAAAATGCATTTGAGCAATAATAATACACGGATGAGTTGTATTTGTATGGGATGGTGGCAATTCTGGACTGGCTGACGGTCTCTGAAACGTGCACTAACCAATTTGATATTTCGAGAAATGGGAGATCAAGAGGAACAAAGAGGGAGAGGAGAGAGGGAAAGGGATGACAATGGGCAGTATACAAATGGCACAACCATGAGTCGTGTTTATACCGTGAATTCTCAACGTGTATAGCATTTGCGTGTGGGATCGTTACGCGATACCTTCCAGTGAGATTAGGAAGTACTTTGATTACCGATCGATCGATAATATACACGCAATACCAATGTTCCAATTCTCTCTCCCTCTCTCCATCTGGCAATCTCCTCCCTATTTCAAATCCATCCACATACACGTTACGTTCGAACGCATGCAGTATCGGCACAACAATTGACTCTGTCGCACTCCCAATCAAAATTCCTATGCCCTCACTCTGCCTCTGCCCTAGCGTTTAGAGCCATTTTACATCGATTTGGAACTATTGGTAAACGAGAAGCCCTAAACAACTCGATTTAACACTTGGATCAATACCAATCCGGTCCTTTTGTTCGCCAGCTTTCGACTTATCTACGTAAGCTATGAATCGGTTGTACAAATAAATGATCGTGGTAGAGAGTGTGCGAGAAAGAGAGACCGGCAGAGAGAGAGAGAGAGAGAGAGAGAGAGAGATGAAGCGAGATCAGCCAGTTTGTCGCTTCAATAGATAATGACGAAAGCTCTAAATCTACGTATATTTATATATCGATGCGTATGTCTCTGTTCATGTGTGCGTATTTATATAGCTATGTATAGTACGATTATAACGACGTGGCATTATAATGACCGTTCGAAACGTGTTCGGCTTTATCTCGTTCACAGAGCGGTACGACTGACCGGGCCGTTCGTCACGATGGTCTACAGCATGATAACCGGTGACATGCTGACCTTTGGCATCATATACATGGTCGTCCTCTTCGGCTTCTCACAATCCTTCTACTTCCTTTACAAAGGCTTTCCCGGTGTCAAATCGTCACTTTATAGCTCTTATCACTCGACCTGGATGGCCCTCTTTCAGATCACCCTCGGCGATTATAGCGTAAGATATTTTTTCATCACTTTATTTATTATTTACTTGCTCTTGTACTTTTCTCCCGGATTTAGCGGGGCTCGTTTGGACGTTGCATGAGATTTTCAGTGTGAATGATTCTCTGCTTTTCTATTAGATCATGTTCATGGAATTATGGGATAAAATATATTGCTTCCATACGCTCCAACATTTATGGGCATCGCATTTGTCTTCGATAATCAGCATCAGGGTTGCTTCTGCACGAAGAAAAAGAAGAAGAAAAAATAACCAAATAAAGAAGGGAATTGATACGGGTTAATTATTTTGGGATGATAAAGCATAGAGTTATATATATAGGAGGGAAGGTTATTGCGAAACTCCGTTTATCACGCCTGCATAGCTGGTCTCTGGGATTCGCACCGAGTGGAAGGAAACACAAGGGCGGGAAAGAGAAGGAAGAGGCCACGAAGCTCTAGTGTTTCTCATAGCCAGAGGAGAGAACATTAATTGAGCCGGATAGAGTGCATGAACGTCACGCGGAAAAGGGAAAGGGTTACTCTTGTTAGGGGCCGCTTGCCACCGCTTTCCTAACTTCTATTTTCAACCCCTATATTTCTCATACACCTCTCGGTTCAACCACCCTTTTCCCCCATTCACTTTTTCCTTTTCGTACTCTAGCTCTCGCTTTGCTTCGCTACGAATCGAGTGGGAAAGAAGGATTTTTTTTCTTTCGTTTTTTTTATTTTTTTTTTTATTAGTCGAGCCGAACTCCAGTTCCAGTTGAGAGGCTTCAACCCCCTCCATAACAACCTCGTGCTGGATCTTTTCGCAAGGATGGGAGAGAAGATATGGGGAATGGGGTATAACTGGAGCTCCTACGTGGTACCGGTCATAGTCGACAACGCGAGCCATGAAATATCGCCCGTCGTCCGGTCAATATATTGCGGAGGCAACCCTGCTTTTCCATCCCCTCGCTCTTCACGAACCACCCTTCTACCCGTTTTCCTATATTTACTACAACCCCCTTGGAGAGGAATACGCCCGTGGTGGCGCGTGTTCGCGCGATCCGTTTAACCGCGGACGCACGCCAACAGCATAAGCCTCCGATCTTTTCCAACCCCTCCCTTCATCCCTTCCGCGCTCTCCTCGTCCTCCTTTCTTCCACCTTTCTATATTTCTCTCTCCCTCACTTTTATACGTGGCTCTGGGGAAAAATAAGAATGCCGGAAAAACTTGCTATGGGAAGGAAATAAATGCCGTGCGAGTTTCTTCTCAACGATATATATGAAGAAAGGCGAGGGACAACGCGGAGAGAGAAAGAGGAAATTGCTAAAATTTCTCTCTTCATTCTTCTCGTATATATATGAGTTATGCTTCGCCAAACGAGACAACGTCGTCCCATCACTTCTCTTCATTATGTCCACATTTTTTTTTTTTCATTTTTATTATCATTGTACTTCTCTCATCAAAAATCATTCAGAAATTTTTCCAATCTTTTTTATCCCCCAAACAAAAGTTGCTTCCCCACCAGAAATATTTCATTTTATGTTCTGAAAATTTTGACTATGGATTATTGTTATTCCAGTCACTGAAAGCAATATCCAACTCGTATGCATGAAAATTTATCATCATTGTTAATATTATTATTATTTTTATTATTAAGCGCAATTATTTTCGTGATCGAATGAACTTTGTTGATATAAAATTTTCGAATGCCTACCAGAATTAATATTGGGTTCATAGCTCGTGCGTCGAGCTCTAATGGTAAAAAAAATGAACGCAAAAAAATGGAGATTCCGGAAATGGTCGTTCTGCTGTGCAGGGCCCACGCTATACGTCATACAATTTTTCAGACTTGGTTGAGGCACGAATTTTGTCATTCATTCGACGAGCTTTCACCACGAATAATCGAATTACCAATATTCTCTCTCGTCGCTTCAACCTCCATCGAGGTATCTCATTTCCCAGACCCACTTTGTTCGAGATGAAAGACCGTCGCAATTAACGCTTCTCCTCTCGTGTTGAAACTCATCGTTTATTTTCTTCTTTATTTTCCTTTCATGCTCGATTGGCCTGAATCTCTAAACGAAAACACTTTACGACTACAATTTCAAACGATTATCAACTGGGGAAACGATATCATCCAAAAGTACTCGGATTTGAGCTACACGACTTATCCGAATCTCAGCAAAACTGTGTTTGCCATTTTCATGGTACTCGTGCCAATCTTGTTGCTCAACATGCTTATCGCCATGATGGGAAACACTTACGCTCACGTCATCGAACAGAGCGAAAAGGAATGGATGAAGCAGGTGCAACTAATTTTCAATCAAATCGAACGAAAAATAGGAAAATCGGAGGCTTTATCAGCAATTTTTTAATATTGCTTCATTGTCTTTTTTTAGTGGGCAAAAATCGTAGTTTCTCTTGAAAGAGCAGTCTCTCAGAAAGACGCACACAATTATCTTCAAGAATACAGCATAAAACTCGGTCCAGGCGATGATCCAAATAACCCGGCCTCGGAACAACGCGGTGTGATGGTAATCAAGAGTAAATCAAAGACCAGAGCCAGACAACGGAAAGGAGCGGTCGCTAATTGGAAGGTGAGATTTGAAAAAATGTTCAAACTTTTATTGTCAATTATTTCAAATTTATAACTAACTGTCCAGCCCATTTTTCATCGCGAAACGCAACAAACACTTAAATACTAAAAATCAATCCCTTCTCGATCATAGCGTGATCCTAATTCTCTAATCAATATTCAAACCGTAATTGCTAGTGGAAAGGTCTTAATGAATTGTACACAAACGTTTTACGAGTGTCGTAATTAAACCCAAATGTCATAAGCTAATTGCGACTCTGATAGCCTGATCGAAACGTCATTTTCAAACGAGCCTCCATTAATTACTAAATAGTTTAATTAATCTTGAAAAGCTTTATTGATTGTATCAATTTACCTTTTCAACACAAAGTTTGATCGACCGAACAATTATTGTCATTCCGACTTGGATAACATTTTCGATTATATATTATTAAACCCGGGGACAACAATTATCGATGATGACGAAGTTTCTTATAGGACACATGACCTTTCGAAGCAAAGGTCTCCGAGTTAATTCCTTCGAGACTAATACGATTATTCGAAAGCTTTTGATAATAATTCTCGTTGTGAATGACAAAATGACAAAAAAAGGTCACCCACGTCGAGACAGCTGGTGCAACACGACCTTGTGGCTGGCGATCCGAATATTTCCATCAGTCCCGTCACGGATAAAGGGATAAAGGAAAAAAAAAAAACAAAAACAACGAGAATTACTTATTAATTCGGGTGTTCTTTTACCTCGTGTATGTATTTTCAGCGCGTGGGTAAGGTCACGATAAATGAGCTGAGAAAACGCGGAATGACTGGTGAAGAATTGCGATGTATAATGTGGGGTCGAGCCTCATTTTCTACCCCCGTAAGGGCCAGGTACGATTAATCAATTTTTCACTCATAATGTCCATCCCTTGATAATCTTTCAGTAAAAAAAAAAAAAAAATCCATTCATGAAAAGATTAGAAAAAAAATGGCCTGTGTCGTTGGGTATCAATCGAATGTAACGAAAAACTTATTAAAAATTGACGTTTTTGTGAACGCATTTGATATACAAATGAAAGTAGTGATTTTTGCTATACTTTGTACTTTTCATTACACTTCGGAATCAGTCCGAACATCGGTGAACTGGAAATGGGAGCGACGAGCGGAGTTGCCGGAGGTTTTGGTGACGCTCTGACCGCGGCTCTAGACGTCATGGTCTTTGCCCACGACATCGACCTGACCACGGTTACCGAGAGAATACCAACTACGGACTCTGCCGCCAAAGCAGCAAAGTCACAGCAGCACCAATATCACCAAACCAAAGTGCCTTCAACCTCCGTCCCTGACTCCACCTTCACCACCCTTATCCAACCACCAGCACCGAAATCTTCCTCGACCTGCTTACAAACGACTCCGACGAACGAAAATCACGACTTGGCTCGAGCCAACGTATCCCGATTGACGCAGGACGAAAAGACGAGATGCCAAGTGGACAAAACCACCGGTAAGTACCGAGACTAAATCTCTCACACTGAAACAAAAAAATCGTCACTCCATACGCGCCCATACGATCGTCAGAACTTTTATTACGCGCGATTGATTTCCCTCGATTCTGAACCTTGCTTTCTTTTTTTTCAACTTCTCCGTTTTAGTGTCTATAAACTTTTTTCATCATTTCATAGCTGCATCCAATATCAATGTGCATCAATTGCATTTCTACATTACAGTTAATAAATGCACGATTTCTTTTGAGCAAGGCATTTCAAATTTATCGCTGATTCGTCTCAAGTACATCGGATAACAATCAGTCTATTTTTTTCTACGACCCTGTGATTTATGTACTTTCAGTTTGCCGAGCTGATATTTCGATTCTTATGTGATCCGCGATAGATAAAATGTAACGGACACAGTTATGTCTATATTTGTGCCATAGAGAACTGAGAGTAAAGAACAAAACTGCACACAATTCAATGTACAGGGTGTCTCGGGTTCGACGATGCAGAACAATGCAAAATTGTGTCTCATCGAAATTTCCCTCGACAAGTTGCAATCGCGATAACAACTCGTCCATTTTTGACAGAATTAAGACATTTCTTTCGAGTTTATTTCCAGCGAACAACTTTTCCGTACGAAATTGTGTGCTCATGAAAATTAATTCTATATACTTTCGACCCATCTCCCTGCATTTTGATACAATGTGAAGTTGAAGCTGGAAACTGTGAGAAATTCAGTCATTAATAACTCATCGGGAAGAGTTCGGAACAATAAAACGATATGAAAGTTCTCTGGCTCGGCATTCAATGTTCAACTCAACTTTGAGAGTTTGATGATGGTCAGACACCCTGTGTATATAGATAGACATATAAATATTTATATATAGAATACGGAAGAGAAACTCGAGCATCCGTTACAGGAGGGAATCCCATCAGCGAAAAGGACCAGCAGCCGAGGCAGCAGCAGATGCGGGAGAAAAGCGACATTGAAAATGTTGGCTGTAAAAGAATAAACGGTCAAGTTGAGCCGAATCAGGTACTATCGTCCATCGAGGAAACAGGATCGTCGAGCAAGAGGCAAACCGAGATCGAGAATCCGGATCCTTTATTGGATCTCGTAATCGCATCTGAGAGCCCGAGTTCCCAACAGGCGACCCTCCTTAAAATGGCTGCCGAAGCAGCTAGAATATCCTACGAAGCGGTAACCACCCCGAAAACCTCAACTATTGCCGCAGACATGACGCTCCACGATTCCCACATTCTCGAGAAATTAACTGGCCTCGGTGCGGTCATACCCGACTCCATGCTTCCCACCCTTAATCCACTAATTACCTCAGCCAAAAAGGACAAAAAATATCTCGTCGAGTTCAGCGACAGCGAACTTTGTGCCAGTGAGTTGACCTTGTATATATCTTTTATTTTTATTTTTTAATGAATAATAAATCATTTTCCTTTTCGGTGTCCCCCAAAGTTGTTCGATTGGTCGCGGCAACGAATTGATCCAATTATCGTAAAAATGGCAATCAACTTACTTGTGAGATTTCATTAATTATTCCTCTTCTTCGCGCGCATGGGTACAATCACGTATTTCTTTCGTACAAAGAAAAATTACAAAGCAAATGAATGAGTGATTGAAAAGTTGCAGAATAATCGGTAAAACGTTGTTCGAACATCGACCCGCATTTTTGTGCCTTTGCATTGATATTTTTCAACAACTTCTCTGAAAATTTGGGACAATAATTACCTCTCCCTTGTCAATGAATGAATAATGGATCGTGAAAATCAATTTTGTTTTTCGTCCGCTAAGATGACGGTCTTCTGGGAACCGAATCGAGACTCCGAAGAATTCGTTCGGCGAGTACGAGACTCTCGTTATCGCTAAGTAAAAAAAGATCGAGTCAGTCGAATAACACAGCGGGCAAAACCGACCACGAAACGACGTCAACGACGTCGACGTCGAGCGACGAAATAGAGAATAATCCAAATCGTCCATCGACGACTACCGGATGTGACGTGAAAATGGCGAATGCCGCAGAAAAATCCTCGACGATGTTGGACAAAGATTCGAAGGAGGAATCAAGGACGAAAAGCGATTCAGGAACGAACGTAGCCGTCAGTCGAGAAAATGGACGCAACGAGAGGATCAATAAAAATCCCAAACGACGACCTAAAACTGCGAAAAACAGGTAAAAATCCGTGTTTCACGTTCTCTCGAGGGGCAGTTTTCCACAGGCGACGACAATAACGCCCGGTCATTTCTTTCTCTAGTACACACTTTCCACCCAGCTCCCAAATACCCTCGCGTCGTTCCTCCATCCGACCTTATCTCAAAAGAACCCCACAATTTTTCCTCTTTCGTTTATTACTTTTATTTACAATTATTTCCCACATTTTCCTTTCCAAATGTCAAACAAATTTCGATTAAATTTATAATTATTTAATTATCAATTTTTCTTTCATTCTTGGAGCATTCCGAGGATGTTTTTTCCTCGCATAGAAAAGCCCATACGAATATATATTTACAAAGACTATACCGGCCGTCGACACCAGGGACCGGAATATTGCACGAAGCGAAAAAACCGCGACGATTCCGTGTACTTGCCCATCGCTGTGCGATCGTATATTTTTAGCTTAACGCGAAAAAAAATCACAAGGAACAAAAAAAGGAATAGGAAAAAAAAAACGCTTTCGAGGAAAAGCGAGGAATTTTGCGGGAGATGGAGAAAGAGGCAAAGAAGAGGAAAAAGTATCTCGGATAAAAAGGTCGAGCTCTTTCCTTTCTCTCTACTCTTGGTCAAACTCCTATCGGCAATACTCTCCACCCTTTTCCTCCTCCTTATCCCCCTCGTAAGTACACATTGCAGTTTTTGTGCAAAAGCTGTTTCTGCAATATCGGGACAACCAATTTTGACCAAATTTCTTTTTTCTCAACGATATTTATCAAATTTCAACTAACCGTATGCTCTCTATTGATGATTACATTTTTCCCATCAATATTATACTCAATAATGGAATTCGAAAACTTTTGCAATGTCACGTCGACGCGAGTCAATATTCAATAAAGTTCTAGTTAAACGTAAAATGTCCGAAATCATTCCCGGAGTTTTCAATCAATGGAACCAATATTTCCAGTCAGGAAAAAAAATTTCATTCGAGGTTCAATCCAAACGCCCGAAAATATTTCTTCGGTTTATTTTCCATTAGCAATGTTTATTATTATTACAAATATGTCACGTCTCCATATGGTATTCGCCTCAGTTGCATGGAACGTTCGATTTTTTTTTCTAGAACTATGACATGAAGGTTCGCAATTGCCTTGCTGAAAATCTGTGAGAGTTTTTCAAAGAACAATCAACGCATTGACGAAATTTCACGAAATAGCATCAACGAAGATTCAAAAATATTCTGTTCCCAAAAACACCTTCAAAAACCGCATTCAGAACAAAAATAGATTCTCCGATTAAACGTCAAATTCACAATAACTCCGGTTTGGAGATCGAGAGAGAAAATGATGGAAAGTCACTCGTCGAACCACGTGAAAAGCTGCGATCAGCCGGTCACGTGGCCCATAATCAATAAAAATTTCCATCAACCGCGACGAACGGGGAAAATTTGGGTTTGGAATTTCCCAAAGAGAAAAAAAAACAAAACACTCACAAATTCCAACCAACGATTTCATTAATTTACCAACTGCCACAGAAAGTTGCAATTTTTGGCAGTATCTTAAGAATCCCATAAAATATATTTGCTCGGGTCTGACCTACTCTCTCCAATTGTTCGTCGGATTCTATAACAGGAACATACTCCAAGAATTCAATACTCGTTAATTCACAATGAAAAAGAGCGACATAAATAAAACAGAAGGATATTTTGGATTGACAAGTTTCGTTCGAGATCGCTGCAAATGTCTTCCGGATCATAAATTATTCGCGACTGTATGCCCATTCAAAATCCTCATCTCCCAATGCTATTTACATTGTTTTTCTCATGCTTTTGAATTGGATCTGTCGAAGAGGGTCGAGTATTATGAGGGTTGTTTTATTTTGGACAGGGTATCGCCGAAGGAGTCGAACGATTTGACGGAACGTAAGAAGCGGGATGGTTCCGGTGACGGGCGAACAGGCAGAAGAAAGAGTGATAAGACAGCGGCAGCTGGGGAGGAAGAAGTGGCGGGGGGAAATGCTTCACCGACGAGTGATCCACTAGAGCCATGGAGTACGCGAGACATCAAGGACATGAACGCCATATTGGCCTGGCGTGAAAATGGACCGGACAGCCCTTGATTCGTGTTGATGAAATTTTACGTTATCTCCGCGAGATTCTCGCCCGAAGGGCGATGAGGTGTTTGTCAGCTATTGGATCGACGTAAGTGAGGGAGGAGGAGCAGCAGCTGAGGTTAAATCGAGGTAAAGAATAACTTCCGGCTGTCTTTCTTCGGCCATGACGAGTTGAACGAAAGAGCGACTGGAAAAAATGAAGCTGCGTCGATGGCCAAGACGAAAAAGCGATAATAAGTAACCCAAGAAACATCCGAGCTCGGAAGAAAAAGCAAACGTTGCTGAAAGTCGCAGAGATGAAGAAAGAAAAGGTAAAAAAAAAAGGTGAGAAAATTATCGGGTTAGGATTCAAGTGAGAAAAGGATTGAGATATTCCGGAGAAATGACTACCGAAGAGAAAGCTACGGAGGATGACGGAAAGACAAATATGAAGAGAGAACGGAAGGAAGATACATGGAGAAGACAAAGAAGAGAGAAAATCGAGAGGGAATGAGCTCGAGTTACCGTAAGCCCGTGCATGCTCGTTCAGAATTCCGTTCTCCCGGGAGTCGGAAAAGACTTCGGGAGGATCAAGTCGACGACCCGAAGGCATAATACAGAAAGCGCATTCATACACACGCACACACACACACACACACCACTGCTCTATATACACGGTCAACATGTTTACCGTCCAGTCTATTTACATTTGCAAGTTTTCATGTTTATACAAATTTATACGTAATCAACATTCTAGAAAACAAAAAATAATGTTCTTCTCCGAATAAGTAAAACTCTTTGTTGAATGAAAAATAATTTTCGATTCCAAGAAATAATTTTTTGATATTCCGACGTCCTTTGGCGAAAATATCGTTGAAAAAACAAAAGAAATTGATCATTAACCGTACGGCGATTTTTTTTCCAACTGAAAACTAGGAACTTCAATCGAATTTTCAATTTTTCGATCATCAGACGAAAAAGGTTCGTTCGATGTGGAAAGGCTCATAATATCATAGAGGGCATACGTGTACATGTGAAAATGGCTATAATCGGACAAAGAGAAGGATTTTGAGGGCAGAGAAAGGCCAACTGCGATATCGTGAATATGAGAGCCCATATACATGGACATGCACATATATATGTGTGTTTATATCCGAAAAACCTTCGAGTCAGCGATAAGCGAGTGTGAACAATAAACGAGTTTGGGAATCGTTTGTGGAAGGCGAATAAAGAGCAATGGAGCAAACTCGGGCTTGGAGGAAAATGGCCAGGATACACAAACCTCATTCACGATACGAAGTGCTTTGAAAAAAAAAGAGAAAAAAATAATAATACAAAATAAGACACGGAAAGAGAGGGTGGAAGGAAAACCTTCTTATTCCCTCCTTGATCTCTCTTGATCTCTCTTATCCATTCGTTCCTCTATCTTCGCTGCTATTCACCTTTTCATACCTAACAACAAAAAATCATTTTACGTGTATCGATAATATTCAAGAGAATTATTGAATAAAAGAGCACTTGCTATAAAAATTGAGATTTTCATAATTTTCCTTCTCTGATCGAGTATCCCAAAGAGATAGTTCCTTTTATGTTTGTGCAGAAGTCGTCCAACGACGCCTGGATGAGAATTCATTTATTTCTTTATTGAAACTTTTGTTTAATTGCTGCACGCTTGTAGAAAATAAACGTTGAACCAGGGAATAGAATATTTTGAAAAGCGTCGCAGATGTAATTTTATTAAGCAGGCAGCTCGACGAAAAAAAATAAAAGAGAGAAAGAAAGAAAACAATCCAAGTCCATGGTTTTTCTTTCTTTTCAATTACGAAAATGTAAATTTTCCAACGAGATTCCGCAGAGGCGTACATATATTTTATTCATGTTTTTTTGTTATACTCCTTCTTCGTCTTTTCGTATTATAAGAGAATAAAAATGTGTCTCTCATCGGGGGCTTTGAGAGACTCGCGGTGTTGCGGACGAGGCTTCCTCTCGTTCCTCTTTCTATTTATCTTTTCGTTACGAAGGAGGAATTGTTGCGTCACGTTCTGGTAATCGGGGATTGCCTTATTCAAGGGTAAATCCTTCTTTCGCGTCACGTAAAGGATGAGAACTGACGAGACGAGAGAAAAAATAAGGGAGAGAGAGAGAGAGAGAGAGATTTGAGGGAGAAGCGAGCGAGAGGAAGGATCGATTTTCGATTATGTCGACGAAGCCTTATCCGTAATGGGGTAGCTCGCGAACTTATGGAAAGTGGAACTTAAAAATGTATTTCCTAGCCCCGATTGCCATTTACCGAGGCCGACATGATCGCTCTCTCTCTCTTTTTCTTTTCCCCAAGGGTTTTTTCTCCCTCTACGATTTTTTCCTCTTGCTCCTCGGTACTGCGAAACGAGAATCCGGTTTGAGTTCCAAAGCAGGGCCAAAGTCTCTCGTTTCCCGTCTCTCTGGCTTTGCCTCATATCTCTGCCGTTATTGCAGCTCTCGCCTCTGCTTCTGGCGCTCTTTCTCAACAACCCTCTCTCCCGGCCTGCTCCCGCTTCCCCTCTCTTCGAATAAAATGGGAGCGACTCTCGAGACATTTCACCCCTCTCGCGTCTTTCCCCTAACCTATACGAACTAAAATAAGTTACTCCGCCGCTAATAAAAGAACATTAAATTTCAAAGAATAATAAAAAGTTTGAAAAAAGTTGGACCAACAAACGTTACAGTGTAAATTATCAAATAATTGTCCGCAATAAAAAAATATGTCGGCGCAAATAATAATTTCAATGAGTCATAGGGGTTTTAAAAATTTTTCACATACTCATCCACACACGAGTCCGCTATTTTTCTGACAGAAAAGCAAGCGCATCAGGAAAATTTCGCGCAAGAAACTGAAACAGGTTGAAAATTCTTCCATTCCGGAAATCATAGTCGAGGGAAATATACGTCAATGTGTGGAAGGGAAAAAGTAGAAAGAAGGGACAGCGACCGGATGAACGGAAGAGGATATAAAACATTTCTCCAGCCAAATTGAAACGTATTGAATATAAAGGCGCAAGTACCAGAAAACAAAAAAATAATATATCCATATATAGATGTATGTATTGGTGTATAGAAATATATATGTAAAAACGTAGCGAGAAAACGCTCGACTGGTGCGTTTAATTACAACGTAACGTAAAAATCAATAACTCTCGAGCTGCTTCGCGTATTTTATATGTATACATATATAAATGTATATAGTGACAGAGTGACGGGTTTGCGAGAACTCGCGATTGTTACCCCTTGATGCACTATCAATCTCAGTCTTGACGACCCACTATACCTCCCACTATTCGTTTTATACCGCCACACCTCTGGCTGTCTCTCTCAATCTCTCCATTCTCTGTTTCTCTATCTCCGGCTCATTCCACCTCCCCGCTCCCCCCCCATCTATCTCTCGCTCTCTCTCGCGCGCGCACTTTAATAAAGATTAATTATTCGCAAGCACACCCACAAACTCGCTACGATATTGAGATGGTCGATGTAGTCGCTGGAAACGCACGGAGAAATAGTGGGCGAGCTGGAGAGACAATTATCCCTTTACTTCTCCTTGGACAGGATTCCGAGAATTTGTTAATTAGCGCCGCGACAACGAGAAACGTTGGAGCTTCGCAATAGTATTTCTTTCCCTTCATTTTCCTCTCGATTTGTCACAAACAATTTATTCTCCCATTTTTTCTCTCTCTGCTTTTTTCCATCAACATATATATTTCCCGGCACGCGGTGAGAGCGTCAAAAACAATTTTCATGACGAATTCATTGAGCAAAACAATTGAAAAATGTTTACAGAATTCATTCATGACCAACGATCTTTCTTTAATTATCTCAAAAAAGAGTTTGTGCTAGTGTTGAAAAAGGTAAAACTTTGTCTCAGCAGTGAGAGAGCTAAAAGTTAAAACCAAAGGAGTGTTAAAAAAAAAGAGGAACGAACAACAAGAGGATAGCAGGGAAGGCGGCGACGATAATTTTCTGCTGTGTGCAGCTAGACTTCTTTTTCCGAACTTTGACACAAGCAGAACCCGATGGAAAACTAAATGTCCTAAACAACTTTTACTTTTTTACTCGCTTTTCACTCCCATTCGACCTCTCGTTTCCTCTGCAACTTGTCTTTCTGAAAAGAAGGTAAAAAAAAGTATCTTTTTGAGGCTACTCTTTGCCAATGTCGAGTTGCCCTCGCTTTTGCTCCACTTGGTCACCATTACACGTTTTCCTTTATTCTTGCGAAACTGTGTGTAAATGATCGACGTTTGTGGAGCTTCTTAAAACTCGTTAAAAGTCCTGAAAACCAGAATATTAACATCTCATTCTCTCCCGGCTACCTTGACAAATATAAACAAATATGCATGCAAGCTCGTCTGCAGAAAATGCACATACTATCTCGATGTAAAAATTTGGTGCATTTACAAGTTTTCGTGATTTCCATCTCACTCGCGTAAGTCGTTGCTGTCGAACGTCAGGAATATTGAAACGATAAAGACAGAGTGGTAGTGGCACACCAGACAGGATATCGAAAATAGGATAGCGCACGCGACCTAGATCAAGCTTTCCAACCAACGTAGGCGGACACTTGCAGACGCACACATACACACAATTTCACACTCGTTTCATACATGAAACAAGAACGATCTGGTTCGGCGCTCTTGCCAAAGTAACCGAGTTCCTAGAAGTTTGGAGTCCCCTCCCATGTAACTACTATTTATATATATATATATATATATATATATATATATATATATAGACGTATAGTTATTATGTAACTTAAGCTATACGAAGGCTTGTATGCGCGAAACTAGCAGCGATGGTTATGCACCGTCGCATCGACGAGGGAACGATCGAGACTATCAAATGTCGCGAGGACTTTTCACCCTGCTTGTGATAAAAGATAAGTACACACTCTCTGCCGTACTTGCCTGTTTCCTTCTCATCCCCGAGACGCCACCGATGCAGCAACCCCGATTCTTATTCCCCAGCTTCCTAACTTTGTACTTTGGCGAATTTTCACACCAATAATTAATAGCACAATATTCCTAACATTATGAGACATTTCGGCCTTTAACAAGAACACCCAACTATCGAGCAAATTACCTATCCACCCAACTTTTCGATTATTGACGTTCAACCTCTCTCTCCGCATTCCCCATTCCCGCTTCCTCATGGACCATGAAAAGTTTTACCTCGAATTTTAACTCGCAGAGTGAAAAGTTTTTCGCCATCCAACGGATTTCATTATTTCTGATTGATAAGGCTCGGTAAAAGCTCGAAATTTGTTGCAGCATTAATTTTTATGAGCCATATAATTTTCCAGTTCATTTACAGAGATTATTCATTATTTATTAACTTGAAACCAAAGAGATTAAATGTGTGTTTTATATTTATTTTACTCCCCGTACTATGTGAACGGTTCTAGCAAATTTATCAAAATTTTAACATCAATAAACTCGTTATCCTTCAGCACATTTCATTTCATCTGTATTGTGGTTCGATTTTCATCGTAATACGTTCTCAATTTGAGTTATCATTATGTTTGTAATGTGATCCATTGTACACAACTCTCGTACTTTTTTTCTGCGAAGCGTGCTGGTACATAATAAGCCAACTATCAACACTATGTCTCGTTCTATCTCGCGTTTCACTTTGACGAAGTCTTTCCTCAAGCCTGCTCGCAATAATTGGCGCGCCTCGTGCCTCAAGAGGGTCTCATCAGCACAAGCTGCATCAAGAGTGTACTACGAATCCATGCAGTATATCCGTATGAAGGAGGATGAGAGTTCACGAACGCATAGGAAATTTTGTGCTAAATCATTCCAATCTCTTCTTCAAATAGTTAATTAAGAAATTCTTGAAAAAAAAAAAAAATTATAAAAGTCATGAAAAATAATTTCACCGAAACAGAGTGAAATTCGCCTTTGGTGAAAAACAAAAGGCAACCAGTTTTCGGTGGTTGGGAACAATTGCGAAACGCAGACGTGACACGATCTTGTGAGCCCTTCGCTCATTACTCGTGCGTGTCTCGCGTCCCTCTATTCATCTGCCCTCATCTCTCTCACTCTCTCTGTCTCTCCTGTCTTCCGAATGTTTGGGGCCTCTTTTCGCGATTTTATGTTCGTGTACGCGTCGGTGCTTCTTCTCGCCATGTTGGTATACGAGTGAAAATTTGGCTTTGAGAAAAGACACACCCCTTTAACCTCCTTTCGTACACTGTCGTCGAGTTTCCCCGTATTTGGATTTTCCATCGAGACATGAAACACCAACGAGCTACCAGCAGTTTCGCTTCATCTCTTTCCTCCCACGGCATACCCCTCTATTTCTTACCACCCTCGCTCCTGCTCCTACTCCTGTTAACTAATGCGAGTTATTTCGTGTCAGGGAACGACGAGGACGACGCCGGTAGTCCCGGTTACTGCCGGCTCTGCGAGCGTCACACCATGTGTCTCTTTCCGGTACGTTTGTCACTATATAAATTGCATATATATATAAGCATGGCTAACACATATGTATGTCTGCACAAAATATTTGTACGAGCCATTCCACATCGGCTGACTGCGATCAACAATTATTTCACCGGTTCAATAACTTCTGTCTTATTATTCCAACTAAAACAATAAGCACCTTCAATTATCCATTTTGTCAGTTTTTCTTCAAACACACTTTTTTTTAACCCCGTAAATAATCGCGTTTGTTACAAATTTTTGATGGATATTTCTTCGTCATTTTTCTTTCCGGAATTTCATCAGCAGCAACAATGTAGAGTCACGAAAAATCGAAATATTGGTAAACATTTGTCTGCATACTAAACAATGCAAAATAGTCCCCTAGGGGCATGGCAGCTAACACGAGAAGATAAGGGTGACTGGGGTGATCAGCATGTTAGATCGTAGTATTAAAACACGCGGGATCACCGATCGTTCCACAGATATTTTTTGACAAATATCCTATTCCATGGTCATTGTTGTGCCAGCGTTTTACATTTATCGAGTGAAAAGGTCATTTCCATTGTTACACCCTATCGAAAATGGGGCTAATCCTGGAACACGAGTTCCGAAGCATGTTCATCTGAAAATTCATGCTTTATGGTCTGGCGATGATTTCTCGCCATTCATTGTTTTATTAGACGCCATAATAATAATGGAACATATGAATTTCGACGCTTTCCATTGTTTTTTTTTTTTTTTTGAATAATTATTTTCTATCCACTTATTCATTTGCCCCCATGCGAGTAAGCATTAATTTTTTTTTATTTCGTACTAATGTTCAAATAATAATGAATGATAAATATTTTCCTCTCTTTTGCGATTGCAATATTCTTTCTTCATAGGGAATTTGAATGGTTTTACTCCAACTAAAATAACCCATGCGAATGTAAACCTTTTGCACTTGGTATTAAAATGTCATCGTGCGAAGGTCCCTATACCACGCCCTGCACACCATCCGGTCTTCATCCCTTTCATACTGACGCTCACGTTCATCCGTGCGTAAAAAAAAATACCTACAACATTTCCATCTCGACGACAATCAGTCTTGACTGGAAGAAAATAAAAAATATTTGAATTCATCCTACGAGTCTCTCGCGTATTTTCGTGACAAGCTTCAAGGGATTAGTTTTTTTTTATGTTTTTGTGCCTTTTAATTTCATATTTACTCGGGTTAACGAAAACATTTTCTCTGCAATTTTCAAACGCGACCGTTTCTCTCAACATTCATTTCACAATGCTTGAATCTTTCGCCTATATATATCCTCACATATGGTTTTGATTTGAAATCGTCAATATTGTAGAAAAAAAAAAACAACACGATTTGGAAATTTACGTATAACGAGAGTACGAAAAATCCTATAGCACTGTACTAAATGCTCTACCCATAATATTATACGCGAGTAATAAAAAACCTGCTTCGGGACATTTCCAGGCCAGGTTCACTAACACACACCCCATTTTATCGATAATCCCTTAGAAGCAAGACCCCTCGAGTTATTTTCTCCACTTCGATGGTCCTCTTCTTGGATCGCTCACGGTCCATGCACTCCCGTCAAAGAGCCACAGCAGGCTCTCTTATCTACTGTATCCACTACGTACAGTACATACCACACGTGCTCAAGGCAATGGAGAGTAGAGAGAGTAAAAAAGAAACGCAAAGGATTTTTCACTGTATCCAATGTATCAAACAATTTGTATGAACGTAACTCTATTCGACTCTTCACGTTCAATCATAAAACCCTTCATTTTTTAATTTTCCCCATCAAAATCATGTCCGTACACTTATCGTACTCACTTCGTCCTCACTCAGTTATCAATATTTTTCATTTAATTTTTACATATTCATCAATGAAGTAATTAATATATATCCAAACATTATAGATAACGTGGATTTATCCACATTTCTCTTCAGGAATTTATTTCAACAGAGTCCCACGCGATGGTAGCTGTAGCGATGGAAAAAAACTTGCTCTGCTGCTCAAAAATACACACACACACACACGCACACATTTTCTACAAGCACGTGGATAAATGTAAATGTGTTTCTATGTGAGAACTTGGTCGATGTTCATTTCTCATGTTATACAGTTCGACGACGTTGGTGAAAAGTGCATCGACGTAGAAAGCGGCGATCTCGATCCCGAAGAGATACGATCCATCGTTCACCAGCACAATGTCCATCGCAACAACATTGCCAAGGGTCTTGAGACCCGTGGAAATCCTGGACCGCAACCACCCGGCAGAAATATTATGGAACTCGTATGTAAACAGCAGCTCCCTTATATCTTGTGTGTGTTTTCGTATGAAAAAAAAAAACTAGGGGAATGAAAAATCGTGGGGGATGAAATATGAGTAATGAATCATGTGTTCTTACGTTTTCAATGCCACTGAAACAAGCACTATCTACCAAGTTCGATCCAACCGAAACGAATAATTTCATGCACCGACAAATTCCATCTTTTTTCATTTTATTTTCTCATTATTCATCGAATATACAAAAACAAAATTAACCAACAACAAGATCTTTGGTGTCTTCACGACTGATGGTTCTTTCATTTTGTTCTCTTGCAAAACCTCCACCAAAAATAATCAATCACTTCGAACGATAATGTTTATGCAGCTAGGAAATAAAAGTTTTTAATTTATTTCGAAAGCAAAACTTCTATGCCTCGGGGATTTTTCATGAATTCATAAAAGGCAATGGAATGAATATTGTTGAGGAAAGATTTTAAAATCCGTAGGATAACTCGAGAATTCATAATAAACGAAAGAAAAATTCTCAGTCCGACAACCATAAACCTCTCTCGAAAAGCCATAGCCATATTCGAGGCTTAAAAAAAATGATAACTTTCTGACAAACGACAAATTTCAAGAAAAATTTCATGTTTATGTTTTTTTCTACTTCGAGGGTCAAATTTGGATCTCACTAACATGAAATGTCCCATACGTGCTTGTGCGAGGGTTCTTCACATGTTTCTTCGCGTACACATAGTTGAGTTTTTGCCCTGGGGTGAGAGAACAGAACGAGAGGCTGGCAGATGGAAAATTCGTATACGTCTCCGGTGGTGCTGTAGCCTCTGCCCATACCCTACTCGCGGAAACGGCGAAAATTCTTCAACGTCGTCGTTCTCTCCGACTTCTACTTCTCGAATATACACACACCTCTATATACATATAAACATGTGGCGTTTCACGTAAAATTGTATTCCCAAACAATATTTCGTTGCTCCATGTTAATTCATTTTTTACTTTTTTTCTTTCAAGAATTATGCAACAATTTCAAAATTATCAAGTTACAAATTCGAAAAACGGATTTTTTCCATAAAAAAACTACATCCGTTTTAATTTGTTAATGGAAAATGGCAAGATTTAAAAAAATCAACGTCAAAGTTGCATTTATTTTTGTCTGTTGACAAAATATAGGAAATAAATTGTTGCAACGCATGGAGCGACGGTTCTGAGATGGAAATTTGACGCGAAATGCCTCATACATAGAATGGCATGTATATACTGAGGTTTCGGTGGAGGTTTTTCTCGTGAACGTTGAAAAATCGCGAATGAATTTTCGTGAAAATTTCACCATATAATAATACGTACACGTCTCTCTTTCTCCCACTTTATCTTCCGGGCTATTTCCGTTTGTTGAATGTTCACCCGTCACACCAATGGTTCTGGCTTGTGAAAGACCTGGGACGAGGAGCTCGCCCGAATAGCACGAAGATGGGCCCTTCAGTGCAATCCATTACGAAAGGACCATTGCCGCGATGTAGGCAAGTTTATTACGTCTTTTATACAAGCTATAAAAATAAAAAAATTGCTCAAGTACGAGTTCCCATCTTGAATATCTCGAAATCTTTCTTTTTATTATTATTATTATTATTACAGTTTCGAATCATATTCTCTTTCTCCTTTTTTCCCTGCGTTCGTCATTGTGCATATTTATGAATTAACGCGCCGGGTCAAAAGACGCGATGAAACTGATGACGAAAGTGGCTCACTTTGCGGGCTTCGATCGAAATCAAATTAAAATCTCATAACGAGGAATCAAGGATAAGCCGAGTAAATTGTTAATTGCTATCGCTCAACTTGAAAAAGATTTATGGCTCTCGCCAAATCCCGTACTTCTATACGCACATTTTGCTTGAGTGCGTATTTTACTAGGGGAAGGAGTTTCTCGCTCGGAACCCCTCTCAACCGGATCACTATAAAGTTGAACAAGAAACTGCTTGTGAACGGTTTCAATCAATACCTAACGACCTATTTTGTCTTTCTGCATTCCACCCCATAAATTCACACCCATAAATAAAAAGAATCGACAAGTCCTTTTTCAGTGTATTAATTGCCTTTTTTTTCTTTCATTCTGCCATCGACTTTATTCTTCTCTTTGTTTATCGGCTGCTGTATAATTTATGAACAAAGTTGCTCCTTCCCAGCGAACATTAAAGTCGCTCGAACTTTTGAAATATCAGGTTATAGCTTTCTTCAGATACATTTATTGCTCGGAAGCGGAAAAGTGTTCGGGATCCTTTTTACTATACTGATGCAATTAAATTTTCAATGCATCATTACGAAACGTTATTACCTCTCGGAGGAAAATCCTCAATTTACATATAGATATATGTTTGCGCTTGCGATCGAGGGCGCAGATAAAACTGTTAACGCAGCTCTCATCACTCTCGACTTGGGTGAAGCAACAGACTCGCGCCGAGATGGTGGGGATCGATGGTGATCGCGAGAAGAAAAGGATGAGGCTTAACCCTCTCTCGAAAACCTCATTAACTCGAATCTCGTTATCAGAAAGGGGTAATGGGAGTTTTGTGAACCTTACACATGGGGAATTTAAGGTTGAATGGACTAGCTTACCAACGACCCCTTAAATGAGTTTCCTCAATTTCGTTCGCGATAGATTTAACAGTTTAACGGAGAATAGTTAAAAACCACTTGCCAATGAGTACGAACGGGTTCAATTTCGAAAAAAAAACAAAGACCACAAATAAGATCGAAAGATTCCATAATTTTCAATTTTCCAAATCATCCAAGCGAAAGAGACAAAAAAATCGAAAAGAAAATAATATTCTTGAAAAATATCCAACAGCGAGATCTTGATGATTGAAGAAAAATAAAGAGTACGCTCTGTGAGCGTGCATGTGTGTGCGAAACGATAATAAATATCGAGGATTATTATAAAATATATTTGAATCCATTAAATGCGAATTGAATGAAAACTAATTCATTTTCCGAATTGCTCCGAAGTGAATTTGTGCGCTTTGCTCGTTCGCGCGTATAAATTCGTTTTCCAATGAAATTTCCATCGTTTTACTATCTCGGGTTCAGAATCGGTAGGATGATGCCCGCTTCCTCTCGACTTTTCTCTTCGTTTCTCGCATTATATCCGCGTTGATCTCAACGACGGGCTCGCAGCCTGCTCCCTCAATTCTTGTCCTATACTCTCCTATACATATCGATACGTATATGTATACGTGCATGAATGAATGAATAATTGTATATACGTATATCGAGTCTCGGTCCCTGCGGAGCTCGATATCGAGTAGGGTATATCGAATATCGATCGAATCGTCTTCTAACCGTTTAAGCGGTGTATTAGCATGGCTATTATCCGGCTATTCGTGAGACTCGGTCCTCCTCCTATTCACATAGAACACTGAATCGCACCCACATACCATCTCGCTCAGCTATTCTGGTGCTGGACTTGCTATCCTTCTTGCTCTCGATATTCCCAGCACCCTTTAAGCCGATTCTTCCGCAACTACGCTCGATCTACACTCTGAATTTTATCATGAACCGAGGAAGAAAAGCTCCGGAATCCCTGGCTCTCTTACACATACGTTCCTGGTTAACCCATATTTATATTTATATACCAAAATGTATGTCCATCTTCTGTACTTGTGTGTCGTCTCTTTATTCTTCTATTTGTGTATGTGCAGCTGTATATATTTATATAGAAAGTTACATATATACCTCTTTTTCTCAACCACAAAAACGCGATACAATAAGTGTCCTTGATATCTCTGCACTGCATACCCAAGCCCAACTTATTCTCTCTGCTCCAAAATCCCAGAGAGATCCCTTACAGCAGAATCGATATTATGGAATCGTACTTGAGGACTAAATTTATGGCTTGTAAAAAGCTTTTATGCTTTATTTTTATCACCGCTTTGCTGTCGCATCAATCATTGGTTAAACTTTTATTTTTTTTTTTTTCATCATTCATATGATAAGACGATTCGGTATGGAATTTCCTATATGTGTGTCTAACCTGGTATCTCCCATTTCTTTTTTCTTTGGATTCGCTCATCGAACAGAACGTTTCCATGTCTGGCAGAACATGAATATCCAGAGCTTGGACGCTGCGAACGAGGGTATCTTGGAGGATCCTGAGGAGCATTCTGATCCGGGTAGGGGTATCGAGGAGGTTGTGAATGCAACGGCAGCCGCAAGCCCGTTTATGCGCCTTCGAGATCACGTCCAATCGTGGCTGGACGAGGTTGAACATTTCGATACTGCGAGAGTCGGGTAATGCAAACAAACCGCAAATACATGTGATCGTATAAGAGAACGTACACGCGGCAACGAAGGAAAAGATGCAGATGTGTGAGAGCAGGTCCACATTGTAAAAAAAGCTCTCGGAGGGAAGGTCCAGTTTTATTGAATCGCAATCTGTATGCAAGCAAAGGAGTCGAAGGAGTTGGGAAGAGTAAAGGGGGCTAAAAATGATGAGAGGGATGATTTCCAGGTGAATGTGTGAGTGCGTGTGTGTGGTAAAGAGAGAGAAAGAGAGTTAGAGGATTCAACAAGGGGCTGAAAGTGAACGAAAGGGTTTAAAAACGATGCGGAGGATGCTTTCCGGAAGTAAATATAGGGTGAAAGAGTACGAAGGTTTAAGAAATAAGTTAACCACACGGTGAGAAGGGAGGTTGGGCTGATTTTGAGAAGTGAATAAGGGGCTCGGTGGGGCACGGAGGAATAAGAGGCTTGATTCCCAGGAGTATACATGCTCGAGAGTGTTCTCGAACGAGGAAGCGTCCCTTATTTCCGAAAAATACCAACGAGGGATGTAACGAATCTACGGGGGCGTTATCCAACCCCCATATGGGTTATTGTATCGAGGAAAATCGAGAAGAATGTGGAGTTTCTGGTAAAAGATGTCATAAATATTAACGGACATTGAGAGGCATAGCTATGTCGAACAAAGAAGACGGAGGACAAAAATGCGGAATAAAAGTACCAATAGAGTGGAAAGAGAGAAAGAGAGAACATGAGGGAATGAAAATAGAAAAAAAAATACAGATAGAAATACGAGTCGAAGAGGTGACTTCTCGTAGATAGAACGTGAGATGATCTTCTCGTTTCTTTTTTCCTCTTCATCCCTCGACTACCTTCTCCAAAGTACATCTGACTCTCCACGAGTCGATCTTTATACTTTCCTCTCGTTGTCAGTCTCTGCTTTTTTCCTTCCCATCCCTTCCCACTGCTCCCCCTCTCTTCCGGACTGTTCGCACACCCTTCAACTCCACCCTTCCTTTCCCTTTTTCTTGGTATCCCGCTCGGCCGTCCGATCTCTAGATTACATCGGGATCCATTCCAGCCTCCTACTACCCGCACTCCCTCCTCGTACAGCCCGACTTTTGATGGTCGAATAAAACCATTCTCCGGAAACTCCACTATAGCTTCTCTCAGACTCTTCATCCAAGACGACCTCCTCTTAATTTTTTTTCCTCTCCCCACGAGTACACGGTGTCTTAATACTGAGACTAAATATTATGAACTCATATCCATGGCAAACTTCTACGTGAAATACTTCTCGAAAACTCTGTAACCCTACGACACGGCCAACAGTTTCTCAACACAATAGCTGCATCAGAAAGTGGCTGAACAATTGTTAAATTCATCCTCCGAGCCTCAAACTTTTTTATTGTATGATAGAGTTCCTCATTTCTAAGACACTCTGTGTGTGCACGCTCCAAAATTCCAAAGACACGTACCTGCATCTCGATGTACTCGCACGGTCTTCCGTATCGTCGTGGAGTATATACTGTCCGTGTTTACTTTATACCGCGATAGTCTCTCAAAGTAGATACCACGAGTGACTGCTCAGACACAATATGACGGTGACTCGATCGAATACAGACGACGCGATCGGGACGAGGAATCGAAGGACATTTTCGACACATCGATATCCATACATAAAAATAAACAGTTATTCGTTTTGTAAATGACGTAAATATATACATAGAATTGAAATATAATGAAGAATTTATTTTTACGAGTTTTTGCGGACTGTCGGCAAATTCTCTTCCCACCTACCAATCATGTGTGTGTGTGTAAAGGTAAATGGAATATAGGTACAGGAATATAAAAGGTCCATCGTATCACGCACAATGTACTGGGCAATGAATCCGTCAAACTACCTCATTCGATCGAATCGAGGAAAACGAATTAAGCGTTTCGAATTTCATGAGATACACGGTTGAATCGGAATTTTATGGGTAGCGAATTCCCTCAGCCAATAATGTGCCGATGTTGAACGAGAAAAGGAAGTCATAAGATTCGTTATTTTTGTTTTTCTCACATGATGAGAGAGAAAAAAGTGGCCCTCCGTTAACTCGTATTTAGTTTTTATTATCAGGATATTTCAGCAACGTTTCCTTCGATTGTAGAAAAGAACGATCATATCGAAACGAACGTGACGTTTTTAATTAAGGAATTGTTTGAATCTTTCTGTTATCTTCGTCTTTAGGACAAGAAGATTCTTATTTAGCTATCTTTAGCCGATTTACTCGATTGCAGATAAATAGAATGGCCTATACTCGCAGCTATTGGCAGAATTGGCGGGAACTGTTAATTTTCCAGATTGGTGGACTTCTCGATGGAGAATGAGACATCGTACGTGGCAATTGCCTGCGCGATGATAACTCGTGTGGGCTGTGGTCGTGCTACGTACAGAACGTATTTGGAGGAGGACAGTAAAGACGAGGTCGAGGTCAGCACGGTACCATCAGAAGCCACGGATAACAAGAACGACCGTGGTGGCGGCAGTCGACTCGAGGTTCTCGTCTGCAATTACGGACCTATCGACCCCACAACACCGCAGAGTCTCTACGAATTTGGCACACTCGAGTTTTGTCCCCAAGGATATTTACCAAGCAACGAATATGATCATCTGTGCGGTGAGTCGTTTTCCAAATTTTCTAGATACTCCAAAAAACACATTGTCGCCAAACTATATCATCAACATATTTCATACTTTCGTAAATGCAGCAACGCGCGGTGCAACGAGTTAGAAGACTCGAGAATTATTACGGATACGTGTTAAAACGCGTGGAATGAATTTAAGCACGAAAATCGAAAGTTTGCACAACATTAATTCAAAGTCCAATTAAATTAACAATTGATATCGCATCAGAATTGATGTCGCAGTTATCGCAACTCGAACAAAGTTGATACACCGAATTTTCCAATTATTGAGATTATCATTGAATGGTAAATGAGCGATTGGAACGGGAGAATTTGGCCAACGCGCTCACAGTTTAAATATCTTTTTGATCGAATCGAAAATTGTATAAAAATTTATTTGGCTCCGACGATACGCGCGAGATAAGATAACCACGATATTTTCGTTTTGGATCTTTGAACATAGAATGCGAGTTGCCGACGATTTTGCTCGGGTTATGGAATTGAGAGCTTGAGCCAAACACCCATGAGTCCCAGCCACGAGTTTTAGTAGACGGAAAGTAGAAAAGGATATTCACCGTCAGACCATATACCTCCTCGGAATAGCTTCCGGGCTACGGTGTTATGCACACCTCGAATATTCTTCCGGGATATGCGTTATCCCGAATCTCGAATGAAATCTCTTCATATCTCGTTATAAATCCGACATATATGCTCCGCCATAGAGGATATTCCATGCTAATTTAATTAACTATCAAATTCGATATTACAATTGTCCATGAATTATAAAAGCAAATAATATCGGATTTAAAAAAATTGAAACAATTTTGCTGACAAATCAATCGAATATCTTTTACGCGTTTATAAATTGCGAGGGGTTCGCTCGTCAATCATACCAATGAATTTCTGCATTCGAACTGAAAATTGGAAGGTCATAAATTTTTTTCGCTCAAATGAACATCAAAGGAAGATTATCTGACCACAAATCTCTCGCATAGTAGCAAATCCAGCGAGATTCGAGTGGACCTCACATTTTCACGAAAAATATGTTCGAGATTGCAAATGACAGGCATTTAAAAATATCCTTTGTTCGCCGAAAACCTTCTTAGTACGAAGAATTTACAATTTCAATTCTTTCGTGGCCGGTCGAGCGTAATTCGAATGATATACGAAAGCCGATGAATTTTCACTCGCGCCATTCGACAAAAACCGCAAATATCGCGCGGTAACAAAATATTTTGTAGATGACATCAGTTTTCGATTCTCATTTTTCCCCCCGCGGCGTTGTGATTTTGCAATCTTCTTGCTCGAGCTACTTTTGTCCATGAATACAAAAAGGATTGAAAACAAAAAACGTTATATTTTTTGTAGATGGCCATGAATATAAAAGAAAGATGAAGGGAAAAAAGGAATAGTGTAGATTATAGGAAGGTCGATTTGCGCTGAAACGTTCGTTCTATGAGATCGTAATACGAAGTAGTCTCAACCTGAGCATAGTGGATGATGATTCGTCCGTGAATTTTTCAGCGCCGAGTCAAGACGTAGGTGGCATTTTGCCCGGAGAAATGGAATATCGCATGGATAAGGATGGTGCACCGGATTCAAGATGGCACGAGATTGTTGGGTCGTCAGCATGGCACGAGGAAAACACTATAACGGAAGCAACCAGAAGCTCGGCAGTTTCGGTCGCTTTGCAAAAAACCGGATACGCCCGGACTCGCTTTCACACTCTCTTCCAAATTTCCAAGTTCCTGCTCCTTCACGTAATTACTAAGACTCCAGGTGGCAGTTGTCGCTGACTTTTCAAGCTCTTCCATTAATTTACCCTCCTTTTATTCCGAACAAATGTTTTTGAAATATAATCCAATATAAAAAATGTATTTTCAGCTGAACACGAAGGAATTACGTTTTCTATTAAATTGAGGGTTTTTTCTTCAACATTTCTGTATTTTTTGATTTATTCGTCATATTCCGTAAGCCATAGAAACTTGAAATAAATACGATAGATGTTTTTTTCTTGTTGTTGAAACCTTCAAATACCGGTACATTATGATTATTGCCTGATTGGTAGCCTATTAGAGTCGTAGACGTAGCAAAACTCAACCTCGTTCATACGGAAGTAAGAACAATGGCGAGCATAATCACACGAATCTCTTTATTTTATCGTACATATTTTACTCTATTTCTCGCATTTGGGAGTTGTACGCTGTCTTTATCATTGGCTCGAACCGACCTTGTACCGGCAAACCATTATCACGCTCAAGGGGCGTGAAATCGATTTCCATTCGATCAATTCGCAGTACGGACTTGCCGCTCTCGCTCGAAAAAGTTTTCCCGGGCAATTAGTCGGCCGCGCGTCGGCTAAGTCATGCGAAAGTACATGCGGAGGAGGCTCGATTTCCATCCCCACAACCAACCCCTATTTTCCAACCCGCTATCCCTTTTTCCACCCTCCTGCTGTTTGAAAATCCTGTACGATCCTACCTTTTCGACTCCCTCCTTCTATTCCTCTCTCTCTCTCTCTCTCTCTCTCTCTCTCTCTCTCTCTCTCTCTCTCTCTCTCTCTCTGCCACGATGTTCCCCAGGTTTGGCTGCACCAGCAAAAAAGAGCCAACGAGCAGAGAGAGAGAGAGAGAGAGAGAGAGGGAGGGGACGATAGGGATGAAGGTAAAGGATTTACGAGTAAAATCAGGCCTTAACTTTTGCAATAGAGAACTCACGAGAGTGCACTATTCTCTTTTTTAACTTCCTCTCGCTCTCTCGTTCTCGAACACACACGCATACACAGACTCTGTCTCTCTCGTTCAGACACAATTGTTCTCTCGGCAGTAAGCACGTTTTTTTGCTCCATCTGATCCCCGATCGGGAATTAAGTATCGACGCTCCGGCGAATATATATCGAGTCACTGAGTTTCCAATTTTTTATTTTCGCCTCTTCTTTTTGTTAGTTAAAATTATGCCCACCCAGCCTTCCAACCGGAAACTTGACGTTTTCACGCTCGATGTAGTTTTTGTCTGTTTTTTTTTTCTTTCATTCATTCATTTTTTCATAAGTCATTAGTCATTTTGTTATAATTCCTTGGTACTTTGCGTCAGAATTTAATTATTAATTCATCGCTTCGCTCGATTCGGTTTATCGGACGAACGTCCAAGTGCAATATTTTGTATTAATTTCTAAAAAATTCGTAACACGGACAGAAATGAAATAAAAAGTTGGACAAATCTGTTTTTTTTTTTTTTTTTTTACAAAACGCATCTTTGGCCCAAATAAAAATGTTTAAATAGTTTTGCGCGCGTGAAGAGTGCAATGATTTATATTGCTTTACTACCGCGGTATTCTTCGTTGAGTATTTGTTCCATGGTGATTAATTCACGAATACCGTCTTTCATTTCGACGAGTGCCTCGTACTCGGTCAATCCGATACGTCTCTTGTTGCTTATGTCGTAGATTCCTTCTTCGCTTTCGCTGTGCTCCCCCTTGGTTCCTCTCACCTGAAGATGGTACGAATCGGCGACTTGCAATAATTTTGCATAATCTGCAGACAGTTTGGGCAACTTAATATGCACCGAGGCACGAATCGTTGTGCCTAAGTTCGTAGGACAAAACGTAAGGAACCCTAGCCTCTCGTCCCTTGAGAATTCAAGCATTTTTCCAAGTTTATTCATCGCCTTAACCAAACGTCCGTAAGTCGAACTCAAATTTCCACCCTTTTCCATCGATATCACTCGGATGTGATCTTCCTCGTTGCACCATGCCAAAAATGTTTTTGCATTGTTGTGAAATATTCCTCTACCTGAAAAATCATTTTGCCTCTCAGAATTTTTCGTTACTGTAACAAGTTTTCACGAGGGAATCAGTTTTTTTTTCATTTTTTAATTTTTATTTGTATTTTTTAAGGTATCAATGCCGTTCAGAATCTTTCGTATATGAAAAAAACGCAAAGAGAAAAAGAGGAAAATGAAGAGCAAGAGATATCTATTGCAGTTCCGTTGGTTCGATTCCGCGTACAAGGAGATCGAAGTACGTCGTTAAACCTTTTTTTCAAACGGGAATGCGACTCATATTGGTATACGCGGTAATTTACTTTCCAGCGAGGCGAAGAAAAAAAATGAGGAAAAGAAAAAAAAAACTTTTTCACGAGCATATATTTCACCAGAGCTCGCCCATTACCGAGGCAAACTCGAAGGTTTTTCGTGTTTGCCACTTGTCTGCTCACCACCCCTGACTTTCTCTCTCAGACCTCGTTCACCCTACTATGAGAATATACTAATTTAATTTAAGGGGTGAAGTAAAAAAGAAAAATTCTTTTATATTATTATATATCTGCGTCATTAACAAGGAGAATTTTGTTTCGTTATTGTCGAGTAGATATTATCACGGAACTAAATACACTTCCAACGTCGTTGTTTAATCGTTCCAAATTAAACTGTATCACAGGCATCTTGGTATTTTTGAGAGATGAGAAGTTCATTTCAACTTTTTCACTAGATAGCGTGTTTATCAATGAAAGTTTGACTTGTTTTTTGCAATTTGAAGAAATGACAAGTTCCTCATTGTTGCTGATATTACTGCACAGCGGCAAAATGATTGAGAATATGAAGGAATAATTGTTAAAATGAAAAAGAAGGATCTAATTGAATCACTGAGAAATGAAATCGAATGAAAATGTCTTGTGAAATATTGAAGGTTAGGAGTGGGGGGGATTAAAGTGTCTAACCGACTGGCCAGTAACGACAGGCGTTTGCTGCCTGGAGAAATCGATCGCCCTCCTTGAAGAGAAAATGCTCGTCTATAAGAGTCTGCTGGGTCTGTTTGTCCATTCCCTCGAGTGGGTGATACTTCCCTTGGAGTTCACCGTCCAGGCTCTCCAAAGCCTTCGAAACCTTGGCTCACGAAAATACACGAGACAGATATTGTTTGCTCTCTCCCTCCGCCCTTCTCCTCTTACTCCCTTTTTCAAGCCTCATGCCACTCTCCACCATCTCTTAATACTTTGCGAAGACTCGCTATCTTCGCCCCCGAGTCATGAAGCTATATCCCCTACATCCGCTCCCACAAAGTCTATATTTTCTCTCTAGTACACATACAAACATATATACAAATGCACGCCACCAATACGGGGAAATTCTGCCGACTGACTTCGAGCTTTCCCAAACTACGTTCGATACTTTTTTTTTCCCCACTCCAACGCGTAGCGTATAGAAGAAATTTTCCACATTTTCCCACGAATTTTCTGTGCCAAGCAGTATTGTTATCTTTTTAAAAAAAAAATACAAACATGAAGCAAAGTAGTCTCAAGAACGTTCGTGAACAAGCTTTTTTGGCCATGGAACTAAAGTAGGAAGCCTCAGTAAGATGCTCTTTGCAAGGTTGTGTTACTGCTGCATGCCTTTTGGTGCGCTATCGTTTGTATAAAAGAGTGGATAGAATCGAAGGTCGGAGATGGTGGAACATGAGGTGGAGTCGGCCCGAAGTAGGTGGATGAAGATGAAAAGGAAGGTCCTGAGACCGAGATGAAAATGGTAAGAGTTGAAGCCTAGATTTACATACTTTGGTTTGAATGTCACGATAGTGGGACTCATTCATAGTAGGATTGAAGGGAAAACCCTTCAAGGATCTACCACAACGTACTCTGGTCGAGACAACGTATTTTTTTGTTGGATCAAGATCACCGAGTAACTCGCTGTCACCCCATTCTAACTTGGGCTGCACATCCGTAGAACGAAATCCTGCGTGATAGTCATGAATTATTGGATCAAAGAGTTGGCGAAATGTCTCGTAAGATTCAGGATCTGGAGCGTAAACGCCGATTCCAGAATCCGGATTTGCAAGCCCCGATTGTATAACGTCTCGAAGACCGGAGCCATAACTCGTAAAACGATTCTTCAAGCTGTCAAATACGTCACGGGTCAAATGCTTCTTCAGCATTGACGGGCTTTCGGTCTCTAAGAATCTGAGGAAGGAATCCTCAAGGTTTTTCCTCGACAAATCCGGATCGTCGAATTTCTCATTGGTACCGGAGACAGTTCTGTCTCGATCACGAGACTCAACCTCGGGTTTCGAGGTGGCTGACGAGCCAGTCGGAGATTTCGAAGGCTTCTTCTTGGGCTCACAGGCGCACAAACGCTTGTCGCACATCTTTTTATCCCCTCGTTTTTTTCCTCTATCCTCTTTCTCGTTGCTGTTTTTTTTTTCTTCTTCTACCTTTTTCTCTTTAGGTGGGTGGTATATATGTGACGGCTTTTCTGACGGCTAGCTCGGGCTGGCTTTGCCTGTGGCTTGACTGCTTGATGGCTTCAACCCTTAGGGGCTTTCTCCACTTTTCTCTCCGTCTCGTTGTTACCACTAATTTTTTTCTCTCTCCTTGGCTCCTCAATTTTTTTCAACTTTTTTCCTACTTTCGTTTTTTCTCACTTTTTCAGTCTCTTCGTTCCTCTAACGTTCTCTCTCCTTCTCTATACATATAATATAACTATATGTTAAATATTATTTTTTCTTTTTTATTGCCTTCCATTCCTTTACCTTGTGCTCTTGTCGGTCTTATTTTTGGTGCGCCACCAAAGTCCGACGCATTTTTTTTCTACTTCCTTCTTCCACCTTATATTCTCCTCGTCTCGTTGGGTCCTCTTCTGGTTTCGCTAGACACCGGACGTACCACCCCGTTCTTCCCAACTCCCTTCTCCTCCTCTCCTTTTCTTCTCCTTCTCGGACTTCACCCGGACGCGGTAGCTTCGGTTTTAATTAAACTTTCGTTGTGCCCCTTTTTCTCTCAATCTCACTCTTGCTCGCTTTGTCTCACCACTTTTTTCTTCTACTTTTGGGACGCTGCGGAGATTCTATTGTTGGGTACCGCTGACAAGCGACTCGGAACACTGGTATACGTGGAATTTTTTGACCACCTCTTGCTTCCTTCCGCCGAAAAATACCCGAAAATGGACTCTCAGCCGAAGAATGTCCGCCCGTCTTTGCGAAAAGCCACGGAAATAGAGGGAGAGAGAGAGAGAAGGAGAGTGGAAAGCTTGAAACCAAGTGGAACGGAGGTTGAAGCAACGTAACCTAGTGTTTTTTTTCACAGGTCCGCAAACCCTCGGCTAAAAAGCTGCGGAACGCCTGCGACTCACCGCACACCGGACCCGGACGTGTCGAGGGAACGAAAAAAAAACAAGCTTTCTGATTTTTCTACGCTTCCCAACTCCACGTTTTGTTCTTGCGCTATTTTTTCTCTATTTATTATTCGTTTTTCGTTTCTTTTTTTTTTTCGTTACCATCGCCACCCTGCCAGGAGCACACGGGAAAACATTTTAATCACGATTGAAACAATAGCGCTTCGAGTTTTCGCGTCAATGGATTTTCATGCTTTTTGGCTTTGACGCGTCATCGCTTGCGACCATCCCTTCAATTTTCACTCAATCGCTCCTCCCCTCTCTACATCTCGTTTTTTTTTGCCCGTGGTTTGCTCCTTCTCTCTCTATCTCTCTCTCTCTCTCTCTCCTCTCTCGCTCTCTCTTACTGCCTCGATCCCTCCCTCCCTCTTTCCGTCCGTTCCTCCGAGAATTCAGCAGTACGCCACACATTTTTCCCTCTAATTTTCGGTGCGTTTCACTTCCCTAATCTCTTTTATTCGTCCGCAGCCTCGAGGCTTTATTCCCATTCTTCCTTCTCTCTCGTTTTTCTTCTTTCCTTCTTTGTCTAAAGCTCGTTTATCATTCAAAATATCGAAGCCTCGAGGCGCTCTCTCGGTGATTCTGGTTTGCCGCCACGCCACACGCGCTCTCCGGGCGTGTTCTTCAGCGAATACCGCGCCAACCATTTTATGCGACGCCCCTTCCTCTTGTTCCCTTTCCACTAGCGATCTCGTTTAACGTAGTAAATTCGTAATTTGAAACGTTGTGACGCAGATACCATACGGTAGAGAATACCCGGCATACAGGTCCTCGCACTTGCCAGAGAGAGACGCAAAATATCCAAAAGCGGTGGCGGACGCCAGAAGGGGTTGTGTATAGGGATGCCTAGTTGGTAAAACCACCGCGACCTCTGCCGCAGACTGCCGCTCAGCATGGTCTCATCCATGATTGGATCTGTGGGTTCATTCCCTCTCTTGCCCCGCAATTCTTCTTCCTCTTCCCCACTCTCTTCATATTCTTTTTCCTTGGATTTTGCCTCGCTATCTTCTCTCATTTTCGGCTATTTTCTCTCTCTCTCTCTCTCCCTCCCTCCTCTGTAGCACAGCCACCACGAGTTGGCTGACAATATTTTTTCCCTCCATTCCTTCCGAAACAATGTACTTTGCCCGCGGCACGATAAACTCTATATGAGGCAAATATCCAGAGAGACCGAAGCTGTATAACGATAAAATTTCATCCTTCCCTTCTCCATGCCTTTCACCCCCAGCAGGCAAGCCAGTGTTTCTCGTATCTATCGGACAAAACGGATTAAGAGTGCGATACTCGGTGATCGAATCGACTAATACCGTCAATGTGATCGCTCAAACGTGTTCGTTCTCGAGCTTTCAAAAAATAAAGCAAAAAACTTGCCTCCACTTTTTTCATCGAGTTCGACATCATACGCGGAAAAAAAATTGCTGGAATTTAATTTAGAACTAAAAATACATTCGAGCACAAAATATTGTATTCTTCCACTCTGTTATACAATCCTTATTTGCACTACCATAGGAATAATCGAATCGACACGTCACTATCAGAACAAAAAAAAAAGGAAAAATTCTGTCGACTAATTTGTTTACGAACTCATTGGCCAAGTTTGTAAAAATTTTGTCGCTCCGACACAAGAACGGATTAAAAAACGTATCTGCCAGGTAGCTATTTTTCATTTTTTACCCCTTATCGCTGCTACAAGTCGATTCGCTTACCCAATCCCTTGATATTCGAATTTATATAGCCTCCTCGTCCCTGTACTAAGTTTCCTCATTTTTGCTCTCTAATCTATGAAACACCCACGTGGCCACGTCAACACACACACACACACACACACACGACACACACAGATGGGGCAATGCGACTTGTTTTTTTAGCACGGCTTCCGCAGGAGAAAAAGTTCTTTTTCCGCCAAAAGGTCCTCCCCCAATTGAGCTAGCAGTTCACTCACCCGGATATTAGAGTATAAGCTCGATGGAGAGTCGTCGAGGGCTAGAGACGACAGGGACAAGGACTTTATATACAGTCATGTACTTTTGTACAACATTTACGTG
The DNA here is from genome assembly GCA_963921915.1 of Hyposoter dolosus. Lineage (NCBI taxonomy): Eukaryota > Metazoa > Arthropoda > Insecta > Hymenoptera > Ichneumonidae > Hyposoter > Hyposoter dolosus. Next base: position 11,566,764 of record OY998136.1, on the reverse strand, counting down.
TACATATGAGCGGATAGGTAAGTTTATATATACGCAGATATATAGACACGCTCGAAAGTAGGGTGCTGACCGAAGGTCGAAAACAGAGTGTCGGGGGTGTCCATATAAGGAATATCGTGGGAATAAAAATGATCGACGATTATAACACCGAACGATAATCTCCTCACGCGTGTGTTTACCCGCGCCTTTCCCATCAAACATCTTCCTTCTTGTATTTTTGTTTCCCTCCTCTCTTGTCCCCTGGCTCCTCACTCCCAATGCTCACTCTGCGATCGATCACTTCTGGACGGCGGCCACCATAGTTTGCCCATTTGTTCATGGCAATCAACGACTTTTGTACACGCCACTACATGGAAAATGTCTCCGCAAAATTTGCGTTTTTTTATTTTCTCACCAAATTTAACTCGAAAGATATGGAAATATCACGGATTTGACCTCGGAATGCCCCATGCTTATGTTCAACATGTGAACTTGTATCTCGTTGTAGTCTGTCACCCAAACAACATTTTACTGGCAGGATAGACATCGCCCATACATTATTACATATAGCTACGTATATATGTGTAATAAAGAATGGCGAAGCAATGCCTCCCCCGTTAATCTGTCAAATATTTCGTCCAACCTGTCAAGATCCCCTTTTTACACGCTTCAACGGTTTCGAATTGACGTTATATCCACGGAAATACCAGGACGATAAATTATCGATTGATATCTCACTCTACCAACGGATCCAACCCCCAAATTTCAAGCCCCTGCGACCCCCGTTGCCGCTCGGTAACTACATCTCTCGATCGCACTTTGAGCGATCGACGCGTGGAAAAGCGAGCGAAAGAAAAACCTAAAAAAAATAAACTTTCGGAAAAACGGCGTTCGAGGATAAAAATAAGTTCGAGTTGTGCCGCACGAATGAGGGAGGAAATATTGTTTCGGTGTTGAAAGTATAATATAGGACAGTTGGGAGAAGAAAGTGAGGGAAAAAAAGAAAAATATGGACATGACGAAACTGCACAAATATTACCGTTCATCCAGCTTCGATCTGAATGGAATTGTAAGTGCTTTTTGGTCGGTAAGCATAGCTTCACTGACGAGCCTCCTCTCGAATGGCTCCTCAGTTAACTCTTGAGGGAATGAGAGACTCGACTCTCACATCGAATGAGCGACAAAGTTGGTGGACATAACCTCTCGCTGAGCACACGAACCTCGGCCAATACTCTTTTCACCCCTTTCTTCCCCGAGATTCGTTTCAGACGCTCTCTCTCTTTCTTCTCATCTCTGCCCCCTACTTGTCCACTCTCTTTCCCTCTTTCTCTCTTTGGCTCTCACTTTCGCGAGCCAGAAATAAAAATTACACGAAAAATCGAAACTTGGCGTAATCGCTGTTACATATTTTATCAGGCAAACCTTCAGTCGATTGAAATCCTATCGACAATTGGTCAATACTGGCCATTTCATGAAATTCATATGAAACTTAATTCATAATTATCCTCCAAAGTAGATTCAATTAGCAATATTCGTGAAAATACCTGAAATGCAAACTTTTGTCGCAGATTCGGCGTTTCCTCGCCAACGAGAACGAGCTCAGAAAGTTTCTTCATTTAAGCCCATATTGCGTCACCATTTCCATTCTCCTCGTGGCCCTCATCATATTCGCCTATTCTTTCGCTGTGAGTTGACTTTTTTTTAAATACCGATTTTTCCATCTTACACGCGAGTATATATAGAGACGTCGAAGCGAGAAACGAGGAATAACCGTTCCAACGTTATTCGATTCTCCAGGACCCCGCTAAGTTTCCATAATTATTATAATTAACTTGCACTACATTGATTATAGGAAAATTTGAAATGATACTATTCAGGCAAAGGGAAACGGATATCGAGTACTTTTATCAGATTTCCGGTGAGACCGAAAAAAATCGTACCATCACAATGAACTACGATGGTTCTATAATTCATTATTACACGATCTCAACCATTCTCATCATTCTGCCCATCAAAATATTAGATTTTTCACATAAAAAAGCGACCAAGAAAATTAGCACATAGCGTTAACGAATTATTTCTATCCTGGCTTCGATCGACTTTTTTGACGTTGAAATTCTTCTTCGAGGGGTTTGAAGGGTTGATGCACTACTCGATACAAGGATATAACGTTTTATCGTAAAAATATATATTCTCTTCTTTCGGGTAATGGAGATAGAGGGCGATGAGGAGTCTACTGTGACGATACTTTACCGATACGAGACTTTAGCTTCAGAGAGTCTCGGGACCTCTTGCTCGAGCCTCTCGTCTATAAGAGGATGGATACATTTTACATTTGCATCCCTTTCAGCGGTACCACATACCATCCAACCCTCTTTTCCCACACCATTTTCACCGTTAGCCCTGAGGGCTATGAAAACTTCATTAAGTCTCTGAATAGAAATATATACATATGTATACGTATGGGCGTAGAAAATCAGTCTCTGGTAGCGTTTGCCTGAATATATGTTTGACAATACATATAGCAACGTCACGTTTGTGAGCGGCCACCGCGAGATATCGAATTGGTGAAAATGCACACAACAATGCTCCTGGTTTTCATTGTCTGAAAATAAACCCAAATGTCAGTCTAAATCGACCAGTTTTTCCATGCACTTTAAAATTGTCCAGTGAAGAATACTACAAATATATACAGCAATACTATAAATAATGAGAAAGGAACGAGAAAATCCCGAGTTCATCGAACGAGAAAATAATAGAGAGCAGATTTCTCACAACCTCCAAATCGTCACTATAAAAATAGAAGTTCAAGTGTTGCGATCGTTATTTCGTGAACGAACGAAATTCATAAAATAGTAAGGAAGATTTTGCATTGATCGAATCGTTCGAAATCTGCTACTCGAAATGCGGGATGTTGAACATTTATTATGTGCAAGCATGAGGTACATTGATTGAAGATTATTAGAAGCATTTATTCGGCAAGTCTTATTGTTGTTGGCAGAGTGGCAACGTGATCGATTCGAACGAGAAAGCATTTCGTGGACTGCAGAATGAAACGAACGAGGTAAATCGCCTTTCGATATTAAAAGCTCGAGGCAAGAGGCACGCTCTCTTGCGCACACCGAACAAAACCAGTGAGCAAGTCTGAGAGAGTAAGAGAAAGAGGAAATACAGAGGGTGAGTTCTTTATAAACGATCGGGTTACTTGGAGGACTGCGAGAAGCGGCGCCACCCCGGTACAGATATAAACTCACTTTTGCCCTCTTTTCCCGCCTCTCTCTCTCTCTCTCATTTCACTCTTTAGTTTTACCTACCGAAGCGGCTTTTCCTCCTTCATTCTCTTATTCCCTTGTATCTCTCTTTTATTCTCATTTCGCAGAAAATGCCGAGAAAGGAGAGCGTTTTGAACATAAGGCCAGCGTACAATTGTATTCACAAGCACGTAAGTCCTCGCTCTCCCCCTCCCCCACCTCTTTCCATTCTCCATTCCATTTTCTGATGGTGAAAGAAGGGGTAGTTTTCTCCACAACCGGGAGAAATCGTTTAGCAGGCGTCGCAGACCCCGATTGTCTTGTCCGAGGTCATCCAAGCGCGAGAAGAAAAGCCCAGAGGGAGAGAACCAGAAAAGCGAACGGTTAAGCGAGCGGCAAGGGGATGAGAAAAGTAAAAAAAAAAAAGCAGCTCTCGGTTTAAAGGGACGAGGACTTCCTCGGACAAAAAAAAATGAATGAAAAAAAATAATACGGTGAAAGACCGGCAAAGGACTTTGTATCGGGGTTCGCGGCGTCGAACAAAAACTATTTATTCTCATAGTCACGTGACGTTTAATTCTATCCAGCTGCGCCAAATCGATGTTTTCCAAGAAAAAGCACGAAGACTCGTGAGTTATATTCATTACTTCGCTTCCCTTTTCCTCTACTTTTCTTTCGCTCACCTCTCCTCCTTCGCCTCCGCCTATTTACTCCTTTGTTCCTTAATTAAATCTTCGTTAATACACGTACACTTTATTATACCAGTTCGAAAGCTTGCTCGAATCGAACAAGTTCACCAAGATTTCGGCAACTCCTTTCCAGCATCGATGCTTCCGCATTATCGCTTCCATGCTCTAATATCTTTATATTTCAAATTTTCAGCTATGCAAAGAGAGACTGCAACTTGATATTGTCAACAGTCGTATGTCATGCATAATGGGCCTCCTCCAACCGGAAGTAAGTTTTTATTAATTCCCGAGGCCACAACGTTATCGTACAAAAGTTTGTACAACTTTTACCTTTACATTCGGTTTACCTCTATTTCTTTCGAGCTTCAGAATGTTTGGCAACTTTTTCCATCTGGTTTTGACTACGTAACGATCATTACTTCAAAGAAATATCATTAGCTGTATATTTGATTTGACATTGTGCTCTCCTCGTGTAACTTTGTTGATAAAATACGTTATTTTACTAATGATTCTACCAGGTCCGCGATGTTTTTTGAGTTTGCTCCGAAATTTTGTTTTATTTACTATTTGGCTTAGAATAACGGGTTTATCATAAGTACGAATAAATTTGTTCGAGTTATAACTTGAGACGTTGACGATATTTCAGGTCAGGTTCGTATTCAAGCACCATAAACCATCTTCTCCTATTCCAATAATTTCTTTCGACTCCATTTCTCCTTGTCCTTGCCTCCTTAAAGCAGCCAAAGCTCGTAATAACTTTTGTGTACCTTGTACCAATTTGCGTAACAGCTTACCTGCTGCCAACTTTTCCAATCTGTTGACTTGCACAGAATCCCTTTAAGGACATATTCTCCAAAGAAGAAGCTTGAAACAAGTTGAACAAAAAATTGCCTCCTGCTGAAACCGTTTGATGAAACTGAATCCCTGGAAATATCGTAACGCACTAAAGAACCCGCCCCTTTTCCTTCAAATGTCTGTCAAATTTAATCCAATTTGCGATTCAAAAAGATTTATTCTAATCATAGTGCCAATCGACGTATACTCGCATTGAAATATTAAATTTAAGAGAAGAAACGAAAGAGTTTCCAAACATTTTACAAGCTATAAATTTATTCAAATGACGACAAAAAGGCAAAATACATTTGGAAAAAGGATTTCTCGTAAACGGTAACAAGAAAATGTAAATGGAATTGGAGAGCTTCAAATCGGAGCTCTTCCAATTTTCTCTCAATGTTTTCTCAATCTGAATCAGACTGCGCGAAAGGATAAAAAATTTGATGTGACTGCTGGTAGTAGTTTTGAAATTGAAAATTTAAACGTTTTCAGAGCCAGAGTCAATGGCGCAACACCCGATCACCAAAAGTCTTTTTTCGGAGTATAAATCCAGAAGGTTTGAAAGGAGACGTACGAGAGAAATAAGCGTGTCAGGGATGTGTAACGGGAGCGAGGAGGAATAAGGAGCGAGGCTAAAAGTTGCTAGTGGTGCTTTCGCATGGTTTCGTAGAACGAGCAGGCACTTTTCTCTCTCTCCCTCTCTGTATATTTGCGAGAACTTCGAGGAGGAGAAAAGTCGAAGCATCATGGAAGAGACGAAGAAGGAGGACAAGAAGAAGAAGAAGAAGGAGAAGGGTTGGGAAAAGGATTGCTATATAGAGAGGGGGGTAGCGTGCCATAGAAAACGGGACGTTTCATGGATGCTGTGCCGGAGCTTGAGACGGAAAGACGAAGTAGCATTTCGTGCAGGAGAAAAGAGCATGATAGAGACGATAATACATCAGGGTCGCCACAACTCACGAGGCTCTTAAACTCCGTATTCTACAGAGAGTCTCAGAACTTACGCTAAAACTTTACAGATCAACTCGATGAGGCCCCAATTCTGACAAAAAAAATCTTTCGACAGCATTTGTCTTCTTACGATGCACCGTCGGTGCGATTATTATTATTATTAAATAGCAACGCATCGCCCATGCAGTTTCCCGGCTTGGCTTTCTCAAAATTCCTTAATTTTTCGATACGAAAATGCAAGAGGTCAAGGGGAAATTGCCAACCGACTCTTCTCTCGAAGACTTAACGATGCCCTCCGAATCTTGAACGCACGAATTTTGGTAGAGCCTGTAAATTTGCTTCGTTGCTTTGTTCTTTTGTCTGGTTGCTACTTTTCTACTTCATCTAGCGAGCTTTTCTCTCTGTTCTTTGAAAGAGGAGCAGGGGGAATTCCGTCGTGCCTCGCGAACAGATCGACCAGAATGTGCATAATGTATGTAATATAGTACTCGTAATATCTCTTGCCGCGTCGTTTTACGACTCTCGACTCTTGAACTTTACGGGCATTGAATTATTCAACGTTGGACCTCTCAGGCCCCTTTCTCCCCCACCATTTTCCATCCATCCTTCTCTTCGCTTCATTTTGTTTACTCGCACTCTCTCGCTCTTTCTTGCTAGGCTTCAGTCCCGGGACGCTTTGCGTACCACGCTCTCCAAACGTTTTGCAATGAAACAATGTAATAGACCGCAAATGAGCGAGTACCGTATGCATCGTACATCATTCTTCTGAGTAATACCTCGGAGAACGTGGCAAGCCGGGAGCACCCGCAATTTTTTTCCGCTCTGCCACCTCGTTTCCTTCTTGCATACTGATGTTAACGTACACGAGAAGAAAATCATCATTTTCAATAGCATTTCAAAAAAATTCACTTTCTTCCTCAACCTAAATTTCGTGCCGATCGAACGTTCAAAAAATATTTAAAAATTCTTGTTCGCTAGGATAATAAATCAAGTTGTAATTTTTTGTTCTGTGAAAAAAATCTTCAACCCCAAGACAACGAGTTTACATGAAAAATCATTAAAGACGTTTTATTGGAATGGTAAAAATACCGAGTTGCTTTCTCGCAACTGTCCTCTGTAATAATGCATTGATTTACAGGATATAAGTGCCTGTGACCTTATTTTGTTGACCGCAATGAAATATTTATCGTTTTTTATCGATTTACGAATTTCGTTATTCGATGGTCAATAACGAAATAAAATCCCTTCATCCTGATTAATTAACTGTTGTTATTTTTTATCCCAATAACCAATTCGGTGGAAAAAAACTTTTTCCTATAACGGAATAACGGCGCACTCAAGTAAATACTTTCGGCCCCAATTGGTTTGAAAACGGATAATATTGCAACGATTTTCAAAATAAAAGAGAAAAAGGATTCGCACAAACTTTTACACAATTTCTCGACACGACTAAATCGGAAAAACTTACACAAAAGATGGATTTTATTTTTCCATTTTTCATAATTAAAATTCGACACACTTTTCGCCGGACCATGGAACGTGGGTGTAAAAAAAATGATACACTATACTATCGAATTCTCACGATCCTAGAATCGTTGCGGCAGCAAAAGAAATTTCGAGGATGAAATCACCGGAACGAGTTAAAATTTATCGACGCGAAAGTCAATTTAACATCGAGGTATATATGTGCATGGGGTTTGGGATGATAAAAATGAACCTCTTGTTTTAGCTCGACAAGTAGTTCGCAAAGGGTGAGCCGAGTGTGTGTGAGAGAGAGAGGGTCGCAGAGAGAATCTTTTGGGAAGACGGATGATGGCGCGAAAACCTGTCTGCAAATCCATCAATAATGATCGTTCTATCAATCTCGATGAAGAGCAGAGGACGCTTTCGTTGGGTGATGGGCTGGCTGCAGCAGTTTTGCCCTTCGAAGACAAAAGGATAAAAAAAATAGCCTCTCGTCTTTACCAAATTTCCGAGTGAGACCCCATCATCGATACGCAGTGACAGTTTGCCAGATATTCGGTAGTTCAAAGGGCGCCACGAGAGACGGCGCCACTTGAATTTTCCATTGAAAGCACTCGGTAGCTCGACTTGAATCCCCTCCAATTGACATTTACACGCCATCCGTTTAAAGGGGCGAAACTCTAAAAAAATCCTCGTGCCTCGGACAATCGCTCGTATCTAATTCTGTAAATGTCACGAAGGTGATAAAAATCGCAAAAATAGCGGAAAAAAACAGTAATGTAGCAGCAGCTATAGATGTGAACAAGTGTGTATGAGTGACCCTTCATAAATTTATTATCTGCGTCACACTTATACATCCAAAGAGCGCGTACGAATTTTTAATGCCTCTAATCGACCTGCTACGAAATCTTATCACCCTTATTTGTAACATTTTTTTTACGCAATGATTTTTGTCGCCCCATCGAAAACATGCACGTACATATTTAGAGAAACAAATGTTGGATCATTCAATTTAGAGAAGTTGTAAAGTTTTGCAGCTTGTTGAATACGAGGAATTCGGCTTACGAAATTTGCTCGTGTCGGAAGATTTTGCAAGCGTGGCTACCGCGTTTCAGGCTGATTCATCAAGTGGCAACGAGCCAGAGATTTCTCGAGCGTTTTAGCTGATGCGAAGAAGCTGCGACCGCTCAAAATATTTTCCATGCTATACGAGACTTGGTCCCATCGGATTCAACTACAATAACGCTACGTATATATATATATACACGTTAGCTGCGAGAAAAGCATCAACTATGTATTCTGAAAATTCTCAACGTGCCACCACGTAATAATGTTCGAAATTTATTTTCTCCATAAGCAAGACGCTGAAATTTGTCCTAACGAAGTTGAAAAATAGTTTGAAGAAAAATCGGTTCTGTTCCTTTCACAAAACCTATATTTTTCATCCCTGCAAGAAATTTCTCATCCGGCAAGTTTTTTATTTGTCTATCGATTTCTATACAGTTCCCTCACACAATCCCCAAAATTGACAAGTTTTATCCGTGCTAATATAATGAACAAGTGGAAATTCTTTGACATTCCGGAAATAAAATTCAGTATCATTTTTCTCAATATTTTCCACCCCTGTGAGACTTTATTATATATGAGGATTCTCAACTTCCCTTGAGTTCTCTATTCCAACTATATATCGAGGAAAATCCAGTCTCATACGACACGTACAACGTGCGCCATGCGAAATAGTTTCCACGATAGAGATAGAGACACACGTATATATATATAATAAACTCTCCAAGTTATACGTGTAGCTATATATATATATATATATATGCGTATAAAAAATAGAGAGGGATGGAAGAGACGCGAGTGCGCGGGGTCTTTGCTCCCGTTTAATATTTTACCCAGTCCATTGGCCACCGGTAAGCATCGACACATGCGCCTCTATCTCTCTCACGTTCTCTCCCTCTCTTTTTATCGTTGGAAAAACCGATGAACGACTCGCAGGGCTTTATATATGTACGTAGAGCTGCTTCGAGCGGCCGCGTCCTCTCTTTCACTTTCTCCGTCACCCTCGAAAAAACCTCGACGCTTTCGACTCTTGCGACTGTCTCGACGATACTATTTTTCCCTATACCTATTTCCGTCATCCCTTTTTTCCTCTAGCCCTCGGGCGTCCCTTTTTTGGTGATTCCCGACAATATAGCTCGCGGAAGGCAAAAGTGCTGCTACTTTCGATATACGAAAATTTTCAGCATTGATCGACGACCCTCTCGCCTGAAAAAAAAAAAAAAACTTACCCTCATTGCCATTCGTACCTTCTCCCAACCTCATAGTACATTTTCGTTTCGTCCCTGGCCCTTCCCAGACTCGCGACGTACACGTCATCATAACGAAAGAAAAAAACTTCACCCGCAAGGCATGCTAGTTTTTTCTTCTTATTTTCCTATCTCACGCACGAACTCTCTTACTTTTCCATCTCCTTTTGTTTATTATTTAACTATACATATCTCAATATTTTCGCATTTCTGTATCCGTCCCATTTTCTTTTGTTTTTTATTTTGTTGTTTTCGTTGACTTTATCAACCATTCCCGTACGAGGTGTACACCGGTTCACGTCTATAACCCACCGCGGCTTGTACACCCTCGCTCCTCTTCCTCCTACTCCAACAGGCCACTACTTCAACCCCTTTTCCGTGAGCCTGGAAAGAGAATTCTCCTCTTCGCGCTCACTGGTCATTCTCTCCCTCTCTCTCTCTCTCTCTCTCTCTCTCTCTCTCGCTCGCTCTTCTTTCACCCCTTTTTGCCCTCTCACTTTTCGCTTTCTCCCTTGCGCACGCTCTGCCGCCGACAGGTCCGAGCACCTCTGAGAAATGCGAACTCGAGCGTGACCTGCACTCCCCAGTTTCGTTTATATCCCTCTCTGTACCATGTAGATAGATGCAGACGTACACACACACATTCACATGTAGGTCATCGATATATATATATTAATATGTATCTGTGTGTAAATGGTGCTGCAGAATCGAGGCATTTATACCTGTTTCTGGCAACTAAGAACCTCTCGAAATGGAAACCCGCAAATTTAAGAATTATTTGCCTCGAATATATATTTTCCTTACGCGCTCTCGACTCCGTTTATCTTATTATTGTTTCTTTCCCTCTCAGCAACCATCTCATTTAGTTCGCCTTGAATTTGAACCCAATTCGTAAATAATTTTCGCCAATTTTGGAAGTAGCTCGTTTCTATCGAGTTCAATTTTTCAATAATGTGATAAATGCGTCGTTTGAAAAGCACAGTCGTATCGGCGAATTATTTTGATGCTAAATCGAGTGAATTCATGAAAAATTTCAAATGTAAATTAACAGTCCAAACTAAAAAAAAATCATATCTATCGCAGTGGAAATACAATTTTTAGACGCGAACGTAAATTGTATGTGAAATAAAATGACAATGCTGGTGGATTAGGAAATATTTGAAAAATATTCCGCAATTCCATTGTGTTTAATTTTCAGGTATTATTTTTGAGATAATTCCTACAAGTACATGGAAATCTGGAGCCTTGAGGAAAATATGCGAGAACGTGCATAAAGCGTTATACGAGGAAATAATTTTTTATATTTTATTCTCGAAAAAATGAACATTGTTGCTCATACATAAACCATTTACCATTACCGCGAGAGAACTCGGGCTTATCCCGCGTTCGTTAATTAGCAAAGCAACTTCCGTACATCTTGCGTTCACAAAAGTTCACAAATTCCCTATAACCTTTTCCTCACTCTCTCGCTCTTTCTTCTCTAATTTTTTTCCGTCTTCTTTCGCACGCTTCGTTATAACGGCTCTTTGTGCAACATTTCATTTTTAATAAAAAATACACCTCTCGTATTTCAAGACAAAGCGTTAAAGGACTTGGAGCTACTTTTTTTGATAGCGAATCGCTCTTTAAAATCTATGGAAATTCATTCCCCGCGTTTGCATTTGCCTACCCTTTTTTATTATAAATTTTGACGTCCATTTTCAAAATGTTTTTTTTTTTTTCCATTGCTCTTCCGAGTGCAATCGTTCGTGAAGAATGCATGAACACGCAAATTCTCAGTACACTCTGCACAGTGACGAATAAAGAATTGAAATAACTGAGGCAACGTAAAGAAAAACAAAAAAAACCAACAAAAAAAATTCCCAATGAAAAATTTGTACCGATTGCGAGACAAAAAAGTTGGAGCGCTTCATCTAAAATCTCGATGGCTGTCCGATTTGGCTTAATCGTTTATTCCTTCTAAAATTAAACAAATACTACGATTTTTGTCAAGCGCCGGGCTTTACCAGCACGTATGTCGTAACTTGCCGAAGGGGAGAAGCTTGTGTCCCGCGGTGTGTTACCGCTATTCGTTATATCCCTATACGGTTTTTCGTTGGAGCTCTGGCTGCTGGGGCTCGTTGCTTGCTCCCGACGTTGCTACTGCTGCTGCTTTTGAAATTAATGGAGCACACGTGCGCTACGGCGCCGCTATTTTCCTCTTTCCTCGTCGATATATATCGAAATCCTATATATACCTTTATTAATATGGGTCTTTGTATATGTGCTTCTCAATGTAACACATACCTTTGCATCTATAAACACATATTCATATGTATAGATGTATATTACGAAAGTAGAGGGTGGAATAACAATAGGGGTGTATCTTTCTTATACGCGTGTAGATTTATTCGGACACAGCAACCTCTCCGTTGGTTATTCACCCCTGGACTAAGGATATGACGCGGTAATGTTGGTCGCTGGAAAGGAATAATTCGACAACAATGAAAAAGTACGTTATAGGCTTGAAAATCCGTTAAGGGATGAAACTCTTGACTGTTCCTTTACTCTCCGTTCCCTACTATCTTCTTTTTCCGTGCCAATTTCTCTGATTTACGCGTTGTCGGTCGCGAGAGATGAGGCAACGTGGGTTTTCACGCCGCCACGTGTACGGGACGTGTTTTTATTGATTCCCGAGAGCACCGCGCGCGGGACACAGGAGAGATGAGGAATGGGGGATGGGAGCAGCGAAGGGGCGGCTTAAGTAGCGAAGGAGTGGGTTTGTGCAAAGTCCCGGGTATACCGGCGTGTGCTTTTGCACGCTGCTGGCGTGATGCCGTTCTTCGCCTCTCTCTCGCTCTCTTTTTTTCTCTCCCTCTCTTCTCTACCGTTACTCTTCTACCATCGATGTCTAGAATTCGCTGCACACACTTCCGGGGAAGCCCCGCGAACTTTTCATCTCTCGCTCTCCTTCCCGCTCTTTCTTCTCACCCGCGTGCTGTTTACCTTTCTCTCACTCTTTTTCCACGTATTTTGGTGCCTGGTCCAAGTTATAGATTTGTCCTCGCACCAAAGCCGTTTTCTCTCGCGCCAAACTTATATATATGTATATTTACCAATATATATATCTACGCTATACATAACCTCCAAGTTTCATTCCTCACTCACTCCTGGCCGCGCTACCGCTCTCTCTCTCTCTCTCTCTCTCTCTCTTTCTCTTTCTCTTTGCTGCCTCCGGTATTTTCACCATCTCGGATCGCGCTCTAAACGGGATATGTCCAGAACTAAAGTTCTCTGCTGCAGTATCATATTCGGATTTCTATATCCGCATCAACGCCTTTTGTACATACACGCTGTTTGCAGGCTGCTTCTTGAAGCAGCGTCGTTGTTTCCATGAATATGCGATTCTCAGTCTCTAATTGTTACAGAGCATGCTTCGTCCATTTATATTCGTCGTCGAGAAAATATTTTGAATTTACATTTATTTTGTGTATTTACATGCGAGTATTTACATGCGCATGACGTGGGTGAGAAAATCTGTGGCATAAAACGATTTCTCGGTAAGTTGCATGAGGTCAGGCCTCGGGAGACTCTCGTCGAGTACAGAAGCGAGACTCCGAGATGTATCGAAAACAATCCGCTATCGTTTTCTTTATTTTTTGTCCATTAAATTTTGTCTTGTTCTTTCTCTCCTCAGGAGAATCCAAGTCGTTATTCAAAATGGACCGTCTACCAGCATGCATAAACACATTTATATTTATATACATGGATTTTTTTTATTTTTCTTTGCTTCTTTGTTGAATGTATATTTTTACACTGCGTCGAGGGAAAAGATTCTTGAGAAAAAGCAACGACATACACAACGAGTATTTTGTAACGACGACTTGAATTTTTCGAAGCTCACGCTTTCATGATACACAATGTATAAATAATGTAAGGGATATTCCGCCCGGGCCGTATTCCATTTCACCATTTTTACACAAATTCTGAGTTCTTTTCCAATATTTATTCATTCAAAAAAATTAGAATCAATAGAAAGGTTTAAGGAAATGGAGTCTTGAAAATTGTAAAAATCAATTGAACCCGAAAATCCCAACTCGATATGTACGATATTGGAAAATGTTTAATATTTTTTAGCATTTTCAAACGGAACTGTCCGTATATATGCATGACGCGATACGAGAGATTTGAGATGAAGAAAGAGGAGGGAAAAACCTCTGCTTCTTCGCTCTCGATTTCTAAGATCGAATTGAGCCCGTACGGATCCCGCTGGGGTCGGGAAAGAGGGTCGAAGAATCTCGAGAGAATTTCATCAGGAACAGCCACGAGGAGTAGTGACGATCACGCGACGACATTGACGACGACCATGTATCTCGTATTTTCTTTCTTCTTTTTTCTCTCCGATCTACATAAATAAAAGCAAAGAGCCGGGGCAAAATGAAACACCGTTCAAAAACGACATTTATTTTACTTTTTTTTTTTTTTAATTTACACTTTTTTTCGAACTTTCATACGTCAGATATTCTCTCGAAATGTAATAAATCAATCTTTTTGCGAAACAACAAAATTGCTTGGCCCACAATCACATTATTGCAGTAAACTTTCCCTAACTCGATGGGCAGATCGATCGACATCGATGAGACAAAGAAATTGGCAAAACTGCAAGATTACTCTCGCCACATTATGCATCAAGTGATCAACGAATTTTTTAATAAACCAAAGGAAAGGGTAACTACGTCCATCAGAGGTTGAAGAAAAAATTCACGAATCTGGGAATGCGCGGTGTATTATTTTAGCTAGATGTAAAATAACTTTTAACAGTCTCGGCTAACGAGTCATATCCCAAGTTTAAATTCGGACCCTCCAATTACCCCGAGTTCTCATTAATGGGTGAAAATTACCACTTGCAGAGGTTGGACCGAGTGTTCTGAAGCCCCTTTTGCATAGTATCATTAGACCTATGTACTTGAGCATTTTCGAAAATTTCCCTTCCAAAACTTTACGGGCTGACTCCAAATCGCCAGGATTTCCCACTATTTTCACATTCTACGGAAACCACCACCGTACATGAATAAGTTGGAGGAAGTTAAAAAAAAAAAAAAATAATACTACGACGAAAAAACAGATCGTCGAGCAAGGAAAAAAGCCTGTAAGATCAGTAACCCCATGAAAAAGAATAACGATGCGGATGATGTTGGGGTGAGCGACGAATACGTACAAATTACCAGTAAGCTGTAAAGAATCCATTGATTGAGCAATATAAAAACTCGGAAGGGAAGAGGAAAAAGGACAGAACCACGAAGCGAGAGGGACGTTTTTCACGTTGCTGTCGACCAGCAGAGGAGGGACGACGAAGGGAGAACAGAAGAATACAGAAATCCTATGGGACTGAGGTAGTTTGGTTCGAGGCAGAGAGAAACAAAAGAAGAAAAAGAAAAAGAAGAAGAAGAAGAAGAAGAGAGGGGTCGGATCCGTAGGACAACAATATGAAAGAAAAAGCGAAAAAAGAAGGTGGAGGGAAGGGATCGAATAGAACGTTGTTCTCTCGGGACTTTCGCCGACGTGGTACAAGTTGAAGGCGAAGAAGGATAAGAGAATAAGGGAGGAGAGGCAAGGGTGGAAAAGCGGAGGCACCACCAGGATATCGACGATATATTAGCCCCCTTTTTTTACACGAGCTCCGTACGAGGGCGCTCACTCGACGGATCTGATATATCCTTTATGCCAACATAGGAAAAAAAGGCAAAAAAAAAGAAACATGAAAAAAAAAGAGAAAGACAGCAGAGGTAGGGAAAAAAGAGAGGAGGGGATTGAAATTGGTATATCGAGAGACGTATCGAGGCCGCCGCACGTTTCGAACGTTTGAGCAGGCCAAGATGAAGTCATAATTCATCGCTCTCCACTAGCCCCACAAACGCATATTCATGTATGTACACGTACGAAATATATAGTATATACATATTATATTATAAGCGCGGTTCGACTTTGAGAAAATGACATCTATACATGGGGAATCGAGGGGTGGAGAACAGGAGCGGACGCAGGGAGGTCTGCGGAAGTCTCTCCTGTTTTTGGAGCACGTTATCCTTCAATCAATGTTTCACCAACTTTATTGATATAAAGACACACATGTCATTCAGAAAGTTGAAAAATACGATCTCGTTCGCTTCCAAAAATAATTTACAAAAAGCCTCATGAACAAGGGTGTCGAACGAACAAATTGTCTTGGTGAAAGAAAAACAATAAAGCAATGAAAACACTTATGTATACGAAATGAGCATAATTTACCCACTAAAGACACGTTTTCAAAGTTTTGCATGGCCGTGCACACATACGCTTGACATATCGACACATATAGATACATAAACGAGGGTATATGAAGGAATATATCAAAGTCGTTAGGATTATATCGCCGATACGTCGTTGCTTGTTTAACCAGGATATCGATGAGAACGCGAAGAGGATCCGAGGAGGGAGTAGCTGTAGAAAGCGAGACGGAGAGAGAAGTTTGTCGATCGAGGCAAATTTTCCAAGGGTAAAGTCCTTCGGTATAGACACTAAATCGCGATAATGCACACATAAATGCATCCACGTTTGGCGAAGGACGAAACGTCGCACTGTAGCATAATGGCGAAACGAAAGGCCCTAACATTCAAGATTTCATTCATAAAGTCATTCAAGTTACACCCTTATCTACCAAGCAGGTCGCAGATACGCGCATATATCTTTAGTCACGCGCACATATGTATGTACGCGCGATGCTTCATCCCTTGTTTGGTGTGCATTACGGTCAAAGAGAGATATTACCAGGAGATGCTTTAGACGCTTGAACGTGCTTTCACTCACGCCCTGTCATTCTCGTACACTCCCTACTCTCAACTTCATACGTCCAAGCAAACATGATCACGTTTACCCATACACATGTGCGTCTCTGTATAATAAAATTCCAGGTGGAAAAGTCTGAATTTCTTTCTTTCTTTGCGTTTTAAACCGCGCGGCTTAATTCGTACCTTTACAACGTTAATTTCGTCAGTTGCCCAGCTTTTTTCAACCCCTTTGACTCGTAGCCATAAGCAAAAAGAAATTATTTCCGCGGGACTAAGCAACGCAACGTTTGAAGATTTCACATCTAATTCGTCGGTGAGCCAAATTTCGAAAATTTTTCAACTTCCATCATGCAATAGGATTCCACATAATCGATCGAATTGAAAAGGTCCGCATATATGATGCAACGATCGCGGTTGCAATCATATACGTATTTGTATATGTATATAAATTTTTTTATACATCTGCATGGACCAGCTGTGGAAGAAAAACCACAAGAGCTGACGGCAGCAAAGGGATGGGTAAGAAGAAAATCCTTGCCACGAAAGAGACCTCGAGGCACGATCACTCTCTCGACGAACCCCTACAGATAATTTTCTTCTGTCATGTATATATGGAACACTTCTTCACAAAATACTTCTCTCTCTCTCTCCCTCTCTCTTCATTCTTTGGAGCGCTTCACTCTTACGAGTTGTTCGTATCTGTCAGACTCACTCTTTCTTTTTCTTTTACTATTACATCGATCTTCGTATTCACTCTACCCTCTTTATTCGTCCCTCCTGCTTCCAGCCCTACTTTTCGTATACTGCTCTTACTCTTTTTTTTTTTTATTCTCTCTTCGAACGATCATGTGTGACTATACACTTTTGTTCTTCCTTTTTTAATACACTCGTATCGCAAACTTGGCCATTTTACTGAAATCTGCGAGGAGCACAGCCTAGTCACGCCCGAAGGGGTTTTTTTCCATCTCTTATCCGTTGCTCTCTACCGAAACCACCTCAGGCGGCGGCAAATCTTGCCATCACACGTTTCCCTCGATCCTCCTTCGAGTTTTGTATTATACCTTCTTAGTACATACATGAGGCATTCCACGACGTTTCGCGCGGCTCTAACCCCGATCGCTTACTATTTTCTCCAACTCTTTTTTCTAAACCAAATATTCCAACAATGTTTCTCTTTAAAGGCCATTGTTATTTTGTTGTTGTTTTCGGCACGAGCTTTTTTCAAATAGCGAACCGAGTTTTATCTTCTTTAACGCACGTCCAATCATGCGCCAATTTTTTCTCTTCCTCACAGAGAATCATGTAATCTTTTTCGAGAAAAAATTCACCTTCTCGTTGCCTTCTCTTTCCGAGAATTTTTGGAAAAAATTAAAAAAATTGTAAATCTGCTGAGAAAAAAAACAGTGAAGCGCTTGTGACAACAATCCAAAAATTGGTACGTTTATTCCTTTTGCGATGTATTGATTCACGAAAAAATTCACGAGCAATATGAAGTGGTAAGAGTCTCTCGCGCGCGAAAAGTGGCACGGAACGCCTCACACGAACGGCCATGTGCGTGGATATATGCTTGCGTATAATGTGGATACATAAATGTCTCACATAAGACAGGAAGTTGTTCGTCACTCCGAAAGCTTTTGACCACCCCTCCCCAAATGATTGATCGTCAAACAAACAAAATTTCCCAAATTTTCGTACCAAGCCTGTCAAATCTACGGGACATAATATTTAGGGAAAACATCTTCGTTCAGAGCCCCCAGCAAGAACTTGACAAAATGTGTTTTGTATGATTATTTTTCAAGCGCACCGTATTTTTTTACGATGAGGCGACGCTATTGTGCGGCTTTCGGAAATACGATGTTGATCGAGCACACTATATTTTTATTTTATACGCTACGTCAAGATCACCGGCTTGATTCGTCGAGAATCCGCGCGGTATATAAATTTTCTGCAATTTTTTCAAGTCCGCATTGTGTCAATTCGACGCAAAGGCACTTATTTTTCAATCGAATCGCGCGGAGATGATAATCAACGAAAATTTGATCATTTCAAAATTGCACCAGAATAATAAGCCGTGGAGAAGTAGCAGGCGTTTGCGTTTAAGTTTGTTGGTGTGTTCGCATAGAGGATTCTCGGAGGATTCCCACCAACTTAAATATCATACTTTAATTTTTCTGAATCCTGAAGATGCTTCATTGAAATAGAATGGAAAAACTTTGGTATTAAGTCGTTGGATCCCCCAGTTACCGGGTGCAAATAAAAAAACTAGGAGGGAGACTAGTTTTATATAAACGATACATATATATACAATATTCCCGGGCAAAGATGCATATTTGCATAAACGATGGGGGTTATGGAGCGTTCAACGTGGTCATGGATCTTTTCGACCGCCTCCCTCCGACTGCTAGTTTCTACTTTTCTCTTCCCGCCCTTGGGAGTTGTTCGCAAGACCTTGGAACAACCCTACGCGCGAGATCCCTCCTGTGCGTCTTTTTTAACATAAAAAAGCTCCTGATATTCCAGAGAGTCTTTAGCAATTTTGCACCGAGTCAAAGCGCGCCGTTGATTCCATACGGTTGCAGTAGCAAATTGACAAAATCGTTTATCAGGACGTTCGGCAAAGTCAAATGGCCGAGAAGTTGAATCCTTAGAATATCCCAATTTAAACGATCATTTTCAGAGGTAAAACAAAACTTTCGTAAGACTTTACATATAGTTATGCACCGATAGTTTTTACCGTGCGGTAGCAGGAGCGAGGGAAGAAGGAGCGCGCAGAGCACCAGAATATAAAGTGTATCGAACTGCAAAAGAAACTTGAACTCGATTTATACAGAGATCGACATATATATTTACGAATCTGTATAGGCTGAAGTAATATCCCAGCGTGAACTCCGAACTCGGTGAGCGTGCACCGCATTTCCTCTTGGACTGAAACTTTTTTCGGTTCTATCGTGTACCTGATCCATCCGTAGATTCGTAAATATATCTATACACATATGTTTACTAATTCAAACAAATATATATTGAAATTGAAAAGCATTATACCAGCAGCCGAGACTTTTCTCCGCGACATTGTAGAGTCTTTGATTACTCGCAAATGGGAATAGTTTAATTTGACAACTATTATGGACACGAATCTCCTCTTCAATATCATCGTTTATTATGACACGATGGGAATTATCAGTAAAATAATGTAACTTTGAACAAGTATGAAAATAAATATGACCCGTTTTCCGTCAGGATATCAAGATCCGAAGTTGACGGAACTCTCAGAGAGTTTCTATTATTCGTCCCGTTGTATATATATTCTGTTATTTGAGATAATGCGATCGGTGAGCGTGTCTCTTTGGTCTCAAGACTCGTTACACTATCGTACGCCAGTCGTAGTGTTTGTTAAATGTCTATATATATATATATATATAAATACGTGAAGGTAACATCAGTAAGGACGGTCGAGTGAAACGGTACGGGACGAAGGGATGAGAAGTCGCGTCGAATTTCATGAACAAGGCTGATAACTACTCCATATTGCGTTTGTACAAGCGGAGTCCAAGTCGAACTTGGAGAGATGGATCTTCCGAGGACCTTCTCTTACATACGCAAATATATATATATATATATATATATGGATGACTTATTATCTATACAGCTATATAGCGGAAATGCATTGATTCCGGTGTGGTGGATTTAACATGGTACAAGGATAGAGATTCTCCGGTTGGAACGGAGCGAAACGAGAGCAGGGAGAATGGTTCATGAAAGGTATAGTGAAGCTGCGAGACAGTTTCTCGATTCTGTCAGTACTCGAGATTGTGCTTAAACGCGATTGGGTGTGTCAAGATCGAAGAAGAAAGGAGGAAAGAGAGAGGGCGAGTACCGTATAGGAGTGAAATCAAAGTTGGAAGGAGACGTCAATAGGGAGAAAGGGAGAGAGAGAACGAGAGAGGAGCAACTTCCCGACCAAGATATACGACAACGCGAGTCCTTCTCCTCTCTCTCTCTCTTTTCAGTTCTAACCACATCGAAACTACAGAGATTTCCTCTCTTCGACATCAGTATGGGAGTACACGTCGATTCTCTCCTCCATTCTTCACTATTTTGCCCCTTTACTTACGCCCTGATCCTTTTGCCCCGCTTTCTCAATCCAAACCTCTCGTCCTTTCTCCTTCCATCTCTTTCATTTCATCCTCCTCTCATCTTTTCTCTCTTCCCCTAAGTACAACAAAGTCCTTTTCATCCAGTCTGTAGACACGTACATATACAACAAACTCCTCTTTCCTCTCTCTCTCTCTCTCTCTCTCTTTATCTCTTATTGTTTGGAGAAACGTAACGAACGACCGATCGAGAAGAGGAGAGAAAGTTCGCCCTCTGAAATCCGTGTGATATATACTCTGTTGATACACACCAAACAGAGAAAGGCGCGGGAAGAGAGAGAAGAAAGGAGGGAAAAGGGCAAGGGAGGCTGAAAGAGTAGCTATTTATATACATATATAAATATATATATATAGACGTCAAGGTATTTAAGGGAGGAGAGGACTGAGTGGCCGTCCTTCATTCTGGAAGGTATTGATTCGAGTAAGGACGACGCCTACGAGAAACGACATCAAAGTTAAGCGTCCGCAGAGTGGAAGAGAGAGAAAGAGAAAAAGAACAGAGACGAAGGCGTGAATTGTCCGAGGAGAAACGAAAAGGCATGGGACAAATTCTTCTTCTATTTCATCTTCGCATTTTCTTCCTTCTAAGGAAATGGTCACCAAAATAATTCATATTTCTTTCCCCTGCTAGCTTTATATATCAGTTTGTCCGCGTAGAAAACTTGACAGACCGTCGTGCACTCGCGTACTCTCAAACGCTTCATTAATTATCCAGGAAATCCCCAGAAATCCGGAAAGTAATAGTTTTGCAAAAATGTGCTCTGCATGTAAATTTTCTGTCGCGGGAATTCGTACAAGAGAAAGATTGATTAAATCGAATGTTGAAAAAATGACGATTATCAATTCATCAATAATCCTATTTATTTTTATTATCATAGTATTTTTTTGTTCCTTCCCCAGTGGTCGAAACTGGAAAAAAAAAAAAACATTTAAAAAGAGTCTTTTATTTGATCCATCGGATGAATTGCGTAGAAATTTATCGATACACGTGTCCGCGGGCAACGTGTGGACAGGACCTCAAGAGTGAGACTTTTATCAGGGGAAAAGTATTCCCGATGGGGAATTGACCAAGTCATACCGGAAGTCCGCACGAGTTGATTCGACGTGAAACACACAGGCGCACACCCACATCCACTCACGTGGTCTACACATTTACAAAGAATACGGACGCGGGGGAATTTTTCAAGAAACTCGCGAACTCGACGAGATTCCAAAATAAGAGATGGTGCAATTCTTCGACAGAAAACGCCAGAAGTAGAGAATCTATATAGACCCAGACATATATGTATACATGAGTCATACGTATATATTATATGATGTCGAAAAATGCCCTTTATCCCCGATTACATTATCCGTACATATACCTATGTACGAACCAGCATCCTTATCGATTCTTCACGGTGGATAATAAGAGTGAAATCAGGGATGAAAATCGTTGGAATGAATTTTCCTCGAGCCATAGAATTGTGTCTCTTGAGTACCGGATTGAGTTTTATTTTATTTTTCTCGTTCTCTATCATATTTTCTCTTTCATACGTTCCTTCTTCACGAATCTCTCAATTTTCGCAGTAAAACCATTTATGCATCTGTTCGAGGGAAAGCCTTTGATTTTTGAAAGTTGGATCGAAATTAATAAAGCATAGTGAATGATTGCTGCATGTATGGAATAGTAAGTGTCAATCTCGGATCGATTTCCCAACTCATTTTGCTCCATATCCTTTCTTATCTGGGGATTTTCGAATGAATGGAGTTATTACGCGAAGAGTGCTTTGTCGGGGCCAAAAGAGCCGGCAAAAGAGTGTACTCGATCGTAGAGAAAAGGGCGAAAAGTTTGTATAGAAAATGCGTTGGCGTATAAATAAAAAAAATAAAAAAACCACTCGCGATAGATCGCGAAAAAAAGAATGAAACGGAGGTTGAGCTGGAACCTCCGCCATTTATGTATTCCTCGCTACTCGTGTTCATTGGGGGAAAAAAAAGTACGAGAAAGAAAGAACTAAGGAGAAGCAGTGGAAAAAAGGATTGACCGCGCGTACACGAGGATCCGAGATTTCATTGAACGCACGAGTTCATTCACCGAAGAAATCGGAACGTACGTTTATGTACGTGGGTTTGTATTGTTTTTATCCCCGCCCACGCGGCCCTAAAACAACTCTCGTGTATCCACCTCATTCTTTCCCTCTATCGTTTTCTCTTCGCGTATACAAGTCCATACACACCGTATAACCAAAAATTCTCTTGCCGGAGATAGCTTCATCGAGATCCTCCCAATCTTTCACATCGCGGATTAATGGCAGTTGAATTAGGGTCGAAAATGTATAACCCCCGAAGCTATGCAAATGAATTTGTCAAAAGTTTCTCAGAGAGCGACAAAGTGAATAAACTTTGAGAACTTCTGCGGTGAAGATCTCATGAGAGAGGGAAAGGCGAGAGAGCGAGAGCAAAAGAGGGAGGCCAGAGGATTGCTGCAAGTGTGAATATAAGATTTTCTATCTTGCACCAAAGACTTCTTATCCATTGGCTTTCACGTAACTTTGTAATGATTTATCCATTATCCAATCGGAAAATATATTCAGAGGGAAGAGGAGGACAAGATACACGCCCGAGAATAAATCGCCAACATTTTTTCGCTAGACATTTACTTGCGTCAAATATGTTTCCCGCATTGATATTTGTAAAAAGGTGACGCTTGATACGTTTCGTAAATGTTCCATGAAATAATGCAAGAGTGACTGTGCTTGAAAATAAAGATTTTCGGGTCTTGATCCATTTCCATTGATCCCACGAGAACGGTATAAACACTAATACTAATTCAATCGAAAAAGAATTGATGCATGAATTCATAACTTCATGCAAAACGGTTTCATGAATTCCCTCGCAATAGTATAAATTTATTTATTTATTAAATTACGAAGACCGATTTTTACATTACACAGGCATACAAACTATATACACGCGGTGTGTGTTGTGGTTTGTATTTATCGAAGGGACGGATTAATCGTCACGTACTTCTACTCGCCGTTCGACAAGGGAATTCGCTTGATTTTTTTAGCCAGCCCCCATGATATAGAATTCACCCCTTGCGAGTACATACGAAAAAGCAATCCCTCTGGACTACCAGCCTTCCACATCTAACCCTAGCACGATGGGTCTTTCGCGGTGAGCGGATTAACCGAGCGGTATAAAAAAGGAAAATCAGGGTCGAAGGAATAAGCGTTGCCCTCGCGCGGATAAGAATCTCTGCGAGGCAGAGAGAGAGAGAGAGAGAGAGAATCTTTGATTCGGGGGGAGAATTGAGCGAAAAAAGAAGATGAGGGCTCCTTGCGAGGCGCCGTGAGAAGCAGGCTGTATATAATCAGAGTCGATCGAGAAAGAATAACGGACTAACGGGAGCTTCGTTATTAAGAGGAACGAGCTGCGAAAAAGACGCAAATATAAATAAGGTACAAAAATAGTCAATCATAATAGTGCAACTTTTTTTTTGCATGCACTTTTTATACGAGCTAGCATACCGCCGTTAAAGGTCGTTAGTCCGTAACAAGCCTTACTGTGGAAAGTATCAATTCTTTATATAGTTTAATAATTCCAATAGAACAAAATAATTGGCGAATAAAAAGAGCACTAACGATAGAATCATGGAATTTTCTGCTCGTAAATCGGAAGGAAAGAAAGAAGCGCGAGACATTGTATAATATTGGAGGGACGGAATGGGAAGCTTGATTGCAACGTAGGCGTGAAAGAATATTCGACCATGCTGTACAAAAGTACGTGCATCTCGCTCGGAAAACCGATAGATTCATCTGCACGGTAAAATGTTATAGCACGATGTATATTACATTGTTACGCGAACATAGCGAAGAAAACGAAGAGTATGGAGAGAGTCGGGTAGGAGAGTGAGAGAGGGAAGACAAAAAAGTTGGTTCGGGCGGCAGTGTAATAAGGATCGAATGAAATATCTAGGAAGAAAAAAAAAGAAGTCGAAGCGCAACTCGAGAGGGGCTGGTGGAAAAAGTGCTTTGTGAGAGAAAATTCTTTTTTCGTATAATACAGTTTACACACATATAAAGAGAGACGACACGGAGAGAAGACAGAAAAGACGCTGGCGTACGACTTGTACCGGAATATTTTCTCCTCCTTTTTTTTTAAGCTATTCAGGACGCGCGAGCGCGAAACTTCACTAACAATTTTGATCAAAGTTCATCCGAGCATAAAACCTAACTATACTTATGTGTATCATAAGTTTCCACCAAGTAAAATCCGACAGACGACGTTCCTTGCTTCGGGAATAAAATTTGTTTTAATCTTCCAAAGAGAATCAAAACGGAGCAAAATTACTGTCACGCTCAGCTACAGAAAAAAGCAGAAGCAACCTTCAATTTTCGACTATTTTTTCCTGAACAAAATCCAGCCTCGGGTACAGATTGTCCTGATATTTTACTTGATATTTGTCACGGTTCAATTCCGATGCGAGGATCAAATCAATTCAAAAAGCAATGCGAAAGGAAAAACGGTTCAAGCGTCTCCAAAGTTGTAAGAGTACATTTTGTTTTTCTTTAAAAACCTCAAGTGTCGAAAGAGCGGAAATGGGAATAAAAAGTTTGGTGCAGATATTCCTCCAAGGGCTACTATTCTACTCAAGTAGTTAAGGAATAAATAAAAAATGGCCGGAAAGGGGGCGAACGTACATGTGGATATTTTGAGGGGAGACGGTAAATAATTGCATGGGAGATGTTTGAAGCACGAGCCATAAACGTGACGATATTTGTGCAAGTGATGAGTGTATCTCCGTGTGTGTGTATATATAAATTGGCGAGAGAAAAAGGAGAATCGAGGGATCGATTGGATTGGGAGCAGGAAGCGGGGAAAGTGTCGATAAGAGCAGGGATGGCGAGGGGTAGAAAGAATGCCCAAGAGGCTTTGAACGAGTTCGACTGATTATGTTTAACTTGCGCGCTTTTATACGTTTCGCCTACCTACCCTTCTCAATCTCGCACCCCTTCCCATTATTTTCTCTCATTCTCGCACCCCAATGCTCAGACGCGATGCCGCTTCTTCCTTTCTCATGAAAAAGATGCGAAATGAGAAAACTCTGTCTAACGTTTATATAATTCCGTATTTATAAATATACAAGAATGTACAAACATATATTAATGTCGATATATGAATAAAATTATGTGTGTGTGTGTGTGTGCGTGCACAGAAAAGAGTTAGAGAGTCACGAGAACCCTCGAAATGAAATATAAGGTGAAATAATCCACGCGCCAGTTATAAAATTGCGGTGTATCCAGCAGCTCGGAGGCAGGCACGAGGGTGCAATACTGCACGGTAGTCGACACGTTGAGTGCGCGTTGCAGTGCGGTATTAGGGACGGTAGCACACAAGTGGTATAGCCAAACACGCTAAAAACCAGAAGTAAAAGCCCGTCGGCGAACTTGCACACGAAAATACCGAATATATACACATATTCCGACACACCTATATTATATACCAAAAGGTTACGTACGTTGGAAAACTGTATATACAGAAATGGATGGAAACAGGAAAAAGTAGGATACGAGGAAAAAATATAACAGTCGCGAACCAAGGACCTTTCTTGCTTTTCTCCTTTTTGTAACGAAACTGCTTAGATGTCCAGCTGGTTAAAAAGAAAGAGCACAGCAACATCTGAGGATCCCTGTATTGTTTATCAATTGCTGTGGCTCCGATCGCTCCTTTTCTCATTTCTTCGGGTTTGATATTTCGACGTTTCATCCTGGCAAGCCAAAAAGTAAAACAGAGAGCTAAATATCTCGAGATCTTGTTATTCAATTCGTGTCTTGTATGGAACGAAGCGCGTCAGCGAGATAAATGCTGGCGAAAAAGTTTCTTCTTTATTGAGCATTTCACGATCTGCCTGCTTCGTATATCTTGGTAGCACATTCTGGACCATCCCTCCAGAATTCGCTATATCGACATAACATTATCGCGTATATATGCCCTATGTGTGTGTGCGCGCGCGCCTATATTAGTTGCCTCTATAAAGAGGTTGAATGATATCCACGTTCACGCTGTGCTCTCAGGCTCTTTTCGCTCATAAGAGGCTTGTTTCGCGTTTCAACTTTCCGCGTCAACATATAACGCAACTTTAAACATCTATATGCACGACTATATTGCAACGACACTGGAAATGAAATTTTGTTAAAAATCGTCGATATTTTATTGAATACGGTAAGCTAAATATTTTTGGATAATTGCAAAAATTTTCGTTGTTTTGCCAGTATATATTTGGTTTTTAACGGAATTGTCAGCGAAATTTACGAGTGGAACGACAAAAATTTGATTCCGAAGAGACGTTCTAAAATATTTCTTGCTGCAATGACACGATTTTTGGGAATATTCAAAAAAACGTAGTCGAACGTATCCAACAAAATATCGATCTTTTTCAACAAAATTTTGTTTTCAGTGGACGTTCATCTAGCTAGGCATTTTCCCTCGTGCGTATGATCGAAATATCTATATTGACGTATAACAAAAATACAAATCAAATGTTGTGATGTGAATACTTCGTTTTCGCAAGGTGTCACGCGTATTTTTCAAAAATAAGGGAATGTCCTGTGCAGGTCCTTTTACATACCTGCATGTGTTGGCTAGTCTCGATATTCGTGCTGCCATCGGTACTCGGAGAATAGAAAGAAACGAGTGTCAAGACTTTGTCACAACACTCTGCTTGTATTTTTTTTTATTGGCGTCGAAAGCTCTGCTTCTTTTTGCTCGTTCCTCCTCGCTCTCTTCCTCTTTTCGCGTTTCTTTCTTTGTCTCACTGAATTCAACCGCGCGCGCCATGGCGCAAATTACTCGACGAAAAATAATAAAACTTTCCATGCTTCTAAAAGCACCGGGTGCGAGAGCTTTTCTCTCTTCTCTCACCCGCAGCTTGGAATCATGAGTAGAACTAGCGATAATGAGAGGAAAAAAGCCTAGAGAGCTTTTCCACCGAGAGAGACAGAGAGAGAGAGAGAGAGAGAGAGAGGGAGAAAGAGAGAGAATACAATTTTTTTTAAATTGTACATCACTCTAGCGGTCCACAGAGTCACGTGTGTTATCCGAGATTCTATACTTTTGCAAGCATTTTGACCAGTACACGTTTATCCCTAGATAAATTCCATATTCGTATGTGGATATAAATGTCGTAATGATTGCACAAAATATTTGTTCAACTTAACAAATGTTCGCCATGTTTGTATAGGTGCGTGTTAGTCCCTCCTATAAATTTATTGTCCAGTATCAATATAGCTACTCTTATTCTATAATAAAATTGCTAGGAATAACATACGTAGAAGCTCAGAAATACAGCCAACATTGTACATAATAATATACGTTTAAGCACGTGTATGTGTTATGACGGTAATATAAGCGGTACGGCTGAATCAGCAAATATTTTCGGGTTTTGTTTCCCTCATTCCCGACCGGGGCTTATAGACAAACGAGTGCTTCTGTTTACCACGCGCGATATATAGCCACTTGAAAACCTCATAGTAGTACAAACATTAATTCTCTCTCTCTCTCTCTCTCTCTCTCTCTCTCTACCTCTTTCTTATTTTCTCTGCTTTTTCACTCTTTTATTTTTTTTTGCCATACCATTTTGTGCTCATTTTTTTTTCATTTCCAATTGAAACTTTCATTTTACTCGTTTAATACTCATCGTCGAACATTGCGCTAAACTCTCGTGTACTTTCGTAATTGATTTTTTTAACGCTTTGTTGAAAGCGAGTCTCGCTTTTTACATGTTCTATGTTAACTTTTTTTTCTCATTCGGCACGACTCTTCATCAGGAACCGCGTGTTATTGATTCCCAAGCTAATTCCACGTAGCTCGTACACTTTACACTCGTACAATTTTTCCTGAATTATTAATTCTCGTTGCCGAGGTAAAAAATCTTTTTTCCATTCAGGCTCAACATTATTTGCTCGAAATTTTCCGCTTCATTCACACCAGGTGTTTATTCTCGTTACACGAAAAACCGGAAGCTGAGCTCAATTTCGAGAAAAACCATTGTTGGGTGTTCTGAACTTTTTACTTCCGTTCTACTGTTTTATATTATTAAGCAATTTTTTTCTGCGAGAAAAATTCAGACAATTTTTTTTTGGTCATTGACCAAAAAATGAGTTTTCGTTATTCCTACCATTCCGAGTAGCCGTATTTCCTGCCGGAAATGTGATACTCCGAGACATCCAAGTGGAACTTTGTACCAGATTGCGTTTTGAATAAGACCGAGCGATAAAAAAAAAATGAATGGGAATCCGGTGATGGTCGTGACGGTCGAAAGCAGAAGGAGAAAAAATAAAGTGAAGCTTCTCGCGCAAATATCTAGTACTGACATAGGTGCGGAGTGAAGTAAATAAAAAGAAGCGTGACTATCGAGGAGGAAACGAGCACTCAATTGAGGAGCCAGGAGTCACAGTGAAATTGAGTCGGGGCAAGGTCGTCCGCGTCGATTGCTGAGACGATGTGCAAAAAAGAGAATAAAAACGAGATGAGCTAGAAAAAAAGTCTAAAAAACGAGGCGAATATAGAAAAAATAAAGGGAACAAGGAGCCGACTCAATTCTCAAATCAATAAATGCGGAAAAAATGGAAAGAAAAGCAAAATGAAAACAGTGTAGAAAGGAACGAAGATCTAAAAGGAAGTCTTTTGAACTGAAGAAAAAAATATGAAGAATTGAAAGAGTAAAATAGCAAAGCTGCGTGAAAAATCAAGTGAAAAAACGTGCAAAGGTGAAGATGGAGAAGGACAGGAACCTCCAAAAGTGCAGGAAAAAAGAAAAACACGACTAGCAAAAGCTGCGCGTACTTTCCTTCTGGTGGTGAGTTTCCTTAATGACACAAGCTCCCCCATAGCTGCAGCAGTTTTCACGTCGAGAAAGATAGCAGGAGCAGAGCGTAAAAAGGCTTGAGGATAGTTCACCATTATATACCAACGTATACATATATGTATGGAGAAAGACGAGAAAGGAATAGGAAAAAAAAAGTGGACACGCGTGAGCCCAAAGAAAAGCGCGAAAATTCCAGAAGAGCGGGTGGAATATCTCGTAAAGGCTGCTGCTGCTGCTGCTGCAGCAGGAGACCAGCCGTGAGATCGCCAAAGCACCATCGGATTAATGTCCCATTAAGGCGGGTAATTGGCGATACGATGATATAAGAAAAAAACAAAAAAGCAAGAAACCCAAGCGGCGAAGTCGCTGGTTTAGAAAAAGCGTTCGTCCAAGAGGGAGAGAGCTGGCCAGAAAGACAAAAAAGAAACGAAGATAAAGTGACGGAATATCGACGTAGATTGCCGACAAGCAAAAAAGCTAGAATTCCATTTGACCCAATACACAGAAATACATATTCCTATTTTTTTCTTTCCCAATTTCTTTGTGTCTCAATTTTTTTTTCTTTTTTCACAGTGTTAGGAATACAAATAATAAATTTAATGGATTGAGAACATTCTCAATGGTTCGAGACTTGTATCGGACAACGACAACCAACAAGCTTGACTCTAAGACGTTGGGTAAAATTGTAAAAAACGTAAATTCGAGTTTACATCGGAGTCTGTGTGGTAAAGTCTACAAACAGGGGCTCGAGGTAGCCATGCAAGGGGAAACGGAGAAGCAAAATGGAAAAAGACATCGAGATAAAAACACCAAACGTATATAGAAGTGCTTGTCAGTACCAAAGCTGCCAAGTCACCCTAAAAAGCGAGATTGAGAGGCGTCTGAAGGAGTAGGAGCCAGTGGGGAAGAAAGAGGATGGAGAGCAAGTCGGTAGTGGTGAATTTCGCACCGGATATTCGAGCCGGAAGAGTCCTCCGCAGCAGTTTACGTTGAGGGACGCTCTCTAGCTTTTTCCAACATAGGAAAATTAAATTTTCTTGTGTCTGGAAAGTTCCCTTTCTTTATTCCTTTTTATATTTTTGTTATCCTTCTCCATCCCTTGCGACTCAAGCCGTCTCTCATTTCTAAATGTATTCGAAACAGAAGACAAATCATGGTGAATTTTTTCAAACCACGCGAAAGGTAATTTCGCGCGCGGTCCCCCCTGTAATCCCATTTTTTGTCGATTCACCATCACTCTTTGAAAATGTTTTCCTTCGTTACGTACGTACGGATCTTATAAATTTAGACTTAGGAAAACCTACCCGTTTGTCATATCTTTATTGACCACCACACGCTTTCCCATGAGACCTGCACGAGCTGCGAAAAACTAGGGCACAAAAAGAACAACGAAAACCATACGCCAAGGGAAAAATACGTGCTTC
Organism: Hyposoter dolosus; assembly: GCA_963921915.1. Taxonomy (NCBI): domain Eukaryota; kingdom Metazoa; phylum Arthropoda; class Insecta; order Hymenoptera; family Ichneumonidae; genus Hyposoter; species Hyposoter dolosus. The sequence goes on along the minus strand of OY998136.1, from coordinate 11,536,052 downwards.
GTGAGAGTTTTTATGGATTTGTTTTGGCCCTTTTGAAGGAAAATAGTGGATTCGTGATGAGCACAATAATATAGGATGTCGAGCGAAGGTTCAACCGCAACTCGAACATGTTTTTATTTCTCCCTCTCTTTTTCCTCCCATCTTTCCTAACTATACGTCATTTTTGTAAAATTCCTCAGGCTTTTACTTCCTCGATATTTTTTTTCATTCCAACCCTCGCTACCGGCGGCTTCGCTGATTCCTTCGAGTTACCCAGCCCCAATAAGCAATCGCGGCATCTTTCCAACTGCTTTTTTCCAAGGGCTGGAATATGTACTTTATATAGCTATGGATTTCGCGAGCTTGTGATATCGCAGTCCGCGGGGGAACTCTTGCAGCATTTCCGCGCTCGCACACGTAATCATTTCTGATAACGATTCAAGTATATCGCCGTTCATCCTGCTCGGACAAAAAGAATAAGTGAATAAGGAGAAAAAAGAGTGCAAGTAAAAGAGGAGGAGCGAGTCGAGATAGAAAAGAGAATAGTTGGAACAACGGCGCCAAGTGAGCGAGTACAGCAACGATTTATTTCACTTAAAAGGGCGCGCGAGTACAAGATGAAACGCGCTACGTTGGATACGCTGAGAGGCGGAACAGGATGAAGAACGGACGAGAACCGGCAGCGACAGGGAGAGGGGAGAGTTTAAAAAAAGGAGACAGGGGGAGAGATGGCAAAAAAGAGGAAGATTATCGTCTGCACGCGACAACGGGAGAGAACGAGCGAGTCCAGGGGCGAGGAACGCAGAGACGATGAGGTCGAGAAAACATTTCTCCGCTTCTCGCGTTCTCTCTCTCTCTCTCTCTCTTTCTTTCTCAGATATCTCGTTCAAGCTCTCAAAACGAGATGGGTTACTTTAAAACGGATCTCTAGTTTATTCAAGTCACCCAATTATGATCCGGCCACGATAACGATTGAAATATTGATCAAAAGGAAAAAAAAAACAGGAATCTCTTTTTTCGAAAAAGAATTTAAAAAAAAAAAAATGGAAAAAAATTCTCGGAAATTTAATTAAATTTTAACGAGCGAAGATCACGGACAATCTTGCAAATGCAATCGATACAGTTTCCCATGCACAAACGTTTTCGTCATAACAGCTTTAAATATTGTATTATAAAGCAAGCTCCAACATTTGTCGGTTTTGCAAAATTATTTTCAGGACAACAAAATATTCAACCAACACGATAATTCCATCAGTCTAAATAAAAAAAAAAATTCTTTTTGCATTTCTTTTTTCATCCTGCATTCCGGTGAATTGACAAAGCCTAGTGAATTAATTGTGAGAAACGGGGTACGAAAGATTAAGTAAAACAAAAAACTAGTTCAATTAACTTTCGGGCTTTTTTTGTCTGGTTTCGAAAATGCGAGCGCTCATTCCCCGGAAGAGCAAGAGAGAAAACTGGAATTCGAAAAGATTTAGTCGTAAATCACTGGAGCATGTGAAAAAATGAACACGTTGGGGATTCCCTGCCGGATATTAATCACTTTCCAACGGGACTCTTTCGATTAAGCCACTATTTTTATAGCCGTTATTGTATCCAATAAGTTTTTAGGATCTTTTCTTGATTTGTTGACTGATTTGTTTCTAAAAAATGAATTTTGTTAAAGCGTCTCTTTTTCCTTTCCATGAATATCCTCGATCAAGCACTACAGCGATATAATTTTTGTTCAGACAAACGATTCTACACATAAACGGACAAAAAGTTCGAGGTTTGAATTACATCGACGATACGTTACGCTTTGATTGAAAATAGGAACAGCTGGATTACGCAAAAAAAAAAACGAAAAAAAAAAAATTACTCAGCACACATTCTAGCAAAGATAAAAGCAGAAAGCTCGTACTGGGACAGATAGAAAAGATTGCTGGGTAGGGAAAAAAAACATTTTATCTCCTTCTCTGGCTGTTTCTCGTTCTCCAACTCTGGCTCCCTCGCGCAGAGAGAAAGAAGATGGAATATAGAGTGTCGGGGAGCTCGAATCCGTAGGTTGAAAAAGGCCCAGATATATGTATAGGGGCAGAGCCGAAGGGTGAAGAGTCATGGATGGGTGTGTATAGCAGTGGGGGGAATGATGGCACAGCCGGTGCCTAATATCCAAAATGGCCAATAAGTCTTTGTGTTTTGCTGCACTGGTGCTCTCCCCACGAAATTCGATAGCTGGATACGAAAGAGAGATCGGAACTATAGAAAAAAAAAGAAAGAAACGGGAAGAAAAAAATAAATGAGAGTGAATGAGAGAGGACGGCATGCCGTCGAGCTGCTGATGGCTCGAGGGATGACAAAGGGGAAAGAGGTCGCGAGGATTCTCGTTTCGAGTGTCGAACGAGTAAGTGAACGAACGATGGAAAGAGCCCCGCCGCTAGTAATGGCAGAACTCGAGTTTTTCGCCAAGGCTTTCCAAACCTCCGAGGATTTTGTAGTACCAACGTGTACACCCGCGAATATACAGGTCGATGCAAATCCTACATACTTCGAGTTCCCGTGCAAGCATCACCAGGTGCTGAGTTTCTCGACGAGCGCATTCAACCACATCAACGATAATTCCTAATGTGTTTACCAATCCTGAACTAATCGTAAAAAATCTATCGACCAAAAATCAATGCATTTCCGACTCGAATCGCCGAACCGTGGCATTATAAATAAATACCAGTACTCTTGAAACTAATGCACAGCCGTGCGTGTACTTGTACAAAATGTGGCCTGCTATAGTATACAAACGTAAACCCGGTTCTGTTTCCGGCTGTTCCGGTGGCCCACAGTCATACAGAGCGGTGTTTAGCACAGACTGCTGGTTGCAACTTTTTCGTTTGCATAGCTGTGTGTTATTGACGACAATAGAGTACAGGAAGAAATAATCTACACATAGACATTTTACAATGGTTAACGTTCACGAAAATCTGCCCGTCGCATCTTTTTTTCTCTCTCTCTCTCTCTCTCTCTCTCTCTGTCTCTGTCTCTCTCTCTCTCTCTTTTGCCAACAGCTACCAATTGGCCCCTCGCTTGGCTTTGCACAACTTTAGCATACGAAATACCAGAACAAAGTAAACAAGCATGACACTTTGGCAGAGAGCAAAATTGGATGCACGTTAGTTTTGTTACAATAACCCTGTAAGCTCTTTCGGCCACTCGCTGTTCATTCAGAAGAAAGGTAGCGAAAGGATACTGTGCTTTACGAGTAAAGGCACGTTCGGACTTGGGGCATGAATAACTCTCGTTCGTTATATAGCAGAGGTACGTCGGACCGCCTATCGGAATGATGGTATACGACTCGGGTCATGAAATTTCAAATGTATCGAGCAATTTCAAAACGATTTGCATGCCAAGATTGTGCCAGTCATGGGGTAAATATGATTGATAGAAAAGGTTGAAAAGATTCGGAGATACAAAGTGACATGTACTTCGAAGCTTTTCACCATGAAAATTATTGATTTTTAATCATGATTTCAGTCTACACAGTTTCACCATATTATATAAATTCAATGTGAGAGAGAAAAATCATTTCAACACTTTTTTCATATGCGTTGTTCGATCTCATCGAAGCAATGCCTGGATAAATATCACAGATGTAAAGATAAAAGAAAATTTATATGTAAAAGTCGAACGTAATTAGAAAATTGTTTGGTGGATAACAAGAACTGTATATTCGCGTTGGGCAAAAATAATTGTGGGCTTTGTTCGAACGGTGTATAGAGAGAAGGAAAACGAGAATAAATGATGTTTCACCGCAAGCAATCGAGTCGGACATCAAAGCGAGGGTAAAGCGGGGTAATCTCAATTTTTAAAATTACTTCGAAACGAGAAGCGGTGAGCAAAAACAACATCACCGAAAAAATCGTTGCACATTGAAGAGGCTCAGTGAATCTGCTTCTATTTACCACTCGCATAGATTCCATTCATCACACACCAATTACTCATTTTGTACTTTACACTATTTTTTTTTTTTTCGTCTTTTGTTCCTCGTTAATCAAAGTTCTTGCATGTAGTTTTGAACACTCGTTATCACTCATGATCGAGTGTTGAAAGTATTCAAAAGGGTGCATCCAAAGGAAATCGATAGCATGTATCAAATATCGTAAAATTTCTCTCTCTCTCTCGCTTCTCTTTCGAATATCAGGGACGATTGAATTTTCGAGTATTTTGCTCCTCTTTTCACTCGATACATTCCACTAGCCGTGTTTGCGAATTTGTATACGTAATCGCTTGACCAAGAATAACAGCTCGCCCCCCCCCCCCCCCGCTCTCTCTCTCTCTCTCTCTCTCTCTCTCTCTCTCTCACACACACACACACACTCAAACACACACACATCCGAACGCACTCTCTATGGACGGTGCGTCGTTGACTGCTGGGTTAGTTGGATTAGTTACGATTTGTTTACGAACACGAGTGGATCGAAAAAAGGGCCTTTAACAGAAGCTGTACTCTTCACTCGTATAAATATATTCTCCCTTGTGCTTTCGAGTATAACGTGTCCCACGCATAGCTGCATACGTATTTATATATTGTTCATGTATACATGGGACGCTGTACCCGAAAATACTAAAGAGGGAGAGAGGCCAATGGGGATTTACTTTACAAGCCTAGTGCGAAATCCAAAGGTGGAGTGTACTCGCGAGTGTCATCGACACTCGTAAACACGCGAGTGCCGATCCCCCGTTTCCTAGCTCATTCTCACCCCGGGAAATCTCTCTCGAATCCTCCGGGCTCACTCGCACCTGCTCTGTGCGGCGATATCACTGCTGCGTTCCGTGTGTCATCTCCACGCTTCTCGAGAGACCACGCCAAGCTTCCTTGGTAATCCTGCTACTGACCACCACATTTTCACTTCGATCTCCCTCGCTCTCTTTCCTCCCTTTCATTACTTCCGCGGAACGGCGCCATTCTCAAAATTCTCTTTCCTTAGTCTGAAACTTTTTCCGCAAACTGCACCGAGCCGCGGCATGAAAATCTTTTGTTCATCTACTTTCCTATATGCACTTCTGGCATTCCTCACTACCAACGATGACTTCTCGCGCGGTAAATACATTCGGAGACCGTGAAATCTCTGCTTCTTACGCATGTGTATCATTCCACAGGTTTTTCGATATGCGCCGCTAAAACGTCTCTCCCTTACATTTCAAGATTGCATTATTCTTGTGCGCCTTTATAGTGCGAATTCTCTCTAATAGGCGCGAATGAATATCATCGCGTCTCCCCGTTGTTGCCCTCAGCGCCACGTCTTGTCCCCCGAACCCTCTGCCGTATGATTTCTCATTTTATCAGCGCTCCTTCAACGCGTTCCATGAGCCTGAAATACGTGAACATCGAGTGTACAGGTATGTACCCAAAGGTCTATCCAACACTATTCAAGATACAATCGTCTTCTGCACGCCGGTATCACTCAGGATGCGTACATTCCCGTCTAATATACCAACAGTCGTATCTATGTCTAACAGATTCTGTTTGAATACCGCAGGCATCATTCCAGAAGCAGAGAGCAAGAGAGAGGGATGCTCATTCTCTTTCTCTGTTAATTTGCAAAGCGCAACACGCTGCTGCTCGCAGTTGCTAATCCAGGCATATAGTTGAGGAGGAAACTTATGTATATAGCCACGTGTACCGACGAGATTCGTGCCTATCAGGAGCAACTATCCGCCAAGATACACGAAACATGCCTGTATATGTATTCGGTGCGTTTCTGTCTATACATTTGCGCATATGAGGGGTTGGCATTGGTATAGCCTCAGGAGTTGCCCAAGTCGCGGCGACTCGTCCGTCTCGTCCTTGTCGCGACTGTCGCTTCCGAAACCCTTTGCTGAACCATTTCAGTCCACAGCCACGAAATTCTCATCAGGCAACGTGAGAAACCGTTGATTATAATTTCTCACTCTCTCTCTCATCGTATGGAAAAATATTACCGCGTTTGTATATGATGTTAAACTAGCGAAATATAAAACGTACAAATCACCGCAAACACGGGAAAGAATTAAAAGCTTCTCCGTGTATATAGTGATCGGAGTAAATTGCAGATGTAATCAAACGGGTTAAAGAAACTGAGATTCAACGAATGATATTGCAGCGAGTATCGGTTTCCTCTTCCCTTTACCGCATTTTTTTTTCGTCTACCAATATTGTGTTAACCCCATGCCAAAAGCAACTCATTCATCAATATGATTCTGTTAATTCACGAGATAATCATCATCGAGGAATCAATAAATTCTTGTCTTTTCATTCATAGAATTCAAAGAACTCGTCGATGCGAAAACTTTTGATTGCCCAATAGAAAATATACGCTGCACACTCACGCGTGTTTTGTGTAAAAAAAATAATATTATGTGCCGTGGACGAAGCAAACGAAAAGCTTCGTCCTGATGGTAATGAAATACGACCTGATGCTTCGAGCTTTCAACCCGATTGTGCCATTCGCATTGTGCCACTCGTTCCACTCTAAATTTGATCATTTCTCTTTTCTTCTCTTTTTACTACTATTTTTTCTACACCAACCGTATTTGATTTTGACGTTCATACGTACGGTAATTAACATGGTTCATACATGTAAACCTTTCTCTCTTGCTCACCCTTTTCGTTCATGCAATTTTGTGGCGCATGATATACACGTATGGACTGCATCGAATCGCGATAGCTTGTAAAGTTGCTTGTATGTCCAATGTATACACGATTTTACCCCTCGCTGCTTCATTTCACAAATATATGTCTGGCTTTTAATTCATGTCTGCAAACCTTCCCTCGTCCATTCTGCTTTCCATGCAAAATTGTACTTTTTCCTCTTGAACTTTTGTCGCGAGTATATTTAGCCCATTTTGTCATCATAAACGTATCCATCAAATTTCATCGAAACTACAGCTCGACGGAAATAAAGTCAATCTATTGTTAGTGATTTCTTGGAGAAAGAGACTTATTTGAAATTGAAATCTTCGTCGTACCGTGGGCTCCAATGTGTGGAAATAATTTTACCGTTTTTCCAGGACAAACGATTTTTGTCTCTCGCCTCCAATTTCTCTCTCAATAAAACGCAGCCGAATACCGTTGTTGCCATGTATGGAAATAACATGAATCCAATACGATCGAAAAGGGCGTAACTTCCTTAAAAACCTGGGAAAAATCAATGCGGGAACGCCTTAAAAAATAACGATCCACGAGAAAACATTGAGAAGGTCGTGAAACGTAATTTTGTCATGATTCTTACAGTGCCCTTTTGTTTCTGAGTGCCCAATATTTGGAGGAACTGCTGGAATATGGAAAAAGGTCGAAAACAACGGATGCACGCGGGCGCGGTTCATTAACTGCATTTATACGTTTGCAGATATGCAGATGCACGCAGGGCATGCTGGGGTAAAATGGAACTCGGGTAGCAACTTTAAAAAAGGAAAAAAAAAGCGCCGAGTATAAAAAAATCTCATCTAAGCTATTGTTGGTTTTATTTTTACAAATATACTTGGAATCAATTTTTTTCTAATAGATAACAAAAGTAAACCAGAAAATACAAAAATCTGGCGTGCACGGATGAACAAATGCAGTCGACATACGGTTGCGACTATCAATATCAAGGAAGAGACGGCTCTTCAAAAGAGACTGCCTCTTCCGTCTCGTTTTTCATTCTAGTTTGCCACGACTTCACCGGACCTGACTCCGTTACTGGAATTATCGATAATTAACTGATAACGATGAGGCAGGTGTTTTCCTGCTATAATTTCTCAAAAGTAATTTTATTACCCCACAATCATAATGGAGCATTCCACGCAAAATCAGTCTCTCCGAAAACTTTTACTTCTTCCTTTGCCTCACTCTTTCTTGTCTTTTGTAATAGATTAATTTTTTTCTTTATAATCTTGATTATCATTTCTATAAGGAGATGGTGTGGCGCCCCGTCTGGCCATACGTCGACGGGCTCATTGCATCATAGGAAGAAGCTACCTTCCCCGTCTTAATTCACCAGTTATATAAAAATATTTTTTAGCAATGATGAGTGCACAAAAGCTCGTCAAAATGTCACGTCATTTTCGTCGTTGATAAAACAAATTCCTTAGAGCAAAAAGTATGACGTAATGGCTTTCGGTTCAGCAGTCGATGCTTGAATGAAAATCGCCTCTTGACTCCATTATAAAAACCAATTAAAATCCACCACGACACCTTCCTCCTTTCTCCCTACTATATCGTGACTTTTAGTAAAATGAGAAAGGGAGGATGAAAGGAGGGTTTTGGGTGCACTTGCATTTTTTACTATGAAACAATAAGAGGGAGAGAGAGAGAGAGAGAAAAATTTGTATTCTATTTGCTGTGACGCGGTCACGCGAGAAACGAATGAGAGCATTTATCCTGAAACTTTACATTATTTCAATCGTAACTATGTTGTATTTATTTACCTTTTTATTAGTTTATTATTTCTTGCATTTTGAAAAATCTAGAAGGTGAATTGATTATTTCCATCCGTTTCATTACGGCAGGTATTCGATCGAATGTTTTACTTTGAAGATCCTCAATGGACTACGAAACAATGGAATATTCAGCAGGATTTTTTTTTCTTGACGGATTTAAATTGAAACTTAATTTGACACAATATATGAGAGAAGAGAGTCAAAGAAAAACATGGAGCAAGAGTATTTTCTTTGAAGACTATTTTCTTATGCTCTAAGGCGGGGCATTGAAAAATGAAAAACTTATAATTTTTTTTAACGCATTTTCTCCAGTATGCTCGCACGAGCAGAAGATTGAAGCGATGAAAAGTGAAACTTATTTTGTGAAAATTAGCCCAAGCCGAAGAAATGAGACTATAGTTTTATTGATTGTCGTGACGGTAAATAAAATATGGGGGTTCTACGTTCTTCCTGCAATTGTTTCCCATTCGAGAGTGTTCTATAGCTCTCAGTTTAGCAACTCCGAATATTCACGCGCTATACACGTACAGAGTTTCTCAAAAGACAGGCGCAACTTTTGCCGGCCAGGTAGAGCGCCGTGAAATTTTGAAGAGCAAAGTCACTTTACACTTTTGTCTTCGATTCACCGTTCGCGGGGAAGAAATATTGGAAAACCGTGCCTCTCCCAAATTTAATAATCCAGCGTGGCATTCGCGTTATCGAAGGCAGCAAGGGGAGGGGCTTTTGAGAGAGCCTGTATGAAATACGGCAACTCGATTATTCAGGTCAACGTACAGAAATCGATCACGTAAGACTCGCTAAGTATAGGGGAAAACAAAGAAAGAGAAAGAGAGAGACAGAGAGAGAGAGAGAGAGAGAGGAGGAAACAGGAGGTTTCGTGTATCGTCGCTGACGATAAAATTTGCCTCAAACTGATATTCAGGACACAGGGCGAAAGAAGATAAATCGAGTATTTCCGAACGAGACCCGAGCAAAGACGAAGCTATCGCAATTCGTATAATTTTATGACCCAAATGATACTCGGTGTTTACGAAAAATCAACAATCACGGATCTGCCGAGAATTGACAAATAGAGTGAAAAATGACGAAAAGTTTGGGGGGAAAGCAAGGGAGGGGGAGAGTCGCGGGGAGTCACTGCGACGAGATGTTTCATTGGTATTGGTAAAAATCCAAGTAAGCCCACAGAGACAAAGGAGTATTGTGTAACTATTGAGAATTTCAATGACACGAAAATATTCAACATCGCATAAAAGCCAATGAAGACAACCACGTAGCCGACTAGTTACCAATTCTCTTCAACTATTCCCCGAGGCTCGAGCTCGGATTATTGAATAATTTCGAATCAGCGACCTCCGCTAACGGTATAAACTATATTCTCGTGGTTAACTATAGTTCCCTCTCTCTCTCTTACTACAGCCGGTTCGAGGAACGAGATTCGAAATATATATCCGTATACCCGCGGTATTTGCTGTAGTACGACGTCCTGTTCCGAATAAATTTAAAAAAAAAGGAATAAAATACCGAAAGTCGACTTTTTCTTCCCGCAAGTGATATGCGATCGCTATGCCCCGTAAAATCTAATTAATCTTATGGGCCATCTTGAAGCCATATGCTTTCTATTCGAAGTCTGGTCGAGCGAGGAATTGTCCGGCGATCATGTTACACGTATACATACGATCGCGTTCACTATTTATGAGGCTTGAATTCCCGAGATACGATGCACCCAATAACCCATAATCTCCGGAAGTGATTTCCTCATCAATTCGAAGTTGCCATCCCTCCGCATCAGGATATTGGAATAAAGAAAGATGTTCCCGATCAATTAAGAGTGAGGAATGAACGATTAACAAATTAAGAGGAAAACCATAAATATATCTATGCACGTGTATCGAACGTTTCATATCTCATTGTTTGCTAGATCCTCCCTCTGACGCTTTCATCTCCACGCTGTCCCGGATATTCCCTACTTCAGGTCATCTCAAATCGCCTAAGCTGTTACCTACAAGTGTATGTGTGTGTGTGTGTGTGTGTGTGTGTGTGTGTGTGTGTGTGTGCTTCATAGGTACGAGGTCGAAACAGAGTTAAAGCTCCGGGTTAACTCGTTGATCGGGCTAAACCGTTTCTGGGCGAAGGGAGTCGAAGCCCAACTTGAGTAACAGTCGGTTGAATAAGCAGGACACAAGGGGAGGAAATGTTCCGTCAAACGATTGTATAAGGGTTGAATGATCTGCGGCGGTTCGAATGAGAAGATCGTTCTGTATAAGCTGCGTGCCTGAGATCATTTGACGACGAGATTTCGTGTTTCTCGGTACTTTGCTCGAATAAATGCTCACCGACGATACAGTTATCTAACACGTATTAATATATTCGTATCGTACATGAGTATAGATACGAGTGTCATGAATATCTACATGTACAATATCAAATGTTTGAATAAGTGAAAAGAAACGATCGTTGATCGAGAGGATTTTCTATCAACTGACGTTGATTAATAAATTTAATGTTTCTTTATGTAATTTTTATTTTTATTCCTTCCGGAATTGTCCGTTTTATTCGCTGTGAAATATGAAATACTGCCCACAAGACTAGGTCTAGAAAATATCTTCCTCGTAAGAAGTTTTAAACAACTTGGAACAAGATGGATTTTACGTTTGCTCATGTGTCAAGGCACTTGTGGATTGTTTGCGACTGCATGCAGGTATATATAGACTCACACATATGTATGGTATACGGGGTATTTGAGTCAGTATCATCTCGTTAAGTTTGGCCCCTGATAAGAGGCGCTACCCCAAGGGATCACGATGAAAATCTCTCTCTCTCTCTCTCTCTCTCTCTCTCTCTCTCTCTCTCTCTCTCTCTCTCTCTCTCCCGCTCTCCGTCTCTCTCCAGCAGCTCGTTTAACTAGCTCATATTAGACTCGATCCTTTGTTCAAGCACGTACGATTCCTAATAATCGCAATGTGACTATGAAACGATGGGGTGGAGGCGGGGAGAAAGAAGGATCCCTGTGATAATGCGTTGAATTCAATAATCAGACAATTTCATCTCACATCTTTGCGATAGATTCGTCGGCTAAGATGGAAAGAGAGGGAAAGAGACGGAGAATAAAACGAGAATTGTTACTCTACTCGTGTATGAAAAGCGACCTCTCTTCTCATATATGCTTAAACACACAGAAATTCATGTCCGAGATTATAAATTTATTATGTATAAATGTACAAAGATTTAGTTTTCGATACAACAAGCGAGATATCCTTTTGTACTATTGCAAAGGTAGAGTGTGCTAAGATATTAAGAAATAGAGTACTCGTGAGTCATCTCAATGTCGTACTGAGTTCACGAATATATATAACGATCTAACGGGCCATAAGTTGTTCGAGGTCCGGCCATTCTACGTCCTTTCTCTTGCTCTCTCTCTCTCTCTCTCTCTCTATTTCTCTCTCTGGCAGAAGGTAAGTTGGCATGAAAGGGTAGAAAGGGTAATGGGATAAGCTCGTAACCAAGTCGACTAAGAGGGAGAGGAAGAGGGCACCGAAGGATGCAATGGCCAAAGTAGGTGAGAGATGATTAAGGAGCGAAGAGGGAACCAAGACGTTCTCTCCCTCCTCTTTCTTCTCTCCTGTCCTCCTTCTCTTGCCTCAAAGACCGGAATATTTCGAGGTAGAACGCGAGGATAATCGAGAGGATAATTCGCGACCACTGCACTCCCTGGGCTCCTTCTGCCGAGGACTTTACGTTATGTGTACCAGAAACGGAGAGAGAGAGCGAGAGAGAGAGAGAGAAAAGGGAGATGTAAGATGGAGAATTAACGGGAGGGTGCTTTCCGAGTCATGCACCCTCAGGCTCGTTCACTTCGAGAATATGGACTACCCTCTACCCCGTATAACAAAGAGCCTGCAATCGAGAAATACCTCACCGCTAACTGCTACATAACAGGCATACTCTCTACATGCTTTGAGATATACTCTTGCCCAGCAGCTCTTCGTACACTCGAATTCATCCTTTTCTTATCAATTTGCAAAAAAAAAAAAAAAATATTTCCAGAGACGGTAATTACGGAAATACTTGAAATGTTAAATAGCACGGAGAAGCGCATTCTGTGTCCGAGAACAAGAAATTTTCAAAAGTGCAAGCTTGCCGGACTTTCCCACTCAAGATAAAACGTCAAAGTCCGATCGAACGTTTCTCAGAGTTGTGCAAGAACAAAGAAAACACAAATCATTTTTATTCATTACGAGAATGAATGAAGTCGAACTTCATTAGAATGAGAGATAATTTTTAGTTTAAACTGCAGCATATACGATTACATGCGAGGTACGTGATGTGCAATGTGATTCAGGATCAAGCAGTCCACAACACGCGACAATAATACACCGCGTTATAGAACGTTATAGTACATTAAGTGCAGTATACAGGGCTTAGCTAAACTGCATATCTAGCACAATACTCCGACAGGTATAGACCGAGCGAAAGGAAAACAGAGCAGGAGACCGAGAGACCGAGAGAGCGAGAGAGAGAGAGAGAGAGAGAGAGAGAGAGAGAGAGAGAGAGAGAGAGAGAGAGAGAGAGAGCGAGGGAGAGAGAAAGGGGAAGGGGAAGGTGGGAACCAAAGCAGGAAAATGAGGGTTATCGAATATGAGCAGCCATCGTAATATCGATTGCGTTATGGCTTCGATTGAAAATAGCCAAGCACGGAAATTATCCGTCTGAAAATATGGAATGTTTCATTTTGAGCGAATTATATCGGAAATAGAACTTTAGCAATTTTCTGAAAAATTCAATTGAAAATATAAATTTTTATATGGACGACATAAGAAAAAAAGTAATGCACGAATAAACGAATGATAAAAAAAAAAAAAGAATGAGGAAGAACGTAGTCGTCCTGGGCGGTATATACGGTTTGACGCGAAAGTGGAAAAAGGACAGACACAGCGTAGTAGTCAGACACGATATTTCAAGCTCGTCAAATACGGAACTCTGCTTGATTTGCTCGTGATCTATCAAAAAGGCGTAAGTGCGACATTAAGTCAAGAGATTAAAGGATGATGATGGCGTCTTTTTGAAATGAAAGAATTGACGCGTGGCTGTGTGCTTTCGTTGGACGGGTTGAAGAGCGGAAAAGGGAGGCGGACGAGAGGGGTGCCGAGAGCGGCTTTTGTGGTGATGGATCGATTGGTAAAGCAGTGTTGCTGCTGTTCGTGTCTCCCTTAAGCACCGAATCAATCAACGCTTCGCTCTTTATGATCATACTCGCATGTATGTCTCTTTAAATCCTTTCTTTCTCCTTCCATCGTTTTTATTTTCTCATTTTTCTATTCTTCCAGCACTCTGTTCCCTCTTTTTGCAACCGCGTGTACTATTTTCTTTTCTTTTTTTTCTCTCTTCTATTCTCTTACGTGACGTTTGCCAGTCTTTTATCCTAACGCCGCACTATTTCCCCTTTTTCTCTTTTTCCACTAACGAAAGTAGAACAAGCGTAAAAAATGGATTTTCCGCGAGAAAATCTCGATATTTTCTCGTTTCCTTAAGATGCTCATTCTCAGACCCTTTGCCACGTATTTCTTGCAAATATTCGGAGCATCTCCACCTCCGACGAAAATAACAGTTGAAAAGTATCGAAAAACTATTTTGGAAACTCTACTTTGGGAAAAACTATCGCGAAAACATCTGGCTACCAAAACCATTTTCCTTGCTGCAACTTTGTTCTTCATGATTATTGACGAAAACTATCGCGGCAACTTACTGCAGCGTCCAAAAAACTGCTCCTCGGGATCCAATAGTTGGAGAGAAAACTAGAAAGCATTTGAGCTTCGATAGACTCACAAAAAACCTCAGCTCGATATAAATGTATATTGAAAACTGTTCGAGATAACGAAACCAAGAGTCTCGAAAAATGTATATCTGTGAAAAAGTTAAAATGTTTGGAAATCGATAAAAAAAAATAAATAAATTCCGACACTCTTTTGTCATCGCATTGATTACCGCCATAACTTTTTGCTGAAAGGTGCGAGAGGGAGTTGAGATTTTATTAATGGCAGATGTAATATGCAGCCCCTATTGTTTCGTCAGCATTAATTCCGGGGATTCTGGGCCTTCGTCTCGGTCGTGAATTTCCATCGATAGTGACAACGCTATACGTCTTGGCAAGTCGACTAATACCTCCATGGGAAACGCGAAGACGAGTAAATGTTTGTATACATACATATACGTCTGTGCCCGAACGAGAGAGATGGCTACAAGTTTCACTCTGGGATTGGACTCGTGCTTCAAATTCTCCTTCTCACTCCGTCTTTCCCTCCCAGCGTTACCTCGTTCAACTCGACGTTGATTTATCATAGCGAGAAGAGGGATACGCGTTCGTATAGAGCGTTAATTACAGAAACTCAGTTAGTCCTTTACGTTGCTCCGCTTGCTCTTCTCTCTTTCTCCTCCTTGTTGTGATGGTAATTGTTAACGTTGACGCCTCTCTTCCAAAATATTTTGCACCGATTGAAAGAGCGCAAGAGAAGGCGAGGGGAGAGAGTCAGATAATTGGAAACATCGCCTGGGAAAGCTCACGATACCATAAAAGAAAATAAAGAGATATATTCTCCGAGGTAAGTATATAGAGACCGGTTCCTCGATAATTCTTCCTAACCGCATTGATCCAGCCGCGCGAGCGAACCAACCGAATAGACCAATATTGAACGTCAATAATTGATAATTATTGTCCGCGATTATGGAGGAGGAACGCTCGGTATAAAAAACGATAATAAAAATAAAAAGGAATTACGAAGAGTAGCGGGTGAGAGGATTTATTCTCGGAAGAGATATTTTCAAATAATTTTAAGATTCGAAAAACGAAATAATATTCTGCACAACGAGCGAACGAAAAAATATATCAAAATGAAAAAGTCCTCCGTGACGATTAGATTTGACAAATCCCTTCAACGATCGATCGTAAATTTGTTTC
Source organism: Hyposoter dolosus (assembly GCA_963921915.1). Taxonomy (NCBI): domain Eukaryota; kingdom Metazoa; phylum Arthropoda; class Insecta; order Hymenoptera; family Ichneumonidae; genus Hyposoter; species Hyposoter dolosus. The sequence continues at coordinate 11,520,691 of OY998136.1, read as the reverse complement.
ACTTTAGTCTCCGTGAGCGAACAACCAACCGGCGTTTTGGAGGAAAACTTGGGAAAAGTCTCGTACCAAGATGCACTGAAAAACGAAACTTTTCTGGCTGGTGTGGTCCATAACTACTCGAAGCATGACAAACGACCTGTCTTTTTTTACGGACCTCCACACACACACACGGATATGTATGTGTACAACGAAAAACTTGACTCGCGAGTCCTTTTGTTTGCTACCGATCGAATTGTATATAGACCCTATGTACATTATTATTTGGGTATATATACTCCGAGCTCCACACACGTGCATGCATGTGTGTATATATATAAATTATAGCAGTGGCAGGTAACAGCGATGAAGCCCAAAGATGCCTAGATGTGATTTATCGTCCGGCGTGACCGACGCGGCTCTCGGCAATTAATTAGGAGGCCAGTGCCCCCTGGAACCCCACCCCCGCCCCCTGCCGCTATCGCAGCGAGTAGAGCGTTTTCTCTCTCCCTCTCTGGAAATCCCCGGGAATTGCAAATACTGGCACACGGTTCTTGCATTTTCCTCCCTCCAACTTCGCGTCAACTCTCTTACGTGTATAGTACATACATATATCCTGTCATATGTACTCCGTATGATGGAAATATGTAGGCATATGGATATACGTAAGCAGAACTCGAAAGCGTAGAGTGTATAATACGAGAGGATATCACGAGCTAAGAGCGTAGACAGACGGACGGACGGACAGACGAACAGATGGATAAAGACGGACGGGATACCGAAACACGCGACAGAAGGTTTATTTAAACTTTATACCTATATGTGTGCGTGTGTTTTCCACAAGAGCCGTTGATTCGATGATTTCGAGATCATTTCTAAGCATCGTATCAGTAAACTCCGCCGCACACATGAAAAATTAATAATTTTTCGCGAGAAAGATAGTCGAGACTTTCCTACCGGATTATGATTCGTCGAAGGAGGAAAATGTGCCGAGAAATGCGGAGCAAAATGATATTTAAATAACCAAATTGGCCAAATGTAATCGAAGAAAATATGAAGGGGTGGGAAACGAGTAATAAATTTCCGCTCATTCTTTTAGTTTTTTTATAATACATAATTATATATTTTCTTTTCGTCAAATTCTCCCTCCTCTGAGTTTGTCCTTTTTTTTCATTTCATGTATAATAATAATATTAATAACCTTTCTGTATCATTCTCGCACGACAATAGTCTCCCTGCATTATTATTAATAGTATTATTATTAATATTCTTTATTTCATATTATTATTATTATTGTTGTTGTTGTGGTTGCTGTTGTTGTTAATAACAATAATCCGTAAATTATTGTTAACAATGATGTTTCATTATGAATAATGATGATGATAATAATAATAATAATACAATGTTGTATAACCGCTCGTTTATCGAATCTCCCACGCAAAATGCATCTCAGTTTCGAATTCGTAACCAGCGTCATATTTTCTTTCGTTCGAGCTTTTTTTCTTTTTTCAATTACAATAACGCACGATCCCAAGGATCAATCTCCAGTACTAGTGTTTTACTAATTATTGAATTGACTATAAAATCCATTTGGTTTTTCATTTTTTTTTCTTTTTCACTTTTTAATTCAAATTCTTGATTTTTCTTGCATCTTTTTTCACCCCTGTGCTTGTATCTTTTTTTGGTTTTTGTCGCTTCGATAGATATATGAATATGTATTCGAGTCAACGAGTCCGTTTGGTTTTCTTATCCAAATCCCCAATTATTAAATTCACACAATATCTATCACACATTCTCGGGAACATTTACAGTCTTCACTTTGAAAATTTTTAATTATTTTTTAATTATTCTTTCTCATCGTTAATACTTTGTGTTTTTATTTTCATATACACGTATATAGATAATACGCATTAATATATATAATATATTGATACGTATTATATAATTGTACACGTATATACGTCTCGTAACATTACTTCCATCGTCCTTATCGTAGTATATATAATTGTAATAACGATAATCGTGACACAATAGTGCGAAAGTCTCGGGTTTCTTATTCCTCGTGTGTGAGTCTGTTTGTCTGTATGAATGTATGTGTGTGTGTGTGTGTGTGTGTGTTTTTTTCACAACAGAGTTATAATGGCGAAAGACTGACGCACTGTCACAACATACAGTAGAAATTACCCGTCAATATTGTGCTGTAAAGACCACCGAAACAATCATATTTATACGCAGTCGATTCAGCTATTATCTCCTCGACATGAAAAGAGTCCACATTCTTTCAATTCATATATTATGATGAAGATATTATTGTCACGCTTTCGCCACTTTTTCTCTGTGTTTGCTCAACGACTACGATGTGGCACACGTTCGCCCTCACTCGGTCTTCCTCGTATATAATACATGTATTATACAATATCGGTGGGATCTTTGTCCCATGTCAAATGAGCCACGCAATCGGCATTTATTTTTCATCACAACGATTCAAACAACCAACGAAAAGTTGGCTCTTTTTTCAAAAGATCCAACAATATTTTCTTGCTTTATCGATTATTCTCAATGATATGAATTTATTTGCTTCGAGGAAAAAAAAATCAACATTGATATGCGTTTTAAGGAGCAGCAGCGGGCTACTTTAATTTATACATTTATTTTTCAGTCGTTTTCCTATAGAATCTCGCGTAGTGATATGTCGAGAACGCAGCGTTTTGACAAAGAAGAATTTTGCCGTTACACACAATTGACCCGACTCATTCAACATAGAATATAATATCCCGGAATATATAAGGGGCTTCATAGCCCGTAGGTATATATAGAGGAATAAACGGTCGCGTTTCTTTCTTTTGGTGCGAAACAAGTACGAATAAAATATTCCCTTAGTAGAATATAAGCAGCGTCGTGTAAGACGAGAATAAGAGGGTAAGGTGGGCGAGAGAGGAGAGCCGGGAGAGGGGTAAAAGTTTAGCGCACCCTTGGGCGAGATAGGCAGATGATGGCGGAGATAGGTGAAGAGGTCCTCGTCGACCTCCGAAGTTGTCCCTTGCGGGGACGTACTACCGGAAACGAGTGGCCGGACCAGCCTGACTCGCCACTCGGAAACGAGCATCAGAGTGAGGGCGTACGTAACAGAGAAAAAGAAAATTACATACATATACGCGGACATGTGTATAGTATGTACGTGCGTCCAAAGCGATAGCGTGTTAAATCACTCGCGGCTAAAATGTCTTTGGGATCCGCGACGATTTCGAGTCTTTTTCCACCATCCTCACATATACCGTCTCATACACATATGAAAGTATGTTTTTTCTTCTTTTTTATTTATATATATATGTGTGTGTGTTCGTATCATGCGTTTATTGTTATTGTTATCGTTCACTACCGGTTCACCCAGCAACGTCGCCTCTTTCGTGAAATAAGTTTTCTTTATATTATTCACTCATTGAAACAGTTCAAGTTTCCATTTGATGCACCACCAGCTCTTCGTCGTCGTCGTTGGCTGCGGGGGCAGCTGCGGCATCTTCGTCCGCTTCCTCCACTTCCTCGACAACATCCATTATAATCTGATCCTCCTGGTGACGTCTTCTCAGTTCGAGGTAACGATCCCGGGCGTCGCAGTAATGAAGCAACGGTACCTAGACATCCGTCCCCGTGCCTTCCTGATAACCCTCGTCCGGTGAACTCCTCGTCGAGCCCAAGACTCGCTTGAGAGCGGAGACCGGTGGCAATACCGGCACACCTTTCTGCCATACTCTCAATTGTTTAGCACCCGGTGGAAAGTGTTCGTTCGTCGTTGGTAACGTCGATTGCAAAAGCTCTTTGCTCGTTATGTAAGGATTGTTTGGATTCTGGGCACTTGTTCTCGGATCCGAATTGATCGAGTCCCACAATACACCGGGGTACAAAAGTCTAGCGTCCATTCCCAAATGACTCAAACTACCGATACTGATACCACCACCACCACCACCACCACCACCACCACCGCCACCACCACCGTCACTCCCGTAATTAGCTAAATCCTCGATCGAACCCCGTCTCGTGTCTCTTATCAAATCTGGATTCTCGATCGGCATTAACGACGCTGACGAGGAATAATCACCGCTCGGCATTAATCCGATAATCTCCTGATGATGATGATCGGTACGATGCTCGTAACGTGACAACGAGTATTCCGTTTCCGCTGCTGCCACTATAACCTGTTGGGTTTGTGCTCTTTGCACGTAACTGAGATCCAGCGAGACCGGTGGCGGTTTGCCACCGCCACCGCCACCACCGCCGTTGCCATCGCTGAACGAAGTCGTCTCCGTGTCGTCTGACTTGTTGTGAATACGACGATTCATAGTAGAATCGCCGTTATTGTCACCGTTCGGAGCTCCTTCCAAAGAGCCTGGATTCTTAACGTCCTTGATCGGCATTCGTCTGAGACGCACGAAAAGCACGAGAATCACCAATAGGATAAGCAGTATGAGAACTACCAGGGCCGCCGATATACCGGCTATCTGACCGGAACCCAATGTCGACATGCCGGCCGTTCTGAGCGAGACGTGCAACGTAAAATTAGCCTCAACGCTACCGGCCCTATTCTCGGCCAGACAGTAAAACTCGCTCGAATCCGATTCCTGTGCATTCGTTAATACCAAAGTACTCCTCTTTATGCTCAGGCCGTCCTCGTAAATGATAATCTTTTGATAACTGCTGAAGGACGAATGATTAGTGAGTAATTTGCCATTCCAGAACCAGGAAACTTTGGCAGGTGGTACGCTGCTAACCCGGCAAACTATACTCGCGTTCTCGCCTATAGTTGCCTCTGCGTAACGACTCGGTATCATCAGTACCGGACGACACGCGAAATCATCGCTCGTCAAATCGGTAAAGGAACGCTTGACCAATTGTTCAGGTCCCTGACAGACCGGCGCTATGAGGGTCGGAAGTTTGTTCTTTACCAGCCACATCTTAAGTTCTCTCAGATGGCAGTTGCAGATCCAGGGGTTCTCGTGGAGCTCTATCGTAGTGAGTTTATTGAGGGGATCGAAAGTGCCTCTGTACAGGGTGCTTATTCTATTGTCATTGAGCCTCAGACTCTCCAGTTGGTCGAGGCCTTTGAAGCCATTAGCCTCGATCATCGACAGCTGACAGTGAGAAATATCAAGCTTAACGAGATTGGGCGTATTTCGAAAGGCGTGCGACGGTATGCTGTTCAACGGATTATTCGATAACGAGAGATCTCGCAAAAAGGGTGTATTCAAGAAACTCGAACTCGGCACCGATGTCAACCGATTGTTGCTCAGATCGAGCTCCACCAGGTTGGTAAGACCGGTGAAAGCTTCCGAATCGATTCTATGCATCCGGCAATTACGCATGTACAATCTTTGAAGATTGGTTAAATCGACGTGTACAAATATGTTGCTGGCTAAGACTTTAATGTCGTTGCCACTCGCGTCGAATACTTGGGTCTCGGAATCGATCCAATCGGGTATACCGGTCAGCGAACGATTAACGCACTCGACGGTCCTTTTGCCACCTTTCCACTTGCACGAACACTGATCGGCGCACTTGTCAACAGTTGCCGAACTCATTGTCGCCAGTGAGGAAATAAACAACACGAGAACGCACAAAACGCTTATTTCGTGAGACGCGCACGAGGGGACACCCATGATGAAGTCGCGAACGATATCCTTGAGGTGTCTACCTGAGGCGAGGCGCGGCACGGCTCGACGGCACTTTCCCCACGCACTCTCTCCCTTTTTCTTTTTTCCCTATTTTATCACCTTTGATCCAACCCTCGCATATATTTATCTCTATAACCATCAATGCCGAATTATTGTTATTATTCCCCTCTCTTTTCCGCTATTAGGCATGCAGCTTTACACGACATAATGATGTTTCTGCTGGGTAACGTTACGAAGGTCGTAGCGTCCGGACGAGTACCGGGACACCGTTGATCGCGGTGGTAGCCAGGCGTGGATATTCATCTCTCGCTCCGTCTCCTCCGCGGTACTGCTCTCTCTCTCTCTCTCTCTCTCTCTCTCTCTCTCTCTCTCTCTCTCTCTCTCTCTCTCTCTCTCTCTCTCTCTCTCTTTCTCTCACGTGCGTTCTCAGTTGTTTCAGAGCGCGAAACCCCAACGTTTTCGCCACCGAAATAGAGAATAGACTTCCTCTGCTCGAGCTTTACGGTAAAGGCGATCTTTTCAGGTTGCGGAGATGCTCTTATCCAAGGTAACTAAGCGGGAGGGAAGCGTGACGCGATAGCTGGCTCGAACAAGTACCAGGGAGGGGTTGTTGTCCAGTAATAGGATTTTGTATATCCCAGCGGAGTAGACGACAGAGGTAGGAACGATGACACCGGGGAATGAGGCTGGCTTAGAAGTGAGAGCTCGGGGACCGAAACGACACAAGATTACGAGGGAGTTCTGATGTTGGTGCTGTGGCATAGCATTGCTTCAGCGGCGGGAAGCACGGATGAGAGCATAGGGACGAAGCGAAGAGTAAAGCTCTCCGTCGAGAGACAGAAGGAGAGAGAGAGGGCGGGCAGAAAGCTGTGAGCTCTGGTGCTTTTGGCAAGGCGAAGCAGGAACGACGAGAGAGCTTTCGGTCCGTTGGATCGTGGGGCGGAGTGGCAAAGCGAGCAGAGAGCGAGGAGCGAGAGAGAAGATACGAACGGAGGAGGATGAAGGGGGGATGAACGGGGACGAGTATGTGCTCTCTCACCCTCGACCGGACTAACCGGCACCACCGACGCCTCGGCTAATTATGCAAACGAGAGGTCCCGGATTAGGAGCTACCGACTCATCCATCCGTGAACGTCTCTCTTTCCACCTTCTTCCCCCACTTTTATCTTTTTATACCGCCGTTAATCCACGAGTTTCCTGATGTTTCTCCGATCCTCCATACACCGACGTATCAGACGTTATCTTCTCGGAATAACACACACGCACACACACATACGTACAAGCATAGACGATTCTCAATTGGATTTGAGCTTTCAATTTTCATTCCTATTTTTTCAGAGTTGCCGCGTCAACTTTTTATCCTTTTCGCTCCTTTCAGTTGATCCCTGGCATCCCCTCGTTTTGTGTACCGCCTCTTGAATCATTGAACGACGAATCGCGTGTTGCGAGTAGCTTGTTACAAGTCCTTGGGGAAGTATGCGGAAGTCTGGGTCATGTCACACCGTCGAACGGTGTAGCGAACGAGGAAAGAGACGGAGAGTAAGTACGTAATCACCGCAGCGAGTCCTACGCTCTCCCAATGAGGGAATTAAGCCGAGTCGAAATGCTTCCGAAGTATATACGTATATTCCCATTCGATTCGAGACTCCTTTCCATCATCCTGTCTCCTTCTCTCTCACTCGTTTCCGAGGATTCGGGAGACGAACCCCATACCCCGGGCAAGACGAAACGACCAAAGGAGTTGACTGCTAGTCCTTTCCTCGTAGCAGCCCACACTGCATATTACACCGAAGCTTCTTCTTCCTCCTGCTCGCGCCACTGAACACCAGAGGAAGAACCCTCTGGCAACACACAAATCGTTGCTCAAGATCCACTCGCGGAATCACGCTGGATTTAAACTCTCTTTCCGAAATCCCCTTTCACGAGAAAACTTTACCAACGAATCTTCCGAACGGATCCTCCATTACTCGTTCCCATTTTCTTCTTCGGAATCCACAAGCGGAAGGGGAGTCATCGAGCATAAGTCAAAGGACCCAACGTTCAGCAGTTATTCCAATGGAAATTTTCTTCACCGTTATCGCGAACTTACTAAATCCTCATCGATCACGATTAATCCACTTTATTCATGCGGCGCTATAACGCCATTTTAGTTTCTCAAGTCGACGCGGCCAAGCGATGCACGCTTGACCCGACACACCACAAAGACTCCAAAGACCGCGGTGTTACGTCGCGGTATAGATTGGTAGGTAACGTCCACCGCCGACACGCAAACCCCTATACATCAGCACCAGGTTAACAGTTCACACACTACCGTTATATACACGGAGCCGTGTATTAGCCGTGTATTAGTTCTCGGGATTTTGTCCTGATAGGTAGATTGCTCAACAACCACTTTTGCCACGCTATTAGCTTCTCGCTCCTCGAGAACCACCGTCTAATGCGGTAACTTGACGACGACGTCGACGACGCCAACTTATGGAGTGTCGTTACGAGTGTATAAAGGGGACACCAACCAAACGGACACTCGGTAACCAGGTGGCTAAACGTTTTTCGACTATGTGTATTTCTCATCTACACATATACATGGGCAGAAACCAATCTTTCGAACCAGCGTGGTGCATGTTTTTTTTGCCATCATTCACCTTTGGCTCGTTCGGTCCAATAATACTCGTTCGGTACAACGTGCACGCGTGACATCTCACGCGCTAGTGTAAGAGGATGGAATGGCAATCTGAATCACGAAGCCACGTTAATTAGCATCCTTTGATCCTGATGCGGCTTCAAGTTTCTCCATGAGGACACAAACAACAATTGAGCGAGAAACTTTTCGTACTTTTAGAGAATCCTGTAGAGCCTCTTGGAAAAACTCGCATTAATCACATTCTTTTGCCTCTTTTTATTGGTGTCGCGTTCAATCGCCTGGATATCCGAGAGATTGGGCAAAAATAAAAGTTCGATTGATATCGTGAGCGCGTTGTATTTGGTAAGCGTGACGAAGCGCGATATCGTCGGTAGGAAAGTCCGACGGAGACTGAAAGCAGGAGCGGCGAGCAACCCCCAAACAGCGTCAAAGTTCTGTATATAGAAAGTATATACGTCGGTAACACGGAGTATGGGTGAAGAGATTTGCGTGTAGGGGTGCGTATCTGTAGGGTTGAAAGAGCGAGACAAAGGTTTTTCCGTTCTCCTCGTCGGACAACCGAGAACGCGGCTTGTTCCACGGCTTGGGTTTAGATAAAGAACATCAGGGAGCGAGGGAGAGAGAAAGAGAGGGAGTGGGAAAATTCTAGGGGAATGAAAATGTACTGCCTAGGAACATCGCGGACCGCGCGGGGCTGAGAATAAGAGAAAAGAAGATGCAAGAAAGGGGCAGAGAGGGGGGGAGGGGGTTGTTGAGAGAAAGAGAGCGAGAAACGCGATACGAGGGAGCTAGGGGAAACGGCATGGAGCGATGTGGGGCGCACACTCTTCTTCTTCCTCGGTGCCACCCACCAACGCAGCATGGTTTCTCCTCCTATACTCCGACGCGATGTACTCCGGTGACTTAACTTGAAAAAGGCGCTACGCGAATATCCTGGAAAAGTATCGAACCGCCCATTCGACCGTAACTCCAACCGTGATTCCAACGTTACTCGTCATCTCTCTCTCTCTCTCTCTCTCTTCCTCCCACCCTTCTCGTATCCACGCTATTTTACCATATATATATATATATATATAGGAGATAAGCACCCTGCTTCGGAAAGTAACCCCTACAACCCCTCACTGCGATTCCTACCAATCTGGCGGGAGGCACGAAAGGGGAATGCCTGGATATCTTGCCTCTTCTTTCCAAACGTTACTCCCCGTAAACATACAGCTTTAACCGTCTTTGTCGACGCCGCGGGGGTAGCGAAACTACCCCTCTGTCAGCGCGGCGAGACACTTCACTGTGCTCCGAATTGCACACACTCCAATACACCAACACTCCGACACACACCCCCAAGTTTCTCTCGCTCACTCTTACGCTCGTAGGCTAACCTTTTAGACCCCTCACCCAACACGATTTCACGAGGAGCCGAGAGGTGGAACAAGCGCCCGCGCTCTACGTCAGAATCCACCCCCCCCCCCTCTCTCTTTCTCTCTCTCTCTCTCTCCGAACTTTCCCCCTGCGCGCACGCTTCACTGCGCATGCGTTCTCTCCCTCCTCGGTGCAGGCAATTGTGCATGTACATTCCGTGCTCCTGTCTTTGTGTGCACCAACCCATGTGCCCGGGTATCCTATATGTCTCTCTCTACCTATGCAACTACTACTGTTTTCGTATATATATTTCATAGCGTTTTCGTTACTGTATAGTTTAGAGAAACGCTGCGCGAGACGCGTATCGAATGCAAGAGCCACGTCACGGAGAAATGGACCTCGAGCCTCCCACACTCGCACACACACGCACACTTTAACCCCTCGCCGAAAGTGGTTAAATGCACTGCCAGATTACGGGGATAAAAAGAGAGCCAGACACCCTGGACAAGGAGAAATAGGCATCGCGACTCGGCCCTCTATCCTACGCCCTATTCAACGACCTCCCAAACACTCTTTTTATCCTTAAACGCTTCCATCCCTTACATCTCTCTTTCTCTGGCCTTGACCCTCTCAATTATGCCTAATGTACACATTCATTTTCACACAATCTTTATCCCTTTCATTGTTTTTTTTCAAGCTACACAACTTTCCGAAAACAACAATTGCAACATTTGTCAAAAGCGCTCGAATAATTTTTCATGTCACTCGGAGAAAACTAATAGGGACGACGGAGCAGCAACGAGTCACGATCTTGAGGAATATAACAAAAAAAAACGACTTGGGTAAATACAGATATAATAAAAAGATGGTTGTCGCCAGAATGCGAAGGTCGGAAACGCGGACACGCGTGTCCTGACCTCCGTTATCTACAGGGACCTTGTTGGTCCCACATGTGGGTAATCGAGAACACCCTACGGGCTAATAACGAACTAGTAAATCGCCATAAGAACACGCTGGCGTTCGTTATTGCCACAACTCTGGCAATAACGTCGCTAAACTTCTCGATAAGCTCGCGCGCGCCTACAGCATCCTCACTTTTTTTTCTCCAAAAGGAATATACATCTCCGCGAGAAAATGTATCCTACATATCAAAACTTTTCGTTCACCATCTCGAATATTATCATTTTATTCGACAAAGGACTCATCGTTGGCTTTTTCGCAACGATCGGAGCTGCGATAAAAATTCTCACTAAAACACATTTTGCTTCGCAATAAATCGAATAAGAAAAGAGACAGCAAGAAATGAGTAGCGAGTGCGAGGTCTGTGTGTCCGTATCGATTGACAAACTGAAGTTCAACACAAAGCAAAAATGCATGTGACACGTGCGTGTCGATTGGTCAATCTCTGGGCTCTTATACGAATGTATCGAACGATATTGGCCACCGCATCGAGGATGAAGCGACGCCGGTGAGACTTTCCGAGGATTGACCGGTACAGCAGCGATCTTTTATTCCCCCGCCCTGCGCTATATGCTTTTCTCTGCTCAGCTCCCGTGCAAAACTCTCTTCCTCGCTCGCAACGACAAAGGCACGATCGTAAACGCTCCAAGAGGGGTTGCATCTGGGGATCTTTGGCGTTGTTGCAACGGCCGCAACTCTCTCCAATCGTATACCCCGAAGAAGATAGAGAGAGAGATGAGAGATTTACAATCGCGCAGCGCAGTCGAGGATACAACTACGATTGTATAAATATATATATACTCCTCTATATCCGCTGCATATATGGTCGCTTCCAGACAAAATGGATCCAGTCGTCGAAGCTCATCGCCTCACAGACACGTGCGCAGGATCGAATAACCCATTTTTTTCCCATATACCTATACGGAGCGTTTCTTTTATTAAATAGCGTCCAATCAGCGCCGGGGCCAAATGAATTCTTCAATCCTTCTCATTCCATTTCTATAGTTGAATAAACGGATTCTGCTATTCCGTCCGGCTTGAATTACCCCCTACATGTCTTGTGTATAGCAAGGAATCGGGTTATCTCGATATAGTACGATATTTACGTGTGTGTGTGTGTGTGTGTGTGTGAGTGTGGATCTCCGGACTCACGTACGAGTGCATAAAAGATAGAGAGAGATTCTGGAAAACGGCAATAAAGCACTGTGCAAGCGACAAGCCCCACTTATTTTGTCGCCTCGAATTCAAGATGAAAGAAGAATGGGGTGCATGGTTTTGCTGCACACGGCTGGAGTGAACAGCAGAGGTTGAGAAAAACGAAAGCTTTGAAAGCAAACGAAAAGCTGAAGCTACTTCTCGAGCCCTTTAACTTCTACTCTTTTTCCATTACTCACTTCTTAATAAATATTTATTCTACATAAATGAAAATTAAATCTTTTGTACTGCAGACCGAATTTCTATTTTTATTGATAAGTTAATTATTGGTTTTCAGCTTCGTTAGTGCTATAATTATTAAAATTTTGATCGAGTATTTTTCTTGTGCTGCTCGACGAATTCGATCGTATGTAATATTCATGCAAGAACACGAGGATTATCGGAATAAGAATAATTCGTTCGATCGAATGTTTATAAATAACTCAACGTGGTGGTGAAACTTTGGATTAAAAGAAAATTTCGATCGCCCTAATTTTATATACGAATGGGAAGAAAAAAGATGTAGGTAGCACCCTCGAGGTATGACAAGCGCAGCGAAATCCCAGCGGTTGGACACGATGATCTCACATATCGCGCGAAGGGAGAAGGGCCGAAGAAGCGAGTGTCTCATCTCTGCTCTCTGGGAGAGACAGCATCCAGGGAAGAAATTCACGACGTGCTGATGCGCTTATTCTGGAAGGAGGGTTGCACGCGTGTGACGTACACACAAACCCACGTTGTATATAGATATAATGTATAACGAGATCCAGCGTCAAAAAAGCTCTACCCAAAGGACTTGTGGCTCCGGGGGTTGCCAAGTTACGTCCTCATTTACAGGGGAAATTCAATGTGTCTCCGTATACTTGGTACACCGAAGGAGAGTTGAAGTTGTTGCAAAAGAAGAGGAAAAGTTCGGGGGCAGAATGAAATTAAAAAATGATGTGTGTATGCCGTGGAACGGATAAATATTTACAAGTTACAAAGAGAAGCAAGCAGGTAGATGAGAGCAAAAAATAAATGACAAAGAGGGTAAACGAGTGAAAATTTGAGGATTTCGAGTGTACGACGTCCGCGTCTGCGTTATTCTCGGGCGGTTCATAGGCTGAGAAAAGAGTTGAACCACGAGGGACATATATATTCGCTAAGAGAGGACGGGGTCGACGGCCATCTTGCTTGAAAATTATTATAAGAAAAATGCAAGTCGCGAGGTTGCCAACGACGTGGCCAAACTGCTGGGAACATACCGTGTTCGGGAGAAAGAGAGAGAGAGAGAGAGAGAGAGAGAGAGAGAAGGAGCGAATGGACAGGAGGAAAAAGTAGAAGAGAGACAAGGAAAATAGGGGATGAGGAAAGTTGCCAGTGGTATAAGGGTGGCGCACAAGGGTGGATGAGCGAAGCCGGAGGGGGGCGTGGGATGATTTGGAAGAGAGAAGAGCCGAGAGCAGACTGACGGCTGGGCGACTCTATGCACAAATTCTCGCTGAAGGGCCTTTTAGCCCTAATTGGCTGTCTGAATCGATATCACTCTCGGCACTCGCTCTCTCACCCCCCTCCCTTCTCTGTCTCTCTCTCCCTCTAATTTTGGTCCACGAGAAAGAACGAGAGAGAAAGCGACCTGTGCGTGTTTGTCTATGTATGTTTGTTCGCGTCGACCACCGACTCTCCCCTACTAAGGCGAATATTGATATAGCCCTCTCGCCCTCTAAATCTCAACCCCACACTTATTTCAACCCCCATTCATCTATCAACAACCAGACGAGCGATGATAACAAAAGTAAAGAGAGAGAAAGCGAGAGAGAGAGAATCGACATCGACTCAATAACGTGCGATCGCATCGTTACGATTGCATCGTCTTTACTTTAGCGAATCATGGAGTTTCAATTTACTTATTCGTTGCCATAGAATCTCAAGCAATCGGAAATTGGACAGATTCTAAATTATATTAATAATTGAATTTTTCAAACTGTGATTGCGCGGTAATAATCAAGTATCGTCGCCATACGCTCTACGCAACTGAAATTCCTCATGACGTAAAAAAAGAAATAAGTCTCTTTCTGTATAAATTGGAAGTTGCCAATTCGCCCGGAGCCAGAGCCAGCATTGTAGTTGCTTCTGTTGTTCTCTGTTTCCAGCGCGTAGAATCCAGTGATGCGTGATGCTCTGAATTTGTGTGAGGGAAGCGCAAAGAGCTTTTGCCGCGCCGCATTGACAGGATCGAACATGGCACACCATCAGTTCTTGGCTCTCCCTTTACTTAGCATAATATTATTTCATCATCAAAAGATAACAGTTTTTCAATTAATAATCCATTTATCTTTGAATTTCAGTAATGCGCGTTCACAAGTTTGTCGAAACTTTACAACGTTGGAGGGCGCTCCGCTGTCCAATTGAATTAATGAGAATTACAATGAGTTCAAATGTATATATTCAGAATTATCAAATAAAGTGATTTCCATGTTCAAACGGGATCGAAAAATGAATCAACTAGTTTATGAATTTTGTAAATATTTGTTTTCGGTATCTCATGATAATATTTCAAAGATATAGCTCGAAGAAAATAATGTTGAATATGTATAAAGCAACGATATGCATGAAGCGTCGATAGATAGAAACGGATAGACCGAGAGGTTCGATTGGGGTATAGACAGGAATGAATGGCACTAGTGCGAATCCAACTGTCTCTTGGTACGTCTCCCTTGAGTACATACTCGTATTCCATTTGCGCGTGACGAACGCCTCTGCCTACTCGACTTTGAGTCAATGCGATGAATGACACACACAGAAACCTCCACAGACGACACACAATATCCCGGATTTCTGATCTGTTCGAGCGCCCATCGATTTACGATATAAACCATCGAACCAAAGTCGAGTGCATGAAACATACAGACTGTACTCTAAATGACAGGAGACAATTCTCACACCGCGCTCCATTCCGCCCTAAATTATTACAATTTGCTTCGATTCAAATGTTCCACACGCCGGGTGTGCTCAAAAGTCTCCTTCTTTTCCGCAACCCCTCCACGCGATTCAATTCTCTTCCTGTGGTGCTCAGAACCTAGCTATTTAGTTATTCAAATTTCTTTCCGTCATTCATTTTTTCTCATTTTCCACACGTACAATCTTCCAATCTCTCTCTTGATTAGTAGAAAGTGCAGTGGGTGTAAAAAGTATTCGTACACGTTGTCGTGTTAATCAAAGGCAAAGTGTACAAATACTTTTTACACCCACTGTAAATAATTGAATATTCCGGAAGAACATCCCTTGGCAATTGGGATAAACGATATGCAAGGGGTTTACAAACATGACTGTATTATATGCGTATTGTATGTGCAGATCCGCGCTCTATATCACGAGATTTCCTTACGCGCTATCTGCTCGTACTAATGATACCGCGCGATGAGAAGTGATCCCCGACTCGCCAGCTCATCCAGATCATGCCACGTGCACTATCTCAAACCCATTATACACGTGCATATGAGCAATATACATGTATATCTATTGAATGGTATAAAAGAGTGTTGACGAAGGCATTGCCCCCCATCGCTGAATCATTGCTAATAATTTTCGTTTTTGCAACGGTTACGATTTTCGCGCACTGTTCGCGTATACTCCGCGCTGTTACATCCCAGCAGCGCTTTATTTTCTCTTATTCGATCTGATCGATTACGACTATCCTTATTGATGTATTATCGTGTGCGTGCGTCTATCGCTCTCTCGTAATCGCTCGGAGACTACTGATTCCCGAGGCTTACCCATACTTGGCTGCATCGGCCCAGATAGCAGGCTCCTTTAACAGCCATTCAATGAAATCAATAACCCCATCCTCCGACCGATGTATACCCGGAGAGATACATGCACGACAGAGGCCTTGGGCTTCTCCGTTGTATCCGACGGTTTGTTTGGCAACCTACGCGAAAACGTACACACGCTGCGTGCACGTGCGAATCGATCTTTATGCACCGAGTCGCGATAGATGCTAAACGCGAATAATCTTGAATGAAATTGACGAAAAAGTGGGCACAACGGGCGATATGTTTTCTCATCAAACTCAATCAAACGGATGTACGTTATTCTTTTTTCCTTATTCCACCACCATATACGGGGCTTAAGAGCGAATTTTTCCGAGATTTTCACGGGAGATCCAGCTCGAAATCTCTCGGATTCGATAAATCGAATGGCCTTGAGATTAAGCCGCTCCACGGGTGGGATATTGAGGGATTTATATTTTATTCAAGGGATGTGACTCCGACTTTGGTGCGGAATCCACGGGAAAATCCCTGGCGAGCGCTCGCGCGCCCTTCTTCCGCGAGCTTGCATCACGGAACCGGAGCTCAAAAGCTCCAAAAGCCAATGAGGCTAAAAAACGAAAGACTCATCATGGAAACGACGACATCGCGCATATAGATGAAATCGTAATATTTAGAAAATCGACTTTTAAATTCCAGCCAAAGATCACGAGAAGCTGGAGATTCTCGCATGGATCGTGGACGCCAATTGGGCATGCAATCCTCGCGAATACCAATACATATTTTTACACCAGTTTCTCGACATTCTCTTCGAATCCTCTCGACGCGTTTGCACATACGTCAAAAAACTGTATAAAGCAGTAAGAAACTCTCGGAACCCGTCTAACGAGCACAGAAGCTTCCTTTAACGTGTCTCTCTTTTGCATTGGAAATTCCAAACTCCTCGATCCCCAGGGTGTAGTTGGAACGCGGCAACTCAAACCGTTCGTTCGTGCTCTCATGGCCTCAGCATCACTCGCTCCAACACACTATATAAGACGCGAGTGTTCCGGGAGCAGTTTGTCAGTAATTAGTTGCACGAGTTTCACCCTCTCGCTCACCAACACAAACGCTAGAGGCTCTGTGCAACTGCACTTGTACACGTCATGTATAATAATGCATATGTATTTATATATCTATTAGAGAAAATACAGAAGCAGCGTATGCCTGTATGCATTTACGACATGACGGTAATATCGTAGATATATACGAGAAAGCCACTACAGCGCGATAAGGATTCGCGAGAGATTACTAAATAATATTGTCCTGCAGCATATATCTCGAGCATGAATAAATTCTCCTGGTATAGAGCTACCTCCGAAATGTACGATACTAACCACGTAAATACATATAAACATAATCGTGTGAAAAGAAAACAACGATATTGAAAGGAAATATCAATGAAATTCCATTTTTTTCATTCTCTTCGGATTCCGATAAATCGGGATCCCTATAGTGATTTTCGTAATCAATTGCCAATCGGTTTCAAGCAGACAATATGCCGAGAAACAATTTTCCAGTCTGTTCGATATAATATTGGAATAAAGAGCGAAGGAATTTTTAGAATGGAACGAAAATTGATCCAGCAACCTCATCATTTCAGCCCTCGGGATATTATCTCTTCTTTTTAAGCTCCCCGAATAAATACCTCGAGATATTCATGTCTATCCACTAATTACGATCAAGCTCCCGATGCTACGTTGGTATGGAAAAAAAATTTTAATAACATGCAACAAGAGAATTAAAATATTCTTTCACAATAAAATTCATGCTTTACGGACGCACGACTTTTTTGGAGGTGTTCAAAATGTGGACCAACGGCAAAGCTATTTGGCGCTGTTTTAGAAATTTGGGAAATGAAGAGAACGAACCGTGGCAGTTTGGGGTATCGCAGGCTCGTTTGTGAGAGTATAGGGTTAAATTGCGTACAAGTTTGTATTATATCGCGGCGTGAAGGGAGAGTCATAGGATCGATTGACCGCGACGCTTACGCAAATCGTTAAGCCTGCGGGGAAGCCTCGTAGCATTCATAGCCCAGAGGTACTACGAGAATAGTAACCACCCCCGTACGGTTCTCGCCCCCTTCGGAGCGAGCCGGTTGTTCGACCCTCCGAGCGGTTAATTAACGATGGGGAAAGCACCACCGGCCATTGGGTCAAACGTGGTCTGCGTTATGTGCCATGGCGCTTCATACCCCAACGACCTAACAAAACATCTCAATCACTGCTAAAAACTCCAGCAGCTACCACCCCAATAGTTATGAAATCTTATTCGGAATCTGCAAATGCATTTTCCGCCTCGGGAATAAAAAAAATAATGAAGATATTGTCATAATACAGCTTTTTCCTTCGCACGCCCAGTTTGGAAAATATCTCCGAGATCGAAATATTATCGTTTGGTAGAAACTCCGTACCGCACCCTCGAAGTTTCGGTATTTGAATATTTCAACAACATTAATGCGAGGCATGACCTTGAGGCAATCGCGAGTCAACTCAGAATCTACTCTCGCATTAATTGAATAATTATTGTCTATTAATTATCGTGAAATTGTTCATTAACAATTGGACTCATTTTGAGAATCGCGAAGAAGAAAATAATGCTGGGGAAAAAAGGTCTGCTGAGGGATCGGGGAAGCGATGATGCCTCAACGAGTTTGTTCAATCTCGATGTGACAGCAACAGGACATGTTCGATTAATACAATATACGTGCACATATCCGGGTGTCGACGAAATATTCAAGAGCGTCTATTTACTCGCGTACTGAGCCAAAGATTTGACATTTTTTTTCCAAACTTTGACACCCTCGATATGTGTTTATACCGGACACACGTATTAATATATTTCATCGTATTTGGCGGGCTGGAATAAATGACACAACGCAATGTTTGTTCTGGCATGTTCCGAATCGGTTTTGTTTTTTCCTTTTTTTTCCATTCCATTTTTTGTTATCGAAGGTGCGACAGCGAGCTCATAGCTCTCGTCGCTTTTTTGTTTGCTTTGCTCTCGGAAATATTAAACTGTAATCGAAATAACAATGTTTGTTGGTTTCTCGCACTTTAACAGATTTTTTTTTGTTTCAAACAATTTTTTGTTTCTCTCTTTCTCTCTCTCTCTCTCAAATGACAATTTTGGCCAGTTTTTTTTTCGTTTTTCACTCGAAACGAAAACACGTGGTTGCGCCTTTGTTTGCAGGATTTTTTACAACTCGGCGGGCGATTTATTCGTCGTTGGTAAGAAACAATTTTACTTTTTGCGCAATCGAAACGACAGATGATAAAAAAAAATGTTAAAATTATGTTTTCTTGTTTCTCGGTTCGTCATTCTTAGAGTTTTCTCCCGTTCGAACATTCATCGAGTCATGGTTCAATAATTTTGCTCAACGAAAAGACAGATTTTCAAGGATTTTCAAAAACTACGTTCGATCGGTTAAAAACGATAATTTCTCTTCTCGGAAAAAAACAATGTTGCGTCTTTCGAAATTGTCTGCCCTCATCCACCCAACACGTGTTTTCGTTTTTGTTTTTGTTTTTTTTTTTTTTTTTTTTTTCATTTTTTTCCCTTGGTTCTCGCACGCAAATCGAGGAGTTTGAAAATTTGCAGGATAAGCAAAAAATCATCGGTATTTGCGGACTTTCTCCTCGATCCTCCTTATAAAAAAATTCACTTTTCGTTTACATCGTTTTATGTTTTTCGCTTTTTTTGTTTTTTTTTTTTTTTTTTAATCATCTTTTTTTTTCTTGTTTTTTTTTTTTTTCTCAAAACGGAGAAATCCGTGATGACGAAACGCGACGCTACGTGTCGTGAAATATTTCACCGCTGCCAGGACGTAAAAGAAGAGAAAAAAAAAGAAATAATTCGAGTCATTCCGCGAATTTATTTCATGCAGGTAATGCAATGTTCCTTTGAAGTTTGAAATTTTTTTACTTTTATTTATTTATTTTTTATAAGCGACACGTAGCGAGCGTTTTACATTGGTCTTGCCGACGTGTGGGAAGAGAAACGAGAGGCTGGAGGTGGGCTCGCGGAGGAGAAGTAAATCTACTGCATAAAACGCTCCGCTTAACACGTTTTACCCCCTTTTTTCTCCTCCAAATTTCTCCCATTTCCTCGTAAACGCTCTCCTCCTCCTCCTCCTCCTCCTCCTCCCGCCTTTCTCTCCTCTTTTCCGCGTCTTCGCAGAAATACTAACCGCGCAAAATACTCCTCGAGACTTGAAGAAAATGAAGGAAAAGATTTTCCTTCTCTCTCTTCGCTTCTCATTATTCCCAAGAATTTTCTTCCCTCTTCCATACAGATTTTCATTGCACTTACAAAAAAAATCAGCTCACACGTTTCTCGAATTTTTCGCATTCGAGCTCAACAAAAAAAAATCGTCGAGCAATCGACGCAAAAAAAAAAAAATTGCTCGCGAGGAAAAATACTTCAGGATTCACTATGCTTTTCGCAAAAAATTGCCTTTTTTTTTCACCATCTTTTCGCATTGTCGAGCTGCGTTGGTTCGATGCGAAATACTACACTTTTTCATTCAAGATGCAAAGCAATCAGACGCCTGCCTCTATCGATTCAACGATTCCAACTTTTTCCCACCAAAGGGAAACCAACGCAGGAGCATGCCGGAAATGTGAAAAAAAGTCGGAATTTCAAGTCGAAAAAAAAAAAAAACAATAATTTACAAGAAACCATAGTTTTCTCTCGATAAATTTTTTTCCTCGTTTGGATCTCTGTGTCGTTTGTTCATTCTCATTATTCCAACAATATTAATTTTTTTCCCCTTCGAATCTCCGTTCCTTCAATTCTCTCATTCATAATTCTTAATATGTCACTACAATGTATGAGTTTGTTTTTATGCGGAATTGTGCGACGGGTGTACAATTTTAATAACGATCGATCGATTATTCAAATAGCATAACGATTCACGAAATTCTTGCGTTATAATACCGGACAAAGTTTTTTCATCGAGAATAGTGAAAATTTGTCAACGCCCAAAAAAGAGTTAAAACTTGAAAAAACTGTAAATCAAAAGAAACAAATGACAATCTCCTGATTTCGATCGAAGTAAAAAGAAGAAAAACAAAACGAATTGAAATTTTTGCAGCACGACGCTATAAAGTTGTAGTAAGTACACCGTTCGCGAATAATTGCGATGTGTCGTTTGCGTTTCATCGTCTCTTCTCTCGTGGGGAAGGCTCGAAGCCGCTCGGTGTGGAACGTTTTTGCTTGAAAATTTTTATAAAAATTCACCGAATTTTTCTCACCGACTTACTTCGAGCAACAATAATGAAAGAAATAAATCTTTGCAGCCGTTTCGTTATCCTCGAAGAGAATCAACTTGGCGAACGAGGGAACGGCAAAGATTTGACTTTTAGGATTGAAGAATCTCATTTTTGTCCAAGAGCACAAATTGATTATTATTTTTTTCTCGATTCCCATTATTCTCATCAAAGTGTACTCGACGACGTTTACTTTTGATCGACGATGGTTTTCGATGATTCTTCCGTAATCATCATGTAAACATATACATATATTTTTATATATTTATACATGAATATGTATAGATATATATAAACATACATATAGAAATACGAATGTATATTCACGCCGGTGCAATACACACTCAGCGCTTGTTCAATTTGCTAACTTGCTGCCCTCTCGGTGACGAGTTTGTTCTCACGCGTCGATTTTCAATGTTTTTCGTTAATTCAACGTCAAATCTCGCACCGAGTTCCCGCAGCCATTTCGCTCGTTGTTATATTTCTACGTTTTCTTTTTTTTTTGTGTTTTATTTTTTTATTTTATTTTTTCAGAAAAAAAATAATAATTCGAGCACACGAAATTCTTGATGTTTCAATAGTTTCTATCTTCGGTGCACCAATGACTGGATGAAAAAGTGTTTTCAATCTTTCGAGAGGCATGCTCGAATCCCGAGAGACGAAAAAACAATTTTTCATTCGGTAGACCAAGCAAAAAATGGATTGAGAAACGAAGACCATCCTGTACTTGCCTCAAAATTCTACGGTCTCTTTATTGATTTTTAAAAATCTTTCATTTCGTGTTTCTTTCTTTTTCTCGGAAGAAAATAAACCGAGCCTCGTTCGTTTTACTTAAACTTGCGTTAATTAGAAGAGAAGGCAAACAAAATTTGAAACACACAAGTTTGTCGCTGCTTGCCCATTTTTTTCGAAAAGTTTGCGAAATAATTGCGTCTTGTTTCTCAGTCCTTTTTGTTTCGCCTTCGTAAGACGCTTCTCGGACTTTTATCCTTTTTGAAGAAGAAAACTTTTGAATTATTTCGAGATTGAATTTTCGCGAAAGAGGAAAAAGGAGAGCGACCCTTTCGACCGGACGTTGATTATTTCATGTTTTTATCGAGAATTTTTTAATTTCTCTGCTCTTGTTCCTTCCGGGACATTTTCAATTGCGAATTAATTCAAAAGTAGTACGATCGTTGCTCGAATTCAGATTCTTTTTTTATCTTCCTCCTCCACCCTCTTCCTCACTCTCACGCTCTTCTCGCTCTTTTCTTCCCAGCGTCTCTCTCGCGTTCCTTCTTCCTCCTGCTTTTCGTTCACACTCTGTCTCTCATTTCCGTAAATCTAGGTCAAGTTGGCTGGTGGTCTCGTCGGAATAATTTTAAGCTTTCTTTCATATTAATTTTTCGCCGTTGTTCTCTTTCTCTCCCGGTGAAAATCTAGCTCTTACGATCGACGCGGTAACGAGCGAGAGAAAAAAAAATCGGCAACGTTTGCATGATTCGGCGAATGATTTTCGGTTTTTTATGATTCGGTGAAATGGATTTATTCGTCTTGCATCAGAAATAGCCAGGGATCGCGTTTTTTTCTCCACTTTCTACACTCGATTCTTGCAAATCAAAAACAACATTTTTCTTTCCTCATCAACTTTCACAATTATTCATTTGAGACTTTTTTTTAAACTCTTACGTTTTTCAAACGAATGAAATTTCTGCAGTTTTCATTCCGAGACCGATTGTTCGTGATTCTCGCACGAAATTTTTGCTACCCCTCGACCCTTCGATCATTTATTCATCGTACAATTTTGTAACGACGAAATAAAAACTAGAAATTTTCAATTCCTCATCTCCGTGTGTTTTGCTCAATTTTTGCGTTATTCCTCAAAAATGCCCCCGCCCCCCTCCCCCCTCCTTCCGGACGAAACTGTTAAAATGTCGATCGACATTACTCGGCGCTTCGTTTCTGCGTCGGCCATTATCGCGTGGCGCAAAATATTGAAAAGAAAGAAAAAATGCGTCGACTTTTCGAATTTGCACCAATTTTTCATCACCTTCTAAGAGTACAAAAGAAAAATTGTACGATCCCTCGCAGCGTTTCGCGAGACTCCACCAGCCAATTGTTTATAAAAATAATTGTATAAAACTAGTCATTCGTACAAACTCTGAATTTCAATCGGGCTATCGTACGAAACAAAAAAAAAAAGAAAAATAAACAACCGAAGAAGAAGCAGAACAAAAAGAAGAAAGAAAAAAAAAGATTCGTCTTCAAATTCTCAATTTTCACATGAATTTGATTCTTCCGTAACTTAAAAAAATCACCGTGAGCCTGGAAACGCTTTTTTTCCTTCTCCCTTTCTTCTCTGTCTTTTCGTCGCTACTCGATTGGAGAAAAAAAAAAAAAAACAAAAAAAAACTCAATAAAGGTTAGTGATTAGAATATTCAGAGTTGTTCTCATGACAGATCAGCAGAAATCAAGCCAAAATCAAATTAGGTATATATATGGTTCTCTCGAGCATCGGACAAAAGTTGTCATTTTGTTTTTTCGGCGGTTGCTTTTTTGTGTATAATTCGGAAGAAATTCTTGTTGTTTTTTCTTTGTATCTATCGGCACGAGTCGAAAAGATTCGATCAAACGATCTCGTTTGAATGTCGTTTTTGTTTTTTTCTTCGTCGTCTTTTTCTTCTCGTGTACTTGGCGAAATAATCTAAAGTGCGCAAAGAACGAAAATTTTCTTGCGTCTTTGCGTGTGTGTTTGTGTGTCTGTGTGTGTGTTTTTTTAATATTCTCGTTTATGTTGGATTGTTTTTTTCACTCCTCTTTCAAGATCCTAACGATCCTCTAATAATCACATTTCTATTTCACGCAATCTTTCGTTCTCTCAATATATCATTAATATTATTTTCCCCACAAAACACAGAAAAGTAGAAGGTTGTATTGAAATTTATGAGGCCTTCGTATAAAAAATGTGTATGTATTATTTTCTTTTCTTAAAGTTTTGTCGTTAACTCGCACTATTCAAAAATGACGATGCTCATGTTTTTGCACTTTCTTTTATTTTTCTCCCATTCTCACTTATTTACACGGCGATAAAAATGCAATGATGGACTTTTGTTTATTCCTCTCGTACGTATGAATTTTAAGTAAATCCGAGGGCGATTGAGAAACTACAACAGTACTCTTTTCCACCGAATAAATACCGGCGCTGAAAAAACAAATACTTTCGTCTCGAGGCGGCGTTAAGCGACAAAAATCATTTTCCAATGTTGGAAAACCAAAAAATAAATTTCGACGAGCCTCATCCTTATCATCATTATTTTCAAACTTGCTTCCCTCGAGTTCGAGATTAATTTCGTGCATTTTTAAATGTGACAAAATTGGAAACAAAACATAAGAAATTTAAGTGCGATCTCAATAAATGGTTAATGAAAAATCGAACGAATTCTACTATTTTGACCATGTAAAAGCGCGCGTTTCAACGCAAATAAATCTTTCTCACCTGTCCTTGTTTTTTCTTTCTCAATAGCCCTTGTTTCTACATATGTATACATACATATATAAATGTGTGTATTTCCTATTATATATATATATATATGTATATATATATATATATTTGGAGTGTGACGCGTTTGAAATCAATTTGGACTTGGTTTTCCCGAACGCGTTGTGCTCTTGATAATGGCTTGACTCTACCTACACGCTTGTATTTCTTGTTTACTTCTGTTTAGTATTTCCTTTCTTCTTTTTTTTTTCATCAATATGTACATTTAAACGTATCTATGTACAAGAAATGACTCGCACCGGCACTCGCGCTCACTTCAGTCTCTGAGTTTTATAGTTTTTTTTTTTTTAGTGTTTTTTTGTGGTTTTTTTTGTTTATGTTTGTCGTGGCCGAGCGCGAAGAGGCCGAGCACGGGATGTGATTATCGCGTTGTTTCTTATTTTTGTTTTTTTTTTTTGCCTTTTTCTTTCTCATGCTCGGTATTAGACCTTATTTACAAGTAACATATTCGATATTAATGATTTTTTTTTGCCTGCTTTCGCTTAATACGACGACGATAATTGTAAGTTTTTTTTTCCCCATTCGCTTCTTCAAACCAGACACGCTCTTCTTTGTCTCGATCACACTCATACGCACGCACCGCACTCGCATACAATTGTTAACAATTGCCCCCCCCCCCCCCCCCTCCCGCCCCTCCCTCTCTCCCTGTCCCCATCACGATCTACGCTTAATATTTCGATTTTAATGTTTTTGTCTCGTTTTCTGTTTTTAGCACTGTAATCTTTCGTGTCTTTTTTCGGTTACACTGCTAAATCACTCGCACCTTGGCCGCGCGTTGCTGTTGCATCATTTGGCGGTGCTCTGGACGAATATTTGAGTTTGTTTGTTAATTTCATCGAGGTTGGAATTAAGTAACGCTCGTTATCGAATCTCGCTGTGATGCCTCTCTCACCGCCTTGTTTCTCAAATACGTTTTTTGCGGAGGTTTGCTGTTTATTTGTTTGTTTTTTGACGATTTCTCTTTTGATTTGGTCGAAAATACTTCGGCCCGAAAACGTTGGCAACCGCGAAAATCACAAAATCACTTATTTCTCCGTTCACTGTTGCTCCTCCGGTTGGTTCGTTCGTTTGTTCATTATTTGTTTGCTTAAAACTCTCCACTCGAGTCTCACTTTCGTCTCATTGTTTTTAGGTTTAGTTTGGTTTTGGCGTCGCTCCAGCCTTTGTTCGCTGCTGAACGACGAACGAAACGGAAATGAAGGGAAACGAAGAACAAAGACAGAGTCAACTCTCGAGTCAACTACTTGGAAACGTTACCTTCTTCCATACTACTATTGTCCTCCGGCCTCGCTACGTAAAGACTCGGGTCGATTACTTTGGGTATTGGCTTTATCTCCGTTCCGAGCTCCTGCTCGATTCGATGCAAAGTAAAACGATCCTCATACGTTATTAGATTAATCGCTATACCCAAGTGACCAAAACGTCCCGAACGACCGATACGATGTAAATACGTCTCGGCCATTTTTGGAAAGTCGAAATTTATCACGACGTTCACGGCTTGCACGTCGATACCCCGTGTAAAGAGATCACTGCTGACCTGTTGTGACATTTAGAAAATTCATTTTTTTCTCTCCCTCTCCCTCCCCCTCTCTCTCTCTCTCTCTTTCTCTTTATCTCTCTCCCTTATCGACCAGAGAAATGTTGAAAAATTGACAACTTACCAAATTTCTGCACAATCCAGCACGAAAGTCGTGGAAAACGCGATTTCGGTGAGCCTGCGCCATTTTCGCGTGTATGTAATAGCAGCAATATCCCAGATCTGTGATTTTCTTCGCCAATAATTCGACCCGTTGTGTCGAATTGCAAAAGATTATGCTCTGTGTTATTTGTAACTGAAATTTCATCGAATAACATTAGCACGAGAATGTTAAAAGCACGCGCGTTGCTTCGCCGATTTGTGAGAGAGATTTATACCTTGGAAAATAGTGTGTTGAGGCAGTGAACTTTCTGGCGTTCCTGGACGAAAGCGTAGTACTGAGTAACACCTTTCAGAGTTAATTCCTCCATCAGGTTAATCTCATAGGGGTCTCTCAAGTGCTTTTCCATAAACTGTTTTACGGTCAGAGGGAACGTGGCCGAGTACAGCAATATTTGACGTTCCTGCGGTAATCTGGAAGCCGAAGCGAATCAGACGAGATCGTTTCTTCGAGGGAGCGAGCAAACGAACGAAAAAAACACAAACGAAAAATAAAGAAAAGAATGGGTGCGATTTTTTCGTACCTGGAAATCAGGTGATTCAACATGCCCTCGAAATCTTGGGATAGAAGCTTGTCCGCCTCGTCCAATACCAAAATTCTGCAGTGATGCATGTCCGCAACATTCTTGTCCATGAGATCAAGAATTCTTCCAGGTGTGGCAATAATTACTTGAACTAACGAGACGGAAGAAGAAAAAAAAACGTTAAATTTTGAAATAAATATTGAGAATAAATGAAATGCGCTGCGATCGTGTTTTTACCTTTTTGATAAATCCTCATGATGTCGTCGCGCAAGTTAGTACCACCGGTCGTAACCATTACTTTGACGTCCATGTGTTTGGCGAGCTCGATACAAATTTGGGATGTCTGCAGAGCCAACTCTCTCGTCGGCACTGTTATTAATGCCTGAATCACATCTTTTTTAGGGTCGATCTGTAAATCAAATAATTTGTATTCGTAATTGTATCGATAATTGTATAATTTTAATAATTCATTTGCTAAAATTATAAATTATTCGACACATACCTGTTCGAGAACCGGAATACAATATGCTCCAGTTTTGCCGGTACCATTTTTGGCACGAGCCAAAATATCTTTACCGGAAAGTGCAATCGGTATACTGGCTTCTTGAATCGGTGAAGGTTTTTCCCAGCCTTTCTCAAATATGCCCATCAAGAGTTCACGCTTCAGGCAAAATTCTTCAAACTCGTTACCGCGTGTATCCGTCACATCCTACAAAAGTTGATAAAAACCGTTGGAAATCAACTTTGTACGAATATTCTTAAATTTCTTATTTTTAAAATACTCACACTGGTCTTGACGCGTTTGTCCTTTGGTGGAATTTTCAGTTTCGCCTTCCAACCTTCGTCGTCCATTTTCTCCAACTCCACTTTTGGACCCAGACCAGAACTCAGCATGTGATTAGAGTTCATATGCGTTTCGGTCATCATTTTTGCCAAGTCGATCCTTTTCTTTTAACTGCAAATCAACCGTCCAAAGAAAAGAGTTAATACGTCTCTCCGTTTGACTCGGCTCAATTATTACGAGACCTTGCAAACGTGGGAAACGTACGAGAAGCAAAAATAAAGCAACAACTCGAGTTTTCCTCAAGAAAGAATAAATACAGTACAAAGGATTACAAGCCACAATAAAATTTGGCTCTCCAAAGTTTGAAGCAGAATATAAACACCGACCGATCTTGCTTCCAACATACGAACAATGGAGTGTCCAAAAAAAAAGTAAACAAACCTCACCTCGACGCGACTTTGAAGCTTCGGAACTTTACTACACTCAGTTTTTCAATGTTTTCATTGCAAAGTTTCTCGGAATGAAGGATTATCTCTCTATAAATATCACGAAGCTTCAGGCTACAGCGATATTACTCTCAACACGAATTCCTTTGAAAATACCTCACAAAAATTCAATTACCACGATAAGCGACAAATATTGAGCAACAAAAAAAAGTTTCCAACAAATTTTCGTGCTCTTTGTTTCTGTCGAGAGTATTATCGCAATATATTCATTCATGTATATATATACATGTGATTTTTCGAGTTCCCAACCGAATCGAAAGTCAGCGATTTTATAAAGAGAAAAATGCACAATTCGTAATCGTACAAAGCAGCAAAATAAATTTACAACTTGGGGTGAAATGTATGAATGAATAAGGAAAGCTGGAAAGCCCGATTGTTCGCGGCGGCCATGTTCGATCGGCAAAAATAGCAACAAACAAAAAAAAACAAGCTGACGAAGCTGCAGCAAAGATTGCAGGATTTGTGTCGAAAAAACTCAACAATATTCACGGCCGTATGGAAACTCGAGTGAAAGAGGATTAAAATGAATGAAAAATCTAACCTTAGTTGACGCAATAAAAGTCGGTGTCGTCGATCAGAAAAAAAGTGACTTGTTCGGTAAGGAGTTTTAGCAACGAATGAAACAACGTAGAGAGGAAAAATGGGTCTTTGCCGAATTCGCTGAGTTCGAGGGGGAAAGAGGAAGTGAGGGGGAGAGAGAAAGAGAGAGAAAGAGAACAACACCGTTAACCCGAATTCCGCGAACTTTGATCTCGAAATATGCTAAAAATAATCGCAATATGAAATAAAGCGAATAAATAAAGATTGAATAATGAAAATAAAAGGATAGTGATAAAAATAAGTGTGGAGGAAACAATGGTTAGCTTACCTCAATAAGGATGGACGTCGATGCCGAGGGAAGCGACTCGAACGAGAAACAAAACGACAAAATGGCCGCCGTCTCCCAAACTCCCGACCCGTCTGTCTCTCTTTCTCTCTCACTCTCGCTCGCGCAAGCAATGTCAGGAATATTTCCGATCGTTCAATTATCGCGATATGGGAAGCTAATAATTACTGGAAAATTCTCTTTGAAATCACTGAACCAGCTTCAGCCCCCGAAAAAAAACAAGACCCGACACGTATTTCCAACCAACTCCTCGTCTCTCCGCTCCCCCCGCCCCTTTTTTCAATATCTTCAATGTCTTGAATTCATTTACCCGTGTCTGAACGAAAAAGAAATTTTTACCTTTTTTTCCACTTGGTTTATATATTATATATGTATATATATATGTGTTGTGTATATCTCGCGATGCAAATCGCGACTCGGCAACTGATCGCACTGCGTAGATGCTCTGTCTCCGCGAGAATTAATATTTTATTATTACTCGTTGAAATTACACGCGATCTTTGTCATCAAGGGATAAAAACACTCGAGAAGATTATTCGGTGTAACGGTTATCCCGTGGCGTTTGTGGTATAGCTCTCCACACACATCTCAATTCTCTTTCTCTGTCTCCTTTCCCACTTCGACGCCTCATACTGATTCTTCCCAATGCGCATGCGCTAAAATGTGCAAACGCCCCACTCCGACATCAAGGCTGTTTTTCAACGGAACGATCAAACAAGTTCAAAGCATCACTGCTATTTTATGCAAGAATGATATTTTATTCAAGAATTGAAAAAAAAATAAAATAAACATCTTTATGGAAAATATTCTATCGATATGAGAAAGTATAATTTTCAACTTTTAATTCATTCGTAGGCCTTCCACAGGCGCAACAGCAGAAATTGTGGAGCGCACCTGGCGGCGAGATTACAAACCACGTACCGCTCCCGGAAGTTCCATTTTTCGTTTCGTAGGAATTATTAACAACAATTGCATCTTTCGTACTTGAGACCCTATTTTTAAAACGCAGTCAAGTTTAAAATAATAAAAAGAAATAAAAATCGTTCAAATTATTGTCTCGGTCGCAGTAATATAATTCGAAAAAAGACGGCGCTGCAGTCACTTATTGTTTTACGATGAAGCATCGCGGGCGCGATAATAAAAAAACGCAGCTTTTTTTCCAAATACCCATGAATATATATTAAACCCGCGTCAATCGGTTATATTACGAAAAATATAATAATATGATAATTACGTCGCCAGTACATTGTAAAGATCGATCGTAAAAATTCAAACAAAACGTATATAGACGCGTATATGATTTTAACCAACATTAGTATGATCGCGTTTTTGCGAAGATCGATATTTCCGACAAGCTTCGGGACAATGTCTCTCCAAGTAGCGCCGTTGCGAAAAAGCCTTGAAGCAAATTCCGCACCGCCATTGCCACTGATGATGACTGCGAGTTCTTTGATGAGCTCGCAAATTAGATCTGTAATTGAATTCAACACATTTTTTTAAATCTGCGGTTCTATTCTATGATTTACCACCAATCGGTAAGTTACCGACAGACGGTAATGACAACTTTGTTGCTCTGGCGGTGAGAATCATAATGAATCCGGCGCTCGAGTTAAAACGTACCGGTCAGCGAAAGATTTGTGACACACCGGACACTCGAACGGTCTTTCTCCGGTGTGTAGTCTCAAGTGACCTTTCAGCACCCAAGGACGGTCGAAACTTTTTCTGCAATATGGACAATAATGCATCGCCTTGTGTCTCTTCCAATTCGGCCCTGCTGTTACCAATTCGGCGTTTCTCATTACTGCCATTTCACTTTCGGCATTTATTATTTCTTCTCCGGACGTTATTTCTTGCCCAATTTCGACGTTCGAATCAAGTTTCCCATTGTTTACCGTTTTTCCAGCTCTCTCAGCGACTCTCAACACTTTTATTTCCGCTTCAATCGCTTCTTTGTAATTATTATCACTAACGTCGTTGATCCTTTCATTGAATACGAAATCGTCGTTCGTTGCTGGCAAATCCCCCGACACTATCGTTTCGTTCTCGGCCTTGTAATAGTGTAATCCATCCTCACTCGGCATCGAACCCTCCATGAGCATGTTGTCATTTTTCAAATTGTAACGCGTCATTATTGGCAGACGTGCGTTGTTCCAAACATTATTTCCTGACTTTGTAACATTGTCTTTCGTGCTTTTGGGCTTATTTCTCGGAGAATCCACCGTTGGTGGCAATGAGTGTATTTCTTTGTCTGCTAAACATTATTCGTTGATAGAAAAATCTGTCTGCTTTGTTCGTTTTTTTTTTATCAACCTTCGACAGCTGCGTGAGTGGGACTACGAAAAATATTGACTGAATTCACAAATGATCGAAGTAGTTAACCTTTTCCGACATCGAGAATGCCATTTTGTGACATTCCCCCATACAAAAATGGAAACAGTGGCCACAGGCATATAAATGTTTGTCGCTTTATTTATTCCGTTAACAATCGCTCGCGTCGAATTCAGTCAATTTTCGCGTGATCGAGTCGCACTGCCGTAGCGTCATGCAATACGTCTCTTTTTATATTTCCAACAAATATCAATTTTCGTACCTGAATTATTCGATCGTTGATATCGCACCATCGATTTAATTAAGCAACGAGGCATCCTTGCGTCAAAGACTTTTCAATAAAGTTTTTAAATCGAAGAATAATGAGCTCTCGTACAAGTGTAAAAATAATGAAAAATCTCGTCGTCGTCGTCGTCGTCGTTTCACTGGCGTATGGCTCTTGACGCAGTTTCGGCGTGAAATCGGTTTTCACTTGTTTACATTTTTTTTTCTCGCAAAACAGCTGAATTACAAAGTAGCGCACGACCAGGCTCTCGAAACGGCACTAGTGTGTGCGTGCTATAACGACAGGCGTTAAATAAATTTGAAAAAAAAAAAAAAAACAAAATAAAACGTGTTTTTCGTCTTTTTCGTCTAAATTTAAAAAGAAGGCGTTTCGGCGCGTTTGACGCGGAGTTTAGCAACGAGACGAATGATGGTAATTCGCCGTGTAATGATGAAAATAAATTGGAAGAGTTGAATGTCTCGGAGCAAGGCTTTTAAGAACATCGAATTCGAGCTATTCTTCGTCCTGGCATTGCCAACCATTCGAAAAAAAAAACAACAAAAAAACCGCTGCATTTCTCCCCCGAGGGCAGTCCGCGAGACGATTAATTGCCATAAATTTCCAGTAGCAATTTGAATACTTTAGGACGAGTTTCGATGTCGGATGGTCAATCCATCACGAAGTTTAACGTTCGAAACGAGGAAAAAACGATCCCGAGGACTTTTCCGACGAGACCAATTGCCGAAGACACATTTGCGACGATAGAAGTTTATGCACGTTCCCACCCCCACCCTTGCTTGACTCTTCAACCCCTTTCGGGCAATCACATTCCCAAGGGTTATGACCAGCAAGGAAAAACGTGAATACGCGGCTACGATTTGTCTGCTGCGTAAATAATTACAAAAAAAAGTCTCACATATTATTGCGCAATTATCCCCCCCCCCCCTAGACATCAAAAAAATTCATTTATTTAAAAAAAAACCCTGGATACGTAAATATTGTTCAAAATTTGTCCGTTGACCCGCATTTTTTCGAGGCAATATTATTTTCTCTTCTAGCAAAGTTTCGAATGAATTTATCGTTACTTTTTACCAGCTTGCGAGACTTTTTTCACGAGAGGATCGATCGCGGTGCTCGGGTTAGCAACTTTGCCAGAAGACACCCTCGGGACCGCTTTAGCCTGTAAAATGACGGAAATCTGAACGTGAATGAATGCAGCCGGCTGGACGATTCGCAGAGTCAGAAAATGAGTTACCAGCAAAAATTTAAAAGTTCAGCAACCGAGCACGACAGAGCAAAATTCATTGCCGAAACAATAATTTTATATTTTTTTTTTTTATGAAATAACGTGGAATGAATGTCGAGAGTGTAAAAAAGCATTAAAGCCGATGAGGAAAAAAATAGGAATTGTTTGAGTAATCGGTATTCGCGTGCGGAACATACTCGAAACGACCTTCGCTCTTCGCAGGTACATTCTTGCAAATAAAAATTTGGAATTCGTATCACGAAGTTATTCATCTCTTCCCTGAAGTATTTTATGGGAAAAAACGTTGATCCGAATCGTGACGGCGTAAAGATTGCAGCAGGCAATTCAGAGAATACATTCTCGTCTTCGAAATTTTCCGTCATCGTCGTAAATTACAAAACATGTTTTTCATCCGACTCGTTGCATTTTTTTTGCCGTTGTATTCTGCGCGGAACATCAATTATTTGACAAAACTCGTGATCGATGTTTCAAAATCACGGAATACAATTATAATCACGGCTATAAATAAATCAATCCCAAGGGATGTTCTTCATTAAATAATTGTCAATGAAAATTGATATACTTATTGGAACGCGAAACCGAATGACAATTTTTCGAAAAACTAAAGCGACATGCCACGCGACACTGTCCCCCAATCTCGAGGTGTCTTTCGAATCGCGGGTCAAAAGTTTTTAGCCCGGGCACGTCCGAACGAGACGCCTTTTTGCAGCATCGGGCCCGAAACAAAATTTGGCAGACCGGTTGGAATAAAAAAAATGTTCATATACGAATGCAAATGTGAATGTAAAAAAAAAATTGTCGAATTTAGCACAAACGTGCGTCTGTTCTCTCAAAATTTCAATTAAATCCAGGATCTATCGCGATAGAGGGCAAGAAAAAAAAAGAAAAGCAAATTAGCCTTGAATTTGACGCGCACGTCGGGATAATGCCTCTCCTTGAGGTCAGGGAGCCCACCAGAGTTTTTTTTTAATATTCAGACGGTGCGTTTGAATGAGTCAAAAGTAAAAAGTTTAAGTGGGGGAGTGAAGAGTGATTCTTTATGGGGAAGTTTCTGCAAAGAGCGTAATTTGAGACGGTTGACAATAGGGACACGAGCAGTCGGTGTCTATTCGATCGCGGACAAACATTCCTCGCGAGCAGGAACCTCAAAAAAATTGAATCGCGCAATAAAATCATTATTCGCTCTGTATTTATTGATCGGGGGAAAATGGTGATTGGTGTTGCTGCGATTTTGTTGGTCGTCGGTGCGATCATCGCTTTCTTATTATTCCGGCACTTCCGGAACTTGAGGAACTATCATGAAGCAGCAAAGATTCCTGGTCCGCCGACGCTTCCGTTGATCGGAAACGCTCATTATTTCATCGGCGATTCGAGCTGTGAGTCGACTTTTCGTTTCGTTATATCGAGTCTTTCGAACTTTCAAACTCTGAAAAGCTCCGTGTATACTCATTGGCTGCGACTTGACGAATTGCAGATATTTTCAAAAGCATCAACAACTTGATGGACTCTTATCCCTCACCGTTCAAAATTTGGCTCGGCAATCGACTACTTTTTGTAGTTTACGACCCGGAACAATTGAAGGTAAACGAAATGAAAATCTGCTCCATAAAGAAGGAAAATTAATGATGCCCAAATGCTTTTGAAAAAAAATATTTTCTCGACAAATTCGTTTCAGACTATTTTCCTCAGTCAAAAAACCATCGAGAAGGATGCGCTTTACCAGCTTGCAAATCCTTGGCTAGGAAACGGTTTATTTACGGCACCGGGTGAGATTTCCCCCCCCCTCCCGCTCTCTCCCCCGCTTTCCAAGTATGAGCGGAAACGTGCTTAAATTACAAGACGTTCAATTATGCCATGTAGCTCGGCCACTGCCTGGCTATTTATTATTTGTCCGCGTACGTGCCACCGACGCCGCACCACCGCACGATGGAACAATCCAATTCCTTCATGGGGCGGGGGGCTCCTTCGGTCGTACGCGATAGACCGATAAACAAACAGATCGTTTCATTCTTTACATTCATTGATTTTCATTCCACAGCCGACAAGTGGCGAATTCACCGAAAATTGATTGCGCCAACTTTTAATACGAAAGTATTGGAGTCTTTCGTCGAGATATTTGCCAAAGAATCCCAAGTCATGACCAGAGAGATGAGCAAGGAATTGGGAGGTGGAGATTTCGATGTATTTGAATATGTTTCTCTGTGCACGCTCGACATCGTCTGCGGTACGTGAATTGTTGATTAACATTTGTTCACGCGGTCCCGCAACCGCATTCGTACCATCATTAGTATTTTTAATTGTAGGAACCGCAATGGGAGTTACGGCGCATGCCCAAATCGAGAAAGACAGTCGTTACGTCCGATCGGCAAAAAGGTGAAAGCATCAAATTCTTGTCCAGTTCCAATTCGAATTTCACCCAATTTCGATCTTTTCAGGGCCTTCCAAATCATTTGGCAAAGAGCTTTCAACATTTTGCTACACTCTGATTTCATCTTCGGCTTAACGAAATTGAATCGTGACCAGAACGAGTGCATCAAATGTTTGCACGGCATGACCAATGACGTGATCCGACGAAAGAAAACAGCGAGCGAAAAACTCGCTTCTCGCTCAAAGGAGAACGAATATCTTCCAGAAAGTGGATCCACGCAAAAGAAAGCTTTTTTGGACTTTTTGATGGAACTGTCGGCCGAAGGAACTAAACTTACGGAGGAACAACTTCAAGAAGAAGTTGATACGATGATGATAGCGGTAAAGAATTTCAGGCTCAATAAAAAAAAACATAATCGATGATAGTTAAAAAAATTATTTTTCAATTTTTCACTGTTGCAATCTCAGGGTAACGACACAACGGCAACGGTCAACACTTTTGTTCTATTTATGCTCGCCAATTATCCCGAGGTCCAAGTCAGTAAAAAGTTTAACTTAATTTTTTAATGTTGCCAAATGAACGACGATTCTAGTAAAAATTTTGGGCCTATGGGACATTTTTGTTTTACAGGAAAAAGTGTACGAGGAGCTTTGCGAAATATACGGTGACGAAATCTCGTCCGATACGCCGATACAGAGCCAAGACCTCAATCGTATGAATTATTTAGAGAGAGTCATCAAAGAGACTCTAAGACTTTTCCCCGTTGGACCAATTCTCCTTCGGCATGTTCGGGAAGATCTCGAAATGGGTTCGTCACGAGCATTTTAAATCACCATCGTCGCATATAGTATTTCAAGTAACAAACTATAATCGCTTCGAATTTTTAATCGCTTGCAGGTCAACACGTCCTGCCAAAAGGAACCGGAGTCGTCATAGCGATTATCAAACTTCATCGTTGGGATAAAATTTGGCCGAATCCATTGAAATTCGATCCGGATCGGTTTTTACCGGAACAAGTGGCGAAACGTCATCCATACAGTTTCGTGCCTTTCAGCGCGGGACCCCGAAATTGTGTGGGTAAGAAAAATCCTCAAAACCTCAAAACATACAAAAATAATCGAACTTCATTTTGTTTTCATTGTAATTTAACATTTTTCCCAGGGCTCAAGTACGCCATGATGGCTATGAAAGTTCTAATAGCCACGGTTTTACGTCGTTATGTTTTTATAAAAGACGAAATTTTGAAAATCGAAGACATCGAACTGAAAGCCGAAGTCGTTCTGAAGCCTGTGATCCCCATGAGGCTGAGAATCGAGAAGAGATCATAATCGTAAACGCACGTGGCACTTGAAAAGTGGGCAAATCGGCACCCGTTGTACGTATAGGCAAAGATGGTTGAAAATTAACCCGATTCGTAAATCGTGGGTCGCTGGAGACCCAAGCCATTTTTCAGTGGAAGCCTGCATTTTCGGGGAGTGGGTGTGTTTACGGCAAAAAATAATATATTTATTAAATTTTTTTCGCAATCTTCGTGGTGTGCCCTTAAGTAGAAGTATTTAAGAGTGTTCAGGATTTTTTTCAGATTTTTTCATTGCAAATTACGTTTTGTAACATACCTTGGGTCTTCAGCAACCCACGATAAACCTAAGTGGTGTCGAAAAAAGCGATAAATTGATCGGGTTAACATTTAAGGATTTAAAGATTATAATTTATCGATGAGAATATCGGCTTCTAACTTTATTCCAGTCCCAAAATCGATTCCCATTCTTTGTTGTTCGAATTTTGCAAATAAACATTTTTCGGGCATTAACGCAGCGTCTGAAAAAGACATTCATCGCAATACAGAAGCGTTGGTCGTCGACCGCTTCGGAAAGGAATGCGAGCTCCGTGATATGGGACCCCGTGGGTCCCATTTCTTAGATGTACGAGAGGAAAAATGAGGGTAACGTCGCAGATCGCTTCTGGACCAATTTTTTGTACCCTGCAAAAAATAAATGTGTCCATTTTGGCTCAAACGTAAAAAAAAGGGAAAAAAAAATTCATGAATTTCACAAAAATTCAGATTTTGTGCGTGTGTGTGTGTGTGTGTCACGCGGTGTCATCATCATCGATCGCTATAATTATTCTAAATTCAATAAGAATGACTTTGGTGGCACAAAAAAAAATGAAACAACAATTATGTTATAGATTTTCCATGAATAAACATCACGAAGACGTCCGCGTGTAATATGAGAGAAAAAAGGGTTCGCATTGATTATTCTATTGCCCCGCAGTATGGTTATTTTCATAATTTTTTTATTAATTTCTTGGGAGACCTTGGAATGAAAATCGAGAGCAATACCGCGCTTCGACGTGCAGTCGAAGCTAAAAGTTTGTCCAAATGATTAGTGAACAATTAACACACTTTCTGAATTGACAAAAATCGCAAAGGATCTTCATCAACTTCAAATTTGTCATTCGTTGTCAATGAGAAAAGTCATTTTTCGGTTAAAAAAAATAGTAACAGAGTTCAACAGTCATAATGAATTATTATAAAATGATTGAAAACAAAAACGTGAATCCAAAATTGTCTCAATTTTAATCTGCGCGTCTCGGTACCTGCACGTTAATAATAATTGACTCTTTGACCGGCGAATTCATGAAAAATCTGTGAATAGCAATGAATATTCAAAGAATAGTTGACTCTTCAGCAGAGACTCTGGCATAAAAGTCCCTGCTGATGCTAAATCAGAAATCGGCGGTCAAAGGGAGTCTCGCGCCACAAGATTAGAGCAATTGTCTTTAGAAAATTTTAAATAGCATCGTTTATTCGATTCGCAATAATGTCAATTGCGCGACAACTTTTTATTGCAAGCGCGATTATTCATTTGTATACGTCACTAAAGTATGCGGGACCCCTGGCGCTGCCTACTATCGATATAACGCGGCTATGCTTTCATGGGCAGTACAGCCCGTGAGTAAAATTCGAACTTCAATTGCAATCCACCGCCTAGTAATGAGTTTTTCGTTTGGAGTTACCAGGAAAACATTGAGTAGAACGATATTGCTTAATCGAATTACACCGACCGACGTATATGCATATCGGCTGGACGATTAACTTTATAAAGTGCAAAAAATACCTTACTAATCTCTAAACTCGATGGCGATGACGTTGGCGAGCATAGGTTAATTTTTATGCGACAATTATGAATTAAATCGTGAATCTAGGAACAGACAAAAAGTATGATGAATATTAAGCAAGCAATAAAATGCACAGAGCGCATGACTGCTCCAATTAGATATAAAGAGAGCCACCTTATTGGAAAACGATGTGTTGGGACAGAATTGAAAGTTGAACGTTGATATCGCGTAATTTCGAATCCAGCCCGCAGT
Organism: Hyposoter dolosus; assembly: GCA_963921915.1. NCBI lineage: Eukaryota > Metazoa > Arthropoda > Insecta > Hymenoptera > Ichneumonidae > Hyposoter > Hyposoter dolosus. Next base: position 11,482,305 of record OY998136.1, on the reverse strand, counting down.
AGCATTATTGTTCGATATTTAAAAAGTACCGGAAGTGCGCAGAGGAATCTGCAAGCGCTGCACAAATGTATAACGCGATCATCACGGTTCTTCTCGCTCTGGTGACGCTTTTTCTTTTGGGACTAGCTCTTTATATACATTCCTTCCTCAAATCGGACTTGTACGAAAAAGCTTCCAAGTTCGCAGGACCACCGGGCTATCCTATTATCGGCAATGCTCTCTCCTTCACGGGCGACACAACTAGTAAGCTTTATTCTTCATATATATTCATCGTCACAATTTCAACAGCATCCTGACGCGAGGTCCAAAAATGTTGTCGATATAATAAAAAATAAAAAAAAAAATTCTTTACACCACAAAATAACTGAATGAATGAAGGATTTTTTTCCGTAACTGTTTTGCATTGTATTGGGATTACGTGTTACGATAACTCAATGGATATGGGCGACAGCAATGAAATTCAATTTTTGGCTAATTGTCCACAATTTAGCCGTAGGCGGCAGTGAATAATCGGTATCAATGCAAAAATGTTGTGTATTGAGTAATATTATGTAAAAATATCAACATGACTATAACCCTCCGTGGTCACAAGTTCTAAAAAGAACGGGCTGGTCACACGGGGTCGAAATGACCCCAGGCATGTTTAAACGCTTGCCGCGTTACCAGTATCGTTATGAACGACACATAAAAATTCAGGATATCAGTTTGAACCTTTCGGAATGAGAATATCGTGCCAAAAAATTTTTATCCAATTTTCAAAACGGTGAAAAAAAATCAGCAAGGAGGCAGTGTGTAAAAAAAAAAAATTTCTTCGGGCACTCCAAAGCACCGTTGAAGAGCATGTCCAATAACTTGTTGTAATTCTTGCTCAAAGTTGCACTTCGGGTCATTTTGACCCCTGGTGACACCGGAGGGATAATATGAATACGGTACGGGACTATGATTATGTGTATTCTATAAAAATGAAGTCTTTAGAGAATGAATTTCTGTATTGAGTGATATTTCCTAATTCGTCTGCGGTTTTTTAAAATTTGTTTACGCTTCTTGGGGTTGGTCTTTGGATTATCACTGCAGTTATTTTGTCCTCGGATCAGATGTTACGGAACTATTAAAACTGAGATTTGGTAACACTGAGCAAAAATATTTACAGACATAATAAATACGGTAACCGAGTGGCTGGACACTTATCCCTCACCCGCCAGAGTTTGGATCAGCAAACAATTATATGTCATGATCTATGAGCCCGATCAGGTCAAGGTAAGAGTCGGCGAAGGAAACTCGTTGTTCTTAGAATTTTGCAAAACTTGGAAAAATGTTGTTGTTGTCGTTGTTTACAGGCGATCCTACTCAGTTCCGAAGCTATCGACAAGCCATATATTTATAATTTCTTCGAGCCTTGGCTAGGAAATGGTTTATTTACCGCCCCCGGTGAGTTTCGATTCTTCGAGCTCCGATTGTCTCTTCCGACAATGTTGCGCGACACCATAAATGCTAATATTTATTTCTCAAAAATAATCCGAAACAGGTAAAATATGGCGGGCAAACCGAAAATTGATAGCACCAACTTTTAATAATAAAATATTGGAAAGCTTCGTCGAAGTATTTGAAAAACAAACATTAGTAATGACGAAACAAATGGAAAAAGAATTGGACGGTGGGGAATTCGATGTACTCGAATACGTCCGTTTGTGTACACTCGATATTATTTGCGGTGAGGCTTTTTACACGAATAAATACAAATTACTTTCTCCGAGTATAGAACCCCTCGTCTTTGGGAAACAGAGAAATATATTTTGTAGTTTCAATTATATAGAAACAGCGATGGGAGTCGAGCTGCATGCTCAAACGGGCCAAGACGATGGTTACGTCAGTTCAGTTAGCAGGCAATCTTTTTTTTTTTCTACATAACGGGGAAACCGCGTACACTGAGAAAATAAATTTGTTGATTCAACAAAGCCAGGCGAACGAAATCCATTTTGTAAATTTGACAAAACATTTTGTTTATTTGACAAAACAGCCACATTGACAAAAAAGGTAATGAGGCGGTGAGCGCATATGTAGTTGAGGCAATAACTTGTTTTGTCAAATGAACAAAATGGATTTCGTTCGCCCTGGCTTTGCTGAATCAACAAATTTATTTTCTCAGTGTACGATAAATATTCTGCTAATTTATATTTGTTGCTCCTTACTATCAAGAGCTTTTTCTATTCTCGATTCTCAGAATGTTTGGGATAGTCTGGCAAAGAGGTTTCAAAGTGTGGCTTCAATCCGATTTTTTCTTCAAAATGACGAAATTGGCTCGAGCTCAGAACGAGTGTTTGAAAAACCTTCACCAAACGACGGAAAAAGTAATTCGAGAGAAAAAAGCCGCGTTGGAGAAGAAAGCTACCGAGAACGAATACGTAGGTCGGTATATTACGAGAAAAAAAATCTCTTCAAAAGCAACGTTTTTTCCTTTCCGCGTAATTGTGAATCAAGTCTACGTCCGTCGATTATTTTACAGGTGAACAATCGCGAGTTAAAAGAGTATTTTTGGATCTTTTGATGGAGTTGACGAGCGAGGGTAAAAAATTGACCGAGAAACAACTTCGAGACGAAATAAGTACAATGACCGCTGCGGTGAGGAATTACGAGTTAAATATTTTTCTTCGCGAAGCTTCGTTCTCTTGGCCATCGTATACGATCAATTTTTTATTATATTTCAGGGTAACGATACGACAGCGATTGTCGACACATTCGTCATGTTTATACTTGCCAATTTTCCCCATATGCAAGTGAGCCAAATAATCAATCCATCGAAATCCCTAGCATTTAAATCAACGCGATGCCATGTAAATCTTGCAAATTAAATCGAAAATTTCTTGCAGGAAAAAGTATTCGCGGAACTGTGCGAGATTTACGGCGACCAAGTTTCCTCGCCAGAGACTAGACCAACTGAGAACGCAGATCTCGCTCGTATGGAATATCTCGACCGAGTTATCAAAGAGACTTTGAGAATGTTTCCGGTTGTGGCAATGTTTTTTCGTGTCCTTCGCAACGACATTGATATTGGTGGTTCGTACACGATAAATTACTCAATTAAACACCGACTCACTGAGAAAATAAATTCGTTGATTCACCAAAGTCAGGGCGAACGAAATCCATTTTGTTTATTTGACAAAACATTTTGTTTATTCGACAAAACCGTCACATTGATAAAAAAGGTAATGAGGCGGTGAGCGCATATGTAGTTGAGGCAATAGCTTGTTTTGTCAAATGAACAAAATGGATTTCGTTCGCCCTGGCTTTGTTGAATCAACAAATTTCTCTTCTCAGTGCTCGATTCAACGTATGGGGGGGGTTTATATTTTTTTTTAATCCGTTTTTTCTTGCTTTTCTTCTCTCAGACGGGCACATTGTACCAAAGGGCAGCCACATTTTAATACCGCCAATAAAAATTCATCGGTGGGAAAAATACTGGCCCGATCCTATGAAATTCGATCCTGAGCGATTTTTACCGGAACTAGTGGCGAAGCAACATCCCTACGCTCATATACCCTATAGCAGCGGACCACGTTCTTGCGTTGGTAAGAAAAATGATGAAAATCGAATGCCACTTGGAATATTTGCTCCTGGCACTGCAGTCTCTTGTTTTTAAACCTTTCGACTTTAATTTTGCAGGAATGAGGTACGCGTCGATGGCGATGAAAGCTGTTCTGGCAACGGTTTTACGCCGTTACGTTCTTATAAAAGACGAAAAAATCGACTTGAGGGATATAAAAATCAAACCGGAAATTACTACGAAATGTGTCGAGCCTCTCAAGATAAGGATACGAAGAAGATAAAAGTAGTAGAGTCTCTAAAATTGCAGCGTCTCGACGCCAACTATTGAAAAAAAACGTGTTTCAAGGAGGTTGGATCACGAAATTAAAATAATCAGAATTTATAAAATTCAAATTTAAATTTAAATGATTAAATTTAAAGATTGAATTATTTAAATTATTGAATTATTTTATTAAATTTTTATTAAATTTAGTGATGACGTTCTTTGGCAACAATGATAGAAACACACATTTTTTCCAAATTTTTTACCACATGGTTATCGAATAATTGAGAGTTAAATCGAAATTCATATCCACGAGATGTATACCTGTATATATGTAAACTCTATGCTTACACACGTGAACTTTAGTGTTCAATTACTCGAGTACTACGTGGTGGAAAAATCTAAAAAAATTTGTATTGTCATATATATTATTAAAGAATACATTTACCAAATTTTATTAAATTCTTATCTTTTTGAAATTTTTTATTTAACATGGTTTAGCATGGCGACATTGTATGGTCGTGATCCAACCTCCTTAATGGACTGCAGAAAAGTTGCGTCGGCTTTTCCCTCGACGACATTCTAAAATGCGTCGGCGTATTAAAAAAGTTAAGATGTTGGTTCACCCATACCCTGATGTCTCGCTACCGATGATGAAATTTTTTTTTTTCACGAAATGCCGTTTCTCAACGGCATTTGTTTTACCATTTACATAAACGAAAACCATACCAGCAGCTCTTTCCTCCGCTGTTAATAATAAAACCGATACGGGTCTGAAGTAATGAAAAACTTTTATCGTTTGCTCATGGGCCATTTCGGTACTTTGCTCTATCCTGTCCTGGAAGTGTGAGAATAACGAAAATAAAAAGTAAAAACAACGATGAAAATGTTTGTCCGCGGAGAAGCGTCGAGGAAATATTTACTTTCAGGATTTGCAACTATATCACTAGGTCGTTATGACCCTGAGCCTTGAGATTCAGAAAAAGAGACGTGTCGTATCTCACTCTGACTTTTTGGGCAATCGTAACTCTCTTCGACGTTCTCTGGCGAAAATCACTCTTGTACGAAAAAGGTGCTGGCGTCAAGTTTCCTGGGTCTACAGCGCTTCTCCCATTCAACGGGCACACTCATGGGGCGCTTACCATTTAGCATCGCTAAAATCCTCTAGAAGGGTGACATGGTACCGGTGATGCCATAGAAATTTTTTATATTATTTTCTCTCCGTGTTGCTATTTCCTCTGCGCCCTGATTTCCATAACGCGAAATGCTAAAATTTTTTTCTTTCCAAGTTTCAAGTACGCGCTGATGCGAGCCTAAAAGTTTTTTTGGCAGCGGTTCTACGGCGCTACGTTCTCGTAAAGGATGAAAAAATCGTAAGCATCGGAGACATAAAAATCAAGATTGAAATCACAGTGAAGCCTGTTGATCCTTTGACGCTGAGAACCGTCGAGAGAGAAAACGTCGTAAATAAAATTTGACGCATTAAATAAAATCGATCGACGACACTTGTATATTGAAACTTGCATGAAATATCGAAAATCATAATTGCTCAACGCTGCTGGCGTGATTTGTCGTTTTTTGACGAAAATATATTATTTTAATGACACTGAAATTCGCAACGTTGGGATCCAACGAAAAATACCTTTTTCCATTCATTTTGTTTGTTCGATTTCAAAAACCATTACAATTTTCCTACCGATTTTGTATTTGGACCCTCAAAAAAATATCGTTTTTCTGTCCTGACCAAATATCGAATGAGAATCTTGAGATTTGTTCAAGAAAAAACGGTATTTCGTTGCATTCCAACGATGCAAACTTCTACATCGTTTATTTTATTACTCTGAATATTCATGCGACGAGATACGGACCGTCGAGAGCACCGTCACCTCCCAATATTCCACCCTCGTTCGAAGTTAACGGCTTTGATCGCAAAACATGACCGACTTGGCGATTGACGCTGATCCTCGAATGGTCACTGCATTCAAAATTCATGATAATCATGACGAATCCGCTCTCGAAAAGCCACGCGACGAAACAGACGAAAAACTACATACCCAATAACGATTCCGTAAATTCCCAATTCCGTCGTTGTATCCACTAGCACGGGTTCCTGCCCCGACCGTATTATGTAATTTTTTTGAACGGGAGGATCAATGCGATCCATCAGAATCCAACCAGTTCGATCGAACGAATTTTTCATCGATTCCAAAACCGATGCAACCTTTTCTCCATAAACGTTATGTCCGCCACCTTCTCGTTGCGGCTTCAGAACGAACCCCTTTGGATTTGCTATTCCCATTGTCACAGCTTTCTCTCCGTCCTCGTTCTGATGTTTAAACGTTTTTTCACGCTTTCATTATTCATCACAATCGACAACGAGCCTCCGGAAAGCTCCCTTCGAGTGCATACTGGGTCATTTTGGCCCCAATTATTTTTCGTCACAGATTATTTGGCATGGCAATTTTCGTATTCGTCAAAAAAAAAAAATTAGCGCTATCAAATATGGATAATTTACTACAAAAAAAAAAATGCATATTTACCGGAATACAACGATTTGAAAAACGCCTTGGTTCAGACTGACCCAAGAAGCACTTATGGGACGTTTGCACTCGAAGGGTTAAAAGAGACAAATCGGGTTTACTCACAAATTCAAGAGAATAAAGTCCAGTGAAAACTTGTCGTATCGACTGCGCATCTTCCTCGCTGAGGAATCTGTTGAGCACTCTCGGTTGAGCCAGAACTTGCTGGATCTGCCCAAAAAACGTCCAACCAGTATTTTTTCATTTTTTTCTTCTACACGAATTTGATTGAATCCCAAAGAAATAATGTTACCTTTTTCGTACCGGCTAATTGATACTGAATCGAGGGGCACTTTATCGCCCGGGAACGTTCAATCAGTAATCTCATGGACCAATCGTCCGGTCGCGCGTACGCTTCTTCCTGGTATGCCGTCCGATAATAAGCTACGGCAACCGCGTCTTGACCTCTGAACAAACAATTCAACCGTTTCAATAAATTGATGAAAATAAATTTCATCTCTTCATGGAATATCGTCGATAATTACACAACGAGCTCCTTGTTCGGTCCCAACTGCGTTCCTTCTGCAGTCAAGTTCTTAAAGCTCCGTCTGATTATCTTTATCTTTGGGTTCAATCGTCGAACTTGAAACTCGAGCGATCTCTGATCACAAATGTTGTACGTGATGTCTTCCACAACGAATAATATCACCGCCCTGAATTCATCAATCGTTCAGGTCAATCAAGGGTAAAGTGTAAAGAAAAAATATCGACAGCAACCATCGAAATGTTTGACTTGAGAAATTCTTACTTTTCGTCGCCATACATCGACCAGGCGTCGGCCAGTCCACGCGCGAGTCCGGTCGTCGTACAGTTCTCTGGAATCTGAAAAAATCGCATTCACAACTTCACTTCCTATGCGGATCCATACAGTTTTTGTTGCTGTCGTTGTCGTTGTTATTTCAAACAAGGAGCATGCGGGCCAAATAATCACAACCGTACGTGCTAACAATCACGACGATAATCATGCGGCGTATAAAAAGCTTGTCCGTACGACTTTCTATTTGCTTCTCCAATTTTTCCGTCTCATGTTTCTTCTCTCTTGCGAGAGTATTTTGTGATAAAACAAAGACAACTCACATTTTTTATCTTATCCGAGTGGCCCAATTCATTTAAAATGTATCTGGAAAAAGTTACAAGAATCGTGTAAAATTGTTCAAATTTTTGCACTTATTCACCATTGCATCAATCTTTTTTCTTTACGTCTTGAAAAAATTTACAGAAGCCAACATTCGACTACCCTACTCGGGAAATACATGCTCGAGCAAACAAAAACAATGCAATAAACAAATACACGCCGCTAAGTGTTTTTTTTTTTTTTTTTTTTTTTTCATTGGTGCCGCAATGGACGCAATGATAAATTTGAAATTAGCAATTCCGGTCGTCGTTCCGTTCACCTGTGGTATTCGGAAACTCGAGTCGCTAATCCACCAAAACTCGACGCTATCGTGTTCAATTCAACTTGAATTATTTTGGTCTCTGCGTCTACGTGTAACATGTAATCCGAGCGCAGCAGGCCCAGACTCAGTGGCTGAAAAAATAATTCTGTAATCTCGTATCGTTCGTTTAAATTTTCGAAAATCAAATTATCTTTTTACCTGAGTTTGACCTTCCATATGAACAGTTTTGTATATGGCAAAGAGTTTGGCGGTGAACTCGTCGCTGCATGCATCGCTAAACCAAAAACGTTGTTTTTGTTTAAGTTTTTGATGATCAGGAAAAAAAACACGAGTAGCAAAACTCACTTCAAATTTTCGGACAAAAATTCGTGATCATGAGCGACTTTGTGTATGAGAGCATTGAAGATTGTTTGAATTTTGATGGCTTTGTCAAATTCTGTTGTTGGGAAGCTAGAAGGCACGAGAACGAAGGGTACGATTGTCACTCGGTCCCTGTCAAACGGTGACTTGGAATGCATAGAAACGCCTGTAAAAAATACAACATTCCATGTGTCTTCTTTCGGATAACACGAACGAAGCGAGCTTTGATTTTCTTCGTTAGAAATTAAATGATAATTTTTCTTTTTACCATGCATGAGAGTGTAGTCTTTCGCTTTGGCGACAGTCTCACTAAGAATATCGGTCGACAGTGGCAACTCGATGCACGGTTCCAGTCTCGAAGTATTCATGTTTATTATTATTTATATTATTGTCGAAGAAATCAAACAAGTGATAGAAAGTGTCGAGCGCTGAACACTACGATTTTTTCTACACGAGGGATAAAATTCAACGTATGATCGCGATCCTCGAGAACGAACAAGTCTTTTACAGCAAATGACTGAGATTCCGAGTGACTTGCACTCCGTTTTATCATTCACGATAATTAGAAATCAAATAATGCAAAGAGATAAGATTTACAGTGTACAGTATTTACAAGAGATACTTGTTGACTTGTTGGATGTATGATCATGGGAGGATGAGGGCATGGGGGCTGCGGGCAGGGGTGATTAGAAACAAACATTGAAGCTTCATTTCCATAGAAAAATGATGAATTTCCAATGGAAATTTTCGCTTCGTTGGATTGATCAATCGTTATCATGAAAACACTTGCTTCGTTCCGAATAGTCGCTTTCATGAAAACTCTCGTATTCCCATTGGACGCGATCACGAAAGCTCCGGCGGTTTAACCAATGTGGGTAAGGCTGAAATGTTCCGGGGCCCCGATAAACGCTGACTTGAAAACCGATCAGTTGACTCGCTAATCCCGAAACCTAACAAGTTTATAGCCTCCAAAAATATAAAAAATTCGCGAAAGCCTTTTTGGAGCCTGGAAAAAAGTCTCATCGTTGGAAAATACAACTTCCAGGCAAGAGGAAGTGCGCTTTCTTTCTCTCTCTCTCTCTCCGCTGTTTGGTCAAGCTTTAGTTCCGGAATCGTCCGTGTCCGACGCTTGCGCGCCGTGCCGTATCGCCGTTGTTCCCCGCCAGTACTGTGTGTCTGTGTCCCCGTTGTGTCTTTCGTTTCAACATAAACCGACAGATAAAACCGCCCGAGTTACAACAAAAAACCTGTTTGAAAACATATCAAAAGTGTGTAAGAGGTAAGCGAAATCCCAAATTTCGTGATTCGCCTGAAACCGCCCAAGTCCAACGAGTCTAAAAAAAAGAGAAACAACCCGAGTCCTAGAAGCGCGATCCAGAGAGAGAGAGAGAAAGAGAGAGACAGACAGACAGAAACACAAGTACCCGAAATATAGAGCGGCAAAAAAAAAATCCCGACGAGGATAACCCGGAGTAACGTCCAAGCCCTTCATGGTTCAACATGAGTGATTATTCAGCGGTTGCTCCGCCACAAAATTTCAGTCAGAGTTCTGCTTTTGCAGCGGCTCTGCAACGCGCTAAACAGGTACGCCATGCTTCCTCCTTTCTTTTCTGCTTGCCAACGTTTTTTTTTTCCTTCTTCTTTTCCCAACATAACTCCGAAATAATGCGCCATCCGGAAAAGTTGGCCGCGCGGGATAATTAACAAACACGTCGGACGCAAGCCATTTTCCATTCCCCCCCCTCCCCCAACCTGCCCTTCCGATCCTCCAAATTTTTCTCCTTGGAAGCCCATACTTTTTGCACGAAAACATTAAATCATTTACCAAAGTTCGACATCATTGAAAATTCAGTCAGCATTTCATTTTCCGACTTGCGACTCTGCCGAAAATTTCTCGATCAAGCTTATCTCTAACGTGCGTCTCATTCCCGCCCCCCTCTCGACGCCCCCCACCCCTCACACCCATCCGTCTCGTCCTCTGCCCTCTTGTTCGCACGATCGCGCAAACTCGCCGCTTCAAACAAACGTGACACATTTTTTGCTCAAATTTTTCTTCCATTGTTACCATCCAATATTGTTTGAAAAACATATACACGTTGAATCGTAAATATATTGATTTTCGCGCGTTTACCGCTGTTTATGCGGAGAAAATTTCATTTCGTTATTTGAAAAAAAATTCCAACATTGTTTTCTGCATTTAACGCACGCACGGTGCTGACCGGTGGATGAAATATCTTTATAGATCGCAGCTAAAATTAATCCAGCCGGCGCTCAAGGAAGCACCGAGAACAAGCTCAAGCGTCCTCTTGAAGACGGCGCAGGTGAATAACATTAATTGCTTACTTGAATTTCACATAAATTTCATGCACGATTTTTACAATGAAAACTGTATGCGCTAGAACCGGAGGCAAAGAAAATGACGGCGTTGGTTGCCGATCCGATGATTGGAATGAGGGGAGGTCCGGGCTCAGGCCCGCAAATAGGAGAAGTCGCGAATCAAGCGATGAGAGCGGCCCAGCAGGTATCCTCGCCGCCGGGGATGATGGGTGGTCTCGGGGGTATTTGTAACGAAGACATCAGAGTCCCTGACAAAATGGTTGGACTGAGTGAGTATTTTGCCACAAAGAGTACAGAACAAAACAAGGAAAAAATAATTAAATGAGAGAAACGTGTGGCGGTTTCTTCTCTATGCAACCAACAAAATTGCTCACGACCATTCATCCTGACTCTGTTTTTCCATTTTTCATACAAAGGATGTTCCGGAAAGCAATGATACATTTCGTTCGGAACATTCTATACCATGAAAACAATTATTGTTATAAAAATAAACACTTGAATTTTTTGTATCAAATATATAACAACAAGAAAAATAAAAAACAAACCATCTGTGTGTCAAAATGTTCTAATAACCGATTGATATTTTTGCAGTAATTGGCAGAGGCGGAGAACAAATAACGAGATTGCAAAGTGAAACAGGATGTAAAATACAAATGGCGCCAGAAAGTGGCGGTCTGCCTGAGCGTGTTTGCACTCTAACCGGCTCGCGAGAAGCTGTCAAGTAACTTGTTTTCCCTTCTTCTTCTTCTTCTTCTTCTACTTCTACTTTTTCTTATTCTCGTATTCTTAAAAAAAATTAAGAAAGAAAAAAAATCATACATCAAACAATGTATCAGTCGTTGCTATATTTATTACGGTAGAAAGATAAGAGATTGATACACGTGTACATATTAATATATATGTTTTTTTTGCATACAATGCCAATCCCATGAAACGATGGACAAAGGCCCGAGCTGGACAACGAATAATCAATATTTTCTTTCGATCTTTGTATACATACGAATATGTATATTTTTGTTTCAATCGTATATGGTATACATATCTTGTTGAGGCGATGGTACATTTGGTATTTAGCATTTTGGGAGTGTGTGGATTTCACTTTTTCATCATTCTCCCACGAAAAACAGAGGTTTATTCAAATTTGTACAATTTTATTTGATCGCTCAATTATTCTGCAAAGTTTTTAATTCTACAAGCGAATCTGATATATCCTCATCGATTTTTCATTCCACTATCATTTCTTCGTAGTAAATTGTAAGCATTGATTTTTCACACGAATTCGATAGTGCGAGAGAGAAGGCAGCGAAGGAAACAAGAAATTTCTTCATTTTTCCAATATACTATCGTTTTCTTGATTTTTTCATTTTTCATTTTTTTTTTATTTCATAGTACAGCTCTGGATTCGTACGTAATTTGCGCGTATCGATTTTAGGATAAAAATATTTTTCACCATATTTAATCACATACACTTGTATTAATTATTTACATCCTCGAAATTATTTGTTGAATTTTATCGCATTGCCGCTTTTTCAATGCTCTCACATTATCATTTCTTTTTTCGCCGACACATTTTTCGATTGCCGTATATACTAATTAGTTTTTTACTTTCACCAGGGGGTGGAGTGGTTGGCGATAGTCAGAGAAAAATTCGGAAAGCCGCGAAGAAGGGAACGGAATAGGATTGTTCGCAACGAGGATATACAGATTATTTGTTTTTTTTTTTAAACTTTTTCCCATACTCGCGATTGTTTTTTTTTTTTTTTTCGTGTATTGCAAATGTTTCCGAAATTACCACGAACCTCGATCAATCGATTCTTATTCTATTTTCATTGCTAAGAAGTGATATTATTGATTTATTTCGAAATTTACATCAAAAGAGCTGAACAAAAAATTGGAAAATGCTGAAAACCTTAAAAGCTTGAACGGTGTAAATATCGAAATTGAAATGATGGATTTTTTTTTTCTTCTCACTTTACATACAATACGAAATCCGATGAAATGCTCCAATTTGCGATGATAAACTTTTGGACTAAAAAGCAGAAACAAATCGTTGCATTTCAATATTGCAAATTTGAAAATGATGATGATAAGCATTTTAAAATTTACGTACAATATTACGATAATATTCTCTGTTCGTATGTTTATCGGCTCGCCAAAATAACATGTGTTGTGTCTTTCGCAAACAATATTTGTCGTATTACGAAACTCTTGTATGCCTTTGACGTTGATTTTCTGTTTTTGTTCGAGTTGCAAATGACAAATTTTTTATTTTTTTCTAAAATATGAATAATCGATTAATTGGTAATGAAAAGGTGGATGTAAGGATTGCTTGAAAAAAAGTATTTTATCGCACGTTCCACCCGAACGTATGTTTCAGTCGAGCCAAGGAGCAAGTCCTCTCGATCGTAAATCAGCGAAGCAGAACCGAAGGAATCGGTGATATGAACATGAGCGGAGGCGCGAGTAGCGGCGGTGGCAGCGGTTCCGGTTCCATGTTGGGCGGTTCCGGAGGTGGCGGAGGAGGACACCCCAATTTCGTCGAGATTATGATTCCGGGACCAAAGGTCGGTCTCATCATTGGCAAAGGTGGTGAAACGATTAAGCAACTGCAAGAAAAATCCGGAGCCAAAATGGTCGTTATACAAGATGGTCCCTCCCAGGAACAAGAAAAACCATTGCGGTAATTATTATTCTTATCTCTACCAGGAAGGTCTTTGGCTCAGTGTGAATATGAAGAGATTTTAAGTTGATTATTTGTTTTTAGCATTACCGGCGATCCTCAGAAAGTCGAGCACGCGAAACAATTGGTTTACGATCTCATAGCCGAGAAAGAAATGCAAATGTTTCACAGAGGTGGAGCGAGAGGAGGAGGAGGAGGAGGTGGCGGTGGTGGCGGTGGCGGAGGAGGCGAGCGAGGAAGTTTCTCAAACGACAACAACGGTTACAATCACGGTGGACCCGGTGACGGTGTTGAGGTAACGGATGATTAACAAATAAATATATTACCGAATGGCTGAGAATTCTAATGCCACGAATAAAATTTTAGGTACTCGTACCTCGAGCAGCGGTCGGTGTTGTTATTGGCAAGGGCGGCGACATGATAAAGAAAATTCAAGCCGAGACCGGCGCCAGAGTTCAATTCCAACAAGGCCGTGAAGACGGACCGGGCGATCGCAAGTGTCTTCTTTCCGGAAAACATCAAGCAGTTGAACAGGCTCGACAACGGATCCAAGAACTTATAGACAGTGTAATGGTAAACTTTGATATTCCATTAGAGATTTTAAACTCCTTAATTCTACCAAATCCTCATATTTATTTTCTTTCGAATTTTGTTCCTTGGTAAATCAATTTTATTTGATAATTCGTTTTTATTTTCACTCGAAATACTTTCACTCTCTGGTTGGAATGTTGTTGAAAAGAAAGAAAAAAAAAAAAGCATGAATCATCGACGGACAAATTTCCACACTTCCCATCAGTTTTTCACGATCATGAGATTCCTTGAAATTTTTGGAATTGCATTTGCAGAGAAGAGACGATGGAAGGAATCCAATGGGAGGTGGCGGCAGAGGCGGAGGAGGCCCACGTGGAAATGGTTTCGGAGGTGGTGGCCGTCAACCTGGTGAATACGGTGGATGGGACAGGCGTCAGAGCGGCGTTCCTATGCATGATCAAATTGAAACTACTTTTACCGTACCGTCCACCAAATGTGGAATCATCATTGGCAAAGGTTCAATAACTCGTTTATTCTTTTTTTTTTCTTCACCCCGAAATATGTCGCAATTTTTTTGAACGTATTTTGTGTCGTTTGAAAATGCAGGCGGAGAAACGATCAAGCAAATAAATCAACAGACCGGAGCGCACTGCGAGCTCGACCGAAGAAATCAGAGCAACGAAAACGAGAAGATTTTTATAATTCGTGGCAATCCGGAACAAGTCGAACACGCCAAGAGAATATTCAGTGAGAAATTGGGAATAGTAAGTTATCATTTGGTCATATTATTTATTATTAGAATCAACGATTGGGGTAAACCGTCTCGTAATCAACCACGAACCAGTGAATAAATAGGAACACAAGACTCAACAACCAAATCATTTTTGTTGCGCACATGAGAACTTTGGAGCTTTTTTTTCGCAGAAAAGTAAAAAGTTTATTTACTGGACGGTTTAGTCTAATAAACTTTATTGCCATCTTTTTTATAGTGCGATCCCATGCACGAATTCCAGGGCCAAGCAGGAGCGCCGTTCGCCGGTGGTCAAGGACCTATCGGTTACAATCCAAGTTGGAACGCAGGCTCGGGTTATCAGGCTTGGCCGAATCAACAATCCGCCGATTCCAGTAAGTTTACATTTACATACTTGGAAAAATTGACTAATTTTCATTGGTCGTGGCTTCGGCCTGAGCCAGTTTATGGTCGAGCGCCCACGCGACCATCTACTCGCTCATCTTATACGAGTTTCGTGTTTTGCATTGATTCGCTACAGGCAACGCGAGTCAAGCAGCCGTACAAGTCAATCCCCAAACTGGCCAACCGGATTACAGCGCCCAATGGGCTGAATATTATCGTTCTCTTGGCATGCATCGGGAGGCCGAAATGATCGAACAACAGACGAAGCAACCGAAGCCGGATCACAATCAGCAGCCGGGTAATTAAAAAAAAAAAAATGCATTTAACGAGAAACAAACGGATTTTCATGAGTGATAATTCGAAGAATGCGATCAATTGAAAAAAAAAAAAGAAAAAAAGTCGAATATTAATAAAAATGATTGTCGGCTAGTTTTAGTATAATATTGAAAATGTACAATTGTCGAATATTTTATTGCATTCAGCACCTCCTGGTGCCGGAGGTCCGACAGCTCCAACTCCTCAACAAGCGCCCCAGCCCCCTCAACAAGCAACTCCTCAGCAGCAGCAACAACAGCAACAACCAAATGCTGCACAAAATGGTGGACAGGCGGATTACAGCGCCCAATGGGCAGAATATTATAGAAGCATGGGAAAAGTTAAAGAAGCTGAGGCAATCGAAGCTCAAGTGAAAGCTGCCAAGGTAAGACTCGACCCATTTTCTCATCATGATAGATATATTCTCGGGCTCAACAAAGAATGTTAAAAAAATCTCCACATTCGCCACGTCCATCGATATCGAGACGTACCGAGCAGCAATAGCTTTAGCACGAATTTCCCTATTTTTAAATCCCCCAAACTCATTCGATTCGATGATTAATATTCAATTTCGGTCGTATATTAAATGGACCCGATGAACGAATATTTCTCAGTTGCGAATGCAGGCTAATCAAATGGCACAACCACAAATGCAGCAGCCGATGCAAGGCCCGCAAGCAGCAGGTGGTCCACAGGCAAGCGCGCCGAACGCCTTCCCGCAGGTTTACGGAAACTATCCGGGGATGAATCCAGCGGGAGCAGCGCCTGCGGGTTATTACGCGAGTACGGGTGCGGCTCCGCAACCTCCGGCGGGTCAACAAAATCCAGCCTTCCCAAGCGGCTATCAAAACTACGCGTTCTCCCAGCCGAGTTCCGACAATTGAAGCCTCGCGATACTCATCATCCTTGATCAACAAAACAACCACAAATCCAGACATAACAAATATGTGAGTATTTTCGTTTCTACTCTCCACGAATTTCCAATCAATTTTCGAAAGATCCATGGTGTACTTTTTGCTATTTATTCATTTCAAGAAATTGGAATAATCAATTCTCGAATCCTTCATTATTTTGATCAATTCGTTGCCCCGGCACCATGGATTTTTCAATCTCACGAGTATCATTCGATTCGTTTGAAGATTCTTGTAATTTTCACCGAGACCGAATATCGACATACCGTGAGCCGAGACAAATGAAAGATAAAATATGAATAAACATATCAATGGTGTAATAACAAGTGACATATATCTCCATTATTGTATGATGTACGCTCGTTGCAACTGTTTAATGACCAATTTACAGGTAACATTGTGTGCAATATGATCGAAACGAGAGCAAAAATGAAATAACATGCCAAAATGCCAGTACAATTTATGCAAAAAGAAAGGAAATGGAAAGATAAATATGTGATTTATAAATATGTATACACATGATTTACACCTTTGAACTTGCCAAACCGTATATATATTATATATCTATATATATATACATACGTGGGCGTCAAATATATCCGCCGCCACGATTCAGTGCAATAATCCGTTCTTTATTTCCAACAGTTTTCAGATAGCTTTCCATTGGGACGCGGTAAATGCCTGCTGTTACCTCCATACAATTGTTCACTCTTGAATGAAAGAAAAAAAAAACAAGCAACCAAAATAAAAAAAATCGCGATTGGCCGAAAGAATAGAGCAGCAAGCTTTTTTCGTGGAAAAAAAACACACACACACACACACACACATACAGGAACACACGAAAAAAAAAAGAAAATGAAAAAACGAGTTGAACCCTATTTATATTGCGATTACTGTCCGACGTTTCCTCTTTTTTTATATATATATGTATATATTATTTATACATATATACATAAACACTCACAGATAAACAGACATAAACACACACGAATATATATGTATACACATATATTGTAGGATACCCATTGTTCTAATTTCTAATTATAAGCAACAAAAAAAAAACGAAAGCAACGTCTGAAATTTGATTGAGTTGGAATAGTGTAATATGTAATAACCAACATTATTATGCTCATACGTGTCATTTATTTTGTCTTTTACTCTTTTTCTTCTTCCGCACATTAAAAAAGAACAAAAAAATATGAAAAAGTATTAATAATGAGAGAAAAAAAAAACGAGGATGATATGAGAAATGAATCAATTAGCATTAAGCAGGTGACCCCGGAAATGGAGCGGCGAGGATCCGCACCGGTTGATCGACACTCCTTTATTCTCTGTCATTCGTTCTTTGCCTCAATACATTCCCTTCGAGATCCAAACGGTTTTGAATGCCGTCCGTCTTGGAAAAATGCATGTACTCGCGCGCGCGTGCCGCTCCGGAAGGGCTCCTCGCAACGGTTTACCGCCATTTCTGCTATGAACAAAACCTCCAACCGCCGCCCACCGTCCCACTCCACAAAATGCTCAAATACTTTCGCACGAAATAGTCATAAAAAATTAATGGTCCATCGCCTGTTTGCTCGAAATATAATTTTTTTTTTCCTTTTATGAATATTGTATGAAAATTTACACCACAACATTCAATTTATATCTATAAATGTGTGATACATTCGTTTCTGCGATAGACTCGAGTCAACAAGGACTGGTTTTCATTGATTCAATCTTGGAAAATTTCAATTTTCGTGCCATCATTTTTTTCTCTTTTTTTTCCTTCGGTTTGTCAAATTATAGATCCAGAGAAAGCAGCGAGTTTTTATGCGGCTATTCCTCCCACAATCTCGAGGGTAACGGTGCATGGGGGGGGATAACTCGACTTGAAATTCATTTTTACCCCATGGCTTTTATTGTTCATGAACAATTAAACAAAAAAGCAGGAACCAAAAACAATGCAATCGAAAAAGTGCAGGAATCCTTGTAGGAAGCCGGGGTCGTCGACCAGAATGTCAATCTCCGACCGGATGTTCGGCAACTGCGTTTAAAATTAAAATAAAGCGAAAAGTGATTTTCATTTTCTGTTTGTTTCTTTTTTTATTTTATTTTATTTTTTTCAATCTACTAATCACGACAAATTTTGCAAACTGGAACATCCCCTTCGGGGATGGTTATTCCCGAAATGATGAAAATCTCCAGGTAGACTATAAATAATAAGTTATGGATGCAGCGCGGCCAGAAAAAATCGATCTTTAGGGCCGTGTCTTCCTAGAAAGTATGAGTGAAAAAAAAAACCCATAATCCTATGAAATAATTTGAAAAAAATGTAATTCGATGATTAATGAATTATCGCGAATTTTGTCTGTTTTGTGTAATCGCTCCAATTTCTCCTATCGTAAAGAAAGTGCAACGAAACTCGTCAAGTGTTTTCGCGGAGTTAAAGATATGAAAATGTGTTATTTAATCAGGAGGTCGGAGTCGACAAGGTATTGATTGACAAACAAATTTTACATTAATACATTTTTTCGTTTGAAAGTGTCTTTTTTTTTCTTTAAATATATCTTCTTCCATTTTCGCTGTAACTGTTCCATCTTAACGTGTTCCATGTGTACAGGTTTTTTTTCTGATAGTATACCTTTCCCCACCCCTTTTTTTGCATTTACAGAGAAACCGAAATCAAAGTTTAGTGGATGTTGTACCAATTTTTTGTTTCGTTTCGTGTGTATATTTTTAGTTTCACTACGAGATATATTTGTGTGCGAAAAAGAGTATGCAATCGATACCAATTATTATTTAGATATATGTGGTGCTTTATTTAGATAGCACACTTGGAGAAGACCGAAAAATACAGTACAAAGATCCCCGAGTTTGCACCAATTTTCATCTAGCTAATTAGCTACACCGAATATTATTTTTCCGAGTGCGTATATAAATATATTCGTATACATGTCTTTTTTCGAATCTATCACTTTTACATGATTTATATATATCATCATTATCCATACTGTTTCCATGTTGCAGTGAATTTCTAAACTTAACAAGTATGTATCGTTTCAGGAACAGGGGCACCGTATCGGAGTCCTTTACTATGGAAGAGCCAAATAAGCGAATTTTCCAATTGAATTCTTCCCTGTCTCCTTCTTTTTTCAATACTACAATTTTCCGTTGTTATTGTTAATATTTCTTCTTCTTTTTTATACGTCATTCCTCTTTCCAGTGTAAATACGATATTTGAATTGCATTCGGTTTCTTGTATTATAAATTGTAAAGTACATTTTGTGCGACAGTTTGGAAAAAACTATGGGAACATTGCCCGAAATAAGTCATTATTGCATTTCTACGGATCTTTTTTTTCGATTTCTTTTTTTTTTTTTTCATCTACATACTGTAAAAGCTAGATTTATATTTGTATTACAAATAGAACACAATTTATGAGATTTCTTGTTGGGATTATTCGTAACAGCTTTTTTATTATTCGTTACATATTTTCTTTATATATATTTATATATATATATATACATCTTTGTACGTTAGATCATGCGGAGAATATCGTCCATTTCATTGCATCTTCTCTCAGCAATTTTTTATTTATCGCCCATTTTTTGTTTTTTATACAATCAAAACTAGGCATTCTTTGGAGTAAAATGAATCTTTGTTTATTAACCATAATCACAGAATCATTCTGATCTGTGCAGGATTGGTTACAATAAAAATTAGTTGCTTCATTCATTTCTTTATTCGCCGTTCGCAGCTTAACGAAAACATTTTCAACTTTGTCTCTTGGCGAAATATCCGGGTATTGGGAAATTTGTTAAAAAATTCCAAACTCAATAGTAGGGCAAAAAAAATTCTTAACGTTCACGTATAAAAGAATATTCGATAGCTGCCCTGTGGATTTGTTCTCAATCTCATGTTTTTAATCATATTTCGGCGTCGATTATAAAAGCTTTATTCGCAATTGAAAAAACTCGCGAAACTCATTTTTTCACGCGTTGTACACTTAAACAAAAAAGAAATTTGACAATTTCATCCAACGCTGAATATTGATGGTGGGAGTGTGTCTGTGCGTGTGCTTGTGTGTGTGCGCGCGCAAACATTTGTGCATAATTGTTGAAACGATTTATGAATTCTTATTCCGAGTGTTTTCGACATTTAAGTCAAATAAATGAAAATATTTAAAGCGTATTGCGAAAGCAAAAAATAAGAAAATTTGATCGTTTCGGTCAATCCAGCGACCAAAATGCAAAAAAAAAAAATCCAAGTTCAACTTGACGTTTCTTCGATACGGCTCGGAAATCACGGCACCATCCTAAAGGTGCGCGCGTGTTTTGTATTCACGCTAATGAGAAAACGATATTTCTCGGCCAAGGTTAATGTAAGAAAAAAAAATACTTGAATTGCCATTTTTGATGAGGGTGGAAATTCCCTGAATAATATATCGATTTTTCGAAATATATATCGCGCGCAGATTATACGAATACCGGCAGGGATTCGTTCTACACTCGATTTTAATAAATAAATGTAAGCCTCATAGGAATATTCAATATTCGTTAAAAAATCCGACGCGACGGACTAGAGCAGAGAGAAAAAAGCGACCCACGAGACCACTATTGTAGAATCGTCATTTTTCTAATGAAATTTTATCTATGCTGAAATTTTTCGAAAATTTCTAAGCGAATTGCAAATATGCTGGAAGGAAGTTTCAAACGTCCGACGATGAACCGTACATCGTATTCAATTGTTGGGTGCATCTTATAAACGTTGCTCGTCTTGGCAATTCTCGTAATCGCGATGCACCCACGTAAGTACAAGCCGAACGCAAACCACCTAAAATATCTAACGTCGTTGCCTCGACGGCTCCTCTGTAAGGCACCTCGACGGTTTTTCCCTCTGACGATCTGCGGGAAAAACAAAAAGACAAAAAAATTAAATTAAACATTCGATTACGCTGTTATTTAAGCTTGCAAAAAAAAAGAAACAGAGTCAAGAGTCCAGAGGAAACAAGTAAATACCTGTATTCAGCAACGCCACCTGCATGTTTTTTCATCGCCGTGCTGGAGGCCATGCCATAAAAAAGCTTCATTTTTCTACCATTTTTCTCTATGACATCGCCACCGCATTCGTCATGACCGGCAAACATACCTCCGGCCATTACGAAATCGGCGCCAGCCCCGAAAGCCTTGGCCAAGTCACCGGGACAAGTGCAGCCTCCGTCCTAAAAACAAAAAACAAAAAAAGTAAACTTGAACAACTGAAAGAAAATGTCGAAAGAAAAGAAACGAAAAAATGAATGTTGTTCTTTTTGGCATCGAGCCAAATATCCCGATGCGCGGGGTACGACATAACGAACGAGGTCGCGAACGTTTATCTCACGGACTCACGGAAATGATGTGACCCTTTAAACCGTGGGCCGCGTCGGCACATTCTATCACTGCGCTCAGCTGCGGATAACCCACTCCCGTCTTCATTCTCGTCGTGCACACCGAACCCGGTCCAATTCCTACTTTTATCACATCCGCACCCGATAAAATCAATTCTTCCACCATTTCTCCGGTTACCACATTTCCTGCCTGCAACAAAACATTTCTTTCGTTTATTCCAACCTCCAATTTCAATCGCAACTAATTTTCTGCTCCCTTGTGAATCAACTGATGGAATTGGACTTACGATGATCGTATGCCCGGGATATTCAGCACGGACTTTTCTCACAAATTCAACAAAGTGTTGAGAATATCCATTGGCAACATCAAGACAGATGAATGACAATTGAGGTACGGCGGCTATAACGCTCGACAATCGCTCAAAATCCCCTTGGCTGGTACCCGAGCTAACAGCTATGTTTTCCAAACAGTCTGGGTTCTTTGTTGCGAATTCTTTCCAATCTTCGACCGAGTAATATTTGTGTACCGTTGTGAAGAGGCCGTGCTGCGAAGCAAAAGATTCATCATTTCCATTTCTTTCTTTATCCAATTGAACGTATTTATTGCAAATCAATTTTGACAAAAAAAAAAGTCAAAAACAATCGTAATGTTCGACAAGTGCTTTGAGAAAAATTTATCGGAATAAATTGCAATTTTTTTTTCTCAAAGACGTAAAAAACGATCGGTCATTGATTATAAATAAAAATATTTACTGTGCGCTCTTTCTCGCACATGAAAAACAATTCTTATCTGCAAAATGTTACATTTTTTTTTATCTACCTTTGATAAAGCTCTTGCCATTTCAAAAGTTCCAACGGTATCCATGTTCGAAGCCATAACTGGTATTCCTTTGTAAGTTCGTTTCGAATTTCGGAACGTTATTTCCCGAAACAAGTCGACCTTGAATGAAAATTTTCTTAATACGTATATAACCATTCGTTCGATTACTTTTCACAAGTGTATTCAATTTCCATGAATAAACTGATTTTACCTTAGAAAAATATTGCAAAAATCTTTAAATTCTCGAATTTTTATTTTCAATAAAATTTGTCTCATAATAACAATGTTCAATGTTTTCAAACAGAAGGTGATGGTCGGGAGATTGAAAAAAATGCCCTTCATATTTCATTCGATCGACAAGCATTTGGCAAGAAAATGTGAATAAAACAAAACAAATCTATCTTCACTCCATGGGATCAACAAGCATTGAAACAAAATCGAATTCACAAGAAAAAAAAACGACGCTCGGGCGAAAGTCCTTGATGAAGAGCTTTTTTTCTTGATCGTTGCTCCAAACTAAAATATTCGTAGGAATGCGGGATTTCGTCTTGACGACGAAATAAAATGAAATATATTGAATAAACAACTTGCGATTATCAGAATAAGTAACGGGATAGCAGGGGACAGAAAAGCGTTTGCAACGTGATGACACAAACGGGGTTGCGGAAAAATGGAAGGTCGAGAAGGAGGGAGGGAGGAAGAAATCGAATTTTTCTTAAGGTTATCACTGTTATATGATAGAGCATGATGAATATTAATGTAAAAAAACTCACGTCAGATCTGCTCTTCAAAGTGCTCCTCTTTGGCCTCAATAAGACATCCTTGAAGTCCAATTTAACGTCGTTTATTATGTTCGGCATTGTATATCAATCTCTTTTTACTATCTAATTATTATTCTTTTTTTGTGTCTGAGAAACGATTCGGCAGACGCGATCGGTAATGCGATACGAGAAGTTTATGTGTGTCCGTGTACACGATGTGTTTTTATTTTATTTTTATATCGCATAGAGATTCTGTAGCAGACGACTCGGCACTGCGTCCTTGTGTTTTTTTCCTTTTTCTTTTTTTTTCACGTCCGACGCTTCTGTCAAAAAATAAGTATTACTTTCGTGTGCGACCGTGGCTTCGAACGGTTACGAGTATACTCGGTATACTGATGATACGAATCGTCGAAGGAAATCCGACCAGCATATACGAGCACGCCCGACTTTTATGTCTCCTCGCGATTCATGTAATCAACTCGCGCTCGCGCGACAGCAACGACGACAGCGACGCTCGTCTGGCCCGGGACAGCCCGGAAATTATGATGATGAGAACAAAAAAGCGACAGAAAAACGCATATATAGCGAAATGGGCGAAATAGTAAAGGAGAAGGGAGACTAGACTACGGAGGGCGGAATCAGCGTGCTTCGGAGATGCCGCTTCTTGAAATCACGGCTCGAAGCAGCAGCGCTGTGATCGAAATTATTGATCAGACATATTACTATATTTATGAGCGTTCCGCCACATGCGACACTAGTGGCAGAACAGAGAACTAATTAAGGACAAGATTTTGAGGACGCCATTACTACTTTTCCTATCGTATTTCCACTCCTGTCCACATACTCCGAGTTCGCGTTCATAGGGAATACTTTTGTAATATCTGTAAAGCCTGTAAAGCGAGGCGCGGTGAAATTTTGACCGACCGCAAGGCGAAAAATGCAAAGGCCCGACCGTCGAGCCTTCGTCCCGCTAACATCATGAATTTATTTTCATATTTATCTCATGGTCACCCTCGCCGTCCGAATTCAATCTCGGCGGCGTTCCAAGGGCAGCGCTCAACGCCCGCTGCCCGCTGCAGATGATTTCAGATCACTGCGCGTATGCACTGCGCGGATCGGAAGTGCTCGGAAACTAGGGGATATCACGGGAGGATATATTTGTCTATTGGGAAAATAAATTTGAATAAATCGTGCTAAGTTGGCCCACTTTTTTTCAAAATTGGAAATACCTTAAATTTTCGAAAACCTAATTGAAGCGCATTCGTTTGTCGGTTCCAACTTTTCGTAATTAAAACGTTTGTTGCTCGCACTAAATAATTTTTTAACATCAATTAGAATATTAACTTTGAAACCATTTTTTTTCACTCTCAAACGATTCTCGAACGAATTTCATAAACAAATCTTTTGAAAAATGAAGTCGAGCGGTAAACTTCATGGAGGTGGCCGCGTCGCACAAGTTGCGCGAAGCTCTGGACGACGCTAGCGACATCCGACAGCCGGGGTCGATGCTGGTACTACTACCCAAGTTTTTTGGCCCCATGCGGCCTACACGCTTTTCGCTTCTATGCGAGAGACGCGAGAGTCCGTGTTCGCCGTTGACATGGCTGCTAAGAAAAATACACGTGTGCCGCGCAAGCGACCGCATTCTCAACCGATCGAAAAACTCGTTAAGCCCGAATTACCTAGCAAAAAGATGAAGAAACGTAAAGCTCTCGTGATCGCTCAAGAAATTAAGTTTGCTCGATTACTCGCGAACAATGATAAAAAGGTTAGGGATAAGATGCTCAAGAATCTTAAGAAATGGTTGACAGTACGCTCTGAAAGTTCTTTCGGTAAGATTCCTGTTTTTTTCAATCATATTTCCCTCTCTCATTGATCTAAAATCAATTTAAAAAGTTCGTCGTCTTTCGTTCTTTTCATTTTTCATTTTCCTTCATATTCTCATTCAATCTATTCATTTAGTTTTTCCGTTGTGCTTCTTCTCTCGAAATGACAATTTTCTTTCAAATTTTACCAATTCAAACATTCCCTCAACAGCTTTTACCGAAGCCGATTTTATGAGATTGTGGAAGGGTCTATTTTACTGTATGTGGATGTCCGATAAACCTCTCATTCAAGAGGAATTGGCAGAATCGCTCAGCAATATTGTTCATTGCTTTGATTCTATGGAAACTGCGCTACTTTACACTAAATGTACCTTAAAAACACTGGCCACAGAGTGGTTCGGCATCGACCGCTACAGGCTAGACAAATTTCAAATGGTAAGTTTTTTCCGAGCCAATTATATTCCTTGTTTTGCCGTAATCATGAAAAGCAAAAAATAAAAAATTCTGAATCATGTATTTTGAACAGTTGGTGAGAAGAATAATTAGGCAAACATTTGTGATGTGCCGTCTGAAATCGTGGGATGCCGAGTGGACCAAAGGCGTTGCTCAGCTGATAGAAAATATTCTATTGGATCCAAAAACGACTTTGGGTTTTAGTTTGCACGTTACAGAATTGTATATGGAAGAATTGGCAAAGGTAAGATTTAAGAAACGACACAAATTTTCTCCGTCCCTAAACGTTTCGTCTGAATCTACTGTCTGGAGACCTGGATCCAGCCTGTTGTTACATTGAAAAATCGTCAGAAAATGCAGTTTACTGTTTGAAATCTCCAATTCGATATTCCGATTGTGATCAATCAATGAATCGCGTAGAAAAATCAATTTTGCTACAGTTTTTTATAGGAAAATTAATTTTTTCATTCATGTTCGGTTCAACAAATGAACCGATCTGTCGTGTTTGCCCGGACACGAATGACCCAGGTTTACAGACGAAGTATTAATCTTTTGTTGTTAATCTCTTAGTTGTTTTCTATCGGCTTTGAATTTTCGACTGTCATTTTAGATCGGAGGTGGATCGATCCATCCTGGCAATGTTACCGAACTGCTCAGGCCGTTCGCGATACACTTGGCGTCTATGGAGGACGAACGACAAATCAGGCATGTGATGAAACACATTTTCAGGCATCTTATATTCCAATCGGACGTCGGTATGGATTACATGGAAAAGTTTGAAGCCTGGCAACAAGTAAGGAATTTTTCTATTCACCGCAATTGTGGTAATCGATAATTAGGATTGGATTCGAAATCATTACTTCTTTCCTTCCCGTCTTTTTGTCTATAGGCAGGATTTCCCTGTAGAAATATCGACGACATGAAAAAAGTGGAACTTGCCGAAGACGAAGAAGTTGAGGAGGAGGAAGGACAAGAAAAAGATGAAAACTGCCAAGAGGAGGATTCCGGGGTAATACCCCAAGGAAAGCCTCTCGATCCACGAGCGGGAAGAGTCGATGTAGAATTGCCTCAATTACCGTTCGACCCTTTGGCCATAGCGGAATTAATAAAACACTACAAATTTCATCCAAAATCGACTACGAAAACGCGTCGTCAAATAATGCGGTTAATCAGAGAGTACGTCGATTGTGATTATCACTAGCTAGCACCGAGAGTTGTCGCTCTTCGGAGTCACGTGCAATTTATTTATGTCTTAATCGTATTTTCAGATTCTCCGAACTGGCCAAAGGAATAATGCCGCTTGGTGTGAAGCAAGTGGCTCTCCCACAGCCAAAAAATGCTGACACCAATCCAAAAAAAGCGGCTTATCGATTGATGCAGTTCGAGAAAGAGCTTTATTCGGACACAATTCGTCGTAAGCGAAAAAGAAAGCAGATTTTACCGATTGGCGAGAACGAAGACGCGGATGCCGGCTTCGAAAATACGTTCGATCCGATAAACGAGCTAGAGCTTGAGAAAAACGGATTTGAAAGGAGCGACGAGGATAGCGAACAAGAGGACGACGTCGTCGACGAAAATATTCCAACGTCCAAAAGGAACAAACAAAATATCAATAAGAAATCTCTTCAAGAAGAATCGGAGAAATCGAGGAAAGCGGCGAAAAAGCAAAATAAAAAAGATAACGACGCAAATTCGAACAACGTTGAAAAAGCATCGAAAAAAATATGCGAAAAAGAAGAGGCAGAGGAGAAGCTTTGGTCCTTGAATAAAAATATCAAATTGAAAAGTAAGAAAACAAAGACGAAAAAGTTGCAGAACGCGATCAATTATTTCAACAAAAAGTTGTTGAATCGCTCTTCCGAGGATACAACTCCGACCAAAGCGAAAAAATCCCGGCAGAGCATTGACGCTGTTTGGGATATTTCCAACAACGATGATCCACCGACGCCGACAATGTCACCGGCTTCAAAAATCCTCCTCCAAAAGTCTCCGACCCTTGAAAAATCACCGACGCCGACCATTTCCTCGGCTCCAAAAATCTCCCTCCAAAAGTCTCCGCCCCTTGAAAAAACAGTTGTCATCGAAACGAAAGAAACTGTCGCCCTCAGTAAAGAAGAATCTAAAGAAATTCCATGGCTTCATCCTGTACTGACGAAATTGGAGGACGAAAAACGAGTACATAAGCATTTAACGAATTTCTCTCATCCAACAATTCTTTCCCCAATCCTTTGATTTTAAATTTTTTTCGTTTTTTCCTCTTTCGCAGAAGCTGCAGCAGACGCCGAACAAAACACAAGCGGAAGGGCAGGGAGGGAGCAGCGGTTCGAGCGCAAAGAAGCGAGTCAAAATAATGTTGCGAAACAACACGGCGCAGCACACTTCGGAATACATGAGACAATTGCGTCAGAGTCCAGCCATCCCTTACGACGCTAATCGCAAGCCGTTGTCAGGTGTTCTCAAGCCAAGTCCTTTGTCCAGTCCGGTCAACCCGTTTTATAAAAAAGCCTAAAATACCATCATATCGTGTTTCTACCTGGAGCCTCCGGTAACAGTCCGAAGAAACGTCCAATAAAAAATTTCGAAAGAAACAAAACCTCTGGCGTACACTCTATTTTATTTCGTCCTCGGATATTTCCTTGTATTTTCTAACATTTCGGGGTGAAAACAAATTGGAAACGGGATCTCGATTGCACATTGAGAAAAATCAATTCTTTATTTACAATAAATAGTCATTTGCATCGGTCCATTTTTTCGTCTTTATACAGTCAGTTATTACAATTACGCGAGGCTCTTTGCAACAACACAGCCCTCGCCCACCGGCATCCAAGTTTAACAGTCGAGGATTCAGCGTAAGTTTGACTCGGAATTGCGAACCCAATTTTCGGCTCCGAGCACTATACTTTTTCATTACATTACCGTAAATACTCGTACGAGAAACAAAGACAAAAAAACATCGAATTATGACACACATTGATTTTGACAGCAATTGTTATATTGTAAACGGTTCAAAGACATAGATTCAAGTGTTTTTTTTTTTATCTTTCTAAAATTTATTTACAATGTACTCGTTCGACAAACGAATTTATTCCCGTCGAAATAACGAAAAATATTCCGTTAAACGACGAGAAGAAAAATTGCTAAACGAATTCATTCTTTGGCACGTGAATTCACACTTTACTGCTGTTTCCATCTCTCATGGACAACTACCGTGACTCTCGACTAAGATTTTCAGAAAAATATAAATTTTCCGATCTAATAAACATCTTTTAGGTCGTTGATACGAATACGAGCAGTTGATCATTTTTTTTCAACCACTCGGCGTTGTATCGTGAGCTTCGTTACAACTCTATTTAGCATTATACTTTTGTCGAGTAATACATCAATTCCAGGATCGCCAGATTCACTTTGTTGTTGTTGACAACACGATGACACCGCAGCGGTTTAATGTTTTCATCGATCGTGCAAAAAAAAAAAAAAAATAGGAGAACTGTGAGAAATGGTTGAATAAATTATGAACCAAACTGACGTACCTGGTATCCTCACAGTGATGTACACGATTGCTACGTAAAATGGAAATTTCGGGGTGAAAATTCGAGGATTATTATTGATTTGAGAGTTTCGCTCGTAAACGCTGACTTTTCCAACGCCAAAACCATCCCATTTCAATTTGATTGAAACCGGTAGTGAAGATGGAGAGTCCGACGAATAAAGTGGCATGAGCTAGAGCCCACATTTGGAAGAGTGGCGAGACAATCAGAAGCAGGGCCGTCGCTCCTTTCAAAACAAATTGTAAAAAATTTTCATTTGTTTTCGTTTCTACTAATTAGATGCAATTGGATGTGTAATACTATCAAGGAATTGCGTGTACAAGTAACAAGATTGTAAGGGTCGATGGTGTTCGATATTTACCGGTGAGAAAGCTCCAAAAACCAAAGGCAGCTCTGAGGGGGAGAATACTCGCCATCGGCCAAGCTTGGTTGTTTGGAAATGTATTATTTTCAGCAAACCGCTTGAGACTCTCTTCCTTATCGTACCATCGTTCGGCGAGCCAATTTTTAAGGGACGTTTCGTCCTGTGGTAATTCCTCGGAGGATATTTTTCGAATATTGAAATGTACCTCGTTCGGTAAGTTTCCAGTGATCAGATCGATCTCGGATTGTGGAACGTAATCGGGATATGCGATCGTAAGGTCGTAAACCGCGTCCAAATAGCTCGCCCGTTGAAGATAAGACGCCAAATAACTAAAACCAGTTGTTTTTGGATGAAGAGTCTTGTAGTAAAGCGGCAAGTCATTTTTCGTCGCGTATCTGTCCGATTTTTCTTTGCTACTCGCCGTCAAGTCCGTTCCTTCGGGAAATATTAATAATTGCGTTCGTCTTTCCAGGGCAACGAGATAATCCAACGCGCGCGACAAACGACCTCTGTCCTCCTCCCATCGACGCGTTATGTAAAGGAAACCGTTCATCTGCATTATCCATCCTGTCAGCAGGGATGAATATTACTACTTTTATTTATTCCCTGTTACAGCACCCATCGATCCATCGAGTTCTCAATACTTACCCGGACCCGGAATATGACGTATAGGATCCTTCAGAATAAACTTTAATCGATGCGCGGCTATGCTCGGCATGCAGGCTTGGTACATCGCTGCCCAAAGGAAGTTCCAATCAACCCTTGTTCGATGATTCATCACCAAAATCGCTGACTCGTCCGGCGATATGTGATCTCCCGAGACTATCACTTTTACACCAAACATTTCCAGCAATGCCTGAACAACATTTTTTTTTCAAACGCCAATCAATCAAATTTGCTTGAGATTCGAAAAGAAAAATAAATTGTCGGAAAAAAAACTCACCGTAGGGTACAATTCCCAGCATGAAAACAGAAGATCGCCGCATTTTCGAAATTTCGGTGGACTTATTAGAAGCAGTGGCAGAAGTGGACAGGCGATGAACAAAAATCCTGCAACTATACTGCCGTACCACAGAGCACAGTAAATCGTACCACGTACGAATCCACGCATCACAGGTCACTCTCAATTTTACTGATGGAGAAAAACAAAATCGTTATGAAATAATATATTCAAAGTCCAAGAGGAGTTTAATTCAGATCGATATTTTATTTGAAAAATCACTCACAACCGACAACAGACACGGTAGTTTAGTATTTCGTGTAAAGTCTCGAATTTCCAAAGACAATGAGAGCAAGATATTGTGCATTACTTACTTGAACATTTGTGGAATGAAAAAAAAACGAGTTTCACATCTCATCAGGAGGATGAGAATGAACTGGTATCATTTTGCTTTTCAGCGAAGATAAAGTTCTTGCTTCGGCTTCGTTCTAGCTTTACCTATGAACGAGAGGGGCTTCCCTGCGGGTATGCACACACCCCTTGTCCTACTTAGCCTTTCGGAAAGCATTTCTTCCCTCTCTCTTTTCCTCGTTCACCCTCCGCCCAAAATCCGGCGGTCTGTGGGATGCTGCTGCTGCTGCTGCTGCTGCTGCTGCTGTGCCGGACCATTATTGATTTATCTGTGACGGTGCGCGTCGCACACCATACGACTTTTCCCTCTCCAAAATTTCAAGGCAATTCCAGTTGTATCGGAAATAAATGGCAATAGAAAGACACTAGATATTTTTTTCACGGCAATTTATTGCAGATATAAAAGGAACGGTGTATATGTTTTTCGCTAGACCTTGTATATTTATTAGGACCTCTTTTGACTAGCCCTATTTTACGTTTCGTATCATTATCGTATTTTCATAAATTTCATATGCCGCTACTAATACCCCCAAGATCGCAGGAAGAAATAAACGAGGAAACACAGGTCGTTTACGTATATAAATATTTATAAAATGTAATCCAGCACCTCAATGAACCAGGCGTTCTTTCTCAGTCTTGCTTTGCCTTCGTTCAACACTAACGGAGTGACATGAATTTTACAACAATTAGGAAATAACGAAAATAACGAAAATAGTGCTCGACTCGACAGAACCAACTTTTATCATTGTTGTTTTTTCCTTCTGAATTAAAAAGAAAAAAATCCAGCTGCTTCGCGCCTATTACATGCGCATTCATTCTTTTACGATAGAACGAGCCAGACGTCCCGTCTGCCGCCTCCAAAAAGTACTTGAATGTATTTTGTCTCTTTATTTTCCAAATGCTTCTATAAACTTTTGTAGAAAAAACAACAATTGGTAGCGACTTCTGGCAACTCACCGTACGACTATTAAAACTGTAGCACAAAACGTGTGTTTGAATTAAGACTTTCGTCTCGTCGAAAAGTAAAATTTGAAAACAAAATAGTCCGATCGCGTTGTACATGGAAAAACATAAATATTGCGAAATTAAAAAAAAAAGTATTATCAAGTATTGTAAACTTTGTAAAGATGATAAAATTTGTGGTTTTCCGACGTTTTGCAAAACGGATACTGTACCGTTATCATATTCGGTCGGTGAATAGTACTAATTGCCGGTATTCGCAGACGCAACGAGGAATCATCACGAATAACTCGAGCACCGTGTTATAGCTTCTTTGGCTTCGGTTTTCAATAATTCCTGAGACTCGTTACTAGCTGGTAAATCGTTAACTTGCTCCAATAATTCGATCGCTCTGTCGTAGGATTTCGTCTTTAAGTGGGCCATGCCCAAGTAATACTTGTACTCTATGTCCGGCTTGTCGCCAAGTCGCTCTGCTTCCTCCAAATGTTTAATCACTTCTTCGTACGTAGCTGAAGGAACTTGGCCGAACAACGTCGCGCATACCTGTCAACCGACAAATTTCGTTTGGCTGTTTTATTCGGTTCAGAATGAACGAATAAATGTGTCCGAGGTTCGATCGTACCTTTTTCTCGATCCATCCAAGACCGGAAACGGAATATTTGAATCTGCCTAGGAGATAGTGGAGCGTAGGATCGGAAGCTCTCAGGCTCAAAGCTTTTTTAACGTGTTTCTCGAAGCGCATACCGTTTTCGAGTTTTTCCTTGATCGGTAAATATTCGGTTCTCGAGCCAAGGAGAAGCGCGTACCATTTGTGCAAATCGGCATGTTCCGTATCGAGCACGCGTTCGCAAGCTTCGATTCCTATTGATCGGAAACAAATCGGAAATTCAGTCAAATTGATAAATCCATAATTACGTTTTTTTTAAGTGACAAGTTTGTCCGTCGTTACCTTCCTGTAGTAATTTTTCCTGTCTATCTCGATCGGAAATGGCTTTTGCATTTTTGAAACAAGCTCTCGCCAATCTCCAGATAACTTCTACGTCGTTGTCGTGCCAAATAACTAAAGAGCGTAAATCGCACAATATTTCCTCGAGCAAAGACTCTTCGTTCTCCATCTTCCGGTCCAACGTCGCCAGCTGAAGCCGCAGGTCCTTCATTGCTCTTGAAGTCCTGCATCACTGAACATATGATCCGGTTCTTCAAAGTATATTGTCCATTTAAATAATAAGTTCTTTCGTCCGTCCAAATTTTTAAGAACTAAACCAAATTCATCTTCACGAAAAATTAAGATTCGTCCTCGTCCTCTCGCCTCGCTCACCGCAGCGCCAGGTAGACGCAAAATAATACAGAAAAAAAACAAAACAAATTCCCGCAACAAACCCATTTTCAGTGTCTCCTCCTCCTCCTTCAAGTTCTTCGTCCGAACAGTCGTAAAACTCATCATCCGCTGTTTCCGTTTCGGCAATGGACAATGCATCCGTGTCCGTTTCTCCATCCTCGGCGGTACAAAAACTGTTGAGGGAAGTTACTCGCTTACGAGTTATGCCCCTCGATTTACGATTTTTTTGTTGATTCCTGTATCGCGGTAAAATTAAATATTTCAGAATTATTGGACAATGTCTCAATACGGTCAATGATATTTCGATTTAATAGGAAAATATTGAGGAAATTTATGGGGGAGAGCAAAATGCAAAAGCGATGATTGAAGGTGTTTTGAAAAATAGAAGCAGGCTCTGTACCTGACATTCTTCAATTCGGCCTCCAATTCAGCGAATCTTCTGTCGACATTTTCTACATAATCATGCATCATAGCGTTTTGTCTCTGTTCAACGATTTTTTGGTAAATAAGCACAGTAGCTGCACCGAGAACTCCGATCGTCGCACCGATCGCGACAGCGATCATCGACGAATTGTGCAAATTGCTCATTATTCCGTTAAAGACAAACAACGATCGAAACGTCAGTCAAAATAAAAACAAAAAACACTAATTTTCATAAAACAGCGTTAAAAGTTATTTCACACGCAGGAAGAACAGATAGAAAAACCAGGACAGGAATCTACACGCTTTTTTTTTCGACACCGCAGCGTTAGCCAAAGGAATGATCAACTGCTGCTATTGACATTGTTAAGCGCAGTGTTGCGACTATCTAAGAAAATTCTTAAATCTCAAGAATTTTGGGACATGCTAAGAATTAAGAATTCTTATACCATTTTTAAAGAATTTTCTGACTGATACGAAATAAGCAAAAGTTAAATGGTTTTTACACAGAGGTGTGAAAACTTGGAGCGTGGGAGGTGACTCGGATATGAAAACGAATATGGTAGTTCTCTCTTCTGCCATATGTGGCGCTGTCACCTAGCGGTTGTGCAGAATAGGGTTTCGTGTCTAGAAATAATTGTAGTCAACACCGCACTTTATAATAACGTATCAAACTAACCAGTCTTTTATTTTTATTGTCTGATATCACAAGTTTTTGTACAGTTAACGAAGGAGAATTAGGCTCAATGTTTTATCGAGACGCTAGAGTTGTAGCACGTTCTTTTTCCCACTTACTTCGCGCTTCCCTTAAGATCGAGAAAATTCCACGCGGTTCGATCATTTGTTTTCGGCGCTGCCGCTTGTCGCTGTCGTCGCTCCGAGGCGTATTCCCTAGCGAGGAAGGTGGCTTGACCGCCACATCCACTCCCCCTCCAGTGAGCGAGACTTTAGTGTCTGGGAACGAAACCTTTTTTGCATATGTTTTTACAGGTTTGTCCATCATCGATCCCCACTGGGGCTGTTGGACGTCGTCTTCTTCGGGCTGCGTTGCTGTTTCTTCCTTGACCGTGTACGCCGGCTTTAATCGTTCGACCGAAACTGTTTTTTCTTGGCCGTCGACGTCGATGACGAATCTTCGATCGTCGAGTCGTCGTATGACTTTGTAGGGCCCCGAGTAGGGCGGCTCCAGAGGCGGTTTGACGGCGTCGACACGGAAATAGACGTGTGAGCATCGATACAAGTCTTTCAGGACGAATAATCGTGCTTTGCTGTGATGAGCCGTGGGCGTTGGTCGGATCCCTCGTATGAATTCTCGGTATTTCTCGATGAAGATTTGAGGGTCGGCTGGAAGATCTTGATTAATGAAAAATTCTCCGGGCACACGTAGTGTAGTGCCGTAAAGCATCTCGGCACAAGATGCCCCTGTAGAGATTTTTACCTTTCCCAGTGGATTTCGCCGAAGGTTAAGAAAAGAATTAGACACAAGCGATTATAATGGATGAGAAAAGGTTATAAAATATTTTATTAAAGACTTTGAAATAACATTCTTTGAGGAAAGTCGTCGACTGACTGACTTCCTGTTTGTTCGTAGCATGAACGCTACGAATAAAGTAACGGATGAAAAAGAAACTACAGCTCGCACGTTCTCCCAATCACAGCGCATATAAAAGAGAGGGAGATTTGAATGCGAGAACTCGAATCACTCATTCAACAGCCCCGAGATCCTCTTTGAAAGCTGTGCGTAGGCCCAATAGTACCGTCGGAAGTAGCTCCGTCCAGGGAATTTGTCGATTGCACATGAGCGCTGCTTTTAACGTTCGATGCCATCTCTCCACCATGCCGTTTGAGGCTGGGTGGTATGCCGTCGTGCGAATTTTCTTCGCCCCGATGAGTTTGGCTAGGGACGCAAACAACGAGCATTCGAACTGCTTACCTTGATCGGTTGTGATGGAGAGCGGAGTCCCGAATCGGCTGACCCAGTGGTTGAAGAACGCACTGGCGACGGTATCGGCTGTGATATTTTTCAGCGGAATCGCCTCTGGCCATCTTGTGAACCTGTCGATTACGGTGAGGCAGTATCGGTATCCGTCGACCGTGGGAAGCTCGATAATATCCATGTTGATATGCGAGAAACGTCCATCTGGCACGTCGATGTGGTTTGGCTCGAAGCGGTTGTGGCGATGAATTTTTGATTTTTGGCACGCGTCGCAGCTTCTCGCCCATTCGAGAGCGTCTTTTTTTATGCCTGGCCACACGTACTTCTGCTTCATTATCCGCAATGTGTTACGACCGCTCGGATGTGACAATCCATGAATGGAGTCAAACGCTTTTTTTCGGAGTGACCTTGGAATGTACGGGCGCACAAATCCTTCGAATACGTTGCAGAAGATCTCGACGTCGGGCTCGACTGACAACAGTTGCAAATTCAATGATGTTCGTTTTTCCAGAAGGTCTTGGAGTTCGTCGTCCTGTTGCTGCGCTTCAAGGATGGTCTACGCTGATAATAATCTGGGCATTTCGATTTGATTGACTTGTTCGACTCGCGACAGAGCGTCGGCGACCACGTTTTCGTCGCCCTTGACGTAGATTATTTCCGTCGTATATTGCGAGATGTAATCGAGTTGCCGAAGTACTCGTTGAGACGTTTTTTCTCCCTTTTGTTTGAAAGCGAAGGTCAACGGCTTGTGATCGGTGCGGACTACGAAGTTCCTGCCGTCCAAGATGTGATGGAAAAATCGAATTGCCTCGTAAATCGCCAAGAGTTCCTTGTCGTAGGTACTGTAGTTCTTCTGCGCGGAGGTAAGTTTTTTTGAAAAGAATCCCACAGGTTTCCATTCGTTATTTTCCTTTTGCTCTAGAGTTGCGCCGATAGCGTTGTCGGAAGCGTCGGTTGTTAACGAGAGTGGAGATTCTGGGCACAGAAATCGAGTGAGAGTTGCGTCGATTATACTCTGTTTGCACTTTTTGAATGCTTCTTCCGTCTCGTGAGTCCAAGGTACTTTTCGTTTGTCGTTTTTTCTTGAATCCGTGAAGAATTCGTTGAGAGGGGCCTGAACTTTTGCTGCGTTTGGAATGCATCGGCGAAAATAATTGATAAGGCCTAAGAATCTTCTCAAGTCCTTGATCGTTTCCGGTTTTGGAAACTCGACAATCGCCTTGACTCTGTCGACTGGTGGTTTGTAACCCTCTTTGTTGATTTCGTACCCTAGGAAGGTGAGCTCCGTCTTGCCGTAGGACACACTTGTCGAAGTTTAGCGATAATCCGTTGTCTTGTAGTTTTTTGAATACCGTTTTTAGGTGCTGTCGATGTTCCTCTGGACTCGTGGAAAATACGAGGATGTCGTCGATATAAACGATCACGAACTCGACGTCCCTGAAGATACCGTCCATAAAGCGTTGGAAGGTTTGTGACGCGTTACGCAAACCGAATGGCATGACCAAAAATTCGTATGAGCCGATTGGTGTTGTGATTGCGGTCTTCTCGACGTCCTCGCTGGCCATGGGTATTTGATGATATGCTCTAGACAAATCAAGTTTAGAGAATATTGTTTTTCCGTGTAATGCCTGAAATAAATCATGGCTATGGCCCGTAGGGTAACGATCAGGGGTGGTAACCGCGTTCAATGCTCTAAAGTCGCCGCACAGTCTCCAGCCTCTGGACGATTTTGATTGCAAGTGCACAGGGCTGGCCCATGGACTGCTGGACGGCCGGATCATATTTTGCTCGAGGAGATATGTTATTTCCTCTTTGAGGACTTTTAATTTCTCTCCGACTACTCTTCTTGGCCGCTGTGCTATTGGAGGTCCCGTTGTTTGGATGTAATGCTCGACTTTGTTTGTTTCTGCACGGAGTTCTTTCCTCGGCGTGATTTTGTCAAAATATGTGTTTAGCAAGTCGGTGTACTCACCCTGTTGGTTGACCGTGGAGATATTGTAAATTGATGTTGCGACGATCTTTCCCTGTGAGGTTAAGGACGTCTTGGGATCCAACAACCTTCGATTTTTTAGGTCGATGAGAATTCCGAAGTGTGCAATCAAATCCGCTCCGATGATTGCCGATTGCGTATCTGCGATAATAAATGGCCATCGAAATTCCCTGCGAAGTCCGAGGTTGACCACCATCACTTTCTCTCCGTACGTCTTGATGACTGTATTGTTTGCGGTGTAAAGGTCGTTTCCGCGTTGCTTTTGACTTTGTTTCAAGACCCTAGTTGGAATAACCGAGACCGAGGATCCTGAGTCTATGAGGAAAGCGAAATTAGTGAGTGTATCGTGGATAATTAGGCGCAATTCAGGCTGTGGACCACGGCTGGCGTCGTCGTTGCTGTCACCGAGAGCCTGGACAGGTGACAGCGCATCTAGTTTCCCTGGTTCTGTTTGGATTGATAAGTGCATGGCGGAGCGCACTTGTATGCAGCGTCACCAAATTTTTTGTGAAAGAAACAGATTCCGGGGGTGCGCGTGCGAGATGCTGATCTGGATCGCGAGCGTCTTTGATTTCCTGAATTATTGTTGTGATTATTGTTTCGCTCACCTGATTGCGACACTTTCAGGAACTGCGTAAACATCTGTCGCAGCTCTTTCATCTCATCGGTGAGTTTTTCGCAGGAGGTGCAGCTGCGAGTCGTTTACTGAGGGACGGTGCTTGTGGCCATCACCTGTGAGTAGCGTAGCGAGTCGATCACCCTGTCAGCCATTTCAGCCAAGCCGTCGAGGTCTATGTTTCCAGACATCATTAGGATCGGTTGGAGGTTCTGCGGCATCCGCATAATCCACATGGAATGCAGAATCTCGTCGCTCAAGCCTCCTCCGGCAAGATCTTTCATCTCGCGAAGGAGCTGGGATGGTTTCTTGTTGTCGAGCGTGAGATTGTTCAGCAGTTTGGACAATTGTTGCTCCTTGGACTTCGAAAGTCGCTGCGTGATTACTTTTTTCAGGTGCTTATATTTATCGGTCTCCGGAGGATGTAGGATAACGTCAGAAATCTCGTCGAGCGTGCTAGAATCCAATACTTTGAGGACGGCGAGATACTTGTGCTCGTCCTTTGTGATCCTCGATGCGTTGAAATCTGCTTCCACGATGGAAAACCACACGTCCGGTCTCGCGGGTCTGAACGGTGGGAGCTGAATTTTGTTCACTACCGAGACGGCATTTTCTTCGAAATTACCTGTCATCGTGTTCGGCGGGTTTTGTCCCCCGTTGCCGCCTGTGGGCCTCGTGTTTGATCCACCCGGCACGTGTGCATTTTGCTCCTCCGGGCAGTCGTGGAATTCCGTGTCGTCGCCTCCTCCGCGACCCGGCGTATTTCCCGGCGTATTTCCTGGTGTATTTCCCGGTGGGTTGCCTTTTTTCGGCGAATGTAGAACCATTTTGTTTGTCTTTGCGTCTTCACTGCACGTTTTTTTATTTTTTAGGTTAGTTGATCACGTCGGGTCGCCAATTTGTGCGGAATAGGGTTTCGTGTCTAGAAATAATTGTAGTCAACACCGCGCTTTATAATAACGTATCAAACTAACCAGTCTTTTATTTTTATTGTCTGATATCACAAGTTTTTGTACAGTTAACGAAGGAGAATTAGGCTCAATGTTTTATCGAGACGCTAGAGTTGTAGCACGTTCTTTTTCCCACTTACTTCGCGCTTCCCTTAAGATCGAGAAAATTCCACGCGGTTCGATCGTTTGTTTTCGGCGCTGCCGCTTGTCGCTGTCGTCGCTCCGAGGCGTATTCCCTAGCGAGGAAGGTGGCTTGACCGCCACACGGTGAAATTGTTAACGCATATATAATCACAATGCACATATACAGACTACATGACTCTTGACTAGCGTCGTGCGTTGAATCTTGACTAGCGTCGTCTCACCGTGCTTGTACTAGTTGTACTGCTCGTACCGCTGTACGTTACAAGTTATAACCCTTACCGCGGACCGTTGCCGCATA
This sequence comes from Hyposoter dolosus, assembly GCA_963921915.1. Taxonomy (NCBI): domain Eukaryota; kingdom Metazoa; phylum Arthropoda; class Insecta; order Hymenoptera; family Ichneumonidae; genus Hyposoter; species Hyposoter dolosus. The sequence goes on along the minus strand of OY998136.1, from coordinate 11,443,111 downwards.
TTTTCGAACTACTTTGTTCCTCATTTTACGTAAGCTTACATGAAAACTCCTCAACTCCTATTACTTTTTTACTCATTACAGGATGAGTACTAAAATATAAAAGTCCCTTACAGGTCACAAGCGTCGCCCGTCTCGTACTTGTCGTTTGTCATCTTTGCAGCGTTTTTTGGAACCTTCGAGAATATTTTCGAACCACCTCTCGTTCCCCGTAAGCCCATATAGAAACCCCGTAACTCCGATTTATGTTTTACCCTTTACATGTAGGTCAACCAAATATCAAAGCCCTTTACAGGCGTAGTGATGGAGAATTATTTTTCAGCTGGTGACCGCGCATCCAACGCGAAACGAAAAATTCGGGAATCAGCAAAGCATGACGCGAGATAAACGTACAAAACATTTTTTGATTATTTAATTCTTCTCCGATCTTTCGGTCTGAACATTAGTGAATCCCATATATCCCAAATCCCATGAATTATATTCCAGATAAAATGAACACAACAGAAAGTAGCTTGTCTTCGTCCAGCGAACAAACGGCAAAAAAAACGAAGAAACGGAAACGATTTTCGAAGTCGTACGTCCAAAAATACAATCCTGGCTGGAATTCGGATCCTGCTTTCAAAGATTGGCTTTGTCCGAGCACAAAGGGCAACGCTTTCTTCCACTGCAAGGTATGCGATGGTGACTACACGACAGTCGGGGGGAAGTCGAATCTGCAAAAACATGCTTCCAGTGAGAAACATTGCACAAAAGCCAAAGCTATCATGGTGAAACAACCTGCTATCGAAGACTGCTTCTCAAAATCGACTCAGCTATCGCATCGAGTGAAAGAATCTGAAATCCGAATAGCAGCGTTTCTGGCTGAGCATAATATAGCATTCAATGCTGTCGAGCATTTGGTGCCACTTATTAAGCTCATTGGTAGGGATCCAGAAGTTGTAAAAAACATTCATTGCGGCAGAAAGAAAATTACGCAAATCGTTAAAAACGTTACGGGCGTGAGCGGGTTCGAAAAAATAAAACAATCTCTCGAATCTAACAAGTTTTCACTCATCGTAGATGAATCAACAGACATAAGTTCTGTTAAACATCTTGTCCTAATTGCAAGATGCTTTGACGGAAAATCGATTAGCGATCATTTTCTTGGATTAATTCCTGTCGCAGACGCTAGAGCTCTGAGTTTGTACCAATGCATCGTCGATTTTTTCGCAAAAAACGGAATTCCGTATACAAAAAATCTCATCGGTTTTGCCGCAGATGGTGCAAGCAATATGTTTGGCGTGCACAATTCACTTGCTGTTTTGCTAGCAAACGACGTCCCGAATCTTTTCACTATGAAGTGCATTTGCCACTCGTTCGCTCTCTGTGCAAGCTATGCTTGTGCAACGTTACCACGAATAATTGAAGATGTCTGCAGAGATATCTATAATTATTTAAACAACAGCTATAAGCGGCTTGAAGAATTCAAGGAATTTCAACTGCTAGTGGAAACAAAGCCGCAAAAGATATTGCAGCCCAGTCAAACCCGATGGCTTTCGTTTTTGCCGGTCGTTAAGCGAATCCTCGAGCAGTACGATGCACTTGAAAAATTTTTTGATAAAGCGGCTATCACCGACAAAATTCTTGCAGCAGAGACAATTGCGGGGAGATTGAAAGAAAAATACGTTAAAATGTATTTGCAGTTCCTTGAATTCGTCTTGCCGTTCTTTCATTCGTTGAACATTGAAATGCAATCGGAAGATTCGAAAATGCATGTTCTTTATGAGAGGGTAGCAGCAGTCTTCAAAACGTTCGTGGAATTTTTTTTGAAGCCCGATTATTTGAAAAAAACACAACTCGAGGACATAAACGTGTATAACCCTGACAATTATCGTCCGCTGGAAGAGGTATATTTGGGTGCTACATTGACAGCAGTCTTGTTTCAAAACAAACATGGCGTAAAAAGCGATATAATTTATCACTTGCGACAACGATGTTTGGCTTTTTACATAGAAACTTGCAAACAAATCCAAAAACGTTTCAGTTTCAAAGATCCAAAAGTCAAAGTTATGAAAATGTTCTCAGTTCTCGATTCACAGAATTTTACAAAAAATCGTAGCTCAAACACATCGATTGCTGCACTCGCTTCATGCTTTCCGAATTTGGTCAACGAAAATCAGCTGAATGATTTAGATGCTGAGTGGAGGGAACTTAGAAACACTGACACGTTAGCCGAAAATCAATCGCTCTCAACGAGTCAATTTTGGATCGAAATTCAAAAAGTCAAATGTGGCGATGGTAGCTACAAATTTCCCCTAGTATCAAAGTTCGCTCTCAATATATTGTCGTTGCCTCACTCAAGTGCCAATGCAGAACGCATCTTCTCGCAAGTAAACTTAAATAAAACAAAAACACGAAACCGTTTAGACACACCGACGCTGGAAGGCCTGTTGTACACGAAAAGTATGATAGGCGATAGCACGTGCTTCGATTTTCCACTCGATCGAAATGTTATAAAAAAACACAACGATTCGATGTACGATCGATAAAATACGTTGTAAAGATTCCAGTCTTAGTGGTGGATTCTAGTCGGATAAGTTCGAAAAAGTTGTCTGCAAAACACTAAATCAAATTGTAAAATGTAAAATCTCTATCTCATGTGTTAATCAATTAAGTTTAGTTCGTGTATCAACAATGTTACCTTTCTTTTCATTAAATAAAAAGATGTCACGAGCAATCATTTATTGTGCGATAGTTTTCTGTTCAAAAATATGCATAACTATATAAAAATATATATGAAATATATTTATATATAATATATACCATTTCAGGTTTAAAAATATTCATAATAAGATTGTCCACGAGATCTGAATTTCGTAGTTTCATTGGAGGGAAAAGCGTGTATTCAAATTTTCCGCCGAATATGCAACAACTGCGGACGAAAGTCGCACAAAACGCTTCTGTAGCGTGCTCTAAGAAATCTGAAGAAATACTTCAGCGCCATCTACAGAATTATATCTACCCCGACGTCACAACACTGGTTAAGCGAGGATAATTCTAATAGAGATCGTACGCGGGAACGCAAATGATTAATCAAGAAACCCGATTGAACTATAGCCTTGAAAAAATCAAAGGAACAAAATAAAAATCAAACTCTTTGTCAGCCGTAACTCATGATTAATTTTTTTTTCTTTGTTTTCGTCCACGTGACACAACGAGAGCGATCGCGACGAAACTCGAGATAATTAACGCAGGCTATAACATTAACGCCACAAGGATTTTTTATAACCTTTGCAACGCGCTAATTTTCGTAATTACGAGGAACGCGCTTCGGAGTGTTTAGCAGCTAGCATATCAGGCTGCAGAGCATACATTGACACCGGACGCGAATGCGAATCCAACGTCGTCTCGTGGCTATTTCTACGCGAACCGATACGTCCTCCCGTACGTCCCTGCAGCCAAATTGTGTACTGCACGCGCGTTTCAAAAAAAGGCGGGAAATATAAAATCTCCGAAATGTCATTTTTGACTTACTGGTCATTTTTTAAATTTTCCTCGGCAAAAACAACAACGTTTTGATAGAAATCACAAAATAGTTTCGTTTTCAACGAAAAATCAACAAAAATTGAATATTCTTTTATTTTTTAATTATTGTCTCCACTGAAAAGAGTAAAATTATGATTGTGCTTTGGCCGGTTTTGCTGTTGCTTGCCTCACCCACAACTTCAGTTCTTCCAGATTGATCTTACCGCTGGGATCTGATAAAAGTTCCATAATGTGTATCATCCTGAAATATTTTGACCAAAAAATGATTTTCAGAACAATTTACAAAACATCATTATTCGAAAATGGAAGGAAAGCAAAAAATATTTTCTTTGTCCTGAAATCTTACGTGTTTTCCTGCTGATTACAATGCGGCAGCGGGGGTGGTAAAGTTCCACGTTTTTTCGCTTTAAAAACCTACATTTAATTGTTTTGGATGATTTTAAAAAAAGAAAATAGATTGCAGGGAAAAAAATTAGCGTTGGAAATCGATCGAAACGTAGAAATTTCTGTTTATTACTTCGAGTCCACGGCGAACAACGCTCTCGTCGAGCCCAGCGTTTTTCGCAACCGAGTGTGCAAAACTGCACAACGTTTTTCCACTCATGAGACGATAGAGAAACACCAAGTCATTTGATTCGTTCGACAAATATTCGAAAGTCTGAAAATGTGATTGATTTTATAAACAATCGGACACTTTTTTCTTCATAAGAAAATGGATTTCTATTCTATCGATAAAATCAAATTTTCAGGCTAAAAATCCTTTAATTTATAATTTTGTTATTTACTTGAACCTCGAGCATTCGACTTTGTGGCAAAAGCTCGGTAACGCGATGGATATGCGTTGCTGCAAATATGTGAGGACATTGAATGCCGCGGTCCAGAAAACTTTTCAAAACTGCTGTCAACAAAGCTGCACCATCAATCTCTGTAGTTCCAACGCCAAATTCGTCGAGGATCAATAGGCTACTGGGCGTTGATCCGTAAAGTGCAACGTTTATCTGCGAGAAGGATAAATCGATGGTTTAACGAAAATGTAGCAAAAATAATGGATTTTGTTCGCAGAAACGTATTCGTTCAAAAAATGTCGATTAGTTATCAATTTTCTGAATTAATATAATTCACTTTAAAACAAATTTTAGCAAAAATTAGGTATTCCGTTGGCAAAAACGAATTTGTTCAAAAAACGTTAATCAGTCATCAATTTTCTTAATTAATAATACACTTTAAAAATAAACTGGTAAATAAAAATACAAATTTGATGAAAATCGGGTTTTCTCGAAATGTTGAGTTTTGAAAAATTCATACTTGTCGCAAGCTGAGCAGAAATGAGCTGGCATTCTGTGCCAAACTGTCGATCGAATGTATTTGTGTAAAAATGTGAGTAACTATTCCGATAGTCGCTGATTCGGCTGGCACGAAACTTCCAATGTGGGCCATAAAAACGATGAGAGCCACTTGCTTCAAGTAAATGCTTTTGCCACAAGCATTTGCGCCTGTAAGAATTTTAATAACGCTGCCATCTGCGCTGGAGAGTGTATCGTTTGGAACAAAATTCACGAGAAGTTCTTTCAGTGGGTGACGACCACGTTTGATATCGATGGTTTTCGTTGCCACGATCTCTGGCATAACGTAATTGTGGTCACGCGCTACCATGGAAAATGCCAGCAAACTGAAAAAAAACATTGATTTTATAATCGATAATTTTGTCTCATATGACTTCTGGATTTGACAGACTAATTTGGACTGATAATTGTTTCACTAAATTATAATAAATATACTTTGCCGAAACAAATATATATTTTGGATGATAATTTTCTTATGAATTATTATAAGAAATTGAAAATTTCACGTGTCCAATTCGGCAAGGATTTCGATGGATTTCAATATCGATCCCACATGTTTGCTGAGAAATCTGACCAATCGTAAAACTATGTGGCTTTGTCGTTTAGTTATTTTGAACAAAACGTCGCCAATGGTGTTGTCCAATTCTGTCCAGAGTTCAGATTGCATTAAAAAATGAAAAAAAAAAAGATATTTTCGTTTTACTATCGTTACCAATGTATTCCTCGTTTTATCGAAGAAATTAAAAACGGAGACAGGAGGGAGATCAGTTTTTCATGGTCCATGTTACCTCTGGCTCCGTCACTCTTGTAATGCCGTACTCCATTTATCGTGAACTTGAATTCCAATCCCGGAATTGTTACGTCGTCGGACGGTGCTCCTTCGGTAATTGCCAGAACATGGCGAATGTCTGGAACGTAAATCATTCTGCATCTTTCCATTAGAAACGAATACTTTTTCATGTCCTTCTCCGCTGCTTCCGATAACAATTGGGGCAATCGGTTCCTGAGGTTGTTGACTGAAGACAAAAATTTAATTCGTAAGCTCAAGAAATTAATACAAGAAAATGGGAAAAGAAAAGTCTCATCAAATATGGACTCACGTTCGTCCAATTCCGGATCCACCCCCGCTTTGATTACGAGCTTTCCCTGCAATTTGCTCAACTCGAAATCAATGATGTAATCGATAAAGTACCTCACGGTATGCATCTCTGGTGTGATGCTATCAGCGACTTTGGCAAAAATTGTGATGGAATTTCGATGCTCGGAACACATGTCGCCGATGCAGATTATTTGACAAAGAGTCTATGGAATAAATGTCGACGATTGTAAGTTGATGCAGGAAAATGTTTGAATTCATTCAAAACAAAGTTTAAGGAATCCGTACCTTTTGTAATCTGCTCCAATCGGATATTTTGGCACGTGGTGCGGAATAACGGTTGAGAATTTGGCTCGGAAGTCGATAAACTCGAGTCAAACAGGTTTTAAGAGTTTCCATGATGTTCTGATTGTTTGGATTTAGGAAGAATTTGATCGCTTCAAATCTTTTCTCTAAAACGCTTATGTCCCTTGTGGGATGCCGGAGGAGCTTCCACAGGTAAGAAACTCCTGGACGAGATTGGCAGCGATTCAACAGAGTAAAGAGACTCCTTTTCTCTAGAGTTTCAACTTTGAACAAACTCGGGTGGAATCGAGATTTTACTATGTCTAGAACTTTGTACGTGTCGTCGTCTATCATTACCAAATCTTCCCTGTTGTATTAGTTGTGGAAAAAAAAAAATTACGTTCGGTTAGATCGCGAAGTTATATTTTTTCTTCAATCTATTAAAATCGAATTCGCATTATTAACAATATTAAACGTGCAATTACAGCTGTCCTAAATTTTTGGGATCGATTAAAAAGTGAGTTCGTGTTGCATAAATATTTATTAATTAATTAATAATAGACAGAAAAATATGTACAGAGATAAAATGCAATTTGCGGTAGATAAATATCGTCTGTAGACACGAATAAAAATCATTTAAGGTTGGAATCGTGGAATTATTGCGATAATAAGGAAATGAAAACTATGAAAATGCTGAATTAACAAAGTTCATGATAATGGTAAACACTGTCATTCATGATAAGCCTCCGGAGTGTCGTAATAATTAAGAGCATCAACAATAAAAATAACAAAGCTGTATTGTCAGCTGTCACTTCGCACTTCTCACGTCTATTTATTAAAGTTCTATTTTGTTAGGCACTGTGGTCAATGAATTGTCGATTGAGTGATTAGGTTAGGTTTTCTTATATTTTCATATTATTTATCAGTGCGAAATAAATTGTACGCGGCTGTGGGCGAGTTTTTACGTAAACAACAATAAACACGTCTGAACCGGGCAAGCGCCGGCCGGCTACTGACCAACTGACGGACTGACGCGACGCGCCGACTTTAAAAATGGATTATACTGAACTATGTATGGTGGAAAAATTGAATATTGCTCAATTGGATTTGGAGAAAATGCAAACTTACAGCATGACGTATGAAATATGGAGATACTCGGCGTGTCCATCAGGTTTGAGTGTCATCTTGTTCCAATTGACATCGAGGTATTTGAGCAACAATCCAAGAGCGTGTATCATCAAGCGAGATTTAAAATTAAGGAGTGAATTCAAGAAAGTGGTTCTTCCAGCATTGCTAACGTCATCGGGTTCGCAATTGAGTTTGAGGCACAAAACGCGATGATAGCAATTTTCGAAAGTGTTGTCTTTTCTGGGTAAAATATCGAGCGATGCGCCAAGGACGCTGATCGCAGACGAGGAAGACGTAGAGGTTGTGTCCTCTTGGTTCTTAGAGTCGCTTACAATCAATTTTTTAATAATATCGATCGAGTTTTCGGCCATTGCCGTTGTCGTTATAACATAACGGGGTTCGGTCTGTCTGTACAGTACTTTTGTTATGTTGTGACTAGAATCGTCCATAATGTCGTCCATTACGAACAACTCACACGTTGAAATATTGTAATAGGCTGCGCCTAAATGCCCTTTGCTCCATAACAGAGAAAGTACAACCTATAAATGTTATAACAATAATAACAAAAGTAAAAAACGGAAAAAAGGGAGAAAAATTGTACGGAAAAATGAGAAACCTCGTCGAAATCCTCTTCTGACGAAAGTCGTTGGGATGGTCGTGGGTTGATGGTCGCGTGAGATTGAGAACCTTTTTTAAAATTTTTATTAACAGCTTCTGAGCTCGTTTCGCAATCATCGTCGCTACTGTCATCCAAAAGACTTTCGAATCTCGAGCGCCTTTAGAATTTGTAAATTTCCAAGCAATTGTCAAAATACCACGAGTACAAAACAGAGGCTTGATTGAATTCTTAAAAAATATGGAACGTCGACTCACATATTTGCTCTGGCGATCTGGTCGCTCGACCGATTATCATTGTCGCTCGTATTGCTCAGTTTTGAGCTCGATGTCATTCCTGCCATTTCTTTTCCTCCAAATTGTTATCACAAATGATATTTTTTTTATTGTTCACTATATTTCTTCTGCAAAATACAAGAACACAATCGTGTCGCTTTGATGCCAACCCTGGAATTCATTTCGTTCGGACGAACCGGTGAACGCGATCGCTTCCATGTCCGCCATTGCTGCTCTAGTCAAGCGAGCGTCCAAAGGAACTCGAAGAGAATAAATCAACGACGTTGAAATAGCCAGAAACCAAATAAAGTGAACAATTCTGTTGTAATTTTTTGTAACAACATATTTATTTGATTAAATTACATGAGCAAATTCCGTATGATAAATTCCCTGTACATAATTACAAAAAAAAGAAGAAAATGAAAAAGTCCCTAAACCGGCTTCAGTAACGCATCAACGAAAAGAATCGATAACGAACAACGCAATAAATCCGTGGACTTTGATCCATCGAGTTGACAAAAAAAAAAAAAAATTGCAGATTTCGAGCTTTGTTACATTTTATGAATAAATTTTCTTCTTCAACGATTTCCCATAGGATTCGAGACTTGTAGAGACATTGGATATTCGCACGGAACACATTTGGTTAGATAGTTAGAAAGATTAATTTACAATCAAGAGTTATAAATATACGTATTAAAAAAAATCGCTTTACAATCTTCAGCTACGAACATAAATATATTTATAATTTTTTTTTCCATCATTTTTAAAGTACGGAAAAATTAAAAATCATTTTTCGAGTTCTATATATACATGGAAAGTAAAAAAAAATAGTACGTCCTTGGAATCTTTGTGGGACGAAAAATTTGAAAAAAAAAACTATAAATTCTAAATCGTGATATATTAATGAGGATTACTCTTCGTTAGATATTAGAAAACGATTAAAAAAAAAAAAGTATATCAATATTTAATTACGATAAACTGTCGTTGGAAGCGCAGATAAAAATTAAAAAAAGAAAAAACGCCTCAAAACTCCGGATCCTAAAAATTCGATCGAATCGAGAACGATTGACTAATTAGAATCGATCAATTGTCATTAATCGATCATTCAATTGAAATTAAATGGTGATCTCTAGCTCGGTATTGGCGGGGGTGGCCGAGGATTGAACGCTATTGGACGATAGCTCTTCTCTCTGACGAAAGGCTGAACTCCGTTCAACATGAAACCATTCGCTGATGTGTTTCTTTCTTGCTTAATAGCTTCCACCGGGCTCTCTTCACTTGCCGCTCCTTCGCTGCGCGCTGGACTAACCGACCTGCAAAATTGTAATCTTCAGTTTCCATTTCTCTGGTCTTCTTTTTTCTCATCAATTTTATTACTTTTCAATTATCCAGAGCACCTCGAAGTATTCAATTAATATTATTTCATTTGCATTCGAAATTTGCATCGAAGTATTATTGAGTAAACAAACCCAAACGAAAAAAAAAAAAAAGAAAACACGACAATTATGTAGTTTGAGTAAATTTTCAAAGAGAAGATTAAAAAACAAGAATTCGTGCGTTTTGAGCGATTTTTAGATTATTAAAAGAGTATAAATAAAACTGGAACTACATAATTACGAAAAATAATTATTGGAACAGAAATATCGATATTACGGATTTTTCATTGATTACTCAACATTTTTTTATTTGTCTTCCTTCAAATATTGTCAAACAGTTATATTTTTTGAAATATTATTGTTGTTAGTACTACTGCTATTGCAAAAAATCAAAATTGATGGTTGAAACGTGTCAAAAACGAAAAATCAATTGAGAATATATATCTTGATAGAGTTTTTGTCTTTCCTAATGTTCACCCACCTATTACGGATCAGAGGAACTGAATTCGTAGCCCAACAACAGCCATGGCAGTTAGAAGCGTTTCCTCGGATCATTTTGGGTGTTTGCTATAGTTTTGCTTTGTTTTTTTTTTTCTTCTATTTTTTTGTTTTAATGAAGCGTTGTTAGATGACTAGAGGTGTTAGGACTACTTACTTAACGGCAACCTTAATACCTGCGCAGAATAAAATAAACAAACGATCCATGTATTAGATTTACGGAAGTTTTTCCAAAGAATTTTTCGGGGCAAATTTATTGGGGCAAAACTTTGTTTCTCAGAATTATGCGTCCAAATTACACGAGCCATGAGTTTCGCAGCCAAAGCAATAATTCAATCGTATGGATGAAAAAAATGAAGAAATCGTAGGAGCTTTCGCGATGAAATTAAATATTTTTCTTATGCAAGGTTGAGAGAATTCCTATTCGATTTTCCTGCTCAAGGTTCAAGCATGCATTCGCGTATTAATTATCGACAGTGATGTCATGCTGTTTGAGACACGTTTGTCATTTACTTTTCTAATGGAAGAGCTACGCACGCAAATGCGTAAGAACGTCTTCGTTTCGTAATCCAATGTTTAATAACACACTTGACGTATGTAAATTAGAAAAATAATAATAAACGAAAAACTTGTAAATATATTGAGATTTCGAGAGAGTCGTGGCGAGTCTATGTTGTACACAATTGTGCGTGGGGCGTTCCACGGCAATTGCCACGTAACTTTTTTTACAATTGTAATAGGAACGCCGACTAACGCTCGTTCACTTTGTTTTTTAATAATCTTCGAATTCGTTATTTGTGTTTTTCATTTTGAAGTCGATCGTGGAGAGAAAATTAACCTTTTTTTGGCGATTACGTAAAAAAATATTCATTGAAATGTTTATAAATGTGGAGATTATCTTGCGAGGATAAAAATAATGAGAAAAAAAATCAAAATCACGGTTCCTCGGTGGCTGATTTGGCGTGGAATGCCCCATGCATTAAGTATGTAGAATGTATATAGTCGTAAGATCATGCACTATGTTATTTGTAGCCGTTAGTCCGCACAGTGTCAAAGTGGGTCATTGAAGAGATGTAATTCTGTAAGAGTCTCTCTCCTTGTTGCAAAATTCTCACGTTTGTCACTATCGCGTCGATTAATTATGAAAAGCGTCAATTAAAATGGTAAAATTTTTAAGCGTGTACTTTAATGTCGCAAGATGTTTATTACGCAGCATTTTTGTTCAGTTGAGATCATTTTCAACAAGCTTTTCAATGGATTACCTGGATCTTAAGGGTTTGTTTTTATTTCCATTTTGTCGGGAATGCGGTCTCGTGTTTGGCTGCGACAATTCACTGTCGCTACTCGCCAACGATGATTTTCCAGCTACCGCACCGTGCGCAAAGTCCTTCCTGTCGAATGACAAAATTTTTCTTCTAAATTCTCTAGAAAAAATTTAATTTCGAACAAATGTTAAAAACACAATGAATAAATGAGTTTGTTAGAATTTTTAGCACTACGATTTTAGTGGGCATTTTCGAGAGATTTCGTTATCATTTCTTCAAATTGAATTTATCAATTATAATAAAAATGGAAAAACAACGAAGCTGTTAAAAAGAATTGCGCACAAGTTCGTGAAAATTCAAATTCTTTGCTAGAGATAGGCATTTTGATAGTTTCGTTGAACATTCAATTAAAGAATATCCGAAAAAATAATGAAAAATGGAAAACGAAATGAAAATGGGAGGAAAAATTGGTAAATTAATGCAAAGAGAAAAGACGAGATAAACGCACCTGTAATTATCAGATCTCGGTGTAGAAATGACATTGGCTGGTTTGGCGGTATGAATATTGGCGTCGACGAAGACGTGAGAGCTTTTAGGAATGTCATAGACGACTTTAGGGTGAACGGTGGTTTGTTTGACGTCCAGATGAGAAGAGGAATCGGGTGCCCAGTCGTAATACTTTGGCCTGTAATCCTTGTATTCTCGTTGTTGTACAGGTTGTTGTTGTTGTTGAGCCCTCGACTCGGAAACGCGTTTCCTGTGTTGAAATTCGTCGCTGCCGATGCTATTTTTACGGTTTGCCATTTTTCCAGGTGGTGCTGACGTCGGCGAGGATGCTGAGGAAGAAGGTGCGCCGTCCGGATCTGCGCGGGATAACTGCGAGCTGTCCCAAGCCGGAGGCAAACTGCTGTTAAATCGACGAAACATTAAATTATTCAATTACCATTCATCGTCACGTTTTTACCCCCACTTTTTCGCATCGGTTTTCTTTCCTTCTCCCGGAACAGACGAAACCAAGGTGCAGCATTAATGTCAATTGTAAATTTTGCAATAGAAATATTAGTCAAAAATTGACAGAGTTTCTAAATTTTCTTAAAAATTCCTTCACTCTTTTGTGAAATAAATCGCGCGAAATAGATTGAAATTTATTTTACGACTTTTTCGTATAAACGCGATTCAGAAACTTTCTTCTGATGAATAATTCGATAATTAATGGATAAAATAATTGAGGAAATAAATATGAACCTTGCATTCTCGTCCATACTGTAGAGTCTGAGCTGCTGCCTAATATTGGCTTTTTCTCTGGCTCGTTTGCGTTGGAATTCTTCTTCGACTTTGCGCATAACTTCGAGTTCGCTTTTTCTCTGTCGTTCTTTGGCCTCAGCTTCACGTGACAATTTTTCGGCGAGGCGGCGTCGCTCGATTTGTCGAACGGTCGATTGGAAAGTGAATCTTTTGCCTTTTTGATTTTTCGCGTTGTTGATTCTAACATTAGGGGACTCGGTTTTTGGATCTTGGAGACTTTCCGGTCCGTGTTGAACAGGGGAAACGCTGCGTTGTCTCATTTCCGAGATATTTTCACAGGACTTTGAGAAATTCGGATATTTGCGAGATTTTGGTCCGATATCGGTGAAGGAACGTTCACGATAAATTCCCATGTCTCTCGTCCCGCCGTTGATGCTAATGCCGTTGATACCGAATGAGCCAATTTTGGTCGGGAGCCTCGAATCGTCAGAATTTTTACGATATTTTGAACTGCCGATCTCGTTTCCAGAATTTCGATAATTCAGACTCTGCGTTCGGTGTTCCGTGTCGCTTGTTTCCGGCAGGTACATGACATGCCCACCGGAAGCGAGATAAGAGAAAGAAGGTGGTTTCATGAGCATCGGAAAATCGGTTTTGTCCTCGTTCTCCTCGATCTCATCGATGTCCTCGTCGTTTTCGACAGGAGAATAATTGTTTTCCCATCTGGGGGATAAATTTTCTCCATTTTCGAGATTATTGCTTTTGCCGTGTTGGAGAGAATTGGGTGCGCTGGTCGAGAGCAGCCAGTTTTCGCCGAGGCTTTCACCAGGACGTTTTCTTTCCTCGATCTCGTTGGGGGCAAGTCCCAAAGCTCCGGAGACCGATCTCTTGAGTTTTTGGAGTGAATTGAACGAAGAATTGTCCTTCGTTGCTTTCGTGTCCGTCGAATAAAATCGATTTTCATCGCGAGGCAGAGAAAGCGAGAAAACGTGAGGCCTCGGAGGAAATTTCATGGAAGGCGGCATAGGCGGGGGCGAATCGACTCCGGCGTCGCTGCTCGATTCCTCGCCCAAATCCTGCTGTGGCGTCCACGCAGGCCGCGATGACATAACTCCCGTTTTTATTCGATTCGTTGTACTCACGTCCAAAGAATCGTCGTTCGCCGCACCGGCGTCTCCTGATATTCCAGAATCTCCGGATTTGTCGTGGGAACTTCGTGGACCCAGAGCGACCATAGGAGGAGGCGGCCTCGCTAAGCGCTCTATTCGTTCCTCGAACATTACCTGGTGAAAAAAAATTTCGATCGTGTAATGATTTCGAAAATCGATTTTCTCCGAAGAAATCTGACTTTTTCAAGAATTTTCTCGACTTCTCGAACGACTAAAAAATTGTTTGTGCCAAAAAATTCGTTCAATATTGAATTTCCTCACGTTTCAATTTCTTTTCTGCTCCAAATGACCTTGCAACGATCTCACCAAGGTAATAAGTTATTCCTCAACGAAATCCATGGTTTCGCAAAGCATTTCATGTTACTTGAGTCTTTTTTTTCGTGGGTTTTATCACTGGAGACAAAAATGGAATAAGATCGCCTAAGCTCACCGGTACTTCTTCGCTGGCTGTGCTCATTGTCGGTCCAGGAGTCTCCAAGGCTGACAACAATCTCCACGCTGCGGACGGTGAAAATCTCGGGATCTCGAGCTGCTTCTTTGGCAGCGTGGGACGAAGCTTTAGTGCAATGTCTTCCACACCATTCTGATTTTTACTCTGAAAAATTTGCCAAACATTGGAAAATACTTTTTTTTCGAGTAACAAATGAATCGGAATATTTTGCAATCATCGTCAATAAATTTTCAATTAAATCTGCTCAGAAAATTACAAAAGGTCGATAAAAAAAGTTTCCTATAGATTCATTTGTTAATACGTACGATTTTTTTTTTCCAGCAGCAGGAAAAATGACGAAAAATCGTAATAATTAGTGGCGTCATTTTTTTTTTTTTTTAATAAAGAAAGAAAATGCAACTCACATCGTCCATGCGGTTTTGTGTGTTTTTCAGAGGATTATTTGAATCTCTGCCTTGTAGCCTCGTTTGTGAATGATCCACTTGTTGGATGGTCTCGTTCCCTCTAATGTCCCTCGCCAATCCATCGTCGACACTGAAGTAATAAGTTTTCGGAACGGTTTTCCCACTCGGAGGCAATCTGTGAAAAAAAATTAATAAAAACTCAATAAATTGATTTTTTTTCCCTTGGAACGTTAAAGTAACGTCGGATGGCCGAGGAAATTAAATATTTGCGGAAGAGGAATCGTTGATAAGCCGGTAAAAAATTTTTATACCCGTTCCAGTTTTTTCCCTTGGACTCCTTATTCTCCATAAGTTTGATATTATTTTTATCCGTGATTTTCGGGTCGTTGTGTTCGCCATTGGTTTTGAGATTATTGCTGGACCATCTTTTTTCATTGATGCCAAAATTGTCGTCTTTCGTATCATTGCGACGTTTACGATGATCGATTTTTTTCTCTCTGCCACGAGGAGGTTCGGGAGTGCTTTCTCTGCCGGAACCTTGACCTCTGACATCCGGTCGATTGCGACAATTTCTCAGAGCAGGACTTTCCGATCTAGTTCTCGGTTGATCTAGAAAATCTTCGCATTTTCGATGTCTCGTTCGTTCGTTGGTGTCGTGACGATTCCTCGAATCGAAATCTCGTCTGTGTCGATCGTCGCTTGAATTTCCAACGATTTCGACCCTCTCGTTGTGGGATTTCCGACCGGAAATGAGTTCGCTCGTGCCATTCGACGTGATTCGTTCCTCGTAAACGTAAGATTTTTCAATGATTCGTCTTCTGTGAGTATTCTCGAGAGAACGTTCCTCGATTTTGTCTCGCGCTCTGCCATGATCAATCCTCGAGTTTTCGATCCTTGAATTATCGATTCTCTCGTTATCGTATCCACGAATTTCTTTGAGAGGACGTTTGCCCCGAGGATTTCGTTCGTCGTGGAATCGTGCCGAAGATCTCAGGTCTTCTCGACGACGATCGAAAGGTTCCTCGACACTTCGGGGTTTTCTCTTCTCCATCCGGCGATCGTCCTGACGCTCCTCGGGTCTGGAACGAGGATTTTTACGATCGTCTCTGTGGGAGCAACCATTGGAGGAATTTTTCGACTCGATTTTTGGATCGGCCGAAATAATTGTTGCAGCTCCGATCGGACCGACTCGCCTGTTGTAATTCAATTTGTTGCGAACTTTTCGGGCGACTTGCATGAGTTCAGCTTGAAATTCTGGGCTGCTGAGACTTCTCTGTAAAGTATTTTTACCGTCGTATTTCTTCGACCTTCTTTTTTCGTCCCTCGACCAATTTTCTTGCTCGGCATTGTCTCGCCATCCGCAACGATTTTCCTTCGAGGATTTATCGTTTCTCCATCTCCTTTCCTGATCCAAAAGGCTCTCGCTATCTTGTCCACCGTTTTGCCAATTGCTCTGTGCCTTTTTGGTCTCCGCACGGGTTTTGAAGAGTCGCGACTTCCGAGGCGGAGGCTGTATCGTCTCGTCGTCTCCTCGGTTCTCACCATCTTGTCCGATTTCCCATTTGTACGAATCCGGGGACGAGCCGTCACCGTTTCCAGGCGGTGCTGGCGCTTTGTACTTTTTCTTGCCACGATAACGACTCTCTCGTTCGCGCGATTCTCTCTCCGGGTAATACGAACTTTGACGCATTTCTTGATTGTGGCTACGATGATTTTGATGCGAATGCTCGCTCGGTGAGTACCGAAGATCAGGCTCGCTCCCGAATCTCTTGAGCTCCGTCATCTCGTGCTCACGACATCGACCTTCTTGCGAACGGTAGAGACAACAGTTGTGCTGGTTTTGATCACTGCTCCGGGAACGAGGACCCAAGTTCGAGGCCGATGTACTTCGACTTCTGTACACTCCCTAAACAATGAAAAAAACATTTTTTTATTATTATTGAATAATTTTTTTCGATATTGATCAACAGAAATAATAAATAATAAAAATAAAATTTCCGAAAAATCTCTCGAAAATCAGACAAATCTGGAGGAAAAAAATGGAGATCAATCAAAATCGGCCGAAAAAAATATAATTGCTTTTTTTGGTCATATTCCCAAGAGATTTTTGCTAGCCACACCGAATAGACTTGAAGTCGAATCGTGAAGAAAAGCTTCGTACAGTGACTAGCAACGTGTCTGAACTTGGACTGTTTCACGAGACTTCTCTTTGTCGTCTACTCTCCTGCGAGGAGCTCGCAATTCCATTTTTTTCTCCTTTTTTTTTTCTGCCGTTCTCTCTACGCTCAACAACGAAGTATTCTTTGAAGAAAAAAAGGAAAGAGGATCGTTTCTAGAGGAATGTCGCGAGCGCGCGAGGGACTCTGGGTCACCAATGAGGCTCCGTGGGACTTGGGAATCTTGGAGCCTTGCCAACAACAGCATTTACACGTTCTATTCTCCTAGGATCCGTAAGAAGGATCGTACATTTTTTTTTTCTTCACAAATCTTATCGCTCTCATTCGCATTCGGTCGGTTATCAAAATACCGAGGATTTCCCGTCGAAATTTTGGTAAAACTTTGTAAACTCAAATAATTACTTTGATTTTTAAAAATAAATTACAAAATCGAGGTTCAATTTTCAAAAATATTATTTTTGACAAATTATTTTTCCGAGGCAATTCGTAATTACAATAATTCGAGGGAAAAAAAATATTATTGATGAAATGGACGTGCGTGTGTAGGGACGCTATAGAACCGAGATATGTTACGAATTTGTAAGGAGAGCAATTTGACTCGGGGCACGAGGGAAGAGATCATGAACGATTCGTCAGGGTCTTGAATCCAGCTCGCGCGAGGATCTTCAACCTCCGCGATATTATTTCCCTTCATCTTCTCGTCTATCCGAGACGCGAAATAAGATATATACGTATGAATGTATACAGGTTATTCCACAGGCAAAATGTTCAGCGATTGAAGCGAATTGGTTAAATAAATTGTTGGCAAACTAATGAGAAATTTGTAGGTTCAAGTTTGCAAACTTCAATCAGCTCTGAGGACTAAACTAGCGAAGATAGAAAAAAGTCTTCGGGAACTTCTTTGTAGATAATTTGATGCTTTACAGGATTGGTCCTTATAAGTTTTTCTCTATCTTCAACCGTTTCGTCGGTATGACACCTAGAAGGTAAGTTATCCAAAGACTCGGTTAATTAATGAGTCGTCAAGTGTCAGCCTGCTCATGATAAAGACATTGCTAGATTTTTAGACCCGCAAATGCGGTCTCAGAAGGAAGTTTATGGTATTAACTGATTTGTGATGGAAGAGCTCGTACATGTAAACGCGTACATAGTTATAAAATGGGGATGGTGTAGATGAGAATATATATCGCGCGGGGTTATGCATACCTTGTTGAGATCGTGCGGCAGAGTCAAAGCGGATGGCCTACGGCCACTTATGGTCCCGCCGTTGTGAATGATACTTCCATTATTGGTAGCTCGTAGACGTTGATTGGGCGGCTCCGGTAGAACTTTGTGCCCGGGGGGTTGAGAATGATGCCTCGTGAGTTCTCGGGGAAAGGAGTGAGTCCATCCACGTCCCATCTCTTGGTTGCTCGACGTGCATTGCTGTTGATGGGACGCCGAGTTGTTGCTGCCGCTGTTTCCCATTTCTATTTATTCCCCTTGCAGTTATTTCCGTCTTTTTATTGTTTATCCAATTTTTTCCTCTTATCGAGCTTTTCTTCGGCTCTTTTCCACCCTCTGCTTCTCCGCCCCCTCCTCGGGCACCCCCCGCCCGCGATCTTTCGCTGATATCCTAAGGATGATCTCCGGCAGCACGCCTCTCGATCATTTTTCATCTGGAAAGAAAAGAGGGGGCATTCATCAAAAAGCCATTAGCGGTTGGACGGCGCCTTCGTCTCTATCATTCCGCGTAGTGTGAATTCATTCTTGCACGAGCAGTGCCAAGAAAAAAAAAAACAAAGATTTTTCAAGTTCAACTACGGAGGAAAAATTGAAGGTCCTGTTCAAGGTCACCGAGATCGTTAATCTTCGGTGAGGGGGCACGTTGCTATAAATTTTCTATCAAATTCCCCATGCAGCGAGGCTCGAGTTATTCGGGTAATGATTAATTAAAAAATTGCCCATCGGGCAACCTGATAATTTGCAAATACTTCAACATTCAAAAGTTGGTACAATGAATTATGAAAAACTTGAGATGGAAAGATTCGATTAAGGCCAAGACAGATTGACACGAATCAGTCAATTTATCACGAAAGTATCGAGAACAAAATTGTCGGTCATTCCGTCTCCGAGGAATAATGTTTGTCCAAAGAGGACACAAGGAACGAGATATGAGATAAATTAAAAAATAAAGAAGACTTCGCTTTCTCTCGGTAGATTTGGGGCCGATGGGTCATGGGGCTAGACAAACACACACACACACACACACACACACACACACACACACACACACACACACACACACACACACACACACACTCGCGGACGCAAATCGAGAGGATTCTATGTGTCAAGGGGTCAAGTATGCATAAATTTGGCCGGAGGGTACAAAATAATATTCCTGTTAGCAAACACGCTTCGAAATTGAGTTTCAACAAATATTTCAAAACACCGAGCGAACGAAACGCTCCGTTGCTAATTAAAAAATTATTCCCACTAAATATAGAAAAGAATAAATTTTCATTTCGGAAATTTCTAGTTATTTTTCATTTTTCTGCGTTTGCAGAAGCGACGCCAATTGTTTTATCAATTTTTTTACACCTCGAAGAATTCATTGACGAACGGTGCTCGAGGCTCGCTTCAAAGAGTCAAGGATGAGCGATCTTTGGAGCAGGGAAAAGATCACAGATGACGATCATGAATGCCAGTCACCTTCTCTCTTTGCACTTCGCTTCTATTCGATATCTACTTTCTTTCTCTCTTTCCTTCTCGTGTGTGACTTCTTCTCTCGTCAATCCGGACCGTCCAGTTACCTTACAGTTACTTAGACGCGTCTTAACCCCGACAAACTCTTGACTCGTTGGACATAAACACAGATATTTATACACTACCGGTCAAAACTATTTTCTTCATTTTTTAAATTTATTCTTCCCACGGTTTATTTAATTCTTACGATTATATAACTTTGATTTTTTATTTATTTCGTTTATCGCGAGACCAGAGAAGCATCTGGATCGTACGGAGCGATGCTCCTGTCTCCGGTGGGCCTCAGCTTGTGGGAATGTCGATCCGGACGCAACATCATTAATTAAATATTATTATTATTAGTGCTTATTGCCAATGTGAGAGATTTTAGACTTTCAGACCGTACGATCTTTATATTTTTACATTTTATCAGCCTTAATTCGATAATTTCCAGTTATTACGTGTAAACAAATGTTACAATAATATTGTGGAAGAATTTACAACTTTTTGAAGGATTGAGGTTACGCGATCGATGACTCAAGGTGACTCGTACGAATATCCGGTGACCGATATATTTGCTGGATATTTAAACGTGTAATCTTCTGATAAATTGTCGATTCTAGCCGCAACTAATACGTCCAACCTCGATCATACTCTACTTTCTTCCTACGAGGTGAAAAAATTGTTGTGGCGAAATAAGAAAAAAAGGAAACCCTGTAAAAATTCTTTCGAGTAAAAAAAAAATAAATAGTTAAAAAAATCCAGCGTCAAAATAAAGTTTGATTGGAGAACGTGTTTTCAAGGGTGTAAGATACAGCGAATATCTGTGAAAAGTGGGAAAAGATGAAACAGAGGTGAATCTCGACGTTGTGGCTCATTCTCTCGCGCGGTTCGCTTTTTCTCATTCTCTCATTTCTCTCATTCTTACTCGATCGTTTTTCTTCCTTTCTGACTGTCTCTCCGGTTCTTATTTTCCTTCCATTCACCTGGAAGCACCTGCCCAACCTGGACTCTCGTGCGGGCGACTCACGAAAGAGAAAAAGAGAGCGAAAGAGAGAAAGAGAGCAGCTTGGATCGACTCCAAGTACCGCTAGCCTCGCGCTGAGAGACTCCACGACTGCGAGCACATCTCGTGAGTTTCGTTTTGTCTGTATGGGTGTGTTTCTCTGCATGCTGTGCTTTTAAGGGGACTTTCCCGTGTGCTCGTATCAGCGATACGAATCAATTCGTAACAACCGTTTGATCGTTCCTCTTTTTGCTTCAAATTACGAATATCATTCCGCATACATAACTAAGTAAGAATTTGAATAAATAAATAGTACAAATAAAACTCGAATCATAGGATTATTATTTCTCAACAGTATTTTCTTATGGCTCGATCTATGGTTTTCCTTACTTTTCGAGAAATTCACTTGAAATTTTGAAACCGGGGCTTTCCGAGGTGGTGGATTACGAATGTGATCTCAAAATTTGAAAATTCAAAAGCAATTGTTCCCTTTAAAATCCCTCACCCTTCGGGATTGATAAATTAATGACGATTTTTTTGTTGGTTCCGCAGAAAAGAGTCGTTTCGATAATTTGATGGTGAAAAAAGTTTTTAAAAATACGATTAAAAGTGAAATCAATTCAAATAGAGTGTAGAATTAATTATCGATTGTATAACCATAAAAATAAACTCGTACGACGAATATCTCAAAAGTAATAAAATTCAAATGAATTTAGCGGGGACGAGGTTTAATAAAAAAAAGTGAGATTAAATCGAAGGAATGACATACATCTTATTAAATTTGAATATCACGTCAAGGTAGATTACGCAAAAATGTGAAAATAATTGGAGACAAGCCTGCGGGCATATTTGAAGAATTTTCTAGTTGATCGGAAAGACGGAGGGTGAGAGGAGAGTCTCACAAGGTGTAAGATTTTATGGGGAGGGATTAGCTTGACGCATCGTTCAAAGAGGCTCATCAATTACGAGCGATAGATTGCGTGTAGCATCTTCTTATTCCTCCTTTTCTTCTCTTCCTCTTTACCTTCTGCTTGCATCTTCCTCGTGGGCATGTAAAAGTGAAGCTCGAGAAATCACGACGCGATACAATGTCGACAGAAACATCGTCACGCATCGTCGATGATGCAGAGAAGTTTACCCATCGAGACAAAAAGAGAGAGAGAGAGAAAGAGGAAGAAGAAGAAGAAGAAGAAGAAGAGAAGAACAACAAAACAAGAAGATTCTTGTAATCTGAACGTCCTGCTCCTCTGGCTTCTGATCGTGGATCTTTGATATCGAGAGATCATGAATAACAACGTCGGTTCAAAGTCGCCGGGAAAACGAGAGATCTCTCGCGCAAGCCAATCCTTTTTTTTCGTCTCTTACGTTTTGGCACACGTGCCCATAAAATATCCATAGATATACAAAAATCTTCTCGTTCGTGCATTGATTATTAAGCAGAGAAGTGAGAGAGTAAAAAAAAAAAAAACAATATTTCCATATCAATTATCTGCGAATTTCCCGGGGGCAATGATAACCAGACCAGGAAATACGATTCGATCCTGAGGTGATTCCAGGCCAAATTGTTTCAAATCTAAAACGTGTTTCGGAACCGAGGAAACCGGAATCGTTTAGCAAGTGAAAAAGTTTTTAAGAATTGCTTTCGATCGGATTAAAATCGTCGGGATATTTTGGCCAAGCATCGATCTGGAGTACGAAGAAAAATGATTGCAGCAAATGGATTCGTGTTTTCCTAACATTTTCGGAGATTATTTCGCATCGAGTCTTGTCCCACCCTGTACACGATATTTCGCAGCTAATTAACTGTAATTAAATGGTACTCTTGGGAGGAGAGTATTCCCAGAGGATCGGAGAACTTAATCTGCTGGTCTCTCGATCATGGAAGCAAGAGTAACGTGTTCATAGATCGTTCCATTCATCTCGACGCATATACAAGGAGGATTTTTCAATAGAATTTTTAGCGTTGGTTAAAATCCAGGTGGGTTCATTCGAGCGTCTCTTAATCGTCGTTCGCACGATGCTGAAGGATTTTTCACGGGGCAAAAGCATCATGAGTTAGTCCGAGTCTTTTGCTCGTTAGGCTCGATATTTCGTCTGCCATATTTCTTGCTTCGAATCGCCATGAATAATAAATCTAAACAAAGTGTATAATTCAAAAGGTTGGTGGAAGGAGGTGAGCACGAGGGAAAGAGAGTGTGTGTGAATATTTCAAATGAATTAGGATCATGGTTTGATTTTTCAATCGATCGAGAAGAAACGATCGATCATCGACACGAGAGCAGAGGGAGAGGAAAAGAAAAGAAGCGCAGGAAACATGAGTTATGGGGTCTTTAAGACGAGACTTCCTGTTGCTGTTTGTATAGAAAAGGAGGAAATGAAAAAGAGGATTCTGAATATTCGTTGCGCGAGGATTTTGTGTGGGCGCATTCGTCGATTTCTCGATGTCGATTCCATAAACGATCTCTTCGTGTGTATGTGCATGAGTTTGGCACACCTCGAGGTTTTCTAACGGAAATGTTGAACTTCTTAGGATGACGTAAGCCTCACACGTATCTGTGTGCGTGTGTGTCTGTGGGTAAACGGTCGAAGAGGTCAGTAAAGCGTGCTTCTATCGGAGATTGTCTCGTCTTATCCGTTGCAATTCTGCCACGAAGAGAAAGAGAAATAAAGAAAGAGAAGAATCGAAGATGTGAATCCCAGCACCCGTGCACACGTAATCTTGTCGCGTGCGGAACGAAGATCCAACGAGTGCATGATCGAGCATTGCCGATCTATAGCAACACATTGCTCGTTGGTACAAACAGCTGTACAATCGTCACGACACGTTTTATTCCTCATCCCTCCCTCCTTTTCCATCTTTTGCTCTGGATTTGTCGGGATAATTTGAGAAACAATCACGCAGGCTTTTACGAAGCATGTGTTGAAAACTAATTGGAATAACTTGTTTTTTTTTTTTTTTTTAAAGATATTCCGTTTGTGATTTTTCATTTCTAATTAATCGTCCGAGCCATAAAAGTTTACTTAATTTACTCAAAATTTGGAATTCGGTGGTTTTCGAGATTATTCCCATGAGGAGGCCGGAGGTTCAACTTATTGATGAGCCTCGATATTATTTTTCAAGGGAACAATCGACAGGCTCAACACTTGTTCCTCATTTTTTTCTTTTTTTTTCTTATACCCCCATCATTTTGTTTACTTTCCGTCGAGTCTGCCAATGACTGTGGCATCTGTCTGAACGAACTTGAATACATAGTCATATGCTGAAATATTTATGATATACCGGGATGCAGGAGGATAGAATCGAGCCGAGCTGAAAGCCACGAGCTCGCGAGGAGGGTAAGCCCGCGGCGGGCAAGATCGTTATACCCATCGTTTCCTATACGTGTGCCCGCCAAGAGGGAACTCGGTTGCTGACCTTAACGGATCGACAACGCACACCGCAGGGCTATTGCGAACGCGACGAGCGATATCGCGAGCAGTACTTTCTGCTTTTTTTTTCTTGATCTTTCTCTTTTCTTATTCTTGTCGACATGGACGTCGGGCCGTAGGTCGAATGGGCGAGGTTTCAAGGATGCAGCAACATCGAATGGTACGCGAAACCATGTTCAGGGCGTCCAGACTTTGCGGACCGTTACGCAGTGAAATTCTAAACACAAAAGTCTTTAACGATTTTTGTCAGTGACCCACCGTTCTTGAGATATCATCGAATTGGCGGCGCAGCCAATCAGGTGCGCGGAGCTACGGGTGGTGGGCGTGGCCCGAACCGAACGGCCTGTAACAAATTCATTGAAATTTCGCAAACAATGCATCCTGCAAGAAAATGGTAAAGGACTTTTCTTTTTAGAATTCTTCAAACTATTCGATGGACCATTTTGCAATTGTGAGATTTAGGACCCTTTGTAGTCTGGGAGGATTATACAGATGGAAAAATTAGCATCATCATCTTCGGCGTAAATTCTATTACACCAAATGGAAGGCAGCGTCAATCAATTATTTGCCTCATCATCGAGGAGTCTATTCAAAACTTTAATTAAATTTACCAGTCTCTAGGAATAGTACAACAATATATATATACTGAACGCTGTTTTGTACGTAGAAGGTCAGGCGTGGCCGGAAGTCTAGAGATCGCGTTCGCCCTGCTCGTTTATCAGGGCTGACCCGTTATTATAGACAATAATAACTCACGGGTTCATCAATCGATAAAGAAGAATCTTTGTATCTGACCTAGGGAAAGATTCTTTGTACCTAATGATTAAGGGAATAAATATCGGAAATTTTTTAAAAGCCTCAGCGAGTGTCAATGGAAACCTTTTTGCTTTCTGCAAACGGTCCCGGCGTCAACCGGAAGTCGAACGTAACGACAGTGAAAACACAGGCCTCGAGTACAGTTGAACAAGACTTTTTGACTCTAGGTTACGACAAATAGAAATACCGTTGGACTTTTTTTTTCCTTGTTTCAAGATTCACGACCATCCGGATGAAAAATTCGTCCGGAATTAGTCACAATGAATGTCAGAAAAATCATCAATTGAACGGTGCAAATAAGTTCGCGAGAAATGGATTAAAAAAATTGAAATTAAATGAAGAACAATGGAAATTAAAAACAAGCAAATTATTGAACGATAATTGGATCATTGCTTGGCCAATAACTGTGACCAAAATCGAGAGGTTTTGTATATGATCGAGACTTCCGTGCCTTCTGGATCGTCGGGGAGCTTAAAGAGGAAGGTTTCAAGAGAGACAGAGAGCGATAAAGATCGTAGGCGTCATCGTGGCCCTGAAGATAAGTCCGAAGAGTACAAAGGGTGGGGGGAGCATCATTTTCTGTGCTCCAGCTGATGTTGGTGGAGCGTCGCGTAAATAAGTTGAGTCGTTTTGTTTGCCTCTTTCCGTCTCGCTTTCTCCAGCACCAGGCTAGAGTCCGCTGACCTTCGTCGTTCGTACACGGTGGTGAGAGAAATAGAAGAAAAAAGTGTGGATGATAAAACAAGAGTATGAGAAAGACAGGAAGAGCCAAGGCACAGAGAAAAGCCGCGGATTTTGCCGCGAGGACGATCTTTCTCTGCTGCCTCTCTCACTCTCTCCCGTTCTCTCGGCACAAAGTGGCAAGTGATGCGTGACGGTAGGTGGCGCGCGAGCGCGCTCTCGGTTATCATAACTCGGGGAGGAACTCGATGATGATCCTGCGAGCCAAGGAGTCATCGAACCTCGAGACTTTATATCCTTCGCAAGCGGATAAACTATGCACAGGATGTATATGCTCTATGAAAAGTTATTTATCGTTATGTTTTTGCTCCACATATGTTACCACGTTACGTATGATTATGCAGAGAACGGTCTCATTCAAAAGTCCCCGACAAACATGCCGATGAGGTCTGGATTCGAAGCAAAAAAAAACAAGTGAGAAAAATTCAATCGACCAAAAATTAAATCACTAGGGAAAAAAACCATCTATCGGATCGCCATTGACGTCATTAAAAGATTTCATTAAAGAGGTTCATTCGGTCGGAAAGAATGTGTGGTCCAGCTCGTAATGAAAAAGAAATTATTTAATTGGAATTTTCCTTCAAGAGATTCAAACGTTTAGTGGCTCAATTGATCGAACTATCAATTAATTAATTCTCTTGTTCGATAAATCTCGTTCGTGATGCGAAATTTCGCTCGGAATCGAATTTCAAGCATATTTGACAACGTTTTTGTCTCAGACGCGTTCTTTACGCCCTTCTGTCTTATAGGAGCAAATATAGACAAAGTTTGTGAGAGACTGGCGCTTCGGTCGATAATAACGCCTACGAGTGTAAAATACTCGCTGCATTACTCAAGCATGCCCGGATATTACTTCGGCCGTGGGTATAACTATATATTTCAATATATGCAAACGGTATATATTTATATTTAAGGACACATACGTATCCTTTGGACAAATGTAGGAGCGTGGGTTTTCAACGTTTAGTTTATTGGGCGTAATGTTGCTCTCGTCTGAATAGTCCCGTCTGAGTAGATACGGTCAGAGAGTGGACGGACACGTTTTTTTTTCTCCTAATACCGTTGTTTCGCACCAATTTTACGAGATATCGAGACAATTTATTTGCGAATAAGAAATTTCATCGAATAAAGATCGAAATTTATCTTTTTCAGCATTAAAAAATGTGGGACTGAAAGTTAACAAGAAAAATTGGTAATTAAGTGGAGAAAAAATAAATTGAGTGAATAAAAAAATATTTCATTCGTGAGTTTCATGTTTCTGGTACTTTTTAGTAATTAGGTGAAAATTCCCAGGGAAAAGTGTCATCAGATTCATAAGAATGAAAAGTTTCGGCCTCTGACCTCGTGATATGCAATAAAATTTATTTAAAAGGCGACTAATTCGAGGTCGGACTGTACTCGGTCACGTCCGTGCACCAGTGCGGATGTGAGGTGACTCCAGAAGTGAATGAATCCAGGAAGGTAACCCGATGCAGTGTAAAGGCTCGCTCAGCTGTGTGTTTCAATCTTTTCTCTCAATCCTGCTGTCTCGCTCTCTAAGGAAGAGTTCACTGAGCGATTTACGGCGAGATGACGTACAGAGTATCTTGAGAGTCGCTTCGAAGCTCGGGCAACATTGAGATCGTGAAATTTTGAGGAGAAAACTCTATGGGGATTTTTTTTCTCCGACGTATCGTTGACGAGATATTGACGAATTAGCGTCAGCCAATCGCGTGCGAAGGAAATAAGAAGTGGGCGGAGCGTTTCCTCCACGACGCGCCGTATTGGCGCAGCCACGAATCCATCAATATCTCGGCAACGGAGCATCGGAGAGAAAAATGACTCATGACATTTCTCCTCGGAATCCACCGTTCTACTACGTTCTACAGCGAATTTGAAGCAAGATATTCGGAACATCCCGTAAAATTGTCTTTTATCGCGGACGTGGTCTCGAACTGAAAGAATCTTTTCTATATGTATAATATCTTAACTGCAAGGGAATTCGCGAGAGCGATGGGAGAGGATAGAGTAGAGAGCCGGTATCGTGATGACAAATATCCCAGGAAATCCCGTTCGGGCGTAACGGATGGTATTTTAATACAGAGAAAGAGAGAGAGAGAGAGAGAAAGAGAGAAAGAGGGAAAAGTACGATGGCATGTGATGCAGTTTGTTCCCGATGCATACAAGGAGCATATATACGTCGTGATCCGAGTGAAAAAACGTTCATTGACAGGCCTAGAAAGCTTCTCTCCATAATTTAAATCGAAGCTTATAAGCGACTGGAGCCAAGTTCACAGGGTCAGCATAAGCTAATAAATATCTCACAGATTGTCGATTCGGTATCTCGCTCTCGGTTCTTCACAGAGAAAACTGAAAATCATTGAACATAATTTTCCGAGGGATTAATCGTCCGCATTCACGAAAGCAGTATAGATTTTTCGCTCCTTCTCGATTCAACGTGCAGACAATTTTTTCTTACGGGCTAGGAAAAATGTTTAAACTTTTCTACTGTCATTCCATCACCGTTTCTCGTCTTGGTTTCTTTTCGTCGCGCGTACTCCTTGATGCTCACATGTTAAATGTAATAAAGTATTCTTCTCGCGGTGTTACGATTAAATGAATTGGAATGCGAATAATAAAGCAGGGAGGAGAGAGGGAAAGATAGGAGCGAAAAAGAGCACATGGAGAGAGAATGACCGTTAGAAATTCCAAGAGTGGAAATAGAGGAGACCACCCATCGGTCATGGAAAGCGGGCCGCTAATTTTCTTCAAATGGCTAGGTACACATATGTGCATGTTATATTGTTGATACTTTGCTGAGGAGTTGGACAAAGCAGCGCGGTGCAAAGTAAAAATAATAAAAATTGTATATTTTATGATATTTCTTGGTGTGTGTCCGTGTGTGTCCAGCACGTGAGAAGAACGCTCTCTCGAGGAGTGACCGATTCATCCACCGGCACGACTTCCTGTATCTTTCTCTCGCTCTCCTCTATACTTTTTCTTTTTTAAACTGTACACGTCGTCCGAGCTGCTACTAACGTTTAATTACGTCGTCGAGGTAATTCCGCCCACGATAAAGTTTTTTTTTTTGTACTACATTCATTCGTGCATATTTTTCAACGAGAGGAGAAAAAAATTTATAGAAGGAATCTGCCAAATTTTGATTGAAATTTGGTTTTTTCGATGTTTGATTTCAAAGTTTTCAAGGACTGATTCAATGCTTCAGAAAATTGTTGAGGCTTCTGTATATCGTTTTCACTACGAACGGGCGTGGTTCCAATTTTATTTTTGATCATTCGGTGATTATTCTTATTTTTCATAGACACGATCAACAAACTCGAGAACGGGAAGAAAAGAAAAAAGAGAAAAATGAAAGACCACCCGGAGAGATGAATCTGCCTCTGTGGTGACGCGGTCCGATGCTCGTTTTCTCTCTGCTGATTCGCGTCTGCGAAAACCGAGCGGAGGAAGATTCTCTTTCTCCGAGATATTTCCTTGGTCACAGTTTCAGCGAGGGAATCGCTGAGGGAGACTGGAGAGATCGAGAAAATCGGTTTCCCGTGGAGATCGACATCTCCACCGAGTTGTCCAGTTGAGAAAAACGTAAAGAGAAAAAATGACCGAAGAGAGACAGAGAAAAACTAAATTCCCATGGGGAAGAAATCCACAGAACAAGCGACGAATCAAAGCTGCATGATAAATGAATTAAATTAATTTCATAATTTCCCGGCGCTGCAATATGGCAAAATCCTAGAAACCAGCGATCAAGACCGAATGGCAAAAAACTTAAAATTGATGGAAAAAAAAATTGCAATTTATTTAAGCGACGAGTAATTGTTCCGTGGAGGTCACTAACTGGGTTATTCACCTTTTATGCACATAACTCTTGGAAGATGTATGTATATGCACCCTGCACAAAAGCCCTCAACATTTCCCATTACGTGTGTATATATATGCAAGTTAGTACGAACCATGTGCTCCGGTATAAGCTGGGGAATCGCGACGAGATACTCTCTTATACAGGAGTACCAAACGCCAAGAGGTAAATGGAGATTGCGCGAGGTATACGTCCTAGGCCTGTCTCGCAACTCTTGCTTAATTGACGCTGAAATCCTTTGGATTTACTCAACAAGGAAGAGAGACGAAATGCTTTTCTCTATATACTCGCACATACACACGTGTTTATATGTGTCTGGATACATATGTATATAAATAAATCTGTAAACGAAAAAAATTGGTTTGTCTATCAGTACGTTTGACTGTTTATAACTCGAGAACGCCTGAACCGATTTCAATGAATCTTTCACGAAAAGAAAGCTCGTGATTCACAGAGGGGAGAAGTGCATGGAATTCCTGAATTTTTATGGAATATTTTGCATTATGTGTTTTTCAATTTTTCACCTTTTTTTCTTCACATTTTTCTCTCGTTTCATCGAAAATTTCTACGATAGTGCAGCGAAAAAATAGAATCAATTTAAGGAGATAAGATCGAAGGATCGATATGCCAATTTACATTTTTGTTTGTGTAAGCCAATGCAAAATCGTTTCATTATGATTATTATCAAGCGAGGACTCCTCGGGTGTGTGACATCTACATTCCAGTGAAGTAATTGCCCCCTGAATGAGCCTGTGCTTCTGGAGAGAGGAAGAGAGAAAGAGAGAGGGGGAGAATGGCAACGAGGAGGGCACGATTTCATTTCCACCTTGTACTCAACGATGTGAGCATTCGCTCAGCCACAGGTGCATCTCAGGTGCAACTCTCGAGAATCCCAGATGATATGCTTAGAAAAAAAAAAAGATGGAAGAGAGAGAGAGAGAGAGAGAGAGAGAGAATAGAACCTGAGGCGTTATTCCAGGATCAACGAAGCGTGATAATTAATTGATTGGATTGAATATAAAGTAGAAGTTCATCCGATAAGGAAACTGTTGGAAAAACATTTTTTCGATTTCGATCAAAAAGTTCATGGCAAAGTTGCGACTCGGTAATTAGTGGAATGCAATATTATTTTAAAAAGTCAAAATATTCTTTAATTTAACTTTGTGACTTCGAGAAAATTTTGACCAAAAAGCCGGACAGAAAATTTCGGGGCGTAAAAAATTATGAAAAAGAACCACGTGCCCGAAATCTCAACGTTCGGGGATCGAAGGAGCGGACCACGAGGAATTGGAGAAAGAAGGAAGGAAAGAAAAGAGTGAGTGAAGATAAAAGCGAGTAGAACGAATGGGCGGGTCTTGGAGAAAGAAAAAATGAAAGATTGAGGTCGCATCGCACGGTGGCCCAGTTTCATAGCCCGTGCGAAAAAGAAAGTAAATGCTGTGCTTCGTCGTGTTGGTTCTTTCTCTTTCAGTTGTGCGCTAATGGTCAAGCGGGCGGTCCATCCGAAAAGATATCGGTGAAAAATAGCCCCGGGGCACGGAAGAGGTGAGAGTGGTTGCTAAAGATATGGGCGGGGTTCCCCCCCGTGGATCTCATGAATCGAACCAAGTTTTTTCCAACCAAGCGAAAAAGAAGGGGGCAATAATTAAAGATTATCGTAATACAACGATCAGAGCATTAAATTACTTTAATCCTTCAATTCCCCTCATTCTTTTTACATCATAATTATTATTTTTAATAATCAAAATAATTATTGGTTCTTAAAGAGCCCGGCAACGTGGAAGAGAGGAAAATTAATGCAGAGACTCAGAGATGAACACGAAACTTCTAAACTATCGTGGCGTACACCTTTGGTATCTCGGAAAAGATGAAAAGGTCGGATAAGTTTGTCAAGGCATATATATAGTCGCTGTGTCTGTATATATGTACAGAAGCAAATGGCAAAACAGCAGGTTGTGCTTGAGCGAACAAAGGATCGTTCCGCGTTGATTTTTGTCACGCCCTCGTAGGTTCATGGTGAAAACGTCTATGGCAAAACGTAATGTACGTAGTAGATATGTATAAAATTGCAATAACGAGAGGGAGAGAAAGAGAGAGAGAGAGAGAGAGAGAGAGAGAGAGAAAGTTACAACTTTATTGTATAATAAATGATGCGCCGATCGTAGTTATAAATTGTTTAATTCTCTTCATAAAATAGATTTAAAAAAATGGCAAAATTAGCTAAAATTCTCAAAAATGAATGAAATAATCAATTGAATCAAGATTTGTTAATTACCACAGACTCGTCACATTCGAGTTCTCGCTGAAATGCATTTTTACCGATGAGTTGCGACGAGCCTCAAACGCTTGCGACGTCGTTGGAATTTATTTGGGCCGCAAAAGATTCTCGGAAGGAATTTTTTTTTTCTTTTTTTTTTTTTTTGAGCCAACTGGAAATCAGGTTGTGCATCGAAAAATGGGCGAAAAAGGTTCGTGCCTCTCCTTCAGTTCGACGAGGGAAAGTGAAGATGCATTCTTCGACCTGACGAGACCTTTCGGCGCTCGAATCTTCCACGAAGAATGGAAGAGGCCTAAAGAGAACTCATCTTCCTCTCTCCTTCCCCCCCCCCCCCCCCCCTCCAGCTCTCTCTCTCTCTCTCACTCTAGCTGAGCATTTATCTTCCGGAGGGCTTCGCTCGAGAGCTCCGTCATTACGCGAGAAATTAAAACTAATCGATTTCCTGTCACGAAACGAGTCTTCATCCTTCGATATTCTAGATCGACAGTCTTCACTGCGATTGGGAGAAGAAAAAGTTGCAAATCTCATAAATTTTGTGCAGAATCGTGTAAATTTTCAATCTAAAGAAATTTTTATCGGCATGACGAATATCATGAAGGGAGCGCGTAAAAGAAGTTGCAAAATTTTCATAATTGCACGCGAGGAAACAAATGAAGGACACGAGATTGAATCGTGACTAGGATTTAGTGCAAGAAAAATATGAAAATTTTCCATGGGGCGAGTGACCAATCGTCTCGAACTATTATTTGAGTTCGATCGGTCAACATTTTTCTGTTTCATATTTGGACACCCTGTAAAATACACATACACAACGATGTTTGAGTGTAAATGAAACATAATGGGTTCGAGTCCGTTTAGCGAAGATTGGTACAAGTGAGCATAGTGGCTTTAACGACTAGAGCCTATAATAATGCTCCCGAGACTGAGGAATGCGAGCAAGAAACGAGCAAAGATGATATTTACAATGATTTTTACAAACAAAAAAAAAAACAAAAACAAAAACAGTTTTTTTTTTAAATGCCTCAAGGCGGAGCTGCTGGTTCTTCCCACGGTTCTCCATCAGATTCCCTTCCTCAGCAATAAACCTTATTATCAAGCACGAGAAAGCCAAAAGCGATATAGAAAAAGTTTGGAAAAATGATCAATTGTTTTTTGCATTTTCACGATCGCGTTTTTGAATATTAATGAGAAGGTTGTTTGCCTCGTAATTAACGTTGATGTTTGTGCAACCCGTGAACATGAACTGGCGATGGAAATAACAGCAGTTTTATTCACGTATGTACTTTACATACATATATATATATATACATATATTTGAATATATAAATATATACGTATATAGAGATATGAATGAGTTTTTGTAGCGGCAACTCCAGCCATCTTGGACGCACGATAATCATCATAACGGGCATCCTTCCTCGTGGAACCAAACTCCCATACTCTAGCTTTACTTTCGCGAAGTTACATCTGTCAGTTAAAACCGTTTTATTTAATAATCGAGGCAATTTTTTTTCGTCGTGTAATTTTTCGTAACACTCGGAGGCCATTTTAAAAAATGCACCGAGCCTCGGCGGCGATTACATCTCGCACTAACGGGCTATGTAATTTTTTCGAGCCGCGGTCATTGAGACCCTTTTTTCTTTTACTGTTAAATAATTGATAAAAATCGGTGAGCAGTCATGAGAATGAGGAATTTTTTTATTTTTCAGTTTTTTCCAACGGAGAATCATTTACGAGAACTTATCGGAACTTATCGTCTTGTTAGGACAAATGAATGTAATCTGCTGTCAGAGGCGAAGGTTTTTTTTGTTTATTGAAAAAAAAAAAACACTGTCCGTTTAATGGAAAAATTTCGGTGATCGACAATTTTTCGTTAAATTGTTATTTTTCTTGGGAAATATTTAACCAATTCCTCCCGAGGATAACTTTTTCTTTCGTATTACTGTAATTTTTTAATCGAAGAGAGCAGGTGAAAAAAAAAATTGACTATTTTTGGATGCATCGCATGCAGTGGTCGGTGCATCCTGGCAGCAGGAGAATAACGTACTCGAGCGTGCACGCGGAAACGGACTGTTACGGGTATTTTCTTCAAACACCATGTTGTTATATTTTATATCATAATATATATATATACGGTATTTTTTAGCAGAATGTGAAGAGGAAATGTAAATAAAACGAGAAAAAAGAGTAGATTTTCTGAAAAGGAGGAAAAAAATTGGAGAACGAAAGCAGAGGGCAGAAAGAATCGACTTCCGGTTCGAGTCCGAGAAAATAATATCTGTTATTTAATTGCGTACTCTACTCAAGACTAACAATTTGCTATGTATTCGAACTGTTGATTCATTTTCAGAAAAATGTTCATTCCGCACCGTAAAAAAATGTCAAAACTTGAACGTAATCCAGCGATTTTATTCAGTAACGGTAAATTTTTTATTTCTATTCTTTGCATGGACAAATATTGTTCTGAGTTATCTGGACGCTGACCCATTTACGCGGATGTCCAAAAAAGTTAAGAACTCAAATTCCAGTTGAGAAAACGTCGAGTTGGATTCTCCGATTTCAAAAAACTGCTGAAAAAGATGGCGAATAGAAAATTCCACATGCCCGCGAAAGACGTGGATGGAAAAATCACTTTCACTAAAGATTATCTCGAAACATTGTAGATTCTTCGTCGATTCACCGAGATCGAGATAAAGGATTGAAAATCGGATGAGAAAAATTGAGTTCGACAATAATATCAAACGAGGATCTTGCCTCGATGTATACAAGAGAAATTCAAGATAAATACCGAAGAGAATACATATGTATAGATAAAATATGATACATAGTGTACGGGATTGCACGCAGGACGCGTGTTGACCTCGAACTTCCGACCAAGAGTTCCGTTACGCGTACACTTGCATCGAGCATGCACACGTGTATGTGAATCCACAGACACACGTAACAATAAACAGCACATCTATTTACCTGTTGCACTCTCGTTGCTCACTGTACTTCGACCTGTGTACAACATATTCTATATCTATAGAGAAACTATCCCGGGGGCTTTATCGGCAGTGAGAACCGTGAATTGCAAATTCCGTCCAAAAT
Organism: Hyposoter dolosus; assembly: GCA_963921915.1. Classification (NCBI taxonomy): domain Eukaryota; kingdom Metazoa; phylum Arthropoda; class Insecta; order Hymenoptera; family Ichneumonidae; genus Hyposoter; species Hyposoter dolosus. The sequence goes on along the minus strand of OY998136.1, from coordinate 11,408,318 downwards.
TACTAAAAAAAAAAAAAAAAGTGCTAAATAAGAAATTGGAAAGCAACAAAAATGTTCAATATTTTCCCAAATTCAAAACCAACATTCTCCCGTTAGAAATAAGAATTCCGGCCACCTGCGATTCTTTTTGTTTACGTTTTGTAATTAAAAAAAAAAAATTATACGGCTTGAGGGAGTAAAGTACAGATATATATGGAAGAAGAAAAGATACGAAACACAAGGATGGAGCAGCCTCGTGGCCTATCCTTGTGCTCCTCTCTCTTTTTCTTCCCACTCCCTCCTATGCTCGTTCTCGATCTTTCTCTCTCTCTCTCTCTCCCTCTCTTTGTGTCTGGAATTCCCTTGCTCTTCCTCAACTCTTTCGTGATTTATAGACACGTATGTGTGTTGTTTGTGAGTCTATGGACTCGCGAGCCGAAACCTGCGCTTGAATGGACTCGGTAATTACGTAACGACAGTACGCACGCGCCGCACGACCTCCCCCGCATAATACTCGAGAAAGATGTGTAAACGTGTATAGAGATGCACGAGTGTATTGTACGTAAGCGTGAATGGTTCGACCGAGCCCACGAGCGTGAAATGATGCGTGGATAACCGTTAAATCGTAATTTCATAACGATACGACACGCAATAGATAATGATAGACTATGGATTTTATATATCCAAGTATATTTTTATTCAACCCTGAAGAATTAATAAATGTCGCTGTTAAATTGTTTATTCGTCATTCTACGATTACGACAAATATTTTGCAAGAATTTCCCTATCGCTTTATCCTCAATATTCGACGAAAGATTTGTCAGTTTTGTCGCATTTTGTGTCTGAACAATTTTCAAATTAATGAGAATCCGATTCGCTGGAGCTCGATGAGCTAATTATTTTATAATTTCATGGGCTACGCTCGAACAAGAGCATTAAAAAATGATCGATTGTTCATTATAAAAATGAATGAACAGAAAAATGGATGAAGAAAAAAAAACTGCGCTATTTAAAAAAACTCGTGACACAATCTCTCATAAAGTATCGTTCGGAATGCGGTGGGAATGACATTACGAGGGAGTTGAGGTTTAGATGGAATAGAAGTGTGCATAGAACGTTATACACCGCGCGAATACCTCGTGCCGGCTCATTGAGCGCAGCAGTATCCTGAGCCAAGCTTTATATACCGAGGAGTGTGACACTGAAATGTAATGAACACGAGAATATCGTTGACACTGAGTGAGTGACGCCGAGGCTATATTTTGCAGCAAAATATTTATTGAAATATTTATTGAATTCCAAAATGTTATCGTCAAGTTCGAACTGCAAACTCGTGACATGATTACAATAAAATTATTAGCTCGAGGATTGAAGTTTTCGGATGGAGGAAATAAGAAATGCTCGATAAAATCTGATTGAGAAAAAAAAAAATGATTCATCGTAGCGAATGTGTTTTTGGATATGGCGCTGCGATATCGAAAAATCTTTCTGCCCTAAATGTGGACATCTGCATAATGGTCACGCCCCTTAACATTGAGGTAAATCGCTCTCATATCGAAACTTCTCACCTGGCATAGCCGACATAATGCTCATCCTCCTTTCCAGAGAAAACTCACTCATACGTGGGCAAATGTATATAAGAATCGTAGGACCGAGGGTGTCCGAGATGGCAGATTGATAAGGAACGACGAACACGTCTCGGCCAACCGGTCTAATTACCCGCATGGATTGCACCCGATTTATGCATGCGATACAATTATCTCGAATTAAGAAAATAATAATAATCAAAACATTGGAATACAGACTGGATAATTAAATTTTTTTCAACACTTTTCGTACATTGTTGTCATTTTTTGTCTCGTATTCAAATTTCATTCATTTCCGTTCTTTGGGCGAGCGATGAGCCATGTATTTTCCTTCCAATCAAAGAATCAGAGAGTAGAACTTCAAGCAATCGAGTTCGAACAATTCTAACTCTCATGAAATGAGAGAAACGTGAAAGAAACGAATAAAACAGTTGTCGGTATTTGTAACGAGCTCGATTATAATAAACCCAACGTTTCCCGGCATGTTTCTCTCTCTCTCTCTCTCTTTTTCTCTCTGTTAATAACGTCCATTCGATTATGGTACTCGTTTGTACTAAAGACAAGAGTCTACTGATAGAAAGTATGCCAACATTTTTGTGGCCCTCCCCCTCGTCCCTGGATGGCTGTATTGCATGGAGCTATAGAACTCGACGTAAACACGTAATTCCGGGTTTTCTACGTGACCCACGAGCTCACGTTCTCTCTTATAGACGCGACAGACACGAGTCTCTAATATGCACTTCGTGCTAAACGCGAGAATTTCGCGATGTCACGTGTGTGTACACTCGTGAGAGCTTTTGTTCTTTTTTTTTTGACACAAATCTTCGAAGAAAACAAGCGAGAAAAAACGAAACAAAAGTTAGAAATGGGGTTAAAAAAAGAAAAATAAGTGAATAATCATAAAAATAAACAATAATGTAAATTAGACTTTCCACTCTTTTTAGAATTTCACGTCGAAAAACGAATTCCGCAAAACAAACAAAAATCCAAATTATTTTTAAGTATTCGGTGTTCAAGAATTTCATCATTTCCTAGCAACAAAATGAAAAGGTGAAAATGAAATAACTCAATAAAACAATCGAGAGCAATATCGTGGTGATAAAAAAGAAACGAGGAAAAGTGTAAACGGGATATTTTATTTCTAAAGCACGTTTTGTTGAAAAAAAAAAACCATTTACGAGCGTGACATAATTATTTCGCAAAAAAAAAAAAGAGTAGAAAGATATATTTTTGTGACCGACGCTCAGTAATGAGGAAGGAAAAAAAAACAAAGCTCAATATAATAAAACTGTTACGTATATATAATTAATTTTATTACATTACGCCATTATATTCGTGCAAACCCACACTCTGTGTCATGTGAGCACACATACAACAAGTACATATATAAATATACGAGGCTCAAGGCCGATGTGTACGCTCACTTGGCGTTGTATCGGAGTCATCGTGCTTAACGAGATATCATCTCTTCATTATCGTTTTTTTTGTTGTTGTTCCTCGTCTCATTTATTTGTTATTTCTCAGGCAGGAATGAAGCTAGAAATATCGCGAAATCAGGGTCAGGATGATGGTAAGAATTGTGCGTTGAGATCTTTCGCGCGCGCTCTCTCTCTCTCTCTCTCTCCCCCTCTTTCTCTCTTGCTCCTGAACGAGACTATAATTGTTACGATCTTCATGGACCCATCAAGCATGGAATACCAGGATTAATCGCCAGGATTGAATATCTACACGCTGTAAGTACATACGGACAGGAGAAAAATGGCATTTTTTTCTCATTAAGAGATCGTTGCTGGATGAATCGAGCGCAAGATCGATCGAGAATCTCAATCATATTAATGAGCACGATATAATCTTGGGATTGAATAACACGAAAAAATTCAAATTCCGATAAAAATGTCAGTAATTTTTAACAGCAATGAGAATATTGTTTGCGCCGTTGTTTATTTTTGCGTGTTGCGATTTCATTTTGTTGTGCATGGAATTATTGCAAAATAACAACAATAATGCTCGTTATGTCACGTTAGCGAAATTGCGATGTAATATATCGAGAGTGTTGTTGTTATTATTGGATTTTTCTATGGGGTACGGTCAGTAATGGCTGCAGGGCACGCAGCGGAATACTTGGTACTTGCCCCCGCGGATTGCACTCGAAACACAGGCGCAGACGAACGCATAAACGAGTACGAGCTGCTGCTTCAAGGGAGAGAGCCCGAGAGAAATGGAATATGAAGAAGAGTGCGAAGAAGCGGGAAAGCGAAAGAGGGAGAATCTTAAGGGAAGAAAAAGAGAAAAACGAGAGGGAGAGGGAGAGAGAGAGAGAGAGAGAGAGAGAGAGAGAGAGAGAGAGGGAGAAAAAAACATCGACCATCAACGACGAGTGCATTGGCGAACGGTCGAGAGAGCGCTCTCTTGGTATTGAAACGAACGAGTTGGCTTCTCGGGTTACTAACTATATCCCTGCGGCGGCTTTCCTTCCGCATTCTCGAAATACTCGGTGAGGAGAGCGACCGACGATGATTTCTAATGGCGAATCGAACGTATGCGTATATATGTACAACAGCCTACAAAGATAAAGAAAAAAAGGAGGAGACGCGATCTTGCTCGCAATTAAAAACAGAGAAATTTCGAATCGCATCGAATTTCGGAGTTTTTAACCCTCGGTGTACACACTGGGTCAGATTGACCCGGTCGAATAGTTCAGCTACGATCGTCCCTATCGGAGAAATTCCGAAGCAAGTTATCGAAAAATCGCGAAAAAATATCGATCGATTTGTCGGAATTTTTCGCTATTAATTCGCCCGGAATTTCCTCTCGTAATCGCGTATATAGAGGGGAAGAGATGCGCAAAAAGAGAGAGAGACGCATTATTGTCTCGAACGGTTGGAATTAGATTCCAGAATTTATCGAGGTTGCGAGAGGTCGTTCGGTGAAAGGTACAGCACACAGTGTGTTATGCGCTTCAACGAGCTTAACACACTGTATAACGCAACGAACACCTGATACCCAATACAGAAACGCAGACCCACACGAATGAGAACATTAGATAAGACTCGAATGCGCCACGAAATAAAATTATGATTTATTACTTGGTGGATCGAACGCGTGGTAAATTTGATCAAAGTTCATAGACATTCCGAAAAAAAAACATGCAGAAATAAAATGAAAAGTAGCAGAATCTTCGATTGCGTGTAATTAATTACTCGGGTCGTGATTAACAATCGTCGAACAAATTAACATTTTCCCATAAAACGATAAATCGACGCGAAACGGTTTTGATTTATAAAAAGCCAGAAACCGATAACGATGAAGTAAATCGATTGAAAAAATTAGATTTTTCATTCGAAAGAAAAAATAACGGATTTGTTTCGATCTAGCAAAAAAAAAAAGGCCGCTGCTGCTCGATCGGCACCTCAATAACGAGGAGATAGCTTCGAAAACAGCCTCATTATATCGCCCTTGCCCGGAAGCGGAAAATTTAGCCTGGCAAGTGATAGTACAAGGGGATTTTGTGCCTAAAGGATTTGCGTTGCTGTTGCATGATATAGACACACATAGCCATGTGGGTTTGCGAGCAAAATACTAGAGTTCTTTCGACGATAGAGCCACAGAGCATCGCCCATTCTCTTGTCGTCGTTATTTATTGTCTTATTATTTATCTTGTATCTAACTCTCGTCTCTCTCTCTCTCTCCCTTCTTATTTCCCTTATCGTCGATCTTCGTTCACCAGCATCTCCTCTTCTCTCTTTTCCTCCATGACGACGTAATAGAACTCGCCCTGTGGACCACCAATATATTTATATACCCTTCCATGTGCTCCCATATTATGTACATATTTATATATATACATATATGTTATTTATCGTATTTTTAAATCTATATAAACATGGTATATCCCTCGGACTTCCTGTATCTTAGAGATAGCCACTATCGTACTCGAGCCCAGAGATGAATTGAGTGCATGCGTGTTATTCGCGAAACCTTTTTATTTTACTCTGACATATTTTTCTTTTTGCACAATATACACATGAGAAAAGAAATTTGTTTCTTAGGGCGAACAAATCCATTTCGTTCATTTGACAAAACAAGTTATTGCCTCAGTTACATATTTTTTGTCAAATAAACAAAATGTATTGTCAAATGAACAAAATGGATTTCGTTCGCCCTGGCTTTGTTGAATCAACAAATTTTGTTTTCTCAGTGTAGAGGAAAAAAAAAACATTGAACGAGAAATTTGTTTTCGGAATCGAGGTGGAGAGAAGTATAACAAGAGAATGCGTTGCCCAATGCTTTTTTTTTTCTGTTTTGCGTGTAGACGAAGGAGCGTATGAAAATTCGAATCGCGTCTTTGGTGCTATGCGAGTTTAAAGAGAGACCGAAAAGAGCGCAACGAGGCGAAGAGGGAGGAAAAAATGCAGCACACATTCGACACGAAAAGTCTGCGGTATAAATTTCGTGGCGTATTCGATACGAATTTGGTGGTTCGACCGATGGTCAGAGAGAACGACAGTAAGGAAATAAAATAAAAAGAAGAGAGTGGAGAGCAAGAGTCTCTTTATTCGACGGATAGGAGCAGGCGATGAGCGATCGTACGAGAGGTCTCATGAATTTTAAATGCGCGAGTTCCGGCGAATCGAATACATCGCTCGCGTATTCGATTCGCGATGGAAGCAAATATCGTTGACGATCGTTAAAACCCGAATTGAATATTGATTGAGCGATTTGATGAGGGATTTTGTAATGTTATCATTGCTGGGGACGTGCAAAACTCGGCAGAAAGAAGATTCGGGCGTTCCGACTCGAGAAAAAAGCTCAATGTCTCAATGGATCGAGAGAAACATTCTTAATATGAGATTTACAAGAATTTCCAACATCGTTTGGCATGGTTGATCGTTTCTGAGCCTAAGTAAAAAAAAAAAATTGATTTCAAGGCGATGAGACCGACACGCAAAAACTCACAAAAGTATGAGCAAGAGGAATGAAAAGTACGTTTAAAAATGAAAATTGATCGTGAATGAGAAGAAAAAACCAAAGTCAAGGTCAAAGTATGTTCAGGTGCTGGGTGTAAAACGATTCGAACGAAAGTTTACGAAGATCGGAAGAAGCGGAGCGCGAAGCTCATAGTTCACCGCAGGCAGCATCCGTAAGTTCCTTTTTGTGGTAACGGTGCCTGATTCGTTCGCGTGGCTATCGAACGCTATCGATTCACGCCACGGAGCCACTTCGCGCAGGATCTTTACGTTGAAAAAGTGGAAGAGAGAAAGAACGAAAAGAGAGGAAACGTTTGGTAGGGAGGTCGGAGATGCTGCGAAGATGAGGAACAAGGAACGAGGCGATAAAGCGTTCGAGAGACGAGGGAAGGTGCGGGGATCGGGAAAGGAAGAGAGAATGAGAGAATCAAGCTGATATACTCTCGAAGCTGGTGAACCAGGAAATGGTTGTTGAAAGGACGCGTAAGAGGCTGTTACACGACTTCGAGAGTAGTATTAGGCATCCGTAACATCAAAACAGAGAAAGAGAAGAATCTCTTCTCTTCTTCAAAGATTTCAAGCTCACTTTCGTATTTGTGCGCTATCTCGACCGAGAGCTCCATGAATCGCAATTTCTCGTAGATAATTTCCATTTTTCTTTCAATTTTCAGTCAAACGATGAATTATTTAAATTATTAATCAACATATCCCCAACGTTTAACGCACAAGGGAGTAAGCTCTTGTTCGTGACACCGAGAATAACGAGAGCAACGAAAAAAGTTAGCAACAAATGAATAAATCGTGGAAACATAAATTTTATAGTAATTTTTCTGGAGGTCGAGTTTGGTGTCTAACTCATCGTGTTTCCGAGACGCGTGTCACCTCGGCAACGAGTTTCGCATGTATGTAGACGCATGGTTGAAAAGTCTCGAGCGCGATATAAGAGTGGCAAGCATCGTGGAAAAATGTCGCGAAAGATTCTCACGAAGAGAGCGTTTCTCTTCATCCCTCTTGTGCGAATGTGAACTCCAGTCTCTGCAAAGGAGCGAATTCCTGCTATCGTTTGTGAGAGAAGCGAGTCCCCTGTATACAGGGTGTCACAACCAACTGGGAGACCGTCTGAAGTTTCGTGCAGAATAATGAAAAATATTATTAAAACAAAAACAAAAAAACGAATATCCACGTGTAAGAAAAAAAGAAAATTATAGTAAATTTTGTAGAAAGCTCAAAAAATGTATCAACGAAAAAAATGAGGCAAGAATTAACGAGCAAACTAAATTTTTTGCAATCAATCACGAAAATTGTGATCGAAAAAGAAATTTTCATAATTTCGTTTCCAATATGAATGAAAAAGAAACGACGGGGTGTTATGTGAAGATGATGAAAATAATCACGACACCTTATATTTTATAATCCGCACGTTTGTCCGATGAGTTTGTTCCTCGAGGTTTGATTGTCCTCGCGAGAAAGCTCTACGGATCACGTCCTCTCCGCTCTTACTATATATATAGACACTCTTTGGCTGTCTCCGGTTCTCGTCCAGAGAGCAGGAGAAATACCCAACATTCCACAACCGTGTGATTTCTTGGACCAATTTTGCACAAACGTGTACAAAAGGGCCCAGGAGAGTGTGCATATAAATCGACGATATACACGTCAAAATGAATTCAACGCATCGCAAGGGGGATGCGTTATTCCAGAGATAAGGATGCAGATGAAGATTAAAATAGAGGTCAAATGAGGGTTAATGTTGGTAATTAGAAAGAGGCAAGAGAAAAATGATTACAATTAATTTAGCATACGTGAAAATATTTTATAATTATTCTTTATCGGTGTCCCGCGGCGAAAAAACAATCGAAACTGCATTTGTATGGAGAACGTCTAATTATCTTTGCAGCAAAGTGTATCACGAAAATCTTACATGCGTCTTATCGAAAAACCGAGATGTACGAGATTAAATACACGCGGATGACTTCCCTTGGCGCTACGTCTGACTCATGTTTGTGTGAACGTGTGTACGTGTGTACGCACGTCAATGTATAAAATAGAAGAATAACCGCGGAATAAGTAACGAGCTCGCCCGCACCTCGTTCGCATCCTAGTGAAAGTGCTTTGTGGTTTATGCAAAGTATGATTTTGTTATTCGGATGGATTGTCCCAGAAGAATGAGAGAATCGATGGAACGAACAGCATATCTTCTCGTAATTATGATCCTCCACATTAACGATCAAGAGAAACAATGTTAAATATTAACGATCCACAGCAGTCTAAAGAGACGCAAAAATTTCCGCGTAAAACTGGAAATACGCTCGACTGGTAAAATCGACCTGGATCGTTAAGAAATCAGCAGAGTCGAGATGAGTGAAAGGATTCGACGGCGTAGGCGCGTTGGTTTATTGAACCATCGCGATGTCGTCGTACGTCGCGGTGGTACAAGACAGAAAAACTGCAGGAAACACGACGAGAGTCCAGCCAATAAAAATTCGCCAAATCGTCCTCTTAACGAATCCAAGCTCCAAGCACGAAAGAAGCAAAAGCTCAAGGAATCAATTTCGTATTAGGAAAGTTCCGAAACCCGTGAGTGGAAAAATGAAATACATTATTTACAGCATATTGCAAATCGTTCCAAAGTGCGAATTATTGCAGCAGTTTTTTGTGTTCATGAGAATTTTTGAAATTTCTTGTAAAAAAAAAAAAATACGCCGTTTATGGGGACGTTCAATAAAATTTTCTGCATCCATATTCAATCAGAATAAAAGAAACGTATATGAATGTATGTGTGTAAGTATTTACGATGGGATATGGAATGGCGAGGTGGAAAAAGTTGTAATGGCAGTAGTAAAGGTAGGAGAGAGAGTAGACCGTGGCATGAAGGAGGTTATGTGCAACACGAGAATAATATGCGGAGCTGTTACGGTGCATCTATGCATATAGTGGCTGCTGGTGAAGCCTCTTTTTCTCTCTCTAGCTCGGGCTCTTTGATTCCCTTTCGTACTCTTTGCCGTTGCTCCCCGTGACTATATATCGTGGTCGTAGATTTTAATCTCCACGCGGCCCGCTCGCTGCACACATTTACACACAGAAGTATAGACACAAAAGTACATACACAAAAGGCAACGATCCACAATTGCGCCTTTGCCTATCTGGTCTCTCCTATCAACGATGTATCGCTGCTGGTCCAGACTTTGGATAATTCTCCATCTTTTTCGCTCTTTCATTTTTTATCTTCGTCCTCCTTACCCCCCCCCCCCCTCCTTTTTGTCGTTCGCTCTGCTGGCCATTCTCTTTCTTCTTTCCTCGAGAACATAATTCGCAACAATTTCCCGAGGCTCTGGTTGAACAATTTGCATCAGCTAGTATTGATTTTTATTGTTCGTAATAATCAAACTTATCGTTGCAATTATCGCCTCATTTAAAATGTAATTGTACGTTCGAGATAATTTTATGCGCAATCTTTCAAACTTGTGAAATTTTCACCTTCAGCTGTGAATTTAACGGAACGACCGTTTGAGCATTGAGAGGTGAAAACAATTCATTCGTTCCATACGATGCACTGGTAACGGTCAATTGGACGATCGAAAATTGTCGATAATGTCTGAGCCACTAAATTTCTAAACGAAATTAATGTCAATATAATTTTATTCATAATTCTACTGGATCGAAGAAATATTTCGGACACACTGAATTAAAAAAGTGCCAACAAATCGACTCCGATCGATAAATTTCAATGGAAATTATAAAATTTTCCATTTACCTAGCGAAAAAGTGATTAACACGAAAAAGAAAATCGGTCGAGATAGGCCGATCGAGGGTAAGCATTGAATTATTCAAAAGAATGTTAAAGAGAAAAAAAAAGAAATTTTTTCATCAACATTTAATTATAAATGTTATTAGACACGAAAAGCGCGCAGTATCAAAATGAATTTAGTAGTCAATTTTCCAGAGTTTTGTATCCTGAGCGAGTAAAAAGCGAAAGAAAAAAAAAAAAACGTATTCATGAGGATGGAAATGCATTGAGGACTGGAAGAGATCGTATAAGAAGAGCCTCGTGCGTGTACACCCACGGTGAATGAATGAATAAGTTTTCACTTTCGCTGAGAGTTTGCGATCGAGCATCGCTGCACATATAAACACATACATGCATACACGCACGAGATAGAACAGAGAGTATTATATCGTCACTCGTTTTGTCTCGAGGATGTTAATTCTCGTCTAATCAGTGATGAGAGACGTACGAGAGCAATGAATGAGAAATAATTAATGAAGGAAAAGCACTCGGGGAGCTTTGTTGATCCTGGGTGGTTGATTAATATAATGAGATTTCGTTATAATTGTGCGAACGGTCTGTCCAGGTAAGTATGAACGGGAACAGGAATTACAATTGTTTTGATATACAGAGCGTTTCGGAAATAATAATAATAACAATTAATCGAGCTGGCTCTTTCATCCTTAATGTACAACGTTGTTTGTTTATTTTTAAATCAAACACGATCGTGCGTATGATACAAATCGATTGTCTCGATGATTTATAGCCGCGATTGACGAAATGAGAGAAAACAAAAATAGAGTCAGAAACGTAACGTTTTTATTTATCACGACGTGTGATTCAGAAACGTTTATGAATTTTCTCTGATTATCAACACTTTCGCATTCTCTTGGGAGAATGAAATAAAATGTTTAGATATAATAATAATCAGAGGATTCGAACAGTGGAGGATTTTGTTTGTTTGTTGATCCTTGCAGTTTGTGCATTTGCATATCTATAGATTGGTCGTCTCTCGCCCGTTTTCTCGTTCGTTCGGCACGCGCTGATGACTGCCACCTTGGCCATAAATTAAATTACCTTGCAGCGCCCCTCGAGCGCGCATATACATACGAAAGCTTCTCGACGTCGTTTATACAGCAGCCTCTCTCATCTGCAGAGACTACCTCTCATGGTTTTTCTCTCACGCTCTCTCGCTCTCTCTCTCTCTCTCTCTCCTTCACTCTTTCATTCTTTTTCCACGTACCCACGGACCCCGAGTTATTCTATTCCTCATGTCTCGTGGTTTACACTATATGGCGAATCTTTGCTCGTGTGTGAGCACAAATCGCGCAGCTGTTCCATCGGACATATCCAACGTGTATGGAGCTAAATATCCCGAGAGAGAAAAAAAATACGACGACGCAGAAATGCTCGAGATGACTTTGTATCCGATGAGCACAGAGAAGCAGAGCTGGGGCGAAATGGGACAACAACGATCGAGACTCAAATTTCGTAACGAATCAAAGTTTTCAGGAATTCATCATATAGATAGGCTTTGATATCGATTTTTCGAAATTTTCATCGAAACTCTGAAAGATTTGTTTTTCGTTGAATAAAACTGTTCAGGATGGCACGTTCGGTTGCGTGCTCGTTTCCTTGGTCTCTTCTCTTTTGATCTGGATTATATAGAGAGCCTATTCCTTGCAGACTTTTAGACCCTGCTTTTGAATGCAGCATCGCTGCTGCAACGCTGTACGAGAGGAAGGAGAGCAAAGAGGAGTAGAGAAAAAGACAGAGAAGAAAATAGGGGTGGGGGAGGCGGGACCGAGTCTCTCTAATCGCGGGACGCTGCACTAAGACGGATTCTCCTCCCCCCCCCCCCTCCCGTCCTCTCTCTCTCTCTCTCTCTCGCGCCTCTTCATTTTTCTCTACATCTCGTTCTCCGTTTGGTCGCTCGCTCGGTCCGCTAATCTCCGGCCATTCCAGCAGGATGATTGCTCTACGAAGGATCTTCCTGTACTTCTCTCTCGCTTGTAGCACGCGGTGCGGTATACAGCGTGCCTAAAGCCCGGTACTATGGAGGAGCAGGAAGAAGGATTTCGCAAAGGATGCCGACGAGAGATTCCCCCGAGATTGTCTATAGGAGGCCAGTAGCCGAAGGCTACGAGATATTTTGCAAAACACTCTTTCGAACCCATATGCATATCTAATATTACGACAACAACAACAACAACAATGACTATCAAATGTGTAATCATTCTGGATTCACAATTTAGTTTCAAAACTAGAATCTTTTTTCGCCCGCATTCCAAATTATTATTTGCCAAATTTTGGCGAGGAATTTTGGACAAATTGCGTCTCGATCATTATTACGAATTGGCCAGAGATGAAAATTCGATGAAAACGAGATAAGAAATATAATTTAAAAAATTGTTGAGTGACTCGTTAAGAAAGAACGTTTTTTTCGCGTCGACATGGCGACGAATCGATCGCGACCTTGTTCTTACAAATCAGAATGGCCAATTTAATCGAGACGAGGAAATTCCGAGACCGACGACCGAATCCAAGGTTCGCGGGATAATTTGTAACGTGACCTTGACTCTGTTTTTCCACAGAGGGTCCATTTGACAATCAAGTTTATTGCAGATTTGGAAAAAATTACGAGATCGGTGAAGAAAGTGGGTCAAGGAATCATTAGACGATTGTGCACCAAGAGACGAGAGTATAAAATAGCGAAAAGAGTTTGTATTGGTTTAGCGTCATTGCAATGAAAAGACGTTGAAACATTTTTAGTACATAAATAACTTTGAAATACTCACGGGTTTTGTCGTCGACTGGAAAGTTGATGTCTGCTCGTTGTTCGCCGAGAAATCCACATTACCGCGACGAGAGTTGATACTCAGCTTCTTTTCTGGAAAAACCAGGAGAAAGAGTTTTACTCGCACGTACACAAATAAGTATATATCTTTACAAATCCAGATTTTATCTGTGCTATGTAAAAACACAAGACACCTGTGTCCTGTACGATAGAGCGAAGAGCGAGGGAGGGGGGGGGGGGAAGAATTACATGGGGATTTTCATGGCAAAAACGAAACGATTGAACGAAATAAAAATTCCGATTAAATAAATGGAAATAAAAATTCACATAAAGAATTCACAAAAAAAAAATCATTGGAAAAAAATGCCTGCATGATTCGGAAGAAATGATCGAAAAATCAGAATCGCAAAACGGTTCTTGCCAGTAATTGATGCAACAAAATATCGAGAAATCAGGACTGCCTGATATATAAATTTTTCTCTACAAGGCTGAAATTGTAGAATGGCGCGATTAACACGTTCGAAATCGGAACACCGTGTATATTATGGTGAATAAAATAGATGAAGGAGGATGACAGAGGTAAAAAAATGGAAAAGGACGTCGTATAGCGGCATGACGACGTCTTGGGAACGTCCATTAGCGAAACGCTTCGTCCGGTGCGTTTTTGAACGTTTTATGGTCTCTTGCGAAAGTTTATGTTCGTATATATAATATTAAATTGTAATATACATATACGAGGAGTAACATGATATTATACGCTGCTTAAGGGAGAGATTCGATAAAACTTTCATAACGTACACGTGCCATCGCGAATCTTCAGAGATAACCTAAATGATATTTATAAAAAAATCATAAAAATGAAGGTATACCGACAGAAGCAGGTACATACGTGTGTATGTGCGTAAGCTTTCTTATTAATTGTGACCCAGTTCGCGACCGGTGCCGCTGCCCGGAGGGTCCGTGGGATCTTCGGGTGAAAAGAGTGAGGACTGCACGATCGCAAGGAGAAAAGACTCAATGAAAAGAAAATAAAATATAAAAAGGAGGAACGTCTTTCACGATCATCAACGAGAAAACGAGACTCGCGCGATTTCGTCTCTCTGACCCTGCCATTTGTCTGGGTAATCGCGTTCGAGATTTAATTACGTTTCCACGCTAATCCAACGATCACCCGATCAATCGTTCTACATACTTTTTAACGAAATTTTCAAAATTATACGGAATATGTAATTGGAAACAACGAAAAATCGATTGAGCATGATTTCCCATAAAAATATCTATAAAAACATCAAAGTGACGTTGAAAATTTGATTTATTAGAAAATTAGTGAGTGAAAAATGACGTTGGTTATGGTTTTTCGATATTTAATAGCCTGTCAAAAAAGAGAACATTTCTTTTAATTGTTAGAGAGTGAAATAAATGGTAAAAAGAGAGAAATTCGAGTTTAGCTTCGATATGTCGCACCTGTCTGACGAGGCTTGATCTGGTCGGTTCTACGACTTGATAAAACGCGAATTCGCGGCCACGCACATGCAGCAGGAGCAGCAGCATGCACCGAAGCACGAGAGATTGGCGGGCGCGCATGCAAGAAATGCACGACATTCGAAAGTTGCCACGCTGCTTTTCGCTCTTCCGTTCCAAGATCTTGTTCCTTTTTTTATATTTTCTCTCATCTCTTTCCCTCATTTCGCGGCATGTAATGTTTTTTCTTTCGTTTATTTCACCGAGTTTTGTTTCTTCGATTTTTGCATGCTCTCTCCAAAAGCGATGATCGAGGCTCGAAGCACGCGAGCCATTTCGACAAATTGCACGACTCGGGAAGCCGATTTCTTTATTTTGTCGGCGAAATACATTAACGGGGGTTCGCCAAAAGAAGAAGCACCAGATCGTACGGACGATAAATTTATTATTTGTTGCAAAAGAGCGGGTAATTATGGCACCTCGAAACTTTTCAACTGGGAGGTGTCGAAAAATAGTCTGGGATCCTCAATTTTTCGAGGCAAATGGACGAAAGCCCATTCCGAGTTTATCGGGCTTCGTGAATCTTGGCAATTTGGATTTTCTCCTGAGGCTAATTTCCGTCAGAAAATACGCCGTAAAAATTCGGTTTATTGATTTTTAAAGAGGGGCTCAAAACTGAATAAAAATCTTCCGCATGCGAGGCCGAAACTTCATGAAGACCTGCAAAACGTAAGAAAAAAAAAAAATCTCTTTTTCCGTCGAATCCTTTAATCAGCAACGATAACCTGATCCATTGATCGCCTCAATTCGAGGTACTCGTAAAATTGTTTCCAATTCTCGTTCGAGTCGAAAGGCATAAAGGATTTCAAGCATTTGGGGAAAGGCGTGTGTGAAAATTCAAAACAAACATTCTCCCGGTCGATTGTGAGAGTCGTCGTTATGGAGGATGAGACAATGGAACATTAAGAAAAGGAGAAAAAAAAGGCAACAATAAAACTCGTTTAGGCAAGAGAGAGTGCCGAGGAGAGAATATGCAGTGAGAGAAACAATGCTGTGTTCGGCGGTGCCAAGTATGGAGAATCTATTATTGAGTCCGGAGAATAATCGCAAAACAAAAAAAAAGTTATCGAGTTTCACAAAATTCTGTAAATAAAAAAAAAAAGCAGTCCTAAGAGCCAAAGTGCAAAGCAATTTTCGCGTCCAGAGTTTCATTGTCAAGGGAGACAAAAAATTGCAACAAATGCAAACATTGATTTGGAAAAGCGACGAAAAAGAGGGAGCGAAATATTTTTTCATTGCTCGTCAAAACGGCGACTTGATTTCCTCGTGGCCGTTCTCAGGGAAGTCCTCGCGGCGTCGAACAAAAGTGTTTTGCAGCTTGGGCGACGGCGTGGGACTCTGCCTCGTTAATTAGAACTAAATCTCGAGCGAAAGTACACACACACACACACACACATGCGTAGAAAAGTGCATGCAGGTGTGGTAGATTATCGCCCGTTGCAAAACAACAAAAATAAAAAGATGCTTAGACACATAGAAACCCTCGGAAACAACAACATTTTTAGACAAAAAACTTGGTAGACAAAAAAAAAAGCATCAACTAATTAGCGTACCACTTCCGTTTGAGAGACACAAATTAATCGCCGTCCAAATGCCACGCTGATTCGACTTTCACGATAATCTTAATCGCGTCGGATCGAAGGTCGAGAAAAACAATACGACCTATTAATTAACCTGATTCAAATGATGCACTTGGCATAACTATGCATCGACTTTTATGTCATTTTGATAACTCAAGTTCAAGTTAAGTTAAGCAGCCTCCTTGGACCGATGAATTGTGAGTATATAAAGAAATATTTGCAAAAATACGATTTAAATGGAAAAAATTTGTAAAAACGTCAAATTTCAATCGACTCCGGACTCCTTTAATAATATGAACGGAGGATATTAACGAGAGGAGAATGTAAAAAAAATGAAAATAAAAAAAAAAAAAAAACTGGTAATTTTACGAGAATATAAATTAGTCCTTTGTTACAACTGCGTAGACGTACTATTTGAAGGAGCAACCTTTTGGTCACTCGTGCGAAACTTTAGCACACTGTGTGAATATCCACTTAGAATGTAATTTAAGTATTAACGACACGAGGCTTACTCTTATTATTGTGTTTGCACGTAATGTGTAACAATATATTTGTAGGTACATATGTATATCTATATATTTATTTATGTTAAAAACAGCGTGTGTAAAGCACATACGTGAGAGGAGTTTGAAGATTTCTTCGTACCAATTAACGCCACGGAAACGTAACGTGCCCAAGATAATCAGTCTAGCGTGCGAGAAAGAAAAGAATAAGAAGAAAAAGGCGAAAAAGAAAAATGGAGACGAAGGAAAAGAGGAAGAAAAACGAATAATGTTGAAGGGGCTAAAACGAGTCTCGTACTGCTGTAGTTCATATTTTGTCCAGCAACGAGATACCACGAAGTAGAGTCGAGGAATGCATTATCCGAAATATAATGAATTTTCAAAAGGAGCAAAAAGATGTTTCCAGAATATTGAAAATTCTAATAATTGATGAAATAATTTCAACGACTCGAGCTTCCATAAATATAATTTTACAGAACAGAGAACACAACGAGGTGTGTATTTCTGTTGCGTCCTTTTTCATTTCGTGATCGAGAACTCGTCGAGATATGTTCGCGCCTTGATCGCGAGAGATCGCGTCTGTACACACGCACAACGGGACTGCAAGCAAGAAAAAAAGGGTGAGAAGATCTTCGCTCGAGAGAGATCCGTATCGATACGTTCCGATTAACACGTTCGACATGCAAAAGTGAGACACCACGCACGTATCATCAAGACATAAACGAATAAACATATTTATATATTCATCTACGAGTCTTTTTTCGTAACGATTAAAAAAAAAAACGGCTAAAAGTGATACCTATTCGCGCACGGTCAAATTCCGCAAGTAGTTTCTCTTCGCGATCGAGTTCTCTCGAGAATTCCATTAAAATATGAATAATTCGGGGTCAAGATCGATTCCTGAATATTCATGAGATCTGGATCATCGATTTTCAATGAAAATTTCGATGGCAAGGATTCCGCGAAACTGTATTTCAAAAATTTCGCAATCTTAATGAGCATTAATCACGATTAACGAAATGCTAATTAAGACTATGATTGTTGAAATAATTTTTCGGAAATTTGGACACCCTGTATGTATAATTATATGTACAAATGTAATCTCAAAGTAAACAAGTGTTTTGGGATCGTAGGTCAAGATTACGGTCTCGCATGTTCGGTAACCCATCATCAAACAATTAATTAATACAATATTTCCAAATATAAATACCACGTGTCAGAGAAATGACGAGAAAGAACAAAAAGACGAGCAGAAAATTTTTTTAAATTGTGTAAAAACGAGAGAATTGATTCTCACGAGTATTAGTCCCAGGATTTCGAAGGTTCGCTTGGGAATCATCGAGATTTTCGAAATGAGAGTACATACAGAAAAGGGAAAAGCGAGAAATTAAAGGGGAGAAAAAAAAACTGAGAAATGGAGGCTCTCGGAAGATTTCCGGCGTTTGGAATTCCGCACAGCTGTGAACCTCGAGGGCTCTCGCCTCGGACTCGATCTCCACGATCTTCTCGATCTTTTCATCTCTCTCCCTTTCTCTCTCTCTCTCTCTCTCTTCTTAGATAAAAGAATTGGAGATGGATCTTGGAGTGCACAAGATATATATTTATGTGGAGAGGGGAGAGAGGGGGGGGGGGAAGGAGATAAAATTTTCTGTGATCGCGAAAGACTCTCACAGAGAGAGTGGAGAATCTCTGACTGGGTAAGAGCACCAGAGAGGCTGCATTCCTGGCGTGACTTATAGGAATAAAGCTTGAAAGGAAAGGATTGCGAAGAGATGCTCAAAGGGAGCTCTCGCGTTAAGCCTAGTAGTTACGGATAAATAAATACACACGCAAATGAAACTCTATGAGCTAAATACATGAGAAGGAAAGAGTCTGCAAGTGTATCTCAATGTTTGATAACAAATAATTCAATAAACAAAACGTATCAGCTTGAACAAAACGAGCAGAAGAGCCCGGAAAGTCCTGCGATCAAATTTCCCATCCCTGACGTACACCCTTGCAGATTTTTATGGGCCCATAAAGTTTAATGCCGATCCACAGTTCCTGCACCTGTTTCCGTGAGACCCCCCAGAATTTTTCTCCCAGGCACCCTTAAATAAGCATTTTTCGAACTTTTTTATTCCTTTTCTTCATTCTGTCTCTTCATATTTTTCAAACTTGCTTTGACTCCTAAAATTCGTGCGCAAAAAAAGAATTCGGACCTCCACTTTTTCTCAGTGAAAACCATGGCCCAAATTTTGTAAAGTTGGCGCCGCCACAACATTTTTTTGCTCTATTGAAATTTTTCTTACGCCAAAATTAAGAGCTTCTTAAGAGCTGTTTAAGTGTGCAAAAAAAGAATATTTCTCGAATAAATATTTCCGAGACGAGAAATACGAAATTCTCGTCTCGTCTCGTCTCGTCTCGTCTCGCTCGTCGGCATCACTACTAATTAATATAGCTTCCGGATCGTCCTCGTAAATGTCATGGAATTTTTCAAGTTTTGTATTTTCTGTAATTTCTCGTCGACGGGATATCCGTAAGTGTTCACCAAATATGAATTTGCCATGCGCACCCATCGCAGCAGTCCGTACGATCGATCAAGCGATTTATTGAAATTTGTATCAATGCGATACTTTTAAACGACACAATTACAAAGAGACTGTTGGCAAAACGGATTCTCATTTGGTTCTCCGACTCGTTTTACACCATCGTGAGTTCTCGAAACCGCAAGACTATCGATACAAGACAATATATATATATAAGAAATACGCAGGGCATGCGTTACTCGTGCGGTTACTTTCCCTGACACACATATTCTCGATCGAGCCAACACACGGCGTTAGGCTGCCTCGATTTACCGCAGATTGCAAAAGTGCATGTGCGTGTGCCGCACGTTCGTATTTTCGCGATCTTTGTATTCGTGTTTGCACGGACAAATGTGTAAACAGGAAGAAAGGATCGAGTGACAGAGTGCCTTGACCTTCCGGAGTGCGGATAAACGATAATTGGACATTTTTATCATTTTTTATGATTTTTTCCCAATCTGACAAAGTTGCCGACACTTAAGTGTATCTGAATAAATAAATAAACGCGAAAGACCTTGACTGCGTTGTTACATAAAATAGCAAACATCTCAGTCAGTTATTTCGTCGTTTTTTATCAAGATTGAAAAAAAAAAACAAACGTAACGACTATCGAAAAATTTTCGGGTGGAACGATCGAGAGAGGTTTGATGCTCGTCGTTACGTAAAATAGTGTGATTCATCGTGTATAATTGAAGTAAAAATACTTGAACGCTGCGAATGGAATTCCGAGTTCATCTTCGATGTAAGGAAGATGCTCATCGGGTTTAGAGGTATTTACGCACGTTGGCTTGTTGCGTGCCATGAAGATTGTACGATGAAGTACACGAGAAAGAAAGAGGCAAAGAGAAAGCGATAGAAATAGGAGAAAAGTGAGGGGCAGAGAGAGCGAGAGAGAGAGAGAGAGAGAGAGAGAGAGAGAGAGTTAGCAAAGAATAATTACACAGGAGTGAGAGGCAACGGTAAGCCCTTTCCCTTCTGCATAGAAGAGTGAAGAGTGTGTGTGTGTGTGTGTGTGTACGTTGAAGCCGACGATAACGATTTCTTCATGTAATATACTTGGTCTTGGAGAGAATAACACGCGGTGAGGTTTTGTGCATAAGCAAAAGTAACGATGAGAGTTCCTCCCACGAGTTTCCCCAACGAGCACGATAGAATCTGCCGCGATGTTATTTCTTTTTTTTTCCTTCTTCGTTATATACTGGTTGATAAATTTTTTTCATTAATCTCGACTCTCCAATAAAAATCTTTATTTCTCCACGAGTTTTATAAATCCTCTCGCTTTCTATCGGAAATATAAAGGAAGTCCGTATAGCTCATGTAATATACATGCATATATATATGTATAAGTCGTGAATGAATTTACTGATTACGAATACTTCGGATTCACGCACCGTCGATTCGAACGTTGTGTTCGGACGACCGATGTCTAATGGAGTTCGAGAGCAGGCCCGTAACCACTTTCCACACGTTACGATAGCAAACTGAATAAAAATAAAAACGCGAACGCTATTGAAGAATAAAGACGAAGAATATCGATTTCTAAAGTTATGACGACGAACGACGCGAGCCATGCATCGCAAACATTTTTATTGCGAAAGCAAAAGAAACAAAACGCAATAAAGTCGATGTCGACATTCGAAATCGCATTAACATAACACGAAACAATTAATTCCTGTGTCTAGTCGCGATCCTTTGAATATTTGTGCATTTTTTAATCCCATACACCAATTTTTTTTCAGACTCGCACTTCACAATGCCAAGGACACTGAGCCTTATGAAAATAGTGTGTCGTGAAAAACTGAATAGAAATTGAAAGATTGTGATAATTAAAGGAGCACGAGAGAAATTTTGAATTAGAAAATTATCCAGGAGTTGTTTCGCACTTTTTACGACGTAAATGACCATTCGACTTGAGTCTCTCTACGTACGTGCAAGATACCCGGAATAAGTAATAAATGTATGCGCCTAAGATGGTATTCTAATGCTCCGGGAGTTTCCTCCTCTCTCTCGTCCTCTTCTTCCTCCTACTCCTTTCATCCTCTCGCTTCCACTTCCTTCTCGTATCTCGCCTGCCTCGATCCGATAAATCGGGAATGCAAACAAGAGATCGTTATCTCGACTGGGTAGCGCTCTTCCGTTATCGTGGATATTACATCTGCCTATATATAAGTGGTGGATGGTCGATGTATATATATATGTATATAAAAGCGCGAGAGGGCCGTTGTGGCGCAACCCAGGAAAAGGGGGTAACGAGCCACGTTTTCTACCGCGTTATAAACTTCGATGAGTCTCTCCCTTCATTCTTCCCTCAGCTTTCTTCTCCACACAGCGCGGTAGACATTTCCTATCCAGCTTCCTATAAAATAACCTGCGAGCGATAGAGAGGCCGAAAAAAGAGCGCAAACAAACGGAAATGACAAAGATACAAACTGGGATTTTATTGTCATTGGATTAATTAATTAATCGAAAGATTCATGCTGCTCTTTATACACAGAGTTCGTTGTACTTTTTAGGGGCAGGACCGATGCGCCTGGAAAATTAGACCAAGTGGCAAAACCGAGGATATTATTTACTGATCGGATGCTCAACAATTTTTCGAAAACTACGTAGGGGCTTGCCCCTTTTGAAAATTGTAGAGGGCAAGATTGTTTAACTGTAAAAAATGATAAAATAAAAAAAAATGGAATTGTATTTCGCAGAAATGGCAATGGTGAATATTTACTAAGAGTGTGATTTATGGTTGATGGGTAAAAGGAAGTTACTAAATGAAATTTCGTCCCTGACGTCGGAGTGATTAATGAGAATATTTTGTTAATGGATTTTGTAGGCAATTCTTTTGGTTGAGCTTTCCATTGGGTGTTGGGATATTGGCAAAACCTCGGGCAAAACCTAAAAAACGAGAGAAAAAAAAAAGATAGAAGGAAGATTCCATTGACCCAGATTTTTTCGAGTCAAAAATTGATCGCGATTTTATGCGCGGAAGACAAGATCGAGGAATATTTCTCGGAAAGAGAAATCAAGATGATATTAATATTTTGAATGATGGTGGAAAAAAGCAGTATGCGGAATGAGAGAATGTCCGTTGCAGATAATTTCTGACTTCGTGTGTTTGGTAATGGATAAAAAATCGATATTTTTGAGTCTCAAATTATATATTCGCGTGAATGATCGTCGCCCTGCAGAATTGAAAGGCCACTGGGTCTATAAACCAGTCGAATAAACTGCAACGTTGAAATATTCGAATTCCAGGACTGGAAACAAATGCGTTGAAATAAAAAAAATGCATTTTTTCCGAGAATCAGTCTGTGAGTTCGTATTTTTAAAAAATCTCAGAAATTCGATCGTTCGAAATTTTTATGAATCGGATTGAATCATTCTAATCCCTCAAAAATATTAGCAACGCCACTCAAAACTCATTATTTCGGGGGCCCAAAAATAAACGAATTCGGAACAGCATTTTTTCCGAGAAATAAAAAATTGCACAAATCGTTTCGATCTTTGCGACGAGGCTCCTTGAAAAAAATCAAGAATTCTTGCCACACAAAGTTCGCATTCATAATGCGGATACATCCATTAATTTTCATTTTTTTACAGCTCAGACGATAAATATAGCGCATAATCTTTGATAAACGTTCTCTCTGGCTCAACCACCCTTTTCTGTATTTTTTCCTTTCTTTGGAATAAACAAAAAAAAAAAAATCAAAAGTAAAAGAGAAAGAGAGAAAACTCGTTGGTCGGATTGGATCGCTCATATTTTACGAATAATTGCCGCAACATCGATTCTCGAATCGTTTTTCTGCAGAGGAGCGCGCGTTTGGCTTTCCTCGGACACTTGTACGTAATTCACTCGAATGCAAATAATAAAGTCAACGTTAGTGAGCCCGTTGATCTTTTGCGTGAATTACGATCGACGAGGCTAACATTTTATTTTTTGAATTATTGCACATGTGTTCGACGACGATACCAAATGTACTCATTCCACGCAATTTTCCAATATCTTTTCGATGAAATATCGATTCCAAAAAAGTTCAAATATTCCCAAAACCCTTAATTCGATCGAAAAAAAATAAAAATAAAAGTAAAAAATTATCAACTTTCGATATTCCGTGATTGGTCATCGGAGGATCGACAATTATTGCGACACTGTAAAAAAATGTACAATATTTTTCCTCGTAAGTTAAAGGCAAAGAAAATACAAAAATCGAAAAATTCATGACACTCGGAACATTTGTGAACGTAAAATATAGCTTTGAGCATATTTCCAAACGATTTGACGAGGTGCATAGTTGACTGGATTATCTGCACGAGTATAATAGTTATCGGCAATGGCTGAGGATTAAAATAAGGCCAAGGCGTGGCTTGAGATGACAACGCGAGGAATTTATATGCTCGGAGTTCTTGAGCGATCGAGTACAGAGTTTCGATGCATACATAAACAAACACATATAAATATATATATCTATATGAATGAATAGATAAGAGCTAGCGTATAGAAATAATGTATATATCAGAGTCATGGGACTTTGCGCAATTAGGTAAATATCTAAGGCGTTCCATGGCAAAAACGAGGTGGAAATTCTTCGTCCATTTGCCTGAAGGATCATGGAGTTCGAGTTAAGAAATTACTATTACAAAGGGACTTTATTTAGAGTTCTTTTAAAATTTTGTATCAACGTTTTTGGCACCAAAACTAACAGTTTTCTCCTGTGAAGAAAAATTTTCTGTCGTTTAGAGTTTGAGATATTTAATTACCAATTTGTTTATTTTTCCCATCTAAACGCGTGTAAATTGAAGTCACGTTTCGTTAAAAAATTGCAAGAAAAAAAAAACAAAAGAAATGCGACTTCAATTTACACGCGTGTTTAGATGGAAAAAATAAAAAATTGGAAATTATAAATATCTCAAATTCTAAACGTCAGAAAATTTTTCTTCAAAGAAGAAAACTGTTAGTTTTGGTGCCAAGAAAGTTTGTACAAAATTTTGAAAGAATCCTAATAAATAAAGTCGTTTTGTGGCAGTAATACGTTGAGCAACGAACCACAATTTTATTTTACTAACTTTTACATTTTCTTCTCATTTGATTCTGCGACGTATTTCGACAAGAAAAATCTTTTTGTTCTGATCCTTTCGTGGGGTGTAACATTTATTTATCCGAATTTTATTGATTGATAATTAATCAATAACTTTCGTGAACTATTTAGTTGTTTGCAAAATTTCTTCATTTCAAATGACGAAGGAAAAAAGTTGGTAAATCATTATTGAAACTGATATTATTCAATCAAATCGATCTGTTCGAACTATTTTTACCCTTTTTTTTTTACTATTTGACGTTACGATAATAAATATTTCGTGAGAAGTGAGTCATCGATTCTTCGGAGCTTCTTATTGTCGATGCGGTAAGCAGAAAAAGAGACAAACGTCTAGGGACAATGAGAAGTCTGTGTGTCATATAGGTGCTGTTGGCAAAAAGGCTTAAAGGGAAAATAGCAGATAAATACACCTGTTCACACATGACGAACTCATGCGGCCATGAAACACTATCCATGGGCATAAAACCCATCCATACAAAATGTACAGGGTGTGCCTTAACTTGGAACCACGAAAATTTGTCTCAATGTCCAAAACCCCACGATTCCAAATTATTTCCTAATAGTTTTTCCTTCCATCATTGCGATTGAAGTGAAAAAAACATTTTCAAAACCATCAACAACGATTGGATGATTTTGGGAAAAGTCGAGAAAAGAAAACAAATGAATTTTGCAATTTTCTATCATTTTTCAACGTTGAAACATTCGGAAACACAAATTTAATCTAGAAGAGATTGAAAAAAACGACACTGTATAAATTGAGAGAAAAAAAGTGAACTTTTTTTTTTCATCGACTGAGGAAGCAGAATTTTAATTCAATTACGAGTTCCGAAAAAATTCGAGACGAAGAATGTTCGAAAAAGAATTTAAAAAAACGTAAAAATCTATTTTTAATAGTTTTTTTTTTCTCGTTGCAATAACTTCAGGAGTCTGGAGTGAATTGAATATAAATTATAACGTGGAGCACCCTGTACATGCTCGTTTGACTGCTCGAGCCTGCGAAGCCTCTATCTCTAAACGCATGTAAATGTTAAAAAAACGTAGAGTCACAAAAAAAGAGTAACGAGCAGTCTTGGAAACCAGTTCGTGTGTTCACCTAAAACAATAATTCATTAAATGAAAGGGGTCGATTAAGGATGACCTTGGGTGCTAAAAGCCAGAAAGTGCCTAAGCCGAAAATGGTGAAGACTTGGAAGCTTAAGAAAAAACACAAACAAAAAAGTAAACAAGAAGCAAAAAAAAAAACTCGTTCGACACGAGGAAAAACAATGACGAGTTGTGTGTGACAGAAATTTTCAAACTCGAAGCTCCAGGAGACTTTCGACGGCTCTTAAAAATGCTATAAAAAGTTCGAGTTTTATCAATTTTTACACGTGTTTTTGATACAAACAGCGAATAGAAATATACGAAATCAAAAATAAAAATAAAACTCGAAAAATGAGCATGATTCTTTCGGAATGGAGGCAAAGTGATTACTGAATGATTGCAAAATGATTTAAAGGAGAGAGAGAGAAAAAAGAATCGAGCATTCGTAGGTGAGTGGTTCGCGAACGTCGACTTCCGGGGCTATGACGAATATTGGATTATGCCGACTGCTACATTGTCGTTCTCAAACACAAATGGCCAGTGAGAAAGGTGTATTCGAGTGTCAGAAATGGCGAGAGTGATATAGGAGGATTGGGCAAACCATTAATGGTCACCGCAAGTGCCTCTTGAGCCTCGTAAGAAAAGCAGAGCGAGAGAGAGGGAGAGAGAGAGAGAGAGAGAGGACAAAAACCGCACAGGCACACACCACAGCTTCGAGATGACGAGGACGAAACTATACAGTCTACCTAATTGCCAGCGAGAGTGCACGACTATGATATGTATACAACGATAAACCACGAAAGGTTAACGCACTGTGTATTTTTCCTCGTGATATAATTTCTTTCATTTCAACCCTATAAACCCGCTGGTGAGATGATTTTTCTTCACGAATTAGGTAAAACTCGAGGCAGTTCGATCGAGTCGATAAAATGCAACGATATTTCTATCTTTTTACAGCAGAGCCAAAAATTTACAAACAATGTTTGTCTCCGATAATTTCAAAGTATTAGAGGGAGAGAGAGAGAAAGGTTGGAATGTTGTTTCATTGATAGAATGTCCCAGCGCGATTGTGCGCCACCGGGTAAATAGCGATAGATCACAAATATTTACACACACACACACACAAGAGTACAATAAATACCATAAATAAGTTACTATAAAAAGCGTAATACTTCGGTGAGATTTATAGTTTTGCCATATACATGCGTGGCTCGAATAATTGACCCGATTTCCCCTTCCAACCATGTTTCCCAAACACACCTTAAGAATGTGCACATACTGATGGCATCGAGAAAAAAGAATAGCCTTTGATGTTTACACTGTTCTCACCTCTCGTTATCGATTATCGAGCCGCAAATATTTCCTTCGACCGAATTGCGACGAGCGTTCAAATATCATGACAAGATTGACCCTCAAAAATATTCTGCGACAACTGAATTTTCCAATCAGAAATGTCCCTCGAGAAATGTTATTCTTGAAACTCCCCTTCGGGCTTTACGAAACCCCGTAAAATTGAGCAGCTCTGCAAATGTCTTGATATCGAGCTGCGAACTCAATCAATTAAGACTCGAATTATTTATAATAGCCAACCTCCGAAAGTCGAGAGCATACGTTGAGGAAAGCCGCTTAAAAAAAGGCGTATAAAAAATGCAGTGATGATCTCTCAATTTGAGAATTGTTAGTCGAAAGAAATGAAACACCTTGCGTGTTTAGAATCGAGAGAGTTATTAGTATTCCTTTTGCGGTGAATAGAGAGGGTAATCTCGATGAAATTCGAAAAGAATAACTGATACATTGAAAAGGCGTTGTAATTAGGGCGTGAGGCCTCTGTATCTCGTTCTCTCAGGCTTCACGTGTCAGCGAGCATCGCATTATTAAAGCCCACACGCTATGAAGCTCCGACAGACACACACACAAACGTAAGAACACATTAAGAAAGGTGTGGTGTGAAAAAAAAATACCATCATTACTTTTTTAATCGAGAAAACGAAATGAGAGTCGTGAAGAATTATTTCTCCAGCGTTGAACGCGAATAGATCGAGTTAATGGGTGCGTATCGTTGGATAGACGAACTACGTATGAATTTTTATGATTATGTTGTTTTTCGATGTAGTAAGGCGCATTCCCGGGAAAAGCGGACGGATAGAGAATGAGAGAGAGAAAGAGCGAGCGCGAGAGAGAGAGAGAGAGGAGAAAAGAGCGCGAATGCCTAATACGTATTTCTCGTTGCGCTGTGATTTTTTTATCCTTTCCGATTCGTTCGTACGGAGACTGCACCATGTCGAAATCTCCCTAACCCAGTCATCGGGACGACGGTCTTACTGTGTGCTGTTTTTTTTCTTCATTTATTTACTTTTTTTACCGCTCGTTGCCCGGAAAAGGCTAGAAAGTGCGTTTCTGACTCTCCTGCAGTGTGCTATGCTTTTGCGTTACTGTCTCGTTCGCCAGAGACGTCTCAATACACCTTTTCGGTAGACTCTCTCTGTTCACCTCCGTGTTTATGGTTTTTGGGTCGAATTTAATCGTAACAAAACAAAATGGTTTTTCGCACGCAAGTTTTTTGAATTTCATGAACTTCCGATTGATCGCGATGATGGAACAAAAGTTAAAAATCGGTTCTACTATTTTGCAAATGCTTTTTCGATTATTTAAACGGAAAAGCGTTTTTTCACAAATTAAGCTCGATTCGGTTTATTTTAATTCATGTTATGTCTTTCGCATCGATAACCACGTAACCGTGCAAAGTAAACTGTTGAAAAACAGTGTTTTCTTTCGGGTGTCTTCTAGGAATTTGCCAATTTGAAAAAAGTCATAAAAATAACGATGAGATTGTGTGAAACGTGAATAATGTGAAAAGATTTTTGTCGAGAGATTGTTTAGAAAGACTCGTGTTTACGAAAGTACAAAGGGAATGACCTTGGAATTTTTTCGCTATGCTCTTTCTCTGAGAAATATCGACGTCGAGTAAAATTACTGGGAATTTTTCTTGTTTCTTAGATTTAGTAGTTGCAAACAGAATTCGAGGAAATCGAGCTGGTGCTATATTTCCATCGTCGAATCGTCAGCAATTTTTGCACTGGTTTTTTCGTCGCGATTTTTAAAAGACGACACAAAAAAGTTTGAGCGGTTTTTGGATTTGAATTGACAATGAAATTCCGAGGAATGAGGAAATTAAAAATGAACAATGGGGGAATGGGCTTCGTAGGACAAAAACAATGTAAACATTGAAATGAAATGATAGTTCTGTTCAAACGTAATCGACACTTACCCGATAATCGAGCAGACTCCGGGTATTGTCGTTGCTCCCTTTCCCACGGGTCCGCCGATATTTCAATCCGACACAGCACGAGCGCGTTTACAAAGAAAGAGAAAGAGAAAGAGCGGGAGAGAGAAAGAGAAAAGGTAAAGAATAGAAACAGGGGGTTAAGTCTTGCAGAGAGCTCGAGGGGTCACTGGGATAGTTGGTTTGGAAGTTGAAAAAGGTCCACTCGTGACAGGCGAATAACAAAACACTTCACTCACAAAATCAATTACAGGATAAACAAAAAGCCGTCAAATCACGACGAAGGAGTCTAATTCGAATAAATAAAACCATGGATTCAGAGTGACGTAAACCAGCGAACACAGCAGGTAGATAAAAAAAAACCGCGGAGTGCTTTTTACAAGATTACGATTACGAATAGTATTTTACGGTTATTTGTTTAGTTCACTCGCGCACCGTGTGAAGCGCGCGAAATTCGAACGATAGGAAACCCGGTGCGAATGACGAAAAACAGTAGCGTACGTGGAAATCGCTGGAACGTATGAAAATTTCACGAAGACACAATTTATTCGAGCCAAACACTTTTTGTGTTTACATTCCGGGTTTGGAAGTAAAAATAACCGAACGGGAAATACAGAGCGTTTTGGAACGCTCTTCACAGACCGACGCTATAATACTATCTACGACGATGTCTCGAAGGCAAGTGCGCAAGACACCCGCGGGTCTAGTAAGTTGAAGAGAGAGGGAAGCGAGCGGCCACGGTGGCGAAGTCGGCGCGCTCCCCCCCCCCACTCCTTTTTCTTCTCCCACTCCATCGCTACTTGCGCTTGCTCCGACCTGTGCCGGCTTAGCGTCGTTCGTCGTTTCTCCTTCTCTCAGTCGCACCAGGCTTGCCTCCGGGCTGGCCTGGCGGTACGGAGAGCGACATAGCGTGCAGCGTGCATAACGCGGCAAGGTAAAAGGCAAGGAAGCCGCGAGAGACACACGCGAAGAAATCTACGGGAGACCACCGTGGGCAACATCATTCCCTCATAACCTCTTCGTCTCGCGTACCAAACGTTTCTTCTTCTTCTTCAACGACGACTACCACCACTTCCGGTCTCTCGGATTTTCTCGAACTCCCAGCCGTTTATTTACGATCTAAACCTCTTGGACTCGGCGCTTTTTTTTTCCTTTTATTTTCTGTTTCTTCTCTTTCAATCCTCGTTCGCCCGCTCTTAAATAGGGAAAGCTCATCTGAGCGTAGACAATGAATGGAAATGGAGAAATTAACGACGTTTCCGGTTAACCTCACTCTCCTCACTTCGTGTTTTTTTTTGTTTTTGTCGTTTTTATCGCCACGCTGGAGAATCGTCTAACTCGTCTTTCGAACTGATTTTAATATTCTTAGAAATTCCACCTGCGAACACCGCACATTTTACGAATAAAAATATTAATTTTTTTTAAATTTTATATTCACAAGAGAACCGAAATTATTTTGAATTTTTGAAAAATATTCAGCACGGAAACAAACGACTACCGTACGTCGTGACTATACCTATATCGTCACTGTTTCGTCGCTTTTATTTACCCACGTGACAATTCCCTTTTTCTCATTTTTTATTCCTTTTCGTCGTTACTTCACGGTATTTTTTTTTTTCTCATCATGTTTCCTCTTCCTTCTCTCTCGGTCTACGGGGTGAACTCATCAACACGCCACGAGAATAACGACAAGAACGGAACGGATCGAGAGTTGATTGCACTCGTAGCTTCTGTTCTTTCGGCTACTCGGACGATCCAGAATGATCACTTGACCGGTTGGGTGCACCGGCAAAATATTCTAAACGCCTTCTTGTTATTATTTCTCCCTCTCTCTCTTCTCGATTCTCGGTCACAATAGAAAATCTAATTACAGATCGACACAAAATTAAATGAAATAAAGAACAAAATGAGCACAAAATAAAGAACCGGATGCTTTTTCTATGCGATCTTCTCCTTTCCCTTTGACGATTGCGTAGACACGCGTAATAACGCTATGAGGATTGGCAATAAGGACGAGAACGTTTGCCCAAGAAAATCTCCTGCTGTCTCGAATCCTTCGCACGTTCGATGAAACCTCGTCGGCTCTCTTATAAATTCCTTGCAAATGCACTAATGCTCTTCCCTGCCTCTCTCTCTTTTTCATCCTTGAATCTCTCGCAGTGCGGTGAAGAATAACATTATTATTACAACTGACCCACCAGAACGAATCAGAGATAACTCAATCTCGCACACTTTCCATCGAGATGAGCTGCACGACCGACGTTTCTCTTCGCAATACCAATTTCCTGCCTAATTACTAACAATATTTGTCACTCAGAAGCTAATGTCATTTTTATGCATTTCTTTATCGTAACTATTTTATCTCGCTATTATTATTCCAAACCAAATGTTTTTCTCGTCGTTTTTGTTACTTGGTCCAGATCAGGCTTTTTTTCTCTGCGAATAATTAAACTTTTTATTAATTATCATTTTAGAAATTTTTATGGCGTTCGATGTTTTAGTAAAAAAAAAACACTGAACAATAAAATTTGAAAATTGAGTACTTTTTGATTTTTCTTACCCCTCCAAGTTATCATGATTCCGTACGATTTCTTTGGGTTTCAAATAAACTATTTTTTACGATTAGTAATAAGCACGTGACTGCAAAGTTTTATGAACAAGATAAAAATTGATTTGCGGTCTTTTCGAAAATCTGATGCGACATGAGTCGATTGCAAAAAAAAAAATGCTTTCTCGAATCAATGCAGAATCACGTGAAAGTATCTTGGTCGTGTCACTACATCAGTGTGAAACTTTCCAAAGCGTATGTGCAACATTGAGGAACTGGTTGGAGGACGAAAAGCGCGAAAAAAGCGGAGAAAAGTAAAAGAAATATTAGAAGCGAATCTCGATTGTTGCAGCTTTCACAAAACTCTTAGAGTCGAACTCGTAATTATAATGATTCCCTTATCCGTCATGTCGAATCGAGGCAATGGCTGAGAGAGGAAAAAACATCACGGGAGGACCCATGGATCTTTTAGGAAAAGAAAAACATCCAAACTTTTTTTTCTATTTTTATCAGATCGTTGATTGACCTTCATTCGTATCGATTTTTAAATTATAGTTTTTCTTTGCTTCAATTTATATACACGTGGCTACGAAACCTAAAATAATTATTTATGCGGCGGCCAGGTCCACTGGTGCGGCGGAGCTGTTTCCTGCGCCGGCTCCCAAGGCTTCCAGGTCACCATGTTCCGAGCAAGAATCAATTCGTTCTCCGCTTGCACTATCAACTCTTCTATCTGACCGCAAGATATTTTTTTCTCAACTTCCGCGATATTCGGGGTCTGCAACAAATACGTTAATTCACAATTCAGCCTCCGATAATTTTGCACAAATAATTAATACTTTTCTAGTTTCATATTCGTTTTTATTTCATATGCGGGAAAAAATGGTCAATAGTTGTACAAAATGGGTGGAATTTTTCATATTTCGACTTGGAATCCAGAAAATCTGCTGCCGATAAAAGTAGCGGGCGAGTGAAATTTTCTTCGTTATTGAAACAGAAACTCTTGACATTGAAAAATGGAGATTTGGATTCGGAATTATGGAAATTGTAGAAAAACTGGCAAAAATTGTTTTTGACTGATTTTTTTTTATTTGATTTTTAGAGTATTGAACTTTTTACGAAGAGTAATTTTTGACTTACCGTTTTGATGATACTTTCGCGTTCCTTGATGAGTTTTTCAGTGTGAATTCTGTACGGAAAATCGGTGGGGAATTTCTGGAGGGTACGAAGGATTTTACCGTATAGAATTGTGAGATTGTAATGCGGTGTTTTCGATACGACTAATCCTGTCAATCCAGTAGTCTAGCACGACAGAAAAAAGGGGGAAAGATTATTTTTTGATGATGTAGGAAGCTAAAAATCCGCGAGTGTCAAAATTTTCGTGATTTTTGAGGTTATGTTCGATTTTGTAGAAAAAAAAATTTGTGTTTTCGTTACATAACCAATGAAAATCAACAAAACTCAAACTTTAATGTAAACGAATTAGGGAAAAGAATGGAAACCTTTTTCAAAACTCCTGCCATTGTGGCTTTCGCGATCGAAAGAATCCTCCGAACTGATGGCGCAAAAACAACCCTTTCGAATAAAAAAAACCTCGGTGCAACCTCGAATCGTCCAATAATGTTCTCGTGTCGTATTTTGGTTTTTATTGGCCAACGATAATGCACTTGACGGATTTTCTAGTACGCACGATCGATACGAAAGTCGCCACAAGCTGGACGACTGCAGCGATTCCCGTGTGGGTGGCGGATGCCTCAACTAACTTTCAAAATTACCGTTAGCAAGAATAGCAAGCGTCTAGTCTCCATGCTGTCTTCAAGCTAGCATGACGTCTTTTTGTATCACGACCGGGTAGTTGGAACGGGAGACTGCAGCTTCGCGGGTCTCTATCGTCAACTTCTGCCGAAGAAGCTTCTTTTTATGGTTAAATGTACGAATTAAACATTGTTGCGATAAGTTTTTGAACAAAGATTCCAGTTTTCATGATTTTGCTCAAGGTTAGCGACCTTTTGGTTTCGCCCACTATGGAATGCATTTATTCGACGAATTTACAGGAAATTGTCATTATCCTTGGAAAAACTAATTGTAAAGGAGAATTTTAAGATTCATCGTTACTGCGCATGGAAATTTTAGGTTTTCAAAAGTAACGCTATGAATTACAGGAGGCATAACTTTTGCATAATGTATCGAGCTTTTCGTACTGCCGATACATCGGAGCCCACTAGTTTGCCGGAGAAAAGAGTCATGCTGTTTTTCTTGGGAAACTCCGTTAAAATCCGTATTTTCAGGATTTTCAAACTCAAATTCAGAATTAACGAATGAGATTCAAAATCCGAATGGGTATAAAAAATTTCGAATGGCGTGGGTTGAAAATTTTCAGTTTTCTCCCCCTCACCTTTCTTGTTGTTGAGACTGAAAATCCCAACCAAGTCAGAAGTTTCTATACGAAGTAATATCTTTCTGAGCATCGATTCACGCAATGAGCGACATTTTCATAAAATAATTCGAAATTTCGTTTTTTTTGTAATCTACGTACTAAAAGAACTTGTTATTCGAAATTGACTGGTCGTATTCGGAAACAAAATGGCTTCCGCGAGTGCATCGAAATTTTGCGAAAATTAACGTACGCGAAGTGATCGTGACATAAACAAATCGTAAATCGAAATATTTTCTCACGATATATCGTTGTTATCGTTCTTTTTGTGTCGGGAGTGAAAAATTCGTGAGTAAATGCCGACAATTGCGAAAATGTGCCCGAGGACGTTTCTTCAAGGTCATGCAAATTTGAAAACACGTGAACGCCGTTAAAGTGTAATGTTTTTGTTGTTTTGTTTATTATTGCGAAAACGAAAAGTTTTTATCGGTTGGACTTGGCGACACGCTCAAGTTCATCCTTCTTTTTGATCGCGTAAGAGTTCGATGAACCTTTGGCCGCGTTGATGAGCTCGTCCGCAAGACACTCGGCGATTGTTTTGATGTTGCGGAAAGCGGCTTCGCGCGCTCCCGTGCACAATAACCAAATAGCTTGGTTGACGCGACGGAGTGGCGACACGTCGACCGCTTGACGACGAACTGTACCCGCACGACCGATACGGGTCGAATCTTCACGCGGTCCGGAGTTGATGATAGCCGTGACCAAAATCTGCAACAAAAAACGACGAATCCGTATAAACAACATAATTCGGTAAGTTTCAACAATTTCTCATAATTAAAAATTCCAATCTATCTCCAAACCAGAAATCGAAAAATTTTCGTCCATTTCTCGCAAAAATTCGATCGCAACATGAAAAAAATTAAAAAATTCTTGAGCCAAAATTACGATCGACTTATTGCCACTACTTCAATACTTTTTGGCCAATTCCAACGACCGATTTGAAAATTTATGGAAAATTATCCGCAAAGTTACAATTCAAACGAATCGAGTGTTCCGGGCTGCGGAAGTCGAGTGAATTACATCTCCAAAAACAAAGAAAAGTTTAGTCACGATAGCAAATTTTGATAATCCAGAAAATACAGCATAACAGTTGCTTCACTTTTGTTCAAGCAAAGATTTACGGCAAGATAGACAAAGTAATGCGCGGATTTTTAGACACAACGGCAAGAATGAACAATCGACGAAATAGAAAAAGTGGAATTACCTGTAGGGGATTTTCGCCGGTGAGCAAATGAATGATTTCAAAAGCGTGTTTGACGATCCTGACGGCCATGAGTTTTTTGCCGTTGTTGCGTCCGTGCATCATGAGCGAATTGGTAAGACGCTCGACGATGGGGCATTGGGCTTTGCGGAATCGTTTGGCGGCGTAGCGTCCAGCCGAATGAGGCAAATACTTGGCATTTTTCTCTTTGACCGCGATATAGTCCTGGAGAGACATGTCCCCGACTTGTACATCCTCGCAGTTCCACCGTCCGAATAATTTAATCTCCGGAAGTTCCGCGGACAGCGCAATGGGCGTTGTGTCTATGTTGCTGATCACCACATCGTCAAATGTTTCTTCCGCCATGGTTTACCTGTGCTCACGAAAAAGAAAAAAGTTTAATGAATTTGCAGGTTAAAATTGGATTTTCAATTAACAATTTAATTCTAAATAGCTCTATTTTTTCGATGATGATTACTTTGGTCGAGGGTAATGAAATATTTCAACAATCAATTCGAGGTGCACTGTTGGGGATCGGGACAAAGCTAGAGACAAGAAATTGTGGTTAGTTCCCGTTTCGATCACTTCCAAATCGCGAATCGTAATTAAAGTTGCGAAGTATTGGAGGATCGTCACTTTCACTGAAAACTATTTTGAGAGCCGTCCCCCGGATTGGGAAATAAGGAATCGACGTTATTTGAGCGTTACAAAAGGAAATAACAACGGAAAAAACATGTGGCCATGCGGGGAACACACATGTGTGTTGCTCTAGAGCTAACGACTCCAATAGCACGAACTAACCCGTAAATATCCTATTGTCGGGACACTTTTTAATCGCTAAAATTTAAGCAACACCTTAGAACACTAACCGACGCTCAAACGATGCTTTTTTTCAATCGTACGACCTTTATTTCTTACCCTATAATGTAAGCTCACGTCTTCGTCGGAACAAGCGTGAACAGGAAAAGGCCATGACAGTCCGGCCAATCCATCCTGTAATAACCGGAATTTCGAAAATTCCGAGTCAAATCAATCACTTATTTTACAATATTGACCTCTCACAGGCTCGTTCGAATCGATTCGACCACTTTTTATTGTTAATTTTAAAAAATCCATTATTCTGCAGTCGAATTTTGTATTCTTTTTCAATTATTTTCATTATTTAGTTGTTTTTTTGTCTCGAGACTTCGAAAATCTCGAGATTCGATTGGTCATTTCCGTTGTCACTTTCCGCTCCTCGTTTCTTCACACCCCAATAATTTTGTTAGAGAACAATATTCAAAAATCGTCATCGAACCACAATAATTTTCTTTTGTAAATTGAAAAATGCATTTCGCCTCGAAAACCAAAGTTGACAATAAAAATATCAACCTCAAAAATCGGTAATGAAGAACGCGAGAATATCGACCGAGTCTTTCGGAGCTGACACTGTTTTGCAGTTACCATCGGCTGCTCCAACGCTTTTTTACGTGCACACCGCTGCACGAATCACCTCCACGGAGTTAGCCCCCTCAAGTTGACGAAATCAGTTTTTTTTTTATAAATCTCTTGGGGGTCGTTCAGTGGTTTATGGTGGCGCAATTGAACCGTTCAGCGATCAACGAACTAAAAAAAAATAATAATTTTTCAATTTAGCACCTGAGTTAGCTTCCTCAAATTGATAATATGGATTTTTTTTTTACAAATCTCTCGGGGGTTGTTCAGTGGTTTATGGTGGCCGAAATCACCATTTGAAGAGAAAAAAAACAATTTCAACCCCGTGATGCCGAGTTTCCATGACAAGTTTTCGTAGATGTAGCAATTTTGAGTGATGGAGAAGGTCTCCCTGCCTGTCCTCGCGAAGAGTTCTAGTCGTTTGCGTTTCTGGAAAAATTTTGACCCACCATTTTCGGAAAAAAATAAGTAGAACTACTCGTAGATTCAATAGAATAGACTCAACCGAAAAAAGTTTCGGTTGAGTAATATCAATCATGACACAATCATTTATCTTTATTTTTCACTTTACAATTTTTGTTATAATTAAACAGGTACATCCTTTGCTTTGTCGGTTTCTCTGCATGATTGACCAAGAGCGAGTATACTTGGAAAGAAAAAGATATTTTGTCAAAATTTATCAATCTTCCTTTTTACAGAGTTAGTTTTGTACGCAATTTCCACGACAAAAAAATGCCATTTATTTCGGAGCAAAATTTTTCACGCACAAACGATTAGTTTTTGAAAAAATAAGAAAAACCAAAAATGGGGGTTTCAGTTTGGGTAGGTGCGCATATGCACAGCGCAGACAAGAAGTGCTCGGCAATTAGGGGAAGTCGCGCATTCTAATCGATTTTAAAATTGTTTTTTTCGAAAAAATCCTTGAGGGCTGAACGTTTTAATTGCGTCACCATGAACCACTGAACGACCCCCAAGAAATTTGAAGAAAAAAAAAAAATATTGTCAATTTGAGGGGGCTATCTCAGTGGAGGTGCATGAATCGTTACTTTGCCGGTAATGTAGAAGATTTTAATGCCGATCAACCGCTAGTCTCGTCCGGGTTACCAGTCAACGGCGCTACTGTCTCGCCATTCTCAGTTCATTCTGTTGTGTTATTATCCAACGCACTCGTCACTCCGTCTACTATTACTATTATTGTTTCAACACTTTGCCGGCTTGGCGGCACGTT
This sequence comes from Hyposoter dolosus, assembly GCA_963921915.1. NCBI lineage: Eukaryota > Metazoa > Arthropoda > Insecta > Hymenoptera > Ichneumonidae > Hyposoter > Hyposoter dolosus. Next base: position 11,370,751 of record OY998136.1, on the reverse strand, counting down.
GTGTCCCGAGTTGCTCGTCACCAGTAACGGCTGCTTTGAATTAACTTGCTCAAGTTAACTATATATTGATTTTTCTTCTTAAAAATCTCCCGGAGATCGTGGACCGGTGTTTGGGGTCGCAGTTGGATCGTTCAGGGCTCTACGAAAGAAGAAAAAAAACTTTTTCATCTTCCCAATCGTCGCCTTTGTATATGAAGTGTATTTTTTTTTCTCCAATAATCACTCGAGGCTCGTTCAGTGGCGCACGGTGTCGCGACTCGATCGCCTCACCCCTCTGCCATATTTTTCACATTGAATTTCTGTTTGCCAATCGTTCATTGGGTTTTCGCGCGATTCTCCACTCGCGGGATCCGGACGAATGACCTTGACCTTGATTCGTCCGGACACTGTCACTTCACCATCCGCAAACAAAGAATAAAAAAAACTTCCATATTTCATTTCGAGGGGAAAAAATCGCGCATTTCGATGTTTGCCCACAATGTGAATTGTGTAAAAGCAAACTTGGGCATCGTGTCGTTATTGATCATTGCTTTACATCTCGATGTTTTACTTGCTGGGCTGGTAACTTCGAAGAAAATATCGATTGATATAGTTCGAACAAGTGCATATCCGGTGAACGTAGGATGGAAAACTTTCGTCTAATTGTTATGAATCAATTACGTAATTGTGTACTTTTAAATTCTCGTCCTCGACAGCTCCCACAGTTTCACTTTATAAGGCAGAATCGACATTGATTGTAGCAAAAACAATAATGCTAAAGCCTTGAAGAAAAATGAAGTATCGATTAAGAACAATTGCGAAAGGACAAGAGACCTGTAAATTTTTTACCGAGGCTCTCGTTGGTTCGGCCAACCGGGTCCCCTAACATTCAGTACCTTACTTCCACACAGTCGGTCCGCCGGACCAACAATTTTCATCGTTCCATAGCGCGAGAACCAATGGGAGGATTCAGATTCAATTATAGTGAAATCGATACGCCAAATTTCCACCAATTTGGAGAATCGATCGACGAAATAGAAATGCTGTTTCGTAAAAAGTTATTAACAATTATAAAAAAACGAGAAAAAGTTAAAATCTCGCGCTCGACGAAAATAATGCTCAATGTTTTTTTTTCGTAATAAAGCAGAAATGCGCAATCGTCTCATTCCTCGAGCGGGTCTTTAAGACCCTTTGGAAAATTTTTCGATTTTCGAAAAACGAGTATATGGCAAGAAAAATTGAATTTCACTTCGACTAAAGAAGAATTCTTGGTCATTCGTCAGATAAACGATTTTCGCATGCACTCGATAAGCGAGTGCACGATCCGAAGATCGTAGTTTGAAATGAGCGGTCGAGGGGCTGCAAGCTCGTCGTGGTCTTGGCGCCGCGACAGAGTTGGTGTGTTGACGGTTTGCCGGGCAGTCGCCGTATAAAGCTGTGGCAGGGAGACGAGTGGCAAAAACGATTGCGGAGGAGGAGAGGTAAAACGGCGACGGCGCTCAGTAGCGCGCCCGCGCTTTGGTACTCGGCGAGGACCGCGGGACGCGAAGGCAAGAGCAGGGGGGAGCGGAGGGCTGAAAGCGCGCTATCAGCGGGGGCGGACAAGCGCCAAGCGGCGGCAGCTCGATCTCGTCAGTCGACGTCAAGCCGTCGCGGACGCTTGCGTTAATCGAGCACGCGGGTCGACGTGCTTCATTTTTCCCATTCAAACGCGATAGCGAGAGAGAAAAAGCACACACACACACATTATTATTATTATTGTACGCGCACGCGTCTTTCAAGCCGTGCAATAAAAACAGACCGGTTCGCTTTTCGTAAATAAACACGCGGAATAAAGCCATCGGAGTCGCGACATTTTTTTCTACACTTGTTTGAGCGCCACCTGTTCGCACGTTATACGATTTCGATGAATATATACACATCTCTCTGTACTCGCCAAAACATCGTTTACACGTTTTTATCCTCGTTCCTCATCAGGTCTTACAATTAGTGTCAAACGATCCCACGCTAAATTCGATATTTTCACAAAATTCATCACTTTCCTTTCGCGCGGGAGTCTCAATGAAACGTCCACTATTTTCATGAAGTTTTATTTCGATACGGTGGCCATTTTGGACTAAAAATCGTCTCGATCTGTTACCGAGCGTCGCCGAAAAACATTCTCACACTCTCAGACGTTTCTCACCACGCGAACCTATGCAAAGACGTTCCATGAAGTTCTGCTGACAATAATATACGATATTCCCATATTTACGGCACCTTATACCTTCATGTTTAGAAATGTATTTGTTACCCAAGTGCTTTCTCGTTAACGCTACACGAGGCGACAAGTATTCCGAATACGAGAACACCCGATGAGACTTTGATCAGCAAGTGTCTCTAGCAACCACTTCCCACCCTCCGTTCTCCCGTTCTTGGCCCTGTTATCACGTGTCAAGGAAAGATCGTGTAATCGTGTCTTCAACCTTCGCGTCTCTCATCCCAAACTCCGAGACTCTGAGCTTCGTGCTCTTGGTGTTTTGTGCTGGTGCTGTCAATGTATATTCACATATATACTCATATGTATTTGTACACATTGAGCGTATACGTCCGTTGATCGTAAAAAGCCTCCTTAACGGCTTGCAAGTCAAAGGATCGGTGTTGTCATTAGTTTTAAGTGAGAGGTGTGCTACGATTCCTTGGATTATGAGATTCGGGTAGGTACAATTTTTCCTCAAACTTTTTACTCCGTGCTCAAGCTTATTTTTTCGTCTCGGTCATTCGTTGCGAAACGAGGAACCGAGTTGTGCATTCCGATTCGTCCAAATCCTCCGTACATTCAAACTCACGATTCCTGAAAGTCCTCTCGCGCTTACGCTGACCGAAAAATCGTTTTTATAATTCATCGATTTTCTTGGTTTCTCTTATTCCGGCGATCTGGCGAATTATAAATTTTTAATGTCCCATTATTCCATACAGTACGTTCCACTGACTGAAATAATTCACGCTCCCTGAAAAAAATGTATTCCTGGAAATTATTTTGAACCGGATTCTCGATGTCCAGGCCGTTTTTTCGATTTTTTTAGAGTTCGTACAGCCGAGACATTATTGATCCTGTTTGGGGCACCGGGGAGAAGAAAAATTCGTTGGAAAGATCGATTTTTTAGTTGAATAACGAAAACTCAATATTTTGGGATAAACACTTGATCGATGTTCGGTGGCAAATAAAGATGGAAATAACACAATCGACGTTTTATTGTCAAACGCTTGTCACAAAGTTGAAGCGACGTTTTTTTTCTTCTCTCATTATTGATAAGCCTTATTCATTATGATATACGAAATGTGTCGGAATTTGCATATCACGCTTTTCGGAAAATAATACGCGTTCGGGAGATACAACGACACGTGACAGCGCGTCTGGAACAAAGCGAGATTCGCACGTTGTCGTTGTCGACGTCGTCGTTATGTGTGTTTATTATGTATGCGCTATTTCCTTTGTCAGATGTAATTGGACGGTGCGAGAATGGGAGGCACTTGATGATAGTGATGGATCATCACAAAAGTATTTTTTTTTTTTTTCACACACACGTGCTTATTCGTGTAGGTATGAGGGAGATTTCAATTGTGGAATGAATAGGAACGAATGTGTTTGTGGGTTTCGGTATTTAGTAAATGATTCCATTTTAAAAAATTCAACGAAGTTTTTGTGGCAAATACTCATTTCCATAGACAACGCAGCGTACTTATCATTGCGACGGTTGTTTTTTTGAAAACACTCGTAAAGTAACATTTCGAAACTCGAATTCATTGAGCGAAGTAAATTCCAAAGAATTTTCTTTTTTTTTTAACTTCTCAATGTTACGGCTCGTTACTTTGTTTTCTAATTATTTTAGAATGCACCCGATTTCGAATCTCCGATTCTGAAGCCTCAATAAACTGAAATGCTCGTTATCGCAATGGCGAGGATGTAATTGATTGAAAGTCAAGCTTGATTCGTGAAAAAACTACGTGCGTGTCTGCGTGCACGCGTGCGCAGTTGATCCGTTTCGTAATATTCAAATAAATAGTTAACTTTTTTTTTTACGCGTTTCTATTACTTTGGTAAGCTTTGGATTTCGTGGTTGTCTTGTTTTCGGGCTGATGTCGCGTGGAAATAATATTTTCCCCTCAATCGCGACGCTGAATTGAATTTTGTCAATTTTTCGCTAACATGATTTATTCACTCTCGCGGTGGCTCAATTTGCACACGAGTCTCGGCCAATTACTTGGTCCGCGTAGTGATATTTGTCACTATATAGACCCGCGGCGTCCACGTCGTTGGCCACCCTCCAGTTTGTTGTTCTCGTCTTCGTCCCCGTGTCCGTCAGCAACGAACTTTCCATCATATCTGTCAACGAGTTCTCTTCCGTCTCGAATGGTCATCGCCATCGCCATCGCTTTCCTGCCTGCGCAGTAAGCGAGTCAAATGATTTTTCCTCCAAATATTCTCATTATCATTCGCTTCAGTTACATCCAGCGGTGTCTAGCTGCTGTCGATGCTCCAACTGACGCTGCAGCAGAAATTAATGCGTGCAACATGTGCAACGAAAAAATTAGATCGCGCGTAAAGTTGCCGCACTCATCACGAAATTGACTGTATTTCACACTCGCTTTCGTGTGCGGTTACAGCTCTCGTGTTCGTGCGAATTGCACCATGAACCTTCGCGGCAACTCGGCTCATGCGGTAACTGCTTCACGCGCCAAGAAATTTTCTGTTATCTGCACTTGTAGCATAAATTACTATTGTGCGTGACAAGTGCGGCGAACAACGGATTACGTCGCCCGTGAAGTTGCCGTATCAATTGGAGCTTCTCCTTCCCTTTTCCCTCGATATTCGCGTGAATAATTCGTAATTAGAGCCACAGTGGAATGCACCAACTTACGGGACATCGAATTTCTTATTTTTTGGCCATTTCACGTTCATGCGGATGCAGAAATCCAATGGACATGGTATATGGACGATGTCCGGTGTTAATGGGCGCGAGTTGGTACGTATACGATTACTCAAAAGGCGCAGTGCATGGAAAACAGCGGAAAAGTTCGCTTGAAATGAGGGAATTTAGTGAAACGAACTGCTGGAAAAATATCGAGAACGTATCGCGGAGGATCCCAACTGTATATGATATTTTGCTAAAAACTGGGGTCGAATAATATATTTCCAGAGCCTCAATCCGGCTATAATTAGCGTCAATATCCGAGTAACGCGGCTGAACCAGATGTCGAGAAATTGTCACCTGTTACATCGTATGCCACACTCTTTCAGCCCTCTTGCGAAATCCCACGGAGCAGATAGCCTCCGAATATTTATGAGAAAAAAATTAGAAGGCGGTCTTCCAAGACCCACGGGAATTTCTACCATTAATTTTTATCGAGCATTCCGGGATCCGTCGAAAAATAGAATTTTATTCAATCGTTCGATCACTCGTGCCAAATGTTTCGTACAAATAACGAGTAGAAATTAAATTTCAACTTTATCGTATAAATCGAAAAACGATAATCCACGACGCTTTTGACCAAATAACGAGCGGGATTTGTGGCAAACACGAGAGAATGCTCGCTTTTTAAAACGAAAAATAATTCGGTCTCTAAATCGTTTGTTTTTTGAGGTTGAAAAGTTTCGACTGTTTTTGCGGTATTAATAATTTGAAAAAAGTACTCGGAAGATAATTATTAAGGTGCATGAAACTTCTGGTGTGTTTTTTGTAAACGTCGCAAGCTGCGAACGATAAGAGCTTTCGAAAGATCGTCGAGTCTGAGTTTCCGTTCGAAAAACACTCGGCTCAGCATAATTCTCGTTTTAATCCGAAAATTGCGAGCGATAAAAATCTATTTTTTTCTTCTTCGGAGAGTAGAAAAAGTACGACGTGTCAACTCGCAGAAGACATTCAGCGTAGTTCAGGGAAATTCGATATTATCTCGACAGTTTTCGTTTTTTTATTTCACTTGTAATTTTTTTTTATGCCCACCGTCGAGAGTCGACGACCGCTCGAGTATATATATATAGTCAAAGATGACGCGAGACGGATGGATGAAGCTGTAGAGACCTGGCGGATCGCAGGAGAGAAAAATTCATTCTTACACTCATTTGACAAGCATCGTCGTCGTCTCGTCTCATTATTTTTGAACTTTTGAATCGGCAATGGACATGGAAAAACTAAGAATTTTTGCACTTCCGTCAGCAGTTACGGAAAAAAATAAAAGCTCAAAAAATAAAAAGAGAGAACAGAGTCTTGCAGATCTCGCCGCGAGCGGTGTAGAGCATGAATGACGCCCAAAGAGAAATTGGAGAGAAAGAATAGATGGATAATAATAGATGCGAACGAACGAGTTAATGCTCGGTTCACCAAACTGCCGTCGACATTTAGTACATCCTCGGCTTACGGCGGTATATCGTTCCGGGATGTCAACGTTTTTTAGAACACTACCGTCGTGAACTTTCCGTCACTCGCGTCATACACGAGCGCGAGACTCTGAAATATAATGAGGAAATGATAAGAAAATTAAGGAGCCAACAATCAAAAGTCTTGAGAAAAAAAAACATCGTTTCTGTCATTAACTTTCTTGTAAAAAAAAAAAAAAAAAGTCCATATTTTTGTATAAGTAACGGAATCGTTGATGGAAATTTAGGACCGAGTCACCGTTTCGTGCCGTGAACTTTGGCTCGCTTTCTTGAGCGTTTCTAGATTTGCTTCACTGTGAAAAGAGATTTGTTGATTCAACAAAGCCAGAGCGAACGAAATCCATTTTGTAAATTTAGACAAAACATTTTGTTTATTTGACAAAATCGCCACATTGACTAAAGATGGTAATAAGGCGGTGAGCGCTTATGTAGTTGAGGCAATAACTTTTGTTTCGTCAAATTTACAAAATGGATTTCATTCGCCCTGGCTTTGTTGAATCAACAAATTTCTTTTCTCAGTGTTTCATTAGTTTTCCTCATGTCCAACATTTGGTGAAAAAAGTACGTTGAATGTGACAGTCAATTACGCATCAAGTTCCCGTTGATTAAGCGCACGTGCTTTACGAAGGAATTTAGAAAGTTTTGAAGTCAGTAATTACTTGAACGTAGAACAAAATGACCTGCAGAAAATTTGTCGTCGACATGTGACGATTTCTGAAATTTAAATGAAACGTATAATCGGAACCTTTTGAAAAACGTAAGTTTTGAAAATCGTTACATTTGCCAGCTTGCTCAATGAACCGAGGAGATTGAGATTTGGTATTCAAAGTTTTGAAATTCTTCCTTGATGCCTGCGTAGAGAAATGAAAAAAAAATCGAAAGGGTTCTGACGTCGTTAAAGTAAAGGCACGAGTCTTTAAATTCGATTATTTAAAAGTTATCGTCCGTTAGTCAACGGGTCCCTGCGGAGAGCTAGTCGCAGACTCTATACGATTGCGTTCCTTGCATAATACGATTTTGCACATAAATTGATGTGTTTGTATCATATAAGAGAATCGCGCATAGGATCCACGTAACCAGAGTTTAATATGGCCGTTAGTCGCAAAAGATAAACCTTCGCTTTACTCACTCTCAACCCCTTTTCTCATCTCTCTCATCTCTACAGACTCTCGCTCTCTCCTTCTCTCTCCATCCGGCTCTTTCTCCCTTCGTCTATTCGTCGTTAACTCGCAAAAACCTAGTTTGGACCTTGCCAGTTCGAGAGTGATGAGAAAGCATAGGAAGTTTGTTGCCCTGGGGAGGTTTGGTCATCAGCTGTATCGAGTGCTATACACATATAGATGCGCGGCTATCTCGAATCACTGCCACACAAGCTTTTCGGCGATGTAGACGAGAGAAGAGGGGTTACCTGATGGCAAGTGTCGCGCGAGAAATTGGTTAATTAGTTTTCGTGCAGGTCGTTTTGGATCGGTTATACTGCGCCCGCTGTATAGTTGAATCCTGTGCTTCTCTGCTGAGAAGCTGAAAAGCTGTTGGTTGTTATGGCCTGGCGTGAAACAACTGCCGGGCACAGATTTGTAGAGAGCATTCTCTTCGTCTCTCCTGCTGTCTCTCTTTTTCTTTCCCCTCTCCCTGCTCCCCCTTTAGCTCTCTCATCGCCTTTCTTTTCTCTGGCCTCTTTTTTCTTTTCACTTTTTTTATATCTCATATATTGAGCGGAGCAGAGCGCAATTACCATGTACGTATGAGACTATGTTTATTCTTCACCCTCGCCTTGCACTTCTTTCACAATCTCATACACAGACGCGGATCGTTCTCATTGCTGCGAGTCCAAGCAAGAGCAGTGCGTTCCGAAAATAATTAACAGAAAAATAACAACGTTTTTTTTTTTCGTTTTGTTCGCTAGAAAGTGTAGAAAGTGTAATGGGCCCTTCGCGCCTCATTTTTTTGGGTCTCTGTCGAGCTTCTTTTTCGCTCGTTTCTTCTTTCCTTCGTAGCTGCTCCCGCTACTGAGCATTTGTTGCATATTTCCGGTCCTACAATTACCGCGGTGAATAAGTTGGAACGCGAAGTAAAAAACTGAACAAATGAATCAACAGCTACGCCGTGGACTCCAAAAACTCAGGCGCACCGTTTTTTTTTCTTTCCATAACAAAAGCTCGTGGCGGTAAACTTTCCTCATGAAGCGTTTCCGTAACGAAAATTGTTTGAAAACGCATGACATAAAACCCAGCCGGAAATACAAGAATATTACTGCACGACCTAATTTTGATTTGCAACTGTTAATCGCGATGGCTCTCATTAGCGACTCCAGCGGAAAAATGAAAAACGAAAGTTCAAGCTCCACGCTTTCTCGTTTATAAGAGTTTTTCTTTTCCTTTCTCGTACGTGAAACGCAAAAATTGCCATTGACAACAATGGTCGCCGCGGAGACTCAGATAAAACGAAATTTTCAAGACTCTCGATAATTTTTTGAGTTACTGTTTTTTTCTCTCTCAATTTGCAATTCATTCTGATCGTTTTGAAAAGTATAAACAATTTAATCGTAAATCAAACACTCGAGTTAATTAAAAGTTCGATTTGCGGGCTATCAAATCGACCTCGATTTTTCCATACATAGGGAGACGTTTACGGACTTTTACAAATATAATACGTTTGACGAGAGACAGTTTTATGAACACGGTACATATGTACGTTCGTTATAAATGCGCTTGTCCCATATTTCTATCAACGCCAGTGAGTCCGCACCTGTTTCTCTCCCTCTCCCTTACATAATTTACGTAACTTTTCGTCTCTTCGTATTCCCAGAAATCGATTGTAACAGTTCTTCACGGCCCAACATTCGAGATCTGATCTTGACGTTTTGAATTTAAATTATCCACATACCAAACGTTACAAAAATACTGTCTCCCAGCGCAGACACTAAATATTTATTCCTCTTGCCGACTCCATTATTTAATGGAGTCGGAATCGATACCAAATTAAACAAATCGAATTAACTTCGGCATTTTCATTTTGGTTTTAGTCTCACGTTCATTCCGATTGATTCATTCTCGTGACCATTGTGCTCGTAGTTTTTTTTCACTAAGAATTCAACCATTTTCCTATTGAGCATAATTAAAAGATTTTTTTTTTTTTTTTTGAAATATAATGATTGGCGGGAGCGAAAATCGGTTTGTGCATAAAAATGTTGATGCATTTCGAAAGAATCGCATCATTTGCAGTCATGAATATCCGTGAGCCAGATGTCTGCCAATATTTCTCTGACATCCAGGGAGTTGGAATGAACCAGACGAACGTAATGAGTATTACGAGCCAATGCCTCAGTATTTTTTTTTTTTTTTTTTCATCACGTTCGTATGTATTTACTATGATATCTCAGTTTTCTGGACATCTGCCTCGAGTTATTTCGGTGCAGGGGCAATATTGTTAACGCAATGGCTCGATAGGCAGACCAGTGAGCACTTGATACAGAATCGTTTTTTTTTTTTGTCAATTTTGGAGCCCTGGAAATCGGATACGTAACATCCGACCCAGGCTGACTGATTGAAATCGAATCGGATCGATCTAAACTTTAAAATGTATCAATCTGAACGACGAGCAAATGATTGGCCGAGATGGAATAGTAAAATAATCTGTAGAGTTCCGATTGAACGTGATCGATATTTACAAAAATGAAAATTACGTAACTCGGCGACAGACCTTGAGGGCGTGACAGTATTTTTGAACTTTGGAAAATATGCCGAAACGTCGGACGTCCGGTAAAAATGTTCTGCCGAGTTGCGTGCTCGCATTTTCAACAGGACGTTCTGCATCGGGAACCTCATTCCTCCTTCTCAAGCCTCACAGACTTTTCTCTTTCATATCGCTTGTGCTTTTTACTTTGTTATAATTAACTGCATCTTCATGGATTGCTATGAAAATTTTATTTTGATGAGGCACATCGAGCAGATCAATTAATCAATCAATGATTCTCTCCAATCCCCACCCTTTACTTTTCACTCACTCTCAACCTCCCCCCCGCCCCCCCCCCCTCTCTCTCTCTCTCTCTCTCTTAATCCAGTAAAGCTGCTTAATCCAAGCGCAGCTGCATGAAATATTTACCGTACAGGAACTCGTATAAACATATAGTGGCGGAGACATTTGTGTTGGAGCTGCTTCCAGCCAAATATACGTACGTATACGTACGTATATAACACCTATATACATTTTGAAAGAGAGAAGACGATAGAGAGAAGGCAAGAGGACGAGAAAGAGAGAGGGAGAGAAGCCCTAGCCCGGAGTTGTTAACTCCGCCAGAGCGATATAACGAACACATGTTCGAACGCGAGTCTCCATAATCCGCAACCATTCGTTGCGCACACTCACATACAGATACATTTACATATGTTCCACAACAGTACATGCATAGTCCGAATACAAATTTCGTAACACGTACCGGGCATTTTACGCCGAATTATAGTCACTCCCGATTTTTTTTCATTTTTTCCTTTGGCTTCAGATTTTTTGTTCTGTAATCCCATCCATAACGCAACTCTCGATTTTTTCGTTCTCGTTTGACTATCCCGTCAAGAATTTTCATTTTTTCAGCGTTGGACGTTTTTCCAATCGGGAGCAAAAATAATTTCCGTCTAGGAGTAGTTTTTTTTTTCTCATTAAAAATTGTTTAGAAAATTAGAAAATTTGGACACTCTGGGAGAAAGCCAAATGGAAGATCCGGAAGTGGGTGATTTGGCGTTGAATGCCACATGCAGGTCCATATAAGTCGAAGAGGGTTCATATATGTTACATGTACCCTGGTACATCGTGAGCCCCTTCTGTCCACTGTGTTCGGGAGAAGATCCTCCTGCCTAAGTCCTCTCAAAACCCTCTGCCAGCAAACCCGGGATATAGCTCTTAACCACCGACATCATGAGTACAAGAGCGACCAAAGATGGCGCGCGGTCGAGAGATGAATTCGTCGTGTCGTCATGATAATATTTCCCTTGTTAGTTGGTCCCTGAATCATGGAAAGGTTGTCCTTTCGCATGTAGAAATGATATTGGAAGTTCCAAGATTCATGCGCACTCCGTCATCAATTTAAATCCCTAAAGACGATTTTCAAGGCTCCAAATTCCAAAGTAAAACTTGGAATCCTCCTGAGGCAACTTTTAGTGCGATTCGAATTCATTTGACATTTTTTCTCAAGGTCTTTTATAATTCTTTCCGGTAAGTCAAGCTCCAGGGACTTTGAGCAAAGTTCCAATCGCCTTTTCTGAAGAAAGAATTCACGTGGGCAGTGAATATCCATGAAATCTCCCGATAATGGATATCGATCAATGTGATGAAGAATAATTGGGTGTCTTACTAATTCCGGGGTTGGAAGTAGGTTCCCCGCTGCAGTCAGATGTCATTAGGAACGTTCTATCCTGTCGCGTTTGTTATGTGGCTGCAACTGGGACGATGGTCCCGGTTGAATGTCACAAACACACGGAACTTGTGTTGGTTACTTAACACTAGTAGCAGGATAGTCGAATAGTCCATCGTGCAATCCCAAGACGCGATATGAATTGCAAATTCAGAATACTCGCTTCTCGCTCCATCTCACCTTCTCGCTGCAAGAAGATGAACAGGAAAGAGGAGAGGACGAGAGGTTATGCGCAACACTTAATATCGGTGGTACGGTTTAGCTGATGGTAATGTGCTCGCGCTCCTCAACAGGTATATTCACTCCGAGACTCTCATCAGGATTGTTCGATTTCGAGCTGTCTGTCACTTTGTTTTTCTCTCACTAATTGTTGCATCACCGGATGTGGTGAATCCTCTGTAGTCTGTTGCTACCGAAATATCGATTGATCTGCAGGCGCAGCAGAGCGTCTTGATGCCCGATATTTGACGGAGAATCGCGAACGTCAAAGGAAAGTCAGGCGGTGTATTGAATGCTCCAGGCTCTTTCCGGTACTTGCAAACTTTAACGCAGCTCCACGTCAAAAGTATCGGCTGATCGTATTCTCATCCGGATATTGAGACCGTCACGAATCGATGAACTGAGTTTTCTTCTTTTTTTTTTGCGTTCGTCCAGCTTGGACAGGAAAACTATGCTTGGAAAAACATCTAAAACGGCTCTGGCATGAGTTCGCTATTTGCTCAACCCTCCAGCGTTCAATTGTCGCTATACCCTTCGCTCAACAGAGTTGAAATTGCGGTTTCATTCGGAGTTACAATAGTGCAATGATAGCCACCACAATATGGAAGAAGAGACAGCCAACATTGGAAACTTGAAAGAAAGCAGGACGCGAATTGGGTCACTACTGTAAAAAAAAAAGTGAAATATTATTTGTTGCTGCGAAGCTCGAAAATATTTATTCGACCAAGAGAACAAAAGCAACAGGCTCAGCTCATTTTCTCCCAAGTTTTTCTCCCAAGTTTTACTCGATATTATGAAGTTTATCTTTGCTATACACTCGAACAAGTTTTGTATTTTTTGTTTCGATGTTTCTATAAAAAAAAATTGTATCTTTGAATTTCATGATTTGATAGAAAATTTTATCGTTGCCAAAGGTCAAGACGCTTCTTTGTTTCATGATTAGTTTTTTTATGAAGAATGCAATGACTATTGAAAACATGATAGTTATCGTAATTGTACTCAACGAATCCAATAGTGGTGGTTGAGTAACGGTGAAAGTGACACTTACGAGTTCGCATTGCTATTGACAGCGAGCGCATTTCGACGGATAAGAGCAAACAGTTGGATGGCAAATAGAAATAGAGGAGGAAGATAGTCTACGCCAGAGCGTTGGGGTGCGGAAGTTTAGTGCAATGCCTCCCGAACGCCTAAAGCCTGAATTCTAGGTCCATAATCGTGATTCGAAGAAAAAACCTGGTGGATGAGAAGCATCGGATCATGCCAGGACTTTCATGATGATGCAGATTTCGATATTTCGATAAAAATATTAGTCCCCGCGGAAGGGGAGCAATCTGCAAATGTATCCTAGTCATTATGACACCGATTTGACTCGAAAGTGTTACCAATTTTGGATTAGTTTATAGCGCTGTTTTGGTTGAGTGCGTCAACGATTGGCCAGGAATGGCAATTAAGCCTAAAAGCTCAATCGGCTTGTATATTCTGTGGAACAACTTCCATCATGGTACTTCAGGGCTCTTTCGTCCACTTGCATCAGCAGCAACGGTGTGCTTAGTGTCTGCCATGGGAGTTGCCTTCTCTCAGTTCCGTTGTAGAAGACGTTCTCTCCATCAGAGCTTCTGGAGGATTTCACATTACATAAAGCACATTTGCACCTTGTAAATTCTCATGGGGTTGTGGATGTTGGACGGACAGATGTATTAGGAAACTCTCGGATATATATACATATACATATATGCCCAATTCTTCCGTTGTTTATCTTTGCTTGGACCTCGATGGACGAGAGCTACTTCAAATATTCTCGCAGATGAATATACTTGGTTAATTACTTACCCAACTGAGCTCATCCATTTGACTAAGGCAGGGACGTGATTCAAACAGTTTCCAATCAGCAGATGACTGCAATTTTTTGTAGCCTTGGTCGTCACATTCTTTTTGACAATCTGAAGACTTCTTGCTAAGTCATCGGTTCGGTCACCACTGAACGTTCAAACCGCGACATTCCAGAACACATATGGTTCATACCTGGTCATGGGATCCTGCTTCTAGTTGAATCCTCATCAAGCAATGCATTTCGGTCCCGGTAATTCTGACCTAGTCCTGAATGAACTTTCATCAGGTAACCGTTGCCGTACTCCAATAAATTGTAGCCCTGGTCATGCTGACCTGGTGCTGAATGGAGCTCGATCAGCGTGACACTATCATACTCGCAGTTCCGGCGCTGGGATCTGATGCCGATTGTCTTTTCAGGCATACATCACCCGGACCTGGTCAGGACTTGACACATTCTCGGGTAGAATTCTAATCGGGCTCAACCATTTTCTCACCTTGCCCTCAAAATAACTGACTCGGTGACAAGCTCCTAGATATCCAGAGACAGGTTAAGAGGCACAATGCATGTGTAACGCAAGAAGAGAGCTACATCTCTCTCCGTCGCTCTCTTTTTTCGTCGAGCTGTTATATGAGCTGTATATCCTTCTCTCTCTTCTCTCTCTCTCTCTCGTTCGAGAGAGAGAGAGAGAGAGAGAGGGTGGGGTGGGGATCAATGAGGGCCACTGAGAGAGAGATAGTCAGGTTGCGAAGCTACGAGGTCAAGCGATCGATACATGCGGAATTGTGGACGCAATATAGCAAGCTTTTGCATGTATAAGCTTCTCGCTCTTCCTTTCTGCATATCTATACTTTTGACGGGCAGATCACCCGCTCTCTACATTACCACTTCCACCGTTCCTATATAAATCCTCCTTCACACGCACACACACTCCATCCCATGTATTTACTTGCTTTCACGTATAAAAGTGATATCAATGACACGTGTGCCATTGAGTCTTGGTTAACTAACAGTGCGGAATAGTCCGTGCTGTTTCGACGCATTTATGAGTTTTGCTCCGCACATTTATCATCTATAACGTATTTCTTTGTTCGTGTCCGTGTGTACCAGGGTGGAGAGTCGTCCCTTCTCTAGATTCCCATTCACCTCAAAACCTTTGAGACTCGAATGTTCTTAAACAAACGCGGAACTCTTCTTGACTGTTATTAAACATGAAGGTGAACCTACCAAACTGGTGATGGCAGCTACAGGACACGCTGTATTTCAATTCCTTGTTCTTGAGACTTTGAGGCTCAGTTACGAGCCTCCCTAGCATTTCCGGAAGCCAAATTCGTCAAAATTGATGTTTTAGGGAGAATGTAATATCGTGTATGCTACTTTAGTTTAGCGCTACCGCTTTTCGTGGCCTTTTTATATCACAGGGCTGTATGAAAATGCTTAGAATTTCACTTTTGCTCGTTGAACATCTGGTCCTCCGGCTTCTCCGTATGTGGGTTTGTACGTATAATGTTGATGGTTTTCATCGGCACCCAATGTGCATCACGAGGACGCCTTATCTGAATGGGCGGACTGTATAGCTTCGTAGATTATCACTGGTTCGTCCCCTGGGTAATCGGGCACATGTAACCTACAAAACCAGACGTGAATATAACACGTGGGGCTGAAAACACACACGCGCATAGATATAAGCGACGCCATTATACTCACGAGCTAACTATTCTCGTGTTGTGTAGTTTACATATTTATACACATGATTTCCATTGTACCGGGCGAACACGAACGTTACCAGTGCTTTTCGGACATCAGCTCCCTCGCAAGCAGTTCTTATCGCACCTTGATTCGCACCATTTCTCCATTTCCTCTTTGCGGGCTCTCCGACGATTGCAACGATCGCTCTGTACAACTGTTTTCTTTTATATCATCAGCTCAACCACTAATTGAGTGCGATAACGAAAGCTCTCGCATCGTCAACATATTCTTCTTCAATTTCCAGGCTCGGTGTGCATCATTCCTGACTGCATGATTGACCAATCGGTTCGTGATTCAATTGCTTTCGACTCCTCGTCAGGAATTCTTTGTGAAAGATCCTGCGCCTAAGCTCATGGCACTGTCACCTACTCTAATAGAGACGTTATACATCTATCACAAGCCTCCCTCGTAATGTCCTCGAAATTCCTCTCTTGTTCAACCAACCACGCCGTACATACTCTCTACACATATACATGTATATACAGTCTGTTGTATACGTGTATATGTACTCATGAGAAAGTGCATAGCGGCTGTCGCGATCGGACGCGTAATTATTGTTCACTGCAGAAATTGGCAAGAGACTCACCGAGCATCAGCCATGGTGAAACACATTGATGCGAACGGGGCTAATGAAAGAGCTATCCTGTCGTAACTATATTCGATGACGCGTGATTATTCAATTATAAAACCACCCCAGTCGCTCGATCAAATTTCACGCCAATTTTTTCGCTTTTTATTGTATATCGTCATTGGTAATACAATCGTTCAATTCGAACTGCAATGAGAATTGGATAAAAATAACGTAGCGATCGGTGACTCTGTAGCATTTTTCGAAAAATATTATTTTTTAAGTAAATATCCGAATGGCATTACGATTTTGCGCGAACATCACTCAACGTCGAGCTTCAAAAACAAAAAAACGACGCTCCTGCAAACTGTTCGCACACTAAACCCGAGCAAAAGTTCAATTCATTTTTCTCATCCCCGAAAAAGAGATCCTCACATAGTAATCTTTAGATTTTACTCTTTTTCTTGTATTACAATGCACAATTTGGAAGATTGAAGCGTTTATAACCTTTATTAGCACTCAGACTCTTGCATCAATCGACTGATGGAAACCAAAACTACGCGGTCATTTCACTAATTGAACGAACGCATTGTTTCTGACGTTTCAATGCCGAATATGCATGCCCAGCTACAGGCCATATTTCGACACATAATCAAGTTTATCGGGAGTTAGCGATTTATATTATAAACTGCGAGTCAGAGAGAAAGGAGGATGGAATATTAATACGCGAATTCACTAGACCGTTCAATGAGATTACATACAAGTATGGGTATATATGCTCGTGTAATACTTGTTATTATCTAACGCCTGCGTGAATTCAAACCTATCCGTAGGACAACATGTACAGGGTGTCCTATTTTCAAACAAAACATCGCAATCAGAACGCGCACTCCTTCCGAAATTCCCTGCGGCTTTGATGGGGCATCGCATGGTCCATGGAGATAACGAAAATCCAAAAATCGCGGCTCTATACAGAATAGAATCGGCGGATGGCCTTGAAAAAATCTCTTTGAAAGATCGAAATTTGAGGAAATATATTTTATTGCGATCCAGAAAAATTGACATTTTCTTAGCATGATTTTTTCCATAATTAGGAAGAAAAAGTCATGTCGGCCATCGTTAAATTTTTTTCAAGACCCAAATTCGATGGAATTCATTTTTCCATCGATTTCGTTTTTTTTTTTTTAATTGAATATTCATCCTGGTCCTCGCTGGATCGACAATTATGAATATTATTATATCCATCTCATCGTATTTATTACATGAGTCGTTGCTTTGGTCACTGGGGAAATCGAATACCTCATCCCCTTCGTTCATTCTTCTCACTACACGAGCACCACCCAAATTCTCGAAATTGAATAACGAATCGTTCCCGGAGTATTTCGATTTATGTAAATTGATTAAAACGAATCGACGTCAAAAGGCGCGCAGTCTCGCTCTCTCTCTCTCTGCTCTTCGCATCCCTCTCGGTCTGTCGCTTTCTTCTAACCTAGCATCTATCCATTATTTCGATTTTAGTTCTGATCGCTACTGGCGTGCACCATTTTGGTCAACCATTTCGTTCTCTTTGTCTTCAAACGAAACGAGTTATCATAATTTCCATGCTCTGCCAGTAAACGATGCTACAGCAGGATCGATCTGATTGCCGCCGGAAAGGGCCGAATTTCCAATTTCAAGCCACTAGATTTTTTTCCGCGTAAATTTAATCCTGAATTAATTTTCCGACCCTAAAGACTTATGGGGAATTCTTAATATTCAGACGTAACAAGTCTTCAGCTTTTTTGTTAAACTTTTTGAATGGATATTGTTGACCTTGAAATACTCATTAAGTCCGTCTACATGGAGCAGCCTTTTGGCGGACACTCGATGGTCCCTTTTGGAACGTGCACCTGGGATTAAAAATCGTTTTTCAAAACATTACAGCTTCACAGTTTGAATCCCCAGTGTGAATAGTTATCACTTCACGTCGTTGCAATGGACACCGTACTATCACGAGTTCACCTCGGTTCCTGAGGCTAATGTTAATTAAGTTATATACCTTGTCACCAGAGCGACAGCCGGTTAATTGCATTCCTCCCGTGGGAGAAGTGCAACCAGACATCACAACACTAACTGCCAAAGTGTATATTCGCTCCATAGACGCAGTTTTTTGACCTTTTGTTGTTGGCGTCTTAATATTCAAATTTTTATATATGAGTTCTCCATTCCTAACGAACAGTCCCAATGGATTTGTCCAACTCGGTGCAGGAATCTTTTGGTGTATTCAATCATCACTGATGGATAATATCGAGTGAGGAAATGAACATGATCTTTTCAAAGGATTCCTCCATCGAAGGTCATGCATAGCTTCATAAAAAAGAGTTGGCAATCCCTTTTTTTTTTTTTTTGCATATAATGCCTTCGCTGCATTTCAATGGCCGATGGATCCGGGCTTTGCTCTTTCGTATAAAGTAACTCATGAAACATTCATCTTCGTTGCATTCATTCTTTTGGCTTCGATGTTTATGAACATTGGATAGCGGAAGCAAAACGTTTGGAGTGATAGCTCAACAAACTGGCATTGAGGAAAATGATTCCTGGCTTCTACGATGCTGTTACATTTTTGAACAAACCATCAAACGACATTTATGAGTTGATTCCATTTGCGATTAGCCTTCTTTTATGCTGGTCTTCCAAAGTTCTTTCTTTGCCATTACTCGACCATATAATTAGAGAGTTAGTGCGCTCGTAAACTATCCAAAGCGTGCCCGAAAGCATCCAGTTAACCATCACCGTGTTCTTCCTCGTTATGTCCACACCCAAGAGTCCGACCGCATTATTGTTCAACACTTTAATCAGGCGGGATGTGCCTCTTACGCTCCAAGACAAAGCGCTCGGTCCTACGAAATTTAAAGCACAATCTTGGTGCCAAAATCCCAGTGAATCTCTCCCAGATTTCCGTCGCCATTTTCGACTCGCTACAAACCGATGCAAAAGCATCGCTTCGGCTTACTGCATATGTATATATTCCATGCTCTTGCCTCCTACAGAATTCTGCGGCTCATGGGGTTTGCTACTCTCTGTAACTCGACTCCCAACCATCTGATGTCTCTTCCAACTCGGTCCGCGCAGTTTCAGACATACCGACAGGATATATTAAGCTACATGCATACGAGAACGCACTGTGTCACTTCATGGAGCGATTCTTCTTTAAAATGTTTACAACGCGAAATCGAAATGCTTTTCTGGCTGGAAATTATTGAGCTTTATCGATGCACTCGCAGTTATGGTGACGTAACCAACCAAAAAACAAAGATAGACAGACGTTTGGCGCTTGACATTTTTTTTATGTATGCTCTGGCGAGCTAAAGGGCAAATGTGAAAGAGCAGAACGTTTCACTGCTCGTAGCCACTAAAAAAGCATCCGGAAGCAGTCAAACACTCATAAAAAATCATCCCAAAGGTTAAAATTGAAAATCGAATATAAATAAAGATGCAAACAAAAATGTTTGCACGAATACGCTTTGAAATATCAATGAAACGAAATAAAAACATAACACAATGTAATTGATATTCTATACACATGAAAATATCAATCAAAATACGAAGAAATATTGGAAAAAACGTCTTTTCTTTCCAGACCCACAAGCTATAAAGATGCTCTGTCACGAAAAAGCCAAACCCACGTCCCCACTGAAGAGACCCAAAGCCATTGATCGCGACTACGTGATTCAAAACGTTCGAAACACGGTCATACCCATGTGTGTCCATTTGCTCTTTCATGGACGTCTATTCGAGTGCCTAATTATTTTAACTTCAAGTCATTGAGCCTTACGAAAAAAGTTCTGGTTTACTTATTTTTCATGAGACCCTGGAAGATTCAGTTTCGGAAGAAAAATTGTAGGAGACTCGTTCATATTGACAATTATGAAGAGCAACTAAAATTAGCAGCAGATTTTACGTCAAGTTTGAGAATCGAACTCATCAAGACACTGGCTCGTACAAAAAATCTGGAGTTGGTGCTCAAAGTGCAATAATTAGTCAACGATCGCTCCTCCTTGCTGTCGCGAAATTTTGACTGCACCAAAAAGAAAAAAAATGAGTGCCTGCCATTTTTTTCATGGTCCTGATGTTCTGTAACAGCGCCGAATGCAAAACAATATGTATCGAACGATCCAGACGCCCCAATAAAAGTTTCATTCCGTGAAAACTGCCTCCATATAGTTATCGGTCTATGCGGCCGTTGTTTTATTCATTAAATCGGTTTTTGATTCCATCGGTTCCGGCCTGACCGTTTACACACACGAATTGACTAAAATTTGCCGAATACTTTTTTATTCGCTTTTACTATTGCGTTATTTGTGCAAGCCTCGGCTTTGTGATAACGGCTGTGCAAAATATAAGTAGTTTTTTTTTTTTTTTTGGCATCCAATTTCGAGATTGATCGCAGAGGTGTTTGCTGGGGGTTGATTTTCATTCGTGACCGCGAGGCCAAAAACCACATGACTACACGTACTGTAATTCGGCTCTCCGCAAAATTCCCCTGTGCATCTACTTTCGAACGGACCAAATGTGATTTGGAGAGAAAAATTCGGGCGAAAACCTCGTGCAGTATTCCAAAAAATCATTCTCTACGCCTTTGAAATGGAAAAATTTAAAATTGGATCAATCGACGCAATTGGAACAAGCGAGTTACTGTGCAGAGATCGAAAGGCCCTAGCGTATGCGATCCTTCAAAATTGCGTGCCCCGTCTCTGGATTGTTCGCCAGTTGTTCATATTTTCTTGAGCCTAGATTCCTGGGATCAAGTTTCACACATAGAACGTGGCTCGTGGTAGTTTGCAAAAAAAAAAAAAAACAAAAGAGAGCATGGCGAATGCATGAAGAGTATGGCAGCAAAGAAGGTAGTTTTATAAGAGGAATAAAGAATGGAACGAGACGGTGAGCAGCGCAGGGAGAAGGCGTGACTATACCGTTCGGTCCTCGAGTAGTGCATTACTGAATTAGTGTTTCCCAGATGTAGCAATCACCGTAATGCGCCAGCGTACACAATATGTTGTTTCGTCGACTATCTCCTTGTTCTCCTGCCATTCCTTCGTTTATTCCATGGTTTTTGTGTTTTCTCGTCTCTCTCTCACCAACTGCGTGGTAGGACTGGATCCTTCGTTGACCAGGTTCCTTGATTCTTGGATGAAAATCTCCTGTTTCGTTCATTTGTCACTATCGTCTGCGTTTTGTCGCGGTTTTCATTGCAGTCGTTGCAGCAAAGTTGAACTATTATTACATTTCGATGGGACTTGAGAAATTAAGGATTCGTTAAGGTAACACTAGGAAAGCCTACACGTCCGAGTTACTTTTGTGAAAACGGATGAAACGGTTCATTCCTCACGTTCGCATCACGTTATAAGCAATATCGTCTTGAATTTATCTATGAATCGGATTCACACACGGTCCCTTTTCCGCACACGTTCGGAGTCGATGAATCAAGCTCACCTTTCTCCATTCGATGTTTGTTCGTTCATCTATGTAACATCAATTACCTTGTGGGTGGCTGAGCAAATAAAACGTTCGATTCGCATCCTCCCGTGTTCTTCTTCCCCATATCGACATTGCAGCCTGTAGCATCTAAGCCTGTTACGTCCCTCATACGTGTATCCATTGCAGTGTGATTTTTTTTCATTTCGACCGTTTATGTGAGACTCCACAGACGGTTCGTCCAATAATATTGGTTTTACAACATCGGCTTGCTCTGGAAAAACACCAGAATGCAAAATTATTGGCGATATTAAAAATTGTTTCCATTCACACTGACAAACAGCCATCAAAGTTTTTTAAAAATATTTATTCACTTTTAGTTGTTTGTTTTTCTAGACGCTAGCTCGACGGTCTGGGAAAACGTTCAGTTCTCACAAGCTCCTGTATTCCAGTTTCTGTTATATTCGCATTTTGCAGATTCTATTTTCAACTTTCTGGATTTTGTTGAACTTATCGATTCCTCTATAACAATGCATTTATTTTTCTCGTGCTCAGAGAAACGCTGCGCTATCCATTTCCACTAGTTAATGAGCTGGATAAACGAACCTTAGGATAATTAAATAAACGACCCGAACGGAGCCTCGTGTACCCTGCCGGATGACCAATCGTTGACATTTCTACTTGGCGGACCGTTTAACCAGACCTAGTTTTCTGCCAGCAATCGTAGCCTCCAGAGTGGCATCGCGAAATCGAAATGGCACAGAGAAATTTGAACTGTTTACGTTTAAAGAATGATTTTTTTTTTCGAGTCGTTTAACCGAATGAATTGGCAGATTAATAGCGATATTTTCTGCTTGACTGATTTTTTTTTTTAACATTTTGTTTAAATGAATTATGCAAAAATGATGGGGACACGTCGATTTTTTTTCACGTGTTTACTTTCGATTCGTTCAGGTCATACCTCATAAAAAGTTGATTCGAGGCATGCTGAATTCTTTTCTTTTATCCTGCTGGTTGTTCTTCGTCTATACTCACTGAAGCTTCTTATACACCCTTCCGGTCTTTCCCCACCCATTCTTTATCGCTTTCTCGCTGGCTGTTTCGAGCTCTCTCGGAAGCATCATCACCACCGCGGGCCAAAGAATCTTCGACCGTCTAGTTAAAACTTTTTCGACGTTCCCCCGCGACTCTCACATTTCCTGCCGGTATATAGCTATACGTCCTGGCCCTGTCTACGGAAATTATCCCGAGAGTGCTCCCGTCGTATATAGAGTGCACAAAGAAAGGTGCAGTATCACCGGTGCTTGTGGTGAAGCATTCTCCGAAGGAACAAGAAGGAAAGAAGCGCGGGGAAGAGTAAGAAAAAAACGAAAAAAAAAAAAAACGGCAAGCAAGAGAAAAGCTGCAAGCCAGTCGAGCTTTTCGTTTGCCTTCTCTCTCTTTTTTCCCGACGGAGCATCTCGACAATATAAGTTACACGTGGTGAATCCTACTGGCGCGGTCAGCCTCCAACTTTCTTCCTTGTACTCCATCATCGAATCTACAGAACGTACCAAAAACTGTAGAATTTTCATTTTTTTTTTTATGAAGAGCGATAGAGATGCGAAAATTCAGCTCATTTTTACCATTTTCTCGTTCAGGCTCAATCTTTTTATTCCGATCCAATCGTGCGCGCACAACACTGGGTATAAAATTGCTCTCGAAACTCCAAATTAACATCGACCGGCACTTTTTACCGAGTTCATAGAATACAACGCCAACACGAATACTCGTACATGTCGGTCGGATGTTCGGGGGAATGAAAAAAGTTTCCCGGAACGTAATGGCTCTATAAAAAGCTCGGATTCTCGTATAAGAATCACATAAAATAAAAAATAAAAATTCATCTGCAATGTTCGAAAATCCAATCATAACGAAATGTTGCTCCGTTCGCTGGACGTCATTTTCGATGGCTCCATTTTGGTAAAGAAGAAAGAATTTCTATAAAATAAATAAACAGTTGCATTGATATCGCGTGCAGTAAAAGTTGCAAGTAATGACGATGAGCAGGAAATAAACGAGAAATGGAAAATGTTCAGGATGTCGCATATCGCGCGGGACCAAACGGAACGAGCCTGATCAGAAGGTACTTATTGATGAGAAAATGGAGCTCCGGATAAGCTTAACCCAATCAGGATCTTGTTGGAACCTGATCGGACTCTGACGTGAAATTTGAGTCGAGTTGATGAAAATATATTATTAAAATTCAGGTTGCTTGCCGGGCGCGACCAGGTACATACAAATATTCATTCAGGTACATACAAAATACGAGGAGAGCGTGTATTTGTAAATAATGCTGGATATATTTCCTGCGCACATCTCCTCCACGGTCAGAGGCATTTTCATCGGAGGAAAAAACGCGGCTGCCGGAAGTAATAAAAATGCAAATTCCGGCCACGCGTACATGTTTATTTATTTTTTTTCGGCAAAGTCGAGTCTGATGCGGTACGAGAGAGACACCCTTTGCCATGCAGCATCACCCGAAACAACCGTATCATCAGGCGAGAGACGGAGAGAGATATGAGCCGAGCACACAAGGTCATCTTTGTGCTCGAGCTAGCAAACCACTTCGGGCTACTGTACTGCATTCCCGTTCATTTCTATGGACGCCATTCTACGCCTTTTCATTCTATCACCAACAACCTCTACCGCCCTCCTAATCTTGCCATTGTGCGAAATTCACGACGCGTGTACATGGCCGTCGAATAAGCGAACCAAAACGTACCGAAACGGACGAATCTGCGCGGTATCAATGTTCCGCTCATGCACATATGTGAAGGGAGCTGTGTGTATCCCCTAGAAAAGCTGCATACCAGCCGTTTCCTTTTCAAACGACAATCAGCATCCAGAAATCCTCGATCCCTCGCGATCCCTCGATCCACCGCAAAACCTCTGTTTCCAAATTGTACCGAACTGAAAAAATATCGATTCTCTACCTATGAGGATATACGCGTTTGGAAAAAAGCTAGCGAAAAGAAGACAAGGGAAAAAATTGAAACGAATAAAACGTGATCCGGAGCACGTCGAGGTTTTTTTTCCGTTTTCTACACCTGCGGAATCTGCACTATTTCTCGGGCACGGAATGTCTACCGAACTGGGCCAATGGGTTCGTCAGACTCGCTCGCCCGCTATCCATTCAATCGACTTTTTTTCTTTCCTCCTCCCGCCGTTCCTCTGCACACTTTTTTTTTTGCATTCACGATATTGGTTAGAATTTTATAAACCGCCCTTTTTTCCAATTGGTGAATGTTTCCAGATTCAATATGTTTACCCCCGGAATAATTCTGCGTTGATACGAAAAATTGATGAAATAAGTAACAGCTCAGACGTTGCGATATCGTTTTGAGTGAAAAATTAAAAAAATCATTGGCAAAGATCGCGGCGAACGTGCGGCTCGCAAGGGAGACCAATCTTCGCGATTGGTTCATAGCTTCAAATTAATTCGAAAAGTGCATACTCAGATAATGGCTTTGTTCATGGCTTTGCAGGAAATGCCTTGAAAAGCTCGAAAAGGCAAATATTGTTATGTTGTAAGCTCCTAAGCGACGCCGCACGTGGCCTGCTGGTGCGAGGTCTTTCCTGTATTAGTCGAGAAAAGGCAGGGCGGTTGAAAGATGCAGTTGGAAGAGCAAAGGGGAAGCACGCTGCTGCAAAGCTTTGAATATTGGAAAATAGGTGGAGTTTCTATGGAACACGTTTCAACGACGGAGTATGCTGCATTGTAGAACTTGCCTCGCCGCATCACGTGATGTATGTACCTACACGTACGAATTCACGTACTTTCTGCATTACCGTTGCTCCCCATATCCCTTTGTGTGTCCTTCTTACTAAAGGTGAGATGGTGCGATGTAAGGGTCATTCTGCATGTTCGCTCGAATCGTACAATTTCAGATGCACATATTTTCTACGTCCAGTTTGAACGTACGAATGGCGTTGCTTCTGCGAATTTTCCGTGTTGCATTATTCTTTCTCGGGAGGCGCATGTTCCTTTGACCATAAACGTTTTGCGTGTCGACAGAGGGCCTGAAACAGACGCATCCAAAGCTCCCTCAGAAGCTCACGTTTTCTCAATTCTCAGTCCTTTATTCCACGCCCTTTTGCTTCCGTGAAAATCCGCAGGTGATTATCATTTTCGCGGTTGAGCTATAACAACGTTTCCGTATAAATGGGTGGGCTGAAATTTATGGCTTTCAGAAAAGTCCAGTATTATCGTGATTTTCTGTATATTTTATTACCGCGAACTCATCGTATGCACGCAGTGACACGTTGGCAAAAAACTTTCATGGCGACTCCAATTTCGTTGTAGGCCCTCGCATATCCGCGAGTAAATAAGCTGGATAAAAGCAAGTTTTGTACTAAAAGATCAAGAAATTTGTCTTTTTATTGTTGTCGCTCTTCCTCACACTTTTCCCTACGCCCTCATTCTTTTTCATCTCTTTTCTGTTTATGCTCTCGCTTTTGTACGAGTTTTCTCGAATACGCTTGTTATTGGATTTGTTTCCGAACTTTTCAAATTCGTGCCGAAGCCTTCCGAGAGAAAATGTTCGTGCTTCCCTCCGGAAACACACAACCCAGTGTCAACTCTGTTTAGTTCAGCACATCTCTCCCTTTTCTCTGCATGGCTTTTTCCTGAATGTCCCACGCTCGCGCTCGCTCTGGATGTGCATTTTTTTGGTGCTTGGTGTATACGGAAAATCCTCTTCGAAATGCAAAAATGTTGTTGTGACTTTTGTACCAGGATGAAAGCCTGGTCGCAACTGCGATCAATGCGATCAAGTCCGCACCTGACATCGCGTCAGAATTGATCAAATGATTCAATCGCGTTTATTCTGTACCTTTTCTATTGATTTTTAGCAGGTAAATTCTATTTGCTTGTGATTGCCTTCTGTCTGTCATGCATGTGAGGACGAAATCTCAATGATCCGCTTGCCCCATCAACCAAAGTAATCCATGGGTTTGGAATTCATTGAAAATATCATTTCCGCGTTCAATTCCGTATAGAATTATTTATTTTGGCAATGTGAAAAGGGCGTAAGAGTCGTGCATGCGTTTTGCCAGTAACCTTGAAAGTGCGTAGAGTCTCGATGCTCGTCGGTCCACGTTTGTTGTTCCTGCTTGCCTCGGTTTTTCTCCCGGAAAGTCAGAAAAGAAGGCAATGAATTTCGCAATTACGAATGGAACCGGATGAGGTTTATTAAAACTTGAAAAAATATAATCTTACTTTAGCTTCGATGTTTTCCCTCGATTCGCCCTACAGATATTTATTTCCACGTGTATTGTTATTATTTTTTCATCTCTTCCATGGTTTCCGGCTACCTATCCCGCGAGACCTTCGCCCACGCGATAGAGACCGGATAAAAAGGTGAAGGGTCACAGTCTCGAGGGGTTAGCGTGGAAAGTCGAATGCCCGTGAAAAAAGAATGAAAATGCTATCGAAGGTACAATCGAGCAATCACGCGATCAGAAATTCTTTCCTCTATCAACTCTCTGTATGCTCCTTCGATACACGATTTTACCCGCTGTACCGTTATCTATGCTCTATCAGACCCTCGTCATTTTAGACGTCTCAGACTGTTGCTAACCCCCCTCCCTCTGTTTCCCTGTCTTTTGCGCGTAAGGACGATGAGCATTCGACTCTTATTGCAAATTTGAACAATGACTCAAATACTATGATTCCATGGCTTTCCCCTGACATTCATTTTCCCCAGCACAAACGTGTTTTGTCTGAATAGCGGCCGCCCTTGGGGCAGTCAAGCTTGAGTGATTCGATTGAATTCCTGGCATGGAATTATCGGAGCATCCTGCTATGATAACTTTTTTCTTTCTTTACTGACGTCACTAAAGTTGCAATTTTATAATTCATCGACAAAAATATTTATTCCGTTTTGATTCCTCCAGCGTCTCGAGAATGTGTCCGGGATGCTGAACATACGCACAATAACCCATCAGTCACTCTCGCGCTTTCTTTTTGAACCGCGTTGACTGCAGCGAGTAGCCGAAACGTGCATGCATTTTGTCTATGGCCTGAGCAGGTGCGAGCATATTACGCCATATATGCGGATTGACGTGGGTGGCTGTCAGAGAAATGCTGTTGAAAATACTTCTCGGCTATATACTCGTATCCAAGATCATATACGAGCAAAAACCTTAGCACATTCATGAAACGTTTACTTTGGCTGATAACTATATGCTCGCAGATCTTCACGACTTCGCCATAACATCTGCACCATGTACAGGCGCATCGCACTGCAACGCTTAGGAATCCTTATGTTCGCTATTTCGACACTAGCTTCCGAGACAAATTGCCATCGCATCTCCGGATCGTGTTTCCGAAAGAAAATTATATGAATATTTACTGCGTCGAGCACATCGTTTTCTTGTAAATATAGTCATCAAACGTATTTGCATCGTTAGCTTTTCGTAGCATCGATCTGCTCATACAGGCGAATCGTTTCTTCATGGAGAATGATCACGAGGTACGATCGCGGTGAGAAAAAAATGTGTCGTACATTTTGATTTCTTTGATATTTCCAATTTTGGTGTAAATTTCGTAGCAATTTTGGAATCTCCATCAATCACAGCCTCGAATTCTATATGTTCTATTCAAAAATGTAAAGCAAAATGTAAGTTGGGAAAAAATCGATATTATTTTTTTGGTATTTTTTTATTCGCCTGTGCGAGTCTCGCTGAGGCAACACAAATACATCCTCGTCATCAGCATCTCTGTATCTCGCTTTAAAATTTTTGCTGAATTTTTATATTTGCCTCTCTGTGTGCATGCAAGCGTGCAACATTTGGCATCACGTCTATTTACCGTCCATCGGACAAGTTGAAATCCTTCGGGAATTCACGATGCCAGGAAAAGTAGCAACGCCGTCGTATTGCCTTATTTTATATATACTCACACACATACACACCCGCGCAAATACATAACGACCATTTCCTATATGCCACTTATCCTCGTTTCGTTCCTAACTTTTTTCTTCATTTGAGAAACTCACGTTATGTTACACGTGCGTTCCCTTGACGAGCCACAAATCGAATTTAGCCTGAAAATAACTTTTTTTTCATGATCGATCGATCTTAACAATTTTATTGTAATAAGATATCGGCTGTAAATTATTTTCACGGTAAATATTTCAAAGTGGAGGATTTCTTTGTGAAAAATGACGATATACGATTTTTTAGTCAATCGTTCGTGATTAATTCGCAGCTGCAAGTAAAATATTGAGCGAAAACGTTAAAGTTCCGGATTCCCGAAACGCGATGCACTGGCTACGAAACTTTGGCTGATATTGGAACGCTCGTTAGTTCCATCACTAATTCATCTATTTCCGTTCGATATCATCGGCGAAATGCACATGATGAATAGCCCCAAGTAGATGGTCACGCTTCAAAGGAAACCAAAATCAGTGGTTCATCAATATTCTTGTTTGCATTAACTCATCAACTAATCAGTTTGTCAATCGCCGCAATGAATCTTTCTCGCTCATCACCAACTATTGTTATTCGGTTTCCATTAATACGAACGTCGGCGGTTACATTTCCCAACAGCTTGAGAATGCTCCGCGCATCTGGTACATTTTAATCACCATTTTATAAAATAGGAATCATAGGAATAAAAATCTAATAATTCTCTTTAAAAGCTAGCGGAGCAGCGCTCCGAAAATTAATTTATTACGCACTAAAATTGAGTGCTTTTCATGTGCTGCAATGCAAATCCTTGTGCTTTTTTTGGTTTGGCAGAAATTTTAAATTTAAAAAGCTTGGTTAGCTTACCATCGAGCCAGCTGAGCATCGGTTGCTTATGCAATAACTCGTATTTGAATAAAAATAATACATAAGTACCTTATTACGAGTCCCAAACTGTCTTCTGATGAGAACATGAACTATTTTTGCGGTATCGCCATTTAAAATTACGACAAATTTATGTGCTCTGAGAATATCGCAATTACGTGATTTGATTGAGATCACAGAAATAGACTCCATCCAGTAAATGATCGATGTTATAAAATCAAAAATTTGTCGCGACCCAACGCGCCAATTTACCGAAATTTTTAATTCCAAACTGTTCTGGAAGGTTTTCGATTTTTTGCGGTGTTCGACCGACTTTTGATTGGAGTACAAGAGAGACTTTCGAAATATCTCGGAAGAGAGATTCGGTGGATTGTTATGTAGACTTTTATTTGTACCTTGGCTTCTTTTGAGGCAAATGAGAATGAGCATCAAATAGTCAGGGAAAAAATGGATATTCGTGGGCAATGAATATATCGATTTGTAGTTCTGAATAAAAAATCTGCTTATCTATTCTGGCTATTCCATTGATTATCAGAGGCTAAATCGATACGCAGCTTGCTCGATGTTACAGTAACTGTGCCAACATATGATTACATCAAACTTTGTAATAAGCTTTAGACCACATTTCCCAGCTGCTCTACGAGGCATTGTGTAGTGGCTTTCAGGTTCCTCGTCATGTAGCTAGCCAGTGAAACATTATGAGCAGGCTGTGAGTAATTCTAATGAGTAGCATTAGCGTAGGTTCTTTTAGGTATATCAAGAATTATGAATAGCAAAAGTTCGCGCGATCGTTTTCTGGGCACCGCTGAATCGAGAGGAAAGAGCGAAAAATTCAAGAGCAGGTGCAGCGTTAAATATTTTCGTCATTGTTTTTTTTTTTTAATTTATTTAACTCCGAATCGAATGAATTGTTCATTCTTTTCCAATATACTCGGACATCGAAGGATGCACGTTTCGTACACGTGGCTTCCGAGGTTCGAAACGAAAAATTAGTCTCATACGTTTGTCATTCGTTTACCGATAATTCCTGCCGCTTGATCGATTTATTACTAGCGCTTAATTCGTGCACGAATAATCTAAAAACTATATACACATGTCGCGAAAGCTGCAGCGATGTTTATAATTGTTTCGATTCATACGCAATTTATCATGGATTCCGCAATAATTAAACAATAACTAGTTCAATGAGAAAGGATGAATTTTATGCCATACTTCCCCTACCGGATAATCCCAATGACAGCCATATTAAATGCTTTTACTGCATTATTGCCTATTCGGTAAATTCCTGGATTGAAATTCCGGTATTCTCGTTTGCATTCCTCCTGTGCGGTGAATTTACGAGTTTCACACACACGTTATTTTTATTTCGTTACACATACATTAAAATCCAACGTCGGACTTGAAACTACGATTTCCCTAGAAATTAGCTCGTTTAATGCTCGTTTCTTTTTTGCCTAATAGTTTTTTAATTTGTCACTTTGAATTGCTATGCAACGAAGTGATTTGGGTTGAAGAATTTCATTTCCATCGTTGGCTGGTCCGTTTCCGAAATGGACAGATCACCATATAGAAAGATATTTTGGTACTGGTTACAAAATTTCGTATGTACTCTGAGCCGAATACTCACGAACATCGTGCGGGTCAGCTGAACGTTTTGAAACGTTGTAAGCAGTGGAATTTACTGGTTATGTTATGTTAACCTAAGTAAATAATGGAGGGCTAACCACGCAGGCCGACAGTTTGGATAGCAGCCGAACAATAACTCTTTGTTGAATCCTGCGTTTGCGAGGTTATGGGGAACAAGGTGAATGTACCACTTGTTTTAGCGAAAAGAACTCGGATGTGGGGATGTCTGGCTCATTCTGCGCTCTTCCGTACTCCTAAGACGCGAGCCATAAAAGTGAGGATCCCATGCGAGGAACATGCGCGACAATCCAAAGATTCTACGCTGCAGATTTCAGCCAGCAGCCCATAAATTCGTATTTTTCAGTGTTTTCATTTTTTTTTATGTTGAGAATTTTTTAGAAAGAATGGTTGATGGTGTGGAAGTTAACAGAATTGAAAGATATATTTTTGTTTGACTTCAGATAATCCACGAGGCGGTTCAACCCCTCAACCCCGGGGGAATAATGATCGAGCCCCGGAAATAACGTCGTGTCTCGACGCCCCTCGTAAGGGCTCGAAATCTACCACTTTGCGGCTCGACTCTCCACACCCTCCACTCCTGATCTCGTGATTGAGACACGCCGAGGTACTTTCAACCAAATAATCGTCTACTTTTGTTCTTACTAATTTTATGATAACGTTCGCGATAACATCAGAGCTTGTGCAAAGCGACCATACGAGCCAGCAAACTATTTCCTAGAAAAGTTTTACAATCTATTCCATAAAATGCCAATTTTTCGATGTGTTTCTTTATATTTCAAACAATTATAAATGTTGGTTTCGTTTGGAGAGTTCAATGTCCACAACAAATATGAAATCCACCGTTGCTTTTTATTTTTTTAAGCCTTTGGTTATAATTTTAATTCAGTTTACTAACATAGACTGAAAACTTCGTTATATGAGGGCGAAATAAAAAAAAGGCATTATCAAAAGAATAACTTTAATGGAATATTTCATAGGCATAGGAGCAACCGGGCTCTTATGACATAAAATTCTGGAGTAGGGGAAATGGTGACTGATAAGGCTTATCCGAGCACAGCAATGGCCGTCTGTCTCTTGCCAACTTCTATCTTGTTTCAGTAGACCTTCTCAGGTGTCCTCGTTGAGATCCTTTTTTACTACTCGTAGCCGTACGAGCGTATCTCGAAAAATTCATCGCGTTAATAAATAATTATCGTAAAACAATTGCAGCTATTCTTACTTTAATAATTTCATTTACGAGTGAGACTGAAATTAAGGAGTTGCGACGTTTTGACCGGAGGTTAACCATTTTCGTTCCATCGATAACGTTTCCAAATATCTATTTTCTTTCTTCGAAAAAAATAGAACAAAAAAAAAAAATAGATAAGAAAACGTGTGTTCAGATTTTTTCTTTGTAAGTATAATTCCCTTAATATCTCTCAATTTCATCAAAAGCTGCGACGTGTTTTTTTTTCTCTCCTTTGTTATGTATACTTCTTGTGATCATGGTGAACTGTACAGTCCACGACGTTTCACCAGATGTCGAGAGAATTAATAAATAAGCAGATTTTTTCACGTTTTGCCAAAATTCTTGAAATTCCATTCCGGATATTTTTCATGTATTGTCTCACTACGGATGCAATGGAATTCCTCGTCATTCTTTTCGAGTGTTCAATTTTTTCACACTTTTTTCGCTTCGTCGGTAACCCATTCTACATGAAAGAGAGCGAGGGAGGGGGGGGGGGGGGGAGCATTTGAAACAAGTGGAAGCAAAGAGGAGGGTTCAGGAGACAAAAGGTTCTGGGGTGAGCCTCGTGAGTCGAAAAAGCTCAAAGAACTTGGTGGACCACCTGGAGGGAAGCTCTCTCGGGAAGTTCAATTATTCGCTGGCTTTCTCGACACTCTCTAAAAGCAGAAAGAAAAAAAACGGTCGAAGAGATCTGTATTACATAGGAACAAGGAAAGATTCGCACTCTACCTTTTGTTCCTCTCACTCACACTTTCTCTCCACAGAACGCATACATTAAATGTATGCAATTACCAGAAAGACTATATGCCGTTCGCCTTTCCCTGTTGATTCCTCAGTTGCATGCAGTGTCTCATGAGAATTCATATGGGATTTAAATTATCGTTAACCTCCGCGTTGTTTCTTGACTAGAATTTCGCACTTCAGGGTGTTTCGGGTCTAGATCAGGTTACAGTAAAATATTCCCGGGAAGATATAATCCTGATCAGGTCGAAAGATAAAAATTCCAATTCGTTGCAATCGAAGGATCGAATCTTTGAATAATTTTCTTCGATTATATCGTAAGTGCCTGTCATTGCCGTTGTTTACGAAAAAAATTGATAAAGCTCTTTGCTTGCATCGTTAGAAATAGTTTTTTATTTTCAAAATAAACTCGAGCCCGAGTGGGACAAAATATTTTAGCACAAAGATTGAATAAATTGGGATGCTTGATGATATTGATGAGAACAAGTTTGCAATGAATTGGAAAAACATAGAACGCTTTGAACGAGAGGGTGTATTCGGGATTGTATAAAATTCTTATTTTATAGGGTCGTAAGGTTTCCTCAGACTTTTCTCTCCAAAAGCCGTTTTCTTCCTCGTGTCCTCCACACCCTTTCCTCTCTTTATCCTTTCTTCACACTCTTTGCTCGCGCACACGACTCTTCTCCTCATTCTCATTCTTGGTCTCAAGATCTTGAGACTTTCTTCGAGAAGCAGCCCGCACGGAACAAAGGAAGGCAAGACCTCGTACCGGAAACTCGTTCGGGTACCAGCAACGAGAGGCGAACGAGCCAAACAAGAGCAGTATTCGCAACCGAGCGTTCTTCTTCTTGCTGCGTTTCCCCCTCCCCCCCCCCCCCCCCCTCCAAGCAGTCCCTCTCTACCTCTTAGCCTCCTCTTCAGTTTTCTTCCTCCGTCCGACTCCTGCTACCCTCTTCTTATATCTATGTCTAACCTTCCGACCCTTCGCCTCCTCCTCTTTCCACATCCGGTCGCAGTTTCCATTTAGTTGCTTGCTCTTTGTCGCATTCTCCTCAAGCTCTTTCTCTTTTCTCCGCGCTATTTCTTTCTGGGCGACCCTTCTCCTCACTCCCATCCCTTTAAGCATTCTCCCGAAGACTCTGAGTTTCTAATTAAACTTAAACTTTTAATTGACTCGTTGTAAAGCAGTTACAACGCCTGAGAAAAAGATGCGAGACACAGAGCGAGCGAGCAGAGAGAGAGAGAGAGACGAGAGAAAGTCGAGGTTGGGGAAAGACAACGTTCTCAGGATAGCAAGCGATAAAGATGGCAGCCTACTGTCTCGGGACTTATTTACGTACGAGTGTTTCTAATGCTCCTCATCCCTTCTCCAACACTTTGTCTTCTATCACGAAGCATTTGAAATATTTCACAACAACTATCACCAATAACGCACCATATTTTCTTTCACATTTATTTACTCCCAAGTAATTAAAACTTTTATAAATATCTCATTGGACCAACAAACTCGAAAACTGAGATATTTGCCATTATAATCTCCGATTCAACGCTTCCTGTCTCTTGAATCCTGCTCCTTGAGTAGGGCATGAAAGCATGTTCTGAACACGAGTTGAAAAAATTGCGTCTGTGAAATTGCCACCAAAAATTCGTCAATTTTTCGTCTGGTTTTCGAAACCATGGGGAATATATTTAATTAATTGAATATTTTGTTGGAATGGAACGATCTATCGGTCGCTTTGTCTGTAAAAAATCTTCCTGCGAATTCATTATCTGCGAAACGATCGAGTTTTTAAGAAAAAGTTGAACGTAATTTTTTTTTTGTTTTGTAATAAGGAAACAAAGTTCTCATTTTTTTTGCGTCTCTGATAAAAATGGAAATATGCTTTTTAATCATCTCTGTCGCACCCACGTAACTGGGAGAACAATTATGTAATAATTGTACAAAGAGCTGCTTCTACCGAAGGAGCAGGTTGGTCCCATGCACCCTAGTTTACATCTCGGAGAAGTTTTCCGGATTTTCCGTTATGGGAAAACTTGAAAGACTGACGAGACCTAGGAACTCGGGAGTACCTTGCCGACAAGCAACGTGTTAAGAATTTGTTTTTCCCTATAACTTTTAATATTTCTGAAGATATTGGGCGATAGGCGAAAATAAGGCACTTCGATGATCTCCAGGAGAGAACAATTTTTAACGTATGTTACTATCACAAAACGACTTTATTTAGGATTCTTTCAAAATTTTGTACAAACGTTCTTGGTACCAAAAATAACAGTTTTCTCCTTTGAAGAAAAATTTCCTGACGTTTAGAATTTGAGATATTTTTTATTTATATATATTTATTTGAGAATTTTTTATTTTTCCCATCTAAACGCGTGTAAATTGAAGTCGTGTTTCTTTTGTTTTTTTCTTGCAACTTTTTAACGAAACGCGACTTCAATTTACACGCGTTTAGATGGGGAAAATAAAAGAGATGGAAAATTAAATATCTCAAATTCTGAACGTCAGAAAAACTGTTACTTGTTGTGCTAAGAACGTTTATACAAAATTTTGAAAGGATCCTAAATAAAGTCGTTTTGTGATAGCAATACCTTAATTTTATCAAAAATTATCGCAGGTCGCATTTATTTTCATATTTTTCTACGAATAATTTGTTGTGGACATTGATTTTTAATTTGCAGTTCAAATCCTCGTTCATAAATATTTAAAAATGTCAAAAATACATGGAATCACTGATTTACAAACTTGTGCAGAAAATTTTCTTTGTCTTTGCGTAGAAATTGATCGATGCACGAATAATAAAGCAAGGTGGAAATTTTCATGTATAAGCGTGAATTACGTTTGAATAGCGCGTTGACGAACATATTGAGATTGAAAAGTTGGTGAGCATTGTATCTCGGAATCCGAGAGGCACTGTTCAGATAACGCGATGTTCTTATCAAAGGCTGCGTATTATTTCTTGCAGGGGAAGATAAAGCGTAGAAGGGATGTCTTGTTGATTCTCTCGTCTGATAAGCAGCCGAGCCAGTGCATACGGAGCAACGAATGAAAGAGAAGTCGGAAAAAAGAAGTACAAAGAGTTTGTGATAATGATAGTTGAGATGCGACAGTCATAGACCAGGAGGAAGATTTATTTATACTTGGTTCCTAAATCGTTGCAAATCAGTAGCAAGAAAAAGTGATTAGTGTTTTTTTTTTTTTGGTATTCGACCACCCAGTTCGCCGATACAAAAATTCTCGATTATCTAATCATCACGAGTAGACACTTCGAGTGTGTACAGTGAATAATTAGTGAATAATAAAAATAATAATAAATGAAAAAATAAAAAATAACGTTTCGAGTGAGAAGTGCAGTGTCTTGGAGGATCGAATTCGTCGAGGAACGAGCTTCAGTGAATTCATATAGTGTAAACGAGTGATAATTAAAAATATACCGAGGCACTCGAGCCCACGACAGAGCCCTCCCATGAAAATGCTTCAATCGTTGAATGCTCTGGCGGGCAAAATATCGCCTGGCTCGCCAACCGACGGCAACGCAAACAAAGTCCACATGCATAACAACAATAATAATAATAACAACAATGTGTCGCATCATCCACATCCATACTTGAAGCAACAGAGCCAGCAAAGTTCGCGCACGGTCCCGGTCAATGGCGAGCAGAAGGAAAATAGGTGAGTTTTCATCTTTACTACTTCGTGTTAATCGTATAAACTCTTAAGAACTTTATCAAATTATTTTCAGCTCGTTCGTAACTCGCAATTAATTTATTGATAAAAACGAAATAGGAAATTCTTCAGATTTTCAATATAATAATTTGCATCAACATGGAAAACGAATATTCACCGCAATCGGCATTTTTATGTTAAAATTTGTTTCGCTACGTACATTTTGCTAATTAAACTCTCCCTCTCTCTGTCTCTCTCTCTCTCTCTCTCTCTCTCTCTCTCTCTCTCTCTCTCTCCACCATACTCTCTCGCGATCTATCTTGCTCCGCTCCCACGCGCTTTCTCCCGTGGATTTATCACGTGTGTCGAGTTCTCTCGTAACTTTGGGGAGGAAAGACCCGGAAGAGAAGATCGCCGTGGGCGCTAACTCAAAACGACGTCTAACTATTTACACCCATGCATCTCTTTTTTTTTTTCTCTGGTACTCACACCCGTGACATTTCCGTAACATGAGACTGGCTCTACGAAAGTTGGCAGCCCAAAGGCATCGCAATGTTGATCGCAATGTTGAGTATGTTTGGGCTCGATACAATTTTATTAATATGAATATATTGATGCTGCGATTTCATTTGACCGAAAAAATGGTACGAACCTCTTCGGGTTCGAGCTTGAAGTGTCGAGGCACCCTAGAAGCTTCAAGGTGCCCAAAATCCCGATCGTCCATCCATGCGGACATGTGACTTCATTTTCAAGGACGTTACTAATAAACCAAGAGCACGAGAGCGAGAGAGAGAGGGACGGAGAGAATAAGAAAAAAGCTTGAAATAACTTACCGACATTGCGCTGAAACCCAAGCCCGAAAAGTTGCAGGTTTCGACGAGAGGAAACTCGGTAAATTTCCTTTTCCACCGGAACGATGTTCCTCACTCTCTTGCCTTGTTTCGCTATATAAGACACATTCCGTTCTCCCAGTGAATTCCGCTAAAATATGTACTCTTGTGGTACGGTCAGAGTTTACTCCATTTTGTTTTGGCCCTCTCTCTCTCTCTCTCTTTCTCCCCTGAGTAGCGCAGCTGATGGTGGAGCTGCTGCTACTTTGCCGAAGGCTAAATTGTGCTGCAACGGAGTTTCTAAGGTGGCATTGCAGGACTCGAGGAAGAAGAAGCCAGACGAGGAAGAACTAAGTACATTGCCATTCTGATTTGAAAAGAGAAAAAAGCGAAGGAAAATCGAAGCTGTGGAGAGTGCATTTTGTTTTTGGACGATTGTTTTTTATTTTAGGGTGCAAAACTTTCACAGAGTATTTGTCAACGATGAAGGGACGGTTTTCTTTTCCATTTGAAAACTGCGAAGATTATTGGAAAAAATTGGAACGATCGCATGAATTATCAAAATAATAAATAAAAAATATCTTTTTCGTTGCATTCCAACGATCCAAACTTCAGTGTCACGATTCGTAACATTGTTTTCCAACACACAACCTGCGCACGTTGCCTCGATCCACTTGAAAATTGTCATTAATTTTTTTTAACGTTCTATGGGCAGACAAAAGTAACGGAATAACTTTTTTTTTCTCGTGGACAATTGGCAAGTTAATTACAATGAAAACACAAATGGAGGATCTGAAAATTGAACCTTGTTGATGGTTTTATGAAAAGAGGGATCAGAGTCAACGGCATACGCTTTCATGGCGTGTTCTTCCGAGGAATGAATTCCTTTTGGAATTGCTGAGTTTTTAAATAGAGGAAAACTTTTTTTTTGTGAATTATTTTTTAGTGAGGAAATCTGTGAAAAAAAATGAGAGAATAATCAGGAACATCGAAGAGTATTTTTGGCGGAATCCGTTCTGCTTGACGTGGAATGACTCACGTAGAGCTCGTTCGAAAGCCAGTACGATCCATAGTCGCGCGATTACTCAGCCCGCAAGGTTATCGTTATCACGTGCCAGATGCCCTATCTACTCGACGCGCAAACATTGATAACCATTCGTTTTTTTATTATTTAATTTCTTCCTGCCTTCTTGTACAGTTTCTTTTTTTTCAACATTTTGGAAAGTTTTTTTTTATGTTTGAATGTTCGGACCAATGGGATTGATCTTTCAAAAGGCAGAACCACAATTTTGACTCAACGTTTTTCAATCATTCCTTTCTCGGTGAGCAATCCTACAGCAGGCACGCCGTATCGATTTTTCAATGCAAAGAGACAATCCAAACGTTTGTCACATGAAATCAGAGCTTACACGTGAAATGAAACCGGAACATCCGATCGCTTCGTCACATTTTATTTTCATTCTTCTTCAATCCAGTATTCTTTTGATTGCAAGGTCGTGGCAATTTCCGCTGTTCGAGTACAAGTGCGACTTATCGATTCGGTACTGCTTTTTATTGAAGCATTATTTCTTTGCGCTGTACGATATCACGTCTCGACGTTATTACGATACAGAGCGCTCTCCCTCTCTCTCTCTCTCTCTCTCTCTTGACTTCACACACACACACACACGCGCCCCCGGGTTTTTCTCTGAGAGGTAAAGAAAAATATATGAAAAATCGCGTTATGCTTTATTTTTTAACAAACATGTAACTTTGGTTATCGACGTTGATAAGATCAATTCTTTTGCTTTGGCATTATTACCTCATATATTCCGATTTTCATACAGTCAATGCAAACAGCATTTTCATAAATCTTTACATTCGCACACTCTGATGCGTACAATATACACAGTTTCAAAACGTGAGCTGGTCACGTTTGCACACGTGAGTAATAAAATGATCGAGTGTCAAGAATTTGTTCAATGACGATGCGCAAAAGCGATCCTGCGTATATGCGGATTTTCATGCGCGAATCATTTTCAAATGAACGGAGCGACTATATACTTTCAATTTTTTCGTAACGCACTAGAGTGTATCGCACCTGGGGAAGGACCCAGTAAAACAGTCACGACATCCACTTTTATAGGCGTTCTCGCTTTTTACTTAATCTCAACCATAAAAAACCCAAGAAATTCGCGCACAAACTGACTAGAATTTCAATACTCACCAACTTATTCGTACCGTCGAAGGAAATAATGAATAATACACTCGAGTCTGTTGAATTTGCTAATTGCATCGATTGTGAGCTCAAAATAGCTTCCGCGCGTTTTGATGGAATTACATATGAGGAGGATGAACGTAGTAACACATTTCTCTTGCTCTGTGCGAATATAGTACGGAGCAAGTCT
This sequence comes from Hyposoter dolosus, assembly GCA_963921915.1. NCBI lineage: Eukaryota > Metazoa > Arthropoda > Insecta > Hymenoptera > Ichneumonidae > Hyposoter > Hyposoter dolosus. The sequence continues at coordinate 11,330,796 of OY998136.1, read as the reverse complement.
TACGAAGGATTCGACTTTTCGTCTACATAGGTCTGTTTTTATTGTGCACGTGTGCATGTCGCTCTCACCCTTCCCTCGAGGCTTTTTCGAAAGCAAGTTCGCGTGTAGTTCTACCCATGCGACAGAACATATGAAACTTACATACGCCAACGGTACATACACGTGCATATATATATATATATATAAAGTGTTACTATTGTGGGTGTTTTGCGACATAGGCAGAAAAGCAGAGCGAATTCTCCATGCTTCTGCGCCAGTCACGTAACGCATTGTATTGTCACATGCCGTCCGCCCTATGCCGACGCGTGCCCCGACCGTGTGTGTATGGGCTATACATAGACGCGGCTCTCGCTGCAGAGTTCCAAATTGTATCGTCGTCGCGTGCTGCATTCGCATCGACGCCAGAGGCATCCCACGGCAACAAAGTACCCGACATATATAAACATATGCACAGATATACTTACGTGATACAAAGTCACGTTGGCGGAGTAGACGAGAGGGCGAGAACGTCGGCTACGACTACGACAGTAATATTCGAAACTCTCTCCCTCCCTCTTGCTCTTTCTGCTTCTATCTTTGTTTCTTGTATCTTTGTCGCGCGGCCTTTCTCTGGCATTGGGAAAAAAGCTCGAAAAGATATTCAAAAAGTACCTCTGGGTACAAGAAGACGTGCGTGAAAAAAGGTTCAGAATCGTCACGAAGCTGGGCGACGTGTAGCGTTGCCGCTAGACCAGCGCGTATACAGAGATTGGAATCATGTTCTGATTTCTTCGCCATGGGAAGCTCGATGGTGTGTGCATGGCTTACATGTTACCGGATAATAATGTCAATCCACGTCTACGTTGTCGTGGAAACATTCCCATCTTGACGGAATAAGGATGGAGAAAACGACCGGAGGCAAAGAAATGTGTGTGTATATACGGAGCGACATGTGTTTCGTGCGCGTGACAAAATACTAAAAGTCTTGTACGTCGAAGCATTTGCTGGCGATCATATGAGCAGGACAATGCAACGGAATCCTAATTAACTTTTCCGACGAAATTCCAACCGGTACCCGGCGCGATAATTATTCACGTTTGGCTTTTAATTCCTCGGCCTTTTTCAGCACCCTTCGTCCATCTCATTCGCCTGAATAGAGGCGGAGATTTTCGTTGATCCACCTGTCCGTTTGTATCGTCGAGAATGAGCATCGGATGTAGTTTGGACAGGAACAGACTCGCAGGTACCGATGATTCGTCGCTTATCTTTTTATACACACAGCTAGGGAGTGGCGCAGAAAAAGAGTCAGGCGGGGAGGGGGGAAACACGAGTTTTGGTTGTCCAAAAGTACGGTTCGTCAGATAGCCAGAAAAGTAGTGAGGGAGAGAAGGAACAGAGATTCTCGGAATTGTGATCTTTCCTGTCGTGCTCCTGAGTCACGTAGGGTCGTTGGTGCCGCGGGCACGTTGCAATTTTCTGGATCTCATGAAAGCTCGACTCACTGGCCAGCAGAGCAAGCGGCTACCGTTACAATCGTGACATTCTCGTGGTTATACCCATTTCTTCATTTCTCTACTACAAACCCCGTATAGTTAGACCACAGTCAAGAAAAAAAAAAAAAACACATTTTTGTATGCTACTCGAGTGTTGAGAAAAAAAGTTTGACGTTGTTGTTGCTGTGTCGTACAAGGGAGAGCAATATGCTTTCGTGGCAAACATTCTAATGGCAGTTACGAGCACTTTTGCAAATGAATTCCAGCAATTCCTTCTGTACAAGTCGCTTTTGGAAATTAAATTTTTTTTTCTCACTTCCGATTCGTGGTTCTTTATTCCGTTGCTATTTCGGAGATTGTCAAATTTAACATTTTACGATGTATTTTTGCGTGATATTTATTATCACGAGAACCTGAGTCACTGGACCGATTTTTTCGACCCCCGAAACCCACGACCGGGGTCATTGACAACTTTTCTTTTCTCTCAGGAAACAAAAAAGTCTTCCTGCGACCATCATTCTTGTCGCCGCACCGAAAGGTTAAGAACAACGTTCGTCTGTTTTTTCTTCGAAATCACTTTCTATTAGCCCATTTCTTCAAGACATAGTTACTCAATATATTTAGTTTCGTGTGGAAGTCACCAGAACGCAGAGTATGTTAGGAACAACGAAAAGGCGATGCGATACGAAAGTACACAGAGAAGACGTCACTTCGTTTTATCACTCGCCAACACCGCGTTATCGCTCTCTCTCCCAAGAACACGATATATCTGCGTATATACACGTATATCGGGCTTTATATCTGTATATATTTCGAGATAAGAGTCGGCGAAGCTGACATAATCAATCTCGAAACTCGACGGGAGAAGTCTTTTCAGTTTCTCTCTCTCTCTCCCTCTCTCTCGCTCTCGCTCTCTCGCGACGCTGATGTAGTGTAGGTACAATCTTGCGCGAACGTAGCTCGACCTCGATTCGGTTCTTCGGGGAGTATACAGTCCAAAGGAAAGCAAGAGAGACAAGCTAAAACTTCCGTATAGTAAAAAAAGGAAAGAATGAAGAGGAAAAAAGGTGTGCGACGAAGCAGGAGGAGGAAAAAATTATTCCATGCTGTCAACGTGATAGAAAAGGGAAAAGATAGGCGCGACGAGCAAGAGAGAGCATCTACATGGGTAGGGGCGATAGGGCCCCCGAATTGAATTTCTCGGTGAACCCGATTATTTCCACTCGATTAGAGGCCCCGGCAAGCTCACGTTGCACAGGCTATACGTCTGCTCCCTCTCTTTCTCTCCGAACAGCCGTGCGAAGCTCGAGGCCATCGCCTCTTCCTACCGCGAGACCGGAGGCTTCCAGATTATCCTAGAAATAGAACCGTCGCTCGTACGCTATGTATGATCCTTATCGACTTACGCATACAGAGAATTAACCATCGAGAGGTTTATAACGGTCGAATTTCTGTAACGAGCGATATGTCGCTCGTGGATTCCCACCAATCAGATTTACGCCGGATTAAGATTCGCCGGACAAAACTCAGCCACAACATAAAGATTATGTGTTCCTCACACGCACCTGATGCTACGAAACTTCGGGCACAGAACACGACCAGATAGAAAGACACGAAAATCCGTTGAATGTAGACCGGAAGCCCGCGCCACTACGAAAACTTTCCTCTCGGAATTGATCGCACGACTGCAGTATGAAAATGTCACTTCTATACGTTGAAACTTTATTCTAGTCCCCGCGTCGTCGACGTTGCGCGGTTAACAGTCGAGCAAATCCAATTTTATCAGAATCAGTCTCCGGAACCTCTGTCCTGATGAATGGTACGAATGTAGGAAAATAATAAGTGCATTAATTCCTTATTGATCGTGAGATATCTTGGCTCGACGCGAATCCCTGATTATAATCGCATCCCTGATTTATTTCCTCGTCATCTTTTTATTTCCACGAGCATTCATATACGCGGACTGTACTTTTACTTGTCAGCACTAAAAATCTCGCTCTCGCTTATTTCATCCATCCGGACGGAATATCGATGCTGTTCAATATTCTTCGCTTATTCTCATCGACGTCATTTCAGCCTGAATTTATTCACGACTAGTCATCCGCTCCATTGACGTTTGTATCAGAATTCTCACTTTATTGGTTGAACTAGACTCGCTCTTTCGATGACCATTCAATATTTGTTGATGAATATTTATCAGATGCCACAGATATTTTGCTCCTACATCGCACCGCAATTGACAATCTAAATGAAACCGCAATTAAAGCAATCTCTAACCGTTTCATCGTTCGTTCCCAACAAACGGCGAACAGAATTCGATAACGAAGAAATCCATGCAGCATTGCAGCTTGTTCTTACCGTTCAGAGAAGCCGAAAGGTTTTGGGGCTGCAGAAATATTGTAAACGATGAACTTTCAATTATATTAAACAGATTTATTTCGACGCGATTCAAATTTATCAAATAAATTAAATCCTACAAAGTTCACTATATGGAGAATTATTATTCGGGGATTTGGAGAACCTCGGCAAAATAGTCGGACTGAATAATTTAGATTCAGATTTTTTTTTGTGCACGAAAAAGTAGGTGTTCCAGGGCCCAGATCGTTGAAGACCATCGAAAATGAAACATATCACTTTTCTTGGCATCTTGTACATATTTCAATGGCGCATTGAATAAACTGGTATACTTGCATGTTGTGTGGGTTAGTGTGGCTCGCTGATACGCAACATGCCCTTTTTGCGTGCCAACCACAATAACGGATGATCGATGAAGAAGGAACAGTTTTTTGTTCCGCTCGAGGCGAACTCGCGGCGATGGGAGAGAGAAAGGGAGAGAAAGAGGAACCCAGGGATATATAATAACACGGATGCGTTGGCGTTAGCGTCACATTAATCAAGAAGGATCGGTCTCTCCTTCCTATACTCTCAACTCTCATACGCTTTTAAGGTCCTGCTCTTCCATTTCCCACTCCCTCGTATAGGAGCAAATATCGTGGAAAATTTGTTGTACGTTTCCTAATGCTTCCTTATATATACTCGGGACTCATGTCGGAGCATGCGAAAACGAGCAACGTGTCGACGTATTGCAGAATTATTGTGTCGCGTCTCTCGTGATGAGCTGTGAACGAGCGAATAGACATTCTCGGTGCCAAAATCCCCATAGCTTTCGATGACGAATACAGATTTGTCATAATTATGCGTAAAGTAGGAAAAGATCAAAATAAGCAAAGAAGCGAAGAACGTTTCGTTATGTATCTTGCTGTCATTTCGTCGTACGCACAGAAGCGATGCAGCTGGAAATCATTGATCATTTCTTTCATTTCCATGGCTTGTCATGGACGACCAACTTTCAAAAAGTCCTTGCTATTCTCAGGTGGGTTAATCGAGTCCAGGCCTCGTTCAAGCTTGGCGCGGTTGGGTGAGCAAGTTGGTCAGGGAATCCTGAATTAGGATCTCGTTGTAAATAACCGAATGAGTAAACTTTTCGTTCGCATGAATTGCCATCGAAAATTTTTCATTTTCGAAATTCCCTGGACATTTGAATTTCCATTTATTTTTGTCCCTTGCGATCATAATCCGTGGATGCTCGCGCGCCCTTTCGTCAGTTCTTTTTACTCTAGTGCTCGCACTTCCTTACTGCTCGTTCTCTATCTATTCGTGTCACGTGGAAAGGTGTGGAACACAACTCGGTTGAAACCCCTGCAGCCTTTATCGCCTTATCCCTTCATCGTCGAGCCACCATCAACGCTGTGTTCTCACTGTACCGCATACATGTAAATACACACTAACACACTTACAAGATCTCTGCTACCAACGGAGCTCGATCCGAGAGAATTGGTTCGCATTAGCATGTTATTGGGAGGTTGTTTACTCCGAGTTAATCACGACCACCGATAGTTGTGTGGTGCCTGTGATATTGCAGTGTGATGAGCGCCTCACCGTGGATTACGTCACCGCGAGATTTTCTCTAATTTTGAATTATCTGGGACATCCCAAAAGCTTTTTCGTCCAGGTTGCAAAATCCTCGTTTCTGAATTATTCTTTAACGCTTCCAACCAAAGAATCTTATCGATGAATTTTTCGAAAAACTCAAAAATTCCTTCGATTTGTTAAAACAATTGATGACAAAGTATGTTTTCTTTGATAGACACGACCGGAGAATGAAAATATCAACGCGTCCTTAAAGAGGTATATATCTGTATATGGAGGGAATTAGCTCGTCAATGGCGTTTGAATCAGTTTCAACTCTATCAGCTTCAGGTCTATCTATCAGCAACAGTTTCGACAATATACTAACTTGAATATCAAAGAGACCTCCATCGCAGCTAATTCCGAAAGCATCAGTTTCAGGAGCTTCCATCTGAATTGAGAGATTCCAAGTTCTGTTATTTCTCACATGCACATGTCGCTGCACTACTGTATGTGTGAAAACTTGGCCGAGCGGCTTTGTGCCTCGGAAAAAAGGTGTCGCGTGTCAGGGCAGTGTTAAATTTCGAGACCATGAATTTCGTGGCAGTTTTATTGCAAGAGTTCGTCGACGGGTGCGCCGTGACGAGGTAAAGGGAGTTAATTAAACGAATAAATAACGTAACTAAGCTCGACGAGAGAATTGAAACGGGGATTTACCAGCAGAGAGCTCTCGACCGACACCGACCAGGTCCTCTCGCTCTCGGCCTTCCTTTTTTTCGTTCTCGTTCATTCATACTCTCTGCCTTGGAGTATAGCTATCTACTTTGGCAGTTTATATGCGTTTCTAGGTTCGTGCAAACTCGCCACACCAGCAGTCTTCTCCGATCTTGCTTGTATTTGCAACCAACTCGATCCTTTGTCAACATTCACGTATACGGCCAACCAAGAGCCAGAGGAAAAGACCGGCCATGTCAATTCTTTTTACTTTGTCCGATCCTGCGTCACTACGTGCAACCCTCCAGCCTGCTCGTCGTGCTGGACTCGTTCTTCACTCAACGACGCGCCAAGGTTTCTACCTTTTTCTTGTATCTTCCGATTCCTTCGTCATTATTGCGCTGCTCGTGCTTTTTTCCAACATTTTTTCTGTGTCTCTACCTCTTCCTTGTAAAGCTCGCGGAGTCACTGGACGCAAGGGCAATTCATAGTCACGCGCGCTTGAAAGTCCTAGAAAGCTCAACGATCGAGGTCGTCACACACTGAGAATCTCCCTCAAGAAAGAATCTTTTTTGAGGCAATAGAAACAGAATTTGAAGCTCCGGGTCTCTTAACTTCTGACGAATTTCCATTTTGGCATTGCCAGAGTCTCTATCAAAACTTTTTTCGAAAATCACATCCCCGTATTATAAACTTTTGGTGAATATACTGGAAATATTTAAACTTTCACAAGATCATGCAGAAAACTTGGTGAAAAAGGAGACTGCTCTGCCAAGTTACGAGACACACCACGTACAGATTACAGACACATGCACGAGGGAGCTTTCTGATTCAAGTTTAACTCAACCTTCGAGAGACTGGGATATAAAGGAAGCCAAAGTTGCTTGCGCGAACGCTCGAACTACATTAAGAGAGTTACGTTGTTTCTCCCCCATTTTACGCATGAGGAATTCCATCAGCATAAAGTGACGGTTTTCTTTAATAAATTACACTTTTTTCTGATGGACATTTTTTCTCAAGGCCTATTGAAAATCTTGGAACAAAATAACAATTGCGCATTATCAATATAGATCGTTCATGCACGATTGGCTTTTCTTATTATATTACGTTTTTTTTTTTAATTGTTTATTTATAGACCCTGGAGACCGCTCAAATGATACGTAAAGACGCGGTTGTTATAAAAATTTCCATGGGAATTGCAATATTGTCAAGTTTTTTGCGGGATCATTTATTCGGAATCGAATAAAGGCAAATTTTTTGATTCCGGATAGTACGTCAAGGTTATATCTCTCTCGTGCAAAGTGAAACGTTACGTAGTTGAACCGGAAAGCGGTTTTATTTTATTCTTTTTAACTGGATAACGAGTTTGGTCGATTTTTCGACTCGAAAGCTAAAATGCCAAAGCGCGCGCGGCGAGAGAGGACCGGAGGTATACTGTATTCGAGAATGAAAAACATAAAGGACCGAAACGCTCATCGACGGTGGATAGGGAGAGGTACGAGCTTAACGATGCTTTCTCGTTTCACCATCGGTTTTCACGTACACAGTCGTCCCGGAAACGCAATTAGTTTTTCGTTCGCCCAAATGAAAGGGCCAAAAATTCTCGAGTGCGTCAAGCTAAAGCACAGAGAGAGGGAGGGAGAGAGAGAGAGAGGGAGAGAGATATAGGAAAGCTATTGCACCGGAGCCTACTGCTGGTGGTTCGTTTTCATCTCCATACATTCCACCTTCGTAAATCATGAGTTTTATCAGGTTCATCCACTTCGGATTTCCGCTCCACCTATCGGGCTAACTCAGCCGAGCCTTCTTTCCCTCTCCCTCTTCCTCTTAGCCTCGGTGATGGTAAAATACATAAAACCCTCGAACAAAAATAAAAATCGCCACGATACGAGAAAGTACAAAAAAAAAAAGGGAAATCCAAACAAAACCGAAGCAACTCCAAACAATAGACGATAGGGATGCGCGTGCAGCTAGTGTGTAGGGTGGTTACGGTCGCTGCCAGAAGTGGAATTACGTTCGTAGCTTGCGAACAAAAATAAACTACCATTCTGCATCCCAAACTTCCTGCACAAATATACACCACCGATTTATATGTTCTTTCAAATTAATACGCCACGCGCGCTCCGAAACATTGGTTAAACATAACAATGCCTTTTATATGACATCGAATGGGCTTCCCCAATTGTAATTCCCAGCCTATTTTCATAGCCTCTATGACTTCATTCAAGCCCAAGTTGGGGGTCCTTGATGAGTCTACTTTGAGCAGATTTTAAATGTCATCCGAGAGGCTTTTACGCCGAACTTTGAGTTTCTTTTTTCAATCCATACGAATTGACGTTTCATTATTAGATTTCGCATACATGTTTTTTGAATTTCTGACTTTTGAAGTAATTTTTTTTTTTTGCCATTTTCTATTCGAATTTTCAAGACATTTTATACATTTTGGATTCGTGCGAGAATTAAGCAAATTGTTCGCGTTATTACTGTGGCAAGAAATTCTGGTCCAGAATACAAACGTGTCATAGGTTCATCGTGCAAGATAATAAATGAAGTATAAAGGAGATTTGAAAGGACGACCAGAAGCAGATTTGTATGGATGTGTCTGTGTCCCTGTGTGGAAACGTGTATAACATGTATAGAGGAACGATACATGGGTATGGAAAGCATATATCCAGAGTATTATGTGGTTTTTGTGCCCTTCGAGCTTTCCCCCACAAGAACGTGGAGAAAAGAGGATTGTCCGGTCGAAAGCGTTTGAACCGTACAGCTCGTGGTTTTCATTCGAATTCTATCGGGTTTCCGGGTACGGTGCTCGCGTGGACGGATAAAATGGCACGATAGACTTGCAGGGAAAAACGTTACGAATAATATACACGCTCCGGTGTACCCGACATTTTGTAAATCGTCGAAATATTGTTATTCTGTACAATTCAAAACTCTCGAAGCTTTTTCTTTTTCTCAAACCTTCGTCGTACGTCGTTTCTGCTTGGCCAATCGGCAAGGAGCGACGACAAAAACATCGAGCAAATTTTTTTAGTGACAGAAGCGTTCGAGGCCCTGATCTTCACTCAGTGTCCTTTTCTATGCAATTTTCTATAGCAACATTTACTCTAGCAACGAAAAATTTGGAAAATTCTTTCAACTCGCGGAATTTGGCCAGAATTTTCGATCTTTATTCAACGTGATGACCAACGATCGGTTCTGTTATGCAGCGAATTCGTAAGAATTCTGTTTACTTCCGACGTATCTTCATATTTATCCAGGTCCATGAATACGAATACAGACGAAAAAAAATTTTCAGTATTTACGTCCGAGCAAACATTGCCCAAAGAATAACCTCAAAGAAATGTTTTGCTAGTTCATGAAGGATCAATCCTTTCCATTCTGTCGTGCAGGAAAGCAGAATGTAGCACAGTCGAGAGCTCCTCGAACCCAAAACTTGCAGCTACGGAAACACGAAAACTTCTCTCATGCATTAAAGTTCCCGAAGATATATACACATATGTTTATAGGTGGTGCAGAATAGAATGCGCGTACACAGCCCACACTCTTAACTCCCTTCTCGAAGAAAAGGGAGAAACTGCAACGAGATTTCTCGTGTTAATGCTCCGAAACACTAGTCACCAGTTGTTGCTGGTTTAGAAAGACTCTCCGGCACCGACAAGTATGACTCGGGTGTCTTTCTTCCTCTCCCTGTTCCTTCCCTCGTTCTTTTTGCCCAGAACAGAAGAGAAGTCGCGGGGACTCGTGTATTGTGCTCCTCGTAGAGGGTGTGTTTCTCGCTCTTTCTCCAGAACAATAATTTATCGCAAGTCCAGTGTGGCTCACAACTCCGTATATATATGGCAAAGCAGAAAACAATTAGTGGCACGCGAACGCTCCAACACGCGATCAAACCGAGAGAAAGCAAGAAATATATATATATAAGGAGCGAGTCCTGTGCGAAACGACAATGACGAGGATTATTCTTTTTGGCCAAAAGTACGTTTTCACGTTCCGTTAGCACACGGAAGTCATCGCACGAATTGAGCGCCATAGTCCTTGACTCCTGTCATTGCCGAAACTCTACCCTGATCTTCCCTATAAAGACAATATGGAAGTTTCGTTCTTTCGATACGTCGAAAGTCTCTCCTATTATTATGGGAATTGCTCACATCCAGAAGGCAGATTATTATAAATGTCAAACAAAAATATTCGGAAATTTCAAACTCCATATTTTCGTTAATAAAAAAAAAAAAAATATATAATTTTCTTCGAAACGTCATTGGATTTTGATCTCGCGAAACTTTCGATCAGTGCTCGGAATATAGCTCCAAACGTACTTGTCCCTGGATTGTGGAGAGTCTCTTGATCATACGATATTAAGATGGACTGAAATGCTCCAAAAACCGTAACCTGCTTACGTATGTTGCTATACATAACGACCACCATATCAGGGCGCTTATGGGAAAATATAATCGTGCCATGAATCGAATTGAAAAGAGTACGTGCGAAGTTTAATCCCATAAATCATCGAGACTAAGTATTCTTTTTTTGTAGTCGTTCTTTGTTCGTTTTCAGTCTCGTGTTTCTGTCCCGGTTCATCACAGTAGCTGTCATAAGTAGCTCTTAAAACTGTTTTACGAAATAAGAAAAATTCTCAGTCTTTTAATCACCGTGGTGCATCATTCAACTGCAGCGACTCAATGACCTTAGCGACAATTGCCCCTATTCGAAGAAAACTACGACATCATCGTCATGTTCGTCTCAAAAGGTAAAGAGGCTGCATTTTTTTTTCTACTAGGTTATATATACAGAAAAGTGAAATGGCAGTATATTATCGATTGACTCAGTGCGAGTCTCGTGTTAAAAAATGTCAGCGAAACTGTGTCTAAATGTTTTTCTACTTCTTATTCCCAATCTCTGCAATGCCAATCTAATTTTATCAAATAAGATCGATATTTTTTTTTGATTACGGTTAAATAAACTATTCTTGAACAATGACGAATCAGTTTGCTCCGTGGGATCGATAATGGTGTGAAAAAAAAGCAACGTTTATCAATTAAGTAGTTTCCTTTGGAAGACAGTGATGTGACGTACATCAATGAATTATAATTATTGGAATGGGAAGCTGGGAATTGATTTGATCGTGGTTCGTATGCACTGTCATGCCTTGAAAGCAAAAAGACATCAACCAGCACGAGAGAGAACCGTAGTACCGAGTTCAAAAATTGGACGTGATTTTTTGCTGAGACAATGAGGACTCGTAGATAAACTAAAGAGATGGTTTACGTAAAAAAAGGAGAAAAAACTGGAGACGACGGAAGAAACGAATAGAGTGCGACCAATGAGAACCGAGTGGTACAGAAGGAACGGGGGAATTGAACGAAAAAGGAGAAGTGGAGATGAAGAGGGTCATGGAGACAGGTCGTTGGGTCGCAAGTCACGTTGGCTTTGAACGCGTGCGACGAATTACCGCTCATAAAGGGATGTTTTACTCTATCGTTTTCAGCGTAGAAGGAGAAAATACAGACAGCGAACAATAAGGGAGACCCGATTCTCTCGGATCGCTATTCTCCGTAGTTTGCGACGAGACGAACGAAATTCGACGAGGAAATACCGCAGTGCGATATGCGTGCTCGTTGACTTTTTATCCTACAGCACAGTTGAGAAAACATACATTTGCCAACGATGATAAACACAACGTTTAGACGTTGCTCACGCATTATTGCTTGAGCCAATAGTTTGCTTAAGTCTATTGCTGAATCAGTAGTAAAGAGTCCATTGTCATCAGATACCTACAATTGATCTTGAGGCAGGACCTCTATTCTCGCAACCCCTATTAACGTAATTCCACTGACTCTGCTTCGAATATGGATCGTCGCGCGTTTCGTGGGAAAACCAGACGGAAAGACGACGTGTGCGGAACGTTCCGTGTTCAAGAGTAGAATGCGGCGCCAGTTTCAACTCTGTTACGTAAACAGAGGTCCCGGTGTAATTCCTTTCAAACTTCGTCATAAACAAACGATTGCCCTCTCGAGTTGTTTCGTTCGTGTATTTTGATGCAATGTCCTCTTCTTACTGTGATTTTTCATCCTCCATAGCATTTACCCAATGTCTCAAGTGGTAGTCACACAGACGGAGGGATGAAGAACAAAAAAAGTACTGATTCTGTTATCCGCAGTAGCTGTTCGGAGTGAATGCACTCGCGGTGCATCGAGCCCGCCGTCGCCGACGTTTTATTGAATGTATAATTCGGATCTCATTATATACACAATGTTCACCGATATGCTGCTTCGGGAAAGAAATAAAAATAGAAATTCAAGAGAGACAGAGAAAAAGAGAAGGATGTGTGACAGCGTGAATAGACAAAGTATGAGGTTTACGTTGTGTACACAAGGTCATAAATAATAGAAGCGAAGTCGTCTGTTTTCGGCTTCATGTTTCTCTTCTCGTCTCATCGTGTTCTACATTACTTTGAATTCAGAATTTGCATCTTTCATTTTCAACCTCGTTTGCTACACTTTCTTGCGACGCTCTTGCCCTCTCCGTGTCCCACTAGCTCCCACTCATCCCTGATGACGATCATCGTCAGGTCCTTCCAGATCAGGCCTTCAGCGTTGTGCAAGGAATTTTACAACTGCGCCCAGTCGTCCATATACTTTTCTTTCGCTTTGCCCTTAGTTTCTCTGTTTTATCTCTCAAGTGCTCTTTTTCTTTGCGTTCTTGCGTACTTTCATCTTTTCTTTAAAGTTGAAATATCGTCACGACAGTGATTTCAACAGAAAGATGGAGAGACGCATCTTTGGAGCGACGTATTCCGCAATTGCAAACAGCCACCGTAAACACGAGCCTTCTTACGCTTGTTCGAGCACAAATTTGCTCATCACTATATACAGACAACACGCTCTATCTCGCTATGTCGTATGCGGATGAATATGTATACGTGGATGTAAAAATACATAGAAATACTGAGCAGGTCATACGATATAAGATAAATCCGTGGCTTAGAGAACGCTGGTATTGCCGTCACGTAAAAAATCTTTTAATCCTCGTTTTCCAATTTTTCTCTTGTCATCCTCGGAGATCCCTTGCGTTCTCCCTCTCTCTCTCTTCTTCGTCCCCGGGTGTTTCTATTCTTTTTTCCGCGTCCTTGGAATTCATTCTTCCTTTGCGGACAATGCATTCCTCACTATCTGTCTTATCCGTATTTCACTCTCTGAGGATATTCACGAGAAGAGAATTTGAAAGAAGGAAAGGGTCTGGCGAAAGCGAGATTTTTCTTGAGGTCGTGGGAGAAGCTATTCCTTTCCCAACTCTCCCGCGATCTCCCTCTCTCTCCCTTGCTCTCTCTCTCTCTCTATCTCTTTTCATCCACCCATCCTCCGGGCCTCCCACCGTCAAAAAGATTGGTAGGTAGGTCGATTCGAGTCCCCGTATGAGCAGGAAATTTTTCTCAGCAATATTTATGCTAGGAATAGTTCGAATAGCGAAGAAGGGCGGTTTATGGTAAAAAACTGAATCACAATTTAAAAAAAAAAAAATAGTTTCCAGATTTTTCATATTTCCTCGTTGTCCTTATTGATCGAAACGCTTGTCTGATGACGGAGTTGGTAATTTCGTGTGTAAACGCTTGCAAAGTTGCAACTGCTGTTTGAGGCCCGAACACTGGGTGTTTGAGTCTATCGGTAAAATTTAAATTACTCATTGCCGTCTCGTGCTGCAGACCCGAAGAAATAAAATAGCCCTTGAAAAGGTTGAGACTAAGGAATCAGCGTGAATTCGAAAATGATAAAGTTTCTTCTACTTTCTTTGAAATATGGAAAATCTCCTCGAGCGCTATCAGCCATCATATCAACATATTTTATTCACAGATATTTACAAGCATGACGAAATGATAAAAGGAGTTGGATGAGAGATTGCCCGCGAAGGGTGATTGGCAACTGGCCAGACATCGAGACGTTCACAGACTGTTGTAGGTTCGATGATTTTACATGCGCGCGAAGATCCTCTCAAGAAGAAGCCCGACAAGCGTGTTAAAGCGTTTGACACAAAGTGCGATTATAAATCTGGTCGCGGGGACTCGTGGAAGACAGAAGAGAGTGCAGCGAAGAGAGCGCGAGAGGTTGGAGGGGGAGAGCTGGAAATTCACGGGGATGGATTTATGATGGATAAAATATTACTGTCAAGCGTGGAATTTTTTGCAGTTACACGAAATGGTTTCTCGGTTCGTTGGACACTGGTATATATATAATTGGCAACGAGTTTCCCCTTCCGCGATCTGCCAATTTCAAGTGACGAATGACTCAACGGGCAACCAAGTTAGTGCGACTAACCTTGGCTGATCGTGTTTCCGACACAAACGTGTTTTGGTAACTACGTGCGTCCGTTTCTCCTGAACCTTCACCCTTGCTCTTTCGCTCCCTCTCTCTCTCTCTCTCTCTCTCTCTTTCTCGATGGATTTGCAGAGACTGATGTGACGTTACAGTGCAGCCTGTGTTAGCACGGAACGACCCACACTGACCGAGTTGTTTGATATAACATCAACAGAGGTATACCAAACCAAATACCCTGAGCACATACACACCGCCAAAATGATACATAACCAGGCATCAGAATTCGACGGATTTGACATGCTCGGCGAAACGGTACCAATTGCCGAAGTAGCCGGAATCGCTCAACTTTGGTTCACGTCACTGCGATAAAGTCGAGCTTAGCACTGGTGTAACTTTTAATTCTTATGAGCATGATTATGACGCACTCGGAATTCGACCCGACAGGATCAAGGACCAAATTTTAATTCCATTTTAATTGGCTCGTTTCGTTAGTGTTTCGCGAAATTTTTTTTTATTTGAATTTTTTGCTATACATTGATCGGGAAAGAAAATGCCTAATTTTTTTGTTATTCAACTGGGAAATCGATCGTTTGATTAATTCAAATGCAATATAGCCAGAAAGCTTTTTGATGTGATGAGGTTGAGGATCAAATCGATCGGTATACACGTGAAGCACGGGGCAATCGTTTATTCAGAGAAACGATTCACGTGGCTCACATCCTAATACATAATTTACTATTTTATATAGAGGAAAAAGGGATGTTCGGGTTAGGCATCCCCTAGGAACTTAAGGAATCGATAAATCGGAGGTAATCGTTGGCCACGAAAGTAGCATAGTAATTCGGCTAGCGTGACGTTCGGTCGTTATGGAAAGAGCGTAGTTGTGCTCACGATGCCCTGTATATATACTCCTTCGCTGTGGCTACTATCCGGCTTTCTGGGCATAAGATATGCACCACCAGCCAAAGGCTTTTTCGGGCTAGAGGCGGGGGTAATAGTACTTATGGTCTCGAAATTAGGAGGCAATTCACAGAGAGCCAATGTTCTCGCGAGCTCCTTAATTCAAACCACAGCTATTGTATACACGTATGCATTGCGAGAGAAAAGGAGAAAGTGAGCTATACATAAGCAAAGGTACCCAGCTGCGACTTATAAGGCATAACGTTTATAGCAAAACCAGCAGCAGCTTTTCCAAAGTACCAACGAGTACTTAGACCTACGTGGACCTATGTAGCGACGGACCTTTGGAATATTGAAGTTGTTCAAAGTGGTAGACCCCAATCCGGATATGCCGGCCATTCACGGATCCCAACATCTTCCAACCCCAATCAAAATCCATGAGAAATTATTATTCTCTATAACGACGAATTATAACCAAAAATTCAAACTATGAGTCGTTCCATGTTTTTACCCCCCAATCATAATCGTTTCGTCCTGCTATTAGAATCACTTGATTAATTGCCTGCTCATTTTTACATAAATCTGTGGTCCATGTCATCGTGGTCTTCTCATATATTTTATTCCTCATTACACTGTTCTGGTCCCGACTGAATCCTGATGAGCATTTTTTTCCGCATAACGAGTGACAAAGTCCTCAGCTCCATTTGACTTCAAATTCGCTATCAATTCGTAATCAGTGTGCTTGTGGAACGTACACGCCAGCAAGGCCAGTGCGACCAAAACCTTTGGAGTAGCGGTGCGAAGTATAATTCGATCCTACCGTAATGGAAAACGACTAACGTTCATTAGCGAGAATCCGTTAGGAAGCCAGGGCTAACAGGATCGGAGGAATAACAATAAACAGCTGATTTTGTTGTTTACGGTAATTGGCGATTAAAAATTTGTACCGTTTGCCGCTTAATTGCAAATTTGCTGGGAAATCTGCAAGACACAGAACAATGTGCAGAGCTGTTATGTTGGCTTTTTCAATTTGTATGAGATTCCCTCGTTGTAGGGCAT
Source organism: Hyposoter dolosus (assembly GCA_963921915.1). Taxonomy (NCBI): domain Eukaryota; kingdom Metazoa; phylum Arthropoda; class Insecta; order Hymenoptera; family Ichneumonidae; genus Hyposoter; species Hyposoter dolosus. The sequence goes on along the minus strand of OY998136.1, from coordinate 11,314,427 downwards.
AAATATAATTCTCTTTATTGATCAAACAAAAGCTGCTTCGAGCAAAAATCTATTTAACAATGTTTGCTGACGTTTATTTATACACTTCGTGGGCATTGCATATTCATGAACTTTCAGTAAAGCGATATGGAGAAAACAGTCAGTTTTCCATTGTGCTCGTGTCATCCGCCTCATTTATTCGTCATGCCACTAAATGTTGAACGATTTCCAGTGTTGCCCATATCCTTTGCGGCTATGACTTATCAATCGATGCTCAATGAACGGCCATCAAATACACAAATAGTGACTTGCTTTTTCAATCAACATTTTATAACCTCTACAAAATTCTGTAAGGTTAGCAGCAAAACTTTCGAATGCTCCGAAACTCTCAATAAATCTGTGCTTGTTTTTATAAACCAATCTTTCACCAGGACCTCTATTTTCGTAACTCCGTGTCGAACATCGATCGGTTTGCGCTGGGTGAGAAAAACCTTTGGCTGAATCTGATCTCACGAGAGGTGCGTAAAGCCGAGTGGATGAAGCGTGCGCATCGTTCCAGTTTGAGAGTGCCACGGAATGGTTGGTCCCGCCGATAATACGAAAACAGAGGTTCTGGTTTTCTCACTATTCCATTTGAAATTCTTTTCGTTAAGGACCTGTTCTCGAACCAAGTTATTCGCCGTAACATCGATCCCAGTTTTCCCATAAAAATGCAGTTGAATGAAATCGAAATTGTCGAATAAAAATTGTCAGTACGTTTATTTAAATATTTTTTGTCTGCCTCTAAGCCCTTAGTATTCGATGTTTATTTTTCTCTCCATAGAATTGCACATTGTGTCGAAATTGCAGGGAGCGAATTCGTGTTATTTAGTTGGAATTTCTATTTGAGTATAGAGTTCCGATATTAGGTAATCTGGTCGTCAAGTCTCCGTTGGTCCTGTAGATTTACTTATATAATGGGAGTAGTTCGGAACAGTGTGCATGTATGATGAAGGCAACGTTGTACCTTTCATTGAAGAACCCTAATTTCTGATGGGTCAAGCGACACCAGAATGGCGCTGGTACATAGCGCCCCCCTCCCCCTGACCACGTTGGAAATGATGACGTAGACCAAGCCGCCCAGTCTACACAGTTGCTATATAATTTCGCCTGCTCGAATCGTTCGTTGGTGGGATTTCAGCCCCCCCCCCCTAAAATTTAACGACGTCCGAATGGCTAGACGATTTCGTTTCCTTTATTTTCTTTTTTTTCAATTCGTTCCATCCGGACTATTAGGAACGTGTTGTGTCTTTGTCCAATATGTCTCTCTTCCTCTTTCCCCTTTTCGAGAGGAAAGCTTTGATGGTACTCTTAGTATTTCATGCGTCAAGAGACCGGTCGATGCTTCTTCCGCGTACATCCCCGAGCATTTGATGGCCAAAGCGTACCGCGAGTTGCGAGACTGGTAATTTAGATTGTGATCATTGCCGACGTTTGAAAAAAAAATGCCCATTTTTTTATTGCTACCTCTCACGAGAAGAACAATTGGTTTTTATTCCTGTCCAACTTTCTGCGCTCGGAGGCTCGAAGTGGCGATTTGATAGAGCCGCGCATGCAATGCTCCCTCAGCGGAATCAATAAAAATAGTATCTGACATGCCATTTGATTTCTTATCTGTTAAACTTTACACGACAACGAAAATTACGTCGATTACTCTTAACGGGAATAATTATGTGCATGCATCTTCAACTGTCATCATCGGTTGGAATGACCGGAAGTCAACGTTTGAAATGACTTTAAAATGAAATTTGTTTCCACTGAATTTTTTCATCGTTCCAAATCTTAAATTCAATATATTCGAGAGTCTTGTCGCTTTATCAATGAATTTCGATTATCCCGAGAGTTGTACAAGGGCAAAGAAATAATATTGACATCAATGGAGTTGCGGGTCTGTCGGCTACAGTTTAAAGTTCGAACGACCCATGACTCCGTGGACACCCTGTTTACGTACATATGGTAAGCGAACAATTGGGTCAAAGGCTCGATGCTGTTCCGACAGCAAGGTGACAGGATTTCGATATCATCGTTGACGTTACGAATTATGCGAGGGTCTATCTCGATCGAGGGGAGACATCCAATGATCGCGCGGAGGCCTATAATAGTCGACCGCATTTCACTCGGTTAATTTTCTCTTCGTCTCTCCACCGAACTTTCACCCTGAAAAGCCCCTTCACCTCATCAGCTTTCTCCCCGAATAACCAAACGTTCGACACTCTCCCGCGGGACATCGATTATTATCGCAATACGTTTGGCATCTTCGAACATACCTCGTTATCAAATAATTTCGGACATATAATGGCAGCTCTGAATCCCTTAATGTTCACACTCTCGGAACATGCATCCGTGTGCCAAACTGATTAGTAGTGATTTCGCAAATTTTCGCCATATCGAACGCGTAATTCCGACCTCACCAACGACTATACTCGGAAATACATTTATGTCTACCGATTCTTCATTATTTTCGAATATTAATCAGCACCGTGAAAATATTCTGACCAATGCTACGGGCATCGTATGATTACGAATTAACCGAGTGACCTTTAACGAACGTTGAACAGTTTCTTTTTCATGCTGGTCACTGTGTCACACAGCCAAAAACTTATTATCCATGCAATGACTTTAAGACAAGAATTCTACATCGATGTTTTTTCTTTGGTTTATAAATCGCGATGCCATGGACATTTAACCCCATTTTCAAATGGGCCTCACGGTGGCTCGAAGGCAATGGAATGTGGATCGACAAACAGCAGCCAAGTAAAAAAGTTCTTTGACGTCTGCGTCGTGGTAGATTTAGCAATCGAACATACAGTGGTCGACGATTGATGTTCGTTCGATAACCCCACGTACGAAGACATCGTGTTTCTGCGTTAATGGCACACTCCATGAGGGGCAGACGAAGCTTCAACACAAACACACACATGGGCACACAAACGCACATGCGGAAATTTACATGTATGGGTCTGCATAGTCGAATGAGCGTAGCGCGCGAGCGACAACATAGGGCGATTAGATAAGGCCCTCCCTGTGCATATGCTCGGCGCAACGAGGCGTTTGGTCTTATCAGCACGGCTGGTAAACGCTCAACGTCGACACGTACAAGAGAGCGAGAAAGAGCGAGCCTGTGGCAGAAAGACAGAGCGAGAGAGAGAGAGAGAGAGCGAGAGGCTTCTGTGTTTCGCAAACTAATAGTGTAGTATCCACCTGTGCTATAACTGTACATCGTAATCGCATACATAGCGTGCTCTCTAGTCCACTATACGAGAGTTACATAAACGCCGAGCTCATGTGCCATTTCCGTAAACCTGATTACGCTGGCTTTGCCCATTTATTCCGAAAAAAAAACGAGTCCAGTGTTTTCCAAAGGAAATTCAATAAAGATTAATTGATTCGAACGTATACCCGACTTTGCAATCATTTGTATGACTGAATGGATCAATTCTTTCAAAAGCAGCCTGTGTAAATATAGAAGAAAAACAATTATAATTAATCAGAAATTCCGAAAGCTTCAAAAACAAAATGAAATTAAACCAAATTCAGTCAATTCTGAGCTCTCAATTTTTAAACTCTTGCGATTTTTTTTGCACATTTTTCTATGCATGTTCTACGCCGAGCCTTCGATAAGACTGCCGAAGATTAATAATATTTACTTCACGCTTGAATCATATCGCAATAAGCTCAGTGAAAAAAAGCGGATTGGAAGAAATGCGGGAGAATATTTTGAATGATCGAATTAACATACAGGGGAAATATTAAACGTGAAATACGTTTGAAATTTATGAATAATTCGCGGTCGTATTATATTTAACGGGTTCTCAAGAGATTATATAAGGAGTGCAAGAAAAACGAGGAATTAAGGGTGAGAATGCACCTGCGGAAAGCTCGCAGAGGCAAAATATTTTTCTCTTCATGCTCTCTTCATTCATTCGTTAATAGAAAAATTATACCGGAGAGTCTATAGTTGAATGTATAAAGAGCGAGCAGGGATAATGCCTGCCTGCCCTTGCTTGGCATTCGAAGAGGGAAACGGAGAGAGTGCGAGGAAGCCGGCTTCCGTGGCTCCGGTTATGCTAACCGGGTAAACACCCCGTAAAGTCCAGCAACGTCGTTTCCGTCGCCGACCTCGTCATTACAATGAAATTGGATGCCCCGTGAACGAGCTCCTACTGTTTCAAATACTCGGTCCACCGCTTGCCGTTCTTTTTCCTTGCACGACTGTTCACGCCTAAGCTGGACCAACGCGTATGCGAAACGTTCCGAAAGAAATGCCGAGCCAAATATCCTCTTAATGAAACGCTCGGCATCTTAGGTATTTTAGACTCGCCGGAAAGGTGGAAAAGCGAGAGCCAATGACGTAAGCGAAAGCCTCGCCAGCATGGAGACTCAACTAAACTGTCGAGCCTCCGTGCTGAGAGTCTTTGAAAACTACGACGAATAATAGAGAATAAGCGGCAACGACGAGATAGTAAAACCTCGTGTGAAAAATTATTGAGACTCCTTGGAAAAAAAAAAAAAAAAAAACTGCGGAATTCTTACAGAGGAGTTCTGCGACGTGGCCGGACTGGATCCCTGAAGAGGAATAACAGTGAACGTTGAGTGTGTCGAAAAAGACCTCAGGAGATTCTCCTCATACTGATAAACCAGAAAATAGGGATTGCGGAGAATATTCAAGAAAATTGACTTTCCGAGCTTCATTTTATTATTTTGACATTAATAAACTTATGAATCCAAATATCTACTTGTATGGCAAGATTCTCATAATGAAAAGTTTGATGTTCATGGTTTTCTACTTTATAAATCCTTTGAGTAGCTAATACGTTGCTTTCTCGAAGGTTAAAGGAAATAGTTGAAGGTTAAAGGAGTGCAAGCCACGGTACGTTGAAGCACGAAAGTTTTCAGATCGTTCGTGACGGAGATTTCCTCGATGTGAGGAGAAAAGATGCGAAAAAAGTAGAAAATTTTACAGAAGTTCGATGACGAAGCAGCAGGCGGCAATCGAATAACTGTCACACGTTCGTTCTCCGGCACGGAGTAGATCCAACATCTATATCTATATGTACACATGAAGATGTTTAGAAGGTTTGGCGCCTATACGAACAGTTCTCTGAGAGTCCATCCCTAACGACGATGGCATCGACCTGGGCAGCTTGATGCTGATGTAGCGTATGTGTATAGAGCTGTACATAGAGCTCACTGTGCTGACGCTGCTATGTACTTGAGGTACCACGTCTCGTATCCATTCCAGTACATGTTTTCCTACTTATCCTTCAGTGTCCACGGTTAACAGCTGTCACAACTCGGAATCTCACGATAAATGGACCTCCGAGTTGTCACACATTTTACTCTCGACAACGCGGAGGAGTAACTGAAATACATTAACATGAAATTCGTCGAAAAGGCTACCGCGGGATGATTAATTATTTCATATGCCGTATAATATGTTTCCGGATATTATTTCTAACGACGACGTTGTCTCGTTCCTAAATTTTTTTCTTCCGCCTCTTACCATGAACTTGTGGCTAAAATTGAAGCCGAGTTTTCGTATTCACTACGATAAGACTTTCTATTTTTTTAACTGATGAGTCTGGGTGGATTTTTCACGATTTCGTCAATTTAACTCCATTCGGTTCACCGTTTCGCTACAGTGATGGCCACGCACTGCTACTCTTTTCTAACGTGTCAGCGAATCAAATTTGTACGAGGGTCAAGGGAAACTATGGAAAACCCAACCAAGTATTAAGCTCGCCCGGAACTGCTCGGAGAGTTCCAGGGAATAATGAGTAAAAACTTGAAAACGAAAAGAAAATTAGCCGGAAGGATGTTGAAAACGTTTGGTAAAACATGGAGAGAACCGAGGGTTGGTAATCTCATGTAAAAGCTCAGGAATGAGTCGCGAGGGTCGTAGTTAGGAAGCACAGTGCGGTAGATAACCCTTAACGAAAAAGGTAAAGCTTATACCTTCCAGCTACGACGTGGAATTTAACACTGTGAGCACTTTATCGCCGATCAAACATTGATAACGCTCGGAAAACATACTCCTCTCTCTCTGTCTTGCCCTCCCGGGAGAACGTGAACTGCAGCAACGGCATTCACAGGGTGTGAGGTGCGAATTATAAACCGAGTTGGATGGAAGAACACCGACCCGGGGGTGCTTTTTCTCCTTCGGCGAGAATGAGCCCCGTTTCACGTGTCAACGGCAAGGCATGTTTTTAACGCTGAATTATATACATATCGCGAGGCGGTAATTTTGTCCATGTCACAGACTTTATAAAATATGGGAACGGCACGACGGAAAAATGCGACTTTCCACGTTGAAGAATACCTCTCGTGTGCGGATCTGAAAAACACACAAACGAAAGTGTCGTTCCCTGTATTCATTCGTTTCGCATTATTTTCATTAGAGCAGAGGCGACGGTTTCTCCTTATCATCGAGGAGCATCGTCGAGTCAGAGACAGTAAATAGCTCTCGCTGCGCGGTGGCTTTGAAAAACTCTCTCACACATACACGACAAGTTTTGTCATCGGCCGCCGCATCAACGAGTGATCTCTGGGAATGTCACCAGAATTTTTACTCGTAGACTTTTTCTAGGTTTACAAATGACTACAATATATACGAAGCTCATTTGAATCATCATGATAAACAGTTGAATTATTTGCGAGTCAACAGCTCTCGTGACGGCGATCATTGGCATAATGCCAGAATGGAGAGAAAGTGTATTGCGTGTGCTTGGTAACACGTGTCCAAGATTAGCTGACCGACAGGTGCTCTAGTCGATAGTACACGATTGTTCTGAGCTTTCCAAAAACTCTGAACCCCATATCGCGAAAACGGACATCGCTGTTTGTTTTCGTGAGAGTGTGTACGCGCACGTAGAGTCTGTTCGCGCGTGTTTAAAAGCGCAAACAAGCGCGTGCGACATGTTGAACTCTAATAACAGATTTAACTTGAACACAAATTTGTTTATGCACAGGAAAGACTGTGCGTCGGAGAGGCCGAAAGAAATTTCAAAAATGAAGGACAAAGAGAAAGCGAGAAAAGGAACAAGCTTTTTTTCACTTTTTCATTCCATTCTCTTTTACTCTGCTGTTCACCCTCATTCTTTTGATCGATATCGCAAGAGCATGTCGCTCTCCCTCCCGGTTGAACGCGTCCAGTTCGCAAAATTCTACGAAATCCTCGTTCATTGTGTTCTCGGAGAACGATGCGAGATTATTGGTTTTCCCGCCCTGTGGAACGGAAAACAGAGGGCGACAACGTGTTTCAACCCTCGTCTCTAATATAGCCTTCGGCTTCATTAGGACACGATCTGCGAGGAAACGCCATTTCCTGTGCGTTACTCCACTCTCAGGACAACCTTTTTGCCTCAAGGAATCCCACCCTTCGTTCCAAAATCTCGTTATAGTGATTGGCTCCTCAAAACCAGGCTGTCATGGATCGTTTTCTTTGTCTGATAAATTGATTCCATTTCTTAATTTAAAATATTCACCTCCATACTCTCAATTTTGTTTTATCGACAACTAGCTCTGCGCAAACATCTGGTCCCTCAGGATATTAATAACTCAATGAATATAATCCAATAAACCATTTTTCGTCGTTACATCCAATTTCAATCAATTGCGACGACTTCCAACAACAAATTTCGCAGTAACAGTTCCAACTTTTTAGCCGAAAAAAAAACTGACGATAACATTCCTCCCTTAAGAGTCTAACACTCCCAACAGAACCAAACGTCCATCGATCGGATGTTTGATACGTGCACAAAGCCCGGAAACAATCTACGCTGCGTCCACCGACTGTTTGATCTGCTCAAACTTCAAAAAAAAAAAAATTGAAGTTATTTCATCGCAAGTGGAGCTTCGCCCGGTACGATTGAAATTCATGGAGCAACAATCGGGCAATGCATTTTCGAGTCCCTGACAAATTATCAACAAACAATCAGATATTAAAATATTCAAAGCAAACAATCAAACTCGAAATACTTGAATACCGAATACCAACAAGTACACAGATGCATTACAAATTCTCAGTCCCGTGAACCTTACAGAACATTTTCGATGATAAAAATAAATTTTATAGAATTTGGAGACATTGAATTAAGGTAAGTACTGTCGGTTTTAGAATTACCGTTCGCAGTGTAATAAAATTTGGTACCGTAGTAGATTATGATATGAAAAAGATGCAGTCAAATTTTCAAGAGACTACAGAGAAGCAGAAAAAAGATATTTGCATTGGTAATTTTATGAATTTAACATCGATTTCATACATTTGATTGTACTTTACAATGAAAACTGTGATATCTCCAAAAAATTGATCAGAATTGATTGTAAAATATAATGAAAACTGATGATATTTCTCATAAGACTTAATGTAAAATATACGAAATTTTCTGGTTCTCTGTAGCCTCTTGAAATTTTGACTGAATCTTTTTCTAATCATAAACTACTACTATACCAAATTTTATTAAATTCCAAACACTTATTCTAAAGCCAACAGTACTACCTTGAGAAACGTCGTTACGAAGGTTTAAGAAAATTTTGGTATGCATGAAAAATGTAATTTGTAAGTCGATATATCGAATGATTCGTCCGTAGCCAACGATTGTGTTGTTCAAAATTGTCGTGTTATAACACAGCGGATGAAGGCAAGACGGGTATGACGCAACAAGCTCGTTTTATCGTGCTGGGGTTGAATTCTCGTCCCCTCCTGTTCTTTTCCACGTTCGCATTACACGCGTATTGCATTACGACTTTAATCAGAAGAGTCCCGCAGTGCTATCGTTCTCTTGATAAAAGTTTTGCGTATATCTACTGTCTCGTCCTCAGACTTGAAGTAATAATAGATTTTGATGGGGATTGTTAGAGACAAGTGGGAAGAGATGCTTGTGTGAAACTGAACAATCGCTGTATTCCATCTCCATGCAGCATGGGATATCCGGGTGACTGCTATGGGGAACGGGCCAAGTCTGGGTACAAGACGCAGGTGCTTGAGTATTCTCGTGTAATTGGTATCCTAGGATTTCGGTAAAGGATCCCTGAGAATCGAGCCATGGGGAAAATGCCGTCCGTGTGACTTTCGGTGTATCATATTTTCTCATTAACGGTATTCACTACGGAGCAGGAGGAAACTTTTACTCAACATTCGTGCTGATCGCATAGTCAGCACAAAAACCGCATTATACCCGCATTTCTCCGCTCTTTAAATGAATGAAGAATGTCGAAGGGAACAACTTCGCCAACAGAGCTGCTGCTTCAACCCTCTCATATTACGCTCGTTGAATTTCTAACAATTTGAGGCTGACATATTTCCACTAAAATAGGCACAGCATTTTTCATCAATTTGCTTCAAATCAAAAAGCTCAAAATTCTTGTAAATACCGACTGAGCTGACACTAACGAGGGTCTTCATTGTTTTTCGTCGTTCCAACTTTTCACTCGGATTTATAGAAAAGAGGCTAAAATTCGTATAATTAAAACAAAATTTTCACTCGTTCTCAACGAATTTTTTGAAATTACAATTTTTTTGTGAAAGTAATCAGTTTGAGGTGATCGATCGAGACAGTCCAAGGCTTCACTTTCTCAATAAATGATTCGATACCAAAGAGGAGTTGATCGAGTGAGATTCGTATCGAGTATTTCGTTGTGGTCGATCAAAACGTCGAACGTACAGATGAGCCGCTCCATAGAAAATCGTTGTGGATATTTATCGATGTCCTGATGGATCACCGGTCGCGAGTATTCATAGAAAAGTGGGAGAACAGTGAGGAAACCCAAAGACCACTTAGCTCTTTTTTTATATGTCGAGTTTTCGAAGCGCGCGTAAGAGAAATCGCAGCAGGAGAAGCTAGTCCGAGAGAATCCTGTGTCTCTATATACATATCTTTATTCCTTCATCTATATATATATATATATATATATATAAATATATATTTGAATTGGGAACGCAGTGCGGCCGACCTAACCAAAAGTTAGCGAAACAGAGGAGAACCTCTCTGGAATTGAATCGCTCTCGAGTTCGAACGCTCCGGGCCACTGTCACGTGCAGCCATAGTTTACCGTTCTTCTGCCCTGACGCTCTGTTCAAGTATACCTACGTAAGCTATGTACACACCTATAGTCAACTCCTGTGCAGCGATAACTCCCTTAGCCTGCTTCTCCGTACATACACATACACACCAAGTTGCATATATAGTTGACCAATCCAATAGTGCGAAATTCCACGAAGCGTGGAAAACGACCTGCAGGCGTCGTCGTACAGCACCGTTTTTCAGTCGACCACCCGAGTAACGAGAAGTAAGAGTCCCCGACAAAGGGGACGAAAGAAAAGCAAAAATACAGAGAGCGAGGAAGAGCAGAACGAGAAACGGGAAAGCAGGAGGAGCGCGAAAACGTTCGGTGTGGATGGGTGCATGGACGGTATAGAAAAGTATACTCTCCACAAAGAAACCTGAGACTACTTCCTACGAGAAGAGATCCTCTTTCGATCTCACTCGTATACTTTCAATGGAGTACTCTTCCATCATATACGATACACTCGGCATATGATATACAGCGTGGATAAGGAATTGATGGTTGTTAGCAGCGATAGCAGTATTTTGACAAGCTTTTATCACAGTAACGGAAAGCCTGCTGATGAAAGAGCGAGCAGCATTGTTCAAACGAATTCCAACGTGTGTCTCCAAAGAAATCTCATTTATGTGCCACATTTTTTTCATACATACGATATTCCTCGAAGAAAACGAGCAGCCAAGCTTCTCGAGAGGATAGTGTGAGCCGCCATTTGTGCTGCTTTTTCGTCTTTGCTTCAGTTACGACAACGCCGCCACGCGCAGATTTCGTTGTTGTTTCTCTGAAGTGGGAAAAAAGTTTTCTTTTTTAATGGCAACTGGCAACTGATTCGGGACAAAATGACAGCAGCAAATTTGAGCATTTTTCTGTAACTTATTCGGAAGTGATTAGGCTGAATCTAATAAATTTCGATATAGAAGATCGTCTTTGCTGAGACGAAAGAGAAGCGGCTGATCTTGATGTATATCGGAACTCGCCCGTTGGTCGTACATTTTCGTAGAATAATTAAGTAGAGACGCCCCGGTGTTGTCGGGAATGAGATGCGGTTCTCGTAGTGCTGCATGCGCGCTCTAAATCGGTACCATACGTCTGGTGCGACTCTAAAATGATTTAAAGCACGACACGCCTGAGACCGCCTTACGTCTATACTTGCCGGAGTTTCGTGAATGCAGAAATTTACCTTACTACTGAAAGAACAGTCATTCGGCCATTCATCTTGGGCTCTAGACACTAGTAGGAAAAGCAAAACATTGCAGAACCTGCTCAGATACGTAGGATTGCACATTACGCCGAAATACATTCAATGCTTTTGTGTCACGGAGCCAAGAAAATATGATTGCTTCCAAAAAATGAAAAAACAACATTTCATAAAATTTTGTATCTGCCTCTAGTCGCTGGCTGATGAATTATTTATTGGAATTAATAAGAATTATTCATGCTCATGAACCTCCAAACTTCTCAATGTATTTTGCCTGTTTTCTTAATTTTTTTTCTTCTTCCTTATTTGTATTACAGGTAAGTCTTCAGAATTCCGGTGTCAGTATTGAGATTCATGGGCTGATCCGTTGATGCGAGTGGTAAAGTACAAAAATCCAAATATCTTTTTAAAACGTGAAGCTCGAGTCTTGGGTGAAATTTTTTTACACGCGAGGAGCTTGATCTCCAAAGTCCAAAATCTCCGCAGGAAATAACGGACTGGACTTACTTTCCCTGCGAACGTAGAGAGCGGCGACTGAGCCATCAAACGAGCAACTGTTGTTTTCGAGAGCTTTGACTTGGTAGGAGAATATGCAGGTCCGATGATGGGTGAAAAGATAATTGAGGAGGAGGAGAATTAAGCTGAAAGACCAGCAGGACTGGGTGGATTAGGGCGTTGATTGGGAGCCGGGAGGACAGTACGGAAGAGTAGAGAGAGAGAACATTTTTGAGTTTGTAGAGGATAATAGGCGGTCAGCTCGAGGGGTAGAACGAATAAAACCAAGTGGAAGGAAGCGAGTCACGGAAGGTCGAAAAAAGAGGATATGAGGATAAGGGTGGTTGGGGAAAAACGTATGGAAACGGGCATAAGGGCGGTAGGACACAACGAAAATTCATGGAAAGCAGGAGAAAGCGAGGCAGAGAAAATGTGAGTGAATCCCGCGATAACTCGAATACTCTGAGATTGGAATTGACAAAGAAGCAGGATGTGTGTCCTTGGGCATAAACGAACTATAGTTGACGAAAGAGGGATCGCTAAGGGATGGATTTAATCGAAGACTTGGACATTGCTTACATGATGCAACTCTCTCAGAGTAGGAAGCTGTGCACAGCTCTCGACCACGGTTAAGATTAGCCGCTTAGTTGGAAAGCTCTCGCCATTCTATTCGCCACAACTTTCTATACGAGACAATGCCACTTTGCATTCGTAAGCTAGATCGTAGGAGCCACCTGTATCGTCACAGTCATCCCGTGTATCTTCCACTCTTAGGAACACACGCATGCACGCACACAAACACGCGCATTCAACTACACCGGCTAACTAAATTACCGATGCAAATAACAGTGCTCGCTTCTTGCCAAGATTTAGTGTGGATCGGATTTGGGTGTGCGCAACTTCTAGGTTGGTAAAGGTGCCCACTTATTAAGCCATTAATTCCGAGGACAAACAGTGGCCGCCCGCTCCTAAGCGACGTTAATTACCGTTTGTGTATGCCTAAACCCACTCTTCATTCCATCCACCATGCTTGTTCCGAATCCTACACTACTATCTAACCGGAAGTCCCTTGGAATGAAAACGCTTCCGGTAATCCATGGCAGTCAGGAATTTGTGCTATCCGCTTTCACAATCTCGTTTACCTTTTTTCAATTAAATCAAGGATTTTATTTAGTTTCGAGTTAGCCGTGTTGTCAAATGATTCAACGATCACGCCGGAACGAGTTTATTGCTCGTAATAATACTCTCAGAACTTTGCGACGAGATAGCTTTGTTTTGATCTTTTATAACGGAAAAGGAATTTGGCAAACGATCGTCCTTCATTTTTTAAATATTTCATCAGCATTCCTTCAAGTCTCTTGATCCTTTGTGATTTGCGTCCAATGTTTACGGAGGAAGTAGTGGAAATCAGGGTCAAGGAATATACGGCGAACCGGCAATGTTTCTTCTTTGCTGGGCCAAAGTTGTTACATTTGGGAGAGTTTATTGCCTGAAGATAACCTTCGCGGGCCAGACAACCCTGTACTCTTATCGAACCACCTACCAGGCTCTACTGGGCCTGTAACTAACGAGTTGGCCCAACGTTCCACGCTATTTCGTGGCTTTCTCGTCCTCTTAAACATACATATACGTTGTACATGTATAAAGTGGTAGCAGAGCTGCAACATCAATCCCGAAGCTTTTAGGCATTAGTCTCTTTCACCTCATGCTCCGAACCCGTTATATCGCCACTGCGTTTATTAATTCATCGTAGTTACGAGTACTTATTAAAACCGAAAGACCTTGCAGGACTTGCAATAATAGTTTGTCAATACATTAAGTCACTATGGCAATGGCATTCGGATCAACCGTTATAATTAATTCAGTCAGGATTTCAGCCTCAAGGTTGATATTTTTAATTTTTAGAAAAACCAATAAGGACTCGCATCGAAGGACTCGATATTTTTTCCATCAAATCGTAGTTCAGTGAGAAAAAAAATTCAAAGCTTTAATTTTGACCCTGATGAGAGTTGGGTGCGAGAAAAAATTTCCCTCGTCCAAAAGTTGGCACGAAAAAAGTGGGTGTGAAACGTCCGGAAAAAAATTGAGTCGGTTCCCTTTTTAACTGAAAATTCTGAACCGAATAACTCGAGGTGAATGTACAGTCAAAGTTCATAACTTTTTACGTCAACCAGTCGCTTTCTGTCGTTCTCTCCGCCGCTGCCGAATGGGTCACCGTTTTCGAATGGTAAATGGAAAAAGTTTCATCCTGAGGAATTCACACCTAGCGAACACGCTGCAGGTTAATTGCCTATGAAAAATCGTCCATGTTAACGATTGATTCGACTCGAAGGGGCAATCTGCTCTGAATGCAAGCTCCGCACAGAACGTGTGCGTATGTCACTAAGCCTCGAGTAATCGATTTGGTGCATCGTGTTGTGCGTCAGGTCATTACTTGCTACACATGTTGATATACTACGTTTCATCCCTCCAGACATCTGAATGTGTCTGTGTGTGTATTGTTTGCATTTGTATTTGAAGGTGGCATCTGTGTGTCACTGAGCTAGTGTCACGTTACCACATTTGAATCTTCCCATCTCACATCGACTCACCCCATCGAATACTAAAAACTTTTTATTCCATACTCAATTCTTCTATTTCCCTGTTCCAAATTATATGGGCCAATGGACTCTCGTCACTCGCACCACTAGAAATATATTTTTTTAAATCAAAACATACCTCCACACATCTACGCCGTCAGATAATTTCCATTTGTGAAATCAGAAAAGCACGCAGGGAGTAAAAATTTATTTTGCATTAGCAGATATAGGAAATACGGCTTCACGGTCATTCCTTGCCTCTCGCATTTTCCCATATCGCAGATGAGACTGTCGTCCCTGCATGAATAAAGAACTTGATTGTCTTGACCCGGAAGGGAAGTCTGTACCGTGCTGCCCCTTCCCGGAATTCGTAGAGTTCACGGGGACGTAACAGTAGCGAGTGACTCGCTTTCTGCAAGTGTCACCTGAGCTAGAGGTCCACCAGGCAGGCATCGCGGAAAGGTCAGATAAAGGGGAGGAGGAGGAGGGGGACTCTAAAGAGATTGGTAATAAAAGACACTAAAAAAATGATGGGACAGAAAAATAATCTTCGGTCTACGGTTCCACGAATAACTACGTTTTCAGCGTCGTTGTCAAATGTTTGAAAAAGTCCGGTAGCATTTCAGCATTTCCGTGTTATGAAAAGTGTCGACGAAGTACTATTTATAAGTGCAATCTAAATCATGTCTTTCGTGCATTTTTCGTGGACACAAGCGAAAGTGATAAAGAAACATGGGGCACAATGAAGCGATGCAAAAGAAAGTGCGCATTTGCTTGCATTTGCCTGCATGAAAAACGAACCATTTCACAAACGTCCTCTATAAATTGATCTTGTTTACTCTTTCTCTCGTGCTTTCCCTCTCATTCCTTTTCAACCACGATAACAAAGAGCGCCTACCACTCGATATTTATGAACAAAATTATTCTCTGACGCAAGGCCATCTATCGAATTTCCTCAGTTGCATGCTGGTTGTAACTTTTTTTAGCTCGAGTGTACAGAGAGTTCGTAGCAGAAGGCCTCGTCGATGGCGCAGGCACGTTTAAAATCCCGATGAAAATGCACCTGAAAAATGGGACCGGTAATGGACAAGCTTTGTCCGCGTCGCCAACAGCTTTTTTCCCCAGCCCAGTCCGTGTGAAAAGTATCCCCGGAGAGTTCATGGAGAACACAGACACACTAGGCCTGGCGAACCCTATGGGATCCGCCGTGACAATCGTTCTGTTTTGTCGACGGCGACTGCTTTTGTTGCCACGATCACCACTGAGATAGTCTTTCGCCCTCCTCTCCCTCTCGGCCCTCGCTCGACTCTGATGCTTGTATCAAAATCGATATTCGTGCCTCGCAGAAATACCTGAGCAAGTGCCATCACCGTCACGATACTTTTCATTTACGCATCTTATTTTCTTCCAATTCAAATTCAATTTATCGCACACACGACATTTGGTCAATTGACAAACTTAATGAAAAAATGGAGCAAACACGGGGATTTTTTGTTCAGTTCTCGACTGATTATCAACAGACACCAGTTTGAAAGAGGCACAAAAGTTTCAAACGGTCCTTTAAGTAGCTTTACAAAATGTATTGCTGGAGATCCTTTAACGCTGATTGGTTCTTGCTTCCTATCGCATAGAGGTAAGCCCCGCTATAGCAATATATTTATTGGCTTTTATTTAATTACTTGCAAGGAATTATGACACAGAAGGGAACAGCTTGGGGTAAGCTATCTTCACCCGAGCAGTGGGACTACAATTTCAACCGACCGGAAACGTGAAATTGTTTTCCACTGGCAGTATATAGTTTTTTTTTTCACAAAAAGCGAGTGCCAGTACGAGTCCCTCGTGGCAGAGGATACGCGAAACGAGAGCGAGAGAGTTGGAGAGAGGAAGAGAGCAAAGTATAGGGCTCAACTGTTGACGAGCCATCGCGTTATCATCGGGATGCACGCGAGATTCACTACCCTGGGCACACGAATTTCGCACCCCAAGCTGTCTGTCGCACTAGTCAAAAAGGATCGACCGATCTCTCAGAAATGTATTTCTCTCTCATTTTTTTTCCATGTATACTCGTTTATCATTCGAATGCAATGAATAACTCGCAATATATGTGGCAAAATCAGTCTGAGCCATAAACTGATCCAAGGATTCTGCAATGACGATTTTGCTAGAGTTTAAATTATTTATCGCTACGCTGAAGACTGAGCCGATTTTTTTGTTAGTTTTCGATAGCTTTACGGACTCAAAGACAGTGGATATATTAATTGTAAGCGTCGAAATGATGGCGAGGTCTCGTACAAACGCCAAAGGCAACACAGGAATGCGGAATATTGAAAAGATATATATAAATAAGCATTTTTTCGCTTAATATCGCAGTGGAAATCTCTATCAAAGGATTTCAATATTTCAGCTGGGGTCCTTCGCTCCTGTCTAATGAAAAATGTATACCCTTTTACTCGGGCCGTCTTCGTGTCTGGAAATTTTAATTAATGGATCATTCTTTTTGGTGCAATATCGAGAGACAGACTGCCACGTCATTCACACCATGAAGTTTTTTTTACCCTAGATTCATGTCTGTATGCATAATGTACATACGAGGCATTCTATGGGGTCGAACCAGTGAGTCCGCGAAATTGACCATTTTTAATTATCCTAATCATTTTTTTTTGTTTCTCAGTAAAAAAAAAAAAAAAAAAATTATTCCCAGCTCGTCAAAAACTCGAATTTTTCAAAATCTCGCAATTTTTTGGAAATGCTCAAACCTTTTTTTTTTAAATTATTACATATCTTATTTTCGTTATTAAAATACCATAGAAAGCGTTTAGGAATTCAGTTGCGTAAAAAGGAAATTCAATTGAAAAAACGTAATTGTTTGCCACGTGTTTTTTTGCTTTGTTTTCATTTTAAACGCGATATTCTGTCCAGGCCCACAGTCCAACTGGCTTGACTCGAAACGCCCCATACACCATCGACTCATACATATTGTTCCATCACAGAAAAAAGGTATAAAGCTCTCTGTCGATGTTTGTGTCGCTTCTCTTACTCGTTCTTGTTCACTCTGACGAATCGGGATGAGTTTTAATTTACGAAGCAACCGGAAATATGGAGGCGAAACATACGGAGAAGGTCGACTATGACGAGAACGTGTTTGGGGTAAGGGAAGGGGATGTTTTAATCTAAGGGTCGATGTATTCTCGGCAGAGCAGGTTTGAGGTGGTCGCTTTTATCACGAAGGCCATACAACACGACGCCGGCTCTCATTTCGCGTTCCACCAAAGCCCATTGGTTGGCTCCATCACCGCTTTTTCGATCTCCGTGACACGTGCACACGTTTTCACCGGAATATTTTGCTCTTGCGGTGAACCGAGGAAAGCCTGAACAAAGGGCTCTTCGTAAACAAATATGGAGAGTTCCGCCATCACTGTATTTGCACCGTTGGTACATTCTCACGCTTCTCTTATTGTTCGAGGTGTGTCGAAAAACATTTTTAATTACTCTTATAAATATCCTCCCCACTAAAATGGAATTGCTATTCCTTACAAATTCCGAGAAGATACTGGAATCGTATGTACAAAGGAACAATGGAGTAGGAAAAAGATTTTCGCTCACCTCTTGGCTCACGGAGCAAGTTCAAGAATATTGAAATAAGGTGCAGCAGAAAAATCGTGCAGCAGTCAATCAAGAGAGATTGGAGAACGCCACGATTTCCAGCGAAGGAATAATGGAGATCTAAATTCTTTTTTTGCGCACTTAGTTAGCTCTTAAATAGCTCTCAATTTTGGTGTACGAAAAATTCTAACAGAGGGAAAAAATCTTGTGGCGGTGCTAACTTTTTCAAAATTTGAGAACGCCATAATTTTTAATAAGGGGTTGAACTAAATTTTTTTTGTGCACTTGATTAGCTCTTAATAATTCGATATTTTAATTTTCATTTTTCGCATTTAGCGGTTCTAACTTGATAGACGTGAAAAATTCTTACACCGATGGTTACTCTTAATGCTAAGCAGGGCTAACTTTACGACAAATAACGCTTTTTTTACTTTGCGTGTATACACTCGTATCGTATATGGGAATTTTTCCTCACATATTATATCCGTGAATTAGTTACATGGCGATTGAACGATTACAGCATGATTATTACCATCAGCAGGTATGTGGGTATGAACAGCAACAAGACACCATCCTGATTGTATCCGCAAATTCTTGTTCGTCGGGGAAACTATGTGGATATCGTTCGGATGTCAAGATATATGTATGTGGACGTATATTATCCCTTCCGCATACTACGGTATATCTTACACAGAACTATGTATGCAGTCGTGCCGAACCAGCAGGCAAATTTGGTGCAAGTTCGAGGTCGGGCATGCCGTCGTATCCTCAATGTCCCCATCTCCCGGTCTCGCTCTCTCTCTCTGCGGAGCTGTGTCTTCTCAACAAAGCACTGCTTATCATGATTCAATGACACGAAAATTAGATTTTGAAATTGCATTGATGCAAATAGTCTAGGAATCGATCGCCTTGATCCAGCGAATTTTGTTTTTTGGCAACGATCCAAAACTTTTGAAAACAGGCACGGAATAAAAGTGCGTGTTCGATCATTTTCACACGCATTGTCACGTGTGGACCGTGTGAAGGAAAAGATAGGGAGATGTAGAGATGTGGATTTCGTGGCCAGTCGGGCAGCAACATCTCAAGAGGTACTCTACATAGGATTGAATAGCGATCCTGGTAGAAGAGCCTCAATATCGAGGGAGGCATTGTCTGAAATACTAGATCGGTGGTTGCAAGCTTTGGCATTTCCGGCAGGCCGAGAGTCTACGAGCCCGCAAGCGAGAGCGTCGGTATGCCTCAAGGTGTACGACACACCGTCTTCACTCCACGCTGACTATTCAGCTTACCGCCTGCTCGTCTTCATTCGCACATACATATATATATCTGTATTCTGTCTTGGGTATTTCGCGGTTTCCCTATCGCATTGATGCTGCTCTTGCGATTTACACCGAGCGATCCACGCAGTCTCTAGTTGACGTGTCTCGAATATCATAATTATTTGGGTGGTGTGGCAAGGAAATTTGGCCGGTGATCGATCGACTAATCGGTATATCGAAAAATTCCAATTTCGCAAATATTTTTTCTTCAATTTTTATTCCGTTATGCTTATAATGTTCGTTATTCGCTAATTCGGATGTTTAAATAATTCAAAAAGATTGCCGCAGAAATGACTATTCGACTTTCCTATAACAAATTACAAGTGAATATGCATAATCCCTGGTATCCAGTATATATCGGTTAACATTTGCCAGTAAACAACCTTGTGGTAATGCGGTGAACGTGAACTGGAGATCAGAGTGTATACGCGATATTCCCAACGGGGAGAGTGAACCGCAGTGAACAGCGCAGCATGCGCCACGAATTATTAACCAATCCTGCAATCAATCGAGTCTAAGCGCCTAGAATAGGGATGCCGCATCGTAGTAACAGCCATAGGAAACATGTGGCATCGTGTGCATTCGTATAATGGTGTAAGTAAGTAACATTGCTTCTCTCTTTTGCACCCAAAGTATATAACTGTATAGATCTATCCATTTCCCTCCTATCCATTGCATCATTCGTTTATTTGCTCTGTTCCAAGCAAACCGAGAATAGATTGATATTGAGTAAACTAATATACAGCAATCGGATAGAACGTACATACAAACTCCTACACATGTAAACATATGCTTTATAAAAAATATTTACCTTGTTCGCCTGTCAAATATATATCATCGAGCATATTGCATTAGGCTCCATTCTGGGTAATTTCGAGTATATACGAGTTTGAGGACTGGACCCAAAATATATGGGTTGGATTGCAATTTCATTAAATTAAATTTTTCGCCTTTTTCTTTGCGCAAAAGGACCAGCGAATGAGTGAAGCTACAGAAATATATGGAAGATATTGAAAATATGAATTTTTAACCCATTGGCAAGCGTTTGAACGAGAAAGTCAATTCGAATGTTTTTATTTGAAATACTTCTGTGGCTGCACGTCAATTCTTGGATGAGGTTGACTACTTTGAGGATATGAGAGATACGCTAACGCGGGTGGCGTTTTAAGTCGCGTCGCGGAACGCTTCTCTGAGTTGTGATCGTCGAGTTCGGGAGCATGCAGAATCCGGAGATTTGCCTCAAGTCTAGAGCGCAAAACGTTGGAAGATAAACGCGCTCATCGGCTAAGTGGATACTGCAGCGGTTAGCAGGCAACAAGGCCACGCTTAGTCTACAGTATTATCAATGCACGTTGTATAGTCTAGCGAGTATTGAGGTGAAAGCGGCGGCTGCAAGGGATGAAGTGGTTCTTCTGGCGATGCTCTGGCTGCTGCACTCCCGAGTCAGGTGTCTGCGATCCCACGATAGGCGTCAGCGGACCAGCGACGGGCAAAGGTAGAGACAAAGAGAGAAAGAGGGAGGGAGAGGTAGAGAATTGTCGCTAGTGCTCTTGTTGATGGCACGCCGTCGAGTTGAGCAACCGGTGCTAGAGTCTCCGGGTATGCCAAGAGTACAGTCTGAACGAAGCACACAAAGGATACCCAGAAAGCTTTCTTAAGTGAGAAAGATCGAAACACGCTGCTGCTGAAACGCTTGATTACCGCATAAATTAGTCTTTGCTCAGTCGCGAGAGAGTTGCCGGAACACCCTGCAAGGATTCAAGCTCCGCGAAAACTCTCACGTGATTTATGTAGCAGCGAGAAACACGAAGAAATAACAATTCGTTGGCTGGGAAATTCCCATGAAAATCTAACGAAAGTAGTGACTTAAAAAGGTCAACCGCATTAAACAACAAAACCGAATCAGTATATCAATCGATTGGAAAAATGCTTCGGTACATCGTCACAGCCCTTCAAATAAAAACTAAAAATTCAGTCATTTTTCAGTCTTTTCTAAAGCTGACATCGTTCAACTTTTGCTGCAAGCGTGCTATAGAAATGAAACAATACCCCTGGCAATTATATTCACAGCTTGACTCGAAGCAGCTTCAAGAAGACGTGTTAAAATTGTGGAAAAAGAATTTAGCGTCATCACAACGGAATGCTTTTTGGTGCTGCTAGGTCAGGCGTCAGTGCTGGGCGGGTATTACCGGATATGCTCCGAGAGCATAATATCTGAATTCATTGTAGAACGGCAGTCTAAGAAGGGTGGCTTGAGCTTGGAACGTCAAGAAGGGAGAAGAAATGAAAGGGAGGGCTACTGAGTGTGGAAAGGTGCATGAATAAGGGTGAAGAGCGAAAGAGAGGGATTGAGAAGTGTGCAAGGGTTGGACTGGTTTGGGGTGTCCGCTTTTGCTTCGTGGAAACGGCGGAAGAGTGGAAGGTTTGGGATTGAAGTTAGGTTGTACGCTAACGTCCGACGGACAATGTACCTGGCGCATGGCCAGCCAGCTACCGACGCAACAAACCTCCCCATTGTCCGAACTATGGACCACCGAGCCCTATATCAGATTCTCCGAGGCTGCTGTTCCTGGTATAAGCCGACCGGAAGAGTCGGGTGGCAGAAATTTCGAGAGGAGTCTTTACCGGCTACCCTACCCTCGTTCACCCACACTGCCTCTATAACTCTCCATCCTATGCCGTTCATTCCGTCTTTCTTCTTCCTCGATTTGTAGCCCACTGGCTGGTCACAGGTGCCGAACTAGCCAAAGTATTTCGTAAACTTCAATGATTCGTTGTAGCTCACGAAGAGCTTTCCTACGCGATAGCAAATATGATTCATCTGACGTGTTCCACGAATAAACATGTGTTGCGCTCCGAACTCGCATGTCCAGCCCGTGATATTTTTATAACCGCTGCATGATTGGACGTAATGCCCGAAAATGGTACAACGAGACCACCTGACAGAGTGAACGATCCGATGGAAAAATAATCGTAATCCAATTTTTTTTCTTCATGGAGCCAACCAATTTGGAGTTTGCAATTTACCTGCTGCGCAAGGTCACTGCCAGAACAGAATAAAAGCGTGACGCTCATGATTGAGATCGAATATACCGGCGAGATCAATGATCAACCAGAAACAACTTCCATTTCCGAATGAAATTTCGCTCCACAAAAAATTAAGCATGCACGAGTGCTTAATAATACCCGATGGTCATTTTTCAAAGTCACGTGCCACTGGCAAATACAATTTGATTGCATTCGCTTTTCCCCAATACTTATACTCATGCTATCCGTTCGCGCCAAGTATATGGAAGGGAGATGAGAAAAAGTACGGCCAAGCTCATCTGTGTATGTAATACACTAAGGAACGTGGAGTTGCTGGTGAGACTGAGAAGGGGCGAGGGGCAATGCTTTGAACCGCGTATTCAAGCCCGTAATAACTTCCATTCAGCAGCTTTACCATTTTGGCAGACATTCCGTACCAACTTTAATTTCATTAGTTTCCACGTCGTTCTGATCTCCCGGCTCTTAAATTTTTTCGAACGAGCTTACGCGTTCCAAAGTTTCGGTAAATTGTAACGGCCTGAATCGCTTTTATCCAGCCATTTTTCCGGTAAAAATTTCGACGGAGAAATCGAACAACGGCTATAGGACCGAAGCTTTTAACGCGTGACTGACAGGATTATCACGTCAGCGTTAAAAAAGCTGATTCCACCATTTGAGTATGAAATTTGATTTGTTTAGCCGCCCCAACAGCTGTTTTAATTCCAATCGAGTGTCCAAAAATTCGGAATAAAAAAAAATTATTAAAAAATCGTCAAGGCCTTTTTTTTAAACCAAATTCCATATTCGGCGCAAAAATAGGGGAGAAGAAATGGTTTTTTACACCTTTTCAGTTATTTTCGATATTCGATAAACGCGTTTTATCTCCGAATGTCCGTTTGGCGGTGAAACTCGAAGAGATCTTAGAAGTTCTTATTTTATCGCACACAAAAATCCTGAGAGGGTGCGTCGTACGCCCCGGAGGGTGTCTACCAATCCACGCTTGAATCTTAATTAATTAGCTAATTAATTCCGCTGGCATTTATCGGATCATCTTGAGAGCGGTAAGCTGACTTGGCCGTCTTGTAGAGTACGAGAAGCAACTTCTCTGGGCCATGGCAAAGTGATAAGGTGGGAGTAGATTTCGCCAAACTGGCTCAATCTGATTCTGGAGGAGCTTCCACCGGGGCCAGTGAAACTCTGCCAGTGAAAAGGAGAGAAGGAGATAGAAGAAGACTTTCCATGAAAAGACAGTCACCTGACTCACTTGCTAGAGATATGAGATATCTTTCTAGCTCTCTTCTTTTCCCTCATTTGTTTGACAAAGTTCAAATGATATGATGGACATCAGTAGACAACATCGAGGATCTATGACGATGGAAACATATTTATTCACCGGATTCATATCCCGGGCTCATGGCAAAGACGAAGGAAACGTGAAAAACTCAACTCGTCGATGATTTTTTTAATTTGCAAGAATCTACGAAAATACATTCACGTATGCTGAATTTCTCGTTCATTTCCAAGGTCCGGACTAACGAAGACATCCCGAGTTGACACTCGGTTAGCTTTATAGACATTTGTCGTTACTGATGGCCAAACTGTTCGCCATATATGGTCCCTAAACCAAGAGAGAACTCCATACTAGCGAAGGAAAGATATCACGTGTACAAGTTGCTGCATTTAGCAACGTTCGATGCTGCGATACTATGAAGTTTCGATCAGTGCATATTTGTAGAGCAAATATCAGCAGTCCATAATAACTCGCTCATGAAACTATACCGTTGTTTGTTTTCCAAGCGGAGCTTGCGATAACATCGACGCGTTTGTTAGCAATCGAGTTCGTTACTTTTGAACGTCTGGCTCTGCTAATACAATATGGAAATGAAGACAAAATTGCATACCTGTTCACAGCCACACATTTGTATTTTCCATTAACAGTTGCCTCAGCTTTTCTATGGTTATTATATCAAAAGGTCCAAACTTTGTAACCATCCTATTCCGCATCGCCAGTATCATTGATTAATTGATTCAAGCAGTTCATTAATACTGCAGGATATTCATTTTATTAGCGCGATTGAAATATTTTTTTTTTAAATCCAACCCATGAAACAAAAATTTATTGTCAAGTAATATTTTATCAGCACCTTGCAGTTTTCAATTGTTAGGAAAGTTGCAGTTCGAAATTTTTTACCGAAACGATAAACCTAACAATATTTTTGATTGGCACAATTTTTTTTTCCATATCAATTGGAAAAAGGAGAGATCGTAGGGAAACGTCAATCTGCAAACAGAACAGATTCATTACGCGTTGGAAATTAGGAAAAAATTGGGAACGTTTCGGCAATGATTTAATGGACAGAAATGAATTACGATAACGTCTGGTTTTATTTTTTGTATGTTTCAGGTGAGTTTTTTTTTCACGATACTCTCTGCCAAGTGCCAGAAATGATGCGATGTCGATGTCCGCCGTGACTGGTAATGTACGATCTTTTAAATTTCCGGAGCTTTCCCTTAATAATTAACATCGGGTCTTGGCCAAATTAGGAAAGTTGAATTTTTTCTCGATATCATCGGAAAGTTGTGAATAAATACGTGACAATTTGCACTGTTTATTATTCTTAGAATCCGACATTTACACGGTAAACTGCCGGGCTCAGGATGTAGTGTAAAACACCTTCGTCCATAACTCATGAATACACGAGGGCTCGCTGCAAACCCAACAATCCGTTACTCAAATCGCCTGTACTTGCACGTGAGATGTTTACGTTCGTTTACTAAATCACGGGCTTTAGTCTAAAGGGGTTTGATAATTGAGGTTACGGGATTATACTACTAACTTCTAACATTTGATTCATCATTCACATCCTATTGCTGTTCCGCTATTTTCGACTATACGAATCAGCCTGTTCCGTTCACAAGCAAGTTTGCTCACAATTGAGGAAGTTGCCTTGGAAATCTTTTCGTTAAACTTTAGTAACTCTTCGTTTTTGTTTTTTCCTTGCAATGGAATGTTGAAGTTTCTTTTCGTATACATTGATTTTACGTTATTAATTAACAAAGCAAAGAGCAATGACATAGAGAATGACAATTTGACGATAACGAGGAAATTCCATGGAGAAAAAACACAATGGAAATCTACCCCAATCTTTATGAAAGGATCAATACGAAAGAGTGACAAAAAACAATAGTGTGGGAGTTTGAAAAGCGAATAAATTCGAATAACAAGGCTACGAAATCTTTCACCCGATATATCGAGTTGAACGCTCGCGCGTATGTTTATCGAAGCTGGACGCGGCGGATTCACTTGTGTTTGGTGAAATATTGAGAAGCGACTAGACCGATAAGAGAAAAATAGATAAGAGGAAAATATATATATATATAAGCCATTAGTATTATCCAGTCAGTGAGTAAACGACAAGGCTGGGGATATATAATGGTATAGTATATATAGAGAAGAGCTGAGGAATCAGCAAAACCGTTCGATATTCGATCAACCGGCTGATACGAATTGGGACGAGCATCGAGTTTCGATAAGACCTTCTGGGTTCTGAATTCGAACCATGCACGCAGCGGTAATAGCGGTACGCGAGAGGCTTGGACTCATCGAGCCTCGATTGATTTTCCATTTGGTTATTTCTACACGACCACCCTGAAATGCGGTTATACTCAAGTCCAATACCCGAACCCACGTCCCATGACTCCCTTCCATATCTGTCAATTTCTCCATTTTCTTTCCCATCTTCTGTATCGCTTGAGTGTAAGCCACGCATTTTATTAGATTTCTGCTGCTACAATGAAACGACAGTGCCTACGAGTATTTTTTTCTCTCCCCCTTTCTCCTCTTTCAATGGATATTCCAAACATCATACTCACATTAACGGATTTTAGGATTTCTTTTTTTTTTTTAATGACATTTTGAAATGATGCGGAATATCGAAAACCAAGGGCGATTAAAAAAAAAACAATCGATACGGTTAGATTATGGTTTTTGTTGTTGAGGTTCGCAGTCGCTTTTATTTTTTTATGAGAATGTCGTTTTGTTGTGAAAATCTGAATATGTATGACGAGAATAGTGTGAAAATGTTGAAGGCACAGAAAGTCGCCGAATGCGCTTATTTTCTGGAGTGAGACTGGATGGCAACGATACCACTTAGAGCTCTCGAGGGATAAGCGAGTTGGGTTTTAATGTTTACGCGTTGAAACTTTTCGAGTAGAAAAAGAGAAAAGTAATAGGAAAGAGGAAAAGAGTACAAGAGCGGAAGGAGGAGGAGGGAAGAGACTAAGTCTTAAATGCCTCCTTCGTTAATGCCACGGAGGAAGTGTTCGTGAGTTCTTCTCCATTCCCCATGGCATCTCGCTGAGAGTGTCTGATAGTGTGGGCAATACAGTGGCCTCTGGTTCTCTTCACTATTTCATCCCTTCAAACATCCTTGCGAGGCTCGCTCGCCCCTCCATGTAGAGTAAGATCGACGTGGCTGGGCAGGAAGAAAAGAAAAGCGAGCGGCGAGCGGCGAGTGGAGGGAAGGGAGGAAAGAAGGAACCCCGCGCGGTTTTCACCCTTAAAGACACTCGAAGCGTTTTCTCAACTTTACCACGCTCATCGCAAACCCGGTGTTTCTTTTTTTCTCTTCATTTTTTACCCTCTTCATCCTCTCTCACCTTGTTTGATCCCGAGAACGTCTTCCAGCTCTTCTCGAACTTGTTAGAGCGATAATTTTTCTTAGCAAGTATTTTTGCGCATCTACGGATGAAAATTAGTACGAAGCGGGTCTGAGCGCTCGTTCGAGGAGACCTTTAAACTCGGAAAGTGACAAATTATATTATTCCATATTTGTCAGAACAAGAAGTATATACCATGCTCCGGATAAAATCAACAACGGAGTAATTTGTGAGAGAAAGCATAAAGTAATATGCGACCGCAGGGGAAAGAGCAATATTATAGCGGTTCTTTGTCCACGAGAGGGGGGGGGGGGAAGAAGCGGAGGAAGATGGAGAGAGGGGGAGAGAGAGAAAAATCTAATAGAGTCTCGTCGGTTGTTGGAAATATCTATGCCTGCCCCAGGGTTCTGGGATTACTAGGAAATACGTTGGATACGCGATATTGCGGTGAGCCTCGATGATTCTCCTTCTCTTCTCTGCGTCTCTTTCTCTTTTCCTCGAGCTAGCATTCTCTATACTCTTTCTCTCTAGCCGCGATCCTGTTTTACCGTGCTCTCTTGCTCCCAAGCCGCGGGCGTACAAGCTGGACAAGCACGAATGCCGCAGCATCAGCAGTAGATCGTTCGTCGCTGGGTTTTATCGGTGGATTAGCATTGCTTTACATAGTTTCAAGGCAAAGGGATGGAAAGAGGTATAGCATGCACGGGGATTTGCGAAAAAGCATCACTACGCTTTTCCCTCCCTTGTTTTACTCTTATTCCTCTGCTGCACATTCACTCGCTCAAATGAACCTCCTCCTTTGGTTCTACCTTTTAGGCCAACGCCAAGTCTAGGGGATAGGCAGCTAAAGTGCCTCCCCCTGTAAAAAACAACCCGAAAAAAAATCTCTCATTTCAAAACTCGAATGAGAACACTTACACACGTTTGAAAAACATTAGTAATTCATTGATTAGCATTCACGAACGTCCAGGATCAGCTAAACCAAAGGACGAACGCGACGATTCGTTGGTTCCATTTATTATACGTTCACTATAAAAACGACCCTTAAATTATCACCGTGATAATCGGATTGAACGGAAAACAGCCATGAAACTGTGCGATGAAAAAAATGATCGCCACAGTCTCGTTGCATTTTTTCGTGCAATATTCTCCGGGAAGAATATTCGCGTTAAAAACAAGATTTTTCGTTGCTGTAACATGATGATGCGATAGGAAAAAGGAGAGAATAAAATTTGCACACTTTACGGACCATAATGGTTCGTTGCGCCCGCAGGTTGCAGCATGCCAGCATCTCCGGTAATAAATATCACTTATAAGTATAGGGGATTTATAATTATAAGGGATTTATTAATTAGAGCGTAGTTTAATAGAGGAACAATTAAGAAAGTGGATCGGTGCACCAGCCACAAAGATAATGGCTTTAAGTAGTATTCATGCACACATTTACCAACGAAACTTTATGTACACTTGGAAGCAAAAGGTTTTACGGAAATCTCGTCTCGTACGGTACACGAACGCAGTATTTTCTTTAAGGGGTTTATTCTCGTGGGTGAGACTAGCGACGAAATGTTGACCCATTCGTTATGAGAAAAGCAAATGCTTAAGACAATAACCATCGTCCAAGATTCACGTCTTACAAAACACACCGTATGAAAAACTTTTATGTGTGCAAGTGGAGCTTTCTTTGGCCTCGTAATAACAACAGCCTTCCTCAATTTATAATGTGCTCCTTGCCATACAACAATGAACCTCTTGTCCTCCAGTCCTTCTATATGTTCTTTTCATCTCTTTGCCTGATGCATATAGAAATAAATTCTCAGAAGTACAAAGAAAGGTGAGTAATGAAAGGCGAAGACGACTGAAAACGAGGACAAGTGCGAGGCACACTCCCACCTCGAGGTTTATAGCACAATCAATCGTTTCCCATTCACAGTCAATATTTTATATTTTTCAACGGCAAAGAAGCTTCGTTATCTCCTCAACAGAAATCGTTCATTAAATTATTGAAATATCTGTTCGCTCATTAAGGAGTTCGATCGATTCAAAACGAGAAAAAATCGTGAATATACCTTGAAATTTTTACTTGCGAAATTCTTCAATGTTTGTCGGTCTCCCATAGAATGGCAGAAAGTCGTGCAAGGATGTTCTATTGTAGCCACAGCGCAGCATTGAGTTTACTCTGTACCGAACGGATTCATACAGGAAGGCAGCTTAAGAGCTATATTTATCGAAGGATCTATGTGGTCCTTTGCAGCATCTAAAAAGCCTGGCAAGTTGATGCATCGTTTGAATTGACCCGAGGCAGTGCAATATCCTGCTTAGAGAACACATCCACGTAGCGTGTTCTCGAATCGTTGCCCATTGTATTTTGAGACCGACGCGATGGACATTAACTTTACCGAAAGGTCCTTGATTGTACACACACACACACACACACACGGACACATAATGGCCGAGCGTTCTATATGTATACCAATCTTTAAACGGACTTTCTCTATCAATCGCGATTGCCCTTTGGTAACTAAGTGTACAGCACACTGTTGATTATTCCAGTTTGTGTATCGACGTTGGAAACGCGTTCGGAAATTCTACCGATCTATTTCCCTCCGTGTTTAATGCGGCGCGGCTTTTATACACAATCACTTGAAAGGTTCACGTATTTATACATATGCACGTGTAGATATATTTATATACATGTATATATATACATATCGAGTGTCTTGTTCGGCTGTTCCGCATGGTTTCCATTCGAGTCGATCGCTCGATAGACCATACTCCGTTCCATACTCTGTTCCTCCATTTGTAGACACAGTAGCAGCTTCTGCAACGCTCTGTCCACAAATCTCACGATCACCCGGAAGCATATGGCCTCTGGCATGGTCAATTCGAACGTCGAATTGCATGCGCCTCTCTGTTTCGTCTGCTCTTCTCGCATCTTCCCTCAATATAGTTCTACCTGCTCCATTCGGTCTTGCATAAATCCAAATCCATGAGAAACCTGCTTCGTAGTCAATGCCGAAACCTCAGCATCATCCATCTTCAACGCTATCTCATACGAGCCGTGTAATCATCACATGGTCCACCAATCCTTCTCCCCATCACATACCCCCTGCTTATGGCCAGTTTCCTTCTCCCCATTCTCTCGATTATCATCCGCTTCGACCTGATTCCCTCCCATTCGAGTGCACATGCATAAGCTAGCTACAGTCGAGATGTATGCTCAGCAAAAACGAGGGGCCGAATGTGATGATGTTACTCTGATTCCCACAAGTCCAATTCCATTATTTTTCACCGAATCAAATTTCCAAGGAAGCTTTTCAATATTATGGAATTTGCACGAGTTAACCATTTATTCGTAATCATATTCATTATCAAAGTAATCTAATAAACGATTCATTGGCTGTCTTGGCAATTGGGGCGCTGACTACAACAAAAATATCCTGATCGGTAGAGCGTCATCGTTGGCATCTCAAACGCTCGTAGACGTTGCCAACACACATACTGCAAGATGCTGTAAAATGCTAAAGAGCAAGATTGTAAAATTATGCAAAAAGAAGATGAACAAACTGCTGTCGAGAGCGACGAGCACGAGGATGGAAAGGAATCTCGAAAATGGTTAGAGAATGAAGGGAAAGAGAAAAAATCAACGAAAGGTCGCAAGTCGAAGACAGCAGAGACACTACATGAAAAGAATCCGAGCAGAATTATGCAGATGCCAGATGTAATCTTTTGCAATGTGCACAGAAAGTCGCTATACACCCTCATCCGAACTATATAGCAAGGGGTGTTCTTTTAGTCTCTCGAGTTTCGCTTCGATAGACACAATATGAATTCATGTATACATCTTTCACGCCCCAATGGACATTCGAGATTTTATCGAATTTAATGTAAATTGCGATGTATACTTCGCAACCTAAAAACCCCCTCGCGCCACCCCTTCAAGCGTTTCATTCTGTTTTTCCTTTTTTTTTTCAAATGCCGCTTTCTAGCGACCCCTTCCTCGCTATTTTTATCGATCGTTTTTTTTTGGTTCTTCCGAAGCGATTCCTCGCCAAACCGGGCGCGACGAAGGAACGAGTGAAGCGGGACACTATAATTTCACAAGTTCATCAAGTCACCATGAGCTTTGAAGGAAAAAAAAAAAAAAACAATCTCGATGAACGTTGCAAATTTAAAGATAAAAGCATAGTGGAAAGTGTCGGAGTGGAAAAAAGAATCGAGAACAAATTCTCAGGTACCAAATTCTGTAAGTTTCACATGACATTGACAGTTCATTTTCTCAACTATTATACGAACTCGTAGAAATACAGTTTGTGTGCGTGTGTGTGTGTGTGTGTGTGTGTGTGACTCGGTAAGGATACGGTTCAGGGCTTACATTGTCGTGCAGAAATTTAAATTCATCACAATTGAGTCGCATACGGGTACAAGATTCGTTGCTAAAACGTTTTGAGACCGTTTTTTCCTCAGCACGGAGAAAAGCAGTTTCCACAAATTTCTGTTTCAATTTGAACAAATTCCGTCTTGCCTTTCTTTCCTTAATTATATTACGAGTCGAACGAATATTACGAGGTTTTCATATCGAAAGTATTTTTATTCGAATATAAGTATGAACAAATTATTGAGCAATTCACTCTGTCAGTTTACAAATGGTTCTCCTGGGTCTGGAGCAGATCGATCAGGGACTTTCCATTTGGTTGGGGAGTTCGTTACTTTAATAAAAAATCAATACAATTGATAATTTTCATTTAAAACATTGAGAGCTTCTACGCGATTATCAGAGGAATGAGAAATATCAAAAACTGCAAAAAGACACAGTTTTACAATCGAATTTGCAATTATTCAAAATATAGACCTCAACATGGAATTTTCCTTTAATTTATTATGGATAAACACCCTCTTAGGAAACATTTGGAAACATTAACGTTGAACCCATTTCAATAAAGTCTCAGGGAGAAATACCATAAAATACGAAATGTTAGAAGGAAATGTCCCATGGTTTTTGTATGGAATTACCCATGTGTATACATATAAATATAAACAAGCATATATCCTGCCTTATTCCCTCATCATGCTGTACTGTTCGGGGATACGAACATACATACAAAGCGAAAAATGATAATTCAAAGAAATAAAAGGTTGACGAGAGCTTGGAGCTTTTCTCGAATCCGGTAACCATACCGTGAAGGAATCAGAGTGCAACGGTTCGACGCCTCCTCGAAATCACATTAAGGTTTTTCCTTCAATCTTGGGTGCGAAACGCGGCAACCTCACTTATACGTTACCCCTTTTCCTCTCCTTTTCTCTCTCTCTCTATCTCTGACGTCGCTTGAAGTGCCCCACTATGGCGAAAAGTCGTAAAATTCACACTGATGCTAGAGCCCATAAAAAAACATGAAAAAAACCACGAAAGCCACGGAACAGTTCACGGCAAGTGCCTTAAAAAAAAAAAAGCTTCAAAACCCCTCGAGTACTCCAACTTTGTGGAATTTTCGATTTTCTTTCTCGTATATATGCCATAAAAATTCTTATTCCCATTTTTCCGTTTCCTCGATTCCGTTTCGAGAATTTCGTCATGAGTATCTCCGTCCATCTTTCAGAAGCGCTTAATTATTTACAGTTTTACGATCAACCATTTTTTGCATTTTTTACCGTTTGTCTCTTTTATAATTATTTTTATGCTTCCAACTTTACAAAAGTAGCTATTGCTCAATTTTACTTTTCGTTAAGGTAGTAACTCCGTGAACTATAAATATTATAGATATTAATATTATTTTATTTTATTTATTTTTAATTCGAATTTATCGTTTTATAAACAATCCATGTACGTAGAATCATTTGAAAGGTTGGAAAAATGTTCGTCTCGTGTATAAGAAATAAGACAAAAGTTTCGCCAAACTGTTTGAGCATCGACGATGTAAATATTGAATTGAATTTCGACTCGTGCGGCAATAACAACTGTTTGTTTCTCGGATTTGGGTATTGGGCTGTGTGAGTGTATCGATGAAAAACATAAGGACGAGATACGCGTTGCTAGCGTCTAGAAATTTCGGGCAGGCGGAACAACGACACTTCGTGTAGCTCATCATTAGTCAACGCTGAAAAGTCGTGCTGGCACGTCGCTTTTTCTCGCGAAATAATTTACTTATTATTTTTAACATTCGTCATAAAATTAACAAAGTGGTAATCGATCGAGAATTTTTGCGATTCTTCAAGGAACAACTTTGCTTTCTTTTTTTTTATCGATATAATTGATTTTGAAAAATCGTATCGAGATACTCGCATTTTTAATTTTGACTCAAAGTTTTCGCTATTCCTTCGATACCGAGTTCCATTCGTGCCAATTCACGTGGTCGAAGAATCGCTGAGAGATACAACTCCAAAATGCGTTTCCAATCGTTATTATCGCGAATTGGCTCGAACGAGACCAGCAACGCCACCACGTCGTTGATGGAGCTGTGCAACATGTTTGAAGATTTCGATCAAAATAACAATATCGAGACATGGCCGGAAAGGTGAGTTTCCATTAGAAATATTTCGATGTTTCACATTTAATCGATAGCAGAAAAAAAAATAAAACGGTTAATAAAATCGTTATTTTTAGTTGCTCTCAATGTTTTTCGTTATATTGTCAGAAAATGATGTGCACGAATTTTATAGAAAAAACTTTCGTGCCATATTTCATGAGCGAAACTAGATATTCTTATTGTCGAGAGGACTGTATACGTTTCTCGGTAGAAGGTGGGCAAAAATGTTTTGTGTTCTTCAAACAGAAATAAGCTGGAGAGCGAGAAAGAGAGTGCAAAAGAAACGAGGTATATTTACGAAAGGAGCGATAATGAGGTACGAAGAAAGAAAGGAAACCTGTAATTTCGAGCCACTGTTTATAAACTCATGTTTCTGCGTGGAACTCTCTCTCTCTCTCTCTCTCTCTCTCTCTCCATCTAACTCATAATTCAACTTAGGTTGGCAGTGAATGTCATTTGCGATCGAAGCATTTGTCGAATCTATTTCGTTCCTTTTATATTTTGTACACAGGGAATAAATTTAATTTACCGGAGCAATAGACATCGGAATGTCGATGTAAAAAAAAAGTGGATGCGCGGAAAAAGTTCTGGTTAAATTCCACTTTACTCGTATTCAGCTATATACTCGTTTTTTGTACTCTGGGCCAACATTCTTTTTTTTATTCGATTTTCTATTCGAAATTGTAATAAATCAGGATCGATCGGTAGGTTGGATAGGTCGAGAGGTATTTGCAAGCCTCGACCAAAATTTACGGTGGCCAGCATCGTGTTATCTCGAGGGTGGGTTTGAGGCACGGGACCGCGAACGGCCCACCACTGTTTGCTGAGAGAGAGAGAGAGAGGGAGAGAGAGAGCTCTGCTTGCTCCGAGACTGGGGCAGTGAGCAAAAGGAGAGAGGGAGCGGAAGATAGTGGAGAGGTGGTGGTGAAAGAGATAAAAGAGATCGTAGGAAAAAAGAGACAGCAATACAGAGTGAAAGAGCAAGAGGAAACAGAAAGAATGAACGAGAGGCGAGAAGCAAGAAAAAGCATCCGATAAAGAGAAAGACACAGACGATAGGATAGTGCACGCGAGAAAGAGCAAAAAAGCGATGGAGAAGTTAGTGTGTAACACACGAATATATAACTCTCGTTTCAAACAGGGAATCATGAACGAGGAAGAAAGAGACTGCGTGCCAGACACATAGATAGATGAATTAGAACACGTATCTGCATTCCAGTCAATGAGCATTCCGTGTTACGTGGGAGATGACTCGTCTCCATCTCTCTCACTCTCTTATTTCCGACTCATTTTTTTCATTTATCGCTGCTTTTTTTCTCACTCCAAAAATACACGCATTGCCTTGTCACAATGACGCCATTCTGTTGTGAGGCTCCCGAGGTTTTTTTTTCTTCCCTTCTCCATTTTTTTTTTTTTTTTTTTTGGAAAATTTGTTGAAACTTCGAGGTCATCCTTCGATTTTATTCGATTATAATTTATTTTATTATTATACGCCGATGCGGTTCGTTCTAGTGTAATGATTTAAAAAGTCGTATAGTAAAGATTCGATGATGAAAAAACGCTACGAGACTTTTCGATTGGGCCGTTAGTCCTGTACTCGAGATTGACTAACATCTGTGGTGGAATACCACCGCATGTATGTGCATTCACAGTTTGGGAGTTTCGGAAGCAGGACGTTAACGAAGTTTGCACGCCGCGAGTCGAGCTCATGCCCACCCCCCTTTCAATTTTGGGATATAGTTAACGGTTCGGTTATCTCCTGTTTAACACCATTGTGTCTACTCGCTAAAGGGTAGTGCGATAGATAGGGCGAGGAAGGTTGATAACGAATCGGCAGTCCTGGTATGAGTCAATGCTAGTAGGCCAGGCAGAAAGGGACAGAGAGAAAGAGAAAGGGAGGAAGAGTCCTGTAGCACACGGTAAAGCATGAATCACAGTGATGGGAGAGAGGAGAGAGCAGGGAGAGGACGAAGAGGGGGGGGGGGGGTCCTACAATGGTGCTCCAGACACCGTGAAGATCCGGTAATTGAATTATACTCCGATAACTGCTTATCGCCCGGTTAGCCTCGCCGAACCGTGGAAAATAACTTTAGTTCCTTCTCGTCCCCATCCTCCCCATCGTTTTCCGACATCGTGCTTTTTTGTCCTTTTCCCCTTATATACATATACGTGTGGGCGACTTTATTAGTCCGCACAAAAATGAATAAAATAATGTCAAAGAGAACTTAAAATTAATGCCTCTTTTGCGTTCGCCCTTTAAATAGCCAGGTAGAGAGGCACCGTCGGAATACCAGAAAGAAATTATATCCTTTTACTCTACCCATCGAGAGTAACCAGCTTTTTTTCCAGCGTGCCAAGGAGTACAGCGTTAAAAGTTAGGCGATACATAGTGAAAGAGGAATACATTTTTAATGCGGTGGCAGAAATAGCTTTCCGGAGGATGAACGAACGTTTTCTCGCATATTTTTGTAGATCTAAAGATTGATTTTTCATTTTTTACTTCTTGTTGAGGCGTCTGGTTAAAATAAAATGAAAAACGTTTCTTTTCTTCATAATTTTCTTCCATGGAAACTATAATTTTTTTTAAATAAAAAATGACGGATTTTATTGAAATCTTTCCGAAAATCCTACCAAGATTTCTTAAAATTGAACTTCGCTAAAGTGTAACGGAGTTAAAAAAAATATATCGAAAATATTTATTTTGTTCACATAATTTATTCACCCTATTTTTTTTTTTTACATTTTGCTCAAATCTGAGTTGGTATAATTCACGGAAATTGGAACATGAATTAACGAGGATATCATCGTAGAAATGGATCTTTTGAGTAACGTTAGATCGAGCAGAGAGAAACTATAGACTCTTGAACGATACAATGGGCAATGCTTCTCCTGCGAGTGTCATGAATCCCAAATTTGTAACGATGTTGACGTCGAATTGCAAATTTGTATTAAATGGGAAGAGAAGAAGAGAAGGAGGTAAAGAGAGACAGAGAGAGAGAGAGAGAGAGAGAGAGAGAGAGAGAGGGAGAGAGCGGAGAGATGTGTCATCATCAAATTTCAATCCCTGTGAATACATTTTCCGGATATCGTGGTCCGCAAAATCATGGCTTAGATATACATTTGTACGTTAATACGTATATCAATTTGTACATTGGAATATATACGACGTATTCCATGCAGTTTCGAGCAGCCAATGATTTTTTATTTTATAGATTTTTGTTGTTGCAAAATAATTCCTCAATAAAATGTCTAGAACACTTATTCGATTTTTATTTCACGCTTTTTTTGACGAGTGCCACTTTACACGAAAAAATCTTTTTTTTCTCAACGTTTTTTAAAAAATGCGGATCACTGTTACATCGTTAAATGTAACGAAATATGTGAAGAGAGAAATAAAGATTCAAGAGTTATTTAATCTGTGGAGATCAAGTAGCGAGGATCATGGTGAAGAGTTATCGAAAGGGCGGTGAGAGAAAAAAAGCAAGAGAGACTGCTCCGTGTAAATATCGCTTTGAACAAGACGAGGCTGTTTAATTAGAAATTCGAAGCGAGAAAATCTGATGCGCAGTGAAGTTTCTGTAGCACGTTCAATAAAGGAGCAGGTATTATTAAGGGAAACGGCAAGCATCAATATCACCAGGTGCAATGCACACGACGATATTGCTAACCAAGCAAAGTGAAAAAGGGGTTAATTTGTGTATTTCACAGTCGAGTGAGAAAACGACAAAGGCGACGCGCTGAATCAAAAAAAAATCTCTTCTGGTATGAAATGTGAAGGTGCTAGTCCCGTGGCTGCTACTCGGTGTCGACTTTGTCGCTATATATCAACAAAACTTTGTTCCCAGATTGAACTCCTTCTCATCAGACACGAAACTTTGACATTATGACGGTCTCCAGAATCAACCCAGCTATTCAAATCCTTCTCTTTCCTCAGGCTTTTGTATTAAGAATGAAAAACATTGTTTCGATTATTCAATAGGGTTTGAAATAATTATGTGCATGAAATTCAGGCAATCCAGTACAAACCAATGAATTCGTTACATTTCGAACAATTATACGTGACGATTCCGACTGCAGAAAACTCAGTGGCCACAGCAAAACAGTTGTTAAGCAGAAATTACAGGCGGAAACAAAGCCCGTCACTGTGCAAATCAGTTTCCACTATAATATTTGAACCAATTAAAATATTGTTAAACCTCGATTGAAAAAGCAACTATTAGAGGAACGATGAGCCAATCAGAAATGAATGACTAAGGGAAAAATATATGGATTTTGGAATTTGATAGTGTGGAAAAGTCGGAGAGACAAGTGCAACGTTGCAATCGGTTTTATTGGTTGGTCAGGGGCTTTCTCCATTTTTCCGGTTCAGCCAATCGCATCTTTTTTTGATTCGAGTCGCACACGGGCTTAAACTCGATTGTATCCAACTTATTCGACTATAGACACAGATATTTGGAGCTTGTACGGATTGAACTCATACACCGAACGATCTCATGTATATAAAATGCGAAGCTGGAGTTCACAGAAATTCTGTCCCAATTACAAATGGACAATCGGACGCCATCGGGGCGTGACGTGGACGATCTAGTTGCGATTACCGAATCGGTCGGTGCGATCACGAGCACCCACTCGTGTTTGGGCTCCCAGAACGATAGAGTCCCTAGCTATCGAACCTCGCTCTCCGTCTCCCTTTTCGTCTCTTTGTAGCTGATGGTGGTGCCTCCATCCCTATCATACCAGAAACGAAGCAATGGCAGAGCAGAAGCGTCATGATAGCTTTCGAATCTCAACTCGAATCTCTCGTGACACACGTTCCCGAGCGAAAATGTGTCAACCCGCAGTATAGCTGTCTCCTTCCTTCACATTCCCTCGTTTCTCTCCTTTCTCTGGTCCTCTCTCTTCCGCGGACCTGTGGCAAAGCAGAACGAGCTACATCGTGGCCGAACCGCTGGATCAGCTGCCGAGTACTAACGATTAATGGCACGTTTCTGCACTCTAATGTTAACTGTCCGACAATCGACGTAATTTATCGCTGGAATTGCAAATTTTACTATCGTATATTGTACTGTAGAGAACCAAAGATATCACTCAATCTTCTCCCCTTATCAAAAGTTATTTTGGCCAGAAACAAAATGAAGTATATAGTCATAGTGTGAAAAATCGATTTCCAGGATTATATTCGAACGTATTTGTTCTTCGGCAGGACGAATAAAGGACTAGATCTCACACTTGGAAACGATTACTCTCTAACGAATCCAACGCGAGAGAATTTTTCCACAATTCCAAAATTAATGAACTTTGCTGAGCTTTTCGTCAAACGTGGCCCTCTATCTCGCAGAGTTATCATCTGAATTCTGAATCTATGTCTTTCGCCGACCTTCCACGACACTCATCTTTCTCATGTTGTGCTTGTGACAGCTACATAAGGAGGTTCGAAATTCTGCAAATGCAGGCGAAACGAGGAAATGGAGGCAAATTATTTGCAGTGTATTAGTGACGCTTCGACGATGAAATTACCCGGGAAAAATAGTTCCGAGTGAATGAATTTCGTGCAGAACTCAATGCACTTTGTACCTCTAAACAGGAGTCGAAAGTTATAAACTCTTATTTATTTATTTATTTAGGAATCAGTGAAACGTTAGGAATGAATTTTTCAGACGAAGCATCGTTTCAGTTAGACGCTCCACAGCTTGAGCATGGGACGGGAAAAAAATGAAGTTGGAATGAGGGAAAAAGGAGGAAACAGGCGACCTACATTTCGAGTGATATCCGATTTGCTGCGAATCGAATATCTTTCTATTATCAAGCTTTCATATCTCTTGTTTCTAGCGCCAATACTCATCTTTTCACTGTCTGCTAGGAAGAAGAGAACTGCTCGCCTCGAGGATTTTTGCACGACCCTTTCTCGTTATTCGTCTCTCGTTTTCCTTCACTCTGCATCCAGAAACGAGCTTCCGCCATTGGATTCCTTTACTCGCTTCCGTCTTTACGTTCTCTTTCTTATAACTGTGCCCAGCTTCCTCTACTTCTTCTCCAGTTTTGTCGACGATCTCACTCTTTCGTCTCGATCTTTCATGAAGATGGATAAATGAAAAAGCTCTTGATTCATCCTCCTCATTTTCATTCCGTCTTATTCGTATTCTTTTTCTTTAACTCACTTTCGCAATTAGTTCCGGAATCATCCGTTGTATCCGGGTGTGAGAAACACCTCGTAGTTGCTCTTTGTTTTCTCTCTGCCTCTCAAACTTTATGTACCTCTATTTTTATTGTTATTTTTATAGAGACATGACTTTTGATTTGCGAGCTTGAGCAAACAGTCCTTTCTCGTTGTATTCATGAAATATATTTCTTTTTCATCTATGTCAAGGCATAACAATTCTCATTCTTTTTCTTCCCATTCCTGTTGAATTCATTTCTTTGCATACATACCTCGCTTCTTTTATCTCGCTTCTTCCAATTTTCCTTTTTACACCTTTTCTCGCAGAATCATTCCTATCCCCTGTCTTTATCGGTTGGCTCCCTGAATATACTTTTATTTTGATATCCCTGGTGCAGAGTAATTCGCGCTTGAGCCCCGGGCATCGTCGCGCAATTAGCGAAATCCTTAAGACGGATCATTTGCAAGCTCCAATTTCTGTTGGCTCGATTTGGTTCGAGGGACTTTCTTCCTCTTCTTTCCCATTCGCCTTGTACGTTTTTTCTTTCTTTTCTCTCCCTCCCTCCCTCTCTCTCTCTCTCTCTCTCTCTCTCTCTCTCTCGATCTCTTCTGTTTGTCGCTGATTCAGCTTTTCCGTTCGCGGTAATGCAAAGCGAGTCATTCAGAGATGATGACGAAGGTAATAGGATGATCTCTTATACGCGAGGGACTCAGAGGCAAGCAACCGTTCAAAAAACTTTTTGTTTTTCGAATCAACTAACAATTCTGTGTGTGTTTATACGTGCATTCAAATTTCAGTCGCTTCCAAAAGTCGACGACGATTTTTTGCAGACTTCACTGTGTGAAAAACACTTTGGAGGTGGTTAAAATAAATCCTCGAATTTTGCATAAAAAGTTGTTTTTGTTATTCGTAAATCTGGCTACATAAACGGAGATTGACATTATTCATTGATACGTCAAAAACTGGAGAAAATGATTTCAATTTCTTTCGTCGTTTCGTTCAAATTTCTACCCATACCTAAATATCTGAAAACGAGACGTTTCAAGAGTGCCTCGAGCACTCGCCTCTTTTCGTTTTTGCCATGTCGTAACGAACGTATTTCGCTGATCCTGCATAATTTTTGTCGAGAGCTCGTTGAGGATTTCTGTAAGAAAACACGACAAGGTGATCATGCTAGTCTTCACCATTACTTTTATTTATATTCTTTTTCTTTTTCCACATTTTAACTCTTCGTTGCGACTATTCTGTTCGTGTACTTCAACGATCCCCTTCAATTCGTCTTGCCTTGTTTTATTCCATGGGAAACAAGGGGTTCGTGATTCAATCACGGGATCTCCGGTAAAAGTTCGATATAACGCTTTTTTCCACCCTTAATTTCACGAGGGAATATCTCTATGCTGTGCTACTTCTGCAGAGACATTTCCCCCTTTCCTTCTTCACCGTTTCCACACTTTCTAATTGTACAAAGTATCATCATATACTAAAATACGAATAGACTGAAATATATAAATTTCCGTGTCTAATACGAAAGCTCAAGCATTCCTATTTTATTTCGTACTCGTGTTTAATTTTACTTTGTTTATATCTTTCGTTTTTTTTTCCTTTCTTTGTTTCTCGTTACATTTTATATTTCAGCCTTTTTGTTTCGTTTCTATATTGCTTTGTTTATTCTTGTTTCCTTCTTTCGTTACTTCACTGCAGGCATTTTTATATCGTAATTAGACCAATGGTTGGCATAAAAATATACGATCTCTCTTTCTCACAAACATACACACGCTTGCCCCCGCGAGCTCACACACATACAGAGGGATCTTCGTTTTTTTTTCGTTTCTCACTGTACCCAACCACGTATCCTTGAAGAACACTACTCAAGAACGCAACTTGAAGCTGCTCGACGAGAAAATACAGGGATTAGTGAGGATGGAGCGGGGGTACTAGCAGGAGGTTTTTGCAGGCTGCAACGGGAGCCAGGGGGTGGGTCCAACGAAGCAGACCAAGTCGAGAGGGTGCTGGCTTTCGCAGACCGGTGCCGAGAATAGGGAGTTGCTCCAAAGAGTTTTCGTATGCGGCTCGCGTTACTCCGGACACTACACGTGACCAGCCTAGGCTTTTCCACCCTTGTACTGCACCTCCGCTTCAAACTCAGCCCCCGTTCACAATGGTTGCGCTAGACGACCAGAGCGAGTGAGCTCTTCTTTTTCTGAATCGCGAAACCGTCCCTCAACACCGGTTCACCAAACCCTTTTTCTCTGTTTCCTTCTTTCTCGCATGTACCCAACCTCCCAACTATCTCTCTGGTCCGTTATTCCGAGAAATCAATATATCCTTTCACATTCTCTCCTACGCTCTCTCTCCCTCCCTCTCTCTCTCTCGCTTTCTCTTATTCTCTCTCCTTCCGTCTCTCTCAGCTCTCGTTTCACAATTCACGCAAATTCCTTTTTCACACCGCCTCACCCACCATCCTCACTGTCGAGCCCTCGAGACATTTAAATTATTCATGCACACGATGTGATTCGAAAGAGGCAGAGAAAGCGAGAGCGAGAGAGAGAGAGAGAGTGAGATAGAAAGGAAGAGAGAGAGGGGAGAGAATAAAAAAGTGAAAAAGGGAAAAAAATCACAAAGACGTGGCACGAATATTGAAATTTATATCGTGATTGAGAGCATCGATCTTTGTGGTGGTTTTTCTCGCGTTATTATTCTTAAGTCATTCCCAATAGTTTTGCATAAAAATCGAAATTATTGCGATTCATTCCAGTTGTTTTAACACAGAAATAATCCTTCCATGTTCTATTGGCTTGCCATTTCATTCCTTTTATTTCGAGAGATACCGAGTTTCATCTCGATAATCGCTAGTATTGAAATAATTAAAATCACGATTCAGATTGTCGGGAGCGTAAAAATATATGCTTTGTGTTTTATGCAACATCGAATATATATTTATTTTCCTTATTAAACTATCGAATAGTTGATAGTTTCTAGTCGATATTCGAATTAAGTCGTTTCTTCAAAATTCTGGGATGAAATATTTGAAAGGCTGCAAATCAGTCGGTATGAACTGATTCTTGGATGCACTAGAAATAGCTGAAAATGATAAAAGTGCAACGTTTCGCCGCTGTCTGATCAATTGGAATGAAAATTTTCTGTTTTTGCTCTACTTTAATTTAGAAACAAGTTTTCACCATAAAGAAAAAGTTAACGAACTAATCCAAAAGTCAATCACGCGACGATAACGATGTAACGCGGTGGTAACAAACGGATGCGAGGTACATACATAAATATAAAACCCCAGGGTACGCGAGAACGTGGTATTGGATGCTTTTCAATGTAGCACCGAGAAAAATGGAAATAAGAAGGGGTTGCCGTATAGCAAGAGTAAGAGGCAAAGTTTGCACCACATTTTGTATCACAGGCGTGGAAAATCGGTCGGCTATCTCTGGCTAACGGTATATCGCGTAAACGTACGCAACTTTCGCTCCCTCCCTTTCTCTCTTCTCTCTTTCACTCCCCTTTTCTCAGCGCATCTCTCTTTTGCTATATCCTTCACATCGCAACCGTATTTTTCTTCATTAACCAGGGATGCCCCAGGAGAAAAAAGCCGTTGGCAAGCTGAAAACAA
This sequence comes from Hyposoter dolosus, assembly GCA_963921915.1. Lineage (NCBI taxonomy): Eukaryota > Metazoa > Arthropoda > Insecta > Hymenoptera > Ichneumonidae > Hyposoter > Hyposoter dolosus. The sequence goes on along the minus strand of OY998136.1, from coordinate 11,271,169 downwards.
TTATGCAAATTCATTGTAACTATATATACTTTTCTCTCTGTCTATCTATCTCTTCATTTGTTACCAACCCGAACAACCGTTTTTTCTCACCCTCTCTCATCGAGCGCTGTGTCTGCCATTTATCCTTTGCAAAAGATCTCGCTCACCTCTCGCCCCAGTCCTCCCCGTTATATTTCCCACCGCTTTTCCGGAGCAGGGAGTGCAAAAAGCGTGTGTCTCCCCGTTAAGGGTCATTATATGGAAGCAGGCTGCCAGACAGTGTGACGTGCTGACACAATCCGTCGTTCCAGCACGCACAGAAAAGAATAAAAGAACTGTAGCTTGGGGAAAACTGCGATTGTTATATGGATAGTAGCAATCAAACAAAGAAACACCAGATAATGCAACGTAGACGATGACGAACAAAGAAGTCTTCGTCGAGGCTTCTCTTGGAAAAAAATTATCAAATAAATTCAAATGGAGCCATTGGCTGACAATTTGATCCTCTTGAAATGTCAAGTTTTTACATATTTTGTCAAAATAATTGTTGGTTCGTTCGGACGATCGAGGATTCTGAAATAAAATGCCTAGAGGTTCGACTGGTAACAGTTTGATTAAAGTTTACTGTTGCCCGTGAAGTGGATGAGCTAGAACAGGAGGCAAACGAATAATTTCTTTTAAACCTGGATTTAAATGAACTTTTTTAAATTACGAACCTTCCTCCGGATAATTGAATAAGTTGTTTTTCATTCAGCAACTCGATATCCTCTCTTCTCGACTTCGAAGAGCACGTCAAATCCAGCGTTATTCGAGAAAATTCATATGTGAATTTCGAACGTTACGTTTAGCTGAAAATGTGATACTCGTTTATTTTTTTTATCAGCTTTTTTCCCCAGAATTGTTGAAACTCGGGCATTACGGTTTGGAATCGAAATATAGTTTCAATCGTTACTCCATCTACGACCTGGAATCATTTGCTGTAACCAAGTGATGTGCTTCACACTGACTCATCCCTCATTTCGTTTGGAAAGGGCCACGCGAGAGAGAATAGAGCGAGAAACAAGCAGCACGCCCGGTTAATTTCCTGCGGCTAATGAAAGTCTATACGCGTTTCGACCGAAACTGTGAGTCTACTTATATGTCATATACGTATTTCCCGTCACCACGGAAGCGCCATTGTGACTTTTCAAGCCTCACTTCAATTCCGCACAGCCGAAACTATCCGATTAGAATTTAACTTTGAGTCCTGGTCAGGGCGGAATCTGAAGCCGAATCGGTTCAACCGAGGTCTTGATCAGGTTTCGTTCATCACTACCCGAGAGCAGGACACTGTAAAAAACTCGAGTTTTGTAACCCTTAGAAGCGCAGTGGCTCGTTATCGTTGCAGCGGTACAATTTTTGTTTAATTTCTTTGTAAATTAATGAAGTCAGACTCGGTAGGTAATCGATACCTCGAGACTTGGTGTGCAGTACCGTAATAGACACGGGTCCTTGGCTATGCTCGTGGAAGCAACATATCGATCGAGACTGTATTTGTATCTATAAGCTAACGTGCATATCATGAGATATATGTGTTTGTGTATGCGCTCGAATTTAAATAGATGGTGCTGGACGCCGGAGTAGCTGAGGAACTTGAAGACTGACACAGGCCTGTCTTCTTGGATGCAATGCGGATCGATCGAGTGATATATTCGCATGACTAACCGTCAGATGCATATGTGCATCAAGGAAATTAAGCCGCGTACATTCACTCCCTATGGGATAGAGAATTAGCTAGTTGCCGAAAACAGACAGTTAAGAAACTTGATAACAAAGTTCGAAGGGCGTTGAGACGTGCGAAACTTGAACTCGTTACAGAAACATTACGCTTTCTCTTGGATTGTTTGATGAACAAAGCCACATTGCTTTGCGATGAAACATAATTAAATATGCAATGATCAGCCTGTCGATCATACATTGATTCTGCCTTGGAAAACTCTTCATAGAATTTGTCAGTTGACCCCAAGTTCGAACCAACTGTATGCAGTATCGATTTCGAATGAGCTCAATGTGAAAAATGGACATGCTCACCCTATGATGCTAGTTAATGCAAAATGACTCGCCTCTAATGCGAGTCCGTCTCTGCCTCTCTGCTTTGCTGTTGGAACGACCAGAGAGCAACAGACCTGTCGACTGCAAAAGCCATAATGCACAGTCTCAACCTCACCAACTGTGCTATATCCGAACGTCGACTGAAGTGAACTCTAATCGAATTAACGTCACCAGACGTCCCCTTGCCTTGCGCCTCTCTCCCAGCCACATGTTTCCGGAGTTTGCTTACGTGTTTGCGTTAATGCTACTATGATGCTCTCCTACATACTATTTACCATGAGTCTCACTCCCGTTGTATCTACCGCGCCTTAGAAATGAGTTAAAACGCAACTAGTGACCATGCACCTACGGTAAACGTGAAATCCATCAAACAAGTGGTTCTTTATGTTCGCCGATATGATCCCTGGACACCAACCGCTACATTCCAAATCCCAAGGCGATGGATCAAAGGCTAACTTTTTCGTCAGTATTAATGAGAATCCCGACATTAGTTCCTGAAACGTGTACGGGAACGCTAAAAGCTGAGCCGGAATTTTTGTTTCGTTCGAACGCCGCGTATCTCTCGTCATCACTGCAATTTTCGAAAATACGACTTTCCCTTTGTGGTCTGATCCCTTGAACTCAGATGGTGGTTTAAGAAGCCTGGCGTTTCAAGGAGCTTCGTCCCTACAACGCATGACGAAGCTCTTGAGCTTTTCCTTTTCGTTGTGGCATGAGTTTCAGCGTTGCTTTTCAGCAGCTATAAGGGAGGTCAAAGCTTGGCGAATCCAACGACACGCGGTAGCGACTCTGTGTAGAACTAGCCCATGACCCAGCTAATGTTGGAAACCTTTGGTAGTAGTTACTCGGAGCAATAGGATGAATGCAATATGCGGCCACGTGTTGGTGCGCTAGGATGTTGAATGGTTGGTTGTGAAAAGGGACGACGCGAAAGGGGTGACTATGCGACGTGGTTCGTAGAGGACCAGTGATGCAAAGCGAACAGAGCGTGGTGTTCTCCACGGTATTCAATGGTTACGCTCAATGCTCGGATTGACAATGCCTTGAGCCTAATTGCATTCCAGCCTGGCGAACAGGGCTGGGTGCTTTGTTTGTCCGATTTGCTACGGTTTCTCCATATCTTTGTCCAATGTTCATGTATCTTGCCACAAAATGCTCTCGCATAATAAATGCGTGGATATTCGACCATGTTTTGCATTGCTTTTCATACACAATTAGTGCATCTCCTTTTTGTGCGTAGGATTCTCTCGAAGCCCATGCTTTTCAGGACAATCTCTAGGTTAGTATGAATGTTTAGCATTTTGCAAAAGCGTAACCCAGAAAAAATAAACATCAAGTTCTGTGAAATGGAAGCGTTTGAGCCAGGATTCATTAATTGAATAATCTAACCGTAAATACTGTGTTATTTTCTCATTGGAAGGACTGGGGAGGGTTCATGCGAACCAAGGGTTGAAGTAAAGTAATGGAAAGGGAAGTGGAGGGTCTCGTAAGCTCATCACGAAATCCGAATGTACTGGGCGCTGCGAAAAAATAGGTGACAGCTGTATCGGCTAACGGTCGGTGCGAACCAAAAAAATCATACGTTTCCGTGCTTTTTGTGCATATACGGAGATTTCGACGGCAAATGACCGAGGGAAATTGGGAAAAAGTTAAAAAGTCGAAATATTTCTAAATACGTGTCCATTGATTTGTGCTTTTTAAGAATACATTTTCAAAAATCGCCAGGTATGAACAAAGAAAATCTTTACGGAAGTAAAAGTGACGCGAAATGCCCCATGTTGACACCGAGCACCCATTCCCCGATGCCGTCACCACAACGTCATCCATCTCGCAATGAGAGACGTATACGACGCTCGCAGCACGAAGGCCTGGTGCGTCCACTCGATCCTCTTCACAATATTAAGCCCTTTTATTAATGGTAGCAAGACCGGCTGGCACCCGCGTAATGGTCTATCGATCGATTAATCGAAATTCGATACTGCGTATACCGGGGGTCTCTGCTTTCGGGTGTTCCGATTGAAACTCCATTGTCAAGCGGACCAGCAGCGCATATAACACAATCATTGGCCATTTGTTTGAAATTGGCCAGGACACGAGCATATGCTCAAGTGCTCTAAAAATATAGAGTTTGCGAATAGAGAAGCAGAGGGGAGGTTGTTAGTTGAATGGCGGTGAAAATGGTGCTCCAAAAGTTTTAACTCTTAACGCGACTATAAATTATCTGCAACCCATGAAAATGCCATCTATCCTCATCAGAGGACCACAAATGTTTAGTAAATACAATGCGAACTGCAATTTCCGCAGTGTACCACATTGTTTTTCCACTATACGCAAACGTCGTTCTTCCCCTCTCCAATGGCCGATTAATGCTCCATTAGTTAATAAGAGTTTTTGCGGTTGAATACCTTCTGCTGAGCAAGCTTTTTTAATTAGAGTTACGCAGCTAGGCGACTTCTCCAGCTGGAATATGCTGCACCGTGACGCTATCCACGAGATAGTTCTTACACTAATTAAGATACCAAATTTACGACGTCACCGTAATCTAGAGACAAAATGAAATTTTGTTAAAACGCACAATAATACATCGTAGTCAGCGATATTCTTTGCAGACAAGAAATTAAGTGAATGGCTCAATCGAATCGTCGTTGGAACGAACGCGATGGTTCAGTGGCTGTAGATTTTGTTAATCCAATGAATTATTTAGTTTGTCAGTGCAGGCTCTACCCATCGAAGCGCTCATGGACATATTTGCGCATAGAAGTATCAATAGTTTGTTTGCGAATGGTAGCCCCGACAGTTTAGAGGAATTAGAAATCAGGATCGTAGGATCACAGCCTGCTCCATGTAGCGTTTGGGAGAAGAATTATATGAATATAGAAATTGAACAGAGTTTATCACGTTTAGCCAAAAACACCATAGATAGGGAATTATGGTAAAATGGGAGACGGTGCCATAGAAGCGCGCTATCCGCGTTAGTCTCAATCAGCCCTTGCGACGATATGTGCAGTAATAAACTTAACGGCGTCGTAAACGTCGTGAATTATTCGTCATGGAGTGACCCACGTATGCTCGGTAAATGTGGACGTGTTCCTTTTTGTATGCACCGGATGTATATGTATCGATATGTGTGTGTAATACAATTGAATAGTTTCGTAGTCGGAGATATGATTCGCTTCGATTATTTCCGTGCTTTTCAACGTAATGACGCGAATAAACGGATCACAACAAAATTAAGGGCTTGTGTGCACCGAAAGGTCTCGAAGCACAAACAGTTTCGATCATTTTATCGAAACAGCAAAGTTTTAGAGATTGAGATAACTTTTTGTTCAATCAGAATGATAAATTGTTGACAATCAATTTTCAGTCATCGATTTTGTTGATGTTTCTGGTTGTCTGCGTAACCCCTCGAGGAATCTGACCTTCTACGAAAACGTTTCATCAAATTTTGACTCACTTTCTACCATCAATGGAGCACAGCCTACTTTTATGGGCGCACGTGTCCGGCAACTTTCGCTAATTCCTTGCCCGAATTTCTCTTCGTATATAGTTTCCTTTTGCTCTCATTTCGTTTCTTCTCTCTTTCTCCTTTTCACAGAAACGTACGCACCCCCTCATTTATACTCTCTCGGTCTTCCTATCTTTCCTCATTTCTCCCCATCCAACTCCAAACACGGTTATTAAGGGAAGTTAACGACTCTGAGGTGTGAGACGCTAATAACTATTTGAACGAAACGTCGAGACTTTTGACGATATTTTTTTTTTTTCGCGTTTCCATCAAGTCACTAAATTTCCTATAAACGCAGTCTTCAAAATTGTCGAAAAGGATACGTACGTTTCTTTAGTTCTTTAACAGTTCATTTTTGTTGAGTAATTATTACGAAAGTTCGTGAGATTATTAAAATATCATAAATTATTCCTACATATTGGAAATAAGTAAAATGTCAAGTGAAGTTTTTAATGAATAACAAGAATAATATGTCGGAGTATATCGATTCTTTAACAAACACGAAACTGTGACGAGTATTTTTGAATGCAACAAATGAGTGTGGGCTAGAAGTAGAAAATATTGATTTTTGGGACACCCCGATGTTTCTCGGTGGTATGTTCATGATTCGTTACGACAAGCAGAGCTCGACGTAGCAGGGATGTTTGATTCTGGGTTGAACTAAATACGAATAGACAGATGGTTATTTATAGACACGCGAATTTTCTGACCTTTCGGAAGAGCCCTATTTCAATGTGCGCTTTTTCATTATCCATTCTCTATACAAAAGCCTTTTTCTTTTCTTTTACTCCTCTCGACCGTCTACCTTTTATATCAAGTCCCTTTCATTGAGATTTCATCAGAAACAATAGCTTGAGTAGACACGTTCGCTCAACTACATTAATTTAATTGCAAAATGTAGCTTGCATCGGTACACTGAAGTAACTATACTTAAAAATACGTGCTGCTGCACTTCCGTGCACTATGCTAAACCACATCCATTGAATTTTTCTGTCAATAGAGCGGTTGTAAATCCGATAGAGAGCACCACTAGCTTTTTCAAAATTAAAAGATATTAGGGACAATTTGCCAATTCGTTTGACTGCGATGCAATGATGTGAGTCTCGAAGTTTACGAGTGCGGAAAATGATGAATAATTCACGCTTAGATATTCCCATCAACTTGTTAGAAAAAAGGTGGAAAAAAAATCAAGATCAGAAGAATCGCGAGAGTAAAAGGATTCTCGTAGCATTGTTTACTTGAGTATGAAGAGTATTTGTTCGTTATTCGAATTGAAGAGCTTCCTCTTGGGATTAGCACGCATCCCAAAGGTAAAATCTATTTCGTGTTACAGAGAATATTCTAGAAGATAAAACTTGGCGAAGGGCGATACATCTTCGACAATTACTGTCACCGTGTGAATAAACTATGTATATATATATTTATATATGGAAGGTCCACTGATATGCTAAGTTTTCTCATAAATCCGGGAATATTTTTATGCGAGAACTTTTCCTCCAGGACTTTTCTCGCTCCGTGAACTGCCAGACCTATATAATATCATGGATCTCTCTAAAAGCCTCTCGCTCTGTACAGATCCCAAGAGCCGTTTTACCGGCTCGGTAATATGCACATCCACACACATCGAAAGGCCATGACCGAGAGAAGGAGAGACAGAGAGAGAATCTAACGTGCGGAACATCTAGACCGATTTACGACTTCTCTAATTTTATTTTTCGACACTTTTGTGTTTCCAAGTTCACGGCGTCAAATGAAAAAGAAAAAAAACAACAAACTTTTCTGATAAGAAAGTGCCAGGATATTAATTTATGCTTTGATGCTCAGCCAGCTTTCGATTGGCCTCCGAGATTCTCGTTCCGATGGTTTTTTTTCTTTCCATATTATGACACATTCTTCTCGAAAACCTGAAAAAAAAGAATATTTTTATTGCAGCAGATAGCAGATCGTGTTACTCAGGACTTTGTGGGTACAATTTTTGGTAATTAAGTGACACGATCTCTTGCATCATTATTGCTCAACATTTTGAATGTCAAAGGGAAGTATTTTCATAAAGATTTTAGAAATATTTTATTGCTGCTTTTTATTGGCGTCCTTTGACCTAAGATTGTCGAAACTTGAAAGTAAAGAATTGTTAGCTGGAAGGAGATATTATTTTTCTTATAAAGTTAAATATTCTGACGTCGTGAAGGAAGGAGAAAGAAAGGATGAACAAGGTTGTCTCCTTCCCAGGGAGAATCGTCAATAGCTGCCAACACGACGGAGGAATCTCGAGAAGAGCTTGCAGGAAGTGCAAAAATTTAGTCCAGGAAAAGAGAGAGACAAAGAGGATGAGATACGGTATAAGCGAACTTGACGCTTCCGTTGCTCGTTCGATCGGTGAGACTTCTATTGAAACGGGCGCGCAAGCTTTAAGCTTGCAGGAAATTGCATAAAATTGAAAAGACGAGAGCATCTATAGGCCCCATCAGACTTGGGCTCCGTTCTACTTTTTCTTCGCCTTTTCTTATTTTTTCTCTCCGCCCTTTCTTTTTTCTTTTTATTCTCCCTCATTGGCGATCAGGCAGGTCGGGGATAAAAACTCTGTTCGCAGCCGGTACCGTGGAAATAGTGTTGACGGGGCAAGGAGGTAGCGTAAGAAGGAACGAGCAAGAGGAAGAGAGAGATAAAGAGAAAGTCTGTAAAAAGTTGTCATATCGTTTGATTTGCCCATTTGAGACGTCCCATAAACTGCCCAATAGATTTGTAGAACAATTCAAATCATAAGGGATTCGTACGTGTGCGAGAGTATAGCAAGGACAGCTGTTGCCTGAAACTGCAGCGAATGGCAAATCAAATCTGAGCTATAAAGAATTCTTCGCACACGTGTCACTGTTTCAGCGAATCATGCAATAGTTTGCTTTAAAATTCAACCATTTTTAGCCTGTTTTTCCATTTTTTTAGTATCGAATCCTTTTCCTCTCTCCCTCTCCCCTTTTACTTTCTCGCATTCTCACTTCCTGGTGAAAGTTTTTTTCATTACAACTGTAAAGTTGTAACATTATTAGAATCCAGTTGATCAGGTGAAAGCCAGAACACACGTGGCCTTTTTCGCCATCGTCCCAGAGATATATTGCAACTCTGGAACGTGGTCAATATTCCTCAGTCGTTTTCTGTGACGTTTTTTTTTCTTTTATATATTTGTTCCTCTTTCTCTCTCTTTTGATTTGCCCTTTCTCCCGTTTTATTTCTCTCTACTGTCCTTATTCGCGTTGGTTCTGAGGATGGAATCGCCACGAGCCATTTGCACCGAAGAATTGTCAAAGTTTTGCTCTTTGCCGCGTGTTCAACTGAATGCAACGGAAACCGAAACGTTCTTTCTTCACCCAAGTCGTGAACGAAATGAGAAGGAGGGAGAGAGAACGATCGACGAGAGGTCTGGAAGGAAAGGCTAGGATTGAATGAAACAGAGAAAGAGAGAGAGAGAGAGAGAGAGAGAGAGAGAGAGAGAGCGCGCGCGAGAAAGATACGAACTCCAGCGTGATAGAGTTTGAAAATGGCCGCAGTTCCAATCCACGCCTCTAAAAACTTTTAAACTGTAACTATAGGTCTGTCGAATCGCCTGGTGTCATTCGCCTTCGGGTCTCGAGCTAGTGAATCTTGGGATGGAAAGAGATGTAGATAAGAACAAGTCCAGAGACACACGAGAAATAAAAGCAAAACTGAAGCTGAATAGTGGGTAGAAAGCGAACAGTATTGACAAACCGGAAGTAGCAGTATAACTGTAAAAGGATGAAAATCAAGAGGAAAGGAAGAGAACGATCACACTCCGTGAGCAACTTGCAGTTCCAGTTTTCTCTGTTGCTATATTTTTCAGTGCTGGTGCATCTTTTTTCTCTACCTTTCTCCCTATCTCACGGTTTTTCCAACTCCAACGTGCAAACACACGTGCGGTCTCAAATCTTAAGGTAGCGCTCCCATTGAGTCTAGAAATCGTTAACAAAAAGCATTGTGTGTTTCTATACCTTAGTCCTTGAGTCTGTAGTACCGATCGTTATTTACTATAATTAAATGATTCGTCTACGCGATGCTCTATGTGAGAGTGACTTTGTTCCTCTAAACTAGTTAACCATGAAAGCTATTTGATTTCCATGGGAACGGTAGTGCGAGCACCAAGGTTCTTGTTCAATATTCTTCAATTAGAAGATGCCTCACGTTTGATTTTCTCTCATGCCTGTCGAATGTGATGCTGTCGACGAAATCCACGGTTGAGCACACTCTGGAAGAGCATTGTTTACGGAGGTAGCCGAGTGTCGACCGTTAGTCATTTGTGCTTGTCTCGAATCAGGGGATCTCGTCGTCATATTATGATTCTGAATCGAGAGCTCCGAAGCTTGTCGTTTGATTATTTTTCCTGGTATTTTCATTGAAATTTCATAAAAGACGTACCGAGGATCGCCAAAGTTTAATTTATTTCTTAATTCCAAGACAAAAAATTGTACATTTTGGGTTATTTCTCGGGAATAATACGTTTTTGTTATTTTCCCAACTGTTGACCACAAGCAGTGATAACCACGAGTGGACTAGCGCAAACGATTTTTGTTCATTACTCTCACTGTAAAGCGAGAGCGCATTCACGTCCACAGCCGATATTTACGTAGTGTCCTGTAGCGTGCAGACGCCATGTTGATCGTTTTTTTCCACGAGAATCCCATTGCAGATCCAGCGGCACTGGCATCATCCACCCATACCACATGAACGCTGAAGAAACGTAACAAAAATCACCATAAAACAGGCACCATTTCCAGTTGCTGCAGGAGTGTACGTTACCGGAGAATAAACTGCCTATGGGTGGTCACATAAATTCGACTGCTGCGGTTTTTCCGAGACTCGGAGAATTTTCACGCAATATATGTCGACACATTCATTTGACCATGTCTGCGTATCTAATACGCTGCAGTTTTTTCGCTGCAAGAATCCATTTCGTTATTTGGCTAGAAAATGATGATTGTTTCTGTTCAAGATTACTGTGCTGATAATTTTTCTTATCAAAATCAGGAATAGTTATTTTTTAACCAGGAGCGAATAGTCTCGGCTTTTCCTGTCTCGAGCAACCCTCGATATTCAGCAAAGTTCTACGATCGTATCTGTTGACGATAGAACAAAATCCCACCAGCAGCACTTTAAATGATAGCAATTTTTTTTTCCTTCCGATGATCTTTATCTGCAGTTTTATCAGCACCGGGACCACCGATGGTCCATCGTGTTGTTCGGAAGCAGCAACTGTTGGTGAAATCGCAGATATTATCTGCAGTCGAAATCTACCGAATTGATACGATCTATTGTGCCGCAGACAGCGTATGTTCTAAAGTACAAACTTCTCTGCACTCTATAGATCAGACCAACAGCCCGTGCACTTTTTTCGATCTTCTTTTATTCCTTTCTGCCATGCACTCGCCCACGCTCTCTTCCTCTCTCTTGGAATTCTCCGACTCGCTGCTTCGCTCATTCAGTGGTTACGTGACGTATCTCTCTTTCTTTCCCTTTTTCTACGAGTGTCACTTAGTTTAAATGCTGTTGCTACATCGGGGAAATCTGCGTATTCGGAGGAGAACTCTTCAGACTGCGTTTGACACTGTCAACTCAAGTCCTCTTCTACTTTATATTCATTCCTTCGAATCTACATTGTGTTTTGCCCACAACGAGATGAGTTGAAAAAAAATATTCTGCATGACGATTTTTTATTAAAATTTCCGACACTTTACAAATTCACTCTAAGACCTAACACACTGTATTCTGATTGGCTCATTTTGGTAGTAACTCGAAGTTAACGTACGTTTCGCATAACGCACAAGAACCGTGAGTGGGAATCATCCGAAATGCGCAAGTCATGCAAAGCCAAGGAGATGGAGCAATTGGTCAGGTCTACAACGATATAAACCGATAAACCCAGCGAGAGGGACTCGGGAACGGTTTTTCTTATAGAATCGAACATGTTTTTTTTTTTTTTATTCAATCCCATTCTTTTCCATTACGGAGTCATCGATGTTGATATTGTGCTCTCTCGTCGGTCTTGCCTCTGATTTCGCAATCCCCCTCGCTCACCTAAAAGGTATTTTTGTACCTTTGGGAAATCAGTTATTCGATGAAGCGATTCTATCCAGTGTTAATTCTATTTGTAGCTATTTGCTCGGTTTGAACATTGCTTTTCTCCCCTCGGTTCTCTCCGATTTCCCCAGTTGCTGTATGGATTTCATCTCTCTTTGTATGCATGTAACATCAGCTATTTCCACGTCAACTCAACTGTCTCGGGTCTCTACGTCACACTCGAAATAGCTCACTTCTTCACATCCGAATATTAACTACGGTTATACAGCTTATTCGGTCATGAAGCAGGGATGACATTGACAGTTCGAAAAATTTTACAACATTTTTACGATAAATTCAAATTATGACGAAGGAATAAAAAGACGACATTGAGGATTAACTTTTTGATTGCTCGTAGTTTCTCATTTTAATGCAAAACATACTTCTCCACGGAAATGCGGACAATCGTTTATTCTTTGATTATCTACTTGGGGACGAAATAGTCAAAAGTATATTCGTACATTGCAGTATAACGAAAATTTCTTCATCGTGGCACGACAAGTTTTCCCAAGTAATAATTCAAATCAGCATCAATAATAGGCAGGCAGATCCAAAAGAGAAGAAGAAGAAGGAGGAGAATACTGGAGAATATTCCGCAATTGTCAATTAAGCGTCTCGTAGCAATTAAAATCTTTTATTCAATAAGACGCGTCCCGATTTCTTGATAGAGTGACTATAATAATATTACTGAATGGTATCGATTAACGTTTCAACTTGTACAAGAAAAAGGTAAAGTTCTCATGCAAATCTCGAGGTGGTCATCGTTTGCATTGAAAGAAATAAACTCCCCCGTCGAAGAAGACGAAGACAATAACGAATATTTTCATTGTACTCTGATCTCTCCTTCCCTTGTGAGTCCCTTAAGGTGTCACAACTAATTGACGACGCAATTATCAGCGAATGATTCGAATGAAACGACAAATAAGGGGGAAAAATTGATGCTGCAGAAATAATTTTTTTTTTTTCCATTGAGTATTCGTCAATAGAATCGTAATGTTTTCGAAGTACCACATAATCGATGGGCTCTAAAAATGTGCGTTTTGGAAAAGAGGATACCAATGGGAAAAAAATGGTGCAATTTACATTTCCAATTTTAACGAGACGATTCAGAGCGTATATTTAAACAACCGTAAACGATAAAGTTACAGAACGAGGATTCATTTATTTGAGAGAGAAAAAAATTGAGTTAGCAATTCGAAAAAAAAACTCTGACATTAGAGAAATTCGATTTGAACGAGTTCCATCATTTTCAGAGTTTCCCAGCGCACTACTAGTCAGAAAATGGAAATTTATATCACGTTTTTTAATTATTGAAAACTCTTTCAGAGAAATAACTCATGCACGAATGAGAAACTTGCTCGCCTAATTTGATAATTTCGGATCAAATTACTTCGCGAGTGTCGTACATTCTTCACCCTCATCTTCGTCCTCATTATTTTTTCTCTTTACGCTATAAACCCGTTTCGCCCTCGCCGATCCTCCGTTCGACGTAACTTAATAACTAAAACTTATTGCCAGAGATATAAATGACAAAAATGTAGTCGCTCGACAACTGGAAATTTCTCCATTGACACACGAAAATGCATATACGCGTACGCGCATACGTTTCTGCACAATGTACTAATGTACTCAAAGATGCACACACATTGACATGTCGCACACCAATAGACAGATGGGCAGCTCGCGTTTGCCATTGCGAAATGTTGCCGCTTGCTCGTGGAATACGGAAGTGCAATAAGGATTACCCCGAGCATTCGGTTGGCTGTATAGTCGACATTGAGCATTCGTTCGGTAATCCCTCGTATGCGAGCAAAGGGTTCTGACTTGAGTTACCACCGCATTTTCTATATATGTGCACCCACACATATATTTGTCACTCTCAAGACTAACATATACATGAGGATCGAATGCTATCGAACAAAAGGACGCCATCTACATGGAACAGCATCGCAAAATGTGTAGATCAAGCCCTTCAGCTCGCTCGTAATCGATGTGTACGTACGTGTGGCTTCCGAGCGTGTACAAGGGGACCGCACCTCTCAGATTGAACGCGTAAAGCTAATTAACTGACTATACAGTAACAGAAGCAACCAGTATTCCAAGTAATTTGAATCGTTGCTATGTATATATACGGAGACGAATACTGACGCTTGAATAGGGTGCCAAGAAGGAGAGAGAAGAGAAACCGTGAGAATTGTGGGAATGAGACTTGGCTAATGGCAATGCCAAAGGATCCCGATATAGCTTCACTATTTATATAACCTAAAAGCAATAAGGGAACCGCAAGCTCGAACCTTATTCATAAAACCTATCGTGTACCCGCTCAGTTACGCACTTTCCCAGTGGAGAAATCTTTTATTCGCGGGACTTTCGTCGCATGACAAAATGCCGACGACTGCACGCTGTTTTGATGGAAAACTCTAAATCAACTTTCATGCCTACTGAAATGAGAATTTATAATGCACCGTTATCATTGATTCCATAGACTGCTTTGATATCTCAGTGTTTGTTGAGGAACTTTCTTCTGAAACTAGGACAGTCAGGATATTGCTTTTCCGGAGCGAATCAAGTTCCCTATTCCAAGAGGTCAACAATCCTTTGTTTGCTTGAAAATAATAGGATCAGGAATAACATCCTGGAAAAGTGAGAACGAGATTGCCGGTGACCTGAATCAAGAGTTGTAAAAATACCAACAATGACCTTTTCATATTTATTTCTTGTCGAGCTCATGGAAGTATCGCAATGGAATGAGGGACATGCTTAAGAAAAAAAAAGTAGGTTAATGGCACGATAAATGCACGCGGACTATATTTTGCATACCGTTCGTGGACGCTCCACAGATTTCAGATTTTCCATTTTCTTGAGAAATTGAAAAATTTGTCAACTTGGAGAAGTCTGAACGACGACCTATAGCAGTAGCAAATAATTTTTCATATTTATCTCATGAGTTTTCACTCAGCTCGGTCTTGCTTTAGATGTTTGTCTAGACAATTGTGTCGTGTGATTCCGAATTGAATTTTGGAGGCGATGGGAAGGTCGGACAGTATGATCCCGAAAACGAAATCAACGAATCCCATAATATTTGAACGAAAAGAAAATCAGATCGATAGTTCACGATCGAAAAATCTTACTAGCATTTTGAACTTTTAGCGCAAAATTCATCCAAATACTTTTATGTTTATCTGTGCACATTTTTTTCCGGAGGGTGACTCACTGTCAGAGACAATCAGATAAAGCAAATGCGCTTGGAAAAGACAATTACACCGACGAACAATCAGGCCTGGGTCACGAAGGACAAAAATTTCTTTTTTCTCTCGCCGTTCCATGTGGATACGCGTGTGGGTGTAAATATATATATACGAATGTATATATTCGGCTGCGTGTCTTCCTCGTTCTCTGTTCCTTCCTATCGTCTCACGCGCGGCACCACCTCGTGCATAATTCAAACGGATGGGTCGTTATGAAAGTTTCACTATTACAAACTCCAAATAAAAAGTAGGAAAGAGAGCAAAGGGAGGCGCGAAGAAATCCCCCTTGACGCCCCAGCTAGTCTTCTTTAGATTGTATTGCAAATTGCCTTCGCTAGCCACGAATTAACGAATAAGAGAAGCGACAAACCCCTTACTAATTCTATATCTCTCCTGCTGTTTTCATTTTCTTTTATTTGGCCGCATCATTTATTTCTGCTCACCGCATGAGAATAGCCAAGCACAAATGTAGATTTCGCTTTGGAGTTCGAAATCCAAACTCACCTTGATCAGGATCGCCACTGAGTACCGTGAAAACGTGATAAGGAAATTCTGACCAGGACCAGAAGTGCGTAAAGCCCGTCTCTCTTGATACATTGAGCGTCAATGCGACTGACCAGCGGAATATGATGCGTTTCTCACCTTCATAAACCTCTATGGCATCATCAATCTCGCAATGTTGCCGCAACACAAAGGTCACCATTGGAACTTCGATTGCGACCGTACGCTGAGTAATTGGTTTCGAAAATTGAAATCGACTGCCGTCCTCTGGACCTCTCTCTGTCTCTCGCTCTCTCCCCTCTTCTTGATCACGGTGGCGGCCGAGTCCACCCAAAGCTCTCCACTCTCAGTGATCGCCAGTGTTCTCCGAACCCTTCGCCCCTTTGCCTCGTACACTACGCGTCGGCCTTGCTACATAGTCGACTCGAACAGCCAGCGGCTACCCAGCAACAGCCTCCGAAAGTAATCTCGAGATGTCTCCTCCTGTAATCGTTGTTTCAGATGCAATCAATGCGATTTAGCGTTTGCTCCCTCGTTCATATATTGTCATGTGACAATACTGGCGAGAAATCTCATGAGGTTGAAATATCTCAGAAACACAATATCCTCGAGACAAATTATCTGAGAAAAATCAAGCTGGATCCACTATCGCCCAAAGGTCCGAAACATACAGACAAACACACTCGATTTGTGTAATTAAAGATAAACTGATTCATTAACGCGTATTAGGATCTACACTTTGGAGATTCTCATCGATCAATCAGTTTGTTGTCAAGAACAACACAAGCTGCACTCGCTCATCAGAATCCAACGAAATATTCATTTTTATCAGTCACAGGTCTCTTCATTTTTACGTATCAACCTGGTCTGCCGTCAAAAAGACGGGAGGCGTAGGAATCATTATGAAGAGAGTAATATCGTGACTGTTCTAGCGCCAGAGCTTCTGTAACATTTCCGTATGGGAGCGTAAATAGATACGCTTGAAAAGAGCTTCGCTCAGGCTGCTTCTTGTCGTCGCAGCAACACTTTCACCGTCCACGTTGGATATATGAGGAGAGAAATGAAGAATCAGGGTATCAGCACCAGCAACATTTCTTGATACATCCTGACGAAACGAGTGTACACGAACACAGACGCTCTTAGACACATGCACACTCTTTTTTCAACACGAACGGACTGAATATGTGTTGCTCAAGATTCCATATGTATATTTAAGTCTACCCTTTGCCAGAGATACAACTAATCCGACCGTGAATTCACATCAGTGACTTTTTCTTCTTAGTTTATGTACTCCGGAAAATATTTTCCTTCCTCATCCACAAGGAGCTCGACTTTTTTTTTATGGTATATAGTGTACACGAGGGCAAGCTTTGATGGCGGAATGAATATCTAAAACCCTTTCCAATCTCTTCAGAGTACCAAACGTTGTTTAATAATCCTGGACTCATGTCTGCTTCCTATTATCATCCGGTTGCCGTCGACTCCTTTCTGGGTCTCTCATTATTTTTAGCTTTTCCTCTATCCACATGTATTTCCGTCATCCGAGTATTTGCTCTTTGCACTCTACCTCAAGAAATCATTTTCTTTCCCTCTAGCATTTTCTCGTGTTTCTCTCTCGCTTGTCCATACGATCTTCATCTAGTACGGATTCACCCCGCATAGATCTTCAAGGCCTGGCCTTGCGGACAGCTTTGATCATGAACGTCGCCTGTTCAAGGAGGTTTTTGAAACCAATCTATACATTTCCTATGTACCAAGGGATCGTCTAAGATTTGAATAGAGGCCCTCCTGTCTTCCAATGCTTTTGAAGTCTCCGGGTGCAATACCAAAAGCTCCCGTTCGAACAGAGCTGACCAATATTCGTTGACAGAAACTTCCTTACCTTTAACATCACTCCAAGTCAAACTTTCCTCGCGGACCTTTCATGTTCTTATTCTATATTCCTCCAATCCCTTTCTGACTCGACATAAACTCCATCGATGTATATTCCCAGTTGACTCTGCGCTATCTCTCTCTCTCTCTCTCTCTCTCTCTCTCTCTCTCTCTCTCTTTCTCTCTTTCTCCTTTCGAGTAGCTACATGTATCCTTGAACCACCGACAGCTTAGTAGCCACCAAGAGAGCAACGAATAATGTGCTTAAACATTTTCAATGTCCACGTACTCTCAGAGCTCTGTCTCAATTGCACTCAAGGTCTTTATTAACCTTGAAAATGAGTCTTAAAAATTATTCGAAGAGTTAACTTTTGAACGTGACTGTAGCGAAATTGCTACCCTAAGACAAATACCCATGCCTCGCTTGTCCAATGTAAATATCACTTTCTCTGATATCGAACAGCAACTGTATTCTCATTGTAAACGATTGGATATGAAAAAATTTCCAACACTAATGCACGGGTTTGGAAATTTTCGTAGTAATGTCAGGATTGGATACTATAAAATTGATATACCAAAGATTTTGCTGGGTCCCTTGAATTAGAAAGGCCAGTTGACCCACCGAGGGACGATCCCATGAGTAGATCCATTGTTTACCAGCCTCGGGATATGATCGCTTCCGTTTTTGTGTGTTTTTTTTTTTCGTTTTCTTCTCGTTTCTCTCTGCTGATCGGATACGTGGGCATACAGTATGCGGGGGCATAGAAGCGCAGTTGCGATTTCCTACGAGCATCGTAGTCAGAAACCCTTCCGTACAAGTTGCTCCAAGGATATCCTTGGAGAGCACGTATATTCCCTTCACGTTCGTCGATCACTTTCAACACAGTACTTGACCGTGATATCAGGGTTGTTATTTCGCACGAATATGGTGTGTACGTTGTATCAGGTATAACGGAATGAACGAAAACAAGTTTAGAAAAAACCGCTTGGTATTGCTCATAAAACGGATCGGCTTGTTTTTTCTGACCGTCATGTTTTTCTTTCCTCGCTCTTCTGCTTCGATCGGAAGATAAATGCGGCAGTCAAGTTTTCAGACATTATAGAATCAACTAGAGAGTTGAGAAAAGCAAGCAAACAGTGGTCCCCTATTTCTCGGCTTAGGGTTGCGCATGCACGTATTTCCACATGCGTGTATCGTCCATTAAATTATCACGGCCATCGAGTCCCTCGACAACTCGATGGCGAACCGCTCGAACGACCAAGGGGAGAACATTGAACACAAGGCGAGGCCAAAAGCATGGCTTAGGCCTAGAGCGACCACAGCTTCACGAGCAGCAAAAGTCTGCCTAGGCTCTTTTTCGTGATTTTCTTCGTAAAGAAATAACGAGTTGAACTTTGCCCTCAATCGCTTGATTTTCGGTCTGTTTTTTATTTCCTCATTCTGCGCCTTCCATCTTCATGGCTTTCCTACTCACAAGGGGGACACAGCCTTCGGTCGATAGCGTGCCCATTTCGTGTGATTTCTCATTTCTGGTCACATTCTCGACAGGGCGACTGGGACTTTTAATTTATGAGTACCAGCCCACCCAGATGGAATCCTACGAGAGAGAAATTTGTTCGGTTCCAAGTTTAGCTGCTGCATGAAAAATTCTTGTGACAATTTGACGTGGTATTTGGCTCCGTTGATCTTTCGAAACTGGACCTAAAAATCGCACGAATAAATAACAGCTTACTCATCAGGAGTCACAGAGTCGAATGCTCAGGGCGTTCATTATTCACCGCTTTCTCGCAAGTCCACAGTACTTATGGGACACCTTGTGTAGCTAATGTAATTTAGAAAATGACTTAAAGTGCGGACTGCCATCAGTAGTTAAGGTGCTTGAGGAAACTGGGTTGGTGACTTTTTAATTCATTCAAGGCAAGCTAGTTGTTCGCGATGAGAGAATCGGCTGGAAAATGTCATCTATTAGCTCGATTGAATTAATTCGTGAGCACCGAGGACTCCATTCATTCGCGAGGCTGGAGTCGGTGGACAGTGAAAGAGTCAGAGACAGAGACCAAGTCCACTGATGCGAATGGAAAAGTCGAGCGTTCCAGAATTCTTGGGGCAGTTACTGATTCAAAAGTTTCTTCCAACGAAACTGGTGTCATCTCTGGAATGCTCTACAAAACAGAACGAGAGAGTTGAAACTCTCAACGGAGTTGGACTCGGACCAAGCGCGAGCTAAAAGCTTCAAGAAACGCACGTTGAAGGGCTCAAGCGGGTGAAGAGAACGAAGCAAAAATGGGCGAACAAGGCGCGGAATGAGAATCTCATTGACTTCCGGTGAAAACGTTTCAACTTGTTCCTACTAAGAAAGCACCAAGACGGGGGAGAATGGTCTCGTGAAATGAACGAAAGAGCAAGTAAGTCGATTGCGTTACGGCGAAACGAGAGAATTCCACGACCTTTAATGGCATCATTCGTCGTTAGGATGCCGAAGCTCCTCTACTTTGGTCTTCGATCTCGCTCACAGCGCCTGATTCCCTCGCAAACTATCCTAGAAACTAATCCAACTAACTTCAGTATACGACGATAGTAGGTCGGGTTACGTACGGAATAGGGATAAAGTATGGCTTCGTTGAAGTCTGTAGTACAAAAGAATTCTCGTCATTCTTTCGGAAATCGATGGAATGTACAAAGTTCGGTTACTGCTATTTTTGGTGATTATATGATTCACGGCCCTAAAGTTGATAACACGACTTCCGTGATGCTTTCGATAACTTTCCATTGAATGGCTGAAATTTATGGGGAAAAATTATTTTTTCCACGGTTATCATTTTTTTCACTTTCAGCAATTTTGCTCGATGTTGCTACCCGTTGAACATTTATCAATCGAATTTTGTGTCGAAGATTAGTATCCGATAAACTTTGCCCAATAACATTTTCCGAAAAATCAAAAAAGAAAAAATTAACATCAGATCGGCAAGTCAAAAAAATATGTCAACGACGAATTAGCGATTGAAAAGTTAAAAGAGGGATTTAGCGTGGAATCTCCCGTACGGAAAAATATATATGCAGGCAAAATAAATAGGTTTCTCATTTGTAAGACATATATGTGACATCTTTTTTTTTGCCCATATATATGTCGCACATATATTTTTTTCGTGTGGGCTCTAGCAAACGCATTTGCCATCGTAATTAGCAACGAACTGGCACTGTCGAATGGTGTTTTTGCAAATTGGTATTCAATTCAGCTTTTTAACCTCGAACACTCGGTAATTGCCCTTTGATTAATCGCTTGAAAGATTAACCCTGTGGTGAGATATGACATTTTAATAATAGCTCTTGAAATTACATATAAAACGATAGACCCTGACGCAATCGATGGTTAAAAAAATCGATATTTTTTTTACCAGTTCCAAAATAGTTGTAGCGAAGTTAGGGAATTGTATTTCTCGCCCACTCTGATGAATAATTAAGTATTTTTCTCGTAGTGTTGGCCAAATTGTGACGTGGTATCAATTTGTTGAACACCTGCTCATTTCTTCATCATTTTTTAAGGTACTAAGATAGAGCAGTATGAAATGAATGGCAGTAAAAAAAATGTTTACTCTTGTACTTAAATCATCAGTTTTTCTAAGGAGAAGAGGTACAAGTGTGTATAGCAGTGGATATTTGAGCTCAAAGACTTTGAATAAAATGAATTTAAACTGTGTAATAAATATTTCACTGTCTTGAATTTTTAGTCTCAATAATTTCACAAGAGTCCAGCGACGAGCAATCTAATTTGTATGACCTTTAATCACCCGAGAATGGTTAGCATGTGCTCGTTAGTTACAGGCGTCCGTCGAAGAGCGAGCGAGCGAGCGAGTGAGCGATAAAAACCGCCTTCCGGTTAAATTGAGCACAAAAACGCTCTTTACTCAAGCGTCGAGGTAAACGAGGGTGAGTAAAAGGAAAAGAGCACAGAACGAACCAATAGAGCGAGGGGTGAAAAGTTTCCGAGAATAGCAAATGTATGGACTTCAGTAGTACGAGTCAGGCTTTCGTCGACCGATTCTTCTTCAGATCTGCCAGAAGTGATCGTGAAATGCCACGATCACGCTCGTCAGTTTCCTCGTCTCCTGGAAGACGCTGATATTTTGTTGGCTATCAAAAATTAGAGATCAGCTAAGACTCGGTTGGTTTTCCAATGCGCTATTTTTTCCCGTAGACACTTCCGACATATACAGTGAACCCGTGAGTCCCTCAACAGTACGGGGATCGTGATCCAAGCACTCTGACCGTGTCTTATGGGCAAAGTAGTATTACGCTGTTCGTATTTGATTTCGAGCTGTTACATTCAATTTCTATCCGAGATTGCACGATTTTCTTTAGGTGCGCGCAAAGCTCGTGTGCCGAAGGGATCAATCCCCATGAGACTCCGTACTCTTTCATTAGACTGTTCGATTTATCGAGTTTGATCGTTTGTTCAGGATTCCACACACGTCTCTTCTACGACTCTGTACAGCTACACATTCTCTGCTTTTTTCCTGAGACTTCTTCGTTATTCCAGGCAGTAATTTTATTTTACATACATACATAGAGTGTCTTTTCTTGGATCCCTCAGTGACCAACGATGCGGATGAAACGGTGAAATTGGTTTTGGAGCTTTTGGACCGGTAGTCCCTTTAATCACGCACGTGTACTCCGCATTTCACCCTTTACTCGTGTTATTATTTCTTTCTTTCCTTTAAGCGAAAGAAAAACAGATTATGAGGGAGCGGGAAAGTCTAAAAAGGGAAAAAAGTGAGGGGGAAAAGATGAGGAAGAAAAAACATTTGGGGATGTCAATTTTTTTCATTTTTTATGCTTTAAGTATCTGACATATGTTACGCTTCTTTGAACCGTTGATAACGCTCGTATAGAATGAAATCTATGTCTTGAGGGAATGGAAAATCCAAGACGGTAGCTGACGTGCAATTCCAAGATCGAAATACCGAGCACCGTCTAAGCTATTATGCAGGTCCAAATAACGGCTCGAGAAAAAGTAACGGTCCAACCTCATCCAATAGAATCGTCTATCATAGTTTCTTTTTTCTCCAGGGAGGCAAGTTTTTCGCATCGGGATCTTATTCTTCCGGTTACGAATGTCCTCGAAATTTGTGTCCCAAGGGCCTACAAGGCAAACGTTCTTCGCGAGCAGGAACGTACTTTAGGAACGATAGCAGGGCGTTACAAGGTCGGTATAGGTAGGAAAAACGCTCGCTCCCTTGCACTGCACTCGTTCACGATCAACTCTCTCTTTCTCTCTGTCTCCGTCAGCCTCTCACGACGATCAACCCCTAAAATATTGGCAAAGTTTCGACGAGCCGCAGTAAGCGGAAGAAAGGAGAAACATTACACACACACTAACATGTACGACCACATACAGCGGGAATAAGATAAAAATCCCCGAGTGCTTCCAATGCCAGTGCCGCAGCTTCTTTTTCTCTGGAAGCCATTGTTCCTGTCGTTTCCGGTAACTTCCCTCGAATCGCCACATATATAACTTCAAGAACACAGACTGCTACGGGAACTTCATCCGCCGAGGTCACCTTTGATTTTTTCTTTGAGGCATAATATACGTTATAGCTTCCGCATGAAATACAAGGCCATTTCTCAAGAAAATGGCAATTGTCCATGGACGTATAAGTGTCGAATAAATTTATCCAGTTAAATTCATGAATTGGTCCTGTTGGATCGCAAATCACTTTTAAATAGCCATCACCATCATTCTGCCTGATAACTGATTCCACAAGAAAAAAAAAAAGATTTCGCTGTACCTCTAGCTCGCTTCGATCCTGAAATAAAAATTATTGTAATGGTCTCTTTTAAATAGCCCGGACTAGATGGATGCCATCTTTCTTTATCCTTTCCGCTGTTCTCATTCGCTCCAGCACAGATCTCTAGCGAAGTTACGTCGGGCAGCTTTGATCAGGCCGTTACGTCTTATTACTGCGATATATCTCGAAGAAGAAAGCTTCAGATGATGAGGATAAAGTCGTAAAATAAATTGTGTTGAGCATTCGCATTAGTTGGTAATGCAATATATAGAATGAAAGAAGTGTCGATACCACGTGTTCCGTTAAAGTAAATGAAAGGCAGTACAATAACCGATGTCGAGTCTGAAACTATGTGAATGGTGCCACTCCGATATAACCACCGTGATTCATCAAAAGGCTCCATGAGTTAGGTTGAGGAAATAGTGAGCAATGTGATACGTAACTGGAAGGTTGAAAGTCTGTTTGAAATAAAGACCAAATTATAATGAGCTAACGAAAAGCGTGAGAAAAATTAACGAACCAACAGATAAAAAGTAGAAAAGCTGCATTTGTTTGACACGAATGTCACCCTCGATCAAAATCTTCGGACAAACATCGTTGCGTGACTAATCGTTGACTAGAGGGTCATCGACTTCTAGTCCAAGACTCAAAGTTGTTTCCCCATAATCACCAACCCTCATCCCCCTGGGCCACCGGAGACTAGTCAAGTTTTGGCCAAGGTGCGGAATACCCAGTATGCACGCTGTGGGTTAAATCCAATTATGCTCCAAGTGTCTTGCTGGGCTGGTGACGTCCAGGCAAGGTTGACCTAATACAATTCACGACTTTGGTATTGATGATCGAAGTTATTCAAGAAATTTGATGATCTGCGCGAACTTGATTTTCTGGACTTTCCAAACATTTATTAATTAGTTGACACATTATTTTATTGGACTCTCGTAGAAAATTGATCAAATGCCCATTCTTTAGTCAGGTTTGTCGGATCATATCCCACCTTCCGCCCTTATTGCAAATGGCTTGGTGCAAAGCAAGAGGAAAAAGAAAGAATATAATATAACAAAATTGGTTTACCAATGATGCAATATCCACGGGTAAAAAGGACTACGTTTACCGATTGAAAATAGCTCAAGTGTTGAATCTGCTTTAGACGAAATAGCACTAGCATCTTGGACGTTGTCAACGGCATGGTAGTTGCTGGTTGCTGGACAAGGCTTCATGCGGCATTCAGAAGGGTGAGTTAGAAGGAGAAAGTTGCGGGAGGTTCTCTTGCTGCAGGGCTCTCGAGGGTGTAAGGAATAACTCGTGCGGAAAATCGCTTTAAGCCGCGCCAGCTAATATTAACTTTCAAGAAGATGCGGCAAGGTCCTTTTGCCTTATCTCCCTCCTTCTTCTGCCTTCCTGTGGCCTGTTCATCCGTCTTTACCCCTTCAGTACACCCTTGATTTCTCCGGCGTTTCCGCTCGGACCCTTCGTTACTGTAGCCTTCATCATCGACTCGCTATCGCTATATGATGATTTTGAACATCCCAGGCAACTCATTGGATTAAAAAGTTTGACGATTTATTATATTAACCTCTTCTAGCATGTACACGCCTCACTTATTCATCATTCACCGTCTGTGGCTAGTATTTTGGGATAATGGCACTTTGTATGAAGGAACCTCTGAATCTAAACACAAATAAATTGTTGACAATTAATATCTTACGCATTCTTGGCGACTATTCAATGTCAATATTTAATCAATCAGTCTTCTTCATAGTCTTTTCATATTCTTTGTTCCAGTATTATGAATAACAACAAGCAGCAAAAACCTGACGCTGACAACATTAAAATGTTCGTTGGTCAAGTGCCCAAGGATATGGGAGAAAACGATCTTCGAGCGATGTTTGAAGAATACGGTAGAGTCCACCAGCTGAACGTCCTTCGAGACAAATTCACCGGCTGCAGTAGAGGTAAGTTCGGAAAATGCATAACTACTCCCTGACTAGAATTTAACATCCTGACCGGACCAGAATCAGATCAGAACCCAAGGTTAGAACTAAGTTCTGATCAGATTTGGCTTATGAGGCCTGACTAGGATGGTGAAGCTTCACGAGACTCTCGTCTGATTTGATTTTGATCAGGATTTCTGCACGGTCATTGGGCCGTGATACTGAATGAATTCTGATCAGGCGAAGCTTGCTCAACTTTGACATATTTTATCTCGGGTCATGCTGACCTGGTCCTGGTTCAGGACCTGAAGATCATCTTTTCAGCCCTATTTTACCTCAATCCGGTCTCTGGCACATGCTCGAGGATGATTCCATTCGGGTTTTGAAGTCGTCCCAATGATTAATTTGTTTACCTTGACGATTCGTTAGACAAAAGGATCTGGACATATTTGAATATTCCTCAGTGATTCGTGTTCATAGTATCGTCTGATCCTTTGCTAGTTATTTTATTTGAGGCTCGAAGAAAAATGTGCCACAAGGAGTCGCGCATTCTCTGAAACGTCCACTTCGTAGGCTTGCGACGAACACATACTTTAACGTATCATTCTGTCTGATATTGATTTCTGGCAGAAAACGTACCGTCGAGGGTAGACACGATGGACGACGTAACTGATGTCCCCGTCCTGACTGCCTCGACACTAGAGACTATCATCGAGATACTAAACCCATGCATTTCAACAATGTGGGCACATTCATGCCAATTCATATCGTGGTATTGTTTCTAAATTGACATAGGTAACGATGTGTGCCTGACAGCGATGGAATAAATGCCTGCAGCGTAGATGAGTCCTAGATAAACAGTTGGCATGTCATTGACGCGCAGTAGATTAACGAGTCGATTTCCACCAAAGGCTTAGATCCGGTTCAGTGGTGCATCGGAATTTAGGATCCAAGCACAAGGAATTATGGCTCTAGCTTGATGGAGGTTGATCATTTATGTCCAGCTAAGCCCCGGAAAGTGTACAAAGATTCAATGTGAAGGGTCAAATCATTCAAAATTGGCATTTTTCATTGAGAAAAAAATCTAGAACATTGGTTTCCGGTTCCAATCATAGGAATAAATTAATAGAATCAAAAGCATCACCCACGCTTATTTATTGGGACAAAAAACTCTGAAATTTCGGACACTCGTAAGCGGTAGGTGACCGAGAATGCGAAAGTAAGCAAAAAAAAGCAGATACTGGGAATTCGCATGTGTGTAACCAGCATTGGGTGGCGGGCGATCGATGCCTGGTTCCAGACAGCCATTGTGGTCGCTAGTAGTTTTTGATGCCATTACTATTGATCGTATCACCGTGACCACGGATGAAAAGATTCGTGAGTCAAGAATATGTAGGGTGTTGGGGAAATAAAAACGGACTGATTATCCCATATCCTATAAGCAATGAATGAAACTCTGCAGAAAGTGGAACAACCCAAGCAACGCAGCCCTTATAATTTCATCAATCCGCGTAACACTCGTATCTTAAGGGTTCCTTATAATTCAGATCGTATGGAGTTTATTACACCATACAACCCTGTAAGCAGCACGTAACGAGTCCGCCATATTTTTATAGGAGTGATAGGATAAAAGAATGAGCCTATTATGGTAAAAATGTTGCGGGATATAGTGAGTCCGATCAATGAGTCACTGGTATTGGCAAAATGATCTCTACTAGCGGCATTAACATCCGCTTCTACTCTCCAAAGTTTACAATGGACTCACTTCACCCTCGCTGCTCTAACCCTCTGAACGACGAGGCGACGGATCAGAAAGCGTTCGCAAATATTGACTGGCTGCAAACAGGTTGGACCTCTTCGCGATCGCGATTCCAACCTCCGAGGTTCATCCTCAAGCTTCCGTCATGAATCTATCCATTTCTCATTGCTTATAGACCGCTCTGTTGGTAGCATATCCAAGTCCCTCATGCTCCCATGATGCTATTTTAATGATGAAAGTAGGTAGAAAAGTTCTGAACATCCTAAAAACAAATGCAGTTCTCTGGGCTTCCCGCGGAATCAGTTAATCCTCTTTTATTTTTTTTTGTCCACGAAAAATTAAAATTAACCTCCTCTTCCGGTTCGCGCTATCAACGAGAAGTGGTATTTTTGGTTTCCCCGGAAGATTTTCACCATGAATCAAGTTTTCCTGAGGGATCTGTTCGGTCGTCAAGAAATTGCAATCATTTTGTTCTGCCCGTTAGTGCAAAAGATAGGAATCTCTGATGAAATCTAAGAGTAGTCAATCAAGCGCAACAAAGCCGAAGACTTGATCAATAAAAGCGGTGACTAATGGAGTTAATGACGTCTAGACTCTAGCAGACACTTGATGAGGCTGCCTTTATCCATATATTTCTCGAAGCTGCACCAGTTAAATATGACACTTGGCTACGATTACTGTAGCTTGCTCATCCATATGCGCTCTCGCAGCTTCGACCAACCTTTATTTTTATTTTTTCGCCAAAGGTGACAACGCCTACGATAGACGTTGTGATTCCAACGAAGAGCTCCAAGTGTACGAATGGCCAAGTGAAAGAATCTCCGGATGGGTGTCAATTAGAGAGAAGTGCAGACTCGTGTCTACGTCGCGGTGGTTTGGTACGGCTTCTGTAAGCAGTGGAGCGTCTCAAATTGGCTAGCTCACAGCAAACATACTTGTGCGAGTGTGCGTGCACATGTGAGTGGGTTTCTGTATGTGAGCAGTCGGGTTCTCGAGTGTAGGTGGTTCGGTGGATGTGTCTGCGCGTAAGTGTTGATGCGAGCGAACATGTGGACCGTCGGGAGCTTCCTTTTTGTAGCGTTCACCGTATATCGAGCACGATCGACTCCTCCTTCAACCCTCAATGCAAAGAAAGAAACATTTCCGCACTTCCTTTTTACTGTTCCTAAGACCTCGATCATTTTCATTCACACATCGAAGAGAAGCACTATCTAGCTCTCTTTCCGGCAAGTGATACTGCTTTTATCGAAGAGTTCGTAAGCTCCATATGTCGTCAATCAAAACATCCGGATTACAATCTGTCAAGAGCTATTTCCAAATTACCTGATCACTTTTCGAATTCCAAACCTTTTTACATGAAACAATTTGAATGTTTCCTTTTTTCTAGCGCAGTCAGTCCAGTTTCCTACTCACGATTGCGACGCTGGTAATTGAACTTTATTGGTACATGAATCAGTTCTCTTGTTTAGTTTCCAACACTTGACCTTTATACGCCCTTCACCCTATTGCGGTGTATCGAGAGACCTGGCAACGTCTCCAGACATAGAAGTTCCACTTTAACCTCGCAGCTTTTCACGCATCGAACGAACTACAATCATCTTGAACGGATAAAACATTGAGCTGACAATCATCAAAAAACTGTTCGTCTTCGTTGATCATGTTGAAGAATGAGGTCCTGCTAACAAAATGAATTGAGGAGCAAATACTTTGAAACACCATCGTAAAGTCCGTCTACCAAGAAAGACGGTAGTCGTTGACTTTAGAATCGCAATTAGCGTTCAAGGCTCTTAATGAAGTGGCTAGAGAAGAGGACCAGTTGAAGGAGTTAGAGGAGTGAGCGCAATACCTTTCAACACCACTAGGTAGAAAGCGTGCATCCACTTTCTATGATATTTTGCGAGAGACGAGGGAGCACGAGAAAGAAAAAGTAGTCTTAAAGATTGAAGCAGCTGGAGAGGCCAGAGTGGCCTTTGACAGGGAATTTCCGTATTCTTAGAAGGACTCTTGGCGTATAAACACTCGCCTAAAAAAGCGAACTTGAAGATCGATCGTTCTTTTTCCCTTTCTCGGCAGTAGCTCTGAAGAGCCTAGAATTACGGCTGAACTACCGTTCACTGGAGACTGTTAAACCATTCTAAATTATTCATTAATGATGATAAAATTGCTTTGCTCCTCCAAAAGTCATCAATGTTTACGTGTGACAATACGAAACTTTCACTCCTCGTCAATAGATCGACAATTTCTTATTTATAACCAACAATCACAGAAGAGAGTACATCCGGAATCATCATGAAGAGATTCATTGTAAAAACTGGAGTCCGAGTATGACAAAACGTCGATTTTCTTAATTCCAACAAATCCACATTTACAAGTGTTCGGTCTTGCTGTTGCTGTTGATATTGCCGTTGCTATTTCCCCTACTTGTCACCCACAATCTTTGTATACTTCGTCGGTATTGTACGATACCAGAAGCTTGTAAGTGTATGTCTTGTACCCTTGCTGGTATTATCACCATGAAAAGCACCGTTTCACCCAAAGTCCTTGCCAGACCCAATCATCTCTGCTGCCTCTCTATTCTTTCATCTGACTTTTATTCGTCCCTTTTATTCAATCTACCTACTTTCGAGTTTTTCTCCTGCCTACACTTTGCTTCTAGCGTCACCCCAATACTTTTATATCTCCTATGACAAAAAAAAAATGATAACCATAGTGTCGAGTACTCTCTCGCCCATATTTTCTGCCGTTTTCTTGGCTTATGCGTGCCGCATTTCTGTGTGAAGTAATTTCGAGGGGAAACACGTTCTCCAAAAAAGTTCGAAGCACATCACCATCTTTCGAGATGAAGATCAGTTGGGAATCAGCAATTTACGCCATTCCACCTATTTTTACATATCGTAGCGAATGGGTGGAAAGTCGACAACGTTATTCGGCCCATTGTGGCTATGTGCCTTTTGAATACGGTAGACATATCGTCTTGCATGGTAAGAAACGTCCGAGGTCATCTGTTCATCGTAAGAGGCACGCTGATCCACAATTTCTATGAGAATTTACGGGGGTATGTAAGTTGAATAGGTGGAAAGCTCGGAAGCGTTGGGGCTGCGTTTGAAAAATAAGAGAAAAAAACGGAAAACAGAGGCAGCCTGAAACCCAGTGAAATATTATAAAATTAACGAGCTTCATCCGTCAGACTGGCTGAGTTGCTGGGGGCAAATGAGGATGATGGGTGAGAGAGGCAACAACGGCGTAGTATCGAGCCACTCTTCTTCGAGCACAAAGAAGAGCAACACAAAATTCACGCGCATACTCGATCTTGGTTCGTTTTCTTGTAGGCACCGGTGAGCGAGGGCAACTCTCTCTTTCTCTCTCTCTCTCCCACGTTTCTTCTTCCGCATCAGCAGAAATATAGTGCTGCTCCCGTTGCCAGTAATCTTGCTACTTTGTATGCGAAAAGTGCGAGAGTTGCCTCAGCTCCGAACGCATAAATGGGGGGCCGTGCGTCGTATTCAACGCCGTTTCATACGCCAAACCACTATTCCGTGGAAGATTGCTCGAGAGGCGAGAACTTCTCCCTCATAGCGAAATAAAAACTCGTCACTTAAAAATAATTAGTGGTACTGGGAGGCGAACCGAGGTCACATTATTAATCTTTTTTCTGCTAATTTGCGAACTGTGATTGTCGAGAACTCTGACGTTTTATTTATCCTACGTAGACATCGTCTCACAGATCCTGAAGCGCCCATCCATTTGACATGGTGGATTATTTTTGTCATTCCAAAGTTTGAATCTCTTTCCAGCCGATATACTTTTTTCTTTAATTCCGACGAAGAAATCCTTGTTTGCCAACTTCTGCATCGTATTTTTCAGCATTTGTAATAACTTCTGGATTTCCAGAGACTGCGTCAGCGTAACGAGGATAGATAATTGCCCTGAGGTGTAAAATCGATTGCACGATAAATCAGCTTCGATTAGACACGATTCCAGGTATATGGAGAGGATATATGTGTACGTGTGAATGAGAGAACGTGCGGGAAGAGCTCGCGTGCCAAAGTAAATTGGCCGACGAACGAGGTACATGGTATCTCGTCATATATACATATATAATGTACACAGGATGAATGCTCGAACGGTTCAACTTCTCACCTGATCTCGCTGCTCTACCCGGGAGTTTTATCAATTTAGGAACACACGTAGTGTGTAAGGAGATTGGCCAATGCCGACCGAGCGTCCAATTTAATTAGCGATTGGTGTTCGAGCGAATACGAAGCTAGAGCTTGATCTGCGCTGGAAGAGAGAACGAAAAGCTGAGGGAGATACGTATACGTAGGTTGGAATGAGTGAGATGAGTATAGAAAGAGGTTGGACGTGGACGAAGAGTGTGAGGGTTTCTGTCCGTCTCGCGCTACTTCGTCAATTCATTCCATGGGCAACGAAGAGGGGCGCGAGGGACAACGGGTAAACGCTCTATCGTGTACTTCGCAGAAGTAGTGTAGCGTAGGAAAAGCGATCTTCAATCAGCGAGAGTCCGTATAGCGGCAACGCGATATCCAACCTCCACCAGCTTACTGGCTGTGAGACCGGAAGTCCATTGCCCTGTGCAGCACCACCGCCTTTCCCTGTGTGCACATACGGATCCAACTTCTCGCCGCCTTGTTCCATACACCAATTGTGACGTTCCCTCTTACCCTTCTCACTTTTCTCATTTCCCTGGATCCGGCTAATGTATTGTGAATTTTGTTTCGTCATCACACTCGAACGACATCCGCTCGTTGAACGAGACCGTCGCATTTGTCTCGTTCGTTTCCTCCACACCCGGAGAGCAGCCAACGTTTTTTCTTAACGACATCCCGAGCACGGTATCCCGGACCCTTATCACTGACCCTTTTCACTTGTGAATAAAATCGTTGCTATACAAATTTCTTCCTTAATTTAATTAAAATTTTATATTGTGCAGATTCTTTTCAGCTTTCAAAGTATTTATTCAATGATGTCGCATAGCTGGACAGTTTGCGCATTAAAAAAAAAAAACTGCCTCGTTCACGCAGTTTTTTATGCATTAATGTACCAAAATGATTACAAAACTTTCGTTGCATCACTTCGCATTTCCGCGCAAAGAATTTTTAGTTGCTATTTAAAAAGATCCAGATACATATACGAAAATATTGGGCCAACGAACAAAAAATCCAAAAGCCTCACTATATAAACTCTGATGAAAAACAATAGAATTATATTTGTTTTTGTGAGAAATTCATGTGCAACGACAAGGCAGAATTCACGCGAATTGCGATCGCAGGGAACGTGTCTCTTCATTCAAAGTCGTCGATTCATATCGATATGCTCGATCGGCTATTGCGTCGATTCATGGTGGATTACTTTGCTAAGAGCCAGGTCCAAACCCCACTCCCCTAACGGCCGTACTACCTATAACTAACAAGTATATATCTACCTGGTTCTCGACCACATCCCCGTGGCCCGATGTAATATTCATAACGCTCGATACGGTTGGAGCAAACTTGTCCAGCAGCGTTAACATTCTCTTTCTCTCTCGCAAATACACACAGCCACAGGATGCACACACGTAACTACCACCTAGTACTTCGAACACTCGTACCGATCAATACGAAATTGGATCGCGAAAATAGTGTTCTAGCCTGCCCATGCTACTCCGCTCCAACGAAATTTCTGTCCACTTTCCTCATCTGCCTCGATCGTTATTACCGAAAAAGGCGGTCACTGCAATGTGACGTGTGGATAATCACAATTGCACCCGAAAATCGACAGCCCTTTAGAAGTCTCGAACATCGGTTCCATAATGAGTTTGAGGGGAAACTCGATCGAGCTAAACTTTTTTTATTTGCAACGTGTACAGTTGAGGCAGCAACGGTTAACCTTAGGGTCAGGGGAAAAAATTTAAAAATCAGGCATCAAATTGCGTTGATGTCGTCTTTTCATTCATCAAGATTTTGGTTTCCAATGCAAGCACAAAATTCGAGTTTTCCTTTTTTATTCCAAGCATGCATATGGTGACCACATGCCAATGAAATCTTTTTTCGTCCTGCTATTTTATTTAATGAGTACGGATCTACTAAGCTCTGGTAATCCGCTTATGCGGACAAGCTCCGGGTCACCGTTTTTCATGTCTGTGTCTTTTTTAATTATTTTTTATGAACGTATTCAAAACGGAAGAGGATACAATGTGATGCAAGAAGACGAGGAATAAACGAAAAAACTACACGGTTCCTCATATGTATTGTAATAGAAGAAGAGAGAGAAAGAGATAAGTGTCAGGAGTAGCAAGTGCAGCAGCCACGAAGCAAGAAGGGATAGCGAAACAGGAGATGAAATTTTAGGCTGCAATACGAGAGGATAGAATGTGCGTTTTATTTGATCAAATGTATTTCACCATGAACGTGTCATGCCGTTCGTTTAACTGTCAATTGCATAAAATGTAATAGGATTTGTAGAGTCATTAATTTACAAATAGTTGAAAGGCTATCGTGAGGAAAAGGTTTCGTGATCAAAACAAAACTATGCGTTCAGGCAACTTGATTTGGATGTGAAGGTCGACAAGAATAATGAGAGGGTGGATATGGTTTCACGGAGCACGTGAACCCAAGCGAAGAGTCTTGTGCTCATGGGTCTCGGCCTTGCGAATATTTATATTCCTAGCACCTAACTACTGTAAATCCCTGGGCGGCAATTAGGGGTGGTCGTTAACGTGAAAGCAGCTGTGCTCCGTGAAACGAGAACCCCATACAGTAAAACTGGGGTTGTTCAGCTTAGGCTTGATTCGTTAAAATTTCCAGTTGTTGAGATCTTCTGTTTCTCTCCCTTTTTTTTCGGGTTTTTCATCTGCTCCATTGGCTCGCGAATACACGAGGAAAACGAATGAACTTTCCGGCCGGGTAGTAAGCTTGCACGTAATAACACGAGAGACAAGATTCTTCACCAAAAAAATCACTTCTTGTACTTGGAATTTCGCATCTGGGAAATAAGAGGACAGCCATGATGGCAAATTGCATCTTACGAAGGATTCTCGTCGTCAGCTGCGATTTTCAATAAAATTAGGCATAATTTTTTTAGTTCAAGAAAAGAAAAAGTTCACTACGAAAAACTGCAAGGAAGTAAACGTCCTTAAAATTATTCGATAACTAAAAAAACGTGAGATCAAGAACGTCACGCACTGCGAGGCAAAGTCACGGTTTCCAGCGACATCCAACGCGATCAGAACTGCGTCTCAGAGTTGGCATTTTACCCGAGCAACAATGTCACAGTAACCGAAAGAAACGTCTTTATATTTCTCTGTTTCTCTTACTTTCTATTATTACCGAAGAGGAGTGAGATATTCGCTATCCTACAACCTCGTAAGAACGCGGCGGTCTACGGCAAAGACCACGTGTCACGGACCAGTCGGAAATTCACTCTTGAAAACAGACAGACCGAAATAGCGGAATACGACAATAGGTAGAAGCGTGGTGGTTGCTGGCGTGAAATTAGCTGCCAGGCCACGATGTACGATTTCCTCATAGTTGTTTAACTCTTCGACCTTTCTCTATACTCTTGAGGCCACGAACAGCAGGTCGCATCCTTCATTCTTCTCAACCAACCAACCAGACTTGGTATCAAGAGGCTGACGGATTAAGCTAACCTCAAATTTTCCTAGACTCTTAACTGTGGAATCCACAAAAAATAAAATAAATAGATACCGGGCTCATAACTGAAGAACGAGGTGGGAATTGTTTCGTCCCATTGGAATATCCTGACGTAATTGTGTTTTTAAAATGAGCCCTCCGAGCGCGTGATTGTCAAACAGCAATCGGTTTTTGTTGCTGGCTCAAGACACATTCGAACCATTGTTCGGATTTCATTACTAGTGACTTTTTCAACATGTTTCTTGTGTCCTTGTAATTTAACTCCCATGTCAGAATAAAGCGTTCGAGTTTTTATAGTTGCTTTGCTCTAAGAGAAAACATGACGTGTGGAGTACATGAGAAGGACGCTCTCATTCATTATATGACATTCAGAACGGGGAGTTGTTAGACTTATACACAAACCGCAGAGCATCTACGGATATTGAATTTCAGGCTTCCTCGGCCTACTTTTCGTTAGTAAAGCCACACTGGAATGAGATGGGTTGCCGCCCTACGGCAAACAAGAACAACCTAGGATATACGGTATCCACGATGAGGATGAAGCTCGTACAACACCGAACACAACACCGTGTTTTGTGGTTACCGAAGCTCTACTATTCTGTTTGCGCAGGACTGGATGGGAAGTCGTTCATGGAGGATCCAATGCCTTAACTCTACAAACAATATTATTATTTCGAACCTGATAGGTCCAAGTTGTATAAAACAAATACGTATATTTTTGGTACGATTTCCAAACCCTGCACAACGTTGAGAAAGCTCGTGCTCACTGCAGCTGTATATTTGAGTAATGCGAAAAAAAATCTATTTTTCTTCTCTTAGAGCCAGGTGTTGCGGTACAATTCGCCTCAGGATTTCGATTTTTCGGAAAACCTTTTTTACAGATTCTACTGGCAAAGCTGATAAATTTCATCGTTTAATTCTAGCGGCAAATTGTTGGATCAAAATGTCAAACATTCGTAGCGATACGCTACCTTTTTCCACAGCATCTTGAAAAAATGTAAAATTCGAAATCTTTTCTATTGAATTTCTGCATTCTTTGTGCTAAGAACGTTCATCAAGGTTCGGCCGAAATGAGGAATGGAAATGTAAAATCGCTGCGACGATCCTATTGGAAATTTCTTTCCATCAGCTCGTCGGAAAATCAAAAAGTATGTGAACGACGCCTGAACAATAATCATAAAAGCAACACTTACAACGATAATAATCAACCCTTCGCTGCACTTTATATCTGTGCACTTTGCCCGCTCAATAGTATAGTAAGGTTGGAGTGTAATAATGGCAGTACCCAGCTAGTAGTTGCCGAAGGGATACTGCCGAGAATCGTCCAAATAATACCTATTAGCCGTGGCATGTGCTGCCATGGAGTAAATGTGGTGGTACAGGTACATTGTAAAGCAAATTAGTAAGAGGAAGAGTAGCGAAGAGAGTGGGAGCGAACGAAGAGGAAAAGCAGATTCCGAAAGCAAGAGTGTAAGTGAGCAAAAGGTATAGCAGGAGGGTATGTTCACTTATTAAATTTACCAACCTCAAATTCTGGCCTCCGGAGAAGTGGATGCGAGTGTGAGGTCCACAACGTGAACGAGAGGGCACAAGAGAGAACCCGACTAGGCGTGGACCCCCATCCCAGTCTGAGCAAGAGAGAGAGAGAGAGAGAGAGAGAGAGAGAGAGAGAGGTGGGATTTCAGGAGGTACCCAGGAGTTGTGGAATTGGGGCGTAGGTATAATATACAACTTCGGTACCACCAAATTCCCTCCTAAATACCCCGCCTAACTGGCTTACCCAGAAACAGCTAGTGAGTGCACAACCAGAACCACCGGAGAAAGTTACATATGTGTGCGTTCGCAGTCTGCTTTTCTCCGAGCTTACGACACAATTACACTCGCTGGCATAAGAGGTTGGTAAAACCAGCCGAGCTCCACAGCAGCGAGACTCTGACCAATATTGCATAGTAAATATCACTCGAATTCGACCAGCGCGGTATAGAAAGCTCTTTCATTGCTTGTACGAATTTCCCATGACTGCATAAGCCGCGCACGTTGCAGATGACAACAAACACCACCGTTTCTATTTCGCCGTTCTCCAAAATGTGCAAATAATAATATGCAAAACGCCCACATTGAAACGCATGCACGAATAAGTTTCAGGCATCGAACCGTCAGAAACAAGCAAAACTGAATCACTCGACCAACACATTCGTTCTCTTCTCAACATTTATGCATTCGATGCATTCAAATTATAGATATTTTATTTAAGCAGGAGACTTTCTGTGACGAACTGTAAAATTCATTGCACGTCTGAGTACAATATCGAATAGGAGTTGAGCGAAGTGCTGTTCTTCCGATGCATATTCTATGTGACGCTAATAACTGCAGTATATCATTCCAGAGCTCTATTGCCCAGGTTCATGGGAATTAGTCGTTAATTTAGGAATAGAACTTCGTGCCAACACAAGAGTCAATCAAACTTTCCAAGCAACGGAGTTTATGGAGGAATAGAAGATGAAGAAATTTCGAGATAAAATATGGTCGTACTTTAGCTCGTTCGATTGAAATATAAAATGAAAGTAAAAGCTCAGGAGTTTCTTATTACGATTGCTAGCTCATTAAGTGCAAAGGAGGAATTTATCCCCACGTTTGAGGGGATCGGACGTAGGACGAAAAGTCAGGAGCGTAGAGACGAGACAGCAATTAGCGACAGATGCAGCACATTCCTCTTTAATAATCCCTCGTGAACCGATGACGAGTAAGATCACGAGCCATCGAGAGCTCACTCCGCATATTCGTCTCGTTCGTGCGCTAGCAATTTAGATGGGGACACAAAGAGATGAGAAACGAGAAGAGCCATTGATGGCAAAAATGTAGAACGCGGTGGAAAGCGAAGAGGGTGGTCGAAATACTCGTCACTAATCCGATGTAATAATGATGCCATGCTATTGCAGCAGTTTCGCATGAGTTGTGCGAATGGAAATTTCGATGGCACGCCATCTTTTTCCGCTTTGAGGTGGAACTATGCTGTTGGCCCTCTCCCGAGTGGGATTTTGTCTCGATATTGAATCAATATCACCAGCTCGGAGAATGAAAAGTGCTTCTCCTCAAATTTTCAATTATGATGGGTATAAGGACGACACGTTCCTTTGTTAGTTATATTTTTCATTGAAGCATTTTCCAGATATTGAGACTTTCCAACCTCCTTTGATGCCTCAGGAAAAGGTACGTGAACGATTGAACACACGGTTCTCAGTTGGCTCCGTGTTTTGCTGTGACAAAAGGAGACTAGCGGACAACCCCTGCCGCGAAGACACGTGGAAGACGTGAATAGGATTAGAGCGCGCAATTTATACACGTGGAAGAGTCTCGCGGTATTCTACGGCGATAGTATTAACGATGCAAAAAGGCTGTAGTTTCTGCTGGTTCATTTAACATAATATCGATCGGACTACAGCTAGTACCGCCAAAGGGAGCCGCGACGTCTTTCTACAAACATCGACTTTTATAGAGCTCACGATATACTAGACAAGGAAGGATTCCACATAGACTTTATTTAGTCTGACACAGAGTCTCGCTATCAAATGGCTTTTGGTCCTTTCGGTTCGATTGGAATAAAGACGCAATGTACGTAGATTCCGAACATAATTCCGGAAAGAAATCGAATTCCTTATTCAAAACTGTAAGAAAGGGAGAGAGAGGAGAGAAAGAAATTGCATACAAAAAAAGCCTTTTCCCATACAGACAACCTGCGAGTAATGATGCCACGAGCAATCGCAATAATGAAATTCAGAGCACATGGCAAAGTTAGTTCAAATGTTTGACAAATGCAGTCCACTCTTCCCGCCAAAAGTCACTAGTGTCAGAATGAGGTTAGAATTCGCCATCGATCTTTATTCGATATTTCTTTCGTGCAAATGGACAAGAAGCCTTTGAAATATTTGTAGATGAAAGGAACGATTTGCTCCTGTTTTCCCAGCCAAAGAATTGACCCACAGGCCGGGAAAAACGACAGGAAAGTTTGGGTCCTCGTTCGACGATTTCTCAGCTGGATTCCGGTCAAAGTAATCAAGCATTCAAGCGTGTTAAGTCGAGTTTGCCATCAATGAAGATTCTTGGGATTGTGAATTTTTCGAAACTCCTTTGATTCGAGAAAAGACTCTGCCAACGGATTTGAAATCTATTCCGCAACACATTCTTCCACTTTGAAATAATCACAAACGCAGCACGATTGGTAAAAGACAAGCAACATGCTTAATTGTCAATTATATATGAGACGAATATACTAATATATGTGAAGCATATATATATATAGGCTACGCCGCTGGAACACGCGCTACGAAATTCACATTTGAACGAGCTTGAGGATTCAGCGTGAGGATGACGCTAATTCGATTTCCATCGCGTTCCAAAGAGGAGCTTTGACTGACGCTCTGACTGCTGTTGTGGTATACGCCATTGGTGAAACTGCAAGCCACATTTAGGTGTATCTACCCGAGACTTCTCAGTGGAAACGCTCTCGAATGCCTGAATTCTATCCAGACAGACAAACGAACAACGCGAATGAAAAGAGATTTCGAGCGCTTCCAGGCAGTGGATCGGAGATCGGTAAAGCATCATACAAATAAAATTGACTGGCTGGCAACCCGTTTAAGACTTCCAGGCCATTCTCGAGTATTGCACACAGAGAAATGCGCTCGTATAAATAGCCTCAATTCCATTAATTGCTGACCCTCGATCCCTGTCGTCTGTCTCTTTGTAATTGCCCACCAAATTGTAAATTCATCCCTTTATGGACGTCATAACTGATTATTTCTTCACTTTACTTCGACGTACGCAGCAGAAGAGTGGCTTCGAATGTTCGCTATCCCTATGACGCTCGTCCTGGAAGCTTTCTCTTTTATCCATAAATAACTTTTCGCTATATGCCCATGCTCCCATTATTCCATGCCTTCCTACGATTTTGAGCTATACGTCTCAGCTGAGCTCACCGCTGAACCCCATGCTTTTCGCATCCTTCCCGCGTGCTCATGTAATTTGCCATGATCTTCATCCTCCTCGAAAAATGACCACTCTCGAGATGCCTCGACTTTGAAGCGCCTCTTAGGTGTAGAAGTGGGAAACGGCATCTGAAAAAGATGCAAAACGATTTGGGGCTACAGCAGCTACGATCTTCTTTGTAGATGTTTGGAACGGTATAATATTTCTGACTGGAGGAACATGGAGAAGGTTAAAAGATCTTTTGAGCGATCTGCTCAGACGAATTTTCTTTTGCTCGTATTTGGCTTTCTACTCAGGGAAAGAGCGAACGAAGCATTACAAATTCTTGTTGTTACGGATATTGTCTCCCCATACGTTTTTCCATGGAAGTTTTGAAACCAAAGATGGGAACTGTTTCTGTTGTTTACCCTGCGTTCCAGGTTCCCACATTTTTTTATTCAACGAGAAACTCGGTTTCTCTAGTGGAAAAGAACTTTGCATTTAAGGCACTGCAACCGATAGCTGGACAATGAACAATTGGCCCAGACTCTTCAGTGCGTATCAGCACGTTTCAAAGAAGACAAAGGTGCAAAGCTTCTCGTCAATATATTCCCCTCATCGGAAGGGAGTCCCTGTTGACAAGATGGTGATCATCCTTTCTGAGAAGAATCCATGCTGATCATACTCATCAGACAGCATCTCGATATTCCTCCTGGAACAGGGCGCGAGGATATTATTACCAAGCTTTCGACATGCTAGAGAGAACAAGTAATAGGAAATTTGCGTCGGTCGTTAACGACCCTCTCGCGATACCCGCACTTGCTAACGGCAGTTCTCATTCGAGAGATCTTTCCGCAGATTTAACGAGGTGTATATATCGAATAGCAGACGTCTCATCGTCGTGTCCTCGAGAGTGTAGTGAGGACTATGATTGTTGACGCACAGACAGCCTGTTATCGATCCGGGGTGCTATTAATATGCCCTCCATCTCTAGTAATGTATGAATCGTTTTTTCTTATCAGTGGCATTGTGATCTGATGCTATTTGCTCAATAGAATGAATTTAAAAGTGAAATAAAAAACTTTTGATGCTTTTCTTGGCAGTAAAAATATCAACAAACAGAGCAGAGGGGCAGATGATGAAGTAGAAACTGACTGCTATAGACTCGGCCTTCATTTCGGAGGGTCTCTTCGGATGTATGAGAATTTGCGGTGGTCTTTCGTGATCCCTATACCGGAAAATTGTGCTTTGAAAACTTGCACTGCTACGTTACATGCTTCTGTCCATACAGTCAACTGCGAAGTCCTCTTAGTCTCTCTTCAAGCATTCATGCTCAGTTACGATTCATAACTTTTTTGTAAGCTGTTTTTTTAACACGAGAATGTGAACGAGCAAGATAAAGCAGAGGACGGAACTCGCAAGTTGGAAGACAAAAAAGAGATGCGAGCATCCCGTAGCTTGACGCGAAGGTGTTCGCGCACGCAATGGACGAAGCTGCATTGGAGTGGCCGCAAGGCAAAACGTTCTTCAACTCACTATCCCCGAGAGCGAATCCCTCATCTCTTTTTTCTCTAACACTGTGCTTTTTCACCCCTGTTTTCTTTCTCTCATTTCACGTGCTCGACCACGTACAACCACTCTCTTTTCTCGCTGTCTTTTCCACCCTTCAATTTTGACTCTTTTTTCATTTTTTTTTCTCTCCCGCAAGCGTCATTTTCTGTTTCTTTTACTTTACGTTCCTTCTCATTATTTATTTCTCGGATTTTTACACCGCTGGGTAGAGACACATCCATACTCACGTACGCACATCCACGTAAAAGACTCTTTCGATGTATCAAATTATACACTCCGCTTTAAAACGTAAGTACACTGACAAACGAGAAGATTATTCAATGGAATTTTTGATGCCGTAATAACAGGAGATTCACCAGAGAAGACTACGTTTGGGAATACTATTCTAGGCTTTCAAACAACTCGTCATAAAGAATCATCCAAATTCTAGTAGATCTGCTAACGAACGAATGAAAATGAAGCTCTGCATGTTCCATAATCGTATCCAGAAGGTCAGTAGATAAAACAGAAAGTTTCCATTTCAATTCTCGAGGTCGTTCCCATTATCTTCGAAGGATCTGCGGAGAGAGACTAACTGCTTCTTCATTAAATAGATTTTCTCAAAACCCTAAAACTTTCATTGTATCGAAATGATGACCCTTTTAGAAATGTTTTTCTCTGTTCAAAGAGTTCCGACGAATTTTTTCCAGCCCACGTTAATCGGCTAACGAATGACATACAAGCGGGTAACTCTTATAATTGGTGCTCACAGATCGTCTTACTGAGTTGAAAAGCGTACTCAGCTTTTTCCTTTCTCCTCATCCTAGCGAGTTTCCTTTGCCACAACCTCCTTATACCGAACCTTTCCATCACAATTTTCCTTTCTTGATCTTGTTCGCTCGCTCCTCACCCTCGTTCTCGAGACTTTGAGCTTGAGGGACATGTACCAAAGAAAAATTGGGGTGTAATAGTGGCACGTAGCAGACTCTTCAAAGATGGATTATGGTGGTATTAGAAAAAACGAACAGACACATGATTACGTGTAGAAATTATTCCGAACTATAACTGATCAAAAGCGTGATAAGTCGATATATACACCCAAAAAGCGACAAGACATTATTCGATGCAAATCCATTTTATCGCGATGTATTAATTTTTGGACCGGAGCAGATGGGAAATAAATGTCCGAACTGCTGATTCTCGTAGTTCACGAAATTCCTCTCCTTTGTCAAAGATAAAATGTGTCGCCTACACTCGTTCGAACAAACTGTAACTTTCTTATCTTTCAGCGTGAACCCTAACTCACAACAATATGTTTGACACCTAATAGCCTTGGAAAAATGACATTCCATGTCCATGTCCATGACAGCGGGGTGCGAAGAAAACAAATATTGCTACCGTAGTAGCGTCGAAATAGCCCCTGGGAGTTTCGTTCTCACTACAGGTTATCCCAGCTAGTCGATCTTTCGAAACAGTTGCTTCCAATACCACGAGATGCTTAATATTGCAAAACGGTTATATAAATAAATGTTAAATATAATTATTTATGGAATAACAATTCGAGGTACGTAGACCATGCATTGAGTTTTATAAAGCGAGATGCAATCGGAGGTTTCGTGGATGTCCGTTAGGTGCAAAGCGACGAAATTGAATTGAGTAAACTATCGGTTCGATCAATAGCTCGAATAGAGTGTTATTATAGATCTCTCTTCGTGGCCGGAGCGAAAGAGCATTTTTCTTGCCCGATATCGGAAGACTTTCTTGTTCATTGTATGAGCGGTCGGACATCTTCATCCCCATGACAATATAGGCGCATCGTTCCTATAACGAGAACGAGAGGGCGGAATGAAAAGGGTGAGAGGCAGATGGCGACGTAGTCGCTATAATAATAACGACGATAATAATAATAATACTGAATTGAGAATATAAGTTATCCCCCGCTTGGAAATTTTCTCTCTGCTTTTCCTTTCTCTCTCTCTCTCTCTCTCTCTCTCTCTCTCTCTCTCTCTCTCTTGTCTTTACCCTCTCATTCTCTCTTGATCTTTTTTTTTCTTCTTCCAATGCCGTTTTACCCTTTTTCTTCTTCTCTCATTCTGTCTCATGTCTCAGCTACTAACAGATGAAACTTCACAACAACACACGGCCGGTACTCCAGTTAAGTTTTAAGTGGAAACTTTAGCTTAACTCTGCCGACATAGAGCCCATGACGTTTTCATGGCAGGAGCAGTACTCTGAAGGGAGTATACACTGAAGGTGAGACATACACGCACGGGCCATTCCATCTCCGATCGACCAACGCGTCGAATTTGCATTTTATATCAAGGGGATTTTTCCTAGTGCCTGTTTGAAGCAGCTGGTCGATTTTCAACTGCTTCTTCCTGGGCGATCGAACATTCTGAGCGAAATGATGTGAAAAAAAACAATACTGATAATTTATGGAATTCAAAAGAACGACGAATCATCTACGTTTCCCGCGATCGAAATCGCGATCGATTCACAAATTTGAAAAATGGACCCAGCCAAACTCAATGCACAAACATGAGAAAACCTCGTACAATCCCCGATGGGTTTGCAAGGCATTTTCGAAATTAATCCACATTTTCCAGTAAATTCCTTTGGCAGCTGAAATATATTCAACGTTGCGAACACTACCATGGCTTTGTTAATGCCTCCGGAATATTAAGCACTTCCATTCATTTTGGAGCGTATACCCACAACACAATTTCACAGTCTCCTCCTCGACGATTGACTTGGTAAATATTTTTTTACCACACGCTATTTTACTGGCAGATGCCAAATCCGTCAATTGGCATTGATGCAATTCGCCCAACGTTGACGCTGAAGCTAAGCATCCCGTGTATAGCTTGTACATCCATGCAATAGTAACAGCGGCAGGACTGTTTACTCGCATACATATAAACGTAACCATAATATGCAGCTAGCTAAGACTTTGCAGACGCGACACCTGTTTCCCGACACTTCTGCTTGTGACGGGGGTAGATCCATTTGTTACAGCATACGGCACGTTATATGGATGTATATAATTACACGAGTGAACCTCTCGCTGGTATTACTGTTACTTGGTTGGATGCCGGAAGCGTATGGTGTTCACAGCACTCCAAACCGCTCTGTGTCTTCTCTATATAAACATAGTGTGCATAAGGAATATGACTGGGGAAGATGATTCAGAATTATGACAGAGATTAGTCGACGAGGATAGTATCATCATCGTCCAATCGCCCGAGAAGCAGAATGATTAAGTAGAAGTGCAAGCAACCTGTTTGCCTGCAGTTCCGTGCAATAAGCCCCTTCAATATCCAAGAGATTGCTGCGGTACTTAAAAGCCGTTTGAACCCTCACCCGGGGGCTATGCTTTTCTTTCTGTACGTCGATATTGCAAAGTAGAGACTTTCTTAGGTCTCGGTAGCTTGTTCAACTGATACTACGTTTATACTTGGGCCTTGGCTGATGATGCTTATCGGTTAGGTACATGGATACCTGGATGCAGTTAACATTTCCAATATGTGATTGAGTTTTCTTCTCATTGAAAAATATTATAATTCCAACGGAAGTGAATGCTTCGCGCTGCGGTAATACTTGCAAGAAGTTTGTAACTTTGAGC
The DNA here is from genome assembly GCA_963921915.1 of Hyposoter dolosus. Lineage (NCBI taxonomy): Eukaryota > Metazoa > Arthropoda > Insecta > Hymenoptera > Ichneumonidae > Hyposoter > Hyposoter dolosus. The sequence goes on along the minus strand of OY998136.1, from coordinate 11,226,586 downwards.
AGTGATTCTACGAGCATACACCGAAGATGCGTTGCAATTAATTAAGTATTGGTAAAGATATCGCATCGGTTCAGATTGTCTGAAGTGGAAGGAGAGAGATAAGCTGAAATAATGTTTTACGCCATGTTAAGGCTTCGAGTAATGAATTATTTTATCGGTTGAACCCTACTAGCGAATATAGCGAAGCAGTAGTCGTGTTAAGCGAGAAATTGAAATACTATCTTTCACGAGATCCGAGGGTTGGTGTACAAGAAACCCGCGTGCTTCGACAGTTTACTCGGCGCGACCCGAATTTCGATAGAGGTTGAAGTTTCAGTCCCTCCAACTGTATCCTTTCCTCTCCTTTCTCTTCTTCGCACTGCCTCTCTTCAGCATCCAGAGTGATATGCCAGGTGTAACCCTCGTGAACGTTTCGCCCGGGATCAGCGGGTAATGTCTGTAGCAAATCCTCACGAAAATATACGAGATGGGTTCTCCAGGGTGTAATCGTAAGATCGGCCTTTCCCAGGCGTGAATCGAGCCTTGCCATTATTTGTTTACGCACGTTCCCCGCCACCCTTTCACAGACTCTCGCCGTGCTCTACTAAATCGATATAAACTCGAACGTGTCACGAGGAAAAGCGTTTTTTTTTCTATCTTACCACCAACTTTTCCATCCACAGCTTTATCTCTAATGCTACATTTTAGCAATTATTCCGTTATTTCAGAAAATATTAAAATTCATTTATTAACCGTGGCTTAATCATTTTGTATGGTGAGGTTATTATTATTTTTTTTTTTTTAATCGCAAGAAAAATATTGTGGAGCAAAATGATTGCAACGTGCCAAAATGTTGAGAAGACAAGACATCGTTTCGCCTTGCATTCACACGTCAGAATAATTTAATCCGATTCTTCGCGTCGACGAACCTTTGGCCTGAATCATAAGAAATGATATTCACGGTTCCACTGTAGCATCAATTTCCAATCGCATTACAGCGAGTTGGTCCATTGAGATAAAACCAGGGACAAATAGGAATCTTATCGACGTATCAGGATGAGAGAATAAGCATATAGGTACATAATATCGTATGGGATGTGGTACGCAATGGCAACAAGCAGGTGCTTTTTCTGGCTGGATGACTGGACCCAACTACCACTATCATATTCCCGAAGCATGGAGATACATTGAGAACGACGACAACGAACCACTCATGCAGCGAAGCCTTCCCTTCTTTGGATATTATCCCACCGCTAGCAGGCTGAACGAAAGCACACATACACACAGCCTTTCGGCCCACTGAAAAACCATCTTTTACGCTAGCAGAATATCAATGACGTGAGCCCGGAATGGATAAAACTGTGTATCGATATATAGTGCTGTCTCGTGGTGTACCAAGCACCCCGGCAAGCCCTCTGGCATAAGCAGCGTATGCCACCTGAATCCGCTTTCCTTTTTCTGTAGCACGCTTCACTAAAGCCACATGACAGCAGAACATACAGCCAGTCAACCAATTTTTATAATATTCATTGTATCTGATCGGATCTTCCTCTCGCAACGTTCTAAGCCACAGTTCTCGCGCCACCATACATATCGATTTTGTTAAATCTTCACTCCCTCTTGCCAGTGCTATGTATGAGTAGCAAAACTTTGTCTACCTTGTCCAGTGACAGTGCGAAAACCTCGAAGGCAACGAGCACATGCAGACTTGTACACAAACCAGAAGTTTATCTTGATGGTCCATCAAAGAAACGTTAGCGATGACACTGCAGACACATGCGGGACCGATTCGTCATGTTTTCCTGCAACATGCACCGTACGGTGGAAAACGACCCTCTTGGGTATTAATCCTCGTCTCAGCGAATTATGACGTGCAGGATTTTACTCATTGATCGAAGACCGGAAACATCCTGGCACCTAATCTTAATGTCCCTTCAGTTTTCGGTCTTCACCAATACTCATTTCTGTTGGCACTACGAAACAACACGAAGCCAGAAAATTGTACAAACCGATCATCCATTTCGATCAACGTTGTCGTGCTGATTTTTTTTTTCTTTTTCCAAGCGATTTCAACTCTGAACGTATTGTTGGGGCTGATTTTAACGAGGAGATAAATTTCTCAATAATAATGCATCAAAGATTTGCATTCCCTGCCGTATAACACGATCCCGTGTTATTCAGTACGTCGTTCATTATTCCACGTTATTCAAGGTATGCCTCTCGGAAGAAAGGAGAACCTGCATCCATCTTGCTATGAGCTCAGCGTTGGAGGCAATTTCGAATAAGGTTAGGCAGGGACCATCATGAGTGGGGCTGCATGGTTGTCGAGACGACGACAAGAGTCTGAAGCTCACACCTAGCTTGAAGTCAATGCGATTCTGATAAGCTGCTATAGAAAAGCACTGAATGCCATTATATTCTAACCACGAACTGTAGACCGTGTCAGGCACTCCCTTATTATATATACGCGACTCCAATTAGTGATAATTAGGACATCAATTGAAAATGTACAGCTGCCGAATTCATGCTAACTTTCTCCACTACCTAATCCTCCGAATCCGAATCGATTTTGTTTATATTCAGTTGAATGGATCAGTAAAGGAATCTCTCACGAAATTTGATTCGCTTCTGATCAAAATTCGTACAACTAGATCTATATTTTGAGAAACTGCAAAAAACACGGCCGGTACCGTTTCAATTTCCCCGGGCAGCAACGAGAGGCATCCGCAGGACAGAAACCATCCGTGGGAAGCAGCCCGAACTGTTAATCGACCGGTGTGATGGTCCTCGTGGAATAAAACAACGTCCCAAATGAGGAACTTGGTTTCTTTCGATCTCGGAAAGACTTTAAGAGGCGCGAGTTCTTTGAGGGTGAAGGAATTTATTTTTATTACATTTTTATGTTTTCGACATTTAGATTGTACTTCGAAAGGCATTTGCGTTTGGAATGCGTTGCAAACTTGTGAAATCATTGCAAGCATGAAGCTTTTGATCACTTCTGGTGGAGGGAAGAAAAAAATCTGCCCCGGGACGCTTTGTAAACAAGCATCGTGGGTATCAGGGAAAAAGGAAAGGGAGGAGAACGTAAAAAGAGAGTCGGGCAAATATCGTTTCAACGATGTAAAAGAGTCCGGTGGACCGAGAAGCTCTTGAGGTCGAACGAGCCCACAGGGAATCGCGAGAGAACAGAGGAGAGTGTGGGCTCGCGTGTATGCTCTGAGAGTCTGAGAACGCCGGATAAGAAAAAAAAACCGAGAAGTGGATGGAGACGGTTATAAAAGGTACCACCGTGAAGAGCCGAGGAGAATGAAGAAAAAAATCTGTGCGAGAGGCTAAACCATCGCTCGACTAACCTATCTAACTAGCAGTACGCCCTCTGTCGTATAAATCGTCTCTTCTTTCACTTACTTCGTGGCAAGTCTTGGTTTTTTTGTCACCACAGACTTTGCTTTGCTTTATTTCTCCCTTAAATATGTTTACGTTTATCGCGATGTACACTGTCATAAAATAGCACGTTTCCGAATAGAATTTCACATCGCAGCCAGCAGAAGAGAACCTGATCAGATTCAAACGAACGGCTGATCAGACCGGCTGATTTATCAGAACGTCACAACAAATTTGAGCCTTATATTTCATACAACTCTGGTCCTGGTCAAGATTTTCCTGGAGACCGAAAGTAATTTTGCAATCATTGTTCAGTCTCTCGAAACAGAAATATGTGTCCATCTGGACCATCGATCGTTAATTACACAAAAAAAAATCCATAGTTCGATTATTTTTTAAAATTCGCTACGCGCGATGTAATAAATAATATTCTCGATCGATACATGGATTGGCACACACCATTTTGATTCGTTTTCTGAAGAATACACCTAAACACACATAACGGAAAAGTAGTGGTAGTTCTTTTTATAGTTCCCTTACCGAATCGATTCATCAATGCTCTGTAGAGTTTGGCGCACAACGATTCGTCAATATCACGAGACGTATACTCTCGATGCGCCGGACGAGTCGTTGCTAATATCCGGAGACTTCTTCCCTCCTTCAAAACGTTCTTGCCTTCCGGGTGAGAGAGAAGTAAAAGTCTCGGTGGTGTGTCATGGCCGGAAACCGCGTTGCGGCTACTCGGCCGGAGCAAACGCTCAGCAAACACCCTTCCCATATAGATAAAAGCACCCTTCTGACTTTTCCTCCATCATAACTTCTCCTCCTCATCTTTCTGGCCCGCTTTCTCCCGATCCTTTTTCTTCCTTCGCTCGTTTTCATTCTCGCCTATATACTACGCTAGAAAACTCGATAAAGTTTCCTCTGCGACTGTCAACGCGAATTATGTCAACCTAACTTTTCGAGGTGTTCCAAAAGAATCCCCTGGACCAAAAAAAAGTATATGACTTTTGACTTTGCGCGATTCGTACAAACTTCCTCATTAAAAATATGATCGAAATGAACCAGCGGACGCTCTCATTTCATTTCCTGATTTTCGAATTGCTTTGATAATGAAAAAAACAACAACAACAAAAAACAGTTTTTTCGTTGTGACGTTCAGGGTGACAAGTAATCTAAAGATTTCGCATACTTAGGTCTCACAACCTAGACACAATTGTACTGACAGTTGAGTCATGTACAGTGATGATCACTTGACCACGAACAGAACTAAATTTCGCGATTTGTTTATAATTGAAACTGAAATAAATATGGAATAGTGTTTATGGCGATACTCCGACGAATTCGTGCAGGATGTTTTAGTTTCAGAAATGAGAGAGAGAGAGAGAGATCAGAGAGGCAGAAAAAAAAGCAAGAAAGCGTTGGCAACTGAACGAATGGGGCAATTTGTAGACACGAGTATAACAGCCGGTGCCAGTATACGTGGTCCTTCTCCCTTGCCAAGGGTGATTTCTTTCGGGGCAGAGGCTGGATCAGTCAGTGTGATTAAGAGGTCTATCAGGTGATAATGCTTCGACATTAGTTATGAACCCGAACATAATTTTCTGCGAACTACACCATGGAAGTTGTGTGAGCCAGAAGAATCGGGATTTTTTTTCTCACGTCTTCCAAGATTCGCATTAAAACCTCACTAGACGGAGTGAGAATAAGCTGAAGCAAAGAAATACAGTCCCAGAAAGATAAAAACATCCCAAGATTTTTTTTCCAGTGCTCACAATATCCCTGCGTTTTTTTTTTTGTTATATTTCTCAAACAAATGTTTATTATTATTTCCTCACATATGTGGCAATTGATATACCATTACGAATTGAGTTTAACATGAATTTTCGATTTTTGTGTTCTAGGATGTTGTTTCGTGACCTTTTATACCAGAAAAGCCGCCCTTATTGCCCAGAATGCTTTGCACAACGTCAAAACCTTTCCAGGGGTAAGTAATAAAAAATAATTGGAAAGAAAAGTAATAAAAATAAGAAAGATTGGAACAGTGGATGAGAGAACTTGAGACAGAGTTATTTTTCTTGCGACGTTAGCAGGTAGAGAATCAAGACTGTAGAGATGAGTTTTGCATCTGGAAGCTGCGACACCTTTTTTTCGTGAAATTCTCTCTTGAGAATTCTGTTCATAAGAAAGAATCCTCTCGATGGTATATATAGATATGTATATATATGTGCTGGCGGAAAGAAAGAGCGAAGGTATGGTTCTCGAGTCATAACGATAACTTCCTCACAATAGTATATGACGAGTATATAACGTTCCGCTTATTCGCGCCAGAAGGTGACGCTTTGCAAACTTTTCAGTGCATCCAGCATCTGCATATAATATACACGACCATACATAGAAAGCTGTGTATATATGTAAAAAATCTCAATGTATACATAAATGTATCAGAGTCGCACATGCCATGGGCAAACGGGCGAGCAAATATTTGTTGTTGCTTCCAAAGTTTTTTAATCACTCAACTTCCCTCAACCGCACACTTTACGCGTCTACGTCTCTGTCGATTTACCATGGACGGGTTACACATTTCTCACACTGTGTTTCTCGCCTAACCTTCGAGGTGAAAGAAATTATTCAATCAACTTCGCTTCAACGGAAACGTCCAACGAAATTTATTGAAAAATTAATGTTCATTTTTTCTCTGTCAAATCGATAAAATACTTTTGGCTCTCGACTCGATTGCTGACCGGTAGCAACTTTTCACGAATGTCTGAGAGGGCTGCCCAACTGAAATTCAGAAAAGTATCCCTGCCAGTGTCAGTATAAGTTTTCTCTAATTTCTCTTACGTACCTTCGAGCACACCAGCACACGCGATACAGTTGAGCATTAAGAATGCATAGCTGTGGGAAATACTCTCCAAGAGTTTCGCCCAAGAATTGAAAAAAAAAAGTAAAGTGGAGTAAGAAGTTGTGAGATGGCACCGCATAATCCCTGGACAGTGAGAATATTCATTTTTTTATAATCTCATGTTCTTATAGTTTTCAATTGAATATTTTTCCTACTAATATTATCGCGAATTTTGCTCTCGACTGTTAACCGACCGCAAGGACATTTCGTTCCAGACTTACCGTGAGATCTCGATCTTATTGTACTGGACTTTTAACTGAATTAAGGGGCTTCACCCCGGTCGAATGCATGTCAAATTTTCGTAATTCTGGTATGGCAAGTTAAGCGCAATAATTAAATCAGCGAACGGTAAGCTAGCAAAATATCAGGAACGTTAAATCAACGGAATATCGTGAACTAATGAATTAAAAATTTCACGATATCGTATTTTTCTCAACATTTTTTTAAATTTCATCGAAAAATTTTGAGCAGTTATTAACAAATTCGGCACATCAATTATTTCAAGCTACAATGGTGTTTTACTGACCTTGAAATTTTTGGTGATTGTTTTATTTTCTATTTGTTCATGATTATTTTGTTGAATGTTGAAGAAAGTAGAGGGGAAGGGGGGAGAGAGAGAGGTGTAGAGAAAGAGAGACGAACGGTATCGTAGGATAATTGTTCGCCATACACAAGAGCGATGGCTCTCGATGGTAGAACTTTCTACGTAATTGCGAGACGTCATTACGAGCATTTAAACGATTCTAATGGGCGTGCTTCTCAGCCCGTTCCTCGCGATATTCCAGACGTATTATCCAAGATAGAATAACGAAGACCCGCGTGCACGTTGGTTAATGGGTTCAAGACATTTACCTCACAAATTGGGGTAATTATTGTCTCCTCGCGATTGGTCTCGATTTATACCTTCGGAAATTATCGTCGAAATCATGCACCAACCCTCCGAACATGCGCAGTGTATTTATAATATCCCCAAGGATTTTCTTCTGCTCCAATTTCATTTTATTCGGAAATTAAAGCCTCGGACCATTTGTTCGACGTGGAAGTGCGGAGTCTGTGACCATAGCGTGTATCCAACATCACGCGAGAGTATAGAGTCGTTCAATATTTTATAGCGCACATCCGAAAATCGATTTTTTCATTAAACTTTTTTGTTTGAATAAAACGAACGACTGAAAAATATTGTGTTCTACGGGAAACAATGCTTGCGATTTCCTGTTCTCGTTTCAACGAAAATATTTTTGCTGCAATTGCCGAACGATACTTCCCGCCACTCCACAACGTCAGATTCGTTATCGATTATAGATTCAAGATTAAAAATTGATTCGCAATATTTCGAAGCCGCGCGGGCGATATTTTTATGTAGAAATAAACGAACGCCGAAAAAATTCAATCTTTCTTGATCGAAAATTCGTTTTAACAATTCAAAAGCAACATCGTTATTATTATACGCTGGAATCGATACTGATCAGGTTACTATGGATAATTCGTTTTACTATGGATATTCCGTTTGAACGTTTGTCCAATTATGGAACAGCCTGTAGGGGTAGATGCTTGTAACATGGCTTAGCCTTAATCCATCGAGTGCAAGAGCGTTGTGAGGTTCGTATACGAAAAGGCTGAAAGCTTGGAAGGTCGGCCGTTCGAAGCCGCCACTGCCTTGCCGCTTAAGCTCCGCCAGATATTTATTGTCTCACAAATTACTCTCCGAGGAGTTTGCAGCAGCGAAGCGTGTCTTCGCGGAGCTCGGACCCCTCGACGTCGTACTCTCCGCAGTCTTGGTTGTCGTAGTGGTAGCACGTAACTACTACAGGCCGCACGCGGCGTGCAGCAACTCTGAACGGATGAGACACGGCTTTAAACTCCGCCGGACCATTTGCCTCGTTTGTTCACGAAACTAGAAATCCCGCACAGGGGCCAACAACAACGCAATTCTCGATTTTTCCTTTTTTTTTTTTTTAAAACTCGTACAATTTTTTTTTCATTCATTTGCCCATACTTTATGTTCTACCTCTGTTGAGGATTATGTTCAATAATTCATTACGATTAGACTCTCGCAACTAGCTGACCTGGTAATGGTCTGAGCACAGCTCTACCGTTACTACTGCAGTGGATATCCTCGTAAATAAGTCGACTGCTGCTCTCCACCGATTTTTTCAGGTCGATGGTACATGAAAGCAACGAACTATCGTTTTATAGGAACTTCACAAAAAGAAATTGGAAAGTCCCCTTACTTTCTTTACTGTTAATATATTGTGAACAACTGATAATTGATAATTCGCGCTGAACCCACAAGAAAAATGATTTTTTATTCGAACGAACAATACTCTTAGTCGTTTAAGTGAAAAAGCTTTATTCGAATGAAATAAATAATGCCTTTTAAGTGCCGTGACTCGAGTACCCTTGTAAGGACTCTCGCTCCAACCCTGTGTCGCAGAACGTCGGAGGGAACCAAAGAAACTAACGGAGGTTTATTACTCCGACTGAATATTAATGAGGTTTAAAAACAAGGAATCAGATGTCGAATATTTGAAAACCTCAATAAACCGACAAGGATAACAATAAAAGTTGAAATGTTAATTTCAATTATTTCTGTTGAAGGGAAATAGATGGATTTTTTATATTTTTTTCTAAAAATACGCGCATAGGATTTTTTAAAAAGAATAATATAATAGAAGTTTAATTACGGGTGAACGAACGAAGACAAAAATCTTTTACCCTTTGTTTTGTGAAACTAACTATGCGAAGAGTGACTCGAAGATTAAATTCTTCACCTCGCTATGCTGTTGAAAATATATGTGTAAAGGGCAAAGCAAGAAGCAGGAGGAACGCAGGCTGTACAGAACAATGTTGACACTTCAGGTCATGTGCTTGTCTCTTGCTAATTAGTTTGTGGAAGATTACATTGCCAGGAGATGTATCACTGAAGCCTGTGCTACAAAGTACCAAGCCGACTGTATGCTCGACCCATGGTTCGGAGTTTTTCTTGATATTGGATAAAGCTTCAATTAAATTCGTTACGTCACATCGCAATCGGACGCCTGTCATTAAATAATTCGACTCTCCTTTTCTGTCAAGACCATATTTTTTTTTTTTTTACGTGAAAATCCAATTTGTCAGGATTCTACAATAAGCTGGCGTATTTTCTGCTACTTCGCTCTTGAACATTTTGTAACTTTTTTTCATAACACCACATGCTACATAGGGAAAAAATCTCAAGAGAGACAATTACTCTCTATTCTGGTGGATTGTCGGGAAAAAACAAGGCACGAAGGTCCGTCGCGCTTGTCGACCGAATTACGTTTCATAATTGAATCGCTAATTTAGCAAATCTCCTGGAGCAAGAAAATGCGCGTAAAACAGGATGGGATAAACTGAGAATAAAAGACACAGAGGTTACGAAGTGATGACAGGCTCACACCGAGAGTCCGGAACGCGCTTCGTTCTCTCGGGAGCCGAACGGACCAGAATTCCCATATGAAAATCTACACATACCCAAAGTAGTATAATCAGGAGATTCATTTTTCTTGAAAAAAATAAACGTTTTCCAAGTTTTGTCTTTTTCAAGAGAGTGTTCGATCTGTTCGGGGTAAACAATCAGCAACGGATACATAAAAGAAGATTGAGGGGGTTGAGAGAAAATTAAGAAGAAGGAACGAGGAAGTATAGGAACAAGCGATAAGAATATCTTCAGCGTTGGAGGGAGTCGCGGCACTCTCGTGGCAATTCGTGAAAGCGCGAGGGACTAAGTTAAAACCCTCTCGAGTCGATAGTTGAAGAGAGTGAGGGAGGGAGAAGGAGGAAGAAAGTGAGGCTGGAGGAGTGGACACTTGAATCTCGTGACAAGGAAAGGTGAAGCAGGGGCGGGAGGGATGCAAGCGCGAGTGAGAGAGGAAATGAATGGAAGAGACAGAATTGAGTTCCGGAGCGACGTATTTTCGCGATGAAACAGTTGACTGGATGAGTGGGCTGCGGCGTAAGGAGAATGAGGAAAGCGCGCGACCCTCGCCCTCCGAAATATGCCCTAGCTCTCTCTGTCCCTCTTTCCCTTGCGCTCGCTGTTACCACCGCGTTTCTTCTTCTTTTGCTTAATATATCGTAAAGTGTGCGCAACTGAGAAAGAAGAGCGAAGAGAGAGGCTGCGAATTTCTCGAGTCAACTGCGTACAAGAGTAACGGAGAGGACTGGAAGAATATCTAACTGAGCGGTGTGTGTGAGAGGGAATAAGAAAAATAGAAAGAAAAGGGAGACTGAAGAGAGACGCGTATAAATATATATGTAAATAAAATTGCATACAGGATGTTCGAGCTGAAAAAAACGGACTGTCGATCCCGAAGTCAATAAACATCGAAAAGAATCGTTCTCTTTCCATTTTTATCGAATACGTCACGTAAAATCACAAATTTTTCACCAAGTTTTGAAACATTTTGAAAACGTTTGTATAAAATCTGTTTTTCCTGGCGGTTTTCATGAGAAATTTTTCTTTTCATATCCTTTTTGGAATAGCCCAAGCAATTGCCTTCTTGAGTTGGCACAATTAGACATTTCCGCTACTCATAATTATGTTACGCGATGTACTAATTACTGATTGAGCTTGGAAAGCTCTGAATATATATCTGCGTGCTTTGACATTGAATATCCTTTATACATACAGAGGTTATTGAGTAAAGTGCATGAGACGAAGGAAGGGAGGAAGAGTTTGGACGGTTGAGGATTTTTCGTAAGGTGAAGCGAGTGAGACCGACCGCGTTGTGAAGAGGAAACGAATACTCGAAGAAACGGTGAGGGTGAAGAGGTCGTGGCCGCTGTTGTTGCACACACAGAGTGAGAGTGAGAGAGACGAGGAGAGGGAGGGACAGTACTAGGAACGGCTGTGCTAAACTCTTGTGAACATTTCGAGGAGTTTAGCTTTTCCCGTATCGGATTTCGTTTCCACAAGTGGCGCGCATGGAGTCGAGAGGTCTGTGTCGGCCCGGTACCGGAGAAATGAGTCAACCGCGGTGTGCAATGCATCTCCTATATATACTCTGCAACCCCGACCCCGCGCGTACCGTCTACCCCCAAACGAAAGATTTATCCCGACTGCCACAGCCTCTCGTCTCCTTTCTCTTTCATTTTTTCTTCGTTTCTCTCTCACTCTTATTTTCTTGCTCCTTTTATTCGCATCCCTACGATCCGCGCTCACAGTGCTTCTTTTTTTATACTTTTAGCGTATAAACTTGAATCGGACAACTTGGGATTTTCGTAGTTTCCAACAGAAAAACCATCGCGCGTACAAGAGTTTTCCATTTTCCTCAATTTTTTCATTCGGCGATGCACTCACGGGAATTTTTGGATTTCATGCATTTCGTTTATTATCGGAGAGAAATCATGCCGCAAATAAAATCGTTTTTATTGCTTGCGGACTGATTTTTCTACAGCAGGAAGAAAATAGAATTTCTGCTTTACTTGCAAGAAGTTCGAAAAATCGTTCGTATAATGAACTAATTGTCAAAACACGATTTACTCGAAATAATGATTCACAAAGGCGACGGGTTCACAATATTTATTATCAACTCTGTCAATATTGTTATCACATGAAGAGGGTGTAGAAGAACTTAAATAGACTATTAACGGCCGCGTTTATAAATAAAGCACGACGCCGCCATCGATCGTCTTGCAGCCTGTGGCAACGGGGTTGAACGGCTAGTCACATGACCCATGAATCCACCCGGCTTTTATCTTCGAAGTACTTACGATGTAAATGACGCAAAAATAAATTCATCCCTGCATGGGAAACAATGGAACAGACAAATCAATCTGAACAGATAACCAAACTGTAACTTCTCGATTATATAATTTACCATCGAGACCAGACAAAGATGAGCCCAGAATCCCATTACATCCAAACTTATCAGGTGGTCCTGATCGGAATCGATGTGTTTTCCTTGAACATATTTCATCTGGTCTGTTCAGACTGTTGAGACATCGTGTGGTGTTATTTAGTTGCCTCGACAGGCACGCGAGAATACAATTCCAGATTTTTATGGAGCGCTCCGATGGCTGTATCGTCGCCATACGTTGCAACACTTCTGCCTCCATCGGGAGGTAAATCAGCTGCGTACACCATACAGAGTGTACGAGACAGGTCCGAGGACACTTCCCTGTGATAAAAACCGAATGCAATTTAGAGAATATAGAAAGTTATGTGTTGCCGAGCGCTACGATCTTCGTACTAGTAGAAAAATGTCGAGTCGAGTCAGTTTCACGTTGGAATAGTCCGAGTTTTTCGAATCAGCAGTTGTTGATAAATAGTTTATAGATCGGTATCCGAATGATCACACGGTATGAAATGTTAACGAGCAATTCAACAAGAAAAATCTAATTTTTCCAACTCGTAACTCTTCGTGGGATCGATGAAATCAGCGGTTAATATTGAAGAAAGGAAATGATGCACATGGATCGATTCTGGAATTGGTTAAACCCCATTGAACCAAAATTGATCGTTTTTCTGATAAGGAGCTGGAAGAATCTCGTTATTATTAAAAATGTGGCTTGTACCAGGGAATTACAAACGATTGAAGCTTAAATAAAACGCGAAGCCACAAAACGCAAAGGCTTCGTGGAAGCAGGTTTTGAAATATTCAGGACAATACTACGGTTTGCTCGTGACTATCCTATCAGCGTTCTGCCGATCAATAGCAATGGAATGCGGTTGTCTGTTGAGTCAAGAAAATAAAGAAAACGCTCGGTAGGTTTCCGCGGTAACTTCGTCATGTTTTGAACTCACTGCTGCGATTCTTATAATAAGATCGAGTGACAGAAATAATTGATAACGGCGATTGAGAAAATTTAGAATTGAAATACTCCAAATGTAGCTCTCAACAGCTTGGAAATCGCGAGGAGTACGTTAGAAAGAACTCTGGTTCCCCATACACAAGAACATAACTCCTTCTCTCCTGTGGGGAAGTAAAAATTATCTCATTTTTGTTGCATGACGAAATATATCGAGCACATTCATCACGGAGCAAGTACATCGTTGCTAGCTCATATCGGCGGTATATTACTTGCTCGAGGATGCACATAACGTTGAGTACAATAAATTTGCAGTGCGAGCTCACTCAAACTGTCCTGCTAGCTTATGCTCAAGTATATATATACATAAACACCAAACAGTGTACCGGAGAGCAAACAGGGTGTGCCAGAAATCATGGCCATGTGTCGCCAAGTGATTAGGTATGGTGAAAATATGGAAAAGAAACAATTGATCGATTTGGACTTGAGTTTCCACTTCGTGATCTTGACTAACTTAGGGGAGATAAATTTAGGCAAATTCCCTTAACACGGCAGAGCCGATATGATGTGAAATGAAAAATGGCACCAACAACCGATGGATTCGAAAGACAAACGCCTGATAAGTCTTCATTCAAGAAAATCACGATGTAACTTCCTCGCAAATCGTGACCATGACCTTAAGGACACTCTATGTGTTTTATACATATATTTGCTATGTTTGTTGTGTGTGTACTGTTGCACGGATCCTCGGGATTGTTTCTCTGTGTAATGTCGCCCAAGGTTACTAGATGTCTCGTTCTTTCTGGCGGTTATGAGGGTAAAACGACGATGGTAAGGGAAACGATATTTCCGTATAATAGTGCTGGTTTTCCTCGAGCACGAACAAGACAACAGATTGCTACAGCGAAAAAGAAGCTCGGGAAAGATACGCGAGTCGCTTGTTTCTTCCCTCCGGCACGGACGCGACTACCTCAACCCATCTAACAACTTCGTCTCCCTTTCTTGACCTCTTGTAACCTCGTGCGGCATAAGCAAGAAGCACAAGATACCATTTCCATTTGTCTATATCGAGAAAATATTTATAAATGGGTATTTTGCGCCGTGCGTTCCTAATTGTTCAAACAGAGTCTGCCATTTATTGACAGAAAGATCACGATTGATCATAGTTACCGAAAGTATAACCTTGACGTGTGGAACTAGGCAGAAGCTAGGGGCACAATCGCTATCAACCGTGCATGATAATTAGTCCTGACTATCGTCATTCGTTGTGTTACTATTTTTCATTCCACTCCTATGTGACTGAAATAAATCCATAAATAAAAGTAGCTGTTCTACGAAGTTTATGTCTCTCATCCAATTATCATCTAAACAAGAAACTGAGAAATTTTTTTTTTTACGCTTTTTCAGCGCTTTTTCTTTGTGCCTATTACTCTCTAGGCCAAAATATCCCAAAAGTAACCCCAAAAAAAATAACCAAAAGAATAATGTCCCCACATAGAATATGAAATGTTGTTGATACTTTCTGATAGTAACGAAAAAGTTTTCTCTGCACCAAGAAATTTTGCTGGAAGTTTGGGGAAAATCAGATTTTCGTAATTTCGATTCATCATCCATTTTTTTTTATATGGAATTTCATTCACATTGAAATGAATTCTTGTCGGAAAGCCCAAAATACTTTTACAATATTTGGTCGCTGTCCAGCCATCGTTCCGAATGACCGAATAAGCCAATCAGGACTGTTAATTGATCAACTAGTCAATTACAAGACCAGGAGGATGGTGTGCAATTTTTTTTTTTTTTTATTGACGAGATGATCATTAAATACAGCTTGATTGGCTGCTGCAGCCATACGAAACAATAACTATGGGTTTGAAAGGATCACCGGAGACAAGGGAACTTCGATATACGATCTCTCTCAGCCCTAATGATGCAAACGGTAACGATTACAATATTTCAACAATGCGTCGAAACTCGATATGCCATCCGCCGATGAAGCTTTTGGAAGCCTCACAAGTATAGGAATATAGTGGAATATTGTACGAATCGTTGTTTATATGGAAAATGATATTATGAAGAGAATCTCATGATGTCGTCAAATCTAATTTAGTGAGTACTTTATTTATCGACTGCCAAGACGAAAAAAACGGTTTCCTAGTGAAGAACACATCGATCGTCGAAACTATAAGGGAATATGTTTCCTCTATCGTTTTTAAAGTAAATTTTGATAATGTTAATAAATATCACAATCAGAAAAGTTGACTAAACACTGGTGGCTAGATTTTTCTTGGGAATAGTTCAGAAGGAAAGTTTCATGCGAACGAAAAAGGGAATAACGACGAGCATAGGTTGGTAGAAACTGCTTAGCCCACGACTATCTCATTCGTGCGAGCAAGTCCTATCGTGGTGAACCTTCAATTACCCTTAGAACGGGGGCTCCAGCGAATTCGGGGTGGGGGTTATAAAGTTCTGTGAGTTCGACGAAAAGTTAGTCAAAGTTTTACGAGCTTCGCAAGACTACTCGTCTAGGCCTCGTTTTTCATAAGGTCTCTGTGTGAACAAGCATTTTGGCGTATCGCTAAATAGACGTTTTATAGAAAAAAATGTCACTTGATCATCGTGCAGACTAAGCCGTCTCACGAATGAACGAATAACGGAACAGTATGCAGAATTCGAATCGACAGTTGACTAAAAAAAAATCATCACAAAACTCTTTGCAATTGTTCATGTTCAAAATTGAAAGGAAAAGTTGGTTGCTATGATTTTCAATGTAATAACTAATGACTTAACTAATGAATAACTAATGACATACTGTGGAAACATTTCATTGAAAAATATTCCTCAGTTTTTCGAAATTGATAAACGTCAAATTAACAGAGTTGGATCTTTCGAACTGGGCTAATTGAAAATAAAAATGAGGAATGTGTTCGAATGGAGCGTAAAAATTCGGAGCAACCGAAGAATTAATAATTTCGCTCTTGAAATATTCTAGATAGAGATTTGTACCGATATAAAATAGCAACTAATCAAAAAAAAAAAAAGAAAAAAATGATTTAAAACTGTAGAAGAATCTCGTCAATTTTGAATCACGATAAAATCTGCATTTATACGTTCGTGAATATTCATTCGAATGCCCTAACACGTTTTCCCCTCAATATTGAATCTCCATTTTGTCAATACACATAGATCCACACACACACACAGTGCAAATATGCCTATACTCTGTGTATATCCATACCACATCTACGTTTAAATTTGGTGGCTGGTAGTTGAGAGCGGAGTGAAAGAAGAAAAATACAAGAAGTCGCGATAAAATAATTTGAACGTTTCGTCACGTTCCGGAGCAAACGTCATTACCTCCTGCCATCTCGCAACCTTATTTTCAATTTCCGCATCAAACGACTAGGAAGAAAATAGTCGGGATGCAAAAAAAAAAAACAAAAAATTGAAGCAGATCATAAAAATGCATGAACGGACTGCTCCGTGAAAAAAAAAATGAAGAAATTATTGATGACGTGTTCCGCAGAGCATCGCTTTTACTGACACAAAATATACGAAGCTATACAGAAAAACCTTTTTTTCTACTGTATTACATTTATCCCTAGCATCGCGTGTACCGATACTCACGGACTCACACACACATGCATCAAATATGTAGAGGATCTTGCATCAAGAGAAGTTGTGCAGCAGCTATTTCTATTTACCGTACAACCGGGATACTCGATTTATTACGGTCTATCCTCCGACCTGAAGAGGTGGAGTGGATACACAACATACCGGTGGGATGTTTTTCGTGATAAATCGTATATTTTTCCGCGTGGAAGAGAGACGGAGAGAGAGGGTTGTTCGGCATGGCGGAGAGAGAGAGAGAAAGAATCGGTAGAGGTGAAGCACGTACGAGGGTAGCAAAAGCTACTAGGTTATATCCGCAATATTGCTACTCCATACCATCGACAAGATGATGCCCGTTCTTGGAAGGCGAAACGAAAAAAACCACCTCTTTGCGGACAAGACCACAAATTCTCCCGATTTTTTGAATATTGTGTCGATAATAAAAATAACAAGCTCTCTCGGTTATTATTCGAAATAAAATCCAGCGCGACTATAGCGATTGAAAATATCGAAGATTAAAAATCAAAGAAACGACTCGAGTATATTTTTATTATTATTATTTTTATTTTTCAATGACAAGACAGACTCTGTTCCATTTTAAAACAAAAATTAGCTGTGGTCTGTCAAAGGAATCTAGAAATATATCAAAACAATTTTAAAAATTCACAAGCTTGTAATTTTTCATCTATTTATTTGAGAAAAATGAACGACACGAGGAAAAATTTCAACGCGCAGTCACATGGCATGGTAAAGAAAAATGACTCTCGTGGCAAATTATATAGCTCGTCGGAGCTCTGTTTCCTGCCATATATTTGCACCAAGAGAGATGCGGAGCGAATGCGGTGTGACTCGTTACCGTAGAAAGTGGAAATCCCTTTAAAGTATCAACATACATTTATTTTAAAGGGCATCAGACATAAAGGACCATTTGCATTATTTTTGTGAAATAAAACGATGCGCGCGATGCATCCTTTTGCCAGTCTATTTATGTGCATACATTGCAGTTGCAGCGTTACGAGGAGAAGCTTTAGAGATGACCCCGTTAATTTGATTCGGGCTGTGAGAGCGCAGAGCAAGTAGAAGCGGCTCTATTTCAGAGTCCTTTCTCAGGGCTGAGCTCTACTGCGAGAAAAGCGAACCAGAATATAAAGAAATAAAGAAACCTTTTCTGTATATATACGCAACCAAGCTTTATCGTTGGAAGCTGTGGACCACGAATGAAAATGACCTATTATCCGTATGTACAGGATATAAGTCAGGAAGAATAGAAAAGGAAGGCAAAAAAATGAAAGAGAGAGAGAGAGAGAGAGCGAAGAGGGTGCGAAAGAGGAAAAAGAGAGATTGCCGGAGGAAACAGCGAGAGCTCGATAAGACAATGTGAATAAATTCTTTTTATAATGCTATACAGTTGAAATGAAATGTAAAAAAAAAAGCTGAATAAAGTATCCCAGCAGTTTGAATACTTTTTCATTATTCTGCATAGCCATAAGGAGTAATATAAAAATACTGCATACAAAATCAAGAATACAGGAATGATGAGAGGGATTCGCTGGCTTTATCGATCCGGCAGAGTCTCTCACACGAGTGGAATCTCAAAATGAATTAAATTTACTCCCATAACCTCCTACCTGCTCACCCTCTCCACACATTAAGAGCGTACATAATACAAGCGATATTTACTCCGGATGAACATGAATATAGAGAATATAAATAACCAAGCTCTCTTGCCTCTTTCATGTAAATTCCAGATCAGTGTTTTGTTAAATTTTGCCGAGATGCAATTCATCAACCGATAAATACGTAACCTGGCACAGATGGAGGGGCGTGCAAAGCCGAGGCTTTAGGATAAAAACACACATGGGAAAGAACGCGAATGAAGGATAGAAAAAGGAAGAGATATTTTAATGTCGAAAATTATAATCTCCCGATAATTATTCACCACGCACACATAATGAACATAAACAAAAAAGTATTCAACAGAGTTTCTGCCTCATCTATATGATTACGCCCGCCAAAGTGGAAAAATTATATAGAGATTCTATAGAATTGTTCTATAGAATCTCTATAGAATTGTTCTATAGAGATTCTATAGAATTGTTCTATAGAATCTCTATAGAATTTCTATAGAATTTCTATAGAGCAGATATTCTAAAATCCGATACCTTGCGTGATGAACGCTCATTTCACGACAGCCGTCATATTTCGTATCTATAAAACATATAGAATTCTATATGCCCAAATTCCTCTAAAGTCTCTATAGGGATTCTATAGGGTCTCTATATTTCTATAGGGATTCTATAGATTATATATAGAGATTCTATAGAGATTCTATAGAATCTCTATATAATTTTTTCACTTGGGCGGTAACGTTAACGGAACCGTTATTTAACATCGCGTGAGTTTGATCGATTAATATTTTGGGATGTTTGTCATTTTTGTGTCTACTCGAAAGTTATCAATGCTGGAAACTTTGTTGAATAATTGAATGAAGAGTTTGACAGTCAATGTTGCACTCATAGAATGTAAAATGTTTTACAACCAAGCGATAATGGTGGTCGCGCGAGAGGCGTATACATTTGCAAGCATTCAAAAAATGAGGAAGGTACAGAGAGCAAAATACGCAAAGCCTGTGTTACCACATGAAAGCCAAGTTGCCAAAGAGAATGTATACATGTGTAGTTTTGTATGAAAGAGAGTGTAATACCGACGAAAATAAATCACAGCGAAAAACGTCGTCGTCCACGTCCGAGTATTCGTCGTCAACGCGAGCGTTCGTGCCGACGGCCGGGCACCGGCACATCCGCGCATTTGCCCTCCCTGCTATGCCTGACCCACATTTTCGTTTTAAATAACACGTACGTGCATACGATGTTATGAGTGTACATACTACTGAACTATGTAGAGTACATAAGCGAGAGAATACTGAGAGATGAGGATGAGGGATGCGACGACATTGCACTTTCGCATATGTCCTCGTAGGGCTCTCATCAACGAGTGGCTATGTGGTTTTTTTTCTTATTTTTTCAATTTTCACATTTCGTGCTCTTTTATTCTTTTCTTTTCCCCTTTACCTTTGCAGCTTTCGTCCGAAAAAGTACGCACCATAAATGAAAAGATCGAGACCGCAGACATGAACGAAATATAGAACTGCATGGGGATGAAAATTACCACAGCGGGCGATTTATTTTTTTAACATTCGCTACCCAATTGTTACGTGGAGCCTATTTTGTTCTGTTCATTTTATTCTTCTCATTCTCCCCTGCGAGCTGTGTCCATCACGAGATCGTCCAGGGTGAATAGCTGATTCCCCGAAGTGTCAAATCCTGAATAGTAATCAGTCCCTTATGCACGTGTGTGTGCGTCGGATTTGTTGATACTGTTGATGGTCGTTGATTACTAAGAATAAAATGCGGATAACTTTCTTCATGCGACGATAAATAATTGATGGATTAACGGACAGTGTGATACGATGGCACATGGATCGCTGCAATAGGCTACGGTGTGTCATGGGATAGTGTGCAGTACGATTTGATGCCCCATGACGTCATGGGATCATTCATAACGTAATACGATGATGTATGGTGCGATACCATAGTATATGGACTGGGTTGACGACGTATCGTGCTACGAAATGGTTTACAGTGTGATTTCATGCTATATTCGGTGTGATATGATGGCATACGGAGTGATAAGATAATGCACAGTGTGCGATATGGTGGTTGTTCTTGGAATATCGTATTGGTACGTTTTTCTGTCGAATTGTGTGTTACGTATTTGTTAAAAATACAAATCTAGGTACTCGTGTATGTGTCATAATATGCAGGAAACAAAATCGTCCTTGATACCTCTGTTATCGTAACAACAGTTATTTACTTTATGGTATATCGCACTCATTAACTCTCGGCGAATGTTTACACTTAATTGTAGTAATTTTTTTTCGAACCCTTTTCAAGGAACTAAAAAATAATTTGGCATCTTCAACTTGTGGATTGCCACAAGTTAAAATACACAGCCATTACAATATTCACCCCTTGTTCATTAGGGTCCTTCATGTACCGGAACATAACACGTGCCAGTCTCTGCTTCGCCTTTTTCCTACTCTTTTCCATCGTCGAAACCTTTTTATACGAAAGGGTAGATATTTTACGGCACTAACGAACCGAGGAACAGTTCTTTACCACCCTCTAGCGTCCTACGAATGTGAGGGTTGTATGGTGTAGGGTTGAGTCACCAAGTGCCTATTCGATAGATGAGGGGTGGCATACTGACTTCTGTACGCGTATTAGAATATACTGTCATGCTCGCTTTGAATGCAACGTTTCATTATATCTTTTCATCTCGAACTAAAGCGGAGCAATTCCGAAACAACAAAATTACCATTTATGCCAAATTTCATCACCTTTTTCATGAGCCTTGTTATGAAGTTTCATAAAAGTGACAGAACCTGTTCCACAGGAGACTCGTAGATACGAAGATTTACTCGAGTCAGTGCAGGCCCATCGATATTACGTTAACAGAGGTTACAGAAAGGAATTGCCATTTTTTAAAATCAAATCCAACACACAGCCATGAGGTAGCTTCATGAAATGTCATCGTTTGGCATAGAATGCCCCATATAGATATATACGTGAGAGAAAGCTTCGTTTAAGGATAGTGGTGCTCTTCCCCGAAGAGGGTTACAAAAAATAAAGACGTCATTATGGAGCGGACACATAACAGGCGAAGGGGTGAAACGGTTTCCGCTTTCGCCATCTATTCTTCCTCGGACCGTTAGTATAGTGGCATTCAAGAAGAGAAGAGCACTGAAGATCTGTATTTCCAATATCCATATTAATGCCGTTTCTTCCCCGTATGTTTTTCCTCTCATCAGGTATTCGTCTCATTCCTCCATATCACATTTTCTCACAGAAATAAAAAACTGCGGTCCATACGAAACGACATATGCTTAGTTTCACTGAAGAGCTTTCATGGCAGTCGATTTTTCATGGGGAAAATACTAATTAGCATTAAAAAGAAACACTGGTCGTTATCGATCACAGCTCGTCAGGTATTCATGGATCACAAAAGTATTTTCATCACTGATAATTAATAATAAACCAAAGTATTTATAACGACTGATGGAATTTAATAAAAAGGGACCAGAGGCCATCAATATTTTTGCTTTTTGTATTTACTAGCATCTAATCCTCCTAACATTATTTACGATTATATAAAATTAAACAATTCCTCGTCCACGTCCAAGTCCAAGATTTCAAACATTAACCAGGGCGAGCTGAGTTTTCATCCTGACTGTGCTAGCGAGACTACTACCTTGAATAATGTATTTTTGGAGATTCTTCTGTAGGGCTGAGGATGAAATCCGACGGATGAATTCAATTTGCTCGGGGCAGCAGTTCATTATCGCGAAAACATATGTTTCGTTCTTCGAACCAGTAATCGGACGGTTAGTCGAGCTGCTTTTTAATGTTTTACGAAGGTATATCTATATGGACATGTCTAGTACAAATTAATATATATAACGATGTAGCTATATGTATTCGAAGAGGGTAGTAGAGTGACTGTAACAGTGAATGTAGTGTGGCTTCAGGTCCTCGGCGGGTTGAGCGAGTAGTCAGTCCGCTGCTGGTACGGTAAATTGCGTCCCATTTCTCACTAACTTTTTCAATTTATCGCGACTTGCGCGCCCTGGGCTAATTACGACGAAATGACTTTTACCGTGCTTGCTTCCCCGCTCTTGAAGGCCGCAACGCGTCACTCAGTGTTCTCTCCTCTTCTTCTACCATTTCGTGGTCTCGAAGCTCTCAGAAAAAGCCTTACTCTCACCCATGCACATACACATATCATCGATCTGTGAATTCGTACTATAGCGGAAAA
The DNA here is from genome assembly GCA_963921915.1 of Hyposoter dolosus. Taxonomy (NCBI): domain Eukaryota; kingdom Metazoa; phylum Arthropoda; class Insecta; order Hymenoptera; family Ichneumonidae; genus Hyposoter; species Hyposoter dolosus. The sequence continues at coordinate 11,204,064 of OY998136.1, read as the reverse complement.
GGGATACTCTATAGAGGAGAAAGAACCGAAAGGTAGTGCTTTTGAGGCTCGCAGAGGAGTCGCTACTAACCCTGGAGAATTCAACGTCGAGACCAGAGAGTCAGAGTTGGGAATTGGACTGTAAGGGACTTTTGGTTCTGGTCCTTCGTCTTGCTGGTTGCTGGGTTCCGATCGGAATGGGGATCGCTATGTCAGACGGGACACCCGGTATGTAGACGAAATAGGATCGTTTGCCGCATATATATGACGCACAAGTCTTTACGACCGCCAGTGCCAATTTTTCGGAGTGTTTTTTCCAGCTTCTGGAAATGACACCTGCACATTTTTTTTTCTGTTAGGGAACCATTCAACACGTAATACTTGGAGACTCAGTGACAATAGCGTATCCGTGCGATGTGTACTTTGAACCCTTCCTGAAGCAACGGTTCTGAAAGGATATTCCGTGACTTTTTTTCGATTGAACGACAGGTCCGCAGCCCTCGATTGTTGGCTCTGGTGGCGGTGGCGGCGCGACCATTTTTTTAGACGGGAAAAGGCAACGCATTTTTATTGGGAATTTCACCGATGCGCGTGGGTGCTGCGTGTGTCAATAATGTTCGTGTGAGCCCGCGTGGGTAGCACACGTGTCGGTGTGTGCTCGCGTGCTTGTCCATGATGCGAGAGTGCGTCAAGCATAGTTGAGAAATTTTAAAACTCTGACAATTGGATTAAGCGCAAAAAATTGGACAAAGTGAAAACAAAAAAAAAAGTGTAAATTTACGTCAACTACACGCGAGAGGGTTGAACAGCGAAAGCGAGGTTGTGGCCTTCGGTTTGATACTTTTGAAGCCATTGTCCGTCTCCGTTCCAGCTGCCACGCTATATTTTCACTCTGGACTTTTGACGGAAAATATTTCCTCTCGCTTCGGTATCAGTTTTAAAAAAACGATGGAAAAAATGTCACGTCCAACCCTCTCTCAAAGTTGTGATCTATCTCCTACATGTATATCGTTTTTATTCTCTTTTCCGAAAACTCGATAAAAATTGTCGAGTAATGGAGATAGGAGCTGCCTGAATGTGAAACCGAGAGGATACTCACGTCAGTTTTGTTTTTTCTCCTCATTCTTGATCCTCAACTGTCCAGTACCAATTCAATTACTGTTTTATTAATATCTCTAATGGCAGAGCCTGTCGTTATCGCAGAGAGCGTGAGGAACGCTCCGGTAACGATACGAGAAAAAGGTCAGCCAAGGACTCGGTAGCAGGACTCGTACTCGGCATTATGTCTATTTGCGGATCGTCAATTTATACGGAACACTGGACCGTCACATATTCGACTCACGGTGCTCAGTCACGAAAATAAACAATCCACTTGTCGGGACTCGCTATACGGGGCTCTCAAATGTTACAATTATACAGCATTGAATTTCAATAAAATTAAAACCTCTCCGTACACTGTGAGAAATTTGAATTTCGTCAAGACGAATAGTGACTAAAAAGAAAATGAAATTAACGGATCATTCCCATTATTTGAACAATGAAAACGTATAAAATTCATGATGAGGAAAACGTTGTTGACGATCACGCCGATAATGATTATAATTCTTAAGGCAGTAATCTCGCCAGAGCGCTATAGCGAAAAACGCGTTTCAAGTTTGGTAAACCGCCAACTTCTCAACGTCTCACTTCGGTGAAACTTCCGTAATCTCTAGAGCATCAACTCTCTCCAGTATTTCCGGAGTTACGAACAAGAAAAAGCGATTTTTACAAATTTGAGCTCGGATGTGAGTCCGTAATTGGATCCAATCACTGATTTTTTTTTTTTTTATTATTGTCTCATCACCAATGCACTCGAAACAAATTATTTTTTCTTTATATAAAAAAAAACCCACCCAAGTCTCCACCACAGACTTGACTCTCGAAAAAATAGTCGTAGAGCGAAAAGTCTAATGTACGTTTTCAACCGCAGCGCGCGTCTGTTCTGTGGCTCAAAAGAATTGTGTAGAAAATTGTGACGGCGGGAGGCAAATCCTCGTGTCACATTAGTTGCCACAAATACAAATGTTTATACACAACGAGTTATTCGGCTTACGTATTATAAAGTAGGAGACAGCGGGAAAGTGAAAGCTCAAAAATATGAAAAGAATAAAAAGAGAAAAAAGCCAGGGTATTGTCATCTTTGACGATGTTGAGAATTTTCGCAAGAAAATAATGGCTCACGCCCACCTGCACCTGCTGTATGCGATCTCACCATAAAGGTCCTCGTAGTGTTGACACGGTCTACGTTTCGCTCCGGCCGCCGTTGTATCCGACGACAAAGTGGGAACATCGTAAATTTTCTCGTGTACCAGCAGCCGCAGTGAAAAAAAGACGTAATTCTTAGTGTGCGTGTTATTTCGACATATACACGGGAACATTGTGTATACGGAGTGTGGAAAAATTCTCAAATGATACTGAAATACCTTTCTGACTTCTTTATGAGTAATAAATTAAATTATTGTTTTATTACGATCATTCGAGTCCGCTAACAAGATGTAAAAATTGATCAAGTTCTAAAAAAATGAAACAGTGTGCTGCACCTTTTACACAAAAAGCTTTTATACTTCCTGTATGAAAATTTCACGCAGCTGTATGTGCCTCGGAATTTCGTAACGCACTATCGATTAATCAGTATTTTCAACAAAATGCTTATAAGGGTTGGTTTTGGAGATCCAGTCTACAGTGGTCAGCGAGAAGAGGATGAAATTTCGCTGAGTCTGCATATTGAGTGGAAAAAGGGTATGCCTCTTGTCGAGCAGATAAACGCCGAGGGTGAATGTTCTCTTCCCTCGAATCTGAAAATGTATAAAATTTTACGTCTTCGCCTATATCGTGCGATAACATTTTGGTGAATCGATAATTTTTCATTTGGCAACTTGCCAAAAGAGTTTAGGCAGGCTATTTCGACATCAAAATAAATTCAAGTGTTTTTTCCTGAAGTTTTGAAAATTAATCGCCAGCTTGTGCATCGCAAAATAAACAAAAGGCTCTGCTTTTACTTTTTGTCTGTTTATTTTATTGTTTTTAAATTTTCTCCGATCTTTTTCCAAAACTATTGAATGTCCTTCCAGTGTGGAATGGAGAAATGTTTTTCGCATCATCGATGAATCATTCCAAATGACGATTGAATCGGCCTCCGAAGAATATGGCCTCACTGAAAATCCATCAATGTTGCTACCTCAATTATTAAAGTAGCCATTAAAATGTACTCGATGGATGAACCCCTGCAATGAATTGGTCGCAAAACGCGATGCGAACGTGCGTGAAAACGTTGGACGCAACTCTGGAAAATACACATAAACCACGTGAATTCTCTACAGAGTTGACGTACGTGTATTCACGTAGATGTATTCACGTACAATAAAAAAATTTACATCGAAACTACCCTCTCGTTGTTTCGAGCCCAAAATGAAAGCTCGCTCCCTCGACCAATTTTCCTCCGCAACCCTCCGTAAACGCTGGATCGCAGGAAAATGATGTTTTTTGGACATTGCGTTCACCCCTCGTAGACGACGAGATGAATCAGATATATTCATTTTATAACTTTCACCAACATCGTAGTAAACAAAATTAAAAAACATTTTTCTCAATCAACATATTCTTTGAAAATAGAAAATTAACTCTGCGTAGCACAACAAATTTTATTTCCCAAGAGAGAGCACAATTCTTAAATGTTGAATGTCAGAATCTCTTCGCATGGTCTTCGTCGACAAAGTCACAAGTACACTTTTCGATGTTTCTGAATCCAGGCTGTCCGTTTGTTCAGACACTCCGAAAGAATCTTCCAAGGCTAGACCGTGCAAAGTGCGAGACTTTCCACGAGAACCGTTCGCGACTTGCAAAATTCTCGAAAGAGAGTTATCATTTAAATTTTTTGAAATTTTTCTCCACTTTGGAAACTTTTTATGCCATTCATACTTCTACCGTTGACTAGTCGGACACTTTCTGCACTTTGGGTGAATAATGTCACTGGGCTTTTCTTTCGTTTCCTTGGTTGGTTTGCTCGCTCCCAATGGAAACTTTATCCAGAGCAGACAAGTGCCGAGGACTCGATCTTTTGTATCTCCTTGCACAAACTTAAACATTTGACGGAGATTCTTCGAGAGTCGTCGACGTGAAAACGTTTCGAGATTTATTTCAAACGGTGATTACATGCTCGTGGAATCGTAGCCTCCGGTTAGCAGACTCTTGAACGAACACCAGGTCCTGGATAAAAATTTAGTGCACGTCTCTCATGTGCATTTGTTATTATGACATTCTGTTTGGGAAATTATTGTTCAGGAGTGCTGGGATACATCGATGTCTCGTGCCGCAACACTGAAAATGAAATTTTGTTAAAAATCGTCGATATTTTGTTGACCACGTTAAACTAAATATTTTTGGATAATTTCAAAACTTTCATTATTTTGGCAGTATATTTGGTTTCTAACGGAATCGTCAGGAAAATTTACAATTGGAAGGACAAAAATTAGCTTCCGAGGAGACTTTCTAGAATATTTCTTGCTGCCATGACACAATTTTTGGGATTGTTCAAAAAAACCTTTAGTCGAACGTATCGAACAAAATATCGATCTTTTCCAACAAAATTTTGTTTTCAGTGAAGCTGCTGCATTCTTATTGCTAGCCTCTGGGTATCTTCTTCGATCATTCGCCCCGCCGAAACGATTCTCGCGGTCCATCCGCACTGTAGTCTGTTCACTTTCCTCAGCCTGTTTTTCTTGCTTCTATTTTGTAGTTCCGTGTTCAACTCGCCGATGTTCTTTTTTTCAAGTTCGTTTACTATGTTCGTTGTGTTCGGATCTCTTGTTTATTTTCCTCAGCGGATCCAAGTGTAAAAAACAAGAAGAAGCTCACAAATGTGATACGACGAGTTTGAGTGGTTGGAATAACGATAAAAAGAGCGACCGGGGTAGCCAGCGGCGAGGAGTCAGGGTCATAGTTACGCGCTCGGGGAATATAGAGATTCAAAATTTCATATCTTTGCGGGCTACGAAAAATACTTCTAGGGAGAGAGTGGACCAGAGCACTCGAGATTCTTCGGTGGCTTTTCAGACTTCCAAGACTAGCGAAACGTATGTGGACGCTCGCACCCGTTCAGATGATTCACTGTGTAGTCTCTTCTCCTAATTAAACTTTGGCATGATTTCTCTCGGTGTGGAAAGCAAAATAAATGGACAAACATTAGCTGGTAACGATCAGAGTCCCTACAGTAGAAAAATGGCAATCGATTAATTTCTCCTTTTTGGTCCTTTCATTTATTTTCGTATTAGCTTCGCTATATACAAAAATTTGATCCCCTCAGCTTTACGTGACAAAAGCTGGCTAGGGAAGAGACAGGAACTTAGTACAAGGGGATCTTCTGCTGTACCCGACGAATTAGAATTGCTTTTTTCTTCTTCTAATTTCTGTTCTGTAGTGAAACTTCTGAGACATTTTGTTGTCTGCGAAAACTAGCAACACTCGCAGTAGAAAGTTCGTTCAAGCTTTTTGAATTAATATATTGTCGATGGTGCACATGAGAGTGCTTGCAAAGATGCAAGAGCGTGAACGAGTACTTCGTAAAGCATCAACGAGGATGAAAGACACAAAAGCCTCAACATATTTGGCAAAGAACGAGCCAGGAATTACAGCACGAAATCTTTAGCACTCGTCGTTCCAAGTTAACCTCGTTCTGCCTTTTTTCCTTCTTTTCCCATTTATCTTGGCAAGAATAATCGCAGCATTTTCAGCAAAGTATGAAATGCGTCAGCTCTTCCTTATCGGCCTTGCAACGCTCGAAAACAAATCGCGATATGCACTCAAAATGCCATTAAAAAAAACAAGCTGCAACTTCAACAACGCACGGACAATATAATTAGTGCGAGGAGAAGAACTTTTTTTCACATATGTTCCAAAGAACCTTGAATGAAAAAAAAAAGAGAGAGCTCGATCAGAATTTGTGATTTAATCGAATATGAATAACAATAAATCTGAGAATTCTCACTTTGACGTTTAAAAATTTCAATAAAACACATTTCTTTCTTATTCGGAGTAAGGAAATGGTAGAGATCGTTTGACAACGGAAAGATTGATGTCTGCAAACTCATGAGACTGACAAAGAGACACACGCACATGGAGACATATACACATAGGATATGCAGACGAGCGACATTGGCTCGATAGACTCGGAAATTGAGTTTTTCTCGTCGATTCGAAGCGATTTGTCACCGGATCTCTATTCCGATGTGTTCCAGGCTATGGTGGCACGGAGCGTCTAAACGTTTCGTGCTTCCTCTCGACTCTTTGTCGTCTTTTGTCTCTTCTCACTACAGATTTTTACGTTCTTTTCGACTCTCGTGTGTCGATGGGAGGAGTGAGAAAATCGCACAAGATATATTTCTTTATCAAGCTATACAGTGCACTATAAGATAGCCACATGTGTATACGTATAGTAAATCGTACATTTTCCCTTTATTCCTTCGATTTCGAGGCTTCAACAGTTTTTCTCTCTGCCTCTCGCGTCCCGAGTTCTCGTATCAATTTCTCTATTTTCGGCGGATATAAAAGCGACTCTCGGGGCTGTAAAATCTAAAGTTTATACATGTATATATATATATATATATACATTATGAAAAGAAGTGGAGCGGGGTGAGGAGGGGGGAAGGCACGTAGTACGTTAATGCCTTCGGGGAACCATTCTACCCTTTTGTGAAAAGCGATGAGACACTCCTAAAGCTTTGCTGGTTGTGGCCCTCGCACGAGACCGAGATCTATACACGTCGTGAGACTGAGAGTGGTAACTCGAACGAAGCACGTTTCTACAGTTCCCCGTTTTCTTTCTCTCTCGCTCTTCCTCCCTTTCGCTGTCTTACTCTCCTTCGAGCCCCGCGTCACCGTTCCATTCCCTGTCGAAATCAATTTCGTTCGGCACGTCGCGAATTTCCGTTCGCCGCGAGAAACTGCGCCAATCTTCCGCACACTTGTAGCACACACTCGGCTTACTCGAAGCACCATTTGTTTTACGGAATCTCCATTTTTTTCCTATCACGTTTTATACTGATATAAAAAATCATTCAAAATTCTTGACATTTCTTGATTAAGAAGCCTCTGTTCAGTTATACTCGGGTCTCTCAACGCAATAATAACGACTCTTTATTTTTGTCCATATATCGCTCCGATGTGCAAACATCCTTACTCGTGCAATTTGACCGTGATTTATCGAGATTGCGAACTGATTCCGCACTGTGGAGAAAAAAAATGATAAAACGTTTCGAAATGGGAATTGGACGTCGTCGCGAAAGAAAAGATTTGCTAAATTGCCTTGCAATACTCGCGGTGGCGAATAAGAGCGAAAGAGCGAATCCGGCACTGAAGCACTCTGCATATTGTGGCGGGGACCGTGGAATCGAGGGCGTATTGCCAAATGCAGTTTGGAGCACGATCTTTCCGAGTCGATTTTTCAAAAGCATTCACCTGCTGAAATTCCTCCAAAGTCAACGAAAAAAAATATGCCCTGAGGTTCCAAAATCTTGATGAAAGCTCGATGGTGCGATTTTCCGAAATAAATAACAATTTCCCACGATATTTTCCCGGGCGTTTCAATGCTGGTGATTAAAAAACAAATAATAAAATGATCGAATATCCAGTTTTGATCCCAGCCACATAGTACGGGGTCCAATGAACCGACGGCAGATTTTGTAGTTCCATACGCGTTACCCAACGATATGCATGCAAGGACCAAACAGTGTCGAAAAAACCCTTGAGAGGCGCCCACGTGCTCTCGTCCTTTCATTGGACCAACAGCTTCGTATTAATTGGTTATACATTTTCTTGCAAATTTCCGCTTATTTTTTTCGTCTATTAATCACCTGGTCGCGCCTTACGTCCTAAATAATAAACTATGGCACTAAATTCAAAAAATTCGAATCAAATGTTATTCGTAAAATATCGGAAAGGTTAAATTTTTCGAAATGTTCATTTCATGAGCTCTCGTCCGCTACTTTTATAGCTCAACTCAATGCAATACCAGAATGTAACGAAAGTGATTGCATGTGGCTGTTTAATAACAGCGGAAAAAGCTCTCGAAATTCCTTGGATTTATCCAAGGATTTCCATTAGCACGTGAAATTCGTTATGGCAAATGAATTTTGAGGGAAATGGGAAGTTTCCAATTAAAATGAAACCATACTACTCAGCCGGGCGTAAATATCAGACTCGTTGAACCATAATAACTCTTCGCATTCTCGTCCTTTGAACATTATACAAGAACCATGCGTATTTTTATGAGATATAATGAAGATTGAATTTGCTCGAGAAGCCAGACGTTTGCTCGGAACTTCTTGCTTGTGTGTATACACGCATCAAACACTAAATTCCCTAGTACCGTGAATTTCCTGTACAATGTAAACTGCCTTCGCAAACCCGAGCGTTGGCTTCATCAAATGAAATTACAATATGTTAAGACCAAATGAAACACTGGCTGAACCGCAATACATGCGACTGAGATCGCTGCTTCCGCATTTCCAAGTTTCTTCACAAACAACACACATCTTAGAGGAGAAAATAAAAACTATACCTCGAAGGCTGCTCTGCTTAAAAATGAGCCGAGTATTTCGCGTTATGCTCTCGAAATAAAATCGTGCAGAAGAGAATTCACGAATGCAAGGGTTATCAACGTTTTGCGAATCTACACGCGAAAGTGATTCCAGCGAATGAGAGAAAAATAACGTAATTAACTTTTTGAACGGAATTTTCTTTTTAATTGTAACGAAACTTCGCAAGGATAAACATTTTGGAAAACTCGAATAAATGTTATGTCTGGCCATCGTGAACTGGTCCTCATAAGGGTCCTTAATTAGACTTGAAAAGAACGGAGGAAAAAATGGCAGTTAAATAGGTTAAAAGAGAGTAAACGTCAATGAAAATTTATTTGTGATAATCGAAGTCGGTGAAAGATGAAAAAGAAAAACGGGAAAAGTTCGGCTCGATACTCTCGGATAACTCGGCGCGTTTTCTCTCGCCATTACCGTCAACATCCACGCGAGAGTACGTGACCGTCTCGAATTTTTTTTCAACCCTCGACGAATCCATGCAGATTTTTCACCCTGGAGTGAAAGAGCAAGATACAAAAAGAACGAACGAGAAAACGGGGGAGAGAGAGAGAGAGAGAGAGAGAGAGAGGGAGAGAAATAAAAGCCCGTACTCAACCCCCGGGCTGTTATTCTCACACTCTCGCCTTTTTCCCCGCACATTACCATCTCTCTTTCACTCTCTCTCCCTCTCTCGATTACCGACGTGTGCCTCGCTTTATTCATCCTTGCTTTCTCTCAGGGCATCTCTTACTTTTTGTCATTCTGTCGTCGCTGCTCGCGACATGACTGTACGTGAAACGAATTTGTAATGGGCGATACACCGTCGCGGCCATTGGTAGACACCAATATAGCACTTCCGTTGCTGTGACGCTGGGTTCCCGGTGAGCGCGACGTGCTCGGCCCTGACCCTTGATTTTCTAATTTTTTTTTTCGCTTCACTCAACCCTCCTATACATTTTTCCGCATCCCATGTATTCGTACGTGTCGCTCACTGGCAAATAGATTTCGGACTACCAGTAAAATTTTCACTGTTTTTCACAGACAAGTCATTTATTTACAAATTCTCTTTTATTTTTCTTGCTCCTCCACTGTCGCTCAATAGCCTTTCGACAAGTGATTCGATGAAAATCGATATTTTCCTTCTCACCACGCGCGCCATTATGTTTCGTATCATCACAACAAATTGACGCGTGGTATTTTCTTCAAGTTGCTTCGTGTATATAAAAAGCAACAAATCTGCCTGCGCGTTATGTGGTTACGGACCCACGATGAGAGCCACTAAAAGCTAAGACCGCGCGCAAGTGTCTCGCGCTTTGCATAGATATGAATTTCATGCGATCTCGGTCTCTCGCTAACGGCAACCTCCGGTATCACCTTCTCGTTCTCCATTCTTCTCATACACCCTCATTCCACCCGTTCATCCTCAAAACCTTCCCTGTCTCCGCCTCCTTTCAACATCCTTCGAAACATCGTACCGCGACAGAGCGCGCGAGGGTGAAGTTTTCAACCTACAAAAACGAATGCGCACTCGAGGCAAACTATCCCTTTTCAAATCCCACACATTTGCAAGCGTGCCAACACACATACTCGCGTGAAGAATGGTAGACGTCAACACGACCTTCTCTTCAACGCGCTGTTTCTACAGAATATCAAGAAATGCGGTAGCGCCTCGAAGCCAAGTATCAAAAAGGATCAAATAACAACTTGCAAAGAAAATTGGCGGAATTTGTCGAGCGCTGACGCACTCGTACACACGCAACTACCAAGCTTTTTCGATTATTCAACATATTTTTCAATGTCTCTCTGCGTAGCATCGAGAACATTAAATAAAAATAATGAAATCACGGTTTATCAAAATGAAGACTCAGCAAAGTTAACAGAACGTTGAAGCCTGATTGAAAAGCAAACATTGCTCGATATGTTAGAATTTTTTATTGAATATTTCATTAAATGTTTGATTGAAACAAAATGCAGCAAGTTCCGTCAGCTACCAGTTGAAATACCGAGGAATACACAGTATTTGGGAATGTTTTATTTATACCAGATGGTTGTGGTGGTTACAAGGTGACAACTTGGAAATTAATTTGTCTTCAAAGTTATCACCATTTGACCAGTCTTCGCAGAGACACAAATAGACAATACATCCGAAATATGTACATAGCATTGACTCATTGGAAGGTATAGCTATGAATATGTGAAAATGAGGAAGAGGGATCGCGGCCTTGCATGAATTCTCGAGCCACGCGCTCCGACCCTCTATTCTCATTTACCGTCTACCCATTTCCTTCAACCCCATTCTTCCATTCCTTCCCGAGAACAAACTACCGACTCGAGGAACAACGAGGTTGACGAACCATTTTCTCCGTGCATTCATAAGATAATTGCATTTTCCCTTTCACCATATAATACCCATAATACAGGGTGACCCCAACTTGAATTTCAAAACTCATGACAGTCGTAAGAGTTCTTCCAACAAGCTGGACACAAGCACGGGATAAAAAAATTTGGAATATTGATGGCTCGAATTTACTGCTTAATTCATTCGATTGCGCGCTTGCAGGATTAGCAAATATCGCGTAATCTTGCTCTTATGAACATTATTCCGATCCCATCAGGCTTTCATTCAAATGGATTGAAGCTCTTGTCGAAGCTGTATAGCACGAATCATGTAAATATCGGTTTCTAGGTATAATTGGTTAATTGTGGGGATTTACTGCTCCGGAGCTATTATATTCCTCTGCCTGTGAATCTATAACTTCCATATACATCCTGCCACAGGATAATTCACAAAAAAATGGTCAAAAATGTATATGATCGACAAACAGGAAAGATTATTTAGTTCATGCAGTCTCTGACCCTAGATTCCTAAACGGGGTCAAATTGACCCGCATCAAAATGAACTTGTAATGAATCCGTAATTGAGCAATTTTGATTTCACAAATGAGGGAAATTTCTTATCGCAGCCGTCAACTTTTGAAGCTTCCTCTAAACCCGTCAAATACATCTGTACCTGAGACGATTGCATGCATGACGCAAACAAGTGCTTAATGTTTTGTGTGTGCACTAGTCTGTACATTAAGCCAATGAACGTGGTGCTTCGGTATCTTCCGGACGGCGTGATGCTGCCAATCGCAGCAGGCAGGTGCCGCATAAAGTAATTAACGCCGAGTTTGGATTACTCTCGTAGCAGCAGGACAACGTCAAGTACCACACACGCGCATTTTCCACGAGATATATCATCTGCGACTAGTGATGTCGACGAGCGAGACGAGACGAGACGAGACGAGACGAGAATTTCGTATTTCTCGTCTCGAAATTCAAGAAATATTTCTCGTCTCGGAAAAATTTCAAGAAATATTTCTCATCTTGAATTTCAAGAAATATTTCTCGAAATTCGAGACGAGAGGTCCGAATTCTTTTTTTGCGCACTTGAACAGCTCTTGAATAGCTCTCAATTTTGGCGTACGAAAAATTATAATAGAGCAAGAAAATAGTGAGGCACCGTCAACTTCAAAAAAATTCGAGAGTGCTATGATTTCTACTAAAAAGGAGTGAAGCTCCGAATTCCAGAGTCCAGAGTCTCGATCGAGAATCTCGTCAGTCGAGAAAAATGTCTCGAGAAATGTCTCGTCTCGACGGCATCACTATTTGCGACACACTGTACACCCAAATGTTCGAACATCTGTTTTGCCTCGCGACTCTGTTCCGCTTCTCAGCGATTTCCTTTTCGCGATAAACTAAACCCATTAAGGGAAACCGAATGAGGCTGGAAAAGTATCGAAGGTACAGAGGCTGCACCTCAACGAAAATTCGCCGGTGTTTATTCTCAAAATCCAAAAATCAAAACCGAAGAGAATGGTCAGGATGATAATTGAACATTGTTGCTGTTTACTGTGTAAATGAAACTTTATACATCGTCACTGTATGCTCGGTAGAAATGCTGAAACGTGATGAGAAGGGAATAAAAACGTTTTCGCGCGTCTGACGTAAACACGAGCTCACTACTGCGCCACTCAACCCTTTCACTTTTCTCACGAATCCTCCGAGCGCATTGCACGAGCAATTTTAATAAAAACGATATTAATACCTGCTATCTTTATGGAGTGTAGGAATAAAAAAAAAAAATCATATATGCACGTCTGCTGACAGATTTGGTACGGCAGACGTGCCACTTGTCCAAACGCAGTTTACGGGCTTGTATGTGGGACGTTATCATGTGATCACAATCGAAACATTTGCCACATGTACTCAGCAAACATAAGCTACAAGCACCGCGAATTTGGAACGAGATACTGATTCACAAAATACTCATTCCTTTCAATGTACACGGAAAAAATTTGAAAATTGAGAACAATAAAAAACAGAGTCGAAAACTCTTCATCGGTCCGTTCCTCGTGCATTGCATTGCACGAACAAAATGAAATTCGTTATTTCGACGATTCTGTGGTGATCGAAATTCATTCTAATTAATAAACTAACCGACTCCAGGGGCGAACGAATCATCGTTGGAGTAAAAAATTCTGATCATTGTTCTAGTCGAGGAAAAAAAAACTTCTTTGTTCGATGTTACTTGGTTCGTCTAGCTTGCATAATAGATACTAGAATCAATCGTGGATCGATTGACCTCGAAATCCCACAGCGATAACTATGCATCAGAGCTCTCCTGCACGAATCTTACGACATAGCCAATAAATGTCGAACATGGTTTGTACGTGCATTTATATTTATATCCTAATGCTGTGTATAGAGAAGGATAAACGAGGACGAAACGCCGGCATTGTCGCTGAATTGTCCGCGTCATCAACGTATATAATTACATTTACCAGTTATTAACGTCACTCCTATATTTATACGCTCCGATTCTTCATGACTGTCTCGATCGTTCCGCTCAAAAGATTATGAAAATCGTTGAAAAATCATTGTACTCGATGCAATTCACTCGCATTTTTCGTCCGTTATAAACGCCGTTAACGCACTCATTCGGTGAATTTATGAAAAACGCTCCAAACGGAACATTCAAAAGTACTGTTTCGCCGGCTCCCGTGTGTGTGTGTGTGTGTTCAATTAATCAAGAACGAATATCGGACCAGATATCCTCTGAGGAGTTGGCACGAAATGACAATTCTCCAGGTCCAAAATTTGGAACGTGCTGTTCGAGCAGATCGCTTATCTCACATGGGAATTTAATATTCGACCGACAACGTACCAATCGAGTATAGTCTTATGCATATATTATTACTGGTTAAGACCGACAGCGATAGGGCTCTACGGGCATCAAAATTGCTGCTGGGAAGTCAACCATTTTTCTGACTTTTCGATGGTCCCGAAAAACTGAAATTCACATCACAATCATTATTGTCACAAAACCATTATTGCGAAACGAAGAAAAATCGAAAAATGGCCCTTACAGAGAAATATCGGATGATAACCTTGAATTTTCGGAACTTTTTATTGTGCCAAGTGTAAATTTTCATGAAAATGAAAGGATATTAATTGGTTATTATAGGAAAATTTGCTTTTTTATGGACATTTACATTTTGGCTAATGATATTCATTAAAATTCACAGTTACGCCGAGCTCGGCCGATATAAGAATTTTTTTTCGGATACAAAGAGTATACGAAGAGGTATAACACTGACAATCTGATTTTATTGATTGCAGATGCACCATCCAATACAGATGAAACCGGCCGATAGCGAGAACCGTAACGGTGAGTGAGCATTTCCGTTTTTTCATAATAAAAACTAAAATCCAATTGTGAACGATCAATATAAATCACACAATGACTTCTTCAGTAAAATAGTGGAACAATTATTCGAGCAAAACTCACTTGTTGATCCTGCATCACCCCGAGCAATATAATTTTATGGTTATATTTATCATCGCTCAGAAAAAAGTGGCGCGTCAATCAGATTTCATCAAATAATTAAAAATAAATAAAAAGTGATTGAAAACTCGTAACATTGAATTTACACTCGTCCGAAATATTTGACATAAAACGATCAAAAAATATGGAATTTTTAATTGTCAAGTAGAAAATTGTTCCATATGTCAGTGCACTAAACGTTTGCTTGAAATTTGAAAAACCCCTAAAGCAAAACGCCCCACAATTTTTATTTATTGCTCCATCGATGAATCTCGGCACAATTTTTTTTCAGAATTTCGTTCCCTAAATATAAAGAAAACTTTAAGTTACTACTGTCAAGAATTGGAAGGGAAAATTTCTAATGTCGAATTTGCAGGAACTATTGAAATAGTATAAATGGATATTCATTTTTGTACGGGTGCCTTATAATAATCTTTTTACGTATTGGTCCTCTCGTGCATACACACACATATATAGTGGTTTTGGACGAAGTACGTAGCTATAGTATATATCTACACGATATTTCGATATTCCTATTAATGCAGTTGGGGGCTAGCTTGCGTGGATATATGAAAGTTTATCAGCGATCTCTCGCCAAAGGCGAATCAAACTTTCCAACCTCACGTTCTGCTTCGCAAATGCAAACCGGTTTGAAGCATCTCTCGTAGTTTTACATCATCCCTTGGCCTCGAGCTGATATTCTCATTGCTACAGAGTTGATCAAGAATTTCGATCGTTATCAAGAGACATAACTGCATCGATATGTATATCTATGGATATGTGTATCGGTAAGATATATATATGTATGGATAAACATATAGAAAGTCCACTATGTGCACAAACAGGAAGGGTGAGGATCCTTTGACCGTGGTGACCAGGCGTGGCTAAGACGTATTTGACAAAATATTTCATGCTAAATCACAAACAACTCGATAGTTTATCGATTCGATCATTTTTTCCCTTTGGAAAACGCAAAAGCTCTCCACTAGTTGTTAGTGGAAGAGAAAACAGAAAAAAACGACAGAACGCGTCTGACGCTTCCATTGAAAGGGAAATCTGACTCTATCGATTGATTGGAATATGGTTTATACGAGAGCCAAGCAAAATAACCGAGACTGACTAGGATTTTCTAGATTGGACTGAGGTAAACTAGTTTGGCCGAAAATCGGGTTTGGCTGGTAAAGTATATGAGCAATAATACTATATACACCCTCGTAGCAGGCGCAACTTTGACGATGAAATCTCGCAAGCTTTGGCTCGGTTTCCCATTAATTAATTGGCTTAATCGACAGTGAGGAGTTTGTACAACTTCCGAACGCCGTGCCATGTACCCGGTCTTCCGTTTACCTTCTCGCGAAATCTCGCGATCACGCTGCAGATCATCTTAGCCAAGCTGTTTCTCTATTAAATCAAATCAATCTTAATCAGAAAAACATAATGGGAAGCCCTAGAAGTGTGACTCGATCAGTTATGTCTTTATTCGTTTCTAAACTTTTCTCAACATCGTGATCGAACAACTAAATTAACAAAACAATTTTTCAACCAATTTTCATAAAATGCGTCGATACGGATTTTTTTTTTACGAAACATTTGGAAACCCTAGCTAACATCCGCGTAACAAGCTTTTCCAACCCCATTTGGTATTTGAAGCTTATTACGAGCCACCGCCAAAGGCTGCATAAATAATGAATTCGAATTGAAGGATTTTCAATCCTGCGTTCAGATTAGTCCTGCAACCAAATATGGATGACCGTCCGATCGTGGCTTTCAGTGAGAGTTCTCGAATCACTAATGGACCGTCCAGAACTTGGCACTTTGCTTATTCATTATTCAGCGAGCCAAAGTGAATATATCGCGTGCAGATGACCCTAAGCAGTTGTCGCTATGCACCAGAATATGGAATGCCGTTAGAGAAACAGTTGTACGAACGATATTCGAAAATTGATAAATTTTTAAACGATCGATATTATCGTCAAATTGTTTTTCTTCTCTTTTGTTATCAATCGAGTTTAACGCGATCGAAAAAAGTTTGCGATTTCCGTGAACTTTCGTCTCGTGCTCGGAAGCATCGCTAATAAAACATGTCGGCGTCAGATATTCCAGAAATTATTCATTCCACTTCGAATTACTGCTATTCCATTGAATACCGCTAAAGGTAGTCATTGAATTTTCCATGATGCCGTTAAATTTTAAGGACCATCGCCATCTTCGTAGGAGGAAGTAGTCGAAGCTGTAAATGACAATCGGATAATGCATCAGTCTCGCTAACCCCATCGCGCATCAGACGGCCGAATGTCATAATAACGGCGAAATGTATAACGCATTTCCAAGCCATTAATGGAAATTGGCAATAAGAAGATTTAGTATTTCCAGTTCGAGTGAAAATAGATTTTGCATTTGGTATTTAAAAATTTATAATTTGCAGATGCTTTCTACTATTTTCTGCGCTTTCATTTTTTTATAAAAATCATGTCGAGTAAAAATAGATAAATAAAAAAAAAAGAAACCAAAGTAAAAACAATATTTTCGCACTTTTGAAGATTCCGCGGAAATCTCTCACTCGAATACCAAAAATGAAAAAGCCCCATGCATAAAAGTTATTTAGGGTTTGTATGAATTACCAAGAAGCGAGAGGCAATATTTCAGCCTCTATATTTCATTTTCCGTGATTATATACGTATCGCACCCTCTAGTTGAAAAAAAAACTCATCCGCCGAGAGTGAGAGAGGGAGAACAGCAACGAGAAAAAAAAATCTCAGCGAAAGATTACATAAAATAAGCATGAAAACCATTCTCACGTGAGATACGCAGAGGATTCAAATACAATATTTACGTTGCTACATGCGTGCGCGGAGGAGCATAAAAAATACATATACCCACAACGAAGGGTGTTCGCAGTTCGGAATTTCTACATCTCCATTATTACCACTGGGTGAGGATGTGTGTGTGTGTGTCTATGCCACAAGTCTTTTCCCATTTTCCTTCCTAACTCTGTTCCGTTTGCCGCCCCCTCCCTGTGCTTTCCATCTGGCATTACGCACTGCCCATTTTCTCTCTTGTTAATTTTTCATGTAACCTTCCCGAATAATAAATAAAGTAATGTATACACAGAGACGGACTCGACGAAACGTAACAACGAGTACCCGGAGCACGGAAGCTCATAAAATGCAACAACAAATCATCGGAGCAGTAACAATTTAAAAAAAAAAAATCAATATCTAGAGAATTTTTCAAAAAAAAAATTTATTAGTTGGACGTTTTGACTATGGAATTTCTATGCGGCACTTCCATTTCATCATGCAACTTGTAAGAGACAAGTGGACAAAGCTGCATAGGAACAAAAGCCTCGTCCGTTTTTTTACTGTGCAACGAAACCCAGCCGGTGCAGAAACGAAGACTTTATTTATACACCTCTGTGTATACATTCTATTTATATTGTCTGACAACTAAGCTTACACTCGTTCGTGGTCAGAGTGACAGACAGCCTGCCCCTCCCTCCTTAACATATCGGAGGGTGTTCTTTTCACACATGTTCGTAATGTTCTCGAAACTGCTTACATGGCCTGAATTGAGTTTAGATTTCTTGATTCTTAAAAAGCTTCGTGACAAATCGAAACATCAGTCGATCCTTGTTTTTCGTTAATTTCCTTAATTGACACCGAGCGAGAAATTTTATCATTGCTATCCTTGCATGTAGCAGGGAAATGCTCAGGAGATTTCCTTCGTTTGCAGGATTTGATGGCGAATTGAGAAAACGTAGATTTGGCTATTTTGGAAGAATGGCTCGCTCCATTATCGTCCTCTAAAAGTAGATCCGCTAAGCAAAGTGATTTTCGAACGGCGAATAAAAAGCGATATATAAATAGATTAAAGCTTGAAATAGACACAAGCGTTCGAGTGTCTTTTTCGTTGCATCGCTTCTCCATTTCACGGTGGAAAAAATGCGACTACGACTGGTTTAATTCGATTTAAGGAAGCCGCAAGTTGGCGAGGAAACGAAAGATCGAAAAAGAATGGAGTCTGGTCTATATATCGATGGGGTCGAGCGCTCTATTGGTGGACCTTTCGGTGCGAGAATGAGAAAAGGGTAAACGACGAAGAAATAGGAAAAAACATTCTGCGAGGAGTTCCAAAGAGATAGAAAAAAGACATGGCTGGGTTTTGCAGTATAGAGGCAAAGAAGCTCTGGGCGAACCTCAATAATTTGTTCTCTATCTTTTTTGCCTCGAGGCTCGTGGTCGCGCGTTGACGCGATAATAACGTTTATCTTATCGACGAAAGTGAATAGCCGGCAAAGGGACCTTGTAGACTGAAGATAGTCGGCATAGTCGTTTGCAGGTAGCAAAATGAATTCGCACTATCGTTGCTGCAAGACATAACACAAATATGTCACTACTCCATATTTTCATCAAAAATTGAAAATAACGCGAGCAACGAATATAAAAAATCTTGCAACCGTCGTCCACGCACGTTTAAAATGACAATGACGAAGCACATTCCGAAACCGGAAGTTCCTGCAGATTTTCGTACGAATACTTCAATTATTTCAATTTTTCACAATTATTGCACGAATTTTTATGGTTTTTCATTCTATGGGATTCATAAACACGATTCAAAAGGATGTGCAATGTGCCGACACCATCGATCGTCGATGTGTATGGCGCATACATCTATGTGTAAAGATAAGAAGGATGTTCATAAATCAGAATACACCAAAAGGCTGGAGAGCGGAAACGCAAACATTGAATTTTCCGCACGGAATAGAAAGCACCCCACAAATACTCGCACACATACACACTAATACCGTCATCTATAAAAAATATATGTAGAAAAGAAAAGAAGTTCAAAGTTGTTCACATGATCTAGAAAAAGGAAAACAGCAGCGTGTATAACTGATGAAGGAAGGGAAAAGGCGCTCAGACCTCAAGGCAGATTGATGGGATAAGATATAGCAACTTTACTATTCATGCAGGAAGCTCGCAGCGTGCAACCCTCTCATTCCACCCTTCCTCTCTTCCTCTCACCCTCATGCTTCCCTCGGTTTCTTCCTGATTGTCAGAAAGTCTCAAGTTTCGATCGAAGCTAAAAGTAAACTCATTCGTATTCTCATTGACGCGTCATCGACTTGCGCTGATGCTGTCCCTGGACCAAAATCTCGTCCACAAATCAATGCTGCTGTTTAGAAAAATCAGAAAATCGAAGATCGCGTTGGAATTTTCATTATGGCTGTTAATAAAATGTAAACATTTGTTCGTATTAGCCCCAAAGATCGACGAAGGAAATGAGTTTGTTGAATTGTCCGGCAAGGAAAAGGTTATTCGAAAGAAATGGCTGTGTTTGAACAGTGGTTGAGTTAAAGTCGAGATGAAAATACATTCAGCTATTCTTATTTGCGTCGGGACAGGATCCAAATATGAGATGATAAAGGAAACATAAGGAGTGGATTTTACTTTCCAAATGTTCTTCTTTCGTAGACTATTACGTACGTATATACAGACATAACGGAGATATGTATCCCACTTGTCTTTGTCGCCCGCGATGTTTCCTGAGCCAAAAGAAAAAGTAGATGCAGCCGATGAACTTTGAGACCGGAAAATTGTGTATAGCCGGACTATCTAGCGTTCCTGGAGGCCAGCCAAATATTTACGTTTCACCCACACTCATATATGATGGAGAAGTAAAAGCGGATGCTGTCGTCTGTTATGCAGGAGAAAAAAAAATTTCAACTATATATCCACCCCCTACGACATTCCCGAAACATAGAGATACCAATTCGCAGAGTCAAATGCACACAGTCAAACGTACGCCGAGGGATCAACGACGTACGCTTTACCTTTTTTTTTCAGCTTTCATAAGTATTTTGTAGATCAGTTTTTTTTAAATGGTCATTAGTAACTTGTGGTGTGTTGATAATTACTAAAATGGAAACGTTAGTGACTCGTAATTGTAAGTATCGAATTGTTGGTGACGAAAGTATTTCTGAGACTCGTGAATTGCCTGACTGGAGCCGATCGATTAAAAACATGGAAAATGTTTTTCAGTACTCATCAATACTCATAAGCAATTTTGGATAAGATCCTTCGACGAACGATACTCAGGCAAATCAATTCCTTGAAGGTTATGGCTGCTTGTTATATTTGGAAGGAACAGGCCAGTAACGAAACAGTCAATTTTCAAGTTCAATATTTGTTGGATGATTTTGGAAATTTCATGCTAGAAATAACATAAATACCACACAATCAAGTTGCCAGCAGTGTGTACGAAAAGCTTGTGTTTAAACGCAGGCTCCTCGTAGCTCTGTGCCTCCCACAAAGTAGGAGCGGAACTTTCTTCAACAAATCTGTTCTGGCATGTTTGTAAAGTATATATTTACCTCCAAATCGCTCTTTTTGAAGTTAGTGTGCGATTATTATTATTTTTATTTTTTATTTTTTCAATGTTACGAGCAACTTTGACGAAAAATGTGTTTTACTTTGATCCACTGTTACTCGGAGATTTAATAGGACCTGAAATGCCCAAAGGCAATTATGGAAAACTGTAACTTGCAGGTCGTTGAGCGAGACAAACCAATTCGGAAAAAAAAACTTCTTTTTTTTTGCAAATGTTTTTTTACAAATTTTTTTTCCACACGAAAATAATTTTCTGTATATTTGATTCTAATTTTTATTAAATTCCTCGTTCGAAGTGCATAAAATTTCTGCTCAATTTGACGTGAAAGAAAATTGCTACGTCGAAGATGAATTTTTTGTGGAATAAATATTTTATAACGACGTGAATTTCGAAGGTCCGGATGCTATAGTAAAAAATCGATGTTGCACATGATCGCGTTGCAGCACTTACTTCCGACGACATCAGCTCTGTCCATTAGATAAACTTTATAGACTGTCGGGCTACGCCAGCCAAGTGTTGAGATCCGCTGATGATTATCGCCTCGTGATAGAGCCTCCCCCACGATATATCCACGCCGTCACACTTGTGCCAAGTACATTTTTAAACGGAGGCTGTATGACGTTGCATCACGTACTCAAAACATTTGAATGCCTACGACGCTTCGGCGAATAGAATTGGACCATGTAGAATGATTGTTGTAAAGTAAACTGACCAGTGAATGGACAAACAACAAAAATGTGCAAAAAGAAACAAATCATTCCATGAGTTTCTGCCTCTGACCGAGTTTTAAGCACATGGCATCACGTTTATCTACTAGGACCTCTATTTTCATAATCTCTACTCGTTTTCCTTCCATATGGGATTAAGAGTCAGACACCAAAGTGCAGATGTATGGGTGTTGCGTTAATCATACACACAGTGTGGGAAGTTGTCGCGATTGACCAAGCTTTTGAAATCACGACGCCTCATGACAATTCCTATAGTCTCGACATTTCTCATTCACATATTCATTGACCCCCATTTCTAACGTACCGTTAGACTTCGGGAAGTTCCGTCCATGTGCTCGGCGTTTTTTTATCGATAGCAAGCGATAGAAAAATGAGTAGAACTTCGAAGTCATTGTCCTGATCAGCAAAATCTCGAATTCGATTTCTCTTTTGATTAATAACGTCTCCAAGAAATACAGACATCGAAGAGCAAACTTGGATCACAAGATGTAAAAAAATGAACGTATTTCTTGGAAGGAAACACAGAGAGCGATGGGAAATTCTTAATATACGGAATTCAGGAAAGCTGCAGGCTCTATATATGGATTCCGTAATATATAATAGAAACGGATATACGTGCATGCGGATGAACACGTATATCATAAGGAAATCGAATTTCCGTAGTTGACGTCGTCGTCGTCATCGTCGTATAGTTGTCATCGTTACGGGCGGTTTAACATGAATATACGGCCGGAAGAGAGGGCTCTGTGCGAGCACTATAGCGAAGGTATAAGGGGGTGGTAAAATGTGCAAAAGGGCTTTTCACGAGTTGTGAACGAGCTTGCAAAAGCATCATACGGTATGCCAAGTCTCGATATTAGTACAAGCGAGTTTAACGGAATTTTATACGCGTGTACAGTAAAAACTTCATTACCGGCAATTTTGCTCCAGTTAAGTGGAAACATAACATAATAATATTCCAAGGGTGATTTTGAGGCGACCGAAAAATTGACTTAACAAATGAAGGGGACTGAGATAATATTATTCAGGCGTTAAAACGTCAAAAAAATGTTGTCCGGTCATCCTCACTGGATCCTGAATGAGTTCTCGTGAACCCGGGGTACTCGAACGAGTTTTATCTGCGGTAATCCTGGCTCAGTAGTGACATAAATTTTAACGCAAGCTCCTCAGAAATCTCAATCGAACGAACCGTCAGTTAAAAAAAGGCGAAGAAGCATGAATCATCTCCGAAATTTTTGAGAATTACTCGTAATATTGCGAACCATGCAAATGGACTGATGCATATGGAGGCGGAGGAAATTGTTGTCCGGAAGTTAAGCCCAGGTACAATTACGAGACATTTCTATAACCATATACACGTTAGTCGAACAGGTAATGCATTTCTCTTCCTATACTTCTACTTATGTGGATGAATCGAAACGGTCACGCTATACTCGCATCGGCTATCGAGCAAACATGAACTCGGAGTGGTCGTAAGCCGTCCTATTACAAAACAGTCTCAGATTGCACATGTGTGTATATTCGTGATGCACGTAGACATGTGTATGACTGAATGCTATTGAATAAAAGGACGTAAACAAAGCGATTAAGTACGTAAAACGACGTGGACTACGCTCTTTCGTTTTTAGAAACAGTTTTCATATCTTTTGCAACGTTTCATAGGGGCAAGAACTGTTGGCGTACATCCATGCTCATTGTAGATGTCGACAACCACAACTACATATGTGACGATTCCCATCGTATCTCCTTTTTACCATTCCAATTGTGTTTGTCGCATCGATCGATGGCTTAGCCAACTCGCCCTGCTGCTGACGACCGAAAGCCACGTACACGATTATATTTCATACCAACCCGCTTCCGCACTAATATTTTCCTGTCGTTTATTTCCGACGTTCTCCGGTGAAAAAAAATTCCGAATAAAAATGAAAAAAAAAAAAAAAAAACGAGAAGCTTGTATTTTTTTTTTTTTTAGATTTCAACTCTCATTTGGGGTGATACGACGATTTACGGAGAGTCGCATTAAGGGGGTGCCTTAACAAGTTTTTCCTTCGTATTGATTTTTATGAACATCGTCCGTTCTTTTTCATTGGATTTTTCGTACGATTTTATTCGAAGCAGAATTTTGTTCGAAATCATCTCGATGAATGCAACGTCAATAATCAATCATAATCGGAACAATCGCAACTGAAACTTTTTATATTAACAAGGCAACATCGCGCGTAAAATTTTTGCTAGTAAATGTTCTGAATATCATATAAAAAAAAAAATACTGACAGGGTTGGAATTGAAATACCAGAAAGTGTGAAAACATCACGTACTTACACGTGCAAAATACTATCTGCAAAGTATTACCGTTTTATGAGGAAAATAAAAGAAACATTTGTGGCTACTGCACTTCAAGATTACGTAAGACGGAGAAAAAGTTTACGAAGTGCAACTAAAGTGCTAATATCGTATAAAAAAGCTCATAAAAAAAGGATTGACAAAATAGTGGAACAATGTTAAGTCGACGTTAACAGCACCGGCACGTATCCACAGAAAGAACTTTTGGATCGGGATGATTTTTCGCAAAAGTTGATGCAATTCATTTTGTCATAAAATAGTTGGGATTTGGATATGAAATTTGCAATCCCGTTTGAAATATAACGCGATATGGAAGTTTGTATCGTGCGAAATGTTAAGGATCGTTCGGGCAAGTGATTTCTTTTTCGTCAAACGTTTGTTACGCCGAGGCGTCAGCTTCGTGAAATATCAAGAATCTTTGGGTGTATAGAACTGACTGAAAACGAGTAAAAGACTCAGTCGATGAATAATGCATCCGCAAAAGCCCAAGTTCTCGTCTCTTTTTCCTTCTCTATACTTTTTCGTCGTTTTTTCTCCATATTTCTCTATAAGTTCTCGATTTATTTCATACCTTCCTGAGATAGAGGTGACGTCGGAACTGAGAGGCCACACGAATATATATGCACATACGCGGAGTCAAAGGCACGAACGACCTCCGTGGCCTCTCGACCGTGTATTCTCAACCCATATATAAAGCGTCAAAGACATCGATAATCATCGTCACTAATGTAGTCGACGAGTCTCTCTTTCTCTCACTCCCTCCCCACGCCTCTCTCTCTCTCTCTCTCTCTCTCTCTCTCTCTCTCTCTCTCTCTCTCTCTCTCTCTCTCTCGCACTACGTTCCAATTTTTTAGAATCTAGAAAGCTGTAGGCGACAATCTCTTCTGTGTTTCCGTGCAAAAATAACGTTCTTCGTCGTTTACCGTACCGTACATATCATATCGACTGAACCATCGATACAGTCCGCCCGGAAGTCAGTCATGCAGGCATTCGATCAATCGCGAATAGTGTTTGCTTCAAGATAACTCGATTTGTACAAGTGAATTTCGTATTCTTACGCAAATTATCCTCAGAATAAACATTAATCGAAATAACAGAAAAAACGTACTTTCTTTCACATCGTTTCAAAAGAGACTTTTTAATGGGTTTCACTAAGAAGACCGTTTCTACGAAGTTTCTGGGTAACAACAGTTTTCTTTTCTCCAAACAACGACAATACAATTTCATCATAAAACCTTTCAAATAGAATTTTTCCATCAGTGAGACGCTTCTCTCAGCGTCAAATCGAAATATCGTCAAAATAATAATCCAGAGAAAAATAATAATGAAACAACCCCTCAGATTAATTCAAGTCGGAACATTCGAACATGCGGAGCCACTGTGGGGTCGTCCCCGATGATTAGATGATGGTCAGGTGGACAAGTTTCCATTACGGCTGTTCGAAGAATTCATAATGAAGATCGACGCAATCGAATTCATAACGCACAAGTAGTAAAAAAAAAAAGAGATAAATTTTAAGGGATTTTTTTCATCATCAAGATTCTTTACGAATCACGAGACGATCCGCACGGCGAAGTGAAGATACATCAGGCAATTTGTCTGAAAAAATTCTCAGCTCTTCCCTTGACAACCGCAAAAGAAAAATTTCCCAACATTTCAATAATAGTTATTCGAAAATTTTACCGGCGCGAGCATTATTCATTTGAGCTTCGTCAAAGACGTGGAATATTTACATGGACAGACTGGCCGTTGTGCCTAACGTTTACATGCACAAATTCACGTAAAATGCGTCTGCGGACACGAAAATGATGAGTGCAGAAAAGCGACGGAATAGCTGGCTCCTCGTTATTACACATCGCTCGTGTTTACGTCTTTACGGTACGCGTACGTGTGCGCATAAATATATGCATGTGTGGAGCTATGTGGGAGGCACGAACTAAGAGTAGGGGAAGAGAATCGAGACGGCGAAATACTGTGTTGCTAGCTGTGTGCCTCGATACGAGCATTTAAATGAGAAAGAAAACGACTCACACTCGGGCAAGTGTATATATTAGATGTTTGCACGTATATCCTGGTAGCTGCGACGAGTTTGTTGGTAGTTTTGCGGTGCAGAGAGTGCGAGCGGTAACCGCGAGCTCTTGTCCGCTTTAAGGTGCATGGCTACGTGTGTGCGAGTGCGTTTGTGTGTCTGTGCACGTTTCGGGAGTTGGCGGGGGGTATTAGTGAGCAACGAGAGAGAAGGAAGGAATCGAGCCGTCGGTGGTGCCGGCGCGCGCGCTCACTTGTTGAGTGTCGAGCGACGGACGTGTCTTGCCATCAACCGGTAGACGCACAAATCGTTCTCGCGCTTTTAAAAATCTTCGAACCCGCGAAAAGTACAACGTCTTACTCTTAAGATTCGTGAATTCGTGAGATATCAGACGAAAATCGAAAGTTCTACACTGCAGGATGAAGATTCAAAAGTGCATATAGTGTCATGTATATTCCTATGTACATTTATATATATAAAAATTCCCAGAGTGCATCGTTCGTTGCGGTTGAACAATAAATCGCAGAAATAAAAAAAAGTATAAAAAGTTCAGTGATGACGTTTTCCCGTCGAATCGACGTGGTGAAAGAAATAAAAATTTGAAAGATTGATCGACCCTGATGAAAACTTAGCTTGCAGCTTAAAGTGACGAAAAATTCATTTCTCAATGACAGGGAGACTTTTTCCGTGTGTCTGTGACACACATTCATTACATACGTTTTTGGAAACTTGACACCTCGCGACGAATCACTCGCGATTGAAATAATATCGTAAGATAACGTCCTCTTATCTCCTCGTTATTTGGCTCTCTTTCTCTTAATGCGTTTTATTTCTCTTTCTCCGACTGCTCCCCACCGCTCGTTCGATCTTTCCGCACGAAATTTGCCTCTGATTATTTGGCAAACGGTGCGTGTTGTATTTCGCAAAAGCCCAGAAAAAACGGGAGCGCGGGCACGCTGGATGGAACCGGTGGAATTAGCGACTACCCGAAAAGTGATACGTTTGTGTTAACGAAAGAGAGGAATGGAGTCTATTGTGCGTAACTCGCGGTTTATATGAGGGAGTAAGAGATACTCGTGTGGGCTATTTTCGAAGGCCTTTCTCTCTTTCTCTCCGTCTTTATCTCGGAGTTTGCACCGCTTCGGAGATGAACGTCTATCTACTGAATTCCGCCTTAGGGGCAAAGACGCCCGCGTAACTCGCGCATTTAGCGCCAAACCAGCGCACACCGACACATACATATGTATATATAGGAATAACACGCAACGTACACACAAACCTCTTTGTAGGTGCATTCTCAGCACTATCCTCGTAAATACGCCATTACAAAAGCGTTAATGATACAGCTATTCGCTTCTGGTGCTTCTACACAACGACTAGACATGATACGCTCGATCTTACCGCTGTTCTTAATCATTAATACACAGCAACACGAAACTTCTGACCGGATGTGTAGTAAATAGCATGGAACACGAAAATGCAGGAAAAAATGAAACAAAATCATGGAAACATTAAATATTTTTTTCTGCACAATTTTTTTTCATTTTTCCGATAAGAAGTAAATAAAAACCATGCATCGATTAATCCAACGCGATTTCATTCAGATGCAGATATATTTTCAAAATTAAGGCGAATGCGATTTTCTTTATTGATCGTCAACGAGTTGAAACTGTTCTCGAAAAACAATTATTTACGAGAGAGACTCGGAGCCAGCAATTAAACGTTAGGAAGGAAATGCAGTCGCTCAGCAATCGTGCGTTTATTCAATTTACATCTATTTTATTTAGTTGCATATACACACGAGTAACTTGAGAGGGAAGTCCACCAAAGAATTCTTCGTTGGTCATCTTAAACTAAAACTTATACACTGGCTATACGTACACGTCGTTTTTTTATTCTTCCAAGAAAGACTGACGTAATACGTACATATATACACTCGTTAGAAACACATACTCAACACATATCCACGTGACTATATGCACGGACACATACAGATACGTATAATTGACCGGAAAGATGGAACGTGCCGGTAAAATATGATCGGCAAAAGGGATCCGTGAATTTTTTTTTTTTTTAACTTTGTTAACAAACGAGGAAAGGATTTTTTCTTCGTTGTACAAAAGTTGCGGAGGATTTGTGGAGTATTTCGTTGGTCGTAGAGTTTACGCGTTCCCTGCGAATATTTTCCGTTCTTTTGTTTCTGCGACACGTTATTATTCTTATTATCGTCATTATCTTGGTCGCTGTGCATCGCGGTTGCATAAGTATATAGTAGAAACGTCATCTACCTACGAATATACCGCGTGCGGACTACACATGCATAAAAACATTGTATACGTTATTGCGTAACGTCATATCCTAGCGTGGACAACGGAACGAGGACGAGTGGTCTCTCTCTCTCTCTTTCTCTCTCTCTCTCTCTCTCTCTCTCTCTCTCTCTCTTTCTCTCTCCTTCTCTTCACCTGCATAGATAGACATTGCTCGGGGTAAAGAGGCACGCGAACTACTCAGTTGTTCTTCTCCACCTTCGATTCCTCGCAGACGCTTAAAGTACAACGGAAACCGTGTCGTGGCACGTCAATTTTTTATTCCGTTAGTTTTTTGTTTTTGTTTTTTTTTTTTTTTTTTTCATTTCTTCAAATACGATTCCCATTTTTTGTACGACTGACCAGCCGAAATTGACTCGCGAACCGCCATTGCAAAAAACAGTGACTTAACGAAATTCGACTTTTGTGAACGTGGAAATTAATGTATATGTGCATATATGAGGGAATTGAGCAATGCCATGAGAATCCATTGTAATGGTACCGATGCGAATTTTCGTCCGTACGCGATTCAATCTTTTTACGTGGTTCATTTATTTTTTTGTATGTGAAGTAGAAAACATTTTAAAAGTCGCTTTTTCCGTGTGTTTCTCAAGACTTGCATTTTTTATTTTCTAATCGTTTCTTTAGTGGTGCGAGGGGAATAAACGAAACACACACGGAGAAGTTTATTTACTGCATTGCCATTAGCTTTCCCGAGTCGTTTATAGCAATACGTGAATTCCAGTCTTTGACGATGTTACATTCGCAAATAGATGGAATTTGAAAAAAGTTACTACGCGTTTGTACGTGTCACTGAAGTGCTTTCTCTCCCATTACTTTGATAAAACGAGGAAAAATCACTTTGGGCTCGTTGACTCGATTCTAATTAATATATATTTATATATATTTTTTTATATATATTTATATATATATTTATACTTTACTACACCTGCAGAAAATCGTCGTCATTATTGTGAAACAGCAAGTCGGATTAATAAAGCCTGTACGAACGAGGAAAACTCGAGTGTGTTTACGAGTTTAGAAAATCTTTTTATTTTCCAAATAATAAAACATGATAAGTGTTAGTGCAGTATGAAACATTGAAACAACCCATTCAATGTTCCTTTTTTTCTATGGTGCTTAAGTGAGTCATTCGTGAAGTGATAACTGCGATTACCAAAGTTCGTCGATTTTCATTAATATTGCTGGAATTTGAATCTCGTGCAATTTAATTGTGAAAATAAAAGGAAGGAGAAAATAGCATGGCCATGAAGAGTAGGAAACAGTATTGCGGGGGTGGACACTTTGGAGCAACTAGCCAGTATCCGGCAATCAGTCAGGCATATTGGGCACCGCAGACTCAAAATGTGCCCTATTCTGTACCAGGTAATTAGAGCTGTTCAATCGTTACTCCCAACCACCCGAACTTCATATCACAAAAGTCTGATTATCGTGGCAACGAAATATTTATCATTTTCTTTAGCTTCGTTGCCTATGATTTCGTGCCTCTCACTATCCTGATTCCTCTTCCATTCCCCATGCAATCTCATCACGTATGGCTACAACTGATTCCGTCCCAATGGTTGGCGTTCTCAGTGGTGAACGCCAAACTAGACGGGACTCTAATTCCAATAACTAATTTATCTACTCGAGAGTCAAAACACGAGAAACACCCACCGATCCTTATTATTAACACTCAACCATAAATACTTATTCATTATGAATAGTGATGATCGACTCCAAAATACGAGAATGGGCAGAAAAACCCCTGCGATGAAACGAACGTCAAAATAATTAGTCTTCGTTAGGAAAAATAATGGAACCAGGTACTAAACACTGACAGTGGCTCGACGAGAATGACTCTTTGCAAATCTCAGTGCTCCAGAGATATATCGATATCTGATCTGTAAATTCATTTATAAATATAGCAACTCTTTGAATCTAGCTTTAGTAGCAGTATGAAAAACAAAAAAATCTTAAGCAGTATTTTCGTTGAGCATGGGAAGGTAATCTCATTGGTGACTATGACCAAACCATGGAAATGTGTGACTCGAGGCAGACACACGACACTCGAACGTTATGAATAGTCAGCACACGGAACGTTTGCTCACTCTTTCTTGTGTCCTCATCGAAGAGAACGAATAAGTATTCGTTCATACCTATATGTATGTATGTAATATATGTATATGATAATACTAAAGATTGCACAAATCTATATTCACGAAGCCTGTGGCATTGCGTGTGATGCTAGGCTCAGTTGTGAGACATGACTATTAATAAAATAAAGAAAAACCAAGGTTTGGTCGAACCTCATCGTAGCTCGAAATGCAATGTTGTAAGCGTCGAGCAAACGTGCCATTGCATATTGGCAGATCGACTCTCAGCAGTAGTTCCATCATTACGATCATTCAATGTTTCGTCTCCTACGTCATTTGGACCGGTGCATGGTTCTCAAACTTTTGGCCCATCGTTAGAAACTTGTGATACGAGAATACAATCTTTTTAAAATGGTCACATGACCCATTAATGGATAAATGTCGTTCCTGCTGGCAGGACGAGACTCGAAAAAATGACATCGAGTGCAATAAAAATTGTCTTGACGAAAATAGTTGATGAGGTTCATGTTTCAATCTCAGTTCAGGCAAAGATTTTGCTGGCAATAGTCGAAATAATGGGATTCATGATTGCTCATCATAAAGGAACTGACAAGTACCCATTCAATTTAGAGAACTCGGCGGTTTCTGTATTTTCTGAATTTGCATTTTCTCGGCCTAATATCGATCGGCTGAAAAATACAAAGATCGCTAACCACGTTATGATCGCGTTTGAGGAGTCGTATTCTAGCAGAAAATGTACAGATTGGTAAACGACTGTCTATTCGCATCGTTTCGAAATGATCTCAGTAACAATCGCGTCGACGATTCAAATGAAATTGTGCAGAAAAACGGTGCGGATAGAAAGAAGCAGAGTCCGTTTCCGACTCGTCTCACAGGGTTTCAACGAAGCGTAATGCGAAGAACCGCCTCTTTTGCCTTTTACCTTTTCTATTGCACAGGAAAGAAAGGGAAAGAGAGAAGGGAGCATTCTTGCGATGTAGGAACGGTGTATATGCCAAGGCGAATGATTCACCGCTCATCTTGCAACTTATTACGGAAGTAACGGTCAAGCTGGTAGTAAAGAAAAGAACAAAAACGTATTAAAAAATGAAGGCGGAGAATCAACCAAGAGTCCTATTTACGAGCACTGTACCGCGGTAACTGTGTTTCGAGAACAACGAGGAAAATAGTTGCAGCCTCGTATGATTTCATAATAAGAGAATAACCAACAAAATTTTATGCTCATTACTACCAATCCATCCAATTTCATTCAATTACGAAAATCTTCATTTTTCTGCTCTCTAATTTGACTCAATCGATAGTTGCTAATATCCATCGTACGAACCTCGATTTTCGTAATTCCAATCATTTCCGTTTCATCGAATTCGATTAAACGTTTAACCATTTTTTTTTTTATTTTTATTTTTTTTTCAATTTAAATCCCATTAGTTCCCATATTCTGATTAATTACTCTGGTCTGATAATTGGCCTGGCGTTTCACCATCCGGCAGCACACGGCAGATTCCCAAACACAATGGAATTTTCAATTTTTAATATCGCTCTAAATTAGAATGCAGTTCGTTATCCCTGGAGGAAATAAAACAAAAATCGAGCTTGATTTTACCTCAGTTTTTCGAGAGCCGGAAATATATATCAAAGCTGGACTAGACATCGAATCCTCTGTTTGCTGACGGAAGCTCCGAAAAATATTGGCGCTGACGGAGGATTAATACTCGCTCACTGCACTTTTGTAAAATCATTGTTAACGCATCAAATTTTTTATCCCTCGGTAGATACTGTTTCCGATGAATTTTTTAGAACGGTGGCGAAAGCAAATTTTGCCGTTGAAATACCGTGGAACGACTTCCCCTAATTGATCTCCAATTCGAGTAACTATTTATTCATTCGGAAATTGTGACTCATGGTTAATCTTTTTGCTGCAAAAAAAATGAATCATTTTTTTCATTTTCTTTTTGATTTGAATGATTCCGTTTACATTTCAATCGACCTTCCGGAAGTTCGGAATCGTATCTCATTGGATAATCGAGTAATAAATCAGGAGTTGGTTGCCTAGAGTCAAGCTCAACAGTTTTGTCAATGCAATTAAGCTTTTGTGCAACGAGCAAACTGAAGAAAAATTAACGATTAACGATATAAACCTTTTGCGTACAAAACCGTAATGACCAGCAGCGCGCCAATGATTTTTCAAGACGTGCGACCATAAGCTTTGAAGCAAATACACGACCAAAATATAAATGAAATTGAGTCGTGAGAAAATTCCATTTTCATGATGAATTTTGGCATTAAAAAAACTCCCGAAACGATTTTTTTTTAACGTTGGAAAAATACGGAACGCTTCACGAATATTGAAAAACAAATGTTTTCAATACAATTTTTGTGAAACGAAAAACAAACAATCAGAAATTCTTTTAAAAATGTACATCGCCGTGCGCGCCGGGTGTATTTTTTTTTTTTGCTGATGGGTTGGATTTGCCATCCATGCATAAAAACATTGATAAATGTGTTTAATTTTCATGATGATGCATAACAATTCGAAACTCATTATTTTGAAATGGTGTAGTCTAATTCAAAGAATAAAAAATATATTTTCATTTTCACTCGCATCAACTCGGTCATTAATGCATACGGAATTAGATCCACAAATTAATAAAAGCAAGGACATAAAGCCTGTGGAGTGATGCCGATTGAGGTCATACAACGAAGGAATTTTGAATTTATATCGAGCCTGATGAATAGGTACGTTTTATGGGGTTTGAAGCTAATTCCAATGGGGATAGAAAATTCGAAGCAAAGCTGTCGTGCGGTGTTGGGCAGCTACAGGAGTCCGGTGTAGCGAATAATTAGCATGCGTACTAATCATACACGTTGTGTACATTTAACAGTCGTAAAAGGTATAACGTGTACGTAAATTACATTTGGAACTCCGGTGTCCGTAAGAGCATGATGTGTGTAAAGTGTGTGGTACAGCATCAGAATCTCATCGCACTCCTCCCTTTCTCTCTTTCTCTCTGTCCGTTCGTCCCTCCTCTTTCCCTCGCGACTTTTGCCGGTGCACCAGCATCCAGAGCATGCTTATGACGTCCTCTTCGATGTGCTTTACACACTCGATTATATACACTCTGTTTGGTACATATGTGACGTATTTCGGATGCTCTCAGCTTGCACAACTCATTAGCGTACTCTGCAGTCACCTGACTCGACTTAAATCTTATATGTGTATGTACATTTGTTCGACGAGACTCTCCTCTCGGTCGCATCTCTACGCTAAATGAGTTTAAAAGTGGCTGCGAGCAGGACCCGCCACCTATGCCATTCGTGTTTGTACTGCTGCTGACTCATCTCATCCTCTTCCAATTTAACTAGGCCACTCGACCCCAATTTCCCAGGAAATGTATAGAATGAAAGCTTTTCCAATGAACCGAACCATTTTCACTATGTAAAGAATCTTCATTACATGAAAATCGATATTTTCATATAAAAGGCATAACTCCAGAGGGGAATTTATTTCTGATGGTAACGAACGAGGGGCTCTAATTACGATGTATCATCATAAAATTGTAATTGTTTTAAAAAACGAGATTATATCTCGTACGTCATTAAATTCATCAAAGCCAACGGCGTATATCGAGACATGTGGCTATGATGATAAAAAATAAAAATAAAAATATTCTGGTCTCTCGGCTCAATCAATCTCGCCGCTACGTCGTGGCCATACAACCGCGAAATACTTTGAAACTCGATCGTAATATGCTCCGGTAGACTATTCGCTTCATCTACACTAACAGGTCGATCGTGGACCCGCTTATTACGCGCTCGCATATATATAATACTAGCCGAAGCGTCCTTACCTACGCACGATCGTATTAACACCTATAGACGATACTTCGCGATCGATTGCATTATCACGTTAAAAGTGAAAGGTGAAAAACAGCTCGTACGCGACGCTAACAGCGCTTAATTCGATAACCCTATACATTAACGGAAAACTAACGACCAAAAAGACGTAACGACCAAGATTTATAGTCTTCGAAAATGAGGATATAACTTTCCTCTAAAAAAAAGCTCCCCCAATCCCGCAAAAACGGTTCATACTCGCGTGGATCTCAACGCGGAAGTTCCCGAACCAACTAAACCCGAAATCTGATTAGAATTCAGTTTTTTATTTATTTATTAAGGTACTGCTATGGTCTCCTTTAAAAACGAAAATGAAGAACAACTCCATCCAGAAATGCTGTCGAAATCATTCATAATTATAAATAGTAAATTATATATAAACGTGCCCGCGTTACGTCTATTCAACAAGTCCCTTAATACCAATCATATATATTTCACACTGAAGGCTTAATCGATGTTTAGATACTGTATGAAATATAGTACGTCTCTATCTGCAGAGTTGCGAGTCTTATCGACGGTCATGGTATAGTATCTAACACGTCAGACTTGCATGGTACGAGGTCCTGCTATGTGTTCCACTTGTTCGATACATAAGCATTCCCACCGACAGTACTAGGTCAGACAGAACGTACGGAGTACGTATGTATTATAACGACACCAGACACCCATATTTTTATCCCATGTCAATAACAATTTCTCTCGTAAATACTATAAAGTTTGAAAATTGAAAAAATACTGCTGCAGAAACATTCGATACGTCTTCCAAAGCATACAAACATTTTTCACTATTCCTCCATAGTTTTTCGATAGATATTTAGCAGCAAATAAAATTGAACGTGGTTGTAAAGATATAGATTGGCTAAGTTCGGCGAAAATAGGAGACTAGGTCGAATTTTTTTTTAGTTAAAATCTCAATGCTCGCTGGACGCACCAAAAAAATCTCGCGAAGAGAATCCGATTTACATCGGGACGATGGGAATGGGATTTTCGGAGTTTTATGTTCTTCCATGTGATGATCTTCAACTAATTGGTACAACGACCAAATCTGAGGCAGAATCATGGGACAATCGGTTTTGGAAGTGAAGAAAATTTTCGAAATCCCAGTTTTTACCATTTATTGAATTTCATGGGAAATATTTGTTCACGTGAGTTCATGTATGGGTTTACACACGAAAAAAAAAAAACAGGTGGCCAATCGTTTTTTTTTTGCTTCGTTTCTGCCACGAGTGTTTATCAATCCGTGCTGAACTCCGGAGAGAAAAAAAAAATTACAGATCTGCCTCTCCTGCTCTCCCGCGTGCACTCGCTCAACTATTCGTGCTATTTTTTTTCCCGATAATACCACGCTCGACTTTCGCACAGTATGTATACGTAAATATCTGGATTCATATGACGAAGACATACGTTACATAACTTTTTCTACAAACATCATGACCACATAGTGTTGAAGGAAGTCAAGGATGTTTGAAAGTGCATTGAGTATGTGTTCGTGTCCAGTATGCACCGAGCCCGTGCGCATTTTAAGCGAAATTCTTCACTCTTCTCATATCTTTATGGAATATTTCTTGGGATACTCGAGAGAACTGTGTGTTACACGACAAAAACTATTTTCCACACAACATTTTCGTGTAGCAAGCCTCTCGAAATATTTATGGCCGTAGAAAAATGTTTTTTTAATGTAAAACCTGGTGCTCGGGAAATTCCATTAGAAAATCAAACGAGATGACGATAAAAATGATTCAAAAGACTCGAAATTATTTGCAAGTTTTTGATGGAAAAAAATTCGTCTTTTCTCTCAGTTTTGCTTTTGTCCTTTTCTCTAATTATTCATATTCTTTCCACAAGGACTGGTAATAATCTTTTTTTAAACTCTTAACGAAGCCACGTACTTTGCTTTTTTCCTCGCACGTCACGCAAGCCCGTACGTGCCTTATCTTTCTTTCGATTTGAATGAACAAAATTTTCCAGTATAGAATAAACGAGACGTGTGATAATCTTTTATACAAACATATCGACTCAATTGCAGACTCAACGAATCTCGTGGAAATTTGCTGAGAAAATTCTGAATATTTTCTTCCACGGAGATTAGATAATGAAGGCAAAAATGTTGAACTTTCTTTTGGAACTTTGCTGGTTAATTTGTTATTCGTCGGGACGATGTACTGCTTTTCGGTTTTCACACGATTTATCGTCAAATCACGTCATACCTTGTCATTTTTTTCAGACGACGTTAAGTCGGTCTGGATCTTACGACAGTTTCTACATCATTGCTCATGCGACTATTCGCAAAAGATGCATCAGTACGACTTCGTAATAATTCTTACCAAAGTGGTTCGACTTCCTTTTCTGTTGTGGTGCGTCCGTTCCGAGTTCCGTCACCAGGTGTGAGATGGTCTGTAACTTAGTCGACGTTTTCATCAGCATCCAAGAAAGTTATAAACTTTGGTCATCACGATGTGAGAGACGAAGAAACGGAGTAACAGAGAGATAGAGAGAGGGAGCGAGAGAGAGAGAGAGTCAGACTTGAGGGAACGTCAGTGTGTCAGTGGAACGAGCGATCCAGCTACAGGGAAAACGAGTTTCCCACTTTGTGTCTGTTTGGGTTTGGTGTGGAGCGAGCAAACCTGCCGCTGCGTAAACTTCCTCATGGAATCTTTTTCTCTTCTTCCCAGCATCCCATATATATACATGCAGCCCATCGTGTTCGTTGCCCCGTTTCGTTTCGCTACTGCCACTGCATTCACTTCCGGGTGAAATATTTTCGGCAAAAACGTACGGATAATTCCCAACCTAGAACGGACTAGTTTTATCTTAGCAATCTTAGTTCAACTCAGAAAGATTAAAGAAACATTGGCGACCATATTATTTATAAAATTCGTTTCATCCTCAAACAAATTAGAAAAATTTCTTCTATCGATGTACTTTTGAAAAATTTCTGAAAAGAATCCACTGGTCCATCCAATTATTAAGATTTCGTTGCTCAAGTTTAAAATTTCAAAAGAAAATCCTTTTCGGTTAAAAATAAATGAACCGACGAAGCAATCGTCGTTGATACTATTCTCAATTTCACATTTTGCTCGAGCTAAATTTTCTACGGTTTATATATCCAAACAATCAATAAAAAGTTACTCGATTTAGAAACTTCTTCGTAATTATTTTTCAACATTATTCTACCGTGACGATGTTGTTTTTTTTTTTTCATTATTACGTCACAAATTGTTTGATGACTTACAAGTCTTTGTACGATGCGTGTTCATCGTACACGCATAATATAATCGTCCATTCGTTTTCACGGTTGAAATATCACACGCGACGCGTATATCGAGCGACGCCTGAGGAACGGACATGATGCAGTTTATATATATGAACTCTGGCGAGGTCAACTATAACGTGCAGAAAACGAGCAACTCTGATGTGGCCGGTTACTTAAGGTCAATGTCAAAAGCAGTGACTGACGCCAGGAGGCACCTGGTCGATTTTTATGGAAATCTTTAGCCTCTACTTCGTTCCTCGAACTCTACATTTTTTCATTGTTGTTTCTTTCCTTATTCTTTCGAAGATTTATACAGCAGGGCAATCGATGAATTTACAAGCAGGAACACGAAGTTCGAGTGTGCCATAAACGAGAGTTCCTCTGCCATTGAAAATTTCCATCTGACCTATGAACCCTCAGGAGTCGCGGATCAATGCCCGATACGAACTTCCCTATACGTATCGAAGTGTTCGTAACGGAAATGAGCTGAGATCTTTCGTGCAAATACTCGGCGAATCTAAACGTTCAACTTCATGAGTCGAAGCTGAATCAAAATTGAAATCGTTTTATTTGAATGATTTTTTTAAATTCCCTGTGTTTTTCCCTCGGACAATTTATTGAAATTCGCCAAAATTGGAAACACTCGGTTGATTGACTGTTCAGTTATGAAGTAAGGAACGAAAAAACCATATGTGCATTCATATGTGTGAGTTTGTGTGTCGAGACATCTCAGCAGAAATATCGTGGGCATTTTCAATGACGACTGTATATAAATACGTGCGCGGGGGAGATTTAATGCTCGGGTCATTCGGCCAGTTTCGTTGGCCACACAACTGTGACGAAGCAGTTGCAATAACGCGGAGGTTTCTCAATGTCCATTATTCATTATTGCTGTTAATAAGATTAAGTGGAGGGCGAGGATCGAGTGCTTTCTAATTGCTTTTGATTCACGGAGGTAGAACCATCTCGCAATGGCACTGACCTAACATTATTTTCCTAGAATTAATGCTTCGCCTTATCGATCAAGGAAATTTCCCATTTTGCATGAATAATCTTCTTCTCTTCCAGTAAAAAAAAAATCATGCAAACTGGAGGAATGGTTTGCACATATTGTCGCGTTATTAAAACGCTCCAAAAATCGAAACTGTTTATTTTCTAAAAAGTATTTATCATTAAATTTCCACACCAGATACGAAAATCGTGCTGTAGCCTCGAGTTTTTTTATTTTCAACTTTTTGTCAATTTTTGAGAGACACTCGTCCCGCGGTTTATTCTTCTGTGGCATTGTCATCAACAGCACGGCTGATACTTTAAATAAAGCAGCGAAGACCTTTTGACGGAAGTGTGTACGAAAGTGCATCGACAATACAAAGCAAGGAGTCGTTGATGTTTAGTGTGTGTCAGAGGCACGTGCCACAGGATGGTTGTAGTTGCTTCGAGAGTTTATCAATGGAAGCTGCACTCCATAACAGTCTGCGGGAACAATGAATAGACTTCTGTGACATGCCCAAGCTGCTGGGAGGATCGAAAAGTACAAAGTTAAGGCGAGCGTCACTCAATCGATTCATTACGAGTGTCAACTTGTTTTCCTCTTTTGCTTTTCAATGTCTCGCGTCATTGTGATCGTTCCCAATGCAACATTTCTCCGATAGTTGCTCCAATAATATATAGAGGGGTTTGCTTATTCAAATTAGTTGGTTACTCAGCACTCGGCAGTTATTTTGCTGCTGCTTTTGCTTTCCCAATCACGTACCAATTTACTCCGTCGTGTCAGTCGAGTATCAGAGTCGTACATATTCTAAGCAAACCCATAAATGAGAATTCCCAGACTATCGAACAACAGGAAAAAAAATTAAATTTAAATTAAAGAATCGAATTAAGTTTTTACTGCAGAATTTGCAATATGGAGAGACTGAAAATCGACGAATCATCTTTCGAGTCTGTATGGATTCTGTCCAGATAAAAAAATAGGCGAAGAAATTGCAGGGAAAAAGAGAATATTTTTGAAAAGATAAATCGTCGTTGTTTCCACTACATAAAGGCAAGGCATTTGTGCGGTATGTGAATTCGAGTTCGCAAGAGTAAAATCTGGAGTCTCGTGTTGGTTCGTGCAAAATTTTTCGTGCTCCCGCGGATCACGAGAGTCATCCGGTGCTCGTTTGAGCATTCGTGCGAAGCCGAAAAAGCTCCGGAACGCAAAGAGAATCGAGAAACTGGGACCCCGCGCGTATACAAGTGAATTCGTCAATCACGAAATCAAACATTCGGCTGCTCAAAATACAGAGTACCAGCTAGCTCGATATCCTCGATATCTACCTCGCTAACGATTTTTCATCAACGTATTTAACGCCAAGAATATTTATTCATTTTCATAAAGCGACATATACTCTCGTTTTTCGAAAAATCTCGAAAACTGAGACTATCGAATCCAACGACGTCACAACCTGGCAGCCATTTTTTACATTTTTATGAATTGTTTACCCTACTGTCTCGTTTCCCTGTCACTAAATAACCCATGCACGGAATTGGCATGCCCGAAAACATAAATTTCAATGCAAAAACGTGTTTACGTAGATATATACTTGGAATAATGATTTTGATTCACGTGAACGATAAACGAGTGGTGAAGCGATGAATCCATATGCAAATAGATGCCAGATGACTCAGCTGCAGACCCCCGACATATACTGACGCGTCTCATGTCTCAAGAAAACATGCGGGAGTCTCGAGATGAGCTCGTACACGCAGCATCCATCACGTCGGTGGATCTTATTTTACTCGATTGACCCAGTAACGCCTAGTTCCCTCGTATTATCAACGCAACACATGTATACGAAATTAAATGTAAAGTATTTGTTGCACACGAATATGTTGTAACGCACGAGCGAGTAACAAAACATTGAACGTCGAATGAAATATTTCACGTTCATGGTCGTTTTGGTAAGTGCGTCACGCATCGCGTATTCCCTACGAATTGATTGCGCAAATTTGGTGGATATCCCATACTCAAGGGAACGTTCTGATTTTTTGGCTGAAAGATTGACGAGCGTCCAATTTTCTTTAATTTTTTTTTCTTTTATCATTTTCGTGAAAAGGTGATTGTCGAAAAAATGTTTCTGTTCAATTAACGATTTCGAAATTCTGGTGGGTATTTAAATACGAAATTGGCCGTGTCTCGATGAAATTACGGTGTCGTTTTGATCGTTATCTCCGTTTCCAAATAAACAGCGTGCAGTATAAACTTGAACGTTTTCGCTCAACCACAAAGTTATGCACCACTCACAGTTGGCCGAACTGTTAAACCGTGAAACTACGACGATTATGCAACTTGCGAGCCCGGATCTTTAACGTAAACAGTGCGCGGGTGTTGATCTCTGGTGCGACTCGTCGACTGGCAGTTCTGAGACTCGCATTTAACAAAGATTTAAACGTTCTTGAAGCACCGCAGAAATAAAACTTTTTGGATCTTCGGAATGCTCGTACGTTTTTCTAGAAAGTTGAGAACCATTTCGGTTCTTCTAACTTTGTCAAAGTTGGATTGGTCCGTTGGTAAATTACGTAAACGTCACGTTACCTAAACGTCTTTCTGGCTTATTGTCTATGATTGGCTGCAAATATTATGCAAGCGCGTTTCGTTGAACTCTCGGATGCACAGTCGATGAATGGCTTAACAGAAAATAAAGTCGTTCAACTTTTTACGACGATGCACTCCTGTTTTCATTTGCATTTTTATTCGATTTTTTTTGCTGCTTTATCCTTGTGCTATAAATATTTGACAAAAAATAGTTTCACTTCAAGTGGGATTCTCCACATATTTATCTAGCAGTGAGTACCAACAACTTCTTGAAATCTCTGTCGGATATGCATTTTCAGTGCTGCTCCCGAGGCTCTCGTAACATATGAGTCGTAACTCCGTGTTCTCCTGTTTTTTTTTTCTTCTCTTCCTTTCGTTCCTCCTTTCTCGAGCGTGCATTACTTTTTTACTGGAATCTAAAAATAAAATTTACCAGCATACTGCCGGAGAAATTACCGGAGAAAAGGGAAAGAGAAGAAAAAAAATGAAAAAAAAAAAAAAAAAAAACGGTACGCAGGAAATCAGAACGTTTTTCTACAAAGCCCAAACAAAAAATTTATGCCTCAGGCAAATATGATACGTTAATACGCGGAAATTAATCAGCATCCGCGAAGCACAATATTTAATTATCTTTCATGCTACGAAGTATCAATATTTGCTTCGCACTTTTCCGTAATTAAGTCCATGGTTTTCCTCCTTGGGCTAACATTTCTAACGTTCATTGAAAAATGATTTACTCAATATTTCATCTTGGAGAAATGTTTGAAAAGCCAGGTGCTGGGGAATTTATGAAAAAAAAAATCTAACTCGGGTTTTTAAAGTACAAAAATAATGAGAGTTTTGCCCCATCTTGTCAAGGTTCTCAAGACGACACCGAGAGCAAAGAAGAGTTTTCCATCAGTGGAATAAGAAGTATACCGTCAGTAGAGAGTACGAAAGTCTGGAGAAAAAATAAATCTGGTGTGCAACAGTGCAACGCACTTTGTCGCCAGAGACGAATAATCCAAGGATTCGTGACCGAGAGCTACATAGACATAGCTACCTCCATATGGAATATGACTAAGTGCAGTCATTGCTTAGCCAGAAAGAGAAGTCAAAGAGCACGTAGTGAAAATGTGCAACAAAACCATTACATTTTCCCTATTTCTCATCTTTTTCTTCCGTTACGTTATTCCAGGAAAAAAATGTTGCTCGGCGTTTTTTATGTCACCGTTCATTGTGCGCAAACGAACAACTCCAAAACTTTTGGAGTCAAAAAGCGAGAGGGTGACTTTTTATTTCGATTAGCTCCAGAAAATAAATCCT
This sequence comes from Hyposoter dolosus, assembly GCA_963921915.1. NCBI lineage: Eukaryota > Metazoa > Arthropoda > Insecta > Hymenoptera > Ichneumonidae > Hyposoter > Hyposoter dolosus. The sequence continues at coordinate 11,161,671 of OY998136.1, read as the reverse complement.
GATTCACGAAAAACCATGAACGGTTTCCCCGCAATAATTAATGAATCATTTTTTTATGCGTAGGACATCCTGATCAGGTCTTGATCCAAATCACGTAGGACTTGGTCGGGGCAAACAGTAAGCAAGACGGTTTTTCAGCACTCAATGGTCCTCGTAACACTAAATCATAAAGACAATATGAGAAAAATGTACAACATCCAAATAATATTCAACTATTATGGCCTCCGGAGGCACCGCGTTTATGTCATCGGTATAAACGTATTTCCACGCAGTTACAAAAAGCTTTTATATGTATATATGAGAGCGCTCGGTGTTTCGTGCACTAACGCCACAAGGAATTGACGTTATCGCCGTACATCTTACAAATTCGTATATACATTTGGCATCAACGACGACAACGAAGAGACAGCACAAAGACGTGATTATGCATTATATCCTGCCACCTCGCTTTATTTGCAGCAACCTCCTTAAAACCCTTTACCACAACGTGCTGGTTCCTTGTCTTCTCGTGTAACGTGCGCTGCACCTTTTGCTGTAATTCGGAACGCGAGAACGTATCTTCGTACACAACAAAACATACAGCACATGAAAGTCGAGACTCGGTTGATTGTCTTACCTGGTGCTGAGACGAGAATGCAAGCCACTAGCTCATGAGTCGAGTCTCGTTGCGACACGGACATGTACCTCTCGTTATTAACGTGAAGTTTATTTTATGGTGTACACATGTGTAAATAACGTCAACCCCTAAACAACAGAACGGCATTAACCGAATTTATTCGAAATAGCAACTCGCCACGACTTGGCCCTTTGAGTTGCCGGATTTGTCGATGTACGGAAAGTAATGGAGCATACGCGATACATATTTATATAGAAACAGGCTAGCAAAGTGACGCAGAATTCCGGCACCAAGCTAAATCCTTTGAGGCCGAAATAAATCGTGGCACGTGACTTTGACGAAACATGCTTCTCGACCTTTCCCTCATTCTTCTCCTTCTCTCCCACATTTGTGGCTCAACTTCTTTCTCCTTCCCGATCCGGTTGCCACTGTAGGTTCTCAACGGTTTCCTAAAAAACTTCATCAACGTCCAAACAATGGCCCCAATGAATTCTGTACTTAACTAACTTAATTATCGACTAGAATCTCGTGGGTTAGCACGTGGGTATTAATAACTTGTCCACGTCAACACTACCGCTTCGAAAACACCGCACGAGATGCCGATGGCGACGTATTTCGCGTTGTAACTTCAAAATCGTACAAAATGTAGATTCTTGATTTTTTTGTGCCGAATTTTTTAATCGTTCCAGAATCAAGAACTTCGCAATCCATTCATGTCAATTGCCACAATCTGTCAGATCAATTAACAAATGAAATATCGATAAAAACGAAAATTTGAACCAGCTCGTAGGTCGAGACTCTTGATCTCTTCATAGAAGCAATTTCTGTCCGTTTCTCTGGTAGCACACGCACCACTCACGAATGTAGATATCTCGTATAAGGCAAACTAGGAAGAGAGAAAAAGAAAGAGCTCTCGTTAACGCGTCACGTTTTCTATTTCAAAGAGGTGCACGGTGCCGAGAAAAGCAAGACTCGTATTTCTCTGCAAGTAGACATAACAGTACAGAAAGTCTTAAAACTCTAGCGTCCACATTATTTTAAACAAAACGGCATGAATTCCATCAGGTTCTTTCCGAAAGCCTACAGGGACCGCGTCCCTTTAATGACAAATATAAAAATACCTGTCTAGCAAAAAAAAAAAAAAAACAAAACACATAACGCATCCAAATGCATTTTTGCATGGTAAATAAAAAAATTAAATTAAATTATTAAAGATTCGCTGAACTTTTTTTTTCGAAGCATCGTTCTGCATTGTGGATTTATGAGTGGAGTGACTTATTTGTAGTTCCGTATGGTACTCTTTGCAGTTACATCACTTGCCGTGTGTTTAGGTCGTTAATGCGAGCACTGGAAATAAAATTATTGCTGCCTCGTGAAATGAAAAGGGGTTAAACTTACTTCCGGTTATTCTGACTACTTTAATAGCTTAATAATTTACCCTCTCGTGTGCTTTGTTTACAAAAAGAGAAATAATCGATGATCAACCGGTCGACAAGAATATTGTGAAGTTTCCACGTTTTTTTTCCAACCAATAAACACGCACACAACGTGTCGATGTTTTATACGTCAGGAAGCGTTGCATGCATTTTTTCACAAAGCCCGTAAACGCAAGTCTAAGTAATTTTTTTGTCCAGAAATCATTTTTCCACGCAAAATTCAACTTTTTTTAAAAAAACTTGCATTTTTTTGGGAATAGGCGAAAACTTTTTTAGTCAGAGATTCGAAGGAAGAGACTACGAACTTTGGAAACGCCTCGTGTCATTTTTTCTCTCGAATTTTTATGGGAAAAGTTACAAGATTGAAAGTTAACGATAAATTCGTGTCACTCGGTAGAAAAAGGTTCAAATTTAAATCATCCACTCACTCATCTTCCTGATAAATGTGGCAAAACGTGACGTCACCTCTGCGACTGTTTTGATAAATATAAGGCGCGATATTAAAACGTAACAAAGTTATTCTGGGTGGATGAAAACATTTGGGAACTTTGCACAACGGAAGAAAACGAGGGTGGCTAAATATCGTGTAGAACGATTATGTGCGATTACGCGAGTTCCGAGCACAAATAGCATTTTCAACAAGATTCATCGGAGCCTAAAATGTTAGCTCGGATCACGATAATCGTCCGGCAGTAGAGAGTTTAACTCAGTTGAACTCGGCGAATTATCGAGCTCTATGTATAGCTTAAACAACAAATTGCAAAGTTTTGATAAGACAAATTTGTACATGAAACTTCCTGGAGGATAAATTCAATCCCGGTAATAAAAGTACAAACAGCAAAAGTGTTTTTCATTAAAAAGGATGAGGCACGCGGCTGCATTTCGTTGATCAATTCGTCAGATAAGAATGCGAATTATCTCGAGATTATTTAACGCGAAAAAAAAGCAATTCGACTCAATTCTTGGACCTTGGAGATAAATATAAGGTACAACTCTATAAGATCATTATCCACAGCTTCTTTTCGCTCTTGTTGGGTAGTTTAAGAAATGATGGCGTAAGGAAATCCTTGAAAAAGGCTACTACAGTGTGTTCACGAGGATAGAAAGAGCGGTCTAAGCGACGATTTCGTATGCAAGAAGTGCTTCGGTGCTTTGTCCCGAAGGAATGGGTGGAAACAAGGTGGTGACTACCTAACTCGTGTCCACCATGAAAAAAACACCTGGGAAAGAACGGGAAAGCGAAGTGTGTGTGCAGAGAGAGAGAGAGAGAGAGAGAGAGAGAGAGAGAGGCAGAGGAAGAGAGAGAGAGAGAGAGAGAGAGATGTCTGCCCGTAAAAATGCCTTCGTTTAGGTTCAAGGCGGAGGAGGGGGAGGATAAGAGGAATAGAATGGAACCCAGAGAGAGGGAGAGAGTCGTCGGATCACCATTGCTATATGGGCAACCGGAAGGAAACCAAGAGGCATTGGAATCCATACAAATGTTCAATTAATTCAGACCCCAGGTGGGCCTTTGCGTTCCCCAATATAACTGCTACTTGGAAATATTTGCTTTCCTTGCTTCTTTTGTCCCGTTCTCCTTTCGTTTATATAACCATTCTCGCTATTAAAACGCAAATTATTCGTGCTCGCTTAATCGTGCTTAATTTTCACTTGTAGATATTCTCTTACTTTTTAAATCCCACAAGTTCTTGAAAACTGATGATGTATCGACAAAAAAACGAATTAATTAATATTAGCAATTAAAATTTGGCGTGACTTATCGAAAGTTGGTGTATATGCTCGAGTCGAAATGCAACTTTAAAGTTTTGGCAAGTCGAAAAAGCTACCAGGAAAAAAACGGTGCATCGAAAAAAACGGCACGTACCTTTTCGACCTCCGACAGGATCCGTATGAATTATTTCGTCGAGTTGGAAGTTCTACTCGAGTGACCTGCTGAAGAAAGTTTTTACGTATAACGTTAATCGGTATGGCAGCCTCGTCGTCGACGCCTTTTTTCCCTCTCTTTTTTCTACAGTTCGCCTCTTTTGCGACTCGTCGTCACTTCCGGTGCATTCTGTGAGAGAAATATTAATGAAGTGTGCTCCACCTCACGTGCATACCGGTGGATATAAATAAATATATACACCGTGTTGCCCTAAGTCGCGAGGCTTTGTCCATGTCATTATATCGACAAATTTGTACCTTGTGACGTTAAAGTCTTGCATGGAATCCTGTAAAAGGAACGCGATCACATGAAATTACTGGCTGCCTCCTATTTGCTACGAAACTCGTCCTTCAAAAATAAATGAATGCACAGTATTCATCCACGGCTTTCTCTAAATATTTTCCTTTGGATGAAACTTTAAACTCCACGTTGCAAATCTACAATAATTCGGAGCGAATTTAAATCGCTAAAAAGGAAGAAATATTATTTTTCATACTTGAACAAAAATGACTGAGTGTTAAAATACATTTGGAGCTCGCAGTATTAATTTTTCATAAGTATCATAATTAACGTTGTACGTGATTAATAATTGCATTTTTTTCGACGTATGCTTTACTTCTGACGAGAGCTTTCCCATGCAGAAAGCTTTGCTCGTTCGTCGTTCCTAAAGGAAAACCCTGACTCCCCCTGGCAACCGCTGCCTTCCGCGCACTCACAGAACCACACGAATCTACATGATAAGTCCATTAGATACTGTGTGCGTGGATGTTTGTGTGCGGTCGATGGGATGAGAGCCTGTGGGGTCAACGAGGCGAAGCTCGTTCCGACCCTACGATCCCGTTCGAACGAAAAACGAAGATTTGTCATTGGAATACATAATCATGCTGATAGAATTTTCAAATCCTATCGTTAAGGGGAATCGGCGATGGTCACGGAAACTTCGCAGTATCCATAATGGATCGATCCATTAATCGTGTGTTTGTCGATGGCTGCACAAAAAATGTCAGCTCTTTATCTCCGCAACGATTGAATTCACCGATCTACCAAAATATTCCATTCAAAAACCATGGAACCCCATGAAAAATTTCAAAATTCAAACCGTGCTAAGAACTAATTATCGCTTCATTTTCCATTTTCCAGAGACGAATATATAAAAATGATCAAATTTAAAGTTTCTGTGATTTATTTGTGATTACAGATCGTAAACTATTCGTGGGCATGCTCTCGAAGAAGTTTAGCGAAAATGACGTCAGAGACATGTTCGAGGTTTACGGAGCGATCGAGGATTGCACGGTGCTGCGAGACAACGCCGGACAAAGCAAAGGCTGTGCCTTCGTTACATTCGCGAGCAAACAATACGCAATCACGGCCATCAAGACTCTGCATCATTCTCAAACGATGGAGGTGAGTGTTGAATGATCGAAACATTCAGTGCCATTGTTTATGCCATTGGTATTCGTTGCTTTCTAGTATCGTGTTTTTTTAATTTCCTTCAAATTTCGTCGTATCGATCGATTTCTTCAAATTGTTGATACGAAATTTTCATTTTTTATTTTTCAAAGCGATCTCATCGTCTTTCAAAGCGATTAATTAAAATTAATTGCGAAATGAAGAAGTTAATGAATTTCTAGATCGCATGATTTATGAGAGAATGACGGAACGTATTAGGCTAAAGTAAATTGACGAATGGAAAGAATAAACGTGTTGAAGAGTTGAAGAACTCCGTTCTCTCGCGGTTGTCCGAACTTATTTTTCTTGCTCGACTAAATTTGCGATTCTTCCATCCTGAGGATTTCTCTTGGCAGCTTGCCATGCCTGTCTACTAAAGCAGACATATATATGCATATAAGACTTTTCATGTGAAACTTTCATTCCAAAACCTGATCATTTTTTATCGCTACGACTTTTTCATCTCATTTTTTTTGGCAGAATTTTCCAAATTTTCATTTTCCTCAATTCGACAACCAATTGGATCCGCGATTTCTTGCTGCAACCACGTGGCAGTGTGAGCCTCTGTCAATTTACGAGTAAAATTACTCACAAGCATTTTTACTCACTTTTTATTTAGTTTTGTTTTCCTTTTTCTACATAGATTAGAATTCTCCTGAAAAAAAACACACTCACATTTTTCATTTGCCCATTTTATTCCTTTTTTTCTATCGACTCAACGAGTTTTTTTTTACAATTAACGAAATTGAAATTTTATAGCTACTTAGATTTTTATCAATTAGATTAAAAAAGTAAAATTTGGCCCACGTTGAAAATCTGCTTGAGAATTTCGTAATTTTTTTTTCTTGGTCCACCGTGAGAATTAACCAAGTGTACGAACATTTTTAAGGACATTTTCTCATCGTTCTTAAATAATCGCACCACAAACCAAGAAATACGATCGCGACGAATTGAAAGATTCACTTGATTCTGGAATTCGATTAAAAAATTTGAGATTGCGAACATGTCAAAAACTCGTATACCGTCAGGAAATGGTGAAGGCTCGAGGATGAAACTCTATCGCGAAACGCCCCGTATATAAATATAGAACATTGTATAAAAATGCATTCCGAGAGTTGGTGCATCTAAACGATAAAAGTCGATATACCGATTTAACTTTCGGGGTGAGAATCGAGAGCGAAGATCAACGAGCGAAGGAACGCGACTCCTCGACGATGCCAATCGTTCGAGACTCTTTGCTTTTTCGTCACACCACTCGATCGATTTTTTTTCTTTTACTTTTTCGAGCAGAGCTCGTTGAGCGTGCTTTGTAGAGCCCGAAACACGGATCGTTCGAGAGTGAACTTTTGAAGTAGCCGATGACCTAACTCAATCGAGTCTGGCTTATAAATGTCAATGTATTTTTGCAAATCAATTCTAAAGAAACTTCTGGCCAATTGTATTAGCCAGTGTGACAAAGCACTCACCTTAATTAATTAAACAAGATCATCCATAATCCATTATCGTTCAATTGACACGAAAATTTGTTGTAAAATTAACTCCGAATAAAATTACGGAAGCTGCAAGTTAATCGGGAGGTATTTGTACAACAATGGAAAGGAAAAGATGGGGAAAAGATAACTGGCATAGGAGGATGCAGGTATGAGAGTTTCGGAGTCGTATGAGGTGGATTGGAGAGTGGCTTATACGCTTATACTGTTACACGATATATAATGCATTCTCGAGGCAGGTGAAAATCCATTTGGTTAAGGAAAACGGCTTGCAGTGGCAGGCTGCTTGGTTCTTCCAGAGCCGGGCCAGATTAGTTCTATAGATACATTTTGCTGTGCCCTCGCCTCATCCGTTCGTAGCAACTTCTTGCCTAGGATCTCGACGACTGCGTCGCATCACTATTGCACACGGTAGAAATGGAATAGAGAAGCGCCGGAAGCCCTTTCGCCACCATACTTCCACCAGCAAAACTTTAATAAAGCCTCTGTCCTCGGTGTCATCCTCCTATCCCAAGAAAACCATACAACTTTTCGATTTTCGACATACCCTCGTTTTTTCATCCAGTTTCCCTCGAGAGATAAGACAATACCAAGAGAATATAAACTCGTTCGATAAACGTGTGTATGGAGGCGGAGGACAAAATGGGCAGCAGAGCATCTGCTGAAGAAAAAATAAAACTCTTTTTCTCATATATAAAATACGAACTTTCGAATCATTATTAAATTCTCATGAAAAAATTACGACGTGATAACGTTAAATTAATATTTATCAAGATATCGAATCGTTTGTTTCATCAGCTGTCTCACAGGCTCTTGATTTCTCGCAATCATTATTGCTTACAATTTCTGGAGCAAAGAATTCCAGTTATTCTCGAATTTTATTGAAGTCTCACCAATTTTTCTCAGACTAATCGTTATCGTTTGAAAACAAAATGGTTATGATAATTACGACGTTACTTTGCATTAGGCAGGAAGGAAAAGAGCGAAATGCATGAAATTGCCACTGCGGGTGCGATGAAAAAAAAAAAAACTGTTTCATATTCAATGCAACGCGGAGGATGGACATGAAAGTTTTTTGTTCGTAAGTCATCTGCGAGCTACTCGCAAAGTATAAAATTTCATATACGCGGAAGGTGCACTTGTTACTTAGAATGATCGTGAAATTATTAGAGGATCCCGCGGATGTGTCGGCAAGTTCACGGCTAAAGTATAGCTCAACACACACCTAACTAAGTTCATACATATATAAATATTATCATGTACGTTGATACGCACTCATACATAGGATTTGGCGATGTAGCGAAGTTGTAATACGAGCAAGACGACGAAGACGACGACGACGAGTACAAGAGCCAGGGCCAGATCGTTGCCAAGGCACGCGGCATAGTCGTAGTCGGCACAGTGTGCCCCGAGTCTCCCTCTTTCCTACTCACGCTTTCCTTCTTCACCCTTTCATCCCCCCACTTATTCTCCTCACTACCTCCGGCAATTTCATTTTAATATCATGAATATTTCCGGCTTCAAGTACCACGAACTCGATCGTCCCAAGGCTATATAACGCTGGCCCATTTCGTTTTCGATTGCACATTCCGGCGGCGACGATGGTGCTATTTCCCTACACACCTCCGCCTTTCCCACGAGTCTTCGTCTTCTCGCGAATTCGCCCTCTCCCTCCGCATACACATCTCCCAATGCCAACTCTAGCCTCGTCTCGGGACCTGCGTCGAAAACTCTTTTTTTTTTTTTATTCCTTCTACATATCCATGCCTGCTGGATAACGATGTGGAAATGGTGCAAGCCAATCTAGGCTTTACTTGCAACACTTTTTGCATTTACCAGAAAAGAAATAATTGCGAAACGAGCAAGAGGCTTGCACTTTCATGAATAACTTTATAAATTGCTCGATACACAGCGAATGTCTTTACCGATATTTCGATGCAAAATACAAGTCGCCAAAAATTTCACGCTCCCCATAAAAAAATACGATTTTACAATCGATGGCGGAAATATTTTTAGAATTATTCGTCATCAGAAAATACAAATTTTGCCTCCTCAAAAGTTTCCAATTTTAAATACAATCTTAGCGAACAATAAAAATTAATTAAAAAACACGGACTTATGGCGTTTCTCTCGTTTGTTCTTTAAAGGGATGCTCGTCACCGCTAGTAGTGAAATTCGCCGATACGCAGAAAGAAAAGGATCAGAAGAGAATGCAGCAAATACAAGCAAATCTGTGGAACATTGCTGGAGTCAACATGGCGCCGCATTACCTCACGACGGTAAGTAAACGTCTTATATATATCGGTCACTTTCGTCTCACCCTCATATATTTTACAAAGCGTACGTGGCATCGTAATTTTATGCAGCGGTGTATCAGATTTAACTTCGAGGCAAAGCAGGGAGTCTCGCAGATGAGAAATCCAAATTATTCGCTGTCAAGTTTCATGCTAAACGAGAATTTTATTAATTCCTCTCAAAAATGAAATGAATTTTCTGAAGATTCCCAGGAAAACGATAAATACAAATTTGAACAGTCGTATTTTTATCGCAACTTGGAAAATTCAATCCGAAACTTTTTAGCAATTTTCTTTGAATCAATTAAAAAAAAAAAATACCCAGTCAATTTTTTAAATTAATTTTTCTGCCTTATTAATATCTTTCAAAATTCCGAAAATCTGCTGCGATACGAATTCACTGTCCATTTAATCAATTTATTGCGATTAACTCGTCGTGAGACTGTTGTGAGAATTGAACATTTATTTGACTATCGTGAGCAGCTATTTTACCTCGGAGTACGAAATATTCTCATTGGATTCGTACAACAAAGCTCGAAATGAGTGTTTTAACAAAATTTGAATTTTTCACGTGGTTTGACTTTAATATAACGCGCATGAATCTCCTTACCGCATATAATACTATGTAACATTCACATACGCGCATAAATTGTATGTATTTGGTAGAAAATAGTCCAAGCCTGGAAACCACATCGTACAGTTCATGGCACAACGATGTGGTAAACTCTCGGTTGGGGTTACGTACGTACTTTGCTTGTGTTTACGTACGTGTGTCACTAAAAAGCTTCGAACGCTAATGTGTTTGCTTTGAAAACATCGATAGACCGGTGCAGCCGTTCTATATGTATACACGAATCCATCATAAATATAAGAGAACATGGATATACATGAGCACTCGCATACAGGGTGTCCGTCCACGATTGCTTATCGCTTTAGCCAAAAGTTCAAGGCCCAATTCCGAATCTAAAAGTCTATTGTGTAACGTTTAATAATGTAGCGCGGTGGCGAGCGCATTTTTCTTTCTTCTGCCAAAGCGAACGTTGAATCGCTGCTTCGCACTTGTCAAACGAGTCTTCAATTTTCGCAATAATTGTGAATGCCAAGTTCGACGCGATAATCAATTGGATTGACGATCGATTCACGACCATTGTTATCAACGAAGAAAAATATAAAAACGCCAAATTTTCTTCTCACTTTCTTTTGACATTGTGGAGACAATTTTGTTTCAAGTTGAGGAGAAAAATTCGCAGAGAATCTGTGTTGAGGATTCCTGAATTTTTTGATTTAATTAACTGAAAGTTAATCGATGCGAGTGTAGTCGATGATCCAAGTCTCGAGAAGGTTTTGTAATTTTTTCTTCACAACCACTGCCAGGCCTGCCCCGATTCAGGTTTCCTCGATGGAGACAATTTTTCACGAGAAATGACTGCGGCGTTTACCTCGCTCTGTGATTCCGCTTGGTGGAGTATCCTACGAAAATTTGGCATGTTTGAAAATTTTAAAAATAGTAACTTGTTGTTGAAAAGGGACGAAATGGCTGCAAGGCTGGGGATGTGAATATAGTCATTTTTTGTACAAAATTCTCTCGGTGTATGCGCACCTCGAGGGAACTCACTTGTACGATGTTACAACACGTCAAGCATATGTAAGGGTTTGGAGAGAAAACTCCATGGAAAAAATACATTATACATGACCCAGAATTAAGTATTCACCGGCTTTAACTTTTCTTCTTTTTTACTCCATTTATTTTTCGTAATGAGATTTTTCTTTTTTTTTTTCAACGTCATTCGCAAAGAGGAATTTTAATTAATCGAGTTTAAGCGAGCGTGAGGGAATTAGTCGAGCACTCGGTATACGGGTCAATGTTTATTTTGTATACATACAATTATGCGTCTGTATATGTGTTTTAACTCCAAAGCGTAAATATACAAGCGACCCGGAAGTCCTGTGCATCTTTCATTGGGGAACAGCAATTTATTGATGAACTTAATCAACGTCAGTACCTTAACGAAACGATTAGCATATGAAATCCGTCCCTCGTCATAGTCCGACTGTTCCAGGATCAATCAATATTCCTCAAAACAACGCAACGACAAGGAAAAACTGAATTTTTTGGATCAACGAGATTCGCAGTGAACAAAGCTTTCCCTCCATTCCAAAAAAGTTTGCGAGTCTCAGAACAAACAGCCGCATTTTTCTTCAAATCAGAAAATGTACTTACAGTCTCTTCGAAATTGGATTATTGAATAAATATTCTTCTCGTAGAAGAAAAAATTTCGTGTGTATAAACAAAAAAAAAATAGCCTGGATTTTCATGAACATTTATATTCTCCTCGTCCAAGACAAAATGTTGCTTAAAATCTTTCGGATCAGTTTGATCAATTGGACACGTGAGCGTGTATTTCGAGAGGGAAGCAATTTTCTTTCCTTATTGCCTAGCACAGTCGATCGTGAGTGTAAAATCGAGTTTTTGGGAGCTCTGATTATCAGGATTTTTTTTTTGTATTTACGATACGATGGCAGGCTCGAACAAACTCACTAGAAAAAGGTCGTTACGCCGATCGCTGAGGTTTTTTTAATTCGCCACTGCTCCAGATGGTTATTATTGAATATTAATTCCAATTCGACTAGATCCCGAGATATTCGCACATCGTACGTATCGGGTTACAGGTGAATGAGCAATAACGATAATTACCATTATTAATTAATTAATGAAATCTAGATATTTTAGCGCTGTGTTGGAACATCGATCTCTCGGGTTCGCGTTAGGGTCGTGGCTGGGACGTGGACGTAAATGATTAATGATGTTGACCGTGTACCGTCTCATCCAAATGTGGAATGCAATTTCCAGTTCAACTTTAGCGCTCGAGTAGTTTCACGAGAACAAAAAAAAATCGACAGTTTTGATTTAAAATTCGAGGAAAAACAACGTTGCAACAAATCGTATAGTTTCTCAATCACATTTTGATTATTTGCTATAATTACGAAGAGAATTTCACTCAGCAAATTTGTTGAATCGACTAAAGTTGCGGGTACCGAATCTTTCTCTTCCCTCAAAAATTTCGTTTATCCATTCATGTAATTAACTGGCTGAAATTTATATCCCTCGGTACGACAATGTTGTTATTGTTGTTGTTGTTGTTGTTATATCGTCGAATTTAAATCCGATCGCGATATTTGTTGATTCCGCAATTTTAGCCTCTCGGTTTACCCAATAATATTGAGAAAATCATGACACTGAAGTTCGCAACGTTGAGATCCAACGAAAAATACTTTTTTTTATTAATTCTTTATTTAGTTTCCAAAACGATGACAATTTTCGTACCGATTTTGTGTTTGGATCCTCGAGAAGGATCGTTTTATTGTCCAAGGCAAATATTGAATAAAAATCTTGAGGTCTGCTCAAGAAAAAACAGAACGTCGTTGCATTCGAACGATGCAAACTTCAACATCGTGAGACAATGTTCGAGAATGCGAATTTTTGAACGGACTGTATACACGGCGTATCCTTGATGGTCTCGTTCGTCATTACACATCTCGAAACCTCATTTTGCAGAATGAAACGCACTCCCTCGCACCAGCGTCGCTACAACTGCTACAACAACTGCAAGCGACGTCGAATGCCACGACCCCTGTAGGTTCGAATGCCGGTGCTAACGCCCTCTCAAGCGTGCAACATCAATTGTTGCTGCAGCAACATCTGGGACTTGGAGCTGCAACTCCCGCTCAAGCTGCACCCCCAGCCGTACCAAGCCCACCGGAAATCAATCCGGCAAACCTTCAAGGTCTCGCGACGCTAGCGTCACTCAATTCGGCCGGTGAGTACGGTTAGTGTCGCACGAGCAATTTTTATTTTTTTCTCTCTCTCTCTCTCTCTCTCCTGTTTCTTCATTTACACAGCCGTACTAAACTTTTTTCTTATCGATTTTCGTGAAATATCGCAACTTCCGTTCCTAAAAGATTGAAAAAGAAGGTGCTGCTTCTGGAACAAACAGTAAATTCTATTTTTTTTTGTCCACGTATTAAAATCTCTCGCAAGTAACAATTTTCAAAGTTATTTTGAGACTGGCGATTTTTTCATTATTACCGTTTCGATTAACATCGATTTTTGTTATTGTTGTTTCCGCGAGGAGATCAACGGAGTGTGAAAATGATTTGTTAATAATTCGAAGAATTTGTATGCAATTTTCTAGCCAACGCCGGAGTAACGCCAATGAGCATGCAGAATCTTGTCACTCTGGCAGCGATGACAGGTGGAAATGGCAACCTCCAAGTATCCCCAAACAGTGAGTAATAAAAACTGGCCGTAAAGTCGATGAGACAAAATTTTCTCACCGAATCACGTGAGACTTGGCAAAAGTTACATTTCGTAGAGCTGCGGTTTTGAGATTTTTTCGAAAAACATATAAACTCGTGATAACGAAAATCACATGCTTCTTCTTGTTCGTTCGCATGCATAACTAACACGCGCCATACATAACTGCATATGCATACAAACACGTAAGACCAAAAAAATGCCAAGTTATCGGATCATTGATTCGCAAAAATTGTCCCTCACTGCGCTCTCGAGGACCTTTCCCTATTTACTTCCATCGATTACCATTCAACAAAACTAAAAACCATTTTTACGGTTGCTGGAAAAAGTGGCGATCGAAGCGACGATCGCCACTTTTTTAAATTATCGAATATTCGACGCAAGCTGCGAGGCATTACGATAACAGAGGTGACAAAAATAAAGGTCCCAGGATAACAAGATTGAAAAAATACTTCATAGAGTTTTACCGTCGAACTGTGGCACATGAATTTCCTTTTTCTTCGAGCTAGAGTTTCTCACGAGATTTAATTATCGGAATAAACAAATAAGAAAACGAAGAAATTAGCTCAAAAATAAATTCCGTTCTGTTCAAGCAGATTTCATCATCCACCAACGATATTTCATTTTGGATAATGAGGAAATTTCATTTAAAAATAATAAGGTCGAAATGTGTCATTCTGTTTGGAGCGAATACGAAGTAATGCCTCAGCCTTCAATTAATTATGTTCACTTTGACGCTCTTATCAAAATTGCATGCATGCAAAAAATTAACCAATTGGCGCACGCGTGTGATAATATCGCCGCTGCTCTGTATGTTTCAGCGTTAAGCGGATTGGCCAATTCGACAGCAGGTATGTCGCTATGTAAGTGTCGCATTGCCTGGTACAGTATTAACCGTCACTAAATTACTCAATAATTCATCAAACGTCCCATTGACAATCCCGTGTCAAAATCGACGACGAAAAGAGTCAAAAAATAGCAAAACGTTCTAAATCCAACCAGAAATAGTGAACTCGAGGCGATGCAAAATCAATATTTTTCCAACGTGATAAATTGAACCTTGAAAATTGGTTGGAACAAAAAATACACGTACCGATAATCAAAGAATTATTTTCAATTCTAACGACTGTTATATTTTTTCTCACAATCAGCTGCTCTCCTTGGGAAAACGGGAAGCACAGGTGAGGCAAATATTAGTAAGCAAGCGAGAAATTGTTCTCGCTCAGTCGCTCGTTGATTAGTAAATCCACTCAAGCATTATTTCATTTTTATTTAGTCGTTTGGTTCGTCAGTTCGTAGATTACACATTAGCACTAATACTTTTTGCCTCTCACTCGCATTCTCCCAATTTTGCCGTAAGTTATGCCGTTACCTTCTATGCTCTTTAAAAATGGCACCATGGAAAAAAATGTAGTTTGGGGAGCTCGTAACGTATGATCGTATAATTAGAAATCAATTTTTTGCTATCGATCACATCCTCCCACCAAATCCCTCAACCCTCCTCGTACTGTATATTGTTAATCGTATCATAACTAACGGCCGTTATCTCCGCCACAATAAATGTATTTATATTCACGTATTCACTGGCGACCAGAGCATGCAATTTCGTCGCATAATGTCCATCAGCGTCCTAACGATTTTCATTTCGTTCGAATTGGCAAGAGATTTTTTTCAGAAAAACAAAAAATCAGAGCCGAGGAAATCGTTTACAAATTTCTGACTTTTTTCTTCACGGTTATTAAAAAGTTTAAAATATTCGAGCCTGTGGAAGGCAATTTATTGAATTTGAATTTTGTACAATGAACTTTTTCATTTTCAATTGAATTTTTTTCTCAAAATTAAAATTCTTCTCGAAAACGTAAACGGAAAATTTCAAAGCAACGTTTCTGAGGAATTCAGCAGCGATAACGAGCGAATGCGAAAAACTGCCTGATTTCTTGTTGCATAGAAAAATGTATTGCAAAAAATTCGTACGCATTGAAGCGTTTCCCAAAGTTTTCCAAAAACCAGAGTCACGTGAGATCCTTCTCAATATAATATTCATCATTTTAAGTCTCCTTTTTTTTCCTTTTTTTTTACTCTACTCGGTTTGTTTCGAGCGAAGCTCCAAAAACGAATTATCTTAAGAGCTTTTTCAATAATGAATCCGGTATGGAGAACTTATACAAACGCTTCGTGTGTTAATTAACTAGCTGCAGTTTCGTGGGTTTTATGCTAACGTGAGCTATTTTTCGCACTACTTACGGGCACCCTTTGAAATTATATACGAGATATATTTCGTCTTATCACTCGGCGAACAGCTGTTTAGTTTATTTTCAAAAAATTTCATACTTTCTGTAAATTTGTCGCTGAACAATTGTTCAAGGAATTACGTTGCTCCAAAGTGAAAGAAAAACGGTGTTTTTCGAAATTTTATAACAGCGAAATTGTGGAATCAATAAAAATTCTATGGACAGTTTTTGTTTATCGAAAAATTGATGATTGAAAATAAAAAAATCGACAGAATTGATTTTTAAAAAATAGCTTAAAATGGTTCACAGCGTTATTGTCACGTATGAATAGAAAATATTCGGGGAGATGGTAACAAAGCATAAAGCCCTTAAAACTGATGAGAAGATTGCAATGCCTTCGCGTGTGAATTTCAGAAAATTACGCTTCAATTTTATCGCGTATTCCAGTGAGGAAATTTGTTTAAATAAAGTACGAGAGGTTGAGGTGGATTTCACTCACGATTTTCAATTTCTAAGCAGGCTTTTTTCTCCATCCCGTCATCGTTCGCGCGTGATGCATGCTCACAAATGCAACTTTACTTTTTTCCAATTTTTCTCTCGTTGAAAAGATTTTTTTCGTAATGAATGATGATTTTGTTTTTCCAGGGTCCACGGGAGGAAGCCTAAGTCCAGTGACCTCCCTCGCCCTCAATTCCCTGACAGGAACACCTCTGAACGGTCTCCAGGATTCGCTTAGCAACGCCTATTCGAGCTTGCAGCAATACGCAGGTAATTGGTCACCTCAAAATATTATCTCTCCGCTCTTCATTGATATTCAAAAGAAAAACGACCACTGGAACTTTCTCCAAAAATACAATTTTTCGTGGTGAAAAAAAAAGACAATATTGAATAATTTCGTACGTCTGGTCGAACGACACTGTGTTTTAACTTGGATTTGCGCCTTAAAGCTCTCATTGGGAAAACGACGGTGACGGTGGAAAAGAAAGAATTGCATAGTGAGTAAAAAAAAACAAAACGAAAGTAGAAACAAAGTTGAATGGATTTTACGCTTAAACTATTTCGCATAGTTACCGTTTTCATCTTGTTTGTTGACGTCCCAGTATACAATAATTGTTTATTATTTGAATGAACCAATTATTGAATTTTATCGAAATTGCAACGCTGCTTCAAGAATTATCAGGTTTTTGCATGCTTGTAGTCAATTGTTGATATTACTCAGTGTTCCGAGCGTCTCGACGAATAACTCCGGTTATCCTACGGCACACGTACAACGTAATGTATGCTGGGACCTCTGTTTTCGTAACAACGATAATATTCGGTCGGCGAACACGTTGTAAAAAAGTAATGGGTCGCATTTTCCTTGTGCTCAGCACAAGCCGATCAATTTTCAACTTGAAACCAGGGAAATTACGATAATAGGGGTTTTTCAAAAATAGAGGTCCCAGTGGCATTGCAATTTTCTTTGAAGCCACAAGCAATCTGTTCCTGCAATCTGTATTTTTTCCTCCTGATTCGTTCTCATCTCGTTACCCTCGGCCAGTCGATCATATTATGCGCTCCCATAAACGCGATGTACACAGTTGATTCAATGTGGCGCACTGCACGCGTTCAACGTCGTTTAACCACAATTGTTTATTACTCATAATGTACCGAAGTTTGCGCAAATAATGTTTGGCCGAATTTCCAAATGGTAGGTTATTGCGTTGAGTTTTTCATACGGCGAATCCGTGTGGGGAGAGAATAACGAAGTTAATTTTAATTGGGCTCATCGGACGCTCGCTCTGACTGCCGAATTTCACGGAGTCTCGGCTTCCAATAATCTGCGACTTGCTCAACTTCAATAATTTACCCTAATTCTGTAAAACACTGTTTGCCACCGAGCGACTGTAAACCTCGCTTCATTATTTCTACCGGCATTTTCCGTAGAATCAATTTTTTTTGTTTACTCACTCTGCATGGAGAATCGATCGAACGCGTTCGAAGCAACTCGAAGTAATGGAAATTCAGCGATTTCTCGGTGCTCGTCTCTCCATTACAAAGTCGTAGGCAAGATTTCGTCCAACACGAGTTCTCCAATGATATCCCAAGTTTCCTCTTCGCGTAGACTCCCCCGCTCTCTCGCTATTGATCGAACAATGCGGCGTTTCGTCTGTCAGAAGAACAATGAAACAATCAATGATTGTAATTGTGTTCAAGAATCGCTATTGACTCTTTAATATCGCTTTCCACTTTGCCACTGCAAACGAGGTTGCATGAAGATCGTCTTATTAAAATGAATTCTGCCTCATTGTATAAATATTGAAATAACGCTTTGCGTCTTTGGGCGAGCGAGAAATTACGATAAAATGAATTGTCTTGAGGAAAGGTTTATAAACGAATTTTCAAAATAACTGAATTCATTTCTATAAAAAATTCTGCGGAGAATTCACTTAGTGAGCGAGTGCCATTCTGGCCGGAAGTTCAAAATTCATACAAGTTTTGTTTTCTACAAATAACAAATGATTGCCAGGAAATTCAATCAATTTCAATAACTCGGTTATATTTTGTAACTTCTTTGAATCAGAATTCCAACTCTGATCCAATTCGAATTCGACATAAACCACTGGGGCTTGATTAATAATTAGCGGCTTAATTCGAATTTAATAAATTTTTGATCCCCGTGCAACTAGTTTTTACGAAAACAATCCATTTTTTTTGTCAAGGTTTTCCAATAAACGAAAAAAAAAATCATTTTCCTGCAGAAACAGAGACGAAAAAACAAATTTGCATGCCATGCGATGTCAATTATTCCGAATTGAGTAAACCAAATGGAATAGAATGTGATCGTATATATATGTAAAAAGCTGAAAGCACGTTTTGCGCATGCAGTGTCCGACCAGCCACACAGTTAGACTTTTTCGCTCGACTCGCACGTGACAAACATAGATTTTATGATATCGATACTCCCAATTCCCACGATACGTATCAACCGTGGCAATGATTGGACACAAAAAAAAAACAGATTGTCTCCAATGAGATGAGAATGAAAATGCTCGGAAAAATAGAGCTCCGCGTTAAAAAAATTCATCGGGAAGAATTAGTCTTCAATTTCCGACATTGTTTTGGAAATTCCGAACGCATGGCAAGATTTAGGAGCAAAAAAAAACAGTTACGAAACTCGCATTGTAGATTATTTTCAATCCTGAATATTTCTTTACTTTCTTGCCTCATTATTAGCCATGACAGCACTATTTATCGATTATTTTTATTCGTGGCAAAACGTTGAAGCTGAAAATTCGCCACTGGTAATGGCGATCGACGTAAAAAAGAGAAAAAAAAGTAGCGCAAATTAGTCTCGTCTGTATTGTCGATTCTTAGGCACACGTGGGATTTTTTCTAGTGAAAAAAAAATTGGCTTACTGTGTTAGGGTGAAGTGTCCTATTTATATGTGTCTTGAGCATTCTGTCGTTGGCAATTAAAACTTGGTTGAGCTGTCGCTCGTGATTTTGGAGGTTGGCCAAAAATCCGTTGATCCACCACCTTCCGGTTATTTCTCTCGGGGAATTGCAAATTATGTAGACAGGTGGTGCATTGCAAATGGACGAGTGCCACTCGTGAGTGTGTGTCATTAATCACTCGAGCAAAAAAGCATTGTAATGTCTTGGTCAAACCGGTGCCCGCGATTGTTTTGTCCGGGAGGAATATCAAGACGAATGCGTAAAAATTTAAGTCGGAGTGTCAAGAGAGAAAAAAGTATGAAACGTTAAGGGGGTTGCCGCGATAAATCGTCAGCTCAAAGTCGGCGAGTGACAAAACTTTATGTTCCTCAATTTTTTCAGGGTTCCCAGCGTTCACGGGAGCTTCGGCAGCGGCGGCAGCAGCAGCAGCAGCAGCCGCTGCGGCTGCACAGAACACCACTTCCGGTCCCGCTGGTAAACAAATCGAGGGACCCGAGGGTGGCAATTTATTCATTTACCATCTACCCCAGGAATTTAGCGACAACGATCTAGCTTCCACTTTCTTGCCATTCGGCAATGTCATATCAGCCAAAGTTTTCATCGACAAACAGACCAACATGAGCAAATGCTTTGGTAAGTCAACGCGACCCAAATCCCTCACATCGTCATATTTTTCCTTCGGATAAAAACACGATTGAACGACGACCCCATCGTCACTTTGCAAATATTTTTTCACAATCGGAAAACTCAGAAAGTAATGAAAAAAAATAAATCAAAGACTAATTCGTAATTAAAGAAGCAACGATGATTGTCATACCGAAAAAATACACAATTTCCTCAGGGACCCAGACGCTCCGAGTTTCTTCAGCTCGAGCCTGAACCAGCCGAATTCGTCGAAAAGTGTACTGACAAAAATCAATGATTTTTCCAGGCTTTGTGTCGTACGACAATGCCCCGAGCGCTCAGGCAGCGATACAAGCGATGAACGGTTTCCAAATTGGCACCAAGAGGCTCAAAGTTCAACTGAAGAGATCCAAAGAGGCATCGAAGCCGTACTAGCCGAGGACCACGAGCCTCTACCGTAGGTAGGATAGCCTGAAATAAATCATTTTTAAAAAATACGTTTTAAATATTAAAAAAAAACAAACAAACAAACAAACCAAGCCGACGAGTAGGTACAAGGGAAATGAAAGCGAGATAAAAAAAAGTCACGAGAATGAAAATCCGGTTTGTCAGGAATATTCCTTAATTATAGTCCGGCCTTTTGCTCCAGATTTGACTATGTTGACTATTTTATTCCCACGACTCTCGCGAGGTCAGATCCTTCAACGAAACCACCTTGAAGAAGAGTTTCGTCACTCGTTCTTTCAAAAAAAAAAAAAAAAAAAACAGTATTTTACGCCACAAGACTTTTTAGCTCACGAATAATGTGATGATTACGAAATAGATTTTTGATCTCGCCATTTTTTAAATTATTATCTTATCTTCATTAAGATTATCACGGTATCGTTACCCTTTTTTTTTTTTCGTCCTAGCACAATGGGTCACGATAAACTCTCACAAGTTCACTCGTAACGAGTTTTTTAAATTTATTTTAATATTCGTAATTGCGAAAGTGACAAATGATTCTTGTATCATGACGAGAAGAAATCTCAGATTCTGTGATATTACGAACGTGAACTTGATCGTTATGAGATAACGAAGCAAAATATATGCGAAAAACAAGATTTGTCAATGTTCGAGCTCATGTCAGTCGAGACTACTTTTTATTTATTTTATAAGTGTTGATGTTGTCAGTCGTCATATTTCACTCGCTTAGTTTTTTCACTTTATCTATATATGGATTGCTATGTAATAACCCTTTTCATGTATGAGATGTTTCGAGGCTGTGATTCCAATCACTTTTGACCCTGCGGACGAACATGCAGTGGTTGCAGCTCAAGGTGGACGCATTCGGCGGATAAAGTCATTTTTCTTTTACGAGCAAATAATTCTTAGTAATAAACTAGGTCCTCTATTTCCGTAACCCCTATTAACGTAATTCCCGTAATTCCGCATCGAAAATCGATCGGTCTGCTCTGCCCACGTCCCAATGTGGTCTCCAGTCAGGTGAGCAACGTTTTTTATTCACAAGAGCGATGCGGACCTGCTGACATCGTCGTTACGAAAATAGAGGTCCTAGCTCAGCTGACTACATTTTTGCTATTTCTGCTCAAGATCCGTTTTATACAATCTAATTGCATTTTTCGAACGACTTAAGACCCAGTCAAGCTGAACGTCCTCCTACAGATGTCCGAGAAATTTCGATATCATTTTTCTGATCGTTTTCGTAAATTGCAATCCATCTCGATCGAAAAACTTGATTCAATCATCAAAAACGTATTTCCAAACAAAATGTACAAAAAAGAGAAGATTCCTTTGCTCATGGGTACGATTCGGAACCGGTTAAGCCATTATTTCGAAAACAGAGGTTTGAGTAAAATTGCATAAAACATAAACCCCACCAATTGGTATGCAACGGGCCAAAAGTAATTCGAGTGTGGCATGAAATATCTCGTACAAATAACGTGTATAAATTGTTTTTTATTCTTTTTAACTTTTAATCGTCACGTTGTGTAATTTTATATTTCTGTTGTTTCTTTTGTTCTTTTTTTTTCAGTGTAAGCGACAGAGCTTGTTCGCGAGTGTTTTCGAATCAATGAAATTCTGCCAATGACAATGCTCTAGTTTGTTAGTTCTGCATACATCAACATTTAATCGTAGTACGATTTTCGTGACGATCACACTTTGTGCTCTAGTAATACACACACATACATACATCCATATGACAAGCGCCATTTCATTGTGTTCGTGACCCCGATGATAAAACATTTGGAAAATATTTCAGCGGAATAAAAAAGTCTCGGAGGGCTAACGATTATTGTGAAATGGCGTGGACAGTGTAATTTATAGATCGTAACGATGTTGCCAAAAGCTTTATTAGTTAAAATTAGTGTATACTAACAAAATTGCCATGTGTTTATTATAATCGTTGCGAAGTTCGACAAAGCCGTCAAAAGACAGCGCAATTGCGATTTCCAGGGCGATGAGCCTGACGCTCTCCTCGGCTATGCTCGTCAATAGTCTCATCAAGATTTCTTACGCGTTAATGAGAGTACGAGAATTTCGAGCCTAGTGGCTGTTCCAAGCAGCCGTGAGCCTTTGAGGGCCTCATTTGCTACTTATTTTTTTCTTGTCGCTCCGAACCGAGGAAGGCGTTAAGAACTAGTACCCGAAAGTTTCTTTGCCAAGAGTCGAACGAGACGACGGACAACTGTGAATTAAGGAAGTAACCTCGTCACAGATTTTTTTTTTCCTTTTTTTCGTTTTTTCGGGGAAACATTCAGGGCGCTATTAAGGGGCTACGTGCAAAATTTCGAGAGGATTGTTTTTACATTTTTTCAATAACTCAGCAAGTTTGATTCGAGTTTTGGAAAATGGGGGCTAGAGTTTAGTTTTCGACCGGACTGTCGCACGACTCTGGGACCTTAAGGGAACACAATTTGTTTTCTATTCATCGCGAAAATTTGTTACGGAAGTGAAACTTTGTTTTTCTTCTTTTTGCTTTGTTTTTTTTTTTCTGTCTTTTCGTTCTCGTTATATGAAGTTGGAGTGAATTGAGAGTTTTGTTTTCGTTCGATCGCGGGTACTAGTTCGTAATCGCCGAGCTTCCCGTTTATTTTTCGTGTGGTGGTGACTAACCTGTCTGTGTGTTTCGTTTGTGTGCCAGCAGGTGGCCTGTGACGTTGTGACCATGTACTCTCTCTCTCAACCTGGAGTCGCCGTGCCATGTCTGTCTCAGTCAATCAATCAGTCACAACAAATATCGCTCTCAACCCAGTCTCTGTGTTGTTGTCGGTGCGTGTTGCGACCTCAACTAAGAAATCCTCGATCCTTCGAGTCCCTCCCTTCTCCTGCAAATTCGAAGCGAATAATTCATTTTTTCACCCTGCCAAAAACGCCGGCCCTTTGGTCTCCTCAAAAGAAACCAAACAACAACAACAACAACAAAAAGACAAAAAAGTTCGAAATTTTTTTAAAAAGCCCACAAATTACCCGCGAAAATCCTGACCACGTACTTCGCTCTCAGAACCGATTTTCCGCATCATGACTATGTACAGAATAGATTTTTCTCTCGAGCCAGGACCGTCGATTCCTCAATCTGAAAAAAAAAAAAAACACCAAAAACCCATGAAAATCATACAATTTTTTAATTCCCTTTATCCGAACAATACGAACGAAGCAAAAACACGAAACTTTTCTCCTCGCAACGATTTTTTCATTTTTTACCAAATCAAGTACATTTGACTTTGCGATCCGATCTCGCGGATTCATCGAAAGACTGGCGATGGAGAAATGATATCTCGTTATGACGATAATTATGTGGAGGAATCGATGCACCGAGTGGGCTCGTTGAGGAAAAAAGGCAAAAATAACAAGCGTCGACCGAACGACGCGATGTAAAGTTTAAATTAAAGTTTACTTACGGAAACAAAACATACAAATAATTAAATGAATAAGACGAAGACGAACATTGTGAAAAACAATAAAAACTAACGAAGGTAACTCTAACGTTATTACCGCGAAACAGTTTTTCCAACGCCAACCAAAAAGTCATTAAAACCAGGGCAAAAAATAAACAATTATCTCGCGTGAGTGTGTGAGTGTATGTGTGTGTATGTGTTTAAATAATCGTGCGAGCTTACGCACGAATTTATATCTCGTGCGGCCTTCCGCGTTGCCCCGGAGATATTCTTGAAAGTTTACATTTTGTCCATCCTCGCCAAGTCCATTAAAATGAATAAAAAAAAGCTCAAGGGAACATGACACTAATTATGCGGAAATTTTTACGAACGAGTCAGTTGTTTTTTTTAAATCTCGTTTAAACCAAAAAAAAAAGAATGATTTTTATTCGATTTTTTGAATATTTTGCTACAATCTTTATGAACGTTCCGTGTTATTTTTGACTCATGGAAAAAAATAATCAACCGTCTTTAACGCTCTGGCACTTGGAAAAAAACAAACGATCGTTCTGCTGTCGATAACGACGACGCATTAAAATAACAAAACTGGGGACTTTGTTTTCTCTAGAAATTTCTACGCAATTGGTATTTTCGTATGGGACTTTGTAAATTTTTTCTTTCTACTGCCAACGTATTCTTTGGATTTGAACTATTTTTCAAATCGAAACTTCACTCGCTGAATTATTGTCCACGAATCGTGAATATTTTATCACGTACTTCACCGATCGTCGGATCATTAATTCGGCACGAGACGAGTATAAAAAGAATGTGTTCCGTTTATTGAATCAATCTTCAATCCACAGCTCCTGCTCGATTTATAAACATTCGGTAAATATTCAGTATCTTAGGCACCAGCCACGATATGTATTTGAAGTTTTTTCAAGGTCATGGCGATTGCAAAATACCGGAAAGGTCACAGGCCACGATCGCACGAGGCTGTATTGACCTTGAAAAACTTAAAATTCATGTTGATAAAACTTTATAATTCGAAAGAACTTAATTTAGTGAAGGAACTTGATTGGAATTGATAACTTTTCTAAATTGGTTCGAAAAATGAATCGAATCGACTCGAAATTCAATCAGCAATTGCAATGCTCAATATTTACTGTTTGTTTCATGAAATTATCATTATTCCGGAAAATTATGAAATTTCCTTGTACAATTAATATTTTTGTGCAATAATTATGACGGCGAAACGTGAATATTCTATTACATACTTCATATTTTACGTTACATAATTATTCACCGTGAGCTACGAGATTGATTCGAAATAAATGGCTGAACTAACGTGAACAAAGTTTCGAAGTAACTGGAAATTACCATTTCTACGTTGTTTTCGTTTATGATGAACGCGATATTCCGTCGGAATGAGAAAATAGGAAGTTTTAAAAATATTAAAAGATTATTCGAGAATTTGCTTGTTTCGCGATCGTTGAAAAAATGAGGTGGAAGGAAAAATCAGAATGGAGGAGTACGTTCCTTTTCAATTTTCCCTGATCCCAGCTCTCCCCTTAAAAAAAGCTTTTCCGAACTGTGAAAAAATAAAATTTCTCGCTCTTGTCACTCACGAAACTCCCACCGCCCGAAATCAGTCCGACGAGAGAAAAATAATTGCACCAAAAAAGTAATCATGGATAATCGTCGTCGTCGAGCGTCTGCGAGGAAAAAAATCTTCAAAATCCACGTGAAATAAAAATCCGTGCGAGCGATGAACGAAGCGAGAAGCGAGAAGCGAGCGATCACTTCGGAAACAAACAAAAACATTCGCACCCTCGCGCGTCCCCGAGCTCCGACAGAGCAGTGCACAAAGAAATAAAAAACAATGATAATGGAAAAATGGAGGAAACAACAATCGGAAATGAAAGAAAGAAAAAGAAGCATTAGCCACCCTCACACGAACAGCAAACCCGATCCACGCTTTGTCATTTGTTCGTGGCGATTTTGCGTTATTATGTTATTTTTATTTAATTTACTATTTTTTTTTTTTCATTTTCATTTTACACACCGTGGGTGTGGTGGCAACGTGTCGCGCGCACTGGCAACTCGATCGAGCCAAGATCCTGATTAACTCGAGTCGACAAACGATGGCGAACGAATAGGTCGAAAAAAAAAATTAGATCGAAGAAATTCGATACTGCCGAACGAGCATTATTGTTTTTTCATGGTAAAGATTCATTAATGTGACCTCGAGTGACCTCGAGTTAAAAAAGTCAATCTCGAGTCTCGATCATCACCGCAAACTCCCTTAACGTTTTTCGGTCTATGTAAACGTGGATGCATATATATAAATATATATATATATCAACATAAATGTGTATATATGTATCGGGGCAGTCACGAAAGCTCGGAGAAGCTCTCACGTAGTTTTTACAGTACGAAACGAAACACGGGAAAATAGCACAAAAGGAGTTAGAAAAGCACGAAAAGAGTATAATGTTTCGCGAGAGTAAAACAAAGAAAAGAAAGCAACTCCAACGCAGAGTTTACCAAAGACGTGTCTTATATATTATTAACAGATGTACTTACCAATGCAAAGCTACAATGACTAATAACGTCATGTTAAGACGATTTTCATTTTGTTTCTTCTTCTTTAATTAACCACACGTGTTGTACAACCAGTCGTGCACACGCAAACATCGAACAGAACGATTCTAATAGAAATATTCAAAGCCCAATCGTACCCACACGCACACACACACACATGTACACAAACAAATTAGTTAAATGGATAGGAATCGTGCAGATTCGATAGAGGGCAAATCGAACCGACAAGTGGCGCCTTTAGCGACTTGAATTATAAGCTTTCGAGGACGAATTCCGGCGTTCCCGGTTCTCTGTGTTCCCCTGATTCAATATTTCTAAACTCGCAACGTGTGCTGGCCAATTCTCTTCAAGAGCTTATAATTCGAACCACTGGACGCGTCACAGTATACCTGCACTTTCCCTGTCGCGCGCATGAGAGTAAAAAAATATGAAGCCTAGTCATAACTATTCGTTAACACAGTTCGTGTGTTTACATCACTGTGTTCTATACCATCGTCATTCGTCATTCATATCGTCTTTGTATATGCACGGGTCATAAAAGTGGAGTCAAGAGAAAACAAACGAAAAAACAATGCGAAGAAATAAAAGAAAAGGGACTTTGACCATCGAAATATAACTACTTGTTCTGCGTAGTTTAGGCAAAACGAGAGTTTTCATTGTCGCCTACTATTACTGTTATCACAATTATATTATCCATTATATGATTATTATAATTTGCAATGAATGGTACTATTATCATTATTATAATGATCGACAGTCGATCGAACGAATGATGGCCAGATCATTATAGTTAATCGTTTCCCCGCAAAAAGTAGTTCGCGTTGAGTTGATAAACGACAACAATTTCAACAAAATGGCGTTGCGGTTCATTCGTTTTGGTGTATGTTTTTGAAAAGAGGAGAAAGTCTAACCGCGACGGGAGTTGCAAAAGCTCATCATTCAACGAATTATTTTTTCGTGTATAATTATATTTTTAGGCCCCTTATTAATATTATCATTATGTTTACTGCAATTATTATTGTGTGCGTAAAATTCACGAATTTTATCGTCGCTCTTCACCCTGCTCGGGGAGGCAAGCTCGTAGACCATTTTTCTTGCGTTTTGCTGAAAGATTCTTCGTACTTTTCGAAAATTCACGAGACTGTACGAAAAACTTTCGCTGCTAATTCTTCACAGTTTTTTTTTGTTCTTGAAAAACAAAAAAAAATGCTTTTCTTATTTCTTGAAAAGTTTTTCGAGTGTACTTAAAAAAAAAAACGAGGTTATATATTTTAAGGGCTTGTTTGCATCGATCGCGTGTCAACGGTTGGCAAAGTTTCGTAAATTCGATTGCGTTTTATCGATATAAACGCCTCTTGTGCAGTGTTCGTTAGTTTTTTCTTCTGTTTTTTTTTTTCGTTTTTATTACGAAATAGTTTAGTTCTCGAGTTTCACGATATGACGAGGCCGATCATTGTATGTGGCAATCGAGACAAAAGTTACGAGCCAAAGTGCAACTTTTATTTTTTTTTAATGAATAATCAAAGGGTCCCAAAAATTAATGATAAAAATGAAAACTGAAATCCCGAAAAAAGAAAGAAAATGTTGACGAGCCTCGTTACTCGCGTCGCCAGACACGCATTATTGCATTAACGGTTATCAACGTCATATAATTATTCAGCAGCTAAAGCACGTTTACTTCGTTTAGTTCGTGATCATGATTGTTATTATTATAATTACATTATTATTATTATTATTGTCAATGGTAAAAGGCATTGTCCCCTAGAAAAAATAATAAACAACGTTGTTGGGTTTTTTTTTTCACTAGTTACAAACGACGTCAGTCTTCGTAGTGGAATAACGAAAAATTATTATTATTATTGTTATAATCATCACGATAACACATATATACAGTTTTGTTTCCTCGGAACGCCGCTTATTCTCGATATTTTGTAACTTTTTTGTTTTTTCGCCACACCCCGCTTTCACGTTGAATTGCGTTTTTTTTGTTTCAAAGTTTCGCCAATGTCGATGTTGTTTTTTTTTTTTTGCGTTTCTGTTTAATGAACGGGGAAATGCTGGATTCGTGCCATTTTGTTATGAATGAGAGAGAAAGAGAATTTTCAATGGTCAAGAGAGAATAAAACGAATATTTTGCGGTGAGGATTTCAAGTCGGAATATGACTCGATGCCAGTTTTGTAGGTTAAGCGAAAAAAAAACCAAAGTACATTTTTATTTCTTCTTCAAATCACGAGCCACTTGTTTTGTTTTGTCCAGGAGACACTTTTTGCTCTCGTGTCCACGGTCGTTAAAATCCGCCGCTTTGTTTTCAACCGTTTTTCATTCGATTTTTTTTTTCTTCGCCCCCCCCCCCTCTCTTTCTCTCTCTTTCTATCGTGCGTCACCGCAACACACGGAATTAAAATCGAAAATAATGAAATTATTTCATCGTAGAATTAGCGGTTATTGTACACGATTGTATAATTTTCGAAGTTTGAGGATTCTATTGTTCTCTTTCAACAGGGCTATGTATTGTTACGGAATAATGCTTTTCACCCAACGGTTGTCCTTGTTGCGAATATGGGACTGAACGAGCGCTCGATTTTTGCCATCCCGTTTATCGACTAAGCTTTTTCTCCCTCGTATGATCGATCTACCGAACGAAAAGTGCATATAAATGGCTTGAAACATATTGCAGCATACCTTCTCATCAGGAACTAATGCACATCAAACTTTTGATTCAAATTCAGTTTTTTTTTCCGAAAAAATATTATTCAAAATTGTATTTCCATTTCACGGAAAATCTAGTAATTTTTTTTTACGAGGGCAATACGTGAAACGTCGAAAAACGCTCTGGCTTGATTGGCTCTCCGAAACCTCCCGCACATCTGCGAATGCATACACGCTAGTGCTTTTTTTTTCATAATTTTCCTTTTACTGTCGACCAGTGTTGAATGAAATGGTATTTAATATAACCTTCGGAATAATGGAGAAAAAAATATCATGCACTGAACGATTGCAGAATTCCCATCGAAACTGGAGCCTTTTTTGTTCGTTGTTTTTTTCGTAAAGGTTACATTTCAATGTTTTGATATTGCATACGAAATATTCCTACCGGAAATATGGCTTCGCAACGTTTTGAATGTCTCCATCGGTTTCCAAGGGCACTGATTGAGTTTCAACGACTTGAAAACATCGAAAAATTTAACATTTTTTGCTCTCTTCCCTCCAAAAACACTATTTCATCCAACTAGTGATCGTTGCCAGCAAAATTATGAAAAAAAATAAACAGAAAAAAAATAAAAGTTTTGTAAACGTTTGTACAAAAATTTCTAGCATCGTGAGCATGAGGCATTTCGTTTGTATGAAACATATATATGTAAATGTGTATTTTCGAGAGCAAAACTCGTGCTGCACAAAAAACGTATTGTGAAAGTAACAATATACATATATTTATTTTGTTGGTTTAATTTATGTCTGTTATTTCGTTTTATTTATGCTTTGTTTCCTTCTTCCCTAGCCCACAAAATCCTTCAATGCTTTTTTCAATAATTATCCTCCTTCGGCATTAAAAAAAAAATATACAAATTTTAAGGTAACACATCTGCTTCGCACTAGTCAAGTGAGGGTTAAATTTTCACGATATTCATGTGCCAATGTAAATACAAAAATTACATAAATTGATGATGGACTCGCATCGCAGCATGTTTTCCTAACCTAGAAAAAATGTAAACAACGATAAATCTCAGGAATTATCAACTGCTACGTGCAAAATTCAATGATATTGTGTATTTATCTGTTAACCTGTTGGTGCGATGGCTCCGGAAATCTATCGTTATTAATAATTTTTTTTGGCGAAGACGAGCTGTTTGTAAAGTTATCGTAAAGTTATTTAATTTTAGTTTCAAACGTTGCAAACAACTAGCGAGAATTCATCACTCGTAATGACTAACGCGAAGCAGCTAGTTCACCCCCAGGTTTTTTTTTCTTTTTTTTTCAATCACAGCTGATGTTTTTTTCACTCTTTTGTATATTTTCGTTCTAGAGAAAGATCTTGATGATTTTTGGAACATGAACTCGAGGTTTTCGAGGCTTTGCTCTTACCCAACATACTTCGTCGCTTTATTTATTATTATTTTCATTGGAATGTGTGTTTTTTTCTCTTCTTATCAACGTCACATTTTTTGGTCAATTCGATGTTTATGGAGACGAGTATATAAATGATGATTTTCGAGGTGGCTAGCAGCTATGAAAACGGAACATATTTCGAGGATTAAGTATAAAGAAAGGGGAACGTTAAATGGATAATGAAAATTCAGTGTCACGAGATGTTTTTGTATATGGATGCGAAAATGCGTGCAAATTTTGTGAAAAAAAGACGAAAATATAGCGAAAATAGAAGAGAAACAAAAATTGATAAATGCCAACGAAAAAAAAAGTATATATATATATATATATATATCGATGAAAAAAAGTCGAGTCCAACGTGACGTAACGATTATGAAGTTCTCCTGACGCGATTGTAGGTTCTTGGAAATAATCTTTGGCAACACGAAAAAATTGGAATTTTTTCATTTCGAGTGAAATTTCAAGGCCAGAGTAAAAATAAACAGTAGCATTTTTAAGACAAAAACAAAAAAAATTTGTACCGATCTCTCACTCGAAAGTGCTCGCATATATTTTTCAATTTTTCTTTCTCTTCGACCGTATAGAAAATCGTGCGCATTGACCCACGTATTTTAAGTATTCACAATCTGGCATATACATAGATATACATATATATATGGAAATATATATATGAAAATATAGGTAATGGAAAAAAGTAAGAAAAACAAAATATTGTAACATTAAAATAGTATTAACGTATTGTCTATCACAACTAAGAGTCACGGTGTCTAAATAGTTACGATTTAGATTTTTTATATTTGCGTGCGGAGGTGTAGACGTGTGATACATATATATATACATACACATATATATTTATAAATATATATGTATGTATATATAAATATTTAAAGAATATTAAAAAAATGGAAAAAAAATGATGCTAATGAAAAGAAACGTCGAAGCGTGTGTGAACGCACTGCGCTGTAGTTAGATGGGCAAGTTAATAAAACGTATTTTGGAAATAAACATTTTCACTGATTCACACATCCAGATCCTTTATATATATATACGCGATTCTTCCTCCTATTTTAATTTTTCAACAAGTAGTTTTTGACAAATTTTCTGAAGCGACTGTGTGTCGATTCTTTTTCGGTTTTTCGCACGACGCAATAAATATTGATTATATTTTTTGAATGAAATTTTTCAATAAGACAGTTACCGACTGTTGTTAAAGTAGAATCAGGACAAGCGTCTGCTGCAAAATAGTTTTCTCATTCGTACCATTCATACTTTTAACTTTTACAATTAGTACCGTGCCGGACACAAGTTGCTGCGAAACATCTGACGCTCTATTTGTTTTTTTTTTTACCGTCACGTTTGCTGAGCGATTGAGAATCTTTTTTAATCGTCTTTAAAGTTATTGTCATTATTCAGAATGTCCCATCAGTGAATCAGTTTTAACTATTCAGTGAACGATCTAAGTGCGATGACAGGCGATACGTGAACAGAGTAAAAACTAACCTCAAAAAATAAATATAACCTAAAGAAAAGTCATTTCTGTGATATTTTCGCTATCAGAGTGTTTAACACGAGGAAATCATTGCTTCACAAATGGCCCACAAGTATGAGAACTACTACAACGAATACCACAAAAATCCCGAAATCCAAGAAAACGTCAGATACAAAAAGAAGTACAGAAAATTGAAAAGGATCGTTAAGAATACTGTTTTCGTAAGTAATCCGAATAAACTTTGACATGTTTTCTGGTCACAAAAAAAAACACGTACGATTACGTAGGACGAAAAATTACACAACTGTTTCAGGAAAATGCAGCTTTGTGCGATCAAGTGGCGCAGATGCAAGAAAACCTCGTGACGGTAAAGGAAGAACGGCTATTTCTTTTGAGAAAATTGTGTCAACAGCAAGGGGAATGCGACCCTGCCGCCGTTATCCCAAAAACTCAACCTACAAATTTTCCTCTGACAATGCCTCAGGTCGAGGCTCCGACACCTAAAAAAAGCACAAAAAAAAGGAATTCCGTCGATGGAATGAACAGCGGAGAACTGAGTAAGTTATAATTACATAGCAGGTTTGTCCCATGTCACCGAAGATTGCAATGTTGGGGTCCAACGAAAAATACTTTTTTCATTCATAATTCGTTCAATTGCAAAAACCGTGACAATTTTTGTACTGATTGTATGCTTAGATCATGAAGAAATATCGTTTTATTGTCCTGACTAAATATTAAATAAAAAACGTGGGCTCCTCTCGAGGAAAAACTGAATTTCGTGGCGTTCCAACGATGCAAACTCCAGCTTTGTGTTTTTCCATCAAAAAAAATACCGGAAAAGATATTCGTCAAGGTCGTGAGAAATGCAGTCGAAATCCGAGTCTGTTTCGCAATGAAATCGAAATAAAAGCAATTTTCTGTCATTCGAAAAGCTCTGGCATGCTTTTTTGTACCAAAAACTTTGCATTCTCTCAATTCTCGAAGCATTGAATATTCATTGGCATACGATGTGTGAAAATTTACAATTCCAGGTGTCAAAGCTAAGCCGAAGCGTTGCAGCAAAGCGAACAAGAGGCTCGTCCAATTGATTCCTCTGGACATTCACGGCAGGCCCATATTTCCCATAGCTCTGAGGGATCTGACGATTTATTCGTTGGGTGAAGTCGTCTCTGACAGAATGTCTTATCACACGGAGGATCTCATATATCCAGTGGGTTTCTGCAGCACCCGAATCTACGCAAATTTGAAGGACCCAAGAACGAAAAGTCTCTACACGTGTAAAATATTGGACGGGGGTCCTAAACCACGTTTCGAGATCGTGTCGGACAGTGATTTGGATCGACCGCTGGTAGGATTCAGTCCGGACGAATGTCATTCGCTATTGCTGGCTGCGATATCGTCCATGCTCTGCAATATCGCGCCCAAAGGTGCACACTTCTTTGGCATATCGCATCCGACCATACAGAATCTTATACAAAGTTCTCCTGGCACGAGAAAGTTGGCGATGTACAAAACACAAAGATTCGAAGTACGTAACGAAGAATTTATCAGTAGCACGAATACGATGTTCAAGTTTGCATCATTGAATCGCAACGAAAACTGATTATTATTTCTTTGCCATTCAAAAACTGAATTTACAAGAAAAATTGGAGTGAGTTATCAAAACAATGAATAAAATGTATTTTTCGTTGCATTCCAACGATGCAAACTTCAGAATTCATCCGCGAATTTTCACTGAGAATCTTGTCCTCGCGGTGTTGGAATAATTGTAAATTTTTTCATACAGGTGTGCAAGAACCAATCAACGGAAAGAGGAGCGAGTCCAATGCCGGAAGAAGAAATGGATCCGGGGATAAGTTTTTCGGCGCTTCACAGATCGTTCGCGTTAACTACAAATTACGGAATAAAGGAAGAGCCAACGGAGCACGATCTGCGAGCTCTCCAGAACCTACTGGCTTGAGTTCACTCTCCGCAGTTATTTAATTCTCTGTAAATATTGATAAATTAAAAATAGAGAACGAGACAATCCTCTGATTTCTAGACAAAAAAATCATTTATTGTAAAAAAGTAAACAATGATTAAAATTCGCTCGGTCAAGATGAAAATTGCCGCGATAAAAATCGTGAAAATGAGCTCGTTTATACAAACAGCGTTGAATTTTATCTTTCACGTTTCTCGAACCCATATTCATGTCCTGTAAAAGGCTGTAGCATAAAAAAGAACATTCATTTCCACATTACAATTACGTATTTACAATTTCTCGATGCCACTAGATCGCCTGTGTGCCACGAATAGAGTGTGTCCCTCTTCAGTCCTTCCATTCGTCCATCAAATTAAAATCCTATTTAAGCATTAGGCATAACGTAATGTACAACATCGATGCTCGTCATTCGAAGGCTTTTTCCTCAAAAGCATATATCACATACGCGAGCTTTCGTATCTTTTGCTCTTATCTGTTCTGTATCTTTGATTTGGTTCTCAAAAGTGAAATTTTCCGACCGGTCGGAACAAAAAAGTCCAAGCCCATGCAGAAAAACTGGGCTCACACTCTTTTGAGCTTGATCAAGGAGTTTTCGAACGACCAATCTTGGAAAATTTGACTTCTGAGATTCGCAGCAATTCTCTGAGGGAGATGGTAACCGGAATTTTTTATATTTCCTGAAAGTTCAACATCGCCGGAAGGTTGAGATTGATCGGTCTTGTGAGAGGCTCGAAAACACTCGAAATGTTTGATCGTAAAAAAGGGATCATCCTCCAAGAAAGGTCATCTGAATTGCGCATTCAATAGTTGGTTTATAAAATCGACAAAAACTTGGTGTGAACTAACGAAATCTCCATAAAATCCGGTTTGAAGAAATTTCCACCGCCCTTTACAGCCCCAGCTTCGAATTTCTACATTGCTCCCTTCTTTTACGTCGATTTACTTTTGGTAGGCGCTTATCATAAGCGTAAGTGACTCGATTGACTAGTCGAAAGTCATTGTAAGTGCTTTTCCGAAATTGTAGTAAAAATATAACAATTGTACCGCATTAATGATAAATCGAAGCGAGAGTTACGACAGCTATCATTACAGCGTTACATTTTTTTTTTCATTACCATGATAATTTGAAAAAAAAAACATAAAAAAATAATTGTCAAGATTTTGTTCAAGTTCTCCATCAATTGTGTGAGAATCGAGTTTTTTTTTCTTTTTGTCAACGACGCGTCTCACGTTAGACAAATGAGTGCCAAATTTTCACAATTTCATGTAAAATTGAGTTTTCTCAAAAACAGTGAGTTAAGTATTGAAACTAAAATTTTTGCTGACAATCTGCGAGTTGAAATTTCGAAAATTTCCGTTCGCCACTTGGTCGTTTTGGGAATCTACCGTGAGGATCAATTTTTATAGTTTGACGCTACGTGGACGTAAGAATTAATTTGGACTTTGCATAAATCATCGTGAAAAAGAAGCACCGACGTGACTAATTGTGTAGACGCTACGCACCTTAATAAATAATCGCGAAAAAGTAAAAAAATATATTCCGAACGATTGCCATAAAATAATTGACGAGGTTCAAGCCGTCGCCACCCATTTCTCACGCTCGATACGTCGATAAATTTCGTGCTAAATATTAATTGTGATGACAATTCAGTCAATTGGCCATGCGACCGGAATCTCCGTGGGTGAAATTTCAATTTTTTACTGTTGCTAGCTCATCGCGAACTCTCGCGATTCTCCAAGCGAAAAAAAAAAGAAAATTACGTCGACCTATTCGATCGCATGTCAAAATAGCACGCGACAAAATCACTTTTGTCATTATTACACGACCACAAAATAACACACGACTAAATGACACCACGATCGTTTATTAAACTATCAAATTTGTGGAATAAATGTTTGAATGTTGAAAATAGTTTTTTCGAGTCCAAAAAGGTCCTCATTTGCTCGGGTTTCAATAACATTTCCAAGTGCTGAATGGTTTTGACATTCTCAGTTTTAAACCTCTTCGGTTCTGATGCTATTTCCGGGCCCGCAACGTTTCGAACCTTGTCAGGTTCGAATAATATTTACAGATGATAATTCTTTCAATTTCCCAAATCCTCATCGTTCGATTGGAATAAATTGATATTTTTCCATGTTTTTTCGTCGTTCGTTATTTGGGCGTGTGTTATTTTTGTTCAATGTTAATTCGACTTGCCACTAACTATTCCAATTTCCTGTTTCGATAAAATTCATAAAAACTAGCTCACGAATCGTTCAACGTTTCCCTATTGTTGGCCTTGTAGACACGCAACTCCTGATGTCACCGTCGCGTCGCTGGACCGATGGTCTTGTTGAAAAGTGTATTCGCTATCGCGATTACCGGCGAGAAAAGTTTTAACGGGCAGTCGCTGCAATTTCGTAACAAAATGGAACGTTAATTCGTTAGCATTGGGAGCTCAGAAGAGGTGGAAAGAATCGTAGCTTCTTTTTTATCGACATCGACATGAAAAATGAAAATGGCAAAGTAAAACGATGGGATGCTCACCAAACACCAGTAACAGGCTCGGCCTCGTTTCCACTGACGATAAAAAGTGGAAACAGGATCGAATAAACGCAACCACTGTAAAAAAAAAAATCACAACAATTAGACAAAAAAGAAAAATTCAATTTTCTTGGATTTAATGTTTCCAAAATCGCAGAATTTCTGAATTAAACATTTTGACGCTTGCCTGACAACGTAAGAGCTGGGCAATTGCGTGAGAACCGCGAGTGGCAAGCCAAAGCCAACGAAATATGGCCAATTGCCTTCGATGAATGTGAGTCTTCTGTGCAGTTCCCATCCCATGTTGAACCATTTGTACTCAAAGGAATAAAGAGCATAGAGAAAACACATGTGAATGAGCGCCAAAGCTTCACCAATCGGAGGAAGCGGTATCCTCGATACCAACATTCCCTGAGCTAAAAAGAGAGCCTGGACGAGGACACCGCACAGCGTATCAGCTACGAGTTTGCTCACACTCGAAAGAGACAGTGGCCTTCCTTGTCTATATCTATACGCGCTGTCCGCAATATCCTGCATGTCAATCAATTCAATTTTATCATCCCACCGTTTACCAATATTTCATCGAATCACAGCTTATTATTTTGTGCTTTCCAATATTATCGTTTTGCATCGTTGGAAAAGAACGAAAAATATATTTTTATTCATTATTTTGATTGTCAATGCACTCGCTCCAATTTTTCTAGTAAATTCAATTTTCGAATGACAAAATAATCGGTTTTCGGTGCAATCCAACGATGCAAACTCCAACATCGTTCATTATCCTTCAGAAAGTGTAAAATTACAACCGTCCAACAAAAATCAATAAAAATCCTTTCTAGCTCACCTGGAACCACAAACTATTAACTATCCTGCTCAGTACGAACAGCGGCAACACCCAGACTGTCCCAAAAGTGAGAGAGAGACACGGTTTGATCCAGGACCATAGAGTCAGTCCCATGCCCGGCGAATCCCCGAACATTATACTCAGCAGATATTTGAGAAAAGGCAAAAGTCCGCATTCGAAAATCAATATACTGGCCCAAAACACTCCGCCGTTAAGTGCACAGCACTGTATTGTGCGTTTCAATATTTTAGATTCCCTGTGAAGATAAAATTTCATTATGAATCAATGAGCAAGTTTGTGTTTTGTGTTTTTTACTGGAATTCCCTCGTATATCCAGATTTATTATTTTGCGCAATGATAATTTTAATTTTAAGTATAAAAATTCGATTCGTTAGTTTTTTTGGCGATTCAAACTGCGTGCAAAATTTTTTAAGTTGCTCACCTATGCTGCTTGGACGGTTTGACCGGACTTTGATTGCTACTAGTCTCCCGTCTACGATGATTGCTCTTGGCCGGTGAGTTTCTCATTAACTTATCATTTATTTCTTTATCCAAATAAAAAAGTACAACGCCGCCCTTGAGACTGTCCATAAAACCTCGGCAAACAGCGCCAAGGATTCCCTGCAGAAACGATGCAGAAATATTTAAAACACACAAGAAAAAAAAAAATGGGAAAAAGATTGTTTAATATTTTTTATGTAATTTTGTGAAGGAAAAATGCTACAATGAAGCTGGGGTATGGGGGTTACCATAGCACGGCAACAAACAAAATTTGAAAGACTGACAAAGAATGAAAATGTCCTTGAAAAAATTAATTCTTTCTTAATTATTTTTTGTAAACGTTATTTCTGGGAAATGTGATAAATTTGACCATTGAAATCGAATGTATTTCTTAACACGGGTGAAAGGTTGTTTATAAAGGAAATTGAGAAAAATGGAGTGATTAAAAACTCACGGTCAAGTTGTCCATTTTAAAAAATCACTATAATTTTTATTGCTCCAAATGTTCGTTTGTTTTTGTTCTCGGATTCAATGGGTTTCGATATTTGTAGAAGAATCGATCTGGCAGATGATCATCTTTGTCACAAAGCTTGATATTATATTGTTATTTTTATACGGACATATATGAATCTACGTTTTCATATAAATCATTGAAACGTGTTAAAAAAGCAAAATGCAAAGGCCTTTTTGCGAGTGCGCCGCTGTAGTGCGTTGATAATTCCGCGATTATTGCACAAAAAAAGGAAAAAAAAGAAAAAGTAAACAACGGCGATATTGCACAGTCCTCCACGATATATCGATGACAACGTCGTTTTGTATCGTCATCGATCTCCCGACGAGGAAGTACCCGAATCAAATTTATCCCGAGCCCCCGATGACGACTTTCCGAACATAACTAAAAAAGATAACGCGACTGTATGCGTGCGCGATACTCATGCACTCGTGTAAAATCACGTTTTTGTTTTTCGCTTTTTCTTCTTGTTCGGTCGCACAACACAGAACCCAGCTGTGAGAATTGTGCACACTCTCGCCCGCGTGTGCAAAGAATGGCGCTAGTATCGCGACCAAGCCTGGGAGGTGCTGCTCTCTTTCGGAAGATTCAGAAGATTAACTCAGTGTATTTCGTATCATTGACGACGATTACGTTTTTTGAGAGATACGAAAACAAATAACAATCTATAAAGTTAGTCGCGATGACCGTTTCATCGTCTCGCCGTTATTAGCTCACAATCATTTGTATAAAAACAAGAAAACATACAAAAACAAAGAACAATCTATAAAATTAGTCGCGAACGATTCATCGTCTCGCCGTTATTAATATTAACTCACAATCATTTGTATAAAAACAAGAAAACATGGTACGTCACCATGGAAGTTGTCTCCTCGAGGAAATCGAACCTGAAACGCGAGCACCAGGACGTCACTCGGCACCTCCTCCACAAGACAATATCGATGTTTCCTGTACAGTCCAAAGTAAAATACCTCAATATGAAAAGAATCCTGACGTAAACGCGCATGAATCAAAGTTGTAAGTCTTCGATCCTTCTGCTTTCTTCCTCGCATACTCAAGGCATTAGCTCCGAAGGGAAAAAGTTAAGAGGTCGCAGAAGAGTTCTCGTTATACCTAAAGACAATATTGGAATCGCTTGCCTCCCAGCGCCTGATAGACTCGACAATATTGTCGAATTAACGGAAAACGAATCGACGAACGACTCCATTAGCGAAAAGGTTCAAATTCATACGAATAATCATTACAAATTTTTCTTTCTTTCAATTGACGCAGTTTCTCGAATTTCAAGCTGATGAATAAAATTCTAAAAAAGTTGAAATTTCATTTTTCAAATTCTCTTATCCCCACAATCCAGACGTTAAATAGTAAAAAATACAATTTTTGACATATTGAAACGAGAAATTCCAGACTCGCGTTATTCCGATGGTTTTTTTGTTTTCTTCTAATTTTTGTTTTTATACAAAATCTTGATTTCTCGATTATTCAAAAATGTCTTTCAAGTGGTCGCAATCCGGGGAATCTGTTTTACCACCGGAAACGATGGTGCGAGCGAAATCAAAAATGCATGAATCGCGAGGCGAAGCTAATCAGTCGACGGTAAGTGTCGATGAACTAGTGACCTTGAGATTTTATTTCGCAAAATGTATTCGCACTCATTCCGTCATATTTTCAATCGCTTTTTTTTTCTTCGATAATGATTTTTATCTACCAATAACTTTCCAATTGAAAAAACAAATGACTTTTGTTGAAAAAAATGACGAAAAAATGGAATCATTCAATTATAAAATTTATTGAGAAGACATCGAGCAACGAGAGTGAACTGATCAACAAAGTAAATCCGTCTTTCGAGCGTAGTCGTTCGTGTAAACGACGCGATACGGTTGGATTGCTTTGGCAAGAAACTGGCCACGAAGCCATCAACAAATGCAACGAGTTGAAAAAGTCTACTCACAAGTTTGTACGAATCCAATGATCGAATGAATTAATTCAGGGAGTTGAAAAAAAAGACAAATAAACGTAACAAAAGGGACAATGAACTCTCAAATATCTTCGGTTCTTCTTCAGCAAGAAGACATCGGTATCAGTAACGTAAGACGACCGAAAAACGATCCGATGAAACCACGAAAACCAATACTCCCTCGAGACAATATTGGATTAGGCTGCAAACCTTCGAGTAAGCCAAAAAATTCAATTTTCGCTGATTTCATTGAAAAACAGAATTCTACCCCATTTTCCGTAATCCACTAACTGGGAACTTTGACTGAGACTCCTCGGTAACCTGTTACAAAATCTACTTTATAAACAATTTTGAGAAAAAGAAAAAAATTCTTTTTGTGATACTTCGTTTGGATTATAATCTACACTTTTGACCACGAGCCATGAAATTCGCTTCCTCGACATCGTGAAGGGAACTGCCAATTACCCTGAAATATTCATAAGCCATTGTTAAGGGGATTTGACTCTGGTATCTGCCATAAATCCGTTCGGTACTAATAATCCTTGCTCTCGCTATCAGTTTATTAATAATGAAAAGTGCGGATAGAATATCGATTGGAGCCCATTACTGCGAGACCGATCATCATTCTTGACTAAGACGCCTTTTCGAGTTTTTCTTGAACTGAATTTACTTTTTTAAAAATTAATCTAGACAAATCCGGTGGTCGTTTGAGCGGGTCTAGACTGAGCAACAGCTTTAATATCAAAGTAAGTTAAAGTCGAACAAAATACCTCTTAGGTTTATCCATTTATTCATTCACTAATTACCTATTATTAATTATTAATAATTATTAAATAATTAATGAATTATTGACTTCGTAAATTTTTTGATTGATTAATTTATTCATTAATTTCTTTATTTATTTGTTTATTTGTTTGGTTATGTTTAGAACTCTACGAATGCGGTGGAAAAGAAAAATGCTCATCAAGGGAGATTGCACGGAGAGAATGCCCGAAAAGTAGAAAAAACGAGAGAGCAGATCGAGACCCTGAG
Source organism: Hyposoter dolosus (assembly GCA_963921915.1). Classification (NCBI taxonomy): domain Eukaryota; kingdom Metazoa; phylum Arthropoda; class Insecta; order Hymenoptera; family Ichneumonidae; genus Hyposoter; species Hyposoter dolosus. The sequence continues at coordinate 11,120,425 of OY998136.1, read as the reverse complement.
AACCGTCAGTAAACTTAGTGTGTTACTGTTGTATATACATTTTTTGTTGACTTATTATCTGTCCTTTGCGAAAAGTCATCGATATGCCGAAATATTCGACTGTTGCCCCTCCCAAGACGTCTACGAATAGCAATAATAATCACCATAACAATACATAACGATAATATTAGAGATATAAACATTACGTTATCCCCCATTTAGCATTATCAACTAACCCTTTGTTTCCTCACTCGCGTCTACATACTCGTAGATCAATACAAGAAAATGCGTTGACTGAGAGAATCGATCTGGAAGAAAGTAATATTTTGTGGCCAATACTAAAGAGCGATTTGAATAAATGAACATGCCTCCGGTGCGTACGTGGCGAGAAAAATTCAACATTTTTCAACGAAAAAGTGAAAGTTTTTCTACGAGATTTACAAGCCTTCGTCAAATAAAACACAATAAAGAATCAATCATTTGAAATTTTTGTTATCTCGATATATATTTATTCACAAAGAAAAAATGTCCTCCCCTATAAACAACGTAATGACACGCCAAGCTACGAAAGACCCATAGAAACAAAAGAATTCAAATATTCGAAAACCTGCATTTGAAACGGTATTTCAAAAACTAAATGCCTTCAAAAAAGTCCCGAAAACTTACGTCCCACAGAACTGCAAGGCCGAAACATTTTTTTACCAAAAATTTTTACGTTTCTCGCATTTACAGCAGAAACAACAACCACAAGAGTTCATTTTATTTCACATCATGATTTTTCATTGAGAAACAGTAAATATGATGATTCGATACGTTTTATTCGATGCACGAAGGAACACAAATTCCTCAATGATTTCTCTAAAAAGATGTTTCGTCACCTTTCACTACATATTCACACATCGAAACTTCTTAGACGACGAATAACTGCTGGAGATTTAATCTGACAGTATTACGAGAATAATAATAATAACAATAATAATAATACAAATTGTTATCCTCGACGAATATACGTTTGTTACAGTTTGTTTATAAATATTTACAAAGACGCGATAAAAATAATATACGAGGCTTAAAAAAAAATTATTTCAAGAGACGATTGCTGAGTTACTGCCTGGCAGTTCCTTCTCTGGCTCGTTGTCCGAGTCATCGGAATGGACAACAAAAATTCTTCGGCCTGCGGTGCTCGGTTTTTGAACCTGATAGCATTTTTTTGATTTCTTCATTAGAGCAACTATTATTTTTATTATTCCAGTTAACGAATTGGATAAAAATCAGATAAAATTTTAAGTTATTGTGGAAATACCTTGGGTTGTTGAATTTCGATCATGGGATTAAGATACTCGTGGTTACTCGATGGCAAAACTGGAACTGCGTAATCGTTCATGAGGACAGGAGAGCAGCTTCTTCCGTAAGACGGATTTTGGAAATAAATACTGCAAAATATTGAAAAGATTTCATGAAAATTCTGAAAAAACTCAATTTTTGGATTTATTTTGTTTTATTTCCAATCTCGTTGACTAATCGTCTCTCGTTATTATTCGATCAAAAGGAATGTTCAACGGTGTTTCCTCATACATATTCCTCGTGGAAAAGAGAAACTGCTCACCTCGTATCTTGCGAGTCTCGCACACCAAATTTGTTTTTTTTGTAAAAATAATAAATCGATCCTGTTCCAATGGCCACGAGCAACGTTATGAAAATTCCGGTGAATAGTCCACCCTTGGTACGCACATTCTCATGCTTCATACCCAGCATGCTCGACTCAAATTGTACGGAGTCATCGCCGTCCACGGTAATGTTGTCGCACGTACTGTTCAATTTTGGGGAAAAACCATTTGCACAGAGACACGCATGTCCTTGATTCCTCGAAACGCACATGTGATCGCACAGTCGATCGCGACAAGGATTTTGTACTGTAAAATACAGGAAAACGAAAAAAAGTCAAGGGAAATAATGAAACATCGATTTTTACCAATTTAATGAATTTCGAATCAATTAATTATTTGAGAAAGTCTGAACGTCGCTTGGGACTCGAGATTCCTTTTCCAGAAAAATTCATGGCATTCTGTAGATCCTTTTGCAACTGTGTGAATTTTTGCAAATTTTTCAAATCCCCGATACCGACAATAAAAAATAAAGTCGATATCTGTGCTTTGCAAAGGTTTGAAAAAAAACTGCCCATCGAAATTTCTGTTTCCGAAAGAATAAAACTTTATGGGAAGTCATGGATTCTGATTAGCGAGAGAATCGATGTGGCAAGAACTCGAACGTACACTCTCGATCAATTTTTCAGAGAAAAAAAGTCGAAGAACCCTCGTTCGATGTTCCGATCGCCTTAATAATCAAAAAATCGCAACCATCGGACTTGATTCTAGCGAAGAGTCCGAAAAGAAACAATCAAAAACTCGCGTGTGCAGTTTTAGGATCGAGCGTCAATTTTTAAATCAACAAAGCGAATTGTTGGCAAGAAGCGATAAAAAGAATTTACCGTTTGGTTGTCGCGACGTTTGCGAAATAACGAAAAGTTGATTGACGTTCGATGCCCCGAGGCGAATCGTTTCGCAAGCTCTGTCCCCGTAGATCCGACACTTTTTCAAAACCCCCGACGTCCCCACGAGCCAGTAAACGGAATCTTCGTAAATGTTGATCCCCACAGGTTGACGAACCTCGAGAACAAATTGGAACACGTAAATATAAATGAAAGTTGAATTATTTCGTCTCTGAAGCGAATTTACTAAATTGTAGCTCACTCGGTGCTGGAAAAATGTCTGCCGATTGTTTCCATCGAGATCTGACCGTTCGATGAGCTCGAGACTCGTATCCGCCCAATAGAGATGCGATCTTCTGTGATCGATCGTAATTCCACTCACCATACCGATTCTCTCACGAGCAACGATCGTTCGATTCGAACCGCTCGTGTCTGTGCGACAAATTTCTCTCCGAGGTTCCTCAAAAATTCCAAAAGTTGTTTGACCCCAAAACAGCAGACTGCAAAAGCGAAAAATCTTGCGATTAATTACTGGCTCATTAATTTTTATCGTTAAATCACGTTCCCGGATTTCTCGGTTGTCAAAAAATGTCCTTTTTCCAAAATTCACGAACCTTGTTGATCAGCTACTGATTTTTATGAATGCGTACGTAAATTTGTCCATAAAAAATGTGAAAATCGAAGTAAAATCATTTTTTAGATCGTTATTTTGAAAAAAATGATAATTAATGCAGGCGGGGTACGGATATTTGGAAAATTGAGATGTAAATTTTTTGCAGACGATGTTTTTAAGCCAGCAAGAAAATTTTTAATTCAGTTGACACGAACCCATTGACCGGATCGACTGCGATTGACATGATCTTCGTCAAGACCACGATCTGCACAATTTCGGCGCATTTTTGTTCCTCGAGATTGCAGGCCTTAATCGTTGGTGGATTTTCTCCATTTTCAAAATAAACGTTGTCGGTTGTCCAATCGATCGCGAGAACCCCGGGTCTACCAAGTTGGCTCATTAATTTGAATTCCCTCGTTTCCATGTTCAGTCGATTGACCGTACCGAGGAATCCTAAAAGACACATTTTTCATTTTTTTAAAATTAGAATTCGGTTTCCTACGTAAATTTTTATTTCAGAGGAGCAAAAAGATTTTTTTAAAAGGCTTTCAGGCTCTCACCATCGCTCCAATAAACGATTTTCCTTTTCATGTCAACGTCGAGTCCGGTGACGTCAACATTTTGCTGACGATGTATCATTTCGATGGAAGAAAGACTCGGTGAAATTTTTCGAACATCCGATTTCGTAGCGGTGATTATTTTCATCGATTCTCCTGCACCGGAAACGGGTTAGAAATGATTATTTTTTCATGACAAAACATCAAAATCACTTCAACCATTCGTGAGTATTTTCAAACGAGAAATCCAAAGAAAATTCGTCAAAAAGTTTAAGAAAAAATGAGAAAACAGTTACCGGAAACTTTGCACGAGATTCTGTTGTTTCGTAGAACGAAATCCTCGAAACACGAGCAAGTGAAAGATCCGAGTTGATTGTGACAGATTTGTGGACAAATTTGCAGTTTGCACTCGTCGATATCGACGCAGGAATGTCCGTCGCTTTCCAGACTGTAACCTTTTTGACAGAGGCAAACTGGCCCGCTGGGAGTTTTTTGACAAAGCTGTTTACAGTCGTCCACGTCCCTGCAGGCAGTTGCTGTGAGAAACGACAAAAATAAACGTCGGCTAGAGAGCAGCGAATCGAGAGCGACACACGACGACGAACTGCCAGTTTATTTAATCAAATTTGCAGTCAGCAATCGATTTTTTTGTGTAGGATGAAAAAATGGAATGAAAAACTCATGAAAATGAGGAGCAAGTGTTATGCTTACAGCATTCTCCATCCTCGTCGCTACCGTCGAAACAATCGTGTTTGCCATCACAAACTTTTTCAAACTCCAGACAGCCACCGATTTTGCATGTGAATTCTTCACAATTGGAAATTGGTTTGGAAATTGTGCTATTGTCGATTTTTTTATGAACGGAATAATCGCAGTTGATCTCGTCGGAATTGTCGCCACAATCGTCCACTCGATCGCACACCCAAGAACGATCAATGCATATTGTGTTATCGCATGCAAACTCATCGGGATCGCACACAGTGCAATGATGTTCATCGTCGTTCTTCGGACAATCTTGCTCGCCGTTACATCTTAGCAAAACATATTGAACAGTCAGAAAAATGATCTGGTCATCAAATTCAATTTTATCTAGTCTTCGGAACAAAGTTTTTATCGCGACCAAAGGAAAAACCTTGATCGCAACCTCTTGAGGAAATTTGGACCAAGAGCAGAAAGGCGTGAAGCAAAAATTGATGGAAAATTCAAAAATTAACAGAAATTATCGAAGATGCAAGCAAACTGAAAATTTCGGACTTTGAAACGGTAAAAACAGTTGATTGACTAATTTTTATAGACAGTTAGTTGAATTGTTTCATGAGTAGAACCAAAAAAATGTGAAATACGAAAAATATTAACAATTAGAAAAAAAATCGTCTCACCTCAGTTTGAGGGAAATGCATTTTTCGGTTCCATGGCATTTGTATGTATTTTCCGGGCATGAACCATCTTCGCGACTGAATTCATTGCTGCACTTTGCTTCGTCGCTGGTGTCGCCGCAATCGTCGATACTATCGCAAACGAGGCTGCGATCCAAGCAACGTTTGTTCGCACACTGGAACATTTCGTTCGGGCACTTGAGAACGCGGCATCTTTCGGTCGCTTCGTCCGAGCCATCTTGACAGTCGTGATCACCATCGCACTCCCAAGTCTTCGGGATGCAAGTGCCCGAAGCGCAACGGTAACTGTCCGGGTCACAAACGTGTGCTTGGCAATTGATCTCGTCGGAAAAATCACTGCAATCGTTGCGCCAGTCGCAAACGTGGAATTTTGTAATGCATTGACCATCCGTGCATTGAAATTCGTCTGAAGAAACGAATCGCAAAGAATTGCATATAAAATTACCGATTTTTCATTTTTTGTTCACGAATAATAACGTTTACAATTTTTATGCGAATGAAGCATGAAAAACTTATAAAAAAAAAAACACTCCCAACGAGGCGAGGATCCCAATTTTTATATCTGAACGGGACGAGAAAAAAAAATAATCTAGTCCCTTGTAGAATTTTGTTAAGAGGCAGAGACGAGACAGTTCACTTTGAACATGAAAATTTGTGGGTAATACTGCTCCCAAATTAATTTTTTTTGCTCCAATCGTCAGATCCATTCCAAAGCTCAAAGAAAACTAGCAAAATGTCAAAATTACAATAGCAGGATCTCTCTATTCGTAACAGTGATGACGCTGGCTCAACAGCTCACTGATAGACACAGAATCCTTTACGAATTCGAATAAAAAGGTTGCTCACCGTGTTTACAATCCTTTTTGTCGCAACCCATCTCGTCCGCACGATCCGGGCAATCGGAAACAGAGTCACACCGTTTTTTCGAATCGATGCACTGGCCATTTCGACACATGAATTCACCAGCTCCGCAGGTTTTTATGTGTTGACACTTTTCTTCGTCCTCGCCGTTCGGACAATCTTGTATACCGTTGCATCTGTAACCAGAGGAATCAGACAAAATAGCAGTATGTTATAATTTTATTATTATAAACTTAGTAATAGAAAAATTAATAACATTGATAAATGTATAAATTCCCAAAACTCATTATGATAAAATTATTATTATCAGATAATGAAATTGGAATTAATTCACTTATATTATTAAATTATTATTATTTAAATTACATTATTATGAAATTCATGAATTACAAAAATTTATTATCAGTATTATTATTTTCAGATAATAAAGTTCGAATTATCATTGAATTAATTTTATTTTATAATATTAAAAATAATAATGTTTTTCCAAATATTATGAATTTTTCATGAAAATTGACTGTACAGTAAAAATCAGCCAAAATTTGAGCTCAACCCTCGTTTCTATTCTGCGAAAGTAATTTCTAATTTTTAGTTCCCCTCCACGAAGAGATAACGAAAGGAAACAAGTTTTTTTATACCTTCTGATTCCATGGATGCACTGATTTGTATCGGAGCAGCGAATTTCATCGGACGCGCATACAGTCCGAAGGCTGCAAGTGCGATTGTCAGCATTGAGTGCCATTCCAGGTGGACAAGCACAGATGTGGAGATCGGTGGTAGCGACGAGACAGACGTGCGAGCATCCGCCGTTGTTTGTGCGACAGATGTGCGTGTTACGAGGATGCAGGCGTCCGGTAGCAACGAGATGCATTATTTCGGGATTGCCGTCGACTAGGAGCGTGACTCCTTTGATGCCGGTGACTCGATTGTCCTTGTCAGCCCACTGCAAGAGTTTGGAGTCGCGGAGAGTCCAAAACACTTCTTGATCGACGACAGCGAGGCTAACAGGTCCGCGGAGCCCGCTCCGGAAGCGGAATCGATCGTTGGTCCGCAGCGTAAGGATCTCGATCCTTCCGGTGCCCTCGTCCGACCAGAAGATCCGGTCGGACTCGGCATCGTATGCGAGAGAAATTTTGGGACCGAGCAGGTTTTCTACGACTCGCTCGCTGCCTGCAGCTCCGCTCATTTTTAGTCTGTCGATACGATATTTTCCCTCGTCTTTAAAAACCACGAACATGCTCGCGTGCTCCGCCGTGACCAGGATATCTAGAGGTTCTTCCGGGAAGCGGAAAACTGTTTTTTCTCCGGTGCTGACGCTGAAAATATCGATGCTGTGACCTTGAGCATCCGACCAGTAGATATTATTGCCAAAGTAGTCGAAATCCAAACCAGCCAAGAACTGAGTGCTCGTATTGACGAGACGTTGAATATCTTCGTTAATAGGATCGAAACGATAGAGAGAATTTGAAGTTTGATCGTTAACGATAACGCTACCGATTGTGCAGTCATAAGCAACGTGGCTAATCCGTTTTGACGTTAAGCTCCTCGATATCCGAGGCTTACCGAGGATCTCGTGATAATACTTGATCAGGGCATCGTCGGAAGCGATTACGAGATGCTGCCGTTTCTTCACGGACACACAAGTCCGCTGATCGCTGCTTAGTTCTTTGTCGAGGGTGCATGCGCAAGAATGCGTTTGATTAGAGCCGAGAAGACAGAGTTGGGAGCAAGGCTGAGATTCGCAAGGATTCGGAACACGTGGCTTCATGACTGGATGGTAGATGTGAATGCCGTAGATAAGATCGACTTCACGGATCAGTTTCGTTCGATTTTTGCCGCTCGATTTATGCGCCGATTGGATCGTCATCGAGTTCCAATCGCTCCAGTACAATTTGTTCTCGAATACGGCAATCGCGTAAGGATGAGACGCCGAGGTTCGCAACACTTGACGACGATCCGTCCCGTCCAGCCCGATCGACTCAATTATTCGCAGCTTCGCGTCCACCCAGTACAAACGTCGACTCGGCCCATCCAGCGCTAAACCATTCGGCCATTCCAGATTCTCCGTCACCAGCGTCTTCCTGTCTTTCCCATTCATTCCTGCTCGCGATATATGCGGCTTCCTACCATAATCGCTCCAAAACATTTCGCCGTTCAATGGATACAGCGCCAAACCGCGCGGCATGTCCACAGACTCGTTTATTATCACTGAACAGAATTCCCCGTCGTTTTTACACACTCCTATACGCATCCACAGACTGTCCGTGAAATAGACGTTCCCAGTGACCCAATCGACCGCTATATCCTCCGGGAAGCCCAGACCTAGGGTTTGCCAAGTTTTTCATTACCAAACTTTCGATCTATCGAATTGAAAGTTTCCATCTACTGGCCATTTCGAAAGTCGAGGAAAAATTTACATCGCTCTAATTTTCTTTCGTTAGAAATACCTGCCGTGACGATAACTTCTCGTTTCTTGCCGTCCTTTCCGCTCCGGATTATTGCCTCATCGCCGCTTTTTATGTCCGACCAATAAACATAATTTGCATCCATCGATACTCCCAAAGCATGTTGCAAATTAATAGCCAACGGGAAATAAGCTTCGCTTTCTAAATAAAAACCCCGAATCTCTTTCTTCGTGCAGAACACCATCAAGGCGTCCGTTTTACCTGAAATTTTTATTCGGGGTCATGATTTTTGAAAGGAGGATGTCAAAATACAAAGAGGGTTGTGGCAATGGCAGGGAAACACGATCCAAGCGTTTCCTCGCACGTTACTTCGTCCACGAATCCGAAAGAACGAAATAAAATTTGCTTTACGCTAGACCATTTACTACCTTCGACCTTGCAAGTTTTCTCGTCTTTCTGCAACTTGTAACCAGCTTCGCAGGTGCAATAATAAGAGCCAGGGTTATTGACACAGCTATGATCACACAATTCCCGATTTTCCGAACACTCATCGATATCTAGAACGTCGATAACGATTTTTATTAAATCTTCTTACGCACCGCTTCGTGCATCGAAACGTTTCTATCGATGTACCTGTGCACGTTCGATTATTTATTAATTCGTAACCAGATGGACAGGAGCACATTGGTCCTTTTGGAGTTTTCTTACAATCATGGCTGCAGCCGATGCCCTTGATGCACATTTCTTCAGCTGGTTTCATAAACATGCAATGCATTTTTTTCTAAATTATATACCCATCGCCATTCGAAGCTTTCAAAAAATTCTTTCAAGCACGCACGGATCGGAGAAATTTATCGAAGAATTCATTTCGTGAGTGGGACTTACCACTTCTGCATGAAACTTCGTCCTCGTCGGAATTATCACCGCAGTCATCATTTCCGTTGCACGTACTGTTCAGTGAAATGCATCTACCGTGGGCGCAAAGAAATCGATTCGTTTCACTGGTGCATTTTTCTGATGCAATGACGCGACTGTCTATTAAAAACAATAATTAAAAAAAAAAAAAACAATAAATTATATTGGCAAATGTTGGGAATAAATGAAAGCAATTGAACAATTATTTATAATATGAATCTAATTAAACGACATGATACGATTGCTGCATTTTTGTGCGGCTTCGCATACAAAAAGTTTGAGGTTTTTCATAAGTTTCAAACGAAATGCAAAGTTCTATAAAATGAGAAAAAAAAAACGATTTGGTGTTATGAAAACTTTTGGGCAACTGTATTGAGTGAAAAACAATACTGCTCGTTGAATTAGTTTACAAATGAATATCAAGAAATGTTTCCATTTATGCTCACCACAATCGCTTTCATCGCTAAAATCTCCGCAATCATTGGAGCCATCGCATATCCACTGCTGCTTAACACAGTATCCGTTCTTACACCGAAACTCGGGACATTGTTTCTGTTAGGAACAACGAAATGATTTCGGATTCGCAATGATTTGGATTTTCGTTCCAAGGCAAAATTTCTAGTTTTCACATAATATTTCTTTCTCTATTTTGTTTCTTTACGAAATATAATTCATTTGGATCAATTATTAATCATTTAAACATTTTAAATCTATTTATTTTAATTAATTTGATCAATTATTTCATTCTGGTGAATTAATTATCCAATTCAAATTGATAAATGAATTTATTCACAGTAATTAATGAAGTTATTCAAATTAATTCATTCGTTCGAATTAATTAATTAGCGATAATGTTGGCATCGTAATTACCTGATCTGTGCAGCCATCATACTCGTCGCTCTCATCAGGACAATCGAATTCCCTATCACAAAAATATTCCACCCGAATGCACGTATTGTCTCGACATTTGTATTGATCGATGGAACAGGTAATGTTGATTATTTTATTCTGCAGAAATAGCAAACGAATTGAGATTAAATTTTACACTATTCCGTGAAAGTATTTTTTCCAAATGGAATCAGAGTCTCGTATACGTAAAACCGCGTGTATGGAAAAGTGAGAAAATGATTACCGGGTCATCCGAACAATTTTCTTCGTCGGTATTATCACCGCAATCGTCGTCGCCATCGCACACTAACCATCGACTCATACATCGCCCATTAGCGCACCGCAACCAGTTCGGCCCAACACAAGGTTCTTTTTTTTCTCCTAAGTTGATGAATAGAAAAAAGGGAATTAAACAAAATAAAAACGCAGAATCTCGCTCTTCACTTTACTCTCTCAACGAAATATTCAGCATCCATTGGAAAATAAATCGAAACAATTCTCTTTTTTATGTTACTCGAAATTGTCAAAAATGTTCAAGGATTTAAATGAAAAATTTCAATTAAAACAATTGAAGATGTTTCTTAACGATATTCTTGGAAAATTACGCAAACTCGCTCCATGTGTTTTTATTTTTTTTATTTTCAAAGTTTACGAGAAAAATAAAATGAAAAGAAATAACAACAATTTCCACAAAGTTTTTCATGGAAAAATTCTGTCATCGTATCAAAAGTGTGAAAATCTTTGATCAACGAATATTTGTCGTTTCATCATTACCATCGAACGATGCACTGCTTACGATTACCAGTACCGTACACATGAATGCAACGCATGGCCATAACGTCATCTGAAAGATGCAGAAAAGTCATTATTGCACAATCGAAGCGATTTATGTTGTTGGATCGTCTACAACTTTGCCATGTACGATTTATTATCAAACTGATAAGCACGGAAACTGACAGCGAGTCGATACGCTCGTGCGTGGCCGTAATCGCACTCGTCGATTCATTGCACTTTATGCTCTTATTATTGAACGTTCGATAACGGATTTCATCATAATTTTAGACAATAAAGTTTCTGTGACGGAGCAGCGCGTAAAAAGTCACTCTGACGATCTTCGAAGAATCGCGGACTGTTAGCAATTTTTATAAAAATATGAAATGTTTGCAAGTAAACAGATGCAGAAAATGCCATCGCCCAGATTCCAATGAATCTTCATTGGAATTAAAATGTAGAAACTTGCCTTTGACGATGACGAAGAAATGAATCCAGTCCGGTGTCCAGCAGCCACGGGAGTGAATACAGTTGTTGCTGGAAACTCTCCTCGTTATCAAAACACTATTTACAACTACTGATTCAAATTATATCTGCTTAGGGTACGTGGGTTTGGTCGATCTACTTGTAAATAAGGTCACGGATCGGGCACTATTCCCGAGCTTGTGAAATCTTCGACAATAGTTTTTCATCTATTTCATTGAATTCAGAAGAAAGAGAAAAGAATGAGGCAGAGACGGAGAGAGACAAAGGGACAGTGAGATTGTAAGGAAAATAATAACAACACGGTGTCTCGCTGGTTTAAGGTATTACTATCACAAAACGACTTTATTTAGAGTTCTTTTGAAATTTTGTATAAACGTTCTTGTCACCAATAGCTCTTGAATAATTATAATAGAAAAATTATAATAGAGCAAAAAAATGTTGTGGCGGCGCCAGCTTTGAAAAAAATTGAGCTATGGTTTTCAATAAGAAAGAGTGGTGGTCCGAATTCTTTTTTTGCGCACCTAGCAGCCTAAATTCATACCTAGATTCATCTATCCACTGAAAGAAACTTTTCGGTTTTTCTTATTTTCAACAATCCAAACAAACCGGGAATTTCGAGCTCTCCGCCAGACATCTTTTTTTGAGAATCTCGTAGAGATCATCTGCAGGAGCAGTGTCAACCAATATTTTTGAAAAAGAAAATGCCAATGTAAAATCAAAAGCTACGACTACATTTACTTTCCACTACATATGATGGTCGAATGAAATGCCTTTTCACAAAAAAATCGTGAAGGATACCATTTTTTTTCGGCCTTGCAACTGGGTATAGCCCCTCAAAATAATGTTGTCTTCATAAAAATAAAAAAATACTTGTGTGCACATAACACGAAAAACCGGTCAAACTGTTCTAAACTAAAGAAAATTGTTAGTTTTGGTGCCAAGAACGTTTATACAAAATTTTGAAAGAATCCTAAATAAAGCCGTTTTGTGATAGTAATACGTTAACGTTCAAGAAGACCAACGAAGTCTTCTCAAAAGTTCCAAATTTTCGAAGAATGTTTATTCCCACTTCCAAACACGATTAAAAATGAATTCATAAAATAATTAAACGATCAATTTCATGCTTTAAAAACGGTTTTTAATCGGCTTGGTGTTTCACACAAAAATTTACATTGATTGTTAAAATAATTAAGTTTCCCCTGATCGTCATATTGGTCGATTATTGTTTCTTGTCGAATTTGTCGTCGAAATATTTTTAACGTCCCATAATTCCGTGCGATAATTCACCCTCGTAATCGACTTGAATGTACGGCTCTTTACCTTCCTCCTGGAACATTACGATACCCCAGATTGGACCGTCCGGAATTCCTGGTGGTATCACGCTCACTGGTGGATCCCATTTGGCAATGCCCCAGTCACCCTTCGAAGTTAATTTTAAACAAAAAATCAAAAGTAATTTGAGCGAATGAGTCGTGATTTCGATTTCCGATAAATCGAAGAAAATTCCGTCAGCAAAAGCCACACTTTTGGTATTGGAAACTCACCGGTCCGAAGGGACAGTCTTTTGGGAACTCGCCTGCAGGGGTTCCAGCGTCGACAAAACTCTTTCCAACAGTCGGCTCCGACAAAACGTCGCATACGGTCGACTCATATTCGATGGGATCTTGATCTTTCATATTTAACACTATTTTAAACTAAAAAAAAAAAAAAAACAAACAGTTTTATAAATATTTTGTCCTTGATCGACTGAGGAAATTTATAATTAATTTGATAGAAAATAGTAATTGAATCAATTTTAAAAAATACAGATTCCTCTATAAATTTTTAGAAAATAATGGAGCATGGATCGAAATTGCTCAACAAATTGGCTCAACAAAATCTACGATCACTAAATCGTTCTATTCGTTGCATCGGAAATTCGAATGATCCATCCACCTCATTTCGTGGCTGAAATAAATCACTCCGACAATATTATTCATGAATTTACAAATTTCGTTTTGTTGGTTCTGGGAATTTGATTTTTAAGTGACCTTGGACGAAATTTAAACTGAAAATGTTTAATGAACGTACCAACATGTCCCCTGGGACTTCCTTTTTCACGGGCATTTTCGCGTTTAACATCGAAGACCTTCTTCCCTTGATAGCCTCAACGGACCAAGTCTCGAAGTATTCGCTAGGCCTGTTTGTCATCTTCAAACTTTTGATGGTGATAATTGATCCCGGCTGTGAAATGACCGAATGCTCAATAATCTTGAACGTGCGAATTGACACCAGAAAATTTTTCATTTTCTTTCGACATCAACTCGTAAAAAAGTGTTGAAATTTGCTAATGTCATTCTATAGCTTCTTCGATAAATATTTATACACGAGAATTAATAACAATTGGTTAATTATTGGGAGTTTCGAAAAAATACTCACATCACCAGCCACGAGCGTACTCAACGCAACGACAGAAAATAAAACGCCAAGAAAGGTAGATACGAACATGATTCCAGTGAGGTCGGATTGACAACTTAATATTTCGAGTCCAAATCGAGCTTTTTATACAAAATTTTTCGTTCATCCCCTTGAAATCGAATTGCCACGAAATCGCGTGTGTGTCGTGGAGTAAAACGGGAAATGGAACATCCGATCACATTAGTTAGCGATCGCCGTTGTAAAGTGCGATAATTTTCAGTTTTGTGACAAAAGTTTTTATGTCGTGGCGTGTAAAATCATTTTATTTTGATGAGAATGTGATAAAAGATAGAAATCGAGAAGCTAATTGCTCAATAATGGAATAAATTTCGTCACGGAATAGCAATTGTGTAATCCCGGAAGTTTTATGCAATATGAAAAATGGTTTACGATTCCATTCAATTCAAAGCGAAGAGCATTCGTGTCATTCATCCAAGTGACTAATCAAAGTTAATGACAATTAGAACATATTTGTTTTTTTTTTATTATTTAAACGTTAATGACGAGTCTTCGGTTCGGTAATTTGATCGGTTCGGTAATTTTTGGAACCACATCGTTTTAGTTAAATAATGAGGTATAAAGATCACAAAGCAACCTTATTTCTCTATGTTAATAATTTTAAAAAATACCTCCTTGTATTTCAATTCATTTGATATATTGACGTCAGTTGAATCTGGTTTGAATTTGTTTGAATTTGTTTGGACTATTTGTAAGCGAAAGAATTTTTTGTTTGTGAATTCATTCGATTTATTGATATCAAGTGAATCTGGATTGGGTTAATTTGAATTTATTTGGGTTATGAGAAGAAAAAAAAATGTATGTATGTAAATTCATTTGATATATTAATAACGATCGAATTTAGTTTTGGGTTTGTTTGGATTTGTTTGGGCCATTAGGAAAAATAGAAATTCGGGTTAGTACGTAAATTCATTTGATATCTCCATTAGGTTTTGAATTAGCTTGTATTTGTTCGAGTCTGTTTGGGTTATAAGTAAAAAAATAAATTTTCGTATGCAAAAATTCATTCGAAGTATCGATGGAATTTTTCTTTACATGCAGACCAAGGGTTCGAGAGAAACTTTGTATCCGTTGATCGACCGAATGGATATGTCGGATTTTAGTTTGACGTCCTGCATCTTCACGTTCGTTGTGATTTTGTAATTTTGTAAAACGTGAGCTAGAATTGTCTTGAGACTCAGCATGGCGTATCTTTGACCTACGTTCAGGGATTTTTTAAATCATTAATTTGCTCATCAGTATGGCTCATTTTTATCGCAACAGTATTTCTGGTAGTTATATACGAACCAATGCAACCCATCGGACCACCGCTGAATGGAACAAAAACGTACGGATGTCTTTTCGACGTTTCCTCGTTGCTGAATCTCTCAGGAACGAATTCCTTCGCATTTTTCCAGTATTTTTCACTCCGGTGAGTTATGAAGGCTGCAACTACGACTTGACAATTTTCTGGCAGAGTGCAGGTGTCTGCAGAAATGTATGAAAAGTCATGTTTCAGTCAAAGTTCAGTCAAAGTTCATTGGCAACTTGTCAACAAGTTGACAAGTTGCCAATGAACTTTGAGCTACTGAAATTAATTTGGAAAATTAAATTCAATGATTTTTTGCGATCAACGACAACTCACCAAGCGCGAGCTCAGGCTCGACGCGCCTTATCATTAGTGGAGCAATTGGAAAAAGTCTCAGAGTCTCTTTTATGCAGCATTCCAAATATTTCATGCGATTCAAATGCTCGAGATCGATCGTTTCGTCATTGTTCCAAATTTCCTGAATCTCTTTTCTTGCCTTTTCTTGAATTTCCGGATGCATTGCAAACATCAAGCTCGCAAAACTACTCATGACGGCGAGAGTGTCCTGTGCCTAGAAAAGTGCGTGAATTCTCAAAATCTCATAAGACTCAAAATTTCCTTTTGGAGCATTGATTTCAATTTTTTTTTTTTTCAATGGTTCTATGGATTTTTTAAATTTTAATCGCGGAATCTTCCAATTATCGTCGCTTTTGTGGAGATTTTTTTCTTACAGCTAAGAAGAGAGTGAAAACTTCGTCTCTGACTTCATCGTTCGTTAATTCGTGAGTGACGTCGTTAGCCTCGAGTATCCGTTCCAACATCGAAATTCGTCCAGACTCTGACGAGTGGTTCGTGGCCGATATTTCTTTCCTTTTCGCAGCGATACACTGCAGGCGTAAAAAATATTTTCCTCCCTCAGTTTGTCGTTTTTCCGATAAGTATTAATTTCGTATTTGAAGAAATGCGCAAAAAAAAAGGATTTTTCATGTTTCGCAAAGTCCTAAAACCGTCTCATCACCTTTTCTGTAAAATGGTTGATCGTTTTTGTAGCCTTGCATTGTCTCTTGTAAATCGGGGTCAAGCGAAATATGCAGTCGGGATACAACCAAATCCTGAACATTCGAGTATACACGATTTCGTACATTCTGAAAATTTGATAAACAAGTTGGCCCGATTATTTCGAAAAACGTCTGGTTTGTGCTTTTGCTCCTTCAAAATAATTACAACTCTCCTCGTTATTTTGGCTTTTAATATTTTTGCAAATCCAGTTTCAAAAATGTTTGGCATCACTTTTTCGAGAATTTCTAAATCTGAATATATTTTTACTTTAAAAAAGTAAAAAAAATTAAAAAAAAGACGCCACATATTAGAAATCGCACCTTAGCTATGTTTTGATCTTTGATGTTGTTGTTATTTTTACAAAAAGATTTGAAGAAAGGCAGAGCGAGTCTTAATTTATAGATATACCAGCCGCGCCTGCAGGTTTTGCTCCGCAGCACATGTAGGTGGCGTTAAAAGGTACATAGCTAGCTGAATATAAAAAGTTTTAAAAAAATTTCAAAATCTTCAAACCTCGATTTTACGAAAATCACTATAATTTTTATTTTTTTTTCCAAACTGGCACTCCAGCTACCACTCATTATCTCCGTCTTCGAATTATCTTCCAATTGATAATTAGAGCTTTTTTCATTTATTAACAATTTCCAATTGCTTATGAACGTTGAAAGTTGAAAAAATGATGCAAAATGTGATTTATCGGTTCCGGGTCCCGAAACAAATAAATAATCGGAATGCGATGCAACCTAAAACCTATTCTGATTCATGAGCTTCATTCCTGTTAAAGATTCATTAAAATTGGTTCAATTGTTCTTGCGTGAAGAAGGCACAAACACAATTTGATAGTAGAGTTTTATAGAGAAAATAAATCGATAGATTATAGAGAATATAGAGAAGATAGATATTTCGAGATGTTGCGCCAGCGCCGCTGCAGCTCTACTGTGGAAGGAGAAGCAGTAGAGTGAGAAGAAAGCGCGCGACACAGACATCAATAGAGGGAGAGAGACGCAGCGAGTCTTACTTTGGACATAAATATATGGAAAAAAAGGAGCGGTAGAGTGAGAGAACGGGGAAGGAGCAAATATATGGCAAAGTGTCATTAGATTTTCGCTAAGTCGACCCGTTTATAAATGGGGGCAAGTTGAAGGTGAAATGTAACGGAAAAGGCTCAAATTTCGAGTATAGAAACGCGGGGCGACTTGACTTATTTGCCGTTGAAACGATTTATTCAAAAGTTGGTGTCGAGACGTTGCCGCGTCTCTAAATATTGGAAGGGAAAAAAAAATCAGGAAATTGCATCTTGATTGTTCGCTTACTCTGCTGTGCTTCGGGTAAATTCGTGATCAGGATTTTCCAGCGCGTTTATGTCGTCGCATCCCATAACGGTTTCTGAAAATCTCCGGCGTTGAAAATAAACAAAAGCCTGAACAGTTTTGTATATTAAATATGAAGCAAGACTGAAAATTGAATTTTAAAGACTTACCGGCCACAATGTCAATCGTGGATCCTTCGTAAAGGTCATGGATATCGAATATTCTTCCGTCAGCAAAATCCATTAATTTTTTCACCAACATGCGACTCCTGTTGTCGAATATTCTCACGTACTCGCGAAGTATTCGTTGATTCATCAAACGCAAGACCATTTTTCTGTGTGATTTCCAACATTTACCTGCGAATTTTTTCAGCTGTATTTTAATTTGCATGAAAATAAAAATTGTGAAAAATTTGGAGTCTCGATTACTTGAGCTAAAGATTGAAATACTTTTTCTTCCAATTTCTCGATGCCTGTTAGAATGGAATTCAAGAAAAAATGCGCAATTTCAAAAATCCGCAATTTTTATTATCATGGAAAATAAAAAAACATCGAGCGAGAAGAAGAAAAGTCCATACTGTACCAGATCCACTTATAAGTCCATCACCGATAAACGGATGTAAAAATTTATAGGCCATGCCCTTATTGGTAGCTTGCTGGCTATTTAGTACAACCTGGACGTAGTCGAAAAAAAAATCGCATGATTATTCTATGATGTCAGAAGACTTCGACGAGACGTACAATGCCAGAAACGTCAAGTAGTTAGAAAAAGCGCAGTAAGAAATAAATTAAAAAGTCGACGATGCTTGATGGGAGTCCTTCGCCCGTAGCATATAGACGACGAATAACGCTGATTAATATTCACAGTATCAATCGTATCCTATAAATAAATCCGAATAATTTCGGAACAAATCGCTAAAAGAGAATTTTTTAATTCTGTATAATTCGCCAATTCATGTTGAACCTTGATCGAGAGTGGGAGAGAAACCTTACAATTAATATATAATTGGAAGGCTCCGTGAGGCGCTGCTGATGCAAAAAAAAAATTCTGAAATTTGTAGTTGACTTGTTTGCTTATATTAATTCAATGAATAAATAATAAAAATAAATAAAGTGCACTCAATAATAAAACCTATAAAACATAGAAAAGTTTTTCTCTTTTATTTTATATTTTGTTATTCCTCCTTGGGTTTGTCCGTGTTTTTTAAATATGAAGAATAAAACTTTTGAGACTTTCTGGTACGAAGTTCATAAAAAAATGGTTTTTTTTTTTTTTTAAACGAACTGATTGTGTTGCTTGGAATGGCTCGGGTAATAAAAATATTAATGAGCTACTTGCGATGCACGAGAGCAATAGACCAGTCAGTGGATACATAACAATTACGTGAGGAGCAATTCGATTGAAGCAACGAATGCTAAGTTGACAGTCTTCGTTTGATATTCGAAGCAAATGAAAATTGCACGTAAGCGTCAGTGTCTTCCTTAGATTTTGCTTTCATCGATCAGTATATAGTCGATTGATTCAAAGATTCGATTCTTTTGATATCTTCCTGTGTATCTTTTGAGATTTCTTCCGAGTTAACAATGGAATGTTTACTCTGTCAAGGTCATACCCAGGTTTGCAGTTTTTTGTCGTGTTTATATTCGCGATCGCTCTCCGAACTCGACACAAAGGACTTTGAATCGAGTCGGTAATTTGTTTGGCATGTTTATTTTTTTTTCACACCGTAAACAAACAATCGACCTTGACCGGCACGAATTTATTTCCCGTTGATTTTTATTAGATTCGTTTCATATTCCAAAAAGGTTAAACAATTCTCGAATGGAATTCGAGAAGAATGTGTTTCGTAAGATTTTTCGGAATAAATGCCGCCAGTTGTTTTTTTTTTTTTATTATGCAGACAAAAATGCACCGAAAAAAACTGATGTTGCACCGATGACACGTTGAAAAAATGCAAACTTTATGAATGCTGTTTTTGGCACGACTGGTTGATGCATTTTTACAAATTGGCGAATTAACTCGAACGATTTTTCAACTCAAATTGTCACGAATCTCGGGATATAGGAAAGTTGGAATTTTTATACATTCGAAGGTCACGTCGCTGCATGCGCTCTCGATATCTTCCTGGTTGAGCAGCCTCCGTCGAGTTCGATACTCTTTTTTTTTTAATTATATTATTTATTATTTATTTTGATTATTAGAAGAAAGAAAAAATCGTAAAAAATTGAATTTTTTTTAGCAAATCATGAATTCTCTGGCATCTAGAAAACTAAACAGCATCTTGTTCGATTTCCTCACCTCTATGTCACGTGGATCAGTGACTACCACGTATAATGCAGGTCCCATCCAAATTCTTATTGGCGAAAGGTTTTCGTAAGGTGCCATGACACTAACAACACGTTCCAACAGTTCTGCCAAAAAAAAGTGGCTAATGATTTTTTTTGCATG
This sequence comes from Hyposoter dolosus, assembly GCA_963921915.1. Lineage (NCBI taxonomy): Eukaryota > Metazoa > Arthropoda > Insecta > Hymenoptera > Ichneumonidae > Hyposoter > Hyposoter dolosus. The sequence continues at coordinate 11,100,485 of OY998136.1, read as the reverse complement.
CAACTTCATCTTCTGATATTGAAAGAGTGACAAAAAATTGTGAATTCTTGTTTGAAATTCTTTTTTGGGGGAATGGCTATTGGGCCAAAAAATAGTATTTGTTTTTTTTTTTCGTTTTGGAGTAAAAATACGTAAATATCGCACGATCAGTAGAGTAAAAAGAAAGACTCACTTTCTATCGGACAATTAGCGAAGATCAACGCATTTCCAAAGAAAGGCAGTGTCGGTGGTCCCGGAAGACATTTAGCAAGTTCCGAAAAACGGGATCGATGGTTGCGCCATTTTTTCGTACACCACAATAAAAAACTCCAAATTCCGATAGAGAAAAGCAGAATTTTCCAAGATTCTGTAAATTAAGGAAAAAATACGTTGAACGAATTTTTCGTTCATTTGGATTGGTTGGCTATAAATTTCGTTGAGCAATAAGCCTCGATTTTGGCCCATATGGATCGAATAATTTTGTCACTATGTCCTCCGTAAAGACATGCAAAACCTCAAATCGAATTATTACGAACTTACCCTTCGAAAAAACGTCAAAAGTTTCGACATCTCGAATCATGTTGGACACAGCTTTGCTATATCATTGACGCTAATTTCTACAATGATAATCTTGGGCACACTCTCTGCTAACAATGTCCTGTTAATATTAAGGTCAACCACCCTATATAGTCAGCCAGGAAGCAGTACTCGACCTCATACGAGTGCGAAGAGTGTGTTTTATATATTTCGTACTCTTCCCACTCGTACAAAGTGGGCACGAGGCCCACTACCGGTTTTTGGCTGAGCATTGGGTGTTTTACTCTATATATTGAAGACTTTTTGGCAGGGAGACAAGAGGGGAGGAGCCCGCCAACGAAATGCTGAGTCGACGGTCCCCGAAAAGAGCTTGAGTAACGATATTTTGGCCGTGGCGCTAGTGTCTTCCTTTTACTCGATTAAGAATAAAACAATAATTTTTGGCGGATCTCAATATTTAAATACTAGTTTTTCCTCAAACTAAGGAAAGCGCTGGAGTAGTCGCAGAAGCAAAGTCAGTGCAGAGCTTGACAGTGGTCGAAGGTTCGAATCCCTTCGCCCGGAATAAATTTTTTTTTTTTCTTTTTTCGCGGAGATATTATGTGAGGAAGCATAAAAAAATTGAACATAAAAATAAACGTTTTCAATATCAAGGAGGCACGGTTTTATGATGAAAATTATTGAATAAAATCTTTCAAAATGTAAACAATGTAAACACCTTATGCATTCGTCCTTATGCAAAAGAAAACTCATTGTTTTATTCATTCGAAATTAAAATATCCTGTGATTTGATAAATTACGGGAAACAGTATTTTAAATTTTAATTTTAGGGAGATAAAGAAGAAATAAAAATGTTGAGTTATTTAGTAAGTTAAAGAAAACAAGTGATCATCATACGATTTTTTTTTACAATATCCATTGTTTTAGAAACTTTTTGCAAAGTATAAATTCTCAAAACAATTAATTCAATTTGTTTATTACTAAAAAAAATCTCGAAAGTTACTCTCCACGCAGATGTAGAAAAAAAACTCGAAAGAAAAGATTTAAAAAAGTATGAATGTCAGCTGAAAAGAATTAATTTTTTAATTGACATAACTAATTATTATGAGAATTGTATATATAAATATATTAACTACAGGAACAAGTCGAACAATTGCGCCGCTAGTGGCGAAGTCGTGAAGCTCACGGTGTACTAATTTTGGCTGTTTTGGGAACTGCTTCGCTCGGACGCTTGGCTGCTAACTTCCCTATCCTGTTCGGTCTCCTTCCCTCTAGTCTCTTTGCTCACGGTGTATGTACTAGTTTTGGGACCGCTTCGCTGCCGACTTGCCTTATCCTGTTCGGTCTCCTTCCCTCTAGTCTCCCTGCTTTTTGTGTTTGTGTACATGCACTTATCCCACTCTCAAAACCTTGCAATTTCTCCAGGGTCATATTGAATAACCTCGGAATAAATCTTCTACACCGAACCAAGCGAAATGTTCGCTCCTTTTCTCGGAAACCGAGACGTCCGATTACCGTTTGACCTTCACTTTGTCATTAAAAAATGTCTGAGTACGTGGACTCGAGTTTTATATTGATTCGATGGTTTTCTGTCGCATAATTGAAAACCTGCTGAAGACTATAAAGTTTTTGAACCTTCTACTGTTCGGAAAAACCGCCATGATTTTTCGGTTATTGCGAGAATCAATTTTCTTCGAGATAATGAGACTCAAGAGGACGAAATAATTTTTCTCGCGCACGTACAACGGTAGCTGCTTATACTTCTAAAACGAATCGTTTCAATTCGAATATTCGCGGCTGCGAACTGACAACAGGATCAAATCAATATATTGCAATAACAATTTCTCCTTTGAGCCGCAAAAAAATGGCTGGCGCTGTAATCGCGACATTTTCTTTCTCTCTCATAGCTCATTCCACAATCCACTCTCACTCTTCTCGCCACTCTTACTCTTACTTACACTCTCACACTCTCCAATTCGAAATAAAATAAGATTCGTGTGTGCTCGACTCTCAGGTTGTCAGAAATCACGTCAGAAATATAGCATATATCGTGAGGCTCCAGGTTCCAGGAACAGTAAACATCAGCAGGAAGAAAATATGTTAATATATCTTCAACGTGGTGTGGTGCACATGGTTTTCCTTTCGTTTTGTCATGGCATTCGATGGTAAACTTTGGCAAATTTCTTTGAAATTCTTACCGTTTAAAAAGTTAACGATCGGAAATCGAGTCGTCGTCGGCCTGACATTTAAAACCTCGAGTTTCAATGTAACCGGAAGATTGACATTTTCATTAAAATCGACGAATATCAATACCGAGTGTTTATTATTATAGTTATGTGAAAATTTCGTGAACTCTGAAAGAAAAAAATCGCAGACGGAAAAAAACAACGTGACTGTGTGTGGAGAGTGTTGTGTTGCGACAGAGTGTCGTCTCAATAAGCGGGGGTGTGACAGCTTCTCGCGCGACGTCGTTTACGAACGCCGTTTCGGACCCTCGTGTTTGGACGGAGAGGTAATAAGTGAGAATTGGGAAAAAAAGAGAAAGAAAAAAAGATAACACTTTACCTCACCAAGCCGGTACTTTCTACTCTCGCTTTCCATTTGGCGTTTACATTCACGCGACAACGTCGTTTGAGCGTCGAAATATTTCGAGTGTATGAGCCCGCGTGTATAAAAACCTTCCAAATTGATTCGATAAAAGTGCAATTTTTTTTCTATCCGATCGCAATTATCATTAGCTAGATATCGACCACTTTTCATCAACTTTATCGCACATTCATAATGCGAAATTCTTACAGATTACTCTACATTGTTGAGAGGATAATATTGTGACGAGTTAAAAACCAAGAAAAAAAAAAAAATGCCTCAAAATTCTACAAACATCAACGGCCTCTCGAACGAAAGCCTGGGTGGCGCGAATCCCGGAAGTAATCATCACATCACCGCCATAAGTTGCACCCCGCCACCTTCTTATCACAATATCAATCTACCACCGGGTCATCCAGCTGTTTTGGTTAACGACCGTGGGGCTCCTCCGTCTTACGAAGAAGTCATCGATCCGAACGGTACGAATTATTTCATCCTTCATGCTTTCCCAAGCCAATTTGGACGCACGAATAACTAAACTATAAAAATTTAATAATACGCTTTTCCATTGATCCGAAATCGAGGAAATTCGATTCTCATGGTTGGAACAAATCTTCAAGATCGTTGCTACGAATAATTTTGAAGAAATCGATAAAAAAAATTGCAAAATTTCCATAATGTAGATAAATGTATGGGGAGGCATCACGAGTAACGACAATAATTCTCTATCACAATATTCCAGCCTAATTATTCTCAGGGAATCATCGAGTGTCCAATAAAAATATCCGAACCTCTTGAATCCCTAAATAAAAAAATGGTTCCATATTTCAGCTCCACCACCATCGTACGACTCGCTATTCGGACGTATGAGAGAAGCCCACAAAGCGTCCAAAGGAGTTTTCGATTTTCTCTTGAATATTATAGTTCTGCTATTGGGCACGAGTAAGTAGAAAAAATTTTCGCCTCTACCAATTCTCACACCTTAATTATTTTCTGGCATCGTTTATTCTGGAATTGAATTTTTTTTTGTTTTTTTTTTTTAATTTCTAGTCGGCTGTACGATCATCATAGGCGTGACCTTTGTTGTGCCGATATGCATGATGGTGATTGGAGGAATCTATTTGTACGATTGTCCTCAGGGTGAGTATATTCCAGTTTATCTTCTGGTCGGTGGAGGATTTGGCGTCTTCAAGCAGCTTCTGCATCTCTCTGCAAGAGTGAGGAAGCGTCAAGAGGAAAGAGACGAAGAAAGATTGAGACAAACTCCGACACAGACGCTAATCAATTGTTTTATACTCGGTTGGTTCATAATCGGTAGGTGCTGATTCTCCATTGAATTAAAAAAATTCATTATTATTGATTTAACATGCGATTGGCAAAAAAAAATCGATACTGAATCTCGAGGGTCATGGTTCAAGGTCAAATATCTACTTAATCTTGAGAAATTTGATGAGACTCCCCTTGGGAAGAAAATGAGTGACTCCCTTAAGGGTCGCTGATTTCAAAACCAGTAACGAATGTTGGAAATTCACGATTTTATTATTATTGACAAAAATTCGGGGAAAACTGCACCAACGAAATTCGTTGACGACGATTCATTTAGTTTTTATATCAAACTTTGCATTCGGTAAAAAATTGGACACGCATCTCATTTGTCTGAAGCAGCTATTTCAACTCAATCTTTCGCGATGAATCGCCGTAAACAGAAAAATAAATAATTCTTAAAATAATTCTCCTGACCCTTGGAGCAGAGACTTTGAGGCGTTAATCTCAACGAGAATTTATTATCGGACATTTCATCGATCAGCTGATAAGGACCTTATCAAAATGTTGGACAAGCAATTTTTTTTTTTAGAAAAACTCGATTTAATAAATTTTTGGAAACTTGGGATTCATGCTATAATTTTTTTGCCGTAGATAAAAAATTAAAAAATAAAAAAGTTTAATGGCAGCCGAGGAGAAAAGATTTCGAACGCTTATTTTTAATGCTTCATTATTATGCTGAATAGGTTCGATGTGGGTGTACAAGGAATACGAGCCGAATTACGATCCAGCACGTGGAAAATATTGCAACAAGACGCTCTACCTGTTTGCGTTTTGGCTGATAACCTGCGTTTACATTGGACTTGGATTAATAACCGCTGGACTGTGCAGCATATCCGTAGCGAGTATAGCCTTTCAGTGACGAACTCCGGAATTCACGGGAGCCGTGACATTACCTCCAGATTGGTACGGGCCTTGAAACGAAATTGGCCATTGGTACTTTGACGACGACGGAAAAAAAACTCTACGCACTTGGCCACGCTTGTGTCATAAGAAAAATAACGATGAGCGTCAAAATATCGAATTTCATTGACCGAAGCGAACGATGGAAAGGTGCGCGAGACTCGAAGGCACATGAAAAACAAATCAGTCGTCTCGAATCGTCGATGACTCATGACACTCGAGTGAAGTTACGTTTGCGTGTATGAAATTCGCAGTGTCGACAATGCGAACGTTTCTTGACTCGGAGATTCCGTTGCTCGAAGAAAAATTAAATGCGGTTGTACGATCGCCGAATATTGCTGGGCGACGAATGAACTCGAGTCCGACGGCTGTGTATTTAAGGTTTTCTTTTTATCGCGATTCGCCTTCTCAAGCGAAGAACAAAAAAACGAAAACAGAACAAACAAAAAAATTTACTAATTGTGCCAAGTTGAAACGAGGACGACGAGCTCGTTTCAACAAAAATTGAACTGCAAATAATACGCACGGTGTGGACTAGGTTACGTGTAAAAATTGGGGAAAATCATCGTTTCACGGATTAATGAAAAATTCGTCATCCACGGGCAATCTTACGCACAAGACTCGGAGAAACTGCGTTCCTTGTGTCTTTATGATGGACAGAAAAAACTGAGAATCGGCAGCTTCGAGCGAGCAATCCGCAGTAGATTAGGAAAATCAATCATGTGCTGCTTTTTTATATTTCTATACACGTTTCGGCATTCAATGCCGATTCCCCTAGCCCCCATGGCCCCCACCATTTTCGGATGTCCTGAAAGATTTCGCAAAACTCGTTTAGTGCCTCAGGAATGGAAATTCGTCACTGATTTATAGATTTTACTCTCTTCTCCCATGGAAATTTCCACTTTTCCGTGAATCGAGATTTCGCAAGTTGCGAAAATGCTTGACCCTGGAACTACAAACCCATTTTTTTTCACTTTTTTACCCCACGGGTTTTTTGTTCGTAAAATCGTTCTGAAAGCAGTAATGTGACTTATAAGTACATGAATCTTTTTGTCGTTTCATGCGGAAGAGAATGGTCCAGAGAAAATTCGATTTCGTCAAGGTTTAGTTGGTGAAAAATCAATTTAATAGCAAAAACTGCTGAAAAATTAACTTAGGAACGTAATTCAAAGTTCACCTGGGGTAGTAGATATCTACCCCGGTTTATAGTTCCAGGATTGAATACCAATAATTGTATTAAAATTGAAACACCGTAGATTGCCGACAAATCGATTTTTTTCTATTTTTAAACATCTTTTCGATGTAAGCGACAATTAATATCTCTCAGAATTGAGAAAATGGTGTGGGCCATGAGCTGCAATGACATGGAAAGTCTCATAGGATCTTGAATACAAAAAAAAAAAAACACTTTGGTTTGTGAATTTTCGAAAATTTCACGATGTTTTTTCACCACCTTGCAAAAAAGAAATGTTAAGCGAGTGTCTGGCCATGAGAAGTTGCTGTCGCGAACAAGACAAAGATTTCGAAAGAGCGTCGTCCAACAAATTTTTCATAAACGCGAGTGTGTTCGAAAAAAATAAACAGACCAAAAACTGAAGAGGGGAAAAAAAATAGTAAAAGAGAACGAACAGTTTTTCTCGTGCCGCGAGATCTGTCGTTATAAGACTGTGTAGTTATCGTCAAGTTTTTCCGTTACATTGCTTTCATCCATTTAATTCCGTCCTTTCATATATATATACGTCAAATAACATATAGACCCCATGGAATCCCCCATAACTTTTTACCTTCGACCATTCTTTCGAAATGGTATTTTATCCGTAGTTTCGAATTTTTTTTATAAGGTCCATCTCGCGATCGACAGCCGAACGAGTGAGAAATTGTTGACCAGAAACGTCGATGCTATTTTTTTACAATCACAAAAATTCGGATTTTCGTAAAGAAAATTGTTCCGATCAATTTTTATTTTAAATGATCGTGCGTTTGCTTCAAAGTCCGTCAGGTCGTTGAATTCTGTTTTAAACTCGTTATTCCCCCGAATTACTGCAAATAAAGTTACCGGAAGTTACACTGGTCCGAAAAGTTTCGGTTTCCCAGCTAATAAAGAGGGAAAGAAAAAATCGCAGAGATATCTGAAGCCTGCTGGTTGCGCATATGCTGTACACTCCATTCAAGAATAATACGAATCCCCTAGTAGCAACGAAAGAAGAAAAACAAACGTTTACTCGATTATTGTTACACATTTAAAATTCCACGCTAAGCATACATTTTTCACGTTGTAAACATCGAGCCACCAAACATTTTTTTCATATGAAAAAGTCTCCACTTTTTCAGGGGCAAGTAATTTGATCGTTTACTTTATTACCCATGGTTTTCCAATGGCTATCAAACCATGTCAAAGTTATGTGGTGTTTTTCGAAACATATTAAACGACAAAGCTACGACCGTACTTGACCGAATCCCTGATTTATTTCGTTATGCATTTCCACCTCTACTTTTGATCATTATTACTAAGCAACGGTGCAAGCCTCGCCGACGGAGCTTGTCACGAGCCAAATCATCAGTAGAAGCTCCACTTCCCCTGCGAGCATGGGGAAGCCAGAGATTTTGACGATACCAGTTACGGAGGGAGCACTCAACCATAAAACTGCACGACCACGTCGTTGGCTACGTGGCGATTTTTTATGGTTTTCTATCAACGCGAGCTTCATTAAAATGCTGAGACAAAAATTGGGCCTTCGTTGGACGGGTTGATATTGAAATTGACAAAAAAAAAAACGTCATGTACGAAGTTGCGGCTGATAAGGTCAAGATGGGTGAGAAATATGAACGAAATTAGCGATAGGAAATAAAAACTGAAGTCGACTTTGTGCGGAATGCCTTGTCAGGCCTTCTTTTTTACAAATATTGATGATATTGAAGTTTGCAAGGTCGGAATGCGACGAAAAATATATTTTTTCTTGATCATTTCGATGATTAATGCGTTCGTATCAATTTTTCTAGTAAATTCAGTTTTTCAATAGCACAGAAGACTGTCCGATTATCGTTGACGAATACTGTATGATAAGGTCGCGCTATGCTATGAAAAAAAATGAGTTTTCGTTGCATTCCAACGATGCGAACTCCGACAGCGTTAAATATCGTCTGTGTATATGATTCGTGTTCTTCAGCGAGAAGGAGAACGTGTTAGAAATTATAAAACGATAGACAAATCATTCGTTGTTCCCAACATCACGAAACTGTGCAGACCATTGTACGAATAGTACTGAGAGAATGAAATCTTAAAAATTACCGTTAAAGAATATAAACGAGGGACGACCTTGATCCTTACTCAATTTTTACTGAGCCAAACGTTAATTCCCATTGAAACAAAGTAAAATTTCTTCTAGATGGAATAAAATATTGGGCGGGGGACAAAATAATTTCTGTGGTTCCGGTTGTAAAACAAAACAAAACTGAAATTACTTTTTCCTCACCCCAATATTTTATTTTGAAATAATAATAATTTTAGTAAATAATGATTTTTATAATTATAAAACTATTATTATTATTATTATTATTATTATTATTTTATACAATAATGTTTCCGATATAATTATATTTTCATGAAAATGAACATTATGCAAAGTAAAAATCGCCCAACATCCGAGCTCATCCCCCGTTTCTATTCTGTAACGGTGATTTTTCATTTTTAATTTTCTTCGTGAGGAACTGAAGATGAACGCTTGCCTGTTTGTCGTGCGATTCTCAGCCATTCGATCCCGATTTTGGAACACTTCGAAGGAGCCAATCTTCGATTAGATCGAAAAAACATGGCGAAGAAAAAATAGAATCCTAATTGGCCCACTTTTCGAATTTTTATGGGGGATGGAATTATTGTCTTGGATTGTTAATGTGAACGACAATAATTGTGAAAACTGGGTGAATGGAAAAGAAGGAATTAAACAAAAAAAAGCTTGACATTCATTTAGAAAGAAATTGCATTTTTGGCGAGATCGGGATCGATTCGTGGAGGATCGAAGTCGAGAATATTCTGAGAGGAACTTCGTAGCACGATACTCAAAAAATAATCGGGATTGCACAAACATTCATATACGTTTTCAAAAAATGTAATTTGTTAAATAAACAGCTTAAAAAATTGAAGCAACGCTTTTTCCTCGACTCATTCGCCAAAGTCCGGAGTTATTGATTGGTATGGGGAATTTTTCCCATCAAAATCGGTGCCATAATCTTCGCCGTATTCTTCTTCCCTTGTAAAAGCTTCCGGATGTTGCAAATATTCGTCCTTCTCACTCGAGATTTCGCTCATGTCACATTTGTCCGGCAAAGATTCCATCGAAGGCTGGAAATGAAATGTCACAAAACGATTTTTTGCACGAAATGTTTCGAAAGAAAGAATCGAAAGTTTTCATAAATGTTTTTCGTCTATTAATACCAGACGAAATATACCGGACCTGTATTTTAATTTATTCGCAAGTCTAAGAACTGCCTACACCGGATATCATATTGCATATTTATAAAAATCAAAAAGTACGAAATTATGCAACGGGGGATATAACGAACGGAAGTGCTAATCGAGAATTCAATCGACAAGGCTGGGTTTCAAGCGACGAAGGAATGAAAAAAGAGACGTCTATTGGATTTGCGTCATTGAATTTAGGAGAACGGTTAATGATTGTGATAAAACATAGCGAGGAACGGAAGTGAGGAAGAAGCTTCCGTGTCAAATTACACCGGTTGATTGTCTGCCGCGTAAAAGGTCGCGATAACTTCCGGTGTCTCGATTTCTGTCCTAATAACTCCACGGAATCAATGAACTCGGGAAAGGAGGAGGAAGGAACAACCGTGAACGAAATAAAATAATTAAACCACCAACTAGCTCAGGGAAACTTCTATTCATAGAAACAATATGACGTGGGCGAAAAACATAATTAATCGAATTTATGAGTTAATTATTCGTATTCGCTTCAAACCTCATCGTCGTATAAAAAAATTAAGGTTCTTAGTCATCCAGGTTCGGAGATTCACCGACCGAAAGTTTATTAACTATCGCGAGACTACAAGCTCAATATTTATTAGGAAAAATACCATGTGATTGTTATTTGTAACGATCAATCCAAAGAATCTGTCAATTCACGTAGAGTCATAATTAGTTTCACTTGAAATGCACAAATGCATGAAATTAATTGTAAAAAATCGAACCATCCAATTAATTTTTTAATCACGTCAAATAATTCAAATAATTTTCATAATTTTATGTGAAAATTGGATTAAAATGATGAAAAGTTTACTGGGACAAAACTATTCACTGAGATGGTGGAATCGAGAGTTTAACGAAGTATAAGAAATTTTTTTTATTCCTAAATAAGAATAACAAAATAGGATTATGGAGAAAGTTTTAATTCATCAATGGTATGTAGAATTTCCAGCAATTATAAACGTCTCCAAGATAAAGCCTTACTTGCTCTTTAATGAGGATCGGCGCTTGTGGTAGCAAATCCGGATTGTAAAGGGTGATGTAACGAGCTCGCCAAAGAGAGAGGAATCCTCTTTTCAAAGCTTTTGGTACTTCCGTTACGATCGGATCCTCCTTGCCACCCTCTTTATTTCCGTCATTCCACGCCTCGTCGTTGAGATTCGCTTCCTACGAGAATTTGACAAATGTACTTTGCTGTTATCCGCGTCAATCGGTCTCTGCTTTTCCATTCGATAACGTGAAGAAATTTCCTATCGCTAGGGGCGGGAGGGAAAGGAGGCAGTTCCGGTGGGTAAACGTTGGGAAAATGTGAGTTATTTTTGTTTTCAGCAAATAATTCTCCTCCACAAAAACAATAAGTAAAAGTTTCATCATTTCATAATTTTTTCCAAAAATCAATAATTTTTTTTTTCGATTTTGTGATTCGATGCAACGTTTTGCGAGGAAGTGGAAGTGAAGAACAATTTTTTGACCAAATGACGAATCCCTTCCGGCATAATCGAAACGTAAGAGTCTAGTTTTTTAAAAATTACTGATTCGGGCTGATCATCGACTTGCTGATAGTTTGGATCTTTCTGGTGAACGTAGTGTCCGTGCTGCATTGTGCCATTTTCGAAAACGAAGCATCCACGTCCGTAAGGCTGCGAGAAAAATTTAATCGAGCAAAAACATTAATTCGATGTTTGTTAAATATTTTCGGTGGCTACGAATCTATGATGTGTCGAAAAAACGATGTGCAAAATGGAAAAATGGAAAAATTAAATTCGCATTCAGTGACCTGCTGTGAAAAAGTGAAGTATTTTTACTTCCGGTAGAATTTAGACGACCGCACAGTTCCGTCGAGGGAGGTGGCTATCGGTCGTTCGTTTAAATTTAAAAAGTTATTTCCTTGCATTCGGAATCGATCTCGCGAATGGAAAATATAAAACCGCTGACGTGGACCGTGAACAAACTCAATATATTTGATTAAAACGCAATCGTTGGGGGGAGCGAGTCAATAAAATCGGATTGCGTTTTATTTGGCTCGCAGGGACGAAAGGTGAGTCACCTCTGTTTTCGTAGAGCGATCCCAAGCCGGTCCCGGCGCAATTTCGAAAAGACAGATCATAGAAAAAATAATTCCAAAGAACTTGACAATCTCTTGACGATTTTATTTTTGTTACGATAATTACTGATCGATCCATTGCGTCGAGATCCCCCTAACATCGTGGATATACCGTTAAAAATAAATAATAATGAAAAGCCAATAGGGTGCGAAATTCGTGCTAGACCTTACCAAATTGAGTTCCCAATGCCCGTGGAAACGATGACGCGGATGAATCAACTGACCTGGACCTTGCATGCGATCGTTGATCCACGTTCCCATAAACTTTGTGCCGGTTGCTTCGTACAGATACGTGCCGAGACCGTGACGAAGATTTTTCTTCCAGCCACCCTCGTAGACGTCACGGTTCGCGTAATAATAAGCACCAAAACCATACTTTGTGTCACGTTTCCAGTCTCCTTCGGAGTACCAGACACACATTGATACAGAATGTAAACAAATTTCGTGAAATCTCAATAGCACTTCGATCTCATGATTAATCACTCTTCCAAACAAAATTTTATCATCTCTTTACGATTCACGAACAACGATTTTTTTCAAAGAATGTCCTTAAGGTTCATTCCATCATACAAGAAAATAAATAAATAAATAAATAATCAAACAAACAAATAATTAAATTAATAGATAAATAAATCAATAATAATGACAATAATATGAATAAATAAGTAAATAAATAAATAAATAAAATAAGCATCAGAAGCAAATAATTTCCGAAAAATATGAAGGGCATTGAGCCGAATTGGTTATTTGCAAAATCCACTTTTTGTGAAATTTTTTCGCAATCCTTTTTCCATCAAGTGAAGGGTCGCCGAAAAAAATGTTGTACAAATTGAAAATAATCTCGATAGCAGAGCCTCGACATTATTTTTTGGTTCTTCGTTTCGTACCTTCGTAACGCGTTCCATCGGGATACCAAAAAGTACCCTGGCCGTGTTTCAAGCCATGACGCCACTCGCCCTGGTACCTCGCACCGTTTTTCAGAACATAGAGACCCTTACCGTGCCTCAAGCCCTTGCAATAACCGCCCACGTACATGTCCCCGTTAGGCAAGAGGCTTCTGCCATTCCCATGTCTCTCTCCAATTTCGTTTCTCTCGCCGTCGTAAGTCTGGCAAAAAAAATATGATTAATCACTGAATTTTCACGTTTCCCAAGTCCAATGAGAAATGTCATTGCCACAATGTATCTTTGACGAGATATTTACTCGGGGGGAACGGCAATCAATGAGATTTTATGGCGAGAGATATATATAACCTAAAACAGAGCAAGGGAGGAAAGTAAAGTCTCAAATACTTACCCCAAGAGGATTTGCTTCAGTCTCACCAGGTTCCTCACCCTCACCAGCTATTCCTGTCATTTGCTCACCCTTTGACGACGAGACAAGAAGTATGAATCCCTTGTTCTATAAGAATTCTCCAGGGAAGAAACGAGAGATGCTGTCTTTCAATATCAAGAGTTTTCATTCTTCTGCTTTTTCATTTGTTTGACATTTTCGATCCTGCAGTTCTTATTTATAGGGAAATTATTTTTTGTATCCTAATATTTATTTTTCTTTCTTTCTACCATCGCGTCTGGAGATGCTGGAAATTGATTTTTCATCTGTCTGTGTTAGTGACTGCGAGATAAACGATCGTTTTTCATTAATGAATCCAACTGCGGATTTTTACGAACGATTCTTCGACCAGGGCTCAAAATTTCATCCCAGAGACTGCGGATATAAAAAAGCATCGAAAACTAAAAAACTGCGTCTAATTATTTTTCCTAGGTCACAGAATGCGACCTTGAGTTTGAATGGTATTTAGATTTGAATTTGAATCTACCATCAGATCGCTGCTACAAAATTGGAATTGCGCTGTCAACAAACCTATGGAATAGTTGGGCAAAGGAACATTTCGCATGTAGCATTAAGATAAACACGATTTCTATGGGATGGCATTGTATTGTCTGGAATATTTGCCAAGGCGACACTTTGAGTAGATAATACGAAAAAAAATGGCTGCGTAATCCTCGAATGTAGGTTGGAAAACACATAAAATTATTTATATTTCGTGAGTCTCTTACAAACGTTTGTTCTATGAATTCCCGTTTGAATGAACTTCTTGGATTAGATCCCAATGCACAATGATTTCTTTATACTTGTGAGCGATATGGGAGTGAACAATAAATCCCGAGTCATTGACAGATTTCTGGACGCTGAGAAAAGATACCGTTAGAATCCATGCTCGTCAAATATCCTCGCGCAGAAGGAGAACTCTCTTGAGTGCTTTGCCATGGCAAGAGTGTCACCGACCAGTCAGCAGGCCGATCAGAGCTTGCTTCTCTTTTTCCTTTTTTCTCACTGTTTCGAGGTTCCTCTGCTTCCACGAACTCTTTCGCAGCTTTATTGGCCTCGAACCGACGTACCTCCCTGAAAACAATCGTTCAAAGATCAATGAAGCTTCCGATCGTTCAGCAAATGGTTAAAAAAAACTTTCCTGTTCGATTAAATTCAAACGTGTATCGAATCAACAGCGATGGGTGCGAAATTGAAAACCAAACGTATAAAGGAAGTAAATGCTGTTTTTATTCCTTTTTACTTGGATCGAAAAATCTCGGGATTTTTCTTTCCACGCTAAAGTATAAAAACAATTTTCTAACGACCACGAATACTGTGAACTCATCGATCAGACTTTTTATTGAATTCCTGATTCAATTAACGAGCCCGCGAGGACATCGAAACGAACGATACCTTGCGCAACAGGTGAGAATCCTTCGGCTCTGTACAGACCAAACCTCCACAGACGGTGCGTCGTCGCATAAACATACAGGATCGTGGCTAATTGAATCTCGATTATTCCTACGAGGCAGTTTTATTTCGTGAGGATGGAAAGATTGAACAAAACTTTTTATTCCCTACGACGATTTTCTAAGTAGTTACCGAGTGTCGAAGTTCATGAGCCTTCGAAATTATTCATTCGAGCCTTAGCCACTAAAAGTTTCACTCGGTAATTGAAATAGACACTCATAGGCCACACAATCCAGTAAGGACAAGCGGAATAGGGCATTCATGAATTCATAACTTTCATAGTAGCTCGATATAACACGAAAAAATCGTCTGCTCGAATGGGCTGTTGTTGCCCATTCGATGCGACAACGAAACAAAAAACAAGAAATCCTGGAAAATTTCTCAAATGACTTATCAGGAATAACAACAATGGCCTGAGAGTAAACAACCCTTGAAAATTAATAAGACGCGATTTCTTTTATTACAGAGACCAAGTCATCTGAGGGGAGAGGTTCAGAGTGCATGCACGATAATGGAATCGCTCTTGGTTCCAATCAACCTTCAACTCAATTTACCTTCGCCCATAATTTTCCAGTCCCCCTCAACCCTTCGTGTCAGCCGTACGATGGTTCCTAGCAAAATAACACGCACGTGTGCATGAAAATCAATTCGCCAGAAAAATTTTTACGTGGAGAGAAATATTGGATTTTTGTAAATTATTCGATCGAGTATTTTTTTAAAATATTTTTGTGAATCATTGTTCTTACTCATTTACGAGAATGGTGGGCGGGCGGATCAGCAGTGTAATTTTAGTCAGAGTGGCGCAAGGTTGCATCCGGGACAAATCGTTGGAATCGTCGACCAAATACCTCGAACGCCACTTATATATCCGTTCAACGTTTCATCATTTCCGCCGTACCCTCCAATTTAGTTCTCTTCGTAGTTCACAATGTTCATTATTCGCTATATTTGAGTGCTCGATTTTTTTTTCGCCAATTTTAACGGCTGGACATTCGAGAGATTGTTGACACGTGAGAAACGAAACGAAGCTACGCCCACATATAAATTTTGTGAATCGTCGCACTCCTGGCCATCGATGACATTTGTGAAAAAAGGCGCAAAGTATAAAGAGCATCGTTTGAGTCGTAAACGAATTATTCTCGGAATTGGAAATTGAGTATCGCGTAATTAATTCTCGTATTCAGAAATTCGTATCAAGGTCGCAGGCAATGAAAAAGGGATTTGGAGGAAATTGTTTTCATGAAATTTATTGGCCAATGAAATATAAATACCGTTTTCGAATTATTTATATTTTGAGACTCTTTTCCGGGACGAAATATGTGAAAATTTGTTCGCAGGGACTTGCCCTGATTCTACGTCAGCAGCAGACAATAAGCTTGTTGATACATTGCTGTTTGTGAATACGTCGCTTAGTAGCTAATCGGCCCGAGCATCAAAATTAATTGGGGATCGCAAAAACCATGTTATTATCGTAATTCTCAATAAACTTGATTACAGGCGGTGCGAGCTCGTTTACTGGTTCCGCAAACAACCATTAACGAAACCAACGACAATAAATAGGTGTAGCAAAATTGGCTTCTCCGAAAACATAGTTAATCGAATTTGATTGAATTTTCTCTCCACCAAGCTCGTTTGAGAAGAAGCTGCAACTGCTATTTTTTCGAAATTGTTTGAAAGACTGTATCTCGTAGTTTTAATTTTGCTAATAATGTCGCGAAAATGAAAACCTTGGGAATGTCAATTTTTTTCATGTTACAAAACCCTGAAAATATGTTTTTATTTTATTTTGCTTGGCTTTATTTTCCTACTTTGTTCAATTCCTTTTATTTTCGCCTCCCACGTACTCGCTACAGCGTCTCGGGCTCATAGAATTCCATTAAAGTTTACCAAAGAAATTTTTCTCTATTCCAATATCTTGGCTTTCTTTACAATTATTTTTTTCTTCCGGTCTCTGAAGTTGTCGCGATGGGACTTGGTTTTAAAAGAAGAGCAAAAAAATGGTTGCACATAGAAATTTGGAAAATATGTGTGGACGGTTTGAAGGTATTGATGGAATGCAAGAAAATACTTGTGAGTTCGTTTTCCTGATACACGTCAGGACATGGTTGGTTTTGAAGCAAACACACCTATTCAATGAGTCTCGTTTTTTCTCTTCCTTTCCGCTCGTTTCTTCTTGTTTTTTTTTTTTCTCTCCATCTATCCTTTGACTCTTATTCTGTTTTCTCTGTCGCGTGTCATCGTACCAGTAAACCTTACATTCGAGGTCCCACGGGCTATTTCGCACGCCGTTGATTTTTCGCCTTCGCCCACGAGGAAATGTTCCACTTCTGATTCACACGATCAAAAGTAAAAGTGATACGATGATGACGATGCCGAGGTGGCTAAGTTGCACGAGGCACTGATAGAAAGGGAAAAGAGGCCAACGAGAATTGGACAAGAGAAAAGGTATGGAATTCAAGAAATAAGAAACAGGTGAATATGGAGCATTCCAGCAGGTCGATCTTACAGGCATCGTGACCTTGTTAACATTGCCCAGTGCTGCCTTGTGTGTTCGTGAGATTACCGAGAAATCAGACAATTCAATATGAATTTTATTCACACATTTCCCCACCTTTTCAGTCGCAGAGTTTGTCAAATTTTCGTTCAATTACCATTTGGAAATAATAACTATACGAGAGGAAAAAGACCAGCGAGAAATATTGACGATAGTCGGAAAGTTGCGACGATAAAAATTGACTAATTAACATTTGGATACACAAATTAGTCCGAGACTCAAGAATCCACTAATTGTTGGGCGAACAAAGTGATTAACGAAATATCCTTTCTTTTCATTTCTTTTCAAAAGAGAAGCTGTTCCTGCCGTTGTGTCTATGTTCCTCGATGGGAATCCTCGATAAATAATGAAGAACACGAAATTAATAAGCAGGCGACAATTTTGTAACGCGTAAGGGCGTCTAAGGAGTCTAGTGGAAAATGTTTCCTCCACATTTGAAAATGTTACGGACTTACGTAAACACTGACGCAAATAGTAATATGAGGGAATAGAATAAAAAGGATGCCATAGAGAAAAAAACCAAATACAATTGGATAAAACAGGTGGAAGGAAGAAACGGAAAGCCGATTGGTTCAATGTTATAGCGTACGAGGGTCGAGAAGAGAGGGAAGAAGGGACAAACTCCGTGAAGCACCGCAGTTAACGGGGTAGGGGGTTGAATGATTACCCAGAGGAGCGTTGCGACTCGCGACGCATTCCGACTCAGTAACCCCAACGGTGAACGGAAAAACGACCCGAATCCGCGAGCTTTCGGCGGCAAAGTTCAACCGTTACCGCCGTTTTTACCCACGCGACAACTCAGATACGCTTTTTATTTATCAAACTTGGAATAATCCAAGCCTCGAATCGACTAATCTCACTACCAATTTAAATCGAAACATTATTACTTTTAGCGCTATCAGTGCTATTATCATTTTTTGCTTCTATCGTTTGTCGCTCGGCTACGAACGCGCCATTATTTTGCCCGAATCGCGAGGGTAGCAAGCACGGAAAGGACGAACGAGCATTCCAATCGGTGAGCCTACAATTTTCCAACTTTTTATTCCATTCCATAGACCCAACATTTATTTTTCATTTCATTCCACGATGATCCGTTATAAATGAAACAATTAATACGTACGAGAGTTACGTTCCACATTTTTGACATTCAAGAACGTTGACCCCTGCCAATCAGTGTTATTCATTTTTTTTTTTCATAAAACGATCGACCCGAAAAATACTTTTTCATTTTGCAGGGTGCAACAGTCTTAACTTTTAATTTCTTGGAGTGAAAATTGCAATTGGAGTGAAAATCATTTTATTACAATTCCATACTAATTATTGCCCAGAAAATCATGGGCTTTGTGATCCAAGTTTATTTCTCATCGAACATCCGTAAAATGTAAAACGTTGAAAAGACAAATTTTTCGAAAGTAAAAATGATCGATCGCAGCTCGTTATCGGGCCAATAATCATATTTGTATTTTCCGGACTTTGGGACCGCGAGTTTATACTATATTGTGCTTTGTGCCAACCACCGCGGGCTTCGTGGTTACCGTATAGCTGCGCAGCGATTGCAAAGTGTTTGAACAGGATTAAGCAAAGGATCAGTGGTCCCGTTTAGCTCGATGCCGACAATTATTCCAACAAGATTAGAAACTGAAACACGCTAACAACCACCGTTGCCATCGCGTTCAAATTTCTCTTGTTGAATTCAATTTCCTTTCATATTTCAATTTCTACAAAAAATTAAATAAAATATAACGGTTATGGTGTCGATTTGCAAAATGTACAAAAAACCTCAATGTTTTGCCATTTCTGTGACGATCACTACGAAATTCCGTCAGCTTAGGAAGCTCCTGTTTTCATGAGTCTAGGAATTTTTTCAAATTATAAATTTCAAATTAAAATTGTGTGAAAAGTTGTAGCCAGTGACAAAATTCGCTTTGGACATTTATAAGAGCGATGAGCAACGATCCTTCGATCTTTCATCGACAGATTATTTCGAAACGAATTCAAGGTTCTGGGTTCTTGATTATTTTATAGTTGATCTTTCTGCACCAAATCTATTTTTCTTTGCGACATTGTCTACAAAAAACAACAGCGATTAGGTGGGCCAGGAAAAGGGAGCGTCGCTGACGCACAATTTTTGTAAACAATCTTCCAACTGAGGAGAAATATGAGATTCGTTCTACCTCGAGAGGTAAATCGAATAAAAAAAGGGTCCGTTAGGTTTCGTGGTCGATCTAATTTTCTCAAGAAACTTTAACTCAATGTTTACAATTTTATTCCGTGGATATAAAATCGAAACTTATTCGCTAACGATTTGGCAAGTGGTTGGGGAAATGGAAAAGAAAATCTAGAACAATAAATCCGGAGTAACGGAATTGGAATGAAAAAGAGAAAAAGAAGGAGAACGGAATCCAGAAAAATATGTGATAAAAAGCCCACGGTCGTTGAACGGGTTCAACGATACACAACCTCGGCCGTGGTCCTCCAATCTTACGGTCTATCAAGCACAAGAATTTTGTTTAGTACTCGAATCGATACTACGCCGAAAGTTGACTCACTCTTTAATTGCAAAGTTTAGGGAGCCCGAAGGGCGCTTGTTCCGGAATATCGAACCAATTAATCGCGGGAAATGGGGTTAATTAATTGCGTACGTTTATTCACAGTAAAATATATTTTTCTTATTTCTGTAAATCGAGCTTCGCATTTAAGAAAAAATGTTTTTGTTTTGTCCGAACAAAAATTTCCTCCTTTCGAATCGCTACTGCAAATCCCACGTGCACGAAATGGACCATCGAAGAGATTGCCTACAGATTTTCCTTCTAATGGCAACGAAACGATTTGGAAGATTTTTATTTTTTTTTAATTTATTATTAACCGAACATCAAGGAAACTTTGCTAAGGATCTTTCGTCAATCCTTTGTTAAAGGATTGACGATTTAGTTCGAAGAATTACCGTTCATCTGGGTAAGCCTATGAATTTTTCTTTTGGGAGAACAATTCGTGATAAACAACGAATCCAAGGATCATATTTAGTGTGGATCATGAACTTTCTTTCTGGGAGAGATTCATCGGAGAATCGATTAGATGGTTTTCGAGTTCGAGGACTTTGAGTGACTTTTACAGGCAGTAGAACTTTTTTTCGCCGATTGATCAACATAGCTAGAGATAGAGACAGAGAAGAGAAAAGAAGAAGATGTATGCGAGTGTATATGTGGCAATGACGCGATCAATTCATATTTGGTGTCTCCAAACCGAACCAATTTTTGTTTTTTCCTCCTTCTGTTTCTCTCTTTTTATCCGTTCGTTCTTTTAATATCCGCGCGTAGCCAAAACGCCTACGCTGATCGGGACGCCGAACACAGCATAGCTGGCCGAAAATAATCCAGATTTTCTTAAAAATAGTCGTGCGCATTGCACGAATTCCTTCGTATCATAAACAGCGTGAGATCGTACCGATAGTTCGGACAGTGACAAACACTTGCTTGAAATTTGGATGAAAATTTCAAAACGTTGTGTAAACTCATCGTATTTTTTTCTAAACACGAAAAAAATCAATAAACAATTTTTTTTTATTCGTCATGTAATTTTTACAGCGATTAAAAATAAATGGGATATTTTGATGCTTTGCAGATTTCGGAAAAGCGATTCATCGAAGAGAAAACTTCTCTCGGGAAATTCCGAGAGTTACGAATACAGCGAAAACAAAGATTGAAGAAAAAAAAAAATCAATTGAGAAAACAAAAATAATGCAGCTGGGACAAAAAGCTGTGAGAATGACGAGAACAAGTGTTTTCCTTCTTCTGACGATAAATGCACTCTCGATAAAGACCAGCATCGCCGCGCCAGCCGCTTACGATCCTCAACTCGAAATTAAAGCGTCCTCATGGCAGGACAATTCATTGACTCCGATTGTATCGGAACCATGTTTAACCAACGGTTGCTGGGAATGGTTGCCCCCTCTTCCGATCAACAGAATCAACGACGAAATTCTTCGACGGGAATCCAACAACGCTAAGTAAGCCAAATTCTAAATTCGACTTTCCTCTTTATCCAACTTGCCAATTTACATAAAGAGTCAATATAATTTATCTCGTCAAAACGATTTTCTATGATAACGAGAATAATAATTAATTCCACTTCGAATATAAGTTAAAAACCAAAGCTAGGTCGTTCTTTCGATCGAATGAAAACTCGAAAGCCAATGACAAGGAATATATTAATCCTAGAACCCCACACTGTACGAATCAGAGACTCTACACATGGGTTACGCGCACCCCAGCAGTGCAAATCAACACTGCTAACGAGGCTTTTGTACGGAAAAGAAAATTGCATTCGAAATGACTATGAAATCATAGTTCTCTGTTCCACATCGTCTCTCTGAGAGACTTTAGCAAATACAGAGTCATGTTTAATTTGAAATTGTTTCAAAAACGTCAAAAGTTGGTGAAAAATGTCAAAGATTCCGCTATTTTTAATAGAATATGATTGAAAAATTGTATTTGCTAAAATCCCTTAAAGGGGACGACATGGTACCACGAAACTATGGAGTCATAATAATTTTTGACATTATTTTCTCTCCGTGTACTACGAAGTTTCTTTTTGCTTTCTCATAGAGGAAGCTATGTGATGGTGAATTTTTTTTTTTCCAGTTTTCAATATCAATGTGCTTAAAATTTCCCAAAATATCGATAAATCATATATAGAAAAAATGTCCGGCTGCGTGTGTGTGTGTGTGTGTGTTTGCGTGCGTGTGTATGATCTCGCACTGTAAAATTCAAACATTTGTAACTCGAGAACGGGTTGAGCTACAGGGCTCCCGGTTTGCACAGATGTTTATCTATGCTAGCTCTTCGTTCGATGAGAATTTTGTCGGAATTGATAAAAAAAACAACGAATACTAGGGCATTTCGAAATTTCCTAAAAAAGGGTGCAAACAGAAAAAACGCTGCAAATTGAAATTTGCAAATTGCTTCCTCAAGATTATCAAGATGCACGATGCTCAAAGCTTCCTCTATGACGAAGTCAAAATGAAAAATATAGCTTCCTCATAAAGGAAGATTCAAAGCCAAAATTAAAAAGATAGCTTCCTCATAGAGGAAGATTTGAGCATCGTGCATCTTGAGCATTTTGAGGAAGCAATTTTGCAAATTTCAATTTGCAGCGTTTTTCGTTTTCGTAAACGTGAATATTCATAGAATCGTCTTTGTTCAACGATCGTAAGAATTTTCGGAAAAACATTACTGATCCTCATAATTTTTCACGTTCGAAGCCTCGGGTCATAAAAAAAGAAGCAGTGGCTATATGGAAAGGGAGAATTCGACGACTGTCAAAATTGCTAGCACTCCATGTACGACCTAGTCAGGAAAAACCGAAAGCCTGGAGTGATTCATCTTCGTCAAACTTTTACTTTTTCTTTCATTATCCCACATCAAGAAAAAAATATCGTGAAAAAGGGCCTTGTATCAGATTTTTTCTCCTTTTAGGGATCGACCGTTTACTGCATACACACGCGTTTGTCGCTCATCCCGATCACAGCAAAAAATTGGTAACACAAATCGAATATAGATGAGATTTTCGTGTTCGACTTAATTTCTAATCGAACGCTGATAGACTGAAAAACAAAATATGTAAGAAAACGTGATGTCACTTTATCACCGTGAAAAATGCGATTGAACGAAGCAAGAAACACGATTCAAGCATTTCTCGGTAAATGTGCTCGAATATTGCTTGATTATAATGTCATCAGAGACTCCCTTTCTACCGATTTCCCAAGTCAACTTCGTTCGGTGCCACTAAACTGTTCGAAATTCCTTAAAATATCAAATCGATCGAGGAAAAGTATTCCGGAACGAGCGATAAAAATTGATCCATCGATAATAATAGATCAGAAAAAATAAACGACAAATAAATCGACGTCACGAAAATGGAATACAAAAAAAGAGAAACGCGATGAAAATTGAGGAAACGCGCCTTTCCGGGTGATATCGACGTGGGCCAAACGCAATTTTAGGACAAAATTGGTTTACTCCACGCTAAACTAATCACCCATAAAATCAGGTGGGTGAACTAGTTTCCCTCAAATTTGTTTTCGACCTGAGAGATAATGAACGTCGATTGACCAGTTAGTGGAAATCCGGAATCGAAAATAAATAACAAGCTCACAATCTCTTTGCGGATTCTCCGCTAGTCAGAGCTTCCGGATGCCCAAGCTCGACTACCATCGCAGCGAGTGAGAATTTAGATCAAGAGGTCAATATCGTCGAGGGAAACTAACTATACAAAAAAAAAGGCTCTCGTCTCGCAATTATTAATCATTCCGAATTTCCGTCATTCGCGTTCGATCGGTTTTTGCAATCTTATCGAAAGAATTGCTCCGTGCACCCGATGTGACCGAAAGATTCGTGACAATTCTCGATAGAATTACTCAAATGACAGCAACTCGCCCTAACCAATGGAAATTTCTTCCAGGCTGGAAGATCAAGCGGAAACAGGCAGAGAAAGGAACCCACCGACGTATCCTTGGAAATCGAACTCGGCAATATTTGTTCCACGAGCAAGATCGTCGTCGTCGTCGATCATTCGACAAATATCACCGAGACCAGTGAAAAAGGACGTTTTCATGTCACGCAGTTGGGGTCCCGGTGGGTTACCATTCTCCGTGCTTTACATGAATCCTCACGGTGTTCGATCCAACAGCAACCGGCCCAGTACAGGTAAGAAACCAACATGCAAACATCGATTTCTCAGAAACGTTTACTTTGGTGACTAAGCCTGAACTAATTATTGGAATAGTCATGCGTTATGAACACCATCGTTACGTCAATTCCTATATGAACTGAATACCGTGTTAATTGATCGAGCAGCTTCAATGAGCAGAGCGCAGAAACGCTGAACAGCTTACAATCCGATTTCAAAGACCTGAATACCCGCCTATAAAACGTTTCCCCCATAAAACGATTATTCCACTCATCAATAGTATTCCCAAGAATCTCCTCGCGCCGGGGATTATGTGTATGCGTGCCAAACGCTCAGTTTTGATAAGAAAAAAAGAGAAAAAAATATTTCCCGAGCCACCAAAATGTAGTTAACAAATTCGAGAATTTAATCCACAACCCATGAACCCAGGGGTTGAGGATTCTCCCGGCCCTCTTCGCGCATTGCTTGATATTTCATGAAAAAATAAATTATGAAAAATAATTCAAAAAAATGATATTTATATTCCAGTTTCAAAAGTCTGAAGATCGATCATGAATTTATTCAGATTTTTTATTCATAATTGCGGAAAGAAAAGAGTTCACGGATCGAGGATTAAATATTGAAATTTGACAATAAAATTGTTCGTGCTGAACGATATTCACTCTAGCCGACAATTCAATTTTGTTATCATCTGCAGAATCATTGAGAATAATAATCAAACGAGGTTGATGTTGATAAAAAATTAATGAATTCATCGATTTCAGGATCGATGGAAGTCGTACCGACCAAAGCAATGGCAGATCCCCCGGCACGACGAACTTTCGAGGGTGTCCCTATGGCAGTGAGTCCAACAAAGCATTCGAATTATCGAGTAGCAGTACGAAACGGATCAACTGGACCGCCCAGAAAACAATACTCGATAATACCACAATTTTTTATATCCTACGGTTGGGGACCCTCGGGCAAGTAGAAAGGACGCAGCGAAACGAATTTTTCCAAACGACCAGACAGGCAGACTGCTAGCGAGCTCGACACAAACTCATATTTTTCCAGTTCTCGAAAATGATTTCAAAAACAGTTGAAAAATTCAATTAACCCAGAAACGAATCAACGAACCGGAACGATTCTTCGTTTCATATATGCTTAACCCGTTCATAGTCGCTGTTGAAAATTTACGCCAAAATGTTCTTGTCAAGGTTTTGACACATAAATGCGTTTTATATTTAAAAAAAAAAAAGATAAAAAAAAAAGGAAATTTGTGAAAATCGACGAGTAATATCGCGATGTAAAGGAATTACCGTTTTTTTTAATTGTCGGGATCACTCAAGCGAGTTTATCCGGTACCGATCAAGTAAAAACAAGAAACTATTATTGCAACCGCATGCGTCAGATTTGATGAAAATAAAAAATAAAAAAATAGTAAAAATTGAAATATTTGGATTCAGGGGCTCCCAAAAATTTACCACCATTTTAACGTATTTTGGAAACAAGTATTTTTCCACGTATTTATCGCGAATTATTTGTCACCTCACTGTGAACGGGATAAGAATAAGATTCTAGTTGTGGTAGCGAAAGTTTCGCTAACACGTTTGTCGTCCAACATTGAGACGTCACAAAAGACGACCAACGACCTCCGAAAAACGAATAAATCTGATTTTCTTCTCCTTCGCGAACGACGATGAGAAACACTTCGAAAACAAACAAAAAACGAAACAAGAAGATTGCGACTGTTAAATGTTAACCTAAGCGAAAGAATTCAGTGTGCCATTTTCTCAGGATGTAAATAACGATTTGCCGAAAATAATTGACGTTAATTGTTATTCCCCTCTCCGACCCAATTATATGATGTTAAATCCTCTTGAAAAGTTGTATAAATCAAAAAAACATATAAAAACACATTAAAGGAGCGACGAACGAAACACTTCGGTGCGAAAAATCACAAGTATTAATCTACGCAATTTACAACTTGAGATTCAGCCTGGTGTACAATTTCCCTGCAGCAAAATATACGTTACATTATTGCTACGAGTATTAAAAGCGACGGCACAAAATCTCGTAGGTTACTGACTTATTGTGAATGTTGAACGTATACTCGATTTAAATTATGTATTCGAGGAAAGAAATGCAAATTAAAAACGTATAAAAATGTTGCAACTGACCGTTCATTTCCTTCATTGCCTTAATAAAGTCTTGGGGATCCTTGAACGAGACGAAACCGAAACCCTTCGTTTTGTTCGTCCTTTTGTCACGGACTACCTTTGCCTTTTGAAAACTCGGATATTTGCCAAACACACGAACCAGCATCTCGTCCGTTACGTCGTTGCCCAAATCTCCGCAAAATATCCTGAAATCATCTGCAATTTTTTTCCTTCCATTACAATTTGGAACTCCAGTTTTAATTTTTCCAAAGTTCGGTTAGAAAAACAAAGTGAAATGATGCTGTAGAGGAAAATCTTCTTACCATCGTCCCAATCGAGCAACGACTGATCCTCCCACGTTTGTCCACCGGCCATTCTGATGATTTTTTTATTCTTCTTGCCTTTTCCTTTCGGATGGGTTTCCTCGGCGCTGGCATTTGCCATTATGGAACTGGCTTTCCCTTGGCTGATGGCCAATTCCGCCGCTGTACTGACGCCTTTGGGTTTCATTTTTCTTTTCGATTCTTCTTCCGGTATTTTCGTGTTTATTATCTGCTCAATTATTTCCGGATGAATAATAGATCCGGACGAAGAAGATTCGTACGATTTTTGAGTGGAATTGTGCTCAATGTTAGGAACGTACGGATTGCTGATTTGGGCCGGCGAGGAATACGTCGTGATCGGAACGCTCCCTGAGGATCAACCAGACGACCTTCATGAAATCAAGTAAACACGGATACACTATGATGTTTCTTCGACTCATTTTCCCACGATAAACATTTCGTTAATTTTTTTTCGATAGTCTCGACGATCTTGCGGTAAAATTTTTTTCTTCTCATTTTCAATCTTTCGTCTAAATCGATGGTTTTTGATTTTTTTCAAAGTTTGTTATAGATCGTAAGGAAAATGAAAACTGATGAAAATAGAGAGGTTAGAAATGATAGCGACGATAAAAAGCTGTAAGGAGCAACCTTGGCGAGCCACCTGGGGCGGTATGAGCATTGGCGGCGGGAGAGGTGGAGGCGGCGGCGGTGGTGGAGGCGGAAAACCCATGATAGGCGGGAAAGCCAAGGTCCCTGTGGCTCCGGTACCTACTACCGGACCTGGCATTTCGTGCTGTTCCAATTGCCTGGCAACTTGACTGTATGTATTTGCTCCTATCACCGGCCGCATCATCGGCGTCACTAATTGACCTCCGATTTCCGCCTCGAACCTTAAAAAACGTCGATAAAAACGTGAAATAAGTAATGGAATAGTTTTAGGTTCGGTATTGCTGAGGAAAAAAGAAGTACGCTGTTCTATTTGGGTCGACAAATTTACGTGGAAACTCACGATAAATGTGCGATTGTGTATACAAAACAGTAACGTGATCCTAACCTGTTCATTTCGTCCTCCATTTGCCGCAATTTGTCGTCCATCGTTTGTGCCGCAGTTTCTACGATTTGGTTATTGAATATTCATATACTTTGCGTCTCGCACTGATTTTGGGATTCTCAATATAAAGATTAAAGGGAAAAACACGTTTCCTTTGCAAAGCTTGCGGAACCAACTCAGCCGTATCGCAAACCGCAACAGCAGTAACAGCACTACGTCTCGTTTTCTTTCGCGTGTTTTCGCTTATTAGATTGGCTAGTCTTGCCCCGTGACAGTGGCGCCCATTACCCGAGCGACGGCGCGTTGCCGCTGCGCACAGAATTTGAACACGGTAGAGTCTTACATTTTCTTTTTATTGCTTTTTCAATCGGAATTTCCGGATTGTTTAATCGATTCCATTATCTTTGATCTTCTTCGCAGGGATTCTTTGCTTAGCTCGTGATTTATCTCTCTCTCTCCACCTTGAATTGTCTCATTGATTTAGATTTAACTTCGTGCAAAAAATCGTCAATGTAACTTTTTTGTTTCATCGCTACGGAAATGGAATGAGGGAACAGGATTTCATTCAATGTAAAAAAGTAATGAAAACATGGTTGCAACGTTATCCAAATCGTGTCTTATTTACATCTGTACAGCCACGTTGAATTTTTGCGTGTGAATAAAATGCAAATAAAAAAAACTTGCATGATTCTTGCATCATAAAACTTTTGCTTTTGTATATTAATTTCCGGAATTTCGGACTGTAGAAACGGAAGTATGGCATTATAAGAAGTCCGACAAACAAAATTTCTCTTTGCAAGAGAAAAAAACCATTTTCATTCGGCAATAATCAAGCGCAAAATGAATGTTCAGATTTTAGAAGAAAAGTCGATAGTGAAATTGCTGAAATTAGAGAAAAATTCATTCCGCTGTGAAATTCAATCAATCATCGATAAGGTCCCGTTCTTTTGAAGTTTAGCTCAACCAGCTGCATCATTTAGTCAAAGGATGAGTGTCAAATTTCACCAACAGTTTTATAAAACTATTGTGAAAATTAGAGTATCGAAATCAATAATTCGATATTTCTTCAGTTATCGTCAAAAATGATTTTCTATTTCTTTAATTATCATAAAACGTCACAGAATTTTAAGGACGTAATTTATTACGTCATTTATGCTTAAAAATTTCTAGTGTTTTCGGCGTTTATCACGATCGTCCCTTCGTGGTTCTCGGTCTTCTTTGCGTTTGGTAGTCGTGGCAGAGCTGCTGGCGCGTTTAGCCTGTTTCAAGAACTGATCGAGACCGAAGGGATCCTCCTCGTCCTTTTCAAATTGTACAGGACCCGAACGTGTCGCCGAACGATCTGTACCACTGAATTCTTTGTCGGGAACGAATCTGTAAGCAAAAAATTACAAACGCTTTGTCAAATTCCGTCCGTATATTCACAACGATTGCTTGGAATTGTGATGAATTCTCTTTCCTTGTAAATTTTGATTTTGTTTTTTCTAAAACTATTAACAATAGAAATTGGTATAGTGCGTTTGTTTAAAATTTGTTTTTTCTTTCACCTGTTTGTATTGACAAGCTTCTCGAGATCATCGCCATAGTTGTCCTTATCAATATTTTTGCCTGGACGATAAATATGCGCGCCGATGGAATTGCTGTCTCTCCAGGGCTTGTCATAAACGTTGTATTCGTCGTCGTGTCCATAACCGCTGTCCATTCCTTTGGTAGTGTTGAACAGTCGTTGATCAAATTGTGCTTCTCCGGAGTTGGCAACGCTCTTTGCTGGTATACCAAGCGCTATTTGTTCGCTAATGTCGCGTTCTCTCTCGCGTTGTAAACGCGAACGTTTGTCAGGTGCTGCGCGCGCCAAATTGCGTTCGCGAGCACGATCCTTATGTCTCTCTTGGCGCAGCTGATCACGTTCCCGAGTTTCTTCGGCCTTGTCTGAAAAAAATAAGGAAAACTTTAAAAAATCCGTAAATGATGCAAATGTAAGGAAAAGTAAATTTACCGAGGGCAGCGGCAGATTTCAAACCAGCACGTTCCTCTCTCGCTTTCTGAGCCAATTGCCTCAAGTGATCCTCTTTTTTCTCTTTCTCTTTCTGTGCCAATTTCTTCTCCAGTTGTGCTCGCATTTCTACAGCCTCACGAGCTTTACGATCGGCGATGTAAAGCGCTTCCGAGAGCTTTGCGAACTTCTCGTTCACGTGAACTATCTGATGGCCTCGCCCATCAGCCGCGAGACGCTTATCCAACGGTATAGTGTATCCCTACAAAAATAATTATATTCATAGATTGAAGAAGAATGAGAATTATAGATTGTAAAAAAAAAATATAAAGTGCTCTCAAAACTCTCTGAGCGCGCTTACTTTTGCGTTTTTCCAGTTACTGATACACGGAGGAATCTTCCATTCTTTCTGTTCTTTCACCGTAACTTTGCGGGTTGGCGAATGCATCACAGGAGCTGGTGGCGAAGGTGGTCCTCTCGGAATTTTCTTGTTAATTCTGAAAATATTCCTTCCTTTATACATAATGCACCAAATAAAAATGCCAACGGATATAGAAAAGTTCTGCAGCATCACTCGTCACCTTGGTGAACGTTTTAATTTTTCTTTACTTGCCTGAATTTTGGTGGTTCCATAGGATCCACTTGGGCCTCGACCATTCTGATTACTCGCTGTTTTGCCCCGGAGTTGAAGGATTGCCCTTGTTGGGAAGGCGTATATCGAATATATTGCGCCGGTCCTTGTTTCTCCGCGCATCGCACCGGCATCGCAGCTGCAATTTTCGATTGCGTTATTTGTTCTAAAGCCCGACGAGTTTTTTCCGTAAGTTCTGCGATTTCTTCTGAATTGGGTCTTTGGAGACTGGGATCATTCTCATGTGTGATCTCAGCCGGTAATAAATCGCTCAATTTACTGTACACAATCTGAAATTACAAGAATGTCAAGTTGAGTTTTTGCTATGATACTGAATTTTGCTTCGTTGGAATAAGACGAAAAATGTTATTTATTAATTATTTTGATAATTAATGCGCTCCTGGCTATTTTTCTCATAAATTCAATTTCCGCGGGCAAAATAGACTGTCCCATTATTATCCACGGACACCATGTAAAATTTTTGTTCCCTACTATCAAAAATAAACAGTTTTCGTTGTATTCCAACAATGCAAATTTCAACATCGTATTTTTGCTTTCATTCATGTCGCAATTTCTAGGCGTCTTTAGAAAACAAATAGACGAACCTTGTCCTTTGCATGTCCTTGCCTCGCAATCAAATCGTACTTGACTTTGCCTTGGGCATCCAACTGTATCGCAAGCGCGTTACTCGTTGATTCCTTGCCTTTAAAACCCATAGCCAGAGGATACTGGGCGATATGAATTTCGGGAAATGCACCACCGTCTCCGAAATCCTGAAATTCAGAAGTAGTTGACATTTTCGAAAATCCAAAACTCCACGAATTTGATAAGTCGGACCGAACAGAGGATACAGGATTTCTTATTGCACAAAATTCCGTGCGAAAACATTTCAGAAAGTTTGTTGACAAGCCAACAACTCCCGAAAGGCCCAACTGATGGCAAAAATTTCAAAAGCAAATTTCGATTGATTTTTTACCTCTGTGTTGCGAGGAACCCATCCTTTACGTTGCCCATAAGGAGGCGCGGTGACAACAGCCTTGACCAAGGATGATACTGGTCTCTGACGAAGCTTCTGCTCTCTGGCTTCATCCTCTCTGTCCCAGACGACCTGAGTGGGCAGAGGCAACAGGCTGGAAAAGAAAATATTTCCATACAAACTCAACAGGCCACGATCAACTTGGGGCGGCCAAAATGCATAACGTTTAACGTGCGTAACGGCCAAAATGACACTCCATAACGTTTGCGTTGATTAGCGTACTCGCAACTCAACGCTGTTGACCGGCGGCCATTTGTATTGAGTTCCGTTGATCAACACTTCTCAACGTTTAGTTGCTATGAAACACACCCAGGCTTCTGTGGTTTCTATTAATTTTCATTTCATTAAAAATCGTTATAGTACCTCGTTAACGGCATCTTATTGTTCGCCATTTTCTTTTTTTGGCGTCTCGAGCAAGTCACTGGAGATTAATGAATTGACGAGGCGACGTCGTCACGACGACGACTTAAGGAGTGGACTGTGGACATGTGGACAATTGGACGTGTGGTGAGAATGTATGTATGTATGTGGTTTGGTTGGCTCCGGTTGCCTCACTGATGAGGATTAACCATACGGCCATGTAGCTACAACGTTGAGCGCTGTCGTCGGAGAAAAGTTGAACTAATTTCTTTGGGGCGCGTTATATGGAAATAACTCCGTAGTTTATCTTTTAATTTTATTTATTCATTTATTAAATTATTTATTTTATTTATTTATTTATTTATTTATTTATTTATTTATTATTTTAGAAAAAGCTGTGGGAAATTGGATGGTGTTAGAAGGATAATTTTGCTGATTTAAGGAATTGGATGATCGGGGCGATTATTCGGGAACTAGGGTTGGCTATCAAGGACTCAATATTAAACGGTGGGAAAATTTTGATTGATCGTAAGGAACGAACAAGGATTGTCCGTTGTTCGTTGAAACGCGGGCAAGACCAAAAAATATGGTTTAGATCTTCTGATTCGTGGCCACAGGAGCAGACCGATGACTGCGTCATGTTCTTTCTGAAAAGGCTGGCTTGGAGATTATAATGGTTTGAGCGCATTCTACAAAAAGTCGTAATGCTAAACCGGTCGAGCTGTTTGAAATTCGAAAACCAGGGTTTTGAGGAAGCTTGATAGAAATTCCGGAAGTATGTGATGCCTTTGTGTCTTCCTTCGAGACGAAAAACATGTTCAGAAGCGGATTTGCATTTTTCTTTAGGAATGAGGAAAAAATCGGATGGTGGGAGAGGGCTGTCGAATAGTTCTCCGTCTGAGATTGCGAATTTAGCTAGTTTATCGACCATTTCGTTTCCAGGAATGCCGTGGTGGCCCGGAATCCAGACGAGGTTTATTTGAAGATTTAAATCTATAGCTTTGAGGATCTTTTTATAAATTGCGACGATGAATGGGGAAGAATTACCGGACGTGAAAAAGTGTGAGAGAGATTGCAGCGTACTGAGAGAATCGGTGAATATCGTCGCTTTGGCGATTTTGTTACATATGATTATGTCAATGGTGTGTAGAATGGCTAGGGCTTCGGCGCTAAAAATTGAGGCGTGAGATCGAATTCGATATTTCAAAGCTAGAGAGAGAGAGGGGCTGTAAATGGCGAAACCAACGAACGTTTCGGGTTCAGCCTTGGAACCGTCGGTGTAGAAGTGGGTGGCATCAGAACAGCTGTATTTGATGAGGAATTCTAGTTTAGGATTGTCTGCTACTTGTATGTGTTTCCCTGTTTCGGTATCGATGAGCGAGGCGTTGATCTGGGTGATTGGGCTGACTTCGTAAAAGAGAGGATAGGGGTTAGAAACGATCAGTGGTTTTAAGTGAGAGAATTTAATGTAGGCTTTAAGCATGGGGAGGTGAGATATATTTTGGATTTCGCGCCTCCTTTGAGAGAGAATGAGCGTGGGAATAGTAGTAAGAAGACGGTGGTCCGAGGTGGCGAATGTTTTGAGGAGAAATTTGTCAGCGAGATATTGGAATCGGTAGCGCAGAGGAGGTTCGCCCGATTCGGCAAGAACGATATTGTTGGGGGTTGAATTACGAAGACCCAGAGAAAGTCTCAAGGCCTTGCGTTGGATGACTTCGATTTTTTCCAGGAGTGGGTGAGATGCGATAGGTATAACACAAGTACCATACTCAAATACACTGCGTAGTAGTGCTCTATAAATTGTAAGCAGAGACGAAGGGTCTGCGCCCCACCATGTGGATCTGAGACACTTTATAACGTTCAAAAGTTTTTTGCCTTTATTTATTACGCTGGTTAATTGGGGGTGCCATGTTAGACGAAAATCTAATATAATGCCTAGGAATTTGCATTCGAGACTTCCTGTTACCTTAGAGGCGTCGATTTGAACGGAGGAAAGTGTTGGGTCGAAAGTGTTCCGGGAAAAAACTGTCAGCTTAGATTTCGAGGGCTCGATTGAGAGGCCCAGTGGATTTAGATAGGTCGACACTTTGTCGAGGCTTTCCTGAACGGAAGAAATGCTGTCCTCAAGGTGATGTGATCTCGAGAAGATGACGACATCATCTGCAAATAGTAAGCATTCGCTTCGGGAGTGGAGGTGTTTGTCTAAGTCGTTCGTGTATAATAAGTATAAAAGCGGGCTTAGTATACATCCTTGAGGAACTCCTTTGTAGGAGTCGAAGGGCCCGAGCGTTTGGTCGGCTATTTTGAAATATAACTTCCGGGAGGAGGTTAAGTTATAAATAAATTTGCAATATTGCCATGGTATTCCGATTCGCTGAAGTCCTGACACAAGAGTGCCCGGGTCGACGTTGTCAAAAGCGCTACTCACATCTACGAAGATGCAGGATGTAAATTGTTGATTTGCAAAACCGTTGTAGATTTCTGTCGTTAGGATGGCAAGGTTGTCCTGGCATGACTTCGATTTTCTGAAGCCGAATTGTGCGGGTGAGAGGATTGTGTTGCTTTCAAGCCATTGTATAAGGCGAGAGTGGAGTAATCTCTCAAAGAGCTTCAGAAGGCAGCAGGCGAGAGAAATGGGCCTAAATTTGCCAGGAGTTGATTTCGGGATGAAAAAGATGAGAAATTCGCGCCAGCTTTCTGGGAAGAGGCCTTCGCGAAATAGCCGATTAAATGTGTCTAGAATGACCTCTTGAATGGAGCTTGGTAAATTTCTGATGATGAGGAAATCTATTTTGTCGATGCCTGGGGCCGCATTATGATTTGCTTTATGGACGGCAGTTTGCAATTCCTCTAATGAGAAGGGTGGGTCTAGGTTAGTGTTGTTAGCCCATGGAGTAGCCGGAGAAGGAAAGTTCGGGAAGAAGCATGAAGGAGGACAGATAGAGGGAATGAGCTTAAGAATGTTGTCATGACCGTCAGTGTTCGAGCGGATGGATATTGGGTCAGGAATGTTTCTGTTCCGGAATCTTTTGATCTTGTCCCAGACTTTGTTGGCTGGCGAGCGGAAGTCTATTGTTTTGGTGAATTCGATCCAGGAGTTTTTCTTCGTTTTTTTGAAGGTTTTACGAGCCATCGCGTCTAGTTTTTTAGCCTCGATCAAGTTCTCAAGATTCGATTGACGTCTGTAGGTTGCCCAAGCTTCTTTTCGAGCCAAATTGGCAGTGTTGCATTCCTCGTTCCACCAGATGGCAGGACGTGATTTGAAAGATCTGTTTTTATTTGTACGAGGTAAAGGGATGGACGATTTTATTGATTCATCGATGGCTTGAGTTATGTTGTGGTATTGTTTTAGAGGAGAAGGGTTCTCAAGTGTTGATGTGACAGAGTCGAGGGATTTTCTGAATTTTTGCCAGTCGATTTTTTTGACGGGGTATCGGTGAGAGGAGTAAGTAAAAGTTGTGTGCGATATGCCGAGTGTTATTGTAATTGGAAAATGGTCACTAAGGAGCGAATCAGTTTCGACCCTCCATTCACTGACTGGAATGAGATTAGGAGAGACTATGGACAGGTCTAGAGCGGATGAATTGTGTGCAGGATTGTTAGGATTGGTTGTGTGGGAACCGTCGTTGAGCAGTGACAGGTTAAAATCGACGAGGGTGTCGGAAAGGGACGTTCCTGAGGAGCAATTATTTGCACAGCCCCATGAGGAGTGATGGGAGTTGAAGTCGCCACCTATGAGGACATTATCTAAGTTGGACATACTGTTAAACAGGCGGTGCCATTCAGCAGCTCGTATAGCGAGAGATGGGGATTTATAGAGAGATATCACGGTCAGTGGTCCTAGAGATGTCGAGATTGTTATAGCGAGAGTTTCTAGCCGGTTAGGGGCGTGGTAGATATTAGGACATTCCTTGAAGGCGATGTCTGATTTAAGGCAGATGGCAAGGCCACCGCCTTTTTTATCCGCACGATTTTTTGTGATCATGTTGAAGGCATTCAACTTTGGTATAGATGACTGAGTAAGCCAAGTTTCACAGAGAATTATGATGTCATAAGAATGGGCGATGTTCTGAAGTAGTCCCGTTTTATTATGGAAACTGCGGCAGTTCCACTGCAGTATTTTAAGCTTTTCTTTCAGAATTGTCATTAAAGAGATTCGTGTTAGCTTGGAGAGCGTTGAGAGTATCTACGAGAGGGTTTATTTTCTCCGAGAGCCCTAATGAGCTTAGAGCCGGAATCAGCTGTTGGGATATGAGTTGTAATATGAATGGAATCATTTCGTTTACGTTGACGATGAGAGGTTTGGGTGGGAAAGCATTTGCAGGGTTGTGCACGGGAATTGGTTGGTGTGTGCTTGTTGAGGGACGAGCAGAGATGCTGTGACTGTTGTTGTGGCCGAGGCAAGCGCCGTCCGGTAGCGGATTCGGGGAACGACCGTGGGGGGAAATAAGTATTTGTTCGTGCGCCGCGCGCGTGGCGAGGATAGCGTTGGATGATGATGAAGGTGGCATTGATGCTCTCGTGAAATGACGGGTATTTTGGGTTGTGGGTTTCCTCTGGAGAGGGATCTGTGCTTGAGAAGGTTGATACGAAGGGTCGATCTCATTTCGATATTGCTGGATTTGAGGGTTTTGCAGTTGTGGAGGTCGTTGTGGGAGAGAGTTTTGAGCGGCGGCAGCTTGGCTATATAAGAAGACTGGCTGTTGAAGAGTTGGAGAGGGCGCTGTGTGAGACAAGTTGGTTCTAAGTGGGGGGAACTGGGCAGTCGATCTGTTGATGATTGTATTTGGGTGAGGCGACGATCTTTCTAATAATTTTCTGGCTTCTGCCGGAGGGATGCTTTCCATGGCCGCAGTAGCTTTGATTGATTTTTCGAATAGGAATAGCGGGCAAGTTCGATCGGTTGCCACATGGGGGCCTTTGCAATTCGCGCAACGAGGAGGGCCATCTTTGTTGGGACAATCCATTTCGGGTGCGTGCTTGGGGTCGCCGCATCTCATGCACTTCGCTCGGCTTTTGCATTGGCTTGCTACGTGATTGTATCTGAAGCAGTTAAAGCATATTTTAACAGGCGAGATCCAGGCATCGACTGGATGGCGGACTTGGAATAGGGAAACATGATCGGGTCTAATTCGGTTTTCAAATTTCAAATAAAAAGTTTGGGTTGGGATAAGTTTCGTTTCTCCGTCGATCGTAGCTTTTCTATTTTGCCGACGCGCGTCGAGAACTCTGGCTGGAGATACCATCTCTCTGATTAGCTCTTCTTTGCTTATGTCCAGGGGAACACCTTTAATAAGACCTTCGCAGGTTAGGAAAGAGTCCGGGATGAAGGCCAAGAGGTTCTCGGCTTTCAGGATCGGATGAACAATCATGGCGTTTGCGGCTTGCGCGCTTGAGAAGTCAATTGAGCATTGATGCTTACCTGATGAGAATATATGATTAACTTGGGTTTTTGAGAATTTTGAGAGTATAACTCGTCCTATTCTTGTTGCGTTGAGTCGGGGGGTTTCTGAGTTGATAGCCGAAGGTTGTATCAACACTATGAAAGGGCCGGAGCTGTTGCTCATGTACCGGTTCTTGAAGAGGCGGTCGGGTAGCCTGCTCGAGTTTGGGTCGACTTTGGTTACCTGTGTTTGCGTTGTCTGTAATTGCAAGGGGTCTTCGTTCTCTGGGGGCTTAACTTCTTTCCTGGGTTTTGTATTCTTCAGAACCGAGTTGTCGTTGTCGTCGGTCTCATTTCCTTTCCGCTTGCGAGCGTCGTTAGGGCCAAACGATTCATTTGCTAGATCTTTAATTTGCTGTGAGTAATCCGCATTCATATCGAAATCGGGATCCTCCATCAGAAAATCTTCATCTGGAGGAACCGATCCCGGCGGTTGGCAGTTATCGGCCATGTCTCACCCCGAAGGGGGGACAGGCCCGCACTAGTACTAAAAACGGTTAGGTTTTAGGTTAGGAAGGACTGTAAAAGGGAACAGCACTGAACTGATTGCTTAAATGATGTTATTTTTATAATACAGTTCAACGACTCGATGCGAGGAGCATGAGCTCGCCAAACACTTTATTGTTTATAACGGTATTTATGCAGTTTTGGAAAAAGAAACTCCGACGGTTTGGATGCGTGTGTTCATCTATACGTTCGCGCGCGCTCCGTGTGGTGAGAAGAGTCCCCTCATTCTCGTAGTTTTTCAAATTTCCGCAAGAGGTGCTGCAATCGTGGGCGCCAATTCTGAATACTCGTGTTTATAAGAAATTATATTCCAAACAAATCCTCAATCAAAAGAAATTATTTTATTATATGAATATCTGCAAATGTGAATAGGAAGAATTAGGGAATGAGTAACTCATGTAACGAATTGATTTTTTTCTTCTCATTAACTCGTAGAGATTTTTCAACTCTCAATGTTGGCAAGACCGGCTAACAGCTGACAGCTGGAGAGCGAGCAGGGAGCAGCTGAGTACCGTTTGTAAAAAACTTCTCGTCCTACGGATCGTTGTATTCGACGTGTCTGAATCATGAAGTGTTCAACATTAATTTCCTTCGTCCTCGTAGTTTTCGGTGCAATAACAGGTAAAACTTATGCTGAAAGTGATGAAGATCAATCGACCGATCTGTATGTTATCGAGGGCAAAGTTTTCCCATGGGAAAACTCCAATTCGAACGGATGGCAACTCATGACTCATGTGATGGCTAACGGCGGAGAACACTACGGTTTTCTCAGGTATAATAAACAATGCGACTGCATTCAAACTCTGTCCTGTCCATATTATTCCCACGTTTCTGTCCACCTGAAAAAAATAACTTGGCCGCAAACTCTTCGATCAAAAGAAACATCAATTAACCTCAAAATTTGCATTTCGCGTTTTCAAACGTCATCGCGGTAAACAATCTTACCCTCTCTCTCAGTATTATACAAAATAATACGAAAAACCAAGTCATATTTGCATAAAGTCTTTATCGAAAGAGTCCAAGTCATATTTGCATAAAGTCTTTATCGATCGTCGTAACGATTCACAAAATACTGTTCACCTTCCAGGGAGGATGGAACGTTCTCAATAGCAAATGTGCCATCCGGATCATACGTCGTGGAGGTGGTTAATCCAAATTACGTTTACGAGCCTGTTCGGGTCGAAATAAATTCGAAAGGGAAACTGAGGGCAAGGAAGGTCAATTTTATTCAGACTTCCCAGGTGATTCAGGTTCCTTATCCTCTAAAAATGAGACCGTTTACGCCTTTCCGTTACTTCCAAGTGAGGGAGCAATGGAGAGTTACAGATTTCCTCTTCAACCCAATGGTAAGTATCTATATTCCAGTTATCCCTGTGTCTGGAAAAACGATCGTTTTCCAAAAATTGATTATTTGTTGAAAATATGATTTTCCAGGTTCTCATGATGATTTTACCGTTGCTCTTGATCGGAGTGCTGCCAAAAATGATGAACGACCCAGAAACAAAGAAGGTCAGTAATTCCCGTGGTAAAAAAAAAGCAACATCCACGCTTTTGGGGCGAATGTAAAAAAGCAACATCCACGCTTTTGGGGCAAATGAAGAATTTATAATGGAAATGGGGGATTTTTTCAGGGCATGGAGCAATTGAACAATCTCACGAGTTACAACAGCATGCCCGAAATGTCCGAAGTGATAACGTCGTTTCTTTCCGGCGGTGAAAAGCAGAAACCAAAGGCTGTGAAAGCAGCGAAGAAGCGGCAATAGTTTCTCTTAAATTAGGCAATCTTGAAAAATCCGCAAAGACTCATAAATATTTATTGTTCCAACGATTCTCTCGTCAAATTCGTGGAAGCCTGGCGAGTGGAACTGGACACGATAAAAAACTTAGCGATTTAGAGATAATCCGCGTGTTTTTATACCGCTTAATATTCACTCGTGTAAAGATCAATTGTCACGTTCGAAAGGTCATCAATATTATACCGCGCACCATCACACTTGGTATTAAGCTGAAATCTTGTTAGCCAACTGCTGGAAATATTCTCAGGATTTCAACCTCTCGCCATTATTGAAATCCTCTCATTTCTCACCGTCCCCCGTTGCCAGTTCCGTGAGAGAGCTCGGTTTTTTTCTGTAAGTAACTCAAACGTGCCGATCGCGGTCTCGTCAAAGCCACTCAAAGTCGCGCTTGCAATGAAACCGAAGAATTTTACATTTAACAAGTTAAGATCTCTGCTCGTGGATGTAAAGGTCTTACGTGACGCATTACAATGTGTCAGTACCCGAAAAAAAAAGGAATCAAAAAAAAACTTATGATTAACTGCACGATCGCCGAAGGCTGTTGAGTCGAGTCATCCCAACATCCGGTTGACTGGTCTATAGATTCATATATATATATATATGTGCTCTGTGTACGAACTGGGATTTTGTCGTGTGCTCGATTTCGGTTGAGAAACCGAGGAAGTGGAACCCGCAGAGGGGAAATTGGATCGATATTTATGGAAATCGTGACACTCTCTGTTTATCGATTGTTTCTTCTGAATATATAGACACGTGCTGAATGTAAATACGTACATTTTTATTTGACCAATTATCCAGATTATATTACAGATGCGTAAAGGCAGGGGAAACCGGTTAGACGTTCGTATGCGTGAGACAGATGCCATAAGGAGGCTCAATTCCCCATAGCTCCCATAAGAATCTGTCCCTATTTTATTTTTATCTTCTTTTTTATTTTTCATCGTAACTATTACGTTCCCGACAGTGTATTTTTGAAATAAACGTGATTCAAGTCGCCCGGTGCGTATGGGGGGAACGACGACGGAGAGTGTGCGTGTGCGGGCGACTTGAAAAGAAAAAAAAATGGGTGAAGATGGCGATCGGACAGATCGGTATGATTCAGCGGTGGACGATGCACGCCCAACCAACGATCTATGGGCTCTCTCGACGGAGTTCCCGGAATCTCGAGACCTCCCGGCCAATGGAATCGATGAATACGAGCTCTCCATTCACCCACCATGCCTGTTGCATGACGAAACATGCGTATTGCCCCTCATCGAGATCCCTGGCTCTTGTGGATTTCGATATAACGGCGCAGCCGGCCATTTATAGGAACTTCGGGGTAATGGGGGTCAGTGTGAAAAAAAAACCGAGTAAAATGTTCACTTTTCAATATCGAAGCAATTGTTTTTCTTTCGTTCCTCATTAACATAATACTTTATTTATTCTTAGATAATTATCAAAACCCAAACGCTTATTCCAAACATATTTTTGATATTTTTAAAATTTGTTGGAAAAATTCGAATCTATGTGTTACGAGTATGGACCCTCGATAGCGGCTGCAACTGAGGTTTTCGAAAGACAGCAATGGTCATCTCTTATGCGGACCAGAATAATTTCCATTCAAATTCAACGAAAGATTAAAATGTTTTTCTCACCAAATTCTTGTTTTTTCAAAATACCACGACTTTTAATTTTTCTACGCATGCCTGGAATTTCAAGTACAGTCTGCATCAAAACTTTTCACACACTTGCATGAATTTTACTTAAAAAATTCGTTTACACTTTACGTTTTAACCGAAAATAAATGAATTTCGTCTTAGCTGACCCGCATTACCCCAACATTCCCTAAAAAACGATCCCGCGCTTTCTCGATCCTTCGAACGTGTGACTCTCGTCATACGTGGTCGGGGTAGGGATTCCGACGGTATACAAGGCGAAGCAGCACGCGCCCGTGTTTTCGAGAGCGCGCGTACCAAAGAGGTCTCTTTGGCGAAAGAGAGAGAGAGAGAGAGAGAGCAAGAGAGAGGATCAAAGAACGAAAAAAAAACGAAATCTTCGTACGGGGAAACCGATGGGTTAAAGATTTACTCGTCACCGCGAGTTCTTGGGAAGACCCACCGCGCAACAGATCCTGCAGATCTCTCTCACAACTTCTCACTTATGTATATCTGCTTCTCTTCGACGTTGCGGACGTTTTGTATTTCGTAAACTTATGTCGAGACATCGTGTTGACTTCAGCATACAAACTTCGTATCTCAGAGGAAAAATGTAACGTTCCTGCGCAATAATCACACAATTCGTTAAAAAAAAAAAAAAAACAAAGATTACGAGCAAATTACGAAAAACTGAAATCATCTTTCTTGGATGTCGATTCGTCAAAAAAGTTTTTCAGTCGTTTCACAGAGCATTTCGCACGATCTAAATTTTCAACCGATGAAGTATTATGGCTATTGATTAAAAAAATGATCTTCT
Organism: Hyposoter dolosus; assembly: GCA_963921915.1. Taxonomy (NCBI): domain Eukaryota; kingdom Metazoa; phylum Arthropoda; class Insecta; order Hymenoptera; family Ichneumonidae; genus Hyposoter; species Hyposoter dolosus. The sequence goes on along the minus strand of OY998136.1, from coordinate 11,058,822 downwards.
GGAATGATAAATTTTGCATTTCGTTTTTCTCATCGAATCTCGTGTGTTGGAAAATCCGGAAAACCTGACGTTTCCGTGAATTCACAGCCTAACTTGTTTTTTCAAGTCCCAAAACATTTGGTCAGCAATATTTCCGGGAAATTGAAAGCGGAAGTGTTGCGGAAATTTGTGCATGACGAATAATCGTTAGAGTACGAAGAATTGCGGCCGTTTTGTATGGTAAGAAGAGAAAAAATTAAAGGAGTAAGACGAGAGTGACTGCGAACGACGAGTCATCATGATTTTTTTCCTCTCGTGTGTTTAAACCGGCATTATCCGCGTTGAAGTAAAAGAAGCGCGAAAGCCGGGCAGCGAGTTTGCAGCCGTCGCTTTATGTCCGTGAATCATCGTCCAGACTCACCGACGAGATTCGTAAATTCGTACGACCGCCACAGCGAAGCAGCAGATTGGATCGTGCCAACATCGAGAGGAGACTCGTGGACGAACGAGAATGAATCTTGGAGAGTCGAGAGTGGCAAACGCGAGTGTGGGAACGAGGGAACGCGTTCGGAACTGCAGGACTCGTGCGGAACATCGGAGACCACGACGTCGCCGAATAATTGCTTCGATTTTTCTGTCCATTTTGGTGGCAATTTCGACGATGGAGAAAAAACTTGTGAAATCCCAAGTCGGGAGCACAACGAGAACATGGATGTGGCCGAAAATTCGTCGATCCTAGTGCCGCAAAGTATTAGTGAAATTAATTATCCAACGAGTGTACCAAACAGTGCGGATTTGTTGTGCAAAACTGGAAAAACCTCAGAAGTTGACTCGACAGTTAAATCATCAAAACGCAGCGTCTCCTTGAACTGTAATTCTTCGATGGTTTGCAAAGTAGTAAAAGACTCTGTGTGGTCAGACGAAGGGTCTTCGGGTACCGAGCAAGTTGTAGTGCCGACCAGTAAGTATATTCTCAAGCGTCTCTTTCCATTGAAAAAAAATAACAAAAAATAGAAATACGAAAAAGACTGAGAATGCTGCAATTTTTGAGTTCCGGCGCTTGAACGATCGCACTGTTTAATAAACAGATCCGTCGGAATGGAATTCGAGCCACGTGGCAGCATGGTTGAGATGGTGTGGTCGTGCTTTCTCGATCGAGCCTTTACCGGAAACAGCACAACTTCCTCCCACGGGAAAGGAGCTGCTCGAGCTCTCGTTGGCACATTGGCAAGCAATGTCCGGTGGCAAGATCCTCGCTCGACATCTCGGTTACCTGAGGCTACAGGCGACCGGAGTCTATAGCCCGGATCTCCTTCAGGAAGAAAAAGTCGATGGTGAGTCATACAAGATCGTCGGGTTATAAAATTTCTCCACCTCGTCTTTCTCGTCGACCCTCGTTCTCGTAACCCGTGCACGCTCGTACGTACGATGCACTCATTCACTCTCTCCCTTTTCCCTCAGGCAATTTACTTACCGTTCCCACCATAACAAAATTCCACGTACGAGAATCATCAAAAAAATTCAACGTTACTGTACATTTTCTGCATCTTTCGTACCCCATAACAATAATCCACATGACACTCAAATATTTATTCTATAATATTAATGAAATATTTTTTCTATTAATTCTTTGTTAAAATTCAAAAACCATAACAATTTTTCTACCGATTCTGGATTTAGATCCTGAAAAACGATCGTTTTATTCTACTGACTAAATGTTGAATAAAACTTATGGGCTTTGCTGAAGAAAAAAACAGAATTCCGTTGCAACGATGCAAACTTCAACATATCGTTGATAACACGAATGAATCAAAAGAAATCTTCGAGCTCATGGAAATAACTCACTCGACTATACGACAACAGCAAATCAAATGAATCGAAAAAAGTACTCGAGGCTCCAATTATTCGCGACTTTCGTAACTTAAAACAAATGCAACGTCAGTGAAGATAACTTTTGCGATGATTTCTCAGACGTGGCTCACTTCTCACTCGACTTTGATATCCCAATCAATATTACGTCCAGCGATACGTTCATGCAATCTCGTAAAACCTAACGACTCAAAAGTCGAAAAGGATTTTTTTTCTGCTTTGACTCCCTCGATTCTCATTGAACATTTTAATTTTTTAATTTACGTGCTCAAGTTCTTACGCCCGTTATTTAAATCATATCGTTATGGATTTCGAGACGTTATTCAGCGCTGCAACGAAAATCATTGCTCATGGTAAAGGCGTCGATTCAATCTATCGGACTGCTAACTCGTAATTTTTTATTTCACGCTTCAACAAAGAGAAGAGTGATAGAACTATTATCAAGACGATATTTCCTTCTCTTGGAAGGAATCGCGATAGCGTTTATCGCTAATAGATCGGCTCTAGACCGTCGGCAGTGGCTTTAGATAAGGTCAAAGATGTATATATATATATATATATATATATATTGCTGGAGTTCTGGCACACGAGGAACCCAACGCAGAGGCTCTAGGGAGCTGTTAGCAGCTTCCGGTCACTTTGGTCCGAAAACCCCTATTAACCACTCTCAATAGCCAGGGGGAGTTTCGCCTCTGTACGTCTCTTGGATTTACGGGCCGAAATCCATTCCGAATTGTTCACCATTCCATTCATTATCATTTTCAATTATTTCGAAACGGTAATGAACGTCATTAATCTATGGAAAAATGTGTTTCCTCATTTTAAACCATAACGCACCATATGCATCATCGTATCAACAGACACGAACAGCATTCATACACTCACGAATGCGTGCAGGTGAAGTTATAAATGTCAAATGAGTACCGAAACGAAAACAAGACGGAATGAAAAGAAAAAAATGAAGAAAAGAAAGCGTCGAGGGCGATAAATCGCCAATAGAATCACGTGAATTCTTTCATTTCCATAGTAGAATATCTTTCTGTCGTTTTCTATGTAATATACGGTTTCAAGAGTGGTTTTACAAGGATCAGAGAGGGAGAGAGGGAGAGAGAACGCGAAGGAGAGAGAAAAGGTGCGAGAATCTCTTTTCGAGGAGTTTCTTGGCAGAGTAAGCCTTTTCCAGCCCGGACAGATATATAGTCCGGTTGAATAACGCTGTTAGCCATTCTGGAAGGAGTATGAGCGCCCTCCGTAAGGTGGCGTCTTTTATTAAACGAATCAGCGTTATCGCGGTGGAAAGGCGAGAGAGCGAGATAGACGCGTCCTCATGAATAAACCATCGAGTGTTTAGGGTGGTCCGAAAGCCTCTCGGTGAGAAGGGCGCGAACGGGGGTGTTGAACAGCTCGACGGGTGGTGGAGGAATATGTACTTGGTTGCGCGAAGGAAGCGACACGGGTCAGAGTTATATGGCACCCTTATGGTACTTGGAAGCTCCGTAGAGAAAGTCTAACGGCCCCTGGCTCGAGAACGGTAAGCTCGACCGCCACGGGGAGCGACTATATTGTTTTCTTGATGAGCGCGAAACATTCGCAACAAAATATTCCGGCCCGTGTCCTCGCGTCAACCAACACACTGTGAGACGAGCAGCAGCAGGGAAACCGATAATTTTATGGCTGATGTTCAACGAACCTCGTATCATCTTTGGGAATTCGGTGATAAAATAATAAAGAGAAGAAATCTAGCCATCGAGCATATTCTAATCGGAAAGACCGTTTAATTCTTGTCTTCTATTCGCACGTCTATTTTCATTCTTCGAAAAGTCGAGCTATAACACTACGGCCGAAAAAAATTGAAATCTTCGTGTTCATTTTGTCAGAGAGGCTCGTGACGATTTTTCGAGTAAAATAGAAGTTGCTCGTTGTTCTGCACTTTCGTCAGGAAGTCAGCTGTGACATTTTTCATTCTCGAAGTATATCGAGCATGTCAAAGTGTTAACGTATTACTATCACAAAACGACTTTATTTAGGAAACTTTCAAAATTTTGTATAAACGTTCTTGGCACAAAAACTAACAGTTTTCTCCTCTGAAGAAAAATTTTCTGACGTTTAGAATTTGAGATATTTAATTTCCAATTCTTTATTTTTCATTTCAGTTAAAAAATTGCATGAAAAAAGAAAACAACAGAAACGCGACTTCAATTTACACGCGTTTAGATGGAAAAATAAAAAATTGGAAATTATAAACGTCAAAAAATGTTTCTTCAGAGGAGAAAATTGTTAGTTTTTGTGTCAAGAACGTTTATACAAAATTTTGAAGGAACCCTAAATAAAGTCGTTTCGTGATGGTAATACCTTAAGCTCAAGGGGACTTGGCAGAAGAAAGAGGCTGAAAAAAGGATCGAAATCCAATGACATTTGGAGACAAACGAATTGACGTGCATGCAGAGTTTTTATTACCACACCGGTAAGGATACAATTTGGAAAGGAATTGAATGGTTAATCGAATAATTATCCAGCTGATGGCTTTTGAACGCTCATTTTTTAAATTTAATTATGATCCAAATGGTATATTCGCTCGTGATATGACTTTCGGGTTCATTAAAATAAAAGAATCGTACGAAATGTCTCAATGGGATATTTTCTGCTCCGAGGAAGACTCAAATCGTCAGGATCCGTGGAAAAGGGGTCTCGCTTTCTCGGGTTATATCTTCCGCATAAATATCTAGAGATCACGAGGGGGTGCGAGGATCGAGACACCCTGTGGCGAGGCTGGAGCGTCGACGTCGACGACATTGCCGAAGAGCAGTGGGGCGAGGTTTCGTTTCGCGATAAGAGCAATCTCAAATCACAGCGAGGCCAAAGGTTGCTCAGTTACTCTTTGTCCATCGGCCGGTGAACTTCGACCCAACGTCCTTTTGTGGCGCAGTGTTCGATGCACGAAAAGACAATCGAATTTTATCAAAACGAATCAATTTGATCGACGACATCGATTAAGGATAAAAATAAATCGAACAGAGCACATCGTTCGTGCATGGATGTGACGATACGATGTGACTCCGCTGCACCGATCATCATAGTTGGCCATACGATCAACCAAACCCCACAGACTCGTTCCAATGATTTTGTGACAAAAAAAAAATGATGCAGCTTATTAAATTAAATTGCAACATTCCCACGATCGATCGATTCATCGACCCACCGGTGAAAACAGTTTCAAAACCTCGCATCGAGACAACAACATGCCCGGCTGAGCTCTGCACTCATCCAGCTACGATCCGATCTAAACGCAACGGATTATGAATTTCGGGGTCTTGCTGCATACGTCAATTTGGAAGAATGACACTGTTGACAGAATGGGAGCTTCCAAAATCGAGAGTTCACGAAATCGAGGGGGTTCGTTAGGCGATAAATTACGGGAGAGAAATGTGGAGAATACAGACACATCCGTTACATCTCCAGCAAGAATCCAGGCTCCATCCATCGACAGCCGCAATTCTTTACAATGGTACAGTCACGAATATTCATTTTTTCAACCGCATAGACACTTCGGAGCCAAATTCGTTGAAAGAATCCCTAATATTGTGCTTGTTACCAATTGCTTCGAATTTGCTTTTCACCATAAATCCATTTTTTAAACGACTTTTTGACCAACGTGTCCCCAAGATTTTTCTTTCGTAACTCATTTTTCTATTTTCTTTCTCACGGGAACATTCATTTCTCATTGTTGTTTCTCTTCGTTGGCACTAGCTAGTTCAAGTTTCACGTTTACCAGGATGTCGAAAAAAAAACTATACACGGAGAGAAAATTATATGAAAAATTACTATGACGTCATAGTTCCTTTGTATCATATCGTTCTTTTCAGAGATGTTAGCAAATGCGTAGTAATTTTTTACGAAAGAAAAAATGTGCATTTTTTTTATGCAACAAATAAAAAATATTCATATCTGCAAAACGTAAAAAGCTTCAGTATCGAAAATAGTCGCAATTCGAAAGATATACAAAGAAATGAAAAATACACACGTGAAACTGGAACATCTTCAAAAACGCTGCAAAATTGTCGAGATATTACGGAAACAATTTTCAAAGGTTTTCGAAAACAGTTGGAAACGCGCGCTGTAAAGAGTCTTGGAGCGAACTCTCTTTGAAATGTCTTCGAGACGCTGCCGCGACTCTAAATCTAAAATTTAAATTGCATGACGTAAAATGTCAAAATTTGGCGAAAAAAGTAAAAGTTTCCGAAATTTTCAATAGAATACGAATGCAAAATTGCTATGAATTTGCTGAAAATGCCTTAGGAGGCCGACACGGTATATACCAGAGAACTACGATGCTATGGTACTTTTTGAAATCATTTTCTCTCCGTGTGTACAAATGCATCGACGATCTATCAAGCGGTAATCTTGCTTGCACGTGCTTCACGCAAGAACGTCGTTTTTTTCTTTTCGCTATAGAAAATGGAAATAAGTTGTAAGATTTCTAAAAAAAATGCAAGAACTCGGAATTATGTAGGACTTTGAGAGCCCAAGAAGATTGCAAGTAAAAAAATGTCCAGCAGATCGCATTCCCGATTTAAAAAAACTGATTTATTCGTCATCGAAATTCGCATTTACTGTTTTCCCTCTTCATGGGTGTTCGAGATTGCGGGCGGGAATTTGTATGCCTTCGGGAAACATTCGAACAAGGCGCCACGTCGTCGGAATATATTCAGACAAACTCACACACACACACACGCGCACCGGTTAACCTCCCGCGTGGACAAAAATGTTTGCCGCCGCGATAAAGTCATCTGTAAGTTTCACTCAAATCTCGCGTTGGAAAACTGTGTATGTGTAGCGACTCGTATGTTATTATAGTAATCGTGATTTCTCTCGCGCGAGGCGGCGTCGTTTGTCGCCTTTTTAATGCTTATTATCTCACTATTTTCGTCGCAATTCTAGGAACTCGATGAATTCATTATAGACTGGGTGGTCAGAGACGAATCGATCCCTATTAAGTAACGTGTGAACTTGAATCTAAAATGGTGGATCAAGCATGGCGAAGGTCCAATTTCTCGTCAACTTTCAACCCTGTAACTCTCTATGAAAATGTACAAAAAAAAATTAGAGACGAAGCGTTTTCGATGGTTCGAAACCTGCTCTTTCGAATGCCGTAGTAAAATCGAGTCTAGAATGTAAGCCGGAAAATTTATAACCGCTTTTCCCAAAGGATTCCACAGAATTGTCCGATTTTTTTTTCAAAAATTCACATTTTCGGTGCGAGGAAAATATAATTTTTCGATAAAATATTCATTGATAGTGAAATCGATTTCACCTCTTTTGAGTGCAGTTGGAATTTTGTCGAAACTGAAAATAATTGGCTTGGAATGGCGGCCAAAATGGAAAAAATCTCCGAAAAAATCCGATTTTTCGACGGACGTTGAATTTATTTTTGATTTTTTGTCACAATTTCCAGTCAGATCAAACGCAGCAGATTTATGGAATGGTTAATTAATAAAAGTTCATTTTAACTTTTATTATTTATACCGCATTCGAAATGGCAAGGCTTAGGGTATAAATATGCGAAACGCAAAAGCATTTCACGAACGAGAGTTGAAGAAGAACCGACATTTCGAAAGTTGTTCTCGACTATACGAGTTTGGTATATGCGGCTCGTACCATTTTTTTATTTCAGAGAGGTTCGGCCTTCTTCAGAGAACGTGCTCACTGATTGGAGCAGCCTCCAGTGGCGGCGGTGGCGCAGGGGCGGTCGGTGGAGGAGGACAAGTTCAACTATGGCAATTCCTTCTCGAGCTACTCTCGGATTCGTCCAATACTTCGTGTATCGCGTGGGAGGGCTCAAATGGTGAATTTAAGCTAACAGATCCGGACGAAGTTGCGCGAAGATGGGGTGAACGAAAGAGCAAGCCCAACATGAACTACGACAAACTTTCACGAGCTCTTAGGTAAACTTTTTTCATTGTATTCCGACCTCTCACTCTTGGCTGCCTCCGAAAGTTCACGTTTTTAATTGCATTTTCCATCAAAAGGACGAGCGAATTGTTTTAAATGTCAAAAATATCGTTTTACGTCATTGAATCAATTTTTACGACGAATTTTCAGTCCAAAACGTTCGCACGAGACATTTAAATACTTTGCTTGATTTTCTACGAAACTCTGTTGAGATTTATTTTTTAATATTCCGGAGACACGTTCTCAAAACCCCAAATTATGAAAAAATACGAAAAGCAATCGATTTTTTGAAGTTTCTAAACGGTAATACCTCCTTAAGGAACGAATTCGCTGAATCATGCATGTAAATATTCGAGTTGCCGCGAACTATCGATCACCGACATTTCCGAACGCAATCGATTTTTTGGTGTTTTTTTAGGTACTACTACGACAAGAATATAATGACGAAAGTTCATGGAAAAAGATACGCGTACAAATTCGATTTCCACGGTCTCATGATCGCGTGTCAAGCTCAAGCTGGCATTTCACTCGATTCAGCGAGCACGTCTCATGGAGGATCGAGCAGTAGATGTCACAGTAATCCTGCTCAACACTTGTTTGCACCGGGACCAACGTCGAGCCAACATTCGCCAGCATCAACTTCCAGTCAATCTGGACCTCCCCCGCCCCCGCATTATTGTTGGCCCTATCCGCGATATTCACCTCCCACTTAGACAGTGAGAACAACAAAAACAAAAAAAATACGATTTTCCATCGATCAGAAATAACTGGAATATTCGGCCGGAAACGAATATTTCCTCAAGTCCGTCGAAATAGCGACAGTCTAGCCGCTTGGAGACTAAAATACTTGTGAGTGCATTTGAGTGTTTCGTATGAATGCACGCGTACCTGGTAAAAAGTGTGAAAAAAACAAACTTTGGTGACGGTTTCGGGCCTTGAAAAGTTGTAATTGTGTAAAAAGAACTTGTGAAAAATGACGATGGGGAAAAAGAAATACATTTATTGCGACATTCTTGTTTTTTGTTCTCGTGTAAATTGACGTCGAATCGTCACCGTGCGTCTTTTGATAATCGAACGACAATCCATTGACACTACGAATCTATCATTTACCGAGATTTTGTGACTACCATGTAAGCAGATTTATCATTGTATCATTGTAAATAAAGATGTCCTGACATATATTGAAACTCGAAACTTAAAACGAAGTATAAACATAACCCCAAAATTTATTCATTTATTTTTCTTTCATAACTATAAAAAAAATAAGGCTAAGAAAAATCTACCTTGCTCTCACGCGGGAGTCATTGCTCGATACTTCACCGGAATATATGCGAGACGAAACTTGCACAGAGAAGACACATTGCCTAAAATTGAGCTATTCGACTATAAGGTCGTTACTGCAAACCGAAAAAATCTTGCAAAGGTCAATTATTTGGAGCACAGGCGTTTGGCTGACAACTTGTTATTAATTGTGACTCGTGGATCATACAAAGTACGAGAGTACGCAGGACATTGACCATTGACAAAGAGGAATCCACCGACTAGACAAAAGAAAGCAGTTGATAAATGAGAAAAGATTCGTCATCGCGGCGCAATGATTCGCGTCACAAATCTGTCGATAAGTTACCATGCGAGCCCGACTGGATACAAGGATTTTACCGTGTGTCGTTGCCAGAAGATGGCGGTACACTAAATGTCCACGACCAATAAGCAATCGCGTAGCCAGACCGTATCCCCAGTGCCATCCGGCGCCATTTCTCTTTCCTCGTCAGAAAAGGTAGATTCAACACGCTTTGTTCATAAAGTCTCAGTAATCCATCAATTACAATGGCATCTCTCAATATTAAACCTAAAAACGTCTGTAAATATGTTTTTCTACATATCGCTAATAATACAAATTATTTATTTCAGTTGCCGAGACCGTCTGAATCATGTCTGACGTTGAAACGTAAGTGTCTTTTCGAAACATCACTAACGACCACGCTCATCAACATTTGACGCTTTAGAAATCATTTACAACACGATTCCTCGTTTTGATCATTTCCGTTTACCTGACAAATTCGTTCTGGGCCCGAAATTTTTTTTCCTTTTAAAACAATGTCTTGTCATCAAGTTTCACTTTCCGGCTAACCTCACTTTCGCCGATCGTTCCAACTAGCCGACAAATACGAAACCCATTTTCCTGTTATTTCATTAATTCGTCCGCGTCATTTTTCTATTCCTCGGAATCGAGTCCCGAAATGATGTTTTTTCTATTTTTTTTAACAGCGACGATGTACCCTCAGCGGTAGCTGGCGGAGGTCCCATGGACGTCAATACCGCACTCCAAGAAGTGCTCAAAAACGCTCTCATCCATGACGGTGTCGTTCACGGTCTTCATGAAGCTGCCAAGTCCCTCGATAAGTAAGTTTTCCAAAAAAAAAATCAAACTTTTCACTTTCCACTGAATTTAAATTAAATTTAACAATTCCACAATTTTTTTATCAACCACGGCATCGTCGATCGGATGATCCAGAAGCAAAATCCATTTTTTAAGAAATCACGAAAATTATGACTCTTGTACAGTCTGCAAAGAATCACAGTGAAAGAAATTAGAAAGATTTTTTCTACACCATGAAAAACGTTGCGCCCCAAATTTGCGGGTGACGAGTAAATTTTCGGAAGTCGTTGAAATTCGGAATATTTAAAGAAGGAAATCTGCCAATTTAAAGGGAAAGGAATTGACACAGTTCTTGCAATTTCTAAAGTGGATTTTTCAATTTTCAGGAGACAAGCCATGCTCTGTATCCTAGCTGAAAATTGCGACGAACCAATGTACAAGAAGCTCGTGCAAGCATTGTGCAACGAGCATCAAATCCCTCTTATCAAAGTGGACAACAACAAAAAGCTTGGGGAATGGGCTGGTCTCTGCAAAATTGACAACGCTGGCAAAGCGCGCAAGGTTGTCGGCTGCTCCTGCGTTGTAATAAAGGTGATTATTCATTTATTTATTCCATAATAATTTTCGGTTTCGTTTTATTTAATTCGTTGGATTTAATGATGAAAATTTGAGGCTCCCTCTACTGAGTAGAACCCAAATACAAAAAGCCATGCTGAGCATTGCCTGTCTGACATTATGCACAGTTCTCTTTTGATATTGTTTGTGAGAGTGCATCGATGCTTAACCATATCTCTCGATGATTCACAGGACTTTGGTGAAGAGACTCCCGCCAAGGATGTGCTTATGGAATACCTGAAAAGAAATTCTGTACACTAAGGAACTTTTAATAAAATATCGAACACCACAAATTTCGACTAGTTTCCATTTTTTTAGTCTCCTTGTACCGTTCGATCCTTGGAGAGTTCACGTACTCAATCGTGAATACCAAAAGCCTCCCTCGATTCCATTATCTTCGAGCAAACGTCCTTGTGGTTTATCCAGTCCTTCACCTGACATTCTCTGTCGAGAGGTATAAAAAGAATTTAGAAATAAAGTTGAAATTTCTTTCGATTCAATAGCGTAAGCCGATCAATTAATCCACCAATAACAAAAGATTTGTTGCATTGGAATCAGTTAAATTAGACCAATTGATAAACACAAAGAACTAAGATGAAGGGTGAATGGAATTTCGAGAATGTAAGTGAATGGGCGTCAAAGGCAATAAGAATAAAAAAACTGTTTTAACTAGAAAACCGATTTTTCTACTATGAAATTTATGAATCCTCGAGTGAAAAAGCAATACGTACCTTCCACAATACCAGACGCCTTTGCATTTGGAGCATCTTTTCGAAGCATCCTCTTTACAAAGAGCGCAATTTTTGTTCTCGGTTATTTCCAATTTGTCCATGTCGTAAGCTTCGCTCAAAACTTGTGCCAAATTTTTGATTTCATCGGTGTTTTTTGTGTACAGATATTTGGATTGGTGTCGTGCAAGTTTCTTCCATTTTTTTCGATACTTGTCCATTATCGAGGATCTTATCTTGGGAATAACTTCCACTATTAAATTGGGCTTGGCGCTTGCAGGTTGTCGCGAAATTGTTAAGTAACTTAACCATCGGCGGAGTTCGATCAACGGAGCTATTTGGTCCAATACGTATTCTTGTAAGTATTTTTGTAACTGCATTCAAATTTTATTCGATCAGTTTCACAAATAAGGAGAATGAACCAGAAAATATTTAATTTTATCACTTTGAGACTTTCTAGTAGATAATGCATTTATTTCCAAAATACCTTCATCAACTCCGAAATTCTAAATTCCGTCATTTCGTAATACGGTGCTGACGTTGGATTGAGGAGAAGTTCTCGAATTCCTATCCAAACTTGGCCCTCTGCTTTGCACAATTTATTCTCATCTTTCGATCCAATTTCTTCCCATTTTCCATTATTATAAATCACAGGATTGTCTTGAGTGAATAAACCGTTGAAAAAAAAGTAAAAAATTGATTACAAATTTCGCCAATTTGACAGAAACGTGTGAATCCTTTTTTTTTACGAAGAGTATTTCCATAAAGACGTCTCTGAACAATACATAAAAATTGTCTAGGCAAAAAAAAACGTTTTTTCTAGAATCGATAATTTTTAACGCGATAAACGCTTAACCGATTTCGATAAATCTTTCGCAGGACACAGTTTATGATTCACTACAGATTTTCAAGCGTTTGCTAGCTAATTCATGAATGAAACTGAAGTTTCGTGTACCTTTGCCGTCTCTCTTTTTCCAGGGATGCTTCTGAATCAGTTGGACCAGAAGATACGGAACATCGTGTACCGACAGCATTCTAGAGAGAACACCTAGTGGCAATTTATCAGCAAACTCGGCAAGATAACGTAATATCGAGATGCATTTCATTCCGATGTCGAATCCCATGTCATTTTTTTTACGCAGTAGTTCCTCGAGGCATGAACTAATGAACGGAAAATGCATTTGATCTGTTATTGACTTTGCTCTCAGTGCCGGAAGGACGGACAGATTGCGTTGATTCGAACGAGCGTTTTTTACAAACATTATTCATGGGATTTACCTGCCAACGTCGCATTTCTCTTCTGCTCCTTTCTCTCTGCAAAGAATGAGGCCGGTGACGTTACTAACGGCATAATCGACTAAATCGAAAACCGAATCGTCGAGAGTCACAGCACTATCCGAGTGAAACAAAACATTTTCTAGCAGAGATACTGCAGTTGATTCGTGATAGAAAACACTGTAGAGCATAAATGTATTAGAAGGTTCGCCATTCAGTTCGATGAGCAGTGGAAAAACTTTTTCCTTCCAAATAGCTGTTTGGATAGCTTCGTATATCAGGATGGGAATCTGCAAATTTAAAATTCACAAAGATCCTGTAGTTCGGAAAGTAGAAACGTTATTGGACCGAAAAATCTTTCCTACCCTTTGGAAACTGACGAACCATTCCTTGATCGATTCTTCGCGTAAAGTGCTGATCTCCAAAATGCTCTGTTGATTCAGCAAAATTAGTTTCTTATGGAACTCGAACCATCTGTGAAATTATGGAATGTCGCGTAGAAAAAAGCTTGGCGAGCTTACTACCTTAAGGTCCAACGATTTTATCTTGGAAACCGTCTTATCCAACTATTTATTATTATGAATTTTATAGTGGAGTTTCGTACGTTTTTGTTCCTACTTCCTCGAGATCAGATGGCGCCAAATTTTCCACATAAGATTCTGCCTCCCATGGTTGCACGATATTCTGTTCTGCCATATTCCTTCGGGGAGACGTACTCCAAAATCTGCCCGGCCACCATTTGTAAACAAAATGATTATTTTGTTTTATTCCGTTACCAAGAATGATGAAGTTTTGAATGCTCAAGAATATATATCGATCGATCACATACCGTTGCGATGAATTTGCGTCGATGACTAAAAAATGAAATGGTTAATTAGGGTATTTCGATTCCGAAATAAAAAGTAAAGTACGATTTGTGTATTAATTCGTCATGAAAAATTTAACCTACCTGGTTCCATTTTTCTTCGGAATTATAGTCGATCCGAAAAATTAATATTTCAAAATGTGGTCGTCAAAAGAATCGAAAAATCATTTGAATTTTCGTCGCATGCATATATTACGTACGTCAAATGGCCGCACCATCGTCTCGTGGCAGCACTTCCCAAGGGGCAGTGAACGCGTTCGAACAACGTTTTTAGGTTAGACCATATTGGCAGAATAAACAATACGTTGTTTAGAACGCGATATTACGATTGACGAGGGTTTTATTTATTAATAGAAGAAACTGTTTGTGAGGATCGAACAATGACCTGACAGGAAAATTAGTTAGCAAAACAGTGCTGAAAATCCATTGCTTTTTAAAGTTTCGTGTGACGATTTATTGAAAGTGCGACTCTCGATTTAATAAAAATGACAGACGACGGCAAGAAAGTGTCATTCGGTTTTTCAAAATCCATCAAGAAATCAGCGTTAAAAATACAACCACCGTTAGAACAAAAAAAAGTCGATTATATCGAGTACGTCGATGAAGAATCAATCAAAATAGTTGGGTACGTACTTCATGCCTTTAACCTCAAAATCCAATTTTCGCGAAAAGTTTACTGCCGATTAGGCAACAATTTATGCATGAAAATTCGGCTGAATGTGACCATTAAGTTTTATTGCAGCAAAGAAAAAAAGGTCGAGGGTCCCCTCGTTATTCCTCTGTTGGGTTCCAAAACTTGGTTAGATAGGATTTTGAACAAAACAGATGCAGATATTTTTGAATCGAAGGCTAAGAATAAAGAAAATGGAACTCAAACAAAAAGTGTCAATGGCAATCTACCTGTCAATAACGCTGGTGCAGTGCCGATGGATGTTTCCAAAATAAAGACAGAAAAACCTGACGAAACAGATGAGGCGCCCAAAAGTTTGGAGGAACAGGCTGCGAGCGAAATCTTAGCCGATCTCCACGATACAGAAGTAAAAGTCGAAAATCCAAACTTGATGGTTCCTGCGGTTGAAAATGGCGCTCTGGATGGCACCAAGGAGGTATTTTTCAATTTCATTCAATTTATTGAAAAAATTTCATATTCAACAGCGAATCTTAATCGCCATTCTCAATCGTCATTCTGTTGACGGTGCCACGGCTAAAAGTATTGTTTTTTCCTATAAATTTTGATTTAATTTCATTTATATTTGTTCTTCATCTATCGTCAATGAAAAATTGAGAAATTTTTATCGTCAAATATAGTCTACGCTCGAAGACTACGAGGAAATTCCCATTGACGTTTTTGGTCTGGCAATGCTTCGCGGTATGGGCTGGAAACCGGACGAAGGAATCGGTAAAAATGCAAAGTAAGCAAATGAATTAATAAAACAAAAAGTTGAATTTCCAGTAACTAATTAATAATGAATAATTATTAATAATAATTAATAATTAATAATAATAATTAACATGAAATTTTCGCTACAGGCTCGTTACTGCAAACATACCAGAACTAAGGCCCAGAGGTATGGGCCTCGGCGCGGACAAAGTTACGTTACAAAAACAGAAGGTTCCCGCAAAAAGTAAAGAAGAGGAACAATTGAAAGTCGAAAGAGGTGCTTTCGTGAAAATAATAGCTGGGAAACTCGCAAACAATTATGGCCAAATAGAGAGTTTCGACGATGAAGCAGGGCGGTTGATTGTGAAAATGGCTCTTACCGGAGAGAGCCAATCCCTCACAGAGTGTCTCGTTCAGCCGGTCACGAAATCAGACTACACAAAAAATTCCAAGGTTCTAAGTGCGTTGAAAAAATGCTAAACAGTTTGCAGCTGCGACTCGAAATCTTTGGAAATTGTAATGAAAAGTGTAGCGTTTAACATTTTACTTGAATAATTTGCAGATTCAGCAAGGTACGAGGAATACAAAAATAGGGAATCGAACAAGGACAAAACGAGAGTCTCCAGCCAGGATAGTGAGACGTCGGAAGACGAAAATCCTAAAAAAAGGAACAGCCAAGATGGAGGAAAGTATTCCAGGTCTACGAAAAGCACGAGAAAACGTTCGAGCAACACGTCCGACGAGAGTTCGGATTCGGATCGAAGATCGGGCAAGCGACGGAGAGATTCGAGCGCAAGTGATCAAGACTACCGGCACAAACGAACGAAGAAGTCGAAAAAGAGCCACAAACGAGATACCTCGTCAGAACCCTCAAAAAGAAAGAGCAAAAAAAGGAAGAATAAGGAACGAGAAAAAACGCGAGAGAGAAGGAATCACGATTGCGAATCGACCGATCACAAAAAACACAAGAAACACAAAAGATCGCGTTCACGGTCACCAGCGAGGAGATGACTTTGGAGAATCGTCGGGAAGGTTTTGTTTTTTTTCTTCCATATCCCGTAGAATTTGTACAATGACGCACGAGTGTGCGATTTCTTCTACTTTTTTTTTCTAATAAAACTTATTTTTTTTGTATTTTAATGGCGACGATAAATTGGTGTGAATTTTTTTCTATTATTGCAACGAATAATCAAACGATTTCGATTTTCCTCCTACGATATGCATATCTCGCTTTTCTGGAACACTCGACAGTTCTGTTGATAATGGAAAAAAAAATTTGAGGTGAATCGTGTGATAGATAACGACTGCGCATGCGCGTTTGCGCCTGGACTCCCGAGAGATACGAGAAATCCAGGATTCATAACCTGAAAATCATGTTAGGCAGAAGTATAGTTCGCCAAGCATATAGAAACATGTCGAGTGAGTATGTTTTGTTTATCCAGCAAAAAATAAAACATTCCCGAAGAAAATGGCAAATTAGTATCGAAAAAGGCACCCCAACACAAAAATCGATTTTATCGCTCGAGGCTCAAGATTTCGCAACTTTCTTTTTCAATTTTTTGCCGTGAACGCTGAATATTTCGACTGGATATAGTCAAGAAAATGTTTAAAAGGGTTGATTCTACTGAATAAACGCAGTTATTGGTGCTAAGTGATCAGCGCAGATCTGAAATTTAGACCATCACAGTAGAGGCGGAAGCTGCGCATGTTCCAAATTGCGCTGAAATCCACTGATTAGAGCGAATGCAGTGTTATGGCGCAGGTGGCGATTATACATGGGGCATTCCATGGCAAATCGGTCAGTCCGTGCAAGCCGAATTTTTCCGCAAATCTCTGACGATTTTATGAATCATGAAAATAATTGAAATACTTCTGAGAAGTCAGAACCCTGCATTATTATTTTTCAATCTTTTCCTGTTTCCCACGAATTCTCTCAATGTAGTAATTATTTAATTATTATTTAATTATCATCGCCGTTCTTTGAAGACACGGTGGTCGAAGCTTTTATAGAAAATAATTCAAATATCCCAGAGAGCTGTGAATAAAAATCACAAAAAATGAACGAAATTACGATGGAAAAATCCTAATTTCAAACCGAAAAAAATGTCCGTATCTCCGCAAACACCGCAAAATCACGTTATCAACAGGATACCGATTTTTTTTCGATCTTTTCAGCATTTCGTTTAGGATTGGTTCAACTCGCCGTTGGTGAAAATAAAGCCGCAAATATCACGAGCGCAGTATCTTTCATCGAACGTGCTAAAGAACAATACGCTGACGTTGTCGTGTTACCGGAATGTTTTAACTCACCTTACGGAACACGTAAGTTATTTCTTGGGACAAAGTGTTATTCTCGCACAATGGGCAGGCCCGCATGAAAATTTTCGTCGATTCATATCATCATAAGTCTCAAGGTCATAGTGCAGTCGCGGTATCTCGCCAAGGCGAGTGCGAAAGAGATGGCTGCAAATTTCGATCGATACTTTTTTTCACGACGTTCGTTCGATCGGATTGGAAATGAATGGGCTCATTCTGGCCATCGTTCGTTACAATCGACACTCCGCAATTTCCACAGTTCTATGTTTCATGTTTCATTAATATTTCATATTTCTTACACATTTCATACTTCATAAACATTTCATATTTCATAAATATTTCGTATTTCATAAATATTTCATATTTGATAACCATTTCATATTTCATATTTAATAATGGTCAATTAAAAAGTCTTCAGATACTTGTTTTGTTGTTTGTTTCTGATGAGACACATATAGTGAGCTGTGTGCTCAAGTTTATCATTATCAATTACAGAGCATTTCGAAGAGTACGCCGAGTCTATTCCTGGAGGCGATACAAGTCGAGCGTTATCCGAAGCAGCGAAAAAGTTGGCGACTTATGTCGTGGGTGGTACGATACCCGAGAGAGACAACGGGTCTCTGTACAACACAGCAACGGTCTGGGATCCTCAGGGAAATCTTATCGCGAAACATCGCAAGGTTCGAAAAAAGGAAAATTCTCGGTACAGCAATTCATGCATCGAATTGTTTTTATTGGAATAATCAGCAAACTGTTGACCGAGTGCCATCCATCCAGTTGATTTGTCGATCTTCCTACAGCCTCGAATTTCTTACTCAACGAAAGTCTCTGTGGGATCGGTTTGAAAAAGAAAAAAATTGTTCCCAATTGTCGGATTTGAGGATGTGAGCCTGTGGCTCGTCCTCCGTTTTGCTTTTTTTTTCTCACGATTTTTGACGTCAAGCTCCGAACTTGGCTCTGGAGTAACGAAAAACTATTTGTTTGTGTGTAGATGCATCTTTTTGACATCGATATAAAAGGGAAAATTACATTTTTCGAGAGCAAAACTTTGTCACCGGGAGATTCGCTGACTACTTTTGAGGTCAAGGGCTTTAAAATCGGTCTTGGTATTTGTTATGACATTAGGTTCGAGGAAATGGCTCGTTTGTATAGAAATATGGGTGGGTATTAATTTTAATCAATTTTCCTTTCCATTAAATAATTTTATTCTGGAGCTGTACACAAAAAATCAATATGTAGCCGAAAATCTCATGCTTGTCAAGACAATTTCATAGTTTATCCCTGACGAGGAAATATTCACGTTGGAAAAAATGTCAAGAATTGCCAACCTCGGGATTTGAAGGCCGGTCGTGATATCGCATTCATGAGATTCAATTTTTTATTCTACTCGGATTTGTCCTGCATGCTCGCTTGGCAGTTCGCCAGCCAGCGCGTTGATTGCTTTTGTTAGTTTTTTCCCCTAATTCCTGCTTGTGTGTTTTTCCATCGATTTTCCGTTACAAATGTACAGCCCCCATAAGGTCCCATGCTTGTCACACAAGAGAAAAATAGAAAGAAAATTATGCTCGTGACAATTTTATATTTTTTTATTTTCTGAATTTTTAATCTTGACAAAAATGATCCTGAACAGGCTGCCACGTACTATTGTATCCTGCCGCCTTCAACATGACGACGGGTCCGTTACACTGGTCTCTGTTGCAACGCTCAAGAGCCAACGATAATCAATGCTACGTTGCATGTGTGTCTCCAGCACGCAATAAAAAATCAGGCTACGTGGCCTGGGGTCACACGCAACTCACCAGCCCCTGGGCTGAGGTGCTTCACGATCTCGACGTCGACGAAGGCATCGTTGTTGCGGACATAGGTAAAAAAAAATTACAAAAAAATAAATAAATCGCGTTAAATGTGGAATTATCCACCGCTCGCCATAGAGACGCGAGAAAAAATGTGAAACCTTTCATCGACAATATCCCATTGATTTGCCAGTCAAGTTCGAGCCACGAATTGCTCGATTTTTGTAAATAATTAACGAAAATTAAAATTCGTAAAAAAAAGTATGTTTTATGATCCACGATTCATGATCGAGCATAGAATTCACATGGACTCCTTGACGACTAATTACACTTGGGCTCTGTATCGATTGTACAAATTTGCAGATATGTCGCTGGTCGAAGAAGTGCGCAGCCAAATACCAGTTTTCAAACAACGACGAACCGACCTGTATGACACTATTCTGAAGAAAAAGTAATCGGGCCTCAAGGGAACTTCAGGCATCGTTTATTTTTGAACTTTCGTGAGCATCTATATTGAGATAATTTTTTAGATTAATCGAAAGCATGTAAGGAAATTGACTGAGGATTATTTTTGTGGTTTTCTTTTGGAGATTAATGTTGGCACAGGAAAAGACAGTTTTGTGTAGCGATAATCAATTAATTATTGTTGTATTTACAATTGGAACATGAGGCAATACATCTTCGTATGTGTATACATTATTTCTTTTTAAATATAAGCTTAGAGAAATTGGTCGATTAACGTTTGACAATGTATATGCATATTTACGTGTAAATACATACATACGTATATCTCTATGTGGTACGAATCGTTACAGCTGAAGCGAATGGCGTTTTGCGAAAAATATTATCAGTTCTCGCCGTGGAACGATGTTGAGGCTCGGGGGAACGAGCTCATTGATTTTTCACTTCTATATCATCGAAATTATTGTTTTTCTTTCTTTCGATTTTTATATATACGAAAATTATCAAGATGCAATTAGGCCCAGCGCTTAATTATTAATTTATTGATTTTTAAATAGTTCGTGCGAGGATAAAAATTCTTGGAATTTTTCTTTTTTATTGCGCGGTAAAGAGAAACGATGGAAATAAATCGAAGTGGTTTTTTCGAGTTTTCTACTTCTGGTGGGAAATCTCTTCACAAAACGAACGTGATCCTAATCCTACGTTTTAAGAACGACAGATTGCACCGATTTAACTTCGTTTATTCTCACGTAAATCGTTCGTCGGATTGGATGCACTACGTCTGATTGAAACGAGGCAATTAATCAATTCCAAAAGCGAGAGGGCGTATCGTTAAGTTTTTCAATCGTATTTGCAAAGTTTTTCAATTGATTTTTTAAACGAAATTTCGAACGATTGTAATTTATACGATGTACATAAACAATTGAATTCATCGACGACTTTTTTCAATTTAACAGCGTCCTCATCATTGGGACAATATCCAGGTGCGGATTTATCGACCTACCCGGATATTTCGGTGCCCGAAAGTTTACATTGTTCATTTATTTCAGGAATTTAAATGGCAGGCTCTTTTTTGTTAGCCAAATTCGACTTTTTGTGAATTTCTTCCGCAAAGAAAATGCTGGCGTCGAAAATTCCCGGAAAGACAATCGACAGCATTTTTTTTTTTTTTACTCCAAGAAAGTTTTATTGAAATTGCTCGCATTTGACTGCGTGGCATTTTTTTTGCTGAACTTTAGAAAGCTTTTTTTTGGCGCGTACGATAACGAGGAAACATTTGGTTCCGTGAGCACCCAAATACCGGAATAACTATTTACAATAAGGCTGGAAAGAGGGAGACTCCTTGATCAGGCAATAGGGAAGAAATTTGATATTTTTCATGCTAGAAAGCAATTTGGTTCTTCGTTTTCTTACATTACACGAAAACAAGAAGCTCGAGAAAAATCGAAAGGAATTAGCGAAACGTTGCTATTGTTCCTGGTGTCTGGTTCACATATTCCGAGACAAAATATCTTGCACAAAATATCCAGGCATCGAATACTCGTTTTTTTAAATATTCTGGACATCGTGTCCTCGAGTGGTTTCAGAACTTTGCCACGATGATTCGCTGGAGATATTCTGACCGTGGAGTATTTTGATTGCAGTATATTTTCTCTCGGAATATTTTGTCCGAAATATTTCGTCCCGGGAGATATTGTCATGCGACCATTGTTCCTTTCAACTTTGAATTCGCATCGTCACTGACGTCTTGTCAGTGGGTCGTTACTTTTTTTTTTCATTTTCAAGAAAATTCGGCGTGCAGTTTTGATCAGTTTTGCAAAATACTATAAATCGTTGGGGTCTATGTATAGTTTTTATTTATTCGTTCTGTTTCTTCTTCCTTAGATCTCCATAAGATTTGACGGTTATGCGGAACGTGGATTTTATTTCATCGTTCAGAGTGATTGTTCGTTCTTTCGTAGCTTAAAAACTACATTGATGAGAATAAAGTGGTAAATACTCGCACACGCCCCATTGTACGCAACGGTTTGGTTTGTCGTTTATATTTATATTTTATTTTTATTATCAAGGGCACAAAATATGGTTGGATCTTTTTTTTTCACTATTATTGCAGCATTATCAATATAGTGTTGTCTTGTTGATTTCTCATAAAATGTTTCGAGCGTGATATGTGAGCAGATTTCATATTGTTTTATCACTTTAATGGATGGATTCGCTCTTTTTCAATTGAACTTTTTTTTTCATATAATTTTTTTGTTTTTACATAATAAGGAATTATCATTTTATCATTATCGTCGTACGAACGAATCGACTGCTCGTATTGGAAAAAAAAAAGTTCCACAGTCGTAAAACGCGACAATCTTTGAAATATTTAAAGAGAATGACAAATATATCGATAGTAATCGATTCATAGAATGATTCTCGCTCATCGAAACATATTGAATGAATTATAGAGTTGAAATAAAAATTAAATGACACGGCCAAACTCTTGTTTCTTGGGAAAACTCGACGTAGCGACGTTCTTAATCAATTATTAATTATTGGACTTGCAAATTTCGACAGAACTTCCAGCAAGGGATGCCAGGATTAGAGTACATTGCAGTTTTTGGGAAGCTTTGAAAGATTCGAGTCTATGAAGTCGATGTTTAAAAAAAAAAAGAAAAAAATGTAGTTTTGCTTTCCTATTGGATAGACGTTTAGGCATGTTTCATTGATCTATTAAGCTCGTTCGAAACTGTCCAGAAATATTATCACACGTGTCAATTTTTTTTCTCTGCCTATCTATCTCTCTCTCTCTCTCTTTTGCTCTCGTTCTTTCTCGCAAAACGTATGTTACTGAAAATTTGGAAAACGACAATCCAACTTTTTCGTTCGTTAACGCGATTTTCCCTCTCCGACGCTTTCTCAAGTCTCGAAGGCACGATAAATGTTATAGGGAAATGTGACGAAAAATCCGGAGCCTCAACGCTAAATAGATTTTGAAAATTGAAAATGTTGATTCCATCAAACGTGACAAATGAATCAGAGAATCAAAAATTCACGCAAAAGGAGAAAATCCTGCAACTCATTGCTCCGGAACAGTAGTCAAGCTCATTAGTAAAATTAGCAAAATCGTAGGCGAATGAATAAAAAATTTTAAAACGAAGAAATCGTTAGCACGGAATGAAAATATTTATTCGAGCCAATAGATTAATAATTACCAAAATATAACGATGCGAACTTGTAATCCCAGCGTTCGCAATTTGATTTTTTTCCTTTTCCATTTGTGCTGTCGCGAGTGACGGTAAATCCGTCTCGAACTTATAATCTGTGGCCGGAAGTGTACATGAAAATATTTCACGCAATGACGAAGTTGAAACTCGATGTCGTTTTTTTTTTTTTTCAATCACAAAGTCAGTTCTGATTTTTTTTTCAAACTTTCCACATAACGCGATTTCCATCTCGAATTTCAACTCGTCTCCACGTCTCTTACTATACAATTCGGTTATTTATTATATACGTATACATATATATTTATCGATTTATTAAATGAATATATATTTACACTTATATATCCATGGATATACGATCGCTCAGCAGGTGAGCTCTTTCGTTTCACGTTCTCGCAAATCGTCTCTTTCGGGATGTACAAGTATTTGTGTGTACAGCATTTACGTGTGTTTGTGTGTGTGTGTGTTGTGTGTGTATTTATTAAACGCTTAACAATAGACACTTGAAAGTACAGGGTAGTAGAGTCGCATACTGTGTACTTGAGTGAGAAAACTGGGACACTACGAGAGAAAGGTTCGTGACGATCGTAACGAGAGGGTTATAGCTATAAGGACCGATCCCCTTGATCTTCCATTCTCGATAATGAAGAGCTGCCAGCTTTTTAACTCCACGTTTTATGTCTCGATCAATCGTAGTAATAAAAACGGTGCAAAAAGAAGAAAAATTCTTAACGAATGTTCGACTCGAGGTGGCCAATTACTCGTTGGAATTAATTGATCGATCGAATTATTATTTTCATTATTTCTCGGAGATGAATTTTCGAGACTGTGATAATTATCGAGTGCATCAAGGAAATAAGGTTAATAGAGAATTGTCACTTCGAGGGATGAAATTATTCGAAAAAATGAGTCGCGATAATTCTCATGGGTTTCGCGTTTCGTCAAGAGCTTCGAAGCACTCTTATAAATAAATTCGATAAACGTTTGTCACGATTGCGATACTTGAGAAAATATTCATTCAAATTCTGTAACTAGTAATTTTATTATTTACAGATTGTCGGTTATTTCCGATTAAGTGAAAAGTCAAGATTTCAATCAACGTTAATAATTTCATTTGTTTCTAAAAGATTTTGTAGAACAAATCAACATTTTCGCAGATACTTTCGGATTCATTAGCAGGCGGTTGAGAAATTTTTTGGTTGCCTATTCTGTGAAAATGTGACGAAAATTATTATGCGCTGCAGAATTAGTTGTTTTAATTTTGTTTTTTTTTTTTATAAAGGAGAAAACGGTGTTAAATTTTGCGATGAAATTTTCGCTTTTCGAGTAATTTCTCTTCGAGCATCACGTTCATACCAAATCTATAACAATCTTTATGCATCTATTGTTTTATTTATCATTATTATTATTATTATTATTATTCGATTGCGCATTATCAGGATGAAAATGATAATTTAAGAAATTCGAAGGAAAATCGCAATGAGGATACAAAAAATGGAGCAAAGTGTCGTTAGCTGATGTTCCCAGAGGCTCGATGATCCGGCTGCTATTATCATGTCGTGACTACTCCAATTGATCTCTACTGTTTCGTTCAGGCACTCAAACTCGCAGCAACGCTCACCAACTCGAAATCTTTTACATTTCTGCACAAAACAATTGAAATATTCATGAGAGTATTAGAAAATGGAAATAAAATTGCTTTTAAAACTTGCACCAATTCGTCTATAAATTCATTGGAGAAGTTCGAACGAGCTCCAGTGTTGAATTCGCATGGAATTTGCATAGCGAAGATGCAGACGAAGAAAACCTGAGCCATTTGCCGACAAATTGGTCAACACTTGGCTTTCTCGTTTTTGGACAGAAATACTGGAATTACGGTTTGGAGAAACGAACAGGGAACCGAGCCAACAAGATCCACTGAGGAGTCTCTCGATTCTGGACACTTTGCCAATTTCATCCTCCTCGTGATCTCTGAACACTTAGTGTAATTTTAGAATTAAGAAAAAAAAATCAATTGCAGGGGATGATCGAGGAATTCAAGGACAAGCTCGAGGATCATTTTTCTTACGGATATTTTTCGTCCTTTGGCTGTTTTATCTCGGGAATATTTTGTCCTTGTGCTTAAACGCCTGCAGTCATAAATTTCATGTCCCGATATTTCATATGGGAGACTATATTAAATGAATTTAAAAAAATCGTATTCCATGCAGTAAATGGATAAAAAAAAGTTTCTCGATTGCTGCATAATGTGATTAAAAATTAAGTGCTGCTGGCAACGATTTTTCATCTTTGCACGCACATATGGCGAATGTATTGAAGGACGATACGGTCTTTGGACGTACACGGTCGTACAGGGTGGTGGTGCATTGGCTCCGAGCACTTTCCTCAAAGAGCTGATTTATTGACACAGCATGTGACGTAATTTCGACGCTATGGGATCGATGGAAACTTGATGAGTGTTGAAATTTGTGTAGATATAAAAATAGACGAATGGTCGCACCGTTATTTTATCTTGCGGCCTCTTCGCTACCGATTCTCAATAAAAATCCTCGATGGAATCAGAGCTTGATATGAATAAGTGGAAAAAGCAACGGGAATTCGTTGTACGGACGATTTCACATGATTTCCGCGACATTTACGTTTTTTTTCTCCCCACGGTTTCGTGGCCATGGAAAAAATTAATAAGCATTTCGAGTAATGAGAAAAATAAATGAATAAAACCAAATTATTCGACAGCAAGGTCCGAGAAACAACATCCAGGACCCAGGATGTTGCTAAAATCCACTTCGAGAGCATCTGGTTCGCGAGCAATATGAAGATCTTGGAAGATAAATGGAAAATAATGTATAGGTAAAGCCAGTGAATGAAAAATATATTGCATCTTGGAGGTTCATGCATGACCCAGTATGAATAAATGGATTGGACATGGTTATTGTGAATTGGGCGCACTCCCAAAAGTTCTTCATCTCTGTGCTCTCGATATGTATATTTTGGATGGATGGACTGGGATCTATGCGGATGAGAAATTCCGCGACGAGGTAGAACGGCGAGTTTCGTACACTATGTTCAACGTAAATGACGTAGATCATGCCCCTTGGACGTGTCTGGGAATAAAAAGTTAAATTCCGCAGAATCAAGAATATTTAAACCAGATCGACGTCCAGGTTTGCATGTTTATTCATAAATTTGCTTCTTCTGCATATGAAAGACGAGAATCCATCTGCACATTGTTCTAAGCTGTTTTGTACAGCAAATAATATATTGTTAATCGGTTTTTGAGTTTAATGTTGAGCAAATTGTTAAGTTTAATCGAATAGTTGGAGATTTATTCATTTATAAACATTGCTAACCAATGGAGATGACGTTCGATTCATATTGTTGAGAAAAACAAATTTTATTTGTGTTTTTTTTTTATGCTATAAAAAATATCAATAAAATATTTATAGTCGGAACTTTGCGTTTCAGTGATGGCAGTGTGAATAAACAAGTACATTAGACCGCGTGTGTATGTATCGATGATGGATTAGCATGAGAATTGCACGCGAACACGGCGAGCATTTGGCCCACATAAAGGTGATTGCTTCTGTGCTGAATAAGCTCGTTTTTAAAACCTATTTTTATGTATGTACATTGCAATATAAATATTTAATAGAAAAAAAAACTGGCTCACTGTGCCATTGGTGAAAATGTTTTGCATAACGATCGAGAGGAAAAGTTTCCTCGTTGAAATTCACGCGCAAAAAAAAAGACTTGCATAAAGAAATAGGAAATTGAAGGGGAAAAAAGGCACAGAGTTAGAGTCGTGAGATCGATCGCAACTTTGAGTGCGTTTGAATTGCATTCTCTCTACGGGAAATGGAA
Organism: Hyposoter dolosus; assembly: GCA_963921915.1. NCBI lineage: Eukaryota > Metazoa > Arthropoda > Insecta > Hymenoptera > Ichneumonidae > Hyposoter > Hyposoter dolosus. The sequence continues at coordinate 11,032,140 of OY998136.1, read as the reverse complement.
AATTTGCAATTTCCTCAAAAAAGACTCGTTGTTTGTTAAATATTTATAAAATATTCTTTTGGATTCAAATTTGTCGAACAAACTTTCGGAGAATGAATTTTGGAGCCAACGTTGATTTACGAACGTGGGCGATGTCTCGATAATGTCGAGGGTCAAACTTGAAAATAGTGTAAATTTGATTGTTAGGAAATTAGCTGGAAAGCCAGGAACATCCAAATCGCATTGACGGAATTTAAAATTGTCTAAGGTCGTTACTGAACGTCCCGGGGGAAGGAGACAAGGTGCTAATCTTGTTAAAGACTACGATTTCTTTGCTGGGGATGAATAAGTAAATTACACGTGCTGTTCGAGTAGAAAATCGTACCTTCGGAAACTCAAACCCCGAGGAGTGGCATTTGTAGGAAGATGGGAGGAGTGCTTGCGAAATTGTGACCCTAAGACATTAGCAAAACCTTGTTGGCCTTGCGATCATCGATTTTAACATCACCTTAATTATTTATCACAGGTTCCAATAAAATTACAGAAGTACTTTGAAGTTAAGGAAGTAGGCTCGCCACGCCGTTTTTCCACAGAATTTTTAAACTATTTCAACGAAACTTTATCACCACAGACGTGCACAGACACTTGTGTAATTTTTCTGAACTCGATCGTTACACTGTGGCTGCCAATTATTTAATTAGCGAAACGACTATTTCATAAAAAAATAGCTGCAGCGTAGAAAAACGTTAGTTTTAATAAAAGTGACGAAGAATTAATTAAGAAATGAAAAAAAAAAATGATCATGAGCAGAAACTGAATTGGAGCCCAGCTGAGAAATAATTCGGCAATGATAAATTTAGCGAAAAAGATTCCAAATGTGAACGAATGAGATGCTTAAAGAGCTGAATTCAACATTGATGAATATTAATCTCAATTAATGGATTTATTTGTGGGAAAATATATTGAATACTCACATAAGGTGGTGAGCAATAGATAGCCTGGCACCACATTGGCTCCGAGTGATAACAAACGCAGAGACTGCAGACCGAAGGTCCTGGCACGTACAAGTAACCGTGAATAACGGTTCCACCCTGAAAGTCCGTGCAATTTTCCTCCAGCGCGTCTGGAATCGTGTTTCCAACATTAATTTCTTTTGAGCAAGAGTAAGAATCCAGTTAATTGAGAATTTGGAGTGTAAATTTTGATGAAAATAAAACAAATTTCCTCGCAATATTCAAAATTTAATTCAATCCAATTGTTTTTTGTTATTTTTATATTTTCACCGTCCCTTCCTCGAACCGAGTTCGGGAATGCATGAGAAAAGGTTTTTCTATATCGTTCCCTGGGAAATCAAAGTTTAATCCTTGGACATTACAGTTTTCTTATTGGGATTAGAGTTCCTCGAACTTACCAGCTATCGAGAATAGAAAAATGATGACGATAAGATGGTGAAGGGCCCCGAAGACTGTGCGAGGTCTGAACAGGTCGAAGTGTTTCGTCATGATGGAGACGCGATCGGAGTTTCGAAAATCCGTTGACTCGAGATCACCTTCGGCCCGGTGTTAGTATTTCAAAGACCTCCTCGCACGTACTGGCGGCAGGAACATGTTTCCTGAACAAAGATATCACTATGAGGAAATAATGTATATACATAGGTTTGTCATACATCTGCATCAATTGGATCAGCACGATTCGATCGATCTGAAAGTTCGGGAAGGCCACAGGGGGAGGAGGAAATCATTTCAAATCTTCTCTTCGAGATTAATTCCATCGGCTATATTCTCTGTTACATGGATAGTGCACCCATTTCCGTGGGCAAACACGAACGTGTTCATAGCTCCGAAATACCGATACCGAGAATCTTCAGATTTTTTCTTTTTATCGCTGAAACTTGCAGAATTTTCAGTTAACAATTAATTAATATCATTGTCCATGCGAGGCACGTCAGAGAAAAAAGTTTCGTAACGTTTGCTCTCGAGTTAAGGAAAATATCGTTGTTAAGGTAGTTCCCCGATGAAAAAAATAATAAGGAGCAATCATTCCTCGCAATTAAGGAGTGTTAGTCAAACTGACGCGATCACTGACAGAAACTGAAAAATCATTCAGAGATGAAAACAAGAAATGCAGTCTTAATGAGACGTCAAAATTTCGTTGTTTCTGCAGCAATTCATTGGAATATTTCGTTCATTCAATCAGAATGAATGTGAAGTTTGTTCAAAAACGCGATTGTGTAAATTTTCGCTGAAAACTTTGATGAAAAAGCCTGTTTTTTTTTTTTTCGAGCTCCCAATAATGTTTCGGAGACTCGGGTCGAAGTATTATTAGACCCACGGTTAAGGCTTATCCATCCGGCCAGGTCGATATCCTGACAACGAGTGGGTGATCTCACGGAGATAGCGTTAATTATCAAATTCCTCGCATACATGCAGGCGGAACGGACCGAACGAGATTGCTGTGGTTTCAACACGATTCAGAGATGTTTATATACATTTGTGTCTACATGTGAAGTCCACTCGAAAACGTATGAGTTTTGCAATCTGCAGAGTTTTCCCAAACGACAACAGAATTTTCCAAAGTTCTCGTATAATAATTAAAGTCACTGTGAATTTATTCATTTTTTTCCACCATCAATTCCAGAGTTGCGGTTTTACGAATTACCATGAGAAACTTCGTAGCACGTGCGAACAATTTGATAATTTGATGAATCCAAAAATTCGCAATGCATTTCGAAAATTGATGGAAATTTGAATAAAATTCTCAGTACGAACTGTCAAGCAGTGAAAAACGAACTGTAAATTTTATAATTAGATTTTTTGGAAAACGTAAGTATCGATGAGACAATAACGTGTTATCAGTAGATTTATCCTGCTGGATTAGTTGCTGGTTTTTATCTCCAGTGATCTGGTTACAACTGCATTTCTAAAGTAAGGATATGTGACGTAATAATGCGGAGGCAGAGAGCAACTATATAAATATTTAGGTCGTTCGAAAACTCGAGCGAAAACTCAACTTGCAGGATGCAGGGGATGGAGTCCCGGGCGATACGAATTTCATTGTGTCGGAACATAACTGCAGGAGTCTGTTAATTTGGCATGACATTTCGGTCGTACGAAATGATCAAGAAAAATCGATACTCAATTTTCCTTGAAATACTCGATTCAAAGAAAAGTGAGAAGGCCTCGCGGATTAGTCGATTTTTTAATGTAAGATTTTTATTAATTATTATACTAATTGACTTTTGTTCAGAAAGTTCGAACATCTGCATGGGAATTCGGCCATTGTTCAGTCGCAGTAAACGTGCTCAATCGGATATTATTGCTCTATGCTCATCACCTTGACGTCTTAATAGCGCATCGGATCGGATGCTGCACTAATTAACGTAAATCCCGCGTGAACGATCGATCGGGATGCGAGCAATGTTTCCAGTCTTTTCTCTAAACGATTTTCTTCTGTACTGTGAGAAAATAATTTTGCCGGACTAATTTTGTATTTTGAGTAAGAGTGCTCGGTTTACTTTAATAATGCATTACCGATCATTGCGAATTAGCCAAAGATTGCGATGGCATATGACGTGGAATTAGGATGATGGTATTGCGGATAGCCCATGGGGATTCTCGCCTACGGGACTGCGGTGAGGTCAACCAATTTTCTAATTATCAATGTCGTGAAATTCACTCAGACGATTAATTGGAAACGCATCAAATGAAAGCAACGCAAGATAGAAACATAATCTTTAAATTATGTTTATAAACGTGGGCCCTACGTAATCGACCGTTGCTCGGTGTGAAATAAACAAATTTTGAAGAAATAATTAGTACAATTAGCAAAATTTGATTAATTGAAAGAAATTGACGAAAAAAACATGACAAATTATTGCTTCTGGTTTTTTAATTTTTATTTAAAGGGCAAGGTGGAACATTTCTCGATTACGTGTGAAACGAGTTAAGTTGAACGAAAATTTAGAATGTCGTTTATATCTGTATATTCCGATGCCTTGCACGAGGGGAACGACAAGTCTCGTTAAAATTATAATTCTGCTGATTACGAGGGAGTACGGGAGCGCGAAAATGTGGGGTTGGGAAGAGAAAGAGAGCTCGGCGTAATAAACACTCAGAGGCGCGTTGTACCTTGATATAATATGAAAACACCTTTTTACAGAAAGGCCGAATTTGACGAAGCAAGTTTGTCCTATTTATAACCCCATTATCCCAACACTTTCCGCCGCGTATATATTTGCTTTGCACGAAATATAGTGTCAAAAATAAACTTTTTCATGAATTTTCTCCGCTAGCTAAATTATTTTTCATTCCATTCCAGCGTATTATTCCATTCGACAGCAAAACATGCGTTCGACAAGGTAAACCGACCAGCGAATCGGCGAATAACGAAACGGTACTGTTTGGGTAGATCGTAAATTTGAAATATTATGAGCATATGGTTTCCGTCTGCCCGAGCTTTAAGGGGATCATATTCTCATACCTGGAGAGATTAAAATCGTTCCAGGAACAAATTGGAGCACGACCTGCACTTTTGGACAATTTATAGGCAGCAGAATCTAAATTATTCATCACAATGAAAGTTTCGAATGTACAGAAACAAACAAGGGAATCCGCAGTGACCAAATCGTTTTGTCCATTTCAACAAACATTCGTTTTGTTGAATATTGTTGAACAAACATTTTTGTTGAGTTAACAAATTTCAATTTTCTCGCCACATCAAGTTGACTCAGCAAAGTGTCATTGTTTGGAATTTGTTTGCCATTAATGAAACAGGATTCACGTTAAAGATTCACGAGCCCGAACGGTATTTTGGAAAAAAACGTCGGTCAGTGTTTGAAAAACAAAAAAAATTTCGCGAGTCAGAATGTTATTTCTTTTTAAATCATGAATAATTGTTGGAATAAAATTAATAATAACTTACAATCGAACGTTCAGTCACTGATGCACTTGTCAGAAAACTCGAAACCCATAAACATATTTTCCATGAAAAAGCTTTGAACATTATGCGGAATTATTTGGTTGCTCAAAATTTCGATTCAATGAAAAATAATGGAGATCAGAGTGCAGAGCGTAAGAGATACGAAACGCCGCATAATGCACATCGGCAATACACCAAACGAAAGAGAAGAAAAACTTGGTGACCCACTGACACACGCGGTGAGGCAGTCTGCTGGTGAACGGTACCGTGTTACGCCGCATCGACAATCCGCAAGACGCGATAACGAAATTTTCTTCACCCCCTCCCTCAGCCACTTTCTCGCTCTCTCTCTCTCTCTCCCTCTCTCCCTTTCGCAAACAGTGATCATCGTGTCCCTTTTCCCCAATGGCACCCTTAAGTCACGCAACCATCCAGTATCTCAAACGAACAAATTTCTGCGGCCAAGACAAAACGATCAATTTTCAAACCTGCCAACATTTCGCTGCCCGGTACAAAGTCCGGAATCAAATAAAAAACGAATAATTTTCCAGTTTCAATCAACACGAAAAAAATGTATAAAACAAAAAATTGAATCACAAATTTTGCGTGAAAATTCACGATTTTTCACATCCCACGTGCAATTTTTTTTTTCTTATGTTTATTTTCGTGTTAATTGATTGGGACGATGTTTACGTTTTGGTATTAAATTTCTTGCCAATACCCTTGAGTACACGTGACGCAAATTCATATTTTCAAAGTTTTTCGTTGGATATTATTTAATTAACGAAAATAAAGAGATTTTAATTATTTTGACTATGTGAATATTTCGCATGTAACTGATAATAGAAATACGAAAAATTTGTACACGAAAAAACTGCCCAGTGAATGAACGATGTTTTAGTTCAACGTTAATGTAAAAAATTGGCTCTTAAGTGAACGATAATTGCTCATGAAGCAAGAATTAACGTTTTTATTAAAAATTAATGAACCTCGTCTATTTTTAAGATAAAACTGATCTCGTCCATTCACTGGTCCTCGTCCTATTTTTAGGGCAGAACGCGATATTTATACGGCATCGTTCGGCTGAAATATTTTACAACGAATTTTCGTTTCTTTTTTTAATGTTTTGAAAATCGAACGGTATGCACGACAGAACGATATCGTTGAGAAATAATGTCCGAATGATTGAGGATTGAAAATGAGAGTTTATTGAGTTAAAATTTCGTCGTTGAGGCAAAGTGAATAGTAATTTTGTTATGGGATCAATGAAACGATGATTTTACCTTTGAACAGCATCTCGGAAATGGCAATAGCGTTCCCCGTACCGTCCACCATTAAAAATAGAATTTCACGAATGAAATTCCGAAATACAAACTTATATCAAAAGCACATATTTCGAAAAACTATCGTTCCCGCATACCACGAGTTTTGAATTTAGAAAAATGTGACTGGGCTGAGAATTAAGGGCATGGGAACGATCCCAGGACGACGGATACTTCGAGGAGCTCGAAGGGGAATGCGAAATTGAATTTTATACGAGAATTATTCGTCGCTTTTGTTTTTTATGTCAAAGATTCTGTTTTTCTTATTCGTCTCCGCATACACCGACTCGCTCAATCAGTCGTTAAGAGGTGTCTTCTCGTTCTGGCGCGAAGATGCACCACGAGAGTTATAGTTGGAGAAAAAGAGGAGAAAATCTCGCGGACGATGTTTCCCCGAGCCGGGCGACCGACCGACTGACTTTGCTCTCTGTCGCAGTGAGACCACGCAGAGGGACAACCCACGTTCCTGGGTCGATCGAACATTACCTTCCTCCACCACCCCTCGAACTCTCCCACCTTTTACTTCAAAAACCCACCACACTCACCCTACCACCCTCGATCCTTCTCGGTGAGAGTTACAGGCTTCTGACTAGCGCGAAAATCTCAATCGAAATAAACATCGTGTCAAACGTGTCTCCGCCCAAATTACTCCTCCATCATTCCGATCCTCGAAAGCTATTTCCATCAACTCTAGATAAACGTCAAAGAAAATATAAAATCGTCGAGTTTTGTTATTATTAGTTTTATTTTCAATTTTTTCCTCATCGATAAGTCTTTAATTTGCTCTCGACCATTTTATTCCATATTTTATTCAGTCGATGGATTCGTGTTAAATCTTTCCAAACAGTGAGGCTGTGAAAAATTAATAATGAACGTAGTCGGACGATATCGTCGGAGGGTGAAATTTCATCCCTGGAGATAAAATTTGACGATACTTCATAAATCCTTCGGCCAGTTGAGAAAAGCCGAGTCGTTTGGATGCATGATAAATCAAAGAGCATTTGGTACATGAAACTGAGCGATCGTCAACATTATTTTTTAATCAACCTGATACTCAATATTCAAGTAAAAAGTGAATTTAAAAAAAAGTCAATTCAAGTGAATTTTTTAAAATTCACTTTCACGAGAAAAAAAAAACTGTTACACGATTATCAAGCGAATGTCAAATTTTCACGAGACTTGCCAGCAAAGTGCGCATAGAATCGCGAATCTGTAACGCGGAAGAGGTCACGGTACGAACGACACATCGTTTCCGACGATTTCGTGTTGATAGCAACGGCTTAGCAACCGTCAGTAAAGTTTCGCTCTTTCGATACGATCCGTCACTTTTAGGCTGTAAATTTTGTTTGGACCACTAAAACGTTTTTCAAATTTTAGTGGCCACATGAAAATTCTCTGGTAATAAAAGTTGAATTAAAAAATGGAAGGCTTGTCCCTGCAGGCAATGTCCAATCGGACTAAATGCGTCATGCGCCAAAAGGTACGAAATAGTACGAAATCATATTCGAGTATTTTTCTCACACTCGTCAAGGTTTGAGGGAGCAAAAAATTCCAGAAACAGTGAAAAATTCAGGCTGTATCGGGGTTTGAGAAAAATTGAATAAAAATTCTGTGTTCCCGTGTTTTTTGGGTATTCAGATGGACAAACGTGCGCATGAACAACGTAAAAATTTATTCTACCTCATTGCGGAATTTCTGCGCCAGCAAGGGTGAGTGATGCAAAAGAGTTGATTGAAAAAAGTTGCAAAAAACGTTGGCAACTTGTGAGGGGAAAATCTATTGAATTCTTTCGATGAAAAAATACAAAGGTCGATCGGTATTCTGCAGATTATTCAAGTCATTAGAGGCGCTGACCGAGGAAGCCCAGATTTCGTCAAACTTTGAGATTTGTGACAACATCGATCTCGAAATAATATTCCAAGACTACAACAATTATTATCAATCGAGATTCAACAGATTGCCACAGATTTGCAAACGAGTGGAAAGTCATACGAGCAAAGACAATGGACCGAAAGCTTCGCCTATGCCCAGAGAGAGCAACAAAACGAAAGCAAAGTCGAAAGGCTTCTCAATCGACGAGGATTTGTCCGAGCTCGAGACTTCGTCGTGTCAAAGCATCGACGCGTTCAGTTTGAGCGTCGTGCCACTCACGGAAAAGCAGAAAAAATCTTGGGAATATAACGAAAATACAACGAAAAGTGTCTTTGGTAATGACAAAGTTCTACGACCTCTGGGCAATTTGTATCCACCCGGTTCGGAATGGAGAGAAATCGCTGAAACTATAACTCGGGTTTGTTTCGATTTACAGATCGTTGTCTGAGTCTAAAAGACCTTAGAAACGTTCGATCAAACATTTTGATGTGAAAATCCAATAAAGTTTATCTTATTTTTTTTCTATCGTGCAATTTTAATTCGTGAAACTAGGAAAAATAAGAATTGTACGTTTTTAAAGGAAATTGTGATGACAAATTTGAACGTTCATTGGGACGACATCCATGGCTTGGACGACTGTAAAGAATTGCTCAAAGAGGCAGTCGTTTTTCCAACGAAATATCCTGAATTGTTCACGGAATTGTTTACACCTTGGAAGGGAATACTTCTTTATGGTCCACCAGGCACAGGTAAAAGTTTATTATGAGACGATAATGATATAAAGTGACCTTGAGAATCGTCTGTAAAGCCTGTTCGGATTAGTTGTTCAAAGTTATTCGCAAAATCTTGGTAAAATGTGTAATCGATTAGGCAAAACGATGCTGGCAAAGTCCGTGGCGACCGAGTGTGATTTCACGTTTTTCAACATAACAGCGAGTTCACTCGTGAGCAAATGGCGAGGCGATTCAGAAAAATACGTCCGTGTAAGTATGGAAACAATAATTACCTCGAGAAAGCAAATAATTGCATTGAAAAATGTCCAATCGTTTTGACGTCCGTGGGATTCGTATTTTTGTCTGTTTTTCCGAATCAGATTTTGTTCGAACTGGCCAATTTCCATGCGCCATCAATTATTTTCATCGATGAAATCGACTGGATTGCAGCCGGCGATGGAGCTTCCTGTTCCGACCGATCCGAACCAGCCAGGCGTTTTCGGGCTGAGCTTCTTTCCAGAATGGATGGTCTCAAATCCGTTGATGATTCTCATGTTATTTTATTGGCTGCTACGAACGCTCCCTGGTAAAAAAATCATTTACAGACATTGAAAATATTCATAGAGATAAAAGAAATTCACAGAAAAACTTGGACTCATATTTTCCATGGAAAAATTCCATTAGAAATATTTCATCTGTAAAGTCAATAATTTTGAAAAATAATCTTCAGGCTGTTCCTCTAGAAATTTTCAATAAACAGAGCTCGTCGAGGAGCAAAGGAAAAAGAAAAGTCATGATTTTCAGTAGAAACAATGAAACAAAAAAAACTTACATAAATGTCATGCATAAAATTTTTCATTCCAAAGAACCAAAGTTTCATTATTCTCGATCGATGAAATGCAGGAATTTGGATTCGGCGTTGCTGAGAAGATTGGAGAATCATGTTCAAGTAGACGTGCCGGACGAAGAAGTCCGTCGGAAAATATTGAAGATCTTCACTGCCGAAAAGCTTCACAATTCGTTGGCATTCGCTGACGTGGTTGAGAAGACAAGAGGATATTCGAGCGCGGATCTGAAACGTCTTTGCAAAGAAGCTTGGATGTTACAAATGCGACCAATCTGGTCTAAACTGGAAAAAGGATTGACGACGAACATCAATGAATGGCTGACCAAAGCTCGAACGATCGAAAACTGTGAGCTACTCATCGAAGCGACCAACAATATTTTGTGCACTGCTAATCACCTCAAGGAAAAATACGAGGATTGGAAAAAAACTTTAGGAGTACCGATTTGAAGAAATACGAACGATTATCAATTATAAAAATGCACAAACGACTTGCGAATGTTTTTTTATCAAATGAACTGAAATTTCAATGACCATCTATTCTTACAAATAAAATGATTCTTATAAAGATACTGCGGTGGTTATCTTAATGGCTCGATCAATGCTTCCGACGATTCTCCGATTCATTACTTTTTTCGTTTCTCCTCCGAACTCCGTGCCTGCTTGATGCCGTGATAATATCCTGGGAAACACAAAGAAATCATTTTTTTCTAGAATAATCAAAAAAATGTAAAAAACAAAGAAAAAAAAGGTTTTTTGCGTGAAAAAAAAAAATATTTAATTACCCGTATGGAATCCACTTATGTACCAAGACATCAGCATACTCGAAAGGGCGTCTGCATCGTTCTCGGGGAGCCTGATAACAGGAAGAAGAATTGATAATTTATTGATACTTGAGAAATTTTTAGTTGCCGGTTCATTTCCGCATATCCCGTTATATTTAACCGGAAAAAACTTGCATTTCTGATTGGCACTGCAAATTGCCATTTCGACATAAACCTCACACCATAAAATCAATCACCATGATTTTTTTAAAATACGATGCTGAAATTTGCATCGTTGCAAATTCATTTGCAACGAAATTCTGTTTTTTTTTGAGCAGATCTCAAGATTCTTATTCCGTATTTGGTCAGGACAATAAAACGATCTTTCTTGAAGATCCAAACACAAAATCGGTACGAAAATTGTCATGGTTTTGGAAATTGAACAAACAATGGAAAAAGTATTTTTTGTTGGATCTCAACATTGCAAACTTTAGTGTCAAATTTTTAATTTATGTCACTCGTACTTTGCCATCATCTGAGGAGGTAGAGGCGGCGCAGGTGGCATCATCCCATAAGAGGAATTGAACGTTGCGCCAGCGTTAAAAACGTTTTTCGACATGCTCGGAACCTCGTTCTCGTAATCCATACGTTCTGCCATATGTCCATTGGCTTGTCCAGCTGCGCGACGCGAATGACTCGCTTGAGGATGTTCCAAAAACTCATGGCCGCTCATCCCAGAATTTTTCTTCTGCTCGATTTGACTACTCAGTCCGTTTGATTCACAAAGCGAAGATAGTTCGACTGTTTCGGTATTACCATAACCTGGGTCAACGATTTTTTGTATCAGAAATCGAGAATCGAAGAGAACGCGATGAAAATTATAGAAAATTATGTGAAAATGTAGGATCAAAGGATTTTTGTATCCGTGCGTTATTACCTACGAATGTGACCTGACAAGTTTTTGATTTTTCATTAATTTTTGTGACGATCGCTTCGTACTCTTGCCCGTCGCTGGAATAAATCGCTCTGCAAGGTGCGCCTACCGTCCATTTCTATAACAAAGTGATTTTTGAATATCGTGAAAATTGTAATGGTTCTGTAACTTTAATAATAATAGAAAAAAAACAAAATTTACTCGACTGCTTTTGGCTTGGTTGGATTTTTTCGATCCCCGTGGCTCAGAATTTTCTTCATTGCATTCAAATTCCATTCCGATTCGTTTGGCAACTACATCCTTTGCCAAGTTGACTGCTTTGTCGTAAGCTTTTATGAGAGCTGTATCGTCCCAAACATCGTCGGCTGAGTTGACGCTTGAGCTCTAACGAAAATGCGTTTTTCAGTTTCATATTTGTTGGGGAGTGAAGATTTTATCCAATGGAAAATTATGTTTCTCGATTTTTAAATATTTTTTGGATCAGCAATCAGAAATGTATGCAGGAAAAATGGTATTTTTCGAAAACCAAATGAAAATAAAGAGTTTTATAGGGAAATTCTCGAAAGACAATCATTGATTTCGACCAAGTAACGTGGTTTATTTTGGTTGTCGAGATGGTACAATCTCGCGATTAACCTCAATTTCTGAGGTTATCATCGAGATAATTCTGTAGAATTTAAAAATATGAATATCTCATACTTTTTCTGCTCCGCGGACGAAAAGTACGTTGCCCTCGTCATCCATTGCTTGTTTTTGAAAAATCGTAACTCGGTTGTATAATTTATGAAACCAGTTTTCTTCGCGGTATCGTGATAGGGAATCAACAACAAATTAACGTAATGTTCGTGTGTCCGTTTGTACACACTGGGAAAACTTGGCTCACCGCTCCCGCGCTATGTATTTTTTTCATTGAGTTTGACTTCCTCAATCTTACAAACGAATGAGTTTTTAACTATACCAATCATTTACAAACAAATTCCAAACGATCAAAGTTAAAAAAGTTGATGAAGCACGAATTTAATGATTTGCAGCGTTTCGTACCGGCGCTGCGATTCACCTCCTCGGTCGTACCAGAGCAAACATCATCATTTGTTTACTTAGCATTCTCAGTAATTGCTTCTAGTCTTTACATGCATGTTGCGAATCCGTTCAAAAAAAGACGAAATAACGTTATATCCCTAAAATTGACAAAGGTCGCGGCTAATATTCCAAAACAAGGCCGAAGGCCAACCTTTCGTCAGAACAGTGAATTCGGTACACAACTTACATTATTATTGCATGTGAAACGAACAACTAAATAAAACTGAGACAACAACAATGCACAAAAAAAAGCCGTGAGAAAATGACAAGTTTCGTCTCATTCGACAAACAATAAACAACAAAATATGCACACTCGAATAGTACAGCACACCCATAGAAAGAAAAAACACGATGAATATTTCCAATCAATCGAAAATAACCAATTGACAAAAAAATTAACTTTTCGTTGAACGATGCTGAGCTCAACTTTTCCTAACCGCAAAATGATTTCGATCGACGCGTTTATTCACAGGTAGAGATTCATAATATCGGAAAATGCCTCGCCGTAAAACTCGGGACAGCCTTGTGATTGGCGAAGATACAAGAATCGCCGTGAATTTGACAATCAGAAAGTTAATGTCCACAGACCAAAAAGAGCTTGAATTTCCGTCGTGCTACAATGCTAAAGAGCGAGCGTATATTCATTCGCTAGCCGTCAAACTTGGCCTCAAATCCAAAAGCCGAGGGTAAGAAATTTCCCTATACTACGTTCTCCTTTAACTGTTTTTTATTTTTACCTCATTGTCATTGATCAATTTCCTCGGCAGGAAAGGTGCAAATCGCTATTTGACGGTTTACAAGCGGGAGGGCTCCACCATTATCCAAGAGGACGCCACGGTCAAGCTGCAAAAAACTTCCCAACAGTCGATTTACAATTTGATACAAAAGTTCCCGTTAAGCGCCAAAGAGCGACAAGAATTACTGCCACTTACCGAGAGAGAAAGAACTTTTGAAACTGATAGTCTGCTGCCTGCAGGTAAATCCAGCAAAATTTATTATTCATTTAAGGAAATTTAAAAAAAATAAAAAGCCATGAAATTTTTCATCGATTCACAAAACCGATCAAAACTTTTTCTTATCCTGAAATTTCTCTGCATTTTTTTCTACTTTTTATTCCACCGGTGCGGAGCTGAGATTTCGTTGCAATGTTAACCCTTCGAGGGCATACTGGGTCATTTTGACCGAAGCAATATTCTGTCACCAATAGTTTGGAATGGCACTGAATTTTTTAGAATTTTTTTGTTCGTTAAAAAATAAATTTAGGGCCATAAAAAAAAAAAACAAAAAATGCATATTTACCGGAATACAACGTTTCGAAAAACGCCTTGGGTCAGAGTGACCCAAGATGCATTTTGAGGAGGTGTGCCCTCGAAGGTTTAAAATCGTAAATACCTATGAAATGAAAAAGTTTAATAAATAACTTGTAGGTGCGGCGAACACAAAGGCGATGGGAAGATTGAACTACAGCATAGCGCAAGTGCCACAATTAAAGGTGAACCAAGAGGTGGTAAATTTCCGAAAATCGTTAATGATAAACAACGCACGAAGTAAAATATTGAACGCAATAGCGACGAACCAAGTAATACTGATAGCGGGAGAAACAGGTTGTGGAAAAACGACGCAAGTGCCACAATTCATTTTGGACAATTGTCAAGCGAAGAAACAAGTTTGTAAAATAATTTGTACACAACCAAGACGTTTGTCAGCAGTATCGATAGCGGAGCGGGTTGCGTTCGAGAGAGGCGAGAATATCGGGCAGACGTTCGGTTACCAAATAAGATTGGAGAGTCGAGTGGCGCCGAAAACGTTATTGACTTATTGCACGAACGGTGTTTTATTGAGAACGTTGATGGGCGGCGATTCGGCATTGGAAACGATAACTCACATAATAGTCGACGAGGTCCACGAGCGTGATCGTTTCTGTGATTTCCTGTTAATCGCCTTGAAAGACGCCCTGGCCAAGTATCGAGATCTCAAAGTGATATTGATGAGCGCGACGATGGATACCGACATATTCGTCAAGTATTTCAACAATTGCACGGTGATAAACGTTTACGGACGTTCTTACGAAGTGGAGACTTACCACCTTGAGGATGTGTTGAGAATAACCGGATATATGACGAAGGAAATGCGCGCGAAGAGGAAAGAGCTTGCCAAGAAGGAAGACCAAAAGAAAGTTCTGGAGTCTTGGACTCGCTACAAGCCACATCAGCAGAAAGTAGTGACTGGTAGAAAAGAGCACTCTGTACCAACTCCGATCTTAGGACAGCAACAAGAGAAGCCACCGATCGCGGAGAAAGTGGATCTCGAGCCCTGGTTGATCGAGGAAATGAATAATTGTATAAGCGACGCATGGTTGATCGGTGGGGACGACAATTTCGCACAAATGATGCACGTGTTGCTCTCGGAAAACGTGTCGGTCGATTATCAGCACAGTCAAACTTCGGTGACGCCTCTGATGGTCGCAGCTGGACGAGGTTGTCTCAATACAACCGAGCACTTGCTGAGTCTGGGAGCAAATCTGAAGATCCGTTCGAGTAACGACTGGACGGCGCTCGATTGGGCAAAGAAAATGAACCAGAACGAATGCGCGGAGTTGATCGAAGCTTACATGCGAAATTATGACCTCGCCGTCCAGGAAAACTCTGCGGGAAACACAGCGACTGAGAATCTTCCACTCTCCGACGAAAGTAAATTGTTGTTGGACATTTATCAGTCGACCTTCAACGACGAAAATATCGATTATAACCTTCTGATGAGTCTTATCAAGCACGTCCACACTGAAAATCCACCAGGCGGTATTCTTGTCTTCCTACCGGGTTACGACGACATCGTTACCATGAGAGATCTTATTAATTCCAACGAGGAAGCCATGAATCAGACGCTAAAGTATCAGCTCTTCGTCCTTCACTCGAACATGCAAACTTGCGATCAGAAACGCGTTTTCAAAACGAGTCCTCATGGCACGAGGAAAATAATACTCGCTACTAACATCGCAGAAACGAGCATTACCATTGACGAGGTCGTTTACGTAATCGACTCTGGAAAAGTGAAAGAAAAATCTTTTGACGCTGTCGCTGGAGTTTGCATGTTGCATTCCGAGTGGATATCGCAAGCCTGCGCCAAACAGCGGAAAGGTCGTGCCGGACGATGCCAAAAAGGCGTTTGCTATCGTCTGTTCTCCTCGATTCGCTACAACAACATGCAATCTTACCAAACACCCGAGATTCTTCGAGTACCTCTTCAAGAATTGTGCCTTTTCACAAAGCATCTCGCAGCCATCAATACTCCCATTGCCGAATTCTTCGAAAGAGCCATCGAGCCTCCCCCCATTCTTATCACTCGAAACGCTGTACAGTTGTTGAAAACCATCGATGCTCTCGACACGTGGGAAAATCTTACTGAACTGGGCACTCATTTGCTGGATTTACCTGTTGAACCGAGACTCGGCAAGACTCTGCTTTATGCCGTTGTTCTCAAGTGTCTCGATCCGATACTCACCATTGTTTGCGGTCTCGCTTACAGGTATTTATCATTTTACATACCACGAGAAAACTAAAGACAGGCTCCGATCGACGGACTCGTTGAAATTCTGGAAAATTCTTCCTAAAAAAAAACGTTTTGGCGAGGCCAGAGGTTATTTAATGAGCTCTCTCCATATCACGTTCACAGAGATCCATTCGTACTGCCGACTCAACCGTTCCAGAAGCGCGCAGCGACAGCAGCCCGCAAGCAGTTTGCTGGCGGCTCGTATTCCGATCACATGGTCGCACTGAGGGCATTCCAAGGCTGGCAGCAGGCGAGAGCGAATGGCTGGGAGCGTCAGTTTTGCGAGCAGAATTTTATCTCGGGCGCCGTGATGGAAATGATCGTTGGAATGAGGACGCAACTGCTTGGACAATTACGAGCTTCCGGTTTCGTTCGCGCTAAGGGCTCCGGCGATATACGAGATTTAAACGTCAATTCGGAAAGTTGGGCTGTCGTCAAAGCCGCTCTTACAGCTGGACTTTATCCTAATGTGATTCGTGTGGATCGTGAACATTCCCAATTACGTACACGGTACTAAATTCATTAGCGCTCGATTTATTTCCTCATTATATTTAAGATTTCGAAACGTTCATCGATCGTCGTTGCTCTCATTGGAATGTTAATGTTTCAGAAACGAGACAAAGGTCTTTTTCCATCCATCCTCAACGCTGAAGGATACAGTGTCAACGACAAGGACAACGACGGCGCAATCGCACGCGGGCAACATAAATGGTTTGCCCTCGGATTGGTTGATTTATGAAGAAATGAGTCGCGTCGGTCGTTTTTGTCACGTGAAAACAGCAACTCTCGTGAATCCAGTGACCGTGGCTTTGTTCAGTGGCCCAGCTAAGCTGCCCATGGAAATAATCTACGAGGCTGAATGTAAAGATTTGTAAATCGACGACCTTTCCCTTTCGATTTTCAATGATTTTCATTTTTTTTTGTTTTTTTTTTTTCCTTGCAGACGTCCCCGAGAGCGAATCCGATTCCGAAACTGAAACGACTCAGGAAAGCACGACGATTCTCAAGCTCGACGATTGGGTCGTTTTTAAACTCGATCGCGAAGTCGCTCGCTTGATTCTTCATCTCAGACAAAAATGGAACGCTCTCTTCCTTCGGCGCATGAAATATCCCAGCAGAGTTATGTCTCATTTCGACGAACATGTCGTCAAAGCCGTCGTCACTGTTATCACCAACGAAGAACAGGCTTGCGGCCTCCAACAACCTTTGGGAATTGGACAGAGACCCAAACCTCTCGTGGTTGATTATTATCCTGCCAATGCCAGGAGATCCGACGATGTGGATGATGTAAGTGACGAGAATATGAAAACAAAACAACTCAAAAAAAAAACAAAATATCGATGATACTGAGGCATTGTTGAAATACAACGAAAAAAAAATAGTTTCATTCATTATTTTCGAAATTCATGCACTCGTTCGAATGTTTGTAGTAAATTCAGTTTCCATATGGCAAAGAAGACCGTCCCATTATTGTTGACAAATACTGCATGAAAATTGCATGCTTTGCTATAAAAAATAATCAGTTTTCGTTGCATTCCAACGATGCGAACTTTGACATCGTAAATATCGTGGAATGTGGACGATTTTCTTTTCGTTCCTCTAAACGCACGGGTCGCAAAACTATAAATTATTCAAAAAAAATCTCTCACACAGTTTTCCCATTTTTTTTTCAGAAACACCCATAAACTCGTATTTCCAAAAACTTCATCTCTACGAAAATCCGTTTTCCGTAAACTTGTAGAATATCATTCAACCGGAAGACGAAATCTTTGTGGAAAAGGACGATTCGTCAAGTGTCATTGCATGAAACATTTCACTGCTGGTACGTGCCTCAAGAAATTGTTCACGTCATTAAAAACAAAAAACAATGATGTGTTTTTCTTATATTGAACTTTCTTGTTTATTGCAGAATGTGTATAAATGTAGCGATTCCTCGGGAGCTTGGAGAGAGCGCGTTACTTAAACTATCGAATGGGAGAGTGAACTATTTGTGATATTTTGCTATAAGTAGTTGGCGAAGCGTATGTATAACGTCGCTAGCAAAAAAAAAACCGAATTATTAGATTTAACATGAATTATTGATCTCCGCATAATTCATAATTTCAAATTCCTGCAGATCATCAACAGCGCACGATAATTACAAACTTTCCACTGCGTTATAATAAGACTCCAATTTTTACTTTTCATCCCGGAACCACCTTTTATTTAATCTGGATGCAAGAACAATTACTCATTTCCCAATCATCAAAATGCACGTAGCCATTCACCGTCTTCGCTGTTATATTGCAACGAATATTTAAAAGTTCAGTAATAAAAACGAATTTTGTTCCTTTTTCTCGCAATATTGAGTGTCCGATTCGATCCATAAAACCTCCAACCGTCTCTCCAACTGGAGTCTATGGTCTATACAAACATCGAAATTTTAGGAGAGGCGCCGCTGTGGGTGTTCGAAAAATTTGTCAATTTTTAGGATTTTTTTTTTTATCACACACTTTATTAATTATTCCAGAACGGGGCAACGCATATTTCCTGAGGCATAAATTTAAATATTTCCCTACTCATTAATGTTGAAGAATTTTTTGAAATTCCATTATCAGTTTTTCTGTGAAGGGGAACAAAATTTCTCTCATTATTCCTGAAGAATGTCGACGGAGCGTTATTAGAAGATGGAAGAGCTCATCGTGTTGGGTATCGTTGTGCGTGGTCGTTCTTTCTGATTTTCCATAAACAGCCAAGGAGTGATTTTTTTTTCTCGTCAATCTTTGCAACCTTCATATATTCTCATGATATATTTTGACTTTTATCGGTTATTTCGATCGATGAGTTTTCGCCCTTTTTTTCTATGTGCATATAAAACGAGCGGCATGTGTCGAACTTTGGACCGTGGCGTCTCGAACACGTGGTGATGCAATCGTCAGCTGTGTGATAATAATGACACGAGCGAGTTCCGATATTTTGGAGCTCGGAGTGAATTTACGATTGTTAAGTTTTTCACGATTATGACAGTGAGTTGACGCAGTGCTTCAGCATTTCTGTTTACTCGAGCGTTATAAATGTTGACTAATTTTTACAATTATCAATTGTTTCGTAAGCTTACTAGATTTTAAGTGAGGTTAAGCGTGTGACTCTTGTTTACGTCGATGGAATGAATTGTTGGATCTCACGATGTTTGTGAATTTAATCGTCCCACGACGATTATCAACCGTTAAGCACATTCTGGATCGATCCAGGTCACTCGATCTCGGATTCACATCTTTTACGCGATGCAAATCTGGTGAGTTTTTAAACAGGTGTTTTTTTTCGATTGCTCACTTGTTGCAGTTTCCTTGTCGATACGAATAACGAATGGGATGGAGAAATATTTTGCGCTCCACGCAGTAGCGCCAATTCTTGAATTTTCGTGTCTGTCAATTGTCAATTGACCACGAGGTTTTAATTATCGATTAAATAATTAGACGAAAAATTTATTTCAGATCATTTCGTCGTTACGATCAATGATGTCTCGAAGAAAATTCAATCGGCAAAAAATCCTGAGTACGTGCCACGGAAATATCGTAAGTGAATATTTTTTTGTTGACAGTTAAAAATTTACTCAGACGATCTTGTTTATCATTCGTTAGCATCGAGCGAAATGAACTGAATTCCCGGTTCGGAATGTTAAAGTGAATTTTCCCAATTCCAGACGAAAAATAAATCTCTTTCGTTTCGTTTGTTCAGTGCTGAAAAAATCGAGTCAAGAAACTTTGGGTCACCTTCGATGGATGCTCCAAAAAGATGTCCTGGGTCAGGACATTTTCCTGATGGGTTCACCGGGTTCCCGCAGACGAGATCTCGCAATGTCGTATCTTGAGCTCACCGGACGGGAAGTGGAATTCGTCGCTTTGTCGCGTGACACGACCGAAGCTGATCTCAAGCAAAGACGCGAAATCCAAAGTGGCACTGCAGCTTATCACGACCAGAGCGCTGTCAGAGCCGCCAAACACGGTCGAGTTCTCATCCTCGAAGGCGTCGAAAAAGCTGAAAGAAATGTTCTACCGATACTGAACAACTTGCTGGAAAATCGAGAGATGCATCTCGAGGATGGAAGATTCTTGATTCCGGCGGGACGTTACGATAAATTGTTGGAGGTGAGAAAACATTCTCAGCAAAATTTGAAAAAAAAATTCTTTCCCATTTAACTTTTAACAAATCGATCTACATTTCGGTATTCAATCAAATGACGAAATGCTTTTCAGTCTCATTGCAAAGACTCTTTGCAATTGAGTTAGCTCGTCGCTTCATGAGTTCCTTGGTTTTTCACTTTTTTGTGGTAATTCTTGGAAATTGAAATATTGTTTATTGCAACGAGCACTATTGTGACTTTTGGCAGGAGCACAGCCAGGCGGACTTGGATTCCTGGGGTTTGATTCGAGTGAGTGAAGAATTTCGCGTGATCGCTTTGGGTCTGCCGTCATCGCGATATCCCGGTCATCCCTTGGACCCTCCATTGCGATCGCGATTCCAGGCCAGACACGTATCAGCACCAACTTTCCAAGTGAGTATCGTGAGCTCTCGGGTTATTCGCACTGTTTTTTCGTCCATGACAAATCGCCTTGGCTAATCGCTGGATAAATCCTTGAAAATCAGCGAGCGATAAGATCGAACAAGTCGGGAGCAGATTCGAACTCGTAAAGAATTGTCAGCCAACTTTTTAAATTATGCGCCATCTCGCATTGTCATTAAAAGTTTTTTTTAGTACTGCAGTGTTCTTGCGAATGCGTCTGTGCTGATAACAAGTGTATGGGACGGAATGGAGGAAACCGCATCGTACAATTCCATCGGGTAATTGCGATTCGTCGCGGACAAATTACACTCGACGTCGAAATCTTCGAGCTGAATATTTCTAACAATAATTGGACAGGAAGGAATTAATTGAACGAACCTCAACGACCAATTTTTCGAGTTTTTTTTTTTTCACTGAAAATTCCTCGATGCGGAACGAAATAATTTTCAACGCATTGCAGAACCTAGAATTCCAAAACTCGCAACTATTCTTACCAGCCTGAAAGTTTCCATTGGAATTCCATGAACTTGATGGCGTTTGAATGTCTGGGTAGGAGGAAGGGCGAGGAAGCAAGGGGGTCAACCCTTTGAGCAAAGCATCCCCTCCGAAGTCGCAAATGTCGAGTCTCCGGCTCTCTCTCCTGTCTACACAAACTCGATTCCGTAGCTGCGCGATCGTCACAGGCATCGCAGTTTGGATCGCGTGTCCCAAACGGTACGGATACCTTAAGCTCTTTTTCTCCTGTCTCTTGTGTTTCTCTTTCCTCGTTTTCTGTCATCCCCCAACGACTCCGAGTCAATACTCCGTGAAATTTTCACCGATCAACCACGCAGCGAAAAATCAACGATACCAAAAAAAAAAAAAAACACTTAATACATTGGGATTGGTCATTAAAAAATTAAATCATTGGCAACGGTGAAATTGAATTTGAAAAAAAAAAAAAAAAAATCCATAAAAATTATATGTTTTGGAGAATATTCCGGTTTCAAAATTCAAGTTTGTTTCCATGAACCGCCGAAATAATTTCAAATTTTCTCCATCGTTCCATTTTTGCCGCATCGATATTGCTTCTGGAGTGGGAAAAATCTCCACGTGGATTTAAAACGTGATATTTGAATTCGAGTGATTTCTTCGTCCAAGATGAAAACAATATAGAGAGAAAAAAAATTCTTCATTCGTTCGGACCATTATTCATTGTTAAACCTATAGTTGAGGGTTTATTGACATACTGGGTCAATCTGACCCAAAGCATAGTTAATCTGGCGTTTAGCCCTTCGGTCGGTTTTGACAGAAAAAAATCAGAGATACGCTTTGAACTTTCCTTCATATACCATAAAAAATCAAAAAACACGAAATTAAATTGTTCAAAAAAAAATTGGAGAAAATTTTCTACTGGAAAAATTATGATTTTTCAAATTTTATAAAATTTTCACACTAATAATCTCGGATGTGCCTATGAAAACTTAAAAAGAAAAAAAACATTTATTTGAAAAAGCATTTTGGCCATTTTTCAAAATAATGAAAATACGATCATTTTTTGACGTTTGAAAATAGACAAAAATGAGAAAATCAAAGATTTATTGGTTCTGTAACAATTTTTTTATCAGGAGAGACGAGAATAAAGTTGCAGAAGAAATGACAGCCATATGGTCGTCTTCGGAGCGACCAATGAGTGTTCGCACCGTATGGGTCGACGGTGTACGTCACGCGATTTTATCTCCGGACGATCCAGCCGGAATTTCGTATCCTCGAGTTCGAAGGCATTCGGCAAAATCAACGAGTACGAAGAAGACGTACCCGCGATTGAATTTGCGTTGTCGAGTTGATTCGTTCGACGATACGCGAACGAGAGAGAGCCTGGACAGTTGTTTCGTGAACCTCCAAGTGGTGGTGAACGAGCGAGCGGAAGAAAGGGTCGCAGAGAGGCGAATAATACGTCGACAGTCGGCCCCGTCCTCCTGCAATCGTCGAGGCACGATCGAATCGAACTCTCGTAACTTTCTCGAGTTCAGACTCAACCAAGTGTTGAATTACACCGAAGATTACACCAGCCCAGCGAGCCAGCAGTCGCCTGGGAGGCGTGAACGAAATGCGAGCTTGAAGAAAGACGATTGCTTGAGGAATCATTCGATTTCACCGGACAACGAATCATCTAAAAAAAGTTTAATCGAGTGTGATCAACATTGTCGATACGAGACTCAGGAGCCAGCTCAAAAGACCGAAAGCTCCTCGAACCTTTTGTCCGAACGTGTTTTACAGTGGATGGATCTTTCCGGCAGATCCGTCAATTTTTCTTCCAACGACTACAAACAATCGGATGTGAAAAACTCATTTTCAAAGCCGAAGCTCCAAAGACGAGATTGTAACGAGATGGCTATGAAGGAACAAGTCGTTGTGCAAAATTTCAAAATCGAGACTGACCACAAGTCCGAAGAATCGAGCACCAGACGAATGAGAATAAAGAGACAGAGTTCGAAGGAGCAATACGAAAAGTCGATCGTTAATAATTGCGAAAAAATTCAAGAAACTCATTTCGAGGACGATTCCGATGATACGAAAAATTGCACGAAAGTTGAACATCGTAAAAATTCAACGAGGAACAAAGAATCCTCCACGACTGCTCGTCCCCAACTTCACATTTTTATGCCTGATTTAAGCTCCAGTGGTGACGAGACTTGTTCCGAAGAATCTTTCTCTAAAAACTAACACGAGCTCGCTCCCGGAACCTCTCGATAGTAAATTCATTGAATCAACGTAGTTCGTCTCTGAGCTTTTTCCTAAATACGTCAATAAGTGTGAATGTTCTTATAAATCTATTCTCAGCATCGTCCAAAAAGTTTTTCATCGCCATCGACTTTTGTTCCCCATTTTTTTTCATCGTGGAGCATCGATTTTTCATCAATACCAAAAACTACGTATACGAAAACGAACATAAAAACGTCGAAGAAGAAATTCTCGTAAGTTTGATTGAAATCCTCGATTTTAGCTCCGAAAAATATTTCTTTTCTCCATTCGGCAGATGGTGATTTTTCAAAGTCGTGTCGATACATATCGTGTGATGTATTTTCAAGAATTCTCCGATGTGCTCCACGGGGTTATGGAGAAACGTAAAAACTGAGTATGCGTGTGCTTTATGCACGAAAAATGGGCATTTATTATTCTCCGATAACTTTACGAGCTCGGAGCTTCGACACTCGGAACTTTTACGAGGAAACTCGAGGCTGAAATGCAATGCTTTCGAAAATTATGATCTGTTAAGAATATTTTTCAACAGTTTAAGGAAAAGAGCTGAAAACTATTTCTCAACGTTTAGAGTTAATAACGGAGTTGTTGAAATTATGTAAAGTTCGTTATTATTGCTCGAGGCTCTCAAACACTGGGCTAGTTAAATTTCCACGCTTCTCGTGTCCAAAAAGCTAGAGAGAAAAAGATTCGGTGTGCGATGACTAACGGTGCGAACACTGGGCTGTCGGTAATTTACATTTACCGAAATCTGAGACTCCGGCAATCCGCTTAAGGTGTGTGTTTTTCATCTAGCGTGCGCTCTATCACCGAAACGTAAATTACGTCCTGGCGGAATCGCGTGTACGACTATACGAGCGAGCACGACGACGACACAACGGCGACTCCTTAACTATCGTTGGAGGACATATTTCCTAGCACAGTTTGTCAGGGGACTGACATTTTTTGTCTTCCATTTCTCCATCGCACACATTCACAACAATCTTAATCTCAATTTTTACGTCATTCTGACGAGCAGTTTGTTCCCCAGATCCACGACAAAATGATTTTCGATCAAGTTAATTAAAATTTAATTTCTTCCTCGAAAAACCATTGAATTCGAAAAAGTCAGGAATCAGTAAAAAATAAAATAATTGACAAATTCGATCGAAATTAAATTTGAATGAAATTAAAATGTAATTTTTGCATTTTCTGGCTTCAAAATTTTAAATAATTGAGTTCATTATTTGGAAAATTTGATTTCATCAATTTATTCTGCCACGAGGTTCAAAATTGATCATTTACGCTTTCGGAAATCTCTGCGAAATGCTTTTTCACCACAAACTACCGTTAAGGATGTATATACATATTTTGGTCTATCGTTAAACGTGGAATCGTATCATTATTCTTGATCGACCACTCGAGATTGTGGTCCTATTCAATTCGAACTTTCCGATGAGAATCAGAACCCCGCAATTTTCGAGGATTTCGTGCCATTCGGCACTTAGTCGAATTTATAATATATATATAGAAATGTATACGTTGTTCTAGAGGATGGTACACAGCTACCGAAGCGTCGAGAGAGCTTTCCAGCACCTTTGTTCGTTAATCACTTTGCAGAGCTACGAGTTAAACAGCCAAACCTGCAGAGTATTCCGCATTCACATGCTTGCAATTCGTTCTCGTAAAACTATGTTTCTCTTTGAGAGACAATTCCCGGAGCCTCGCTCGTATATCTGATGCGGTTAAAGAAAAAAATAAATACTTTGAAAGTTATTCTCGAAAATAGGCCGCAGCTAACAAATCCATTACATTGCCAAGTCTTTCGTGATAATGTTTCAATTTGTGTACGTCGTTAAGAAGGAATCTCTTGCATTCCATCAAAGAAAAAAAATAATGTTCTGATTCGTCAAAGTGCTTTTATTATTTGTTTTTTTTTTAAGGATCAATTGGAAGCTTTAAAAAAATTAGCACCGAGCGTGGATTCTGCAAAGTTATCGCAATTAGTTTCTTGCTGCCATGCCCTCGTTTCTCCCGAAGCTGTGGATCTTGGACTTCCTGATTTTCCACTGGACAATCTTTCGACCGGAGCTCTAATAATGGTACGAAATTATTGATTTTCAAAAATCTAATTTTCTCTTCGCTCAAACATTTTTTATACGGTCCAATAATTATTCTTTTTTCTGATCAATTTTTTACATCATAAAATAATTTATCGACTTGCCTTGAACATCAGGAAGCAATTTTTAATACTCGAATGATTTTTATGTACTCTCTTTTTTTTCTGCAGGAAAAATTCCCCAATTTGTCAGTCTTCGACGTTTTCTATCGATTTTATCCCTACAAATTATTCTTGGGCAAAGAAGGCAGAGATGCCGTAGAGAGTGTCCTCAAAACTTTTTCCATTTTGAGCAGTTCACAAAATCGCAAAGAATTCTCGGGCAAAATTTTGGGAATCGACATAAAAGGATTTTCCAGCACAGTTACGTTGCATCGTGAGGGAGAACAAACTACTCTGGATGTGAGTGAATTGATCCAAGTCATGTTCTGCATAAAATAAAAAATAAAAAAATGAAAAATTGATTTTCACTCGTTCAAATGTTCCTCAGGTTCCATTCGGTTCCGGAGGAAGATCAAACGTCGAGAATGTGGAATACGTGGAAACGAATTACCAGAACAGTCTCATATCAGATTTGATGATTTCTCATTCGGCGACCGATTTTTGCGTCGTTGGACCAAAAGGTTGTGGAAAATCAACGATCGTTAAAAAGTTGGCTAATTTGTTGGAGTACAAAATCGAGCCTGTCGTTCTTTATCAGGTAAAATTGTTCCCCTGGTTTAGTTCTTTTTTTTTTTTTTAATTTAAAAAAAAAATTTTATACGTTTCCTTTTAATTACTGGAAATCAACGTTTTCAGGATATGACTTCGCGAGATCTAATTCAACAAAGAACAACCCTCCCAACCGGAGACACCGTTTGGAAAGATTCGCCACTCGTAGTGGCAGCGATTGATGGTAAAATGGCGATTTTGGATGGAATTCACAGATTACATGGGAGCACCTTAGCAGTCATTAGCAGGTAATCATTATAATCAACATTTATTATTTTTCCCTTGGTATCGATTCCATTAAAGAAAAATATCAATTCGAAAATTTAATATTCGCCTTGCAAGTAGTTTTCTTTTCTTCCTTATTTTGCCTATTCGTCGCACAGATTGGTTCAAAATCGAGAATTGCAGTTACACGATGGCAAAAGAATAATGCGACACGATCGTTACGACGAGATAAAAGCAGAAATTAACAAATCAGACCAGCAGATGGAGAGCTCAGGATTATTGCGAATGCATCCATCGTTCAGGCTCGTCGCCATCGCCGAACCTCCCACTATCAACAGTTCCAACGGCCAGTGGCTCAATTCCGAAATTTTAAGCTTATTCAGTTTCCATGTTATGCGACCACTCGATCGAGCTGAAGAATTGCACATCATACGATCAAAAGTATGTGAAAAAAGCGAATTTAAAACTTTGTTATGATGAGGTTTCTCCATAATTCTTGATTTTCAATCGTTAGTCCATTTCTTAAAAAAAAATATCGCGTTTTCTTCTGTTTATTGAATTTACAAAGATCCACAGGAAAAAGCTAAAAATCAACATCACATTTTTAGCGTTTGAAAAAAAAACATTCGTATAACCGATTCAATGCAATTGTTTTTTGTGAAACGGCATTCGATCCGATCAACAAATTTATATTGAGTAGCAATTGAAACTGAGGCAAAGAAATATTGTATTTTCAGTACGGAGAACCGAGCGGAGCTGTGACGAAGATAATCGATTTGGCCCACAAATTGCGATCCTCCTCAGACCCAACGCTCCAGTCTCTAGCAGGATTTTTCAGTACTCGACAGTTGTTGAGAATAGCAGCTCGTATGAGTAAATTTCCCAACGACGATACGTACGAAGCTGTGCAGCGAGCTTGTCTGGGAAGGTTCCTGCCAGCTCTGCCACGACAAGCATTGGAAGATACTCTCAAACGTTTGGACGTGCAAGCTGCACCGACGAATCGCACAGAAATGGGTGAGAAAATAAAATGTGAGCTTGACGAGAAAAGCGTGAAGATTGGAAAGACAAAAATCGAACGTTACACGACTCGAGCGTTGACCAAAGTTCCCGATATATTGTTCTACGATGTCCCTCAACATTTGGTCTTGCTGGAAATCCTCATGCAAGACTTCGTCCTCGGCCAAAATATTCTTCTCGTTGGTAATCAAGGAGTTGGAAAAAACAAAATCGTCGATCGCTTGTTGCAACTTATGAATCGCCCTCGGGAATACATTCAGTTACACAGAGACACGACCGTCCAAACGTTAACTATACAGCCAATGGTTCGTGATGGTGTCGTCGTTTATGAGGACTCGCCACTCGTCCAAGCTGTTCGTCAAGGACACGTCCTCGTTATCGATGAAGCCGATAAAGCTCCGACCCACGTAACCTGCGTTTTGAAGGTAATTTATATTTCTCATTGCTCTTAGAATTATTACGCTGTGTGGTACGGCCAGGAAAAGTCGTCGCGACGAGAACGGCTTTGCATTTGAATTTAATTTAAAAAAATGATTTTTTAGACTCTGGCGGAAAACGGTGAAATGATCCTTTCCGATGGACGTCGCATAGTTCCTGGCAGAACTGAGAATAGTGATGAATCGATGATACCGATTCATCCGGATTTCCGAATGATCGTTCTGGCCAATCGACCGGGTTTCCCATTTTTGGGTAACGATTTCTTCGGGGCTCTTGGCGATTTGTTCAGCACTCATTCCGTCGACAATCCTAACTTCGAAAATGAGATTCAACTCTTGAAACAATATGGTCCGAACGTTGATGAAAAAATTGTTCACAAGTTGGTTAAGGCTTTTGGAGAACTGAGGAGTATGGCTGATCAAGGACTTGTCTCTTATCCTTACTCCACGCGAGAAGTTGTCAACATCGTCAAGCACTTGCAGGTAAAATTATTCATCCCATTGGAAATTTATCCCAAACATTTTGTTGGGCAAACGTTTGCTTTAAAATTATTTAAAAAATCATTGTTGCACGAGAGAGTGACAAAATTTTGTGAATAAATGGTGCGAACAATTTTTCGCTTTGCTCCACTGGAAACCTTGAAAAAAAACAATTTTTTTTTACAGAAATTTCCCGATGAGCCATTGGCCAAAGTTGTTCAGAACGTTTTCGACTTTGATAGACATTCGCTCGAGATTTTCGAGACGCTCGTGTCGGTTCTTCACAAGCACGGAATCCCGATAGGCACAACCTCCAAAAATGTCACGTTAGCGAAAGAGTGAGATTTTCAATCCGCAATAAAACAATTTGAGCATTTTGTAAAAATCGAAATAATTATTTGCAATAAAATAATGAAAGTAAGAAAACGAGTTTTGATTTTTTATCCTGCTTTTCCTTCACAGATTCCGATTACCGGAGGTCACACTCGGAGGAACGTGGAACGTTTCGTCAAAAGGGAAAACTTTACCAGTTCAAGAGAAATTCGTCAAACTTTCGTCCCCGAATTATCCGCCTCGAAATAATCGAATCTTGGATAAAATCGAAGCTCGGGCCAGTTGGTTTACAGAACTGCAAAATTATTGGTACATTCCCTTGAGCGAAACGTCGAGCATCGCTGCAATCGCTGTCTCGAGAGGCTCTAAAGGAGATGCCACCGATGATCGAATTCATGTGCTCACTACAAATCCAACTAGTCTTTTCAGTATGACTTCGGAATCCGAAGAAATTCAGGAAATTTCTATTCACGGTCTTTTGACTCCGATGAGAGGGTTTAATGTGCCCAAATATACAATGACCACCGATAATTCTGGCAATCTGCTGATACACGAAGGAACGGTAAAGACACAAAAAAAGTCTCGACAGCATAAAATATTACGATGTTGAAGTTCTCATCGTTGAAATGCAACGAAAACTCATGATTTTTTATAGCAGAACGGAAAATTTTCATACAGAATTCAGCAACGATAATGGGGCAGACTTTGTTGCCATTGGGGAACTGAATTTACTAGAAAAATTGTAACGATCGCATTAATTATTAAAATAATTAATGAGAAATATATTTTTCGTTGTATTCCAACGATGCAAACTTCAGTGTCATGAAAAAATTGTGACTGGTCTAAATGGAGATTTGTTTTCAATTTTCACAGTCGAATGGATTGTTCCTGGTGAATTTGGAAAACGGAGCCGTACAGACGATTCAAAATTCATCATTTTTTTCAACAGCCAGTGAAAAATGGTCCCAAACGTTTCGGAATGGATCGTCGATCTGGAGAATGTCCGGAGATTTGTTGAGGTCGAAAAATTTGGCGATTTTTTATACTCACAACGAGGATAAAATCGAAGTGACGAACATGGAAACTTTGACCTCGTATTCGATGACTTTGCCCTGTCAAATTGATTCACTCCTCGCGTCATCGAGTGACAAATGGTTGGTCCAAGACACTTCGAAAAATCTTTACGTTCTCCAGAAATCTTCGGAGAACGCCCCATGTCCCAACATTTTACGAGAGATTGATCAAGTCTCGATGAATAAATCGAACATTGGAAATCTTACTGGAAGTGCAAATGACAATTTGGATGATTCTTTGCTCAGCAAAGCTTTGAAACAAAAAATCAGTTCGCCGAATCGAATTCTCGCAAGTGATTTCACTTACGCCAGTCTCGTCGTAGGATTCCCTGAACTTGAAGGATCCAACGAAATTCATACCTGGCCTAGAAACGAAAGAGTCTGTGCCTTGAATTCGCCCGTCATTACGGAACAAGGACAAATTATAAGAATTCTACCGGCCAACAAAGTTCCCCATGAGGCAAAACCGGGTCGTCCGAATGAGAAAAATGAACAATTTTCTACATTTTTGGAAATCGTTGACCCCGTCAACCAGACAAATCGATATTTACCGATACCCGAGTGAGTTTTGCCTGAAAATCATCGTGAAAATCAAAATTTTCTCAACAATGACGTGAATTGAATCGATGAATTCCAATTAATTGGATTTTAACGTGTGAAAATAATTTGAAAATCTTTCTTTCCAGACCAAGCAACGTTTCGACTGCGAGTCACTGGATGTACTTGAAAGAGCTACCGATTTATGCTGCTGCGACCTCGAACGATGGCCTCGTAACGGTGGACGCCAGTGGCTGTATACGAATGTGGGAAACATCCCCCGTAAGAATCGACGAGTCTTTGAGAGCCTGGCGAAAAATGATTGGCGAGGATGATCAATATCTTCAGGTCACGAAGGAACGAGACTCGGGTCTCGATGTCAGCAGCCCGAAACACGGGAAAGTCGACCAGAAGAATGAGCCACACGTTGGAGGAAATACTTGGGCCGGAGGAACCGGAGGTTCGAAAAGAAAACACTAAACTCTCCATCTAGCATTTTTCTTCTCGGGAATTTTTTATTTTTTCGTTTCGCGAACGATTCCCAACAAATTTGCGACGGCGGTATTTTTTTTTTAATTCTCAATTACGCAACAAACAATTGTTCACCAAACTGAGCGGTGGCACCAAAAATATGCTTGGAAATTACAGAAAAAAATTAGAAAAATGTCGATAAAATGACATCGTCGAATTTTGCGTTTTTTCACCTTGCAACAAGAATATTTTCCCTTCCGCCTGGTTACATTTTGTCTCCATTGCCTCTGCATACATTTCAGGACGAGATACAGCGGGTCTGGGAGGAAAAGGTGGCCCTTATCGTTTAGACGCAGGTCACACGGTCCATCAACTAAGCGACGAAGAAAAAAACGCTGTACCGGAGCACGTGAAAAAAGCAGCTCGAGAAATGGGTGAAAAGGCATTCAAACAGCGATTGAGAGACATAAGGATGAGCGAGTACGATCACAAAGTGTATTCTCAATTTCGGGATGCCGTTGCGAAACAAATCCAATCACTGCGAGTTATTTTGGGTGAGCATCCTTATCTCAAGATGCTAAAGTTTGCAACGTTGGAAAAGGAACGAAAAATATATTTCTTATTAATTATTTTGATAATTAATGCGATCGTTCCAATTTTTCTAGTCAATTCAGTTTCCCAATGGCAAAGAAGTCTGTCCCATTGTCGTTGACGAATGCTTTATAAAAATTTTGCGCTCTGCTATAAAAAATAATCGGTTTTCGTTGCATCCAACGACACGAAATTCAACATCGACTTATTTTTACCTCAAAATCTCCTGCCCGAATGTCTTCCCTTTGTTAAAAAAGATGTTTAAAATTCCAGGTAGCCTACAAGCAAAAAGTAACGAGCGCCAATGGTTAAAACATCAAACTTCCGGTGAGCTTGACGACACCAAATTGATAGAAGGGCTCACAGGAGAAAGAACGATTTACAGACGCCGAGCGGAGAAAGAACCGGAGCTGGGTGCTCCGCAACTAAAACCAAAACGATTGAAGCTCGTCGTTGACGTTTCCGGAAGTATGTACAGATTCAACGGCTACGACGGGCGCTTGGACCGTGAAATGGAAGCCTGTGTCATGGTTATGGAAGCTTTCGCAGGATACGAGGCCAAATTCAAATACGACATAGTTGGTCATTCCGGAGACGATTATCACATCTCGTTCGTAAATCACGATCAACCTCCCACCGACAATAAGCAACGGCTCGAAGTCATAAAGGTAAACGTTTGTTTTGTCGCATTTTTTTCATCGCGTAAATCAAACCTTATGCATTTTTAATTTTTTAGACGATGCACGCCCATTCCCAATATTGCACGTCCGGCGACAATACTTTGGAAGCGACACATCACGCGATTTCGAGTCTCGCCAAAGAAGACAGCGACGAGTCCATCGTCGTTGTTCTCTCTGACGCGAATCTCGAGCGCTACGGAATCCCGCCATCGAATTTTGCCAAAATTCTGGCCTCCCACGCGGACGTGAATGCCTATGCGATTTTCATCGGTTCCCTGGGTGACCAGGCTGACAGGTAAATAGCAAAAATTCCGTTTTTTGTGCGGAATAAACATCAAGTTGCGAGTCTTATGCGTATATTTATTTTTCATGTTTTTAACACTCGGTACAGGCTGATGAAAAAAATGCCTGCTGGCCGGGCTTTCGTGTGCATGGATCTCAAAGATATCCCAAGAATTTTGCAACAGATATTCACCGCATCGGTACTCAACACCCGAACCAATTGATCGTTGAGAAACAGACGGAGGTTATTTTATTTTTGTAAATCCGTTGTAAATAGTAACGTTATCATCGATAGAAATGATTATTTTGTTTTTACTGCAAAACGGAGTGTAATATTTGTTACTCTTGGAAATGAAACCTTTTGCTGCCGTTATCGAACCTCACTAAGAACCACCGCTACTTCGAATTTCTTATTATTACGACACTGAAGTTCCCAACATCGGAGTCCAACGAAAACTACGGTGTTGTTAAAGCGACAGTATTCTTTGTCATTGGAAAACTGAATTTACGAGAAAAATTGGAACGATTGCATTAATTATCAAAATAACGAATGGAAAATTATCAAAATTCCAACGATGGAAACTTCAGTATCATCGAAAGCTTCTTTTTCTTTTCATTGTTTGGTTAACTTAGAAAAAATGACAATTTTCGTATCGATTTTGTTTTTAAATCAAAAAAAAAGATCGTTTTATTGTCCTGAACAAATATTGTGTTTTAAGTTTCAGTTTATATCGCGGTTTTGGAATAAAAATACAACTCGCACGGGCATACGAAATACTATTCGCACTATTAACTGTCGGAGCAATAAATATCACTGAAAAATGTCTGATTACGAAAAATATTATTTGAGGACACTTTTATGACAGCCGGTCCTACATTGAGAAATGGACGCTCCACTTCAAAGATAAGTACTTACGAATTTTTTTCACTTTGCCACGAAAACTCTCTGTTGGTTATTCGTTTTTCGATCTTTTGATGCTTGGAATGATATAATCACGCGTCGGTTATAATTGCTGCGATTATCAGTGTGTTGGACTAACGGGCACATGCGTTACGAAGTCGCAATTTGCAATTGCGAAAGGTCACATGATTTCCGGGAGATTCGAATTTTAGGGTAGAACGGAAGTGCGCATGCGCAACTGTCGTTATTGTTGCGCGCCCCCCCCTTTTGATCGCAGCGCCCCCTGGATTTGGCGTCAGTGTTCTGTAGTGAAAACATCCTGTGATGCAAGGCCGTGGGTTTCGGTTTCAAGTAACAAAACTGATGGTTTTAGTGTTTTCCGGGTTTGATTCAAGTGATTGGGGTTGAATCGGTGCGAAGTGAAACTGGAAAGTGCTGTTGGTTTTGCATCGGTGCAGCGACATCTACAGTGCAGGCTAAAAACTGGACTTGCGTGATTCGCGCGCGCGTGCAGCGTTGCCATGTTTCATAACGTTTGCGCGTGGGGTAACGACGATTTCGTGTGTAGTTAGCCGGCTAGTAGAGAGTAGAGGGAGGAATGTTCCAGTGCGGTCGGATAATAAAAGCCCTAAGGAGAGGGAAGAAAGCTCGTAGTAGTGGAGGGAAAAGCTCAGTGCGCCTGCGCCGTTCGGTCGTACAGAGTGGGGATGACTCGTGTTACGACGGATCATCGGGGCTGCGGAAGCATTAGAAGCAGCGGGCAAGGACGAGAGGGTGTTAGGGGAAAGTAAGAAAGAAACGTTAGTGGCACGCCGGCCGTTGAATGGAGCGCGTGTGGAAGCGTGTGCAGAGTGCCGGGCGTCGCGGTGTTACCGGACGTTGCGGTTGTCCAACTCAACCATGTCAGTTGCACGTGGATCAACGTGCGAAACGAGGTGGTGGCGCAAGTAGTGCGAAAAAATCTCGTGGCCCACAAACAATCGTATGCGCGTGCCAAGTTCAACCGTGTCCCGTACATCCCGTACTTATTAGAGTTCGACGCACAAGACCTTTGAACGACTGCGATTGTCCGGCCGATTCTCAGCCTTGTCCACACGCAGTCCCAAGGCCTTCCGCCTCTCGTAGAGTCAGAAGGTAAACAACGCGACTACCCAAACTTACCTGACCACACAATATTACGGAAACACGTTTTTTCCTCCATTCCTCTTTCCAACCATTTCTTAGGCACCTCTCACGATATTTTTACGAAAACTCGAAATCCAAATGGCTCAAAATTAACGCTAGGAAATGGGAATGACATTCAGTTACAGCTGATGCGAAAATCACGCAGTCTCGTAGTAAGCGTTAGCGAAAAGAAAGCTCGTTTGAGGTTATAACAGTGAAGAGATGAATATTTCTATTAAATTCCGGCGTATGGCACGTTACGTTTTCGGAAACTTGAATGAAGTTGCAAAAGTTTAATCCCTGTGGGAATTTCCTGGTGTCAGTTGGGAACTTCCGGGCAGTTATAAAAACTGTTGAATTATTATTAAGTCGATTCTTTTTCGCTTGAAAACTGAAAGGGCTTCAAAACTCAATGAGAAGTCCAGGCTAAACTAACCTCGAAAAGTTTCTTTTTCCGATTTCCGGAATCTCTGAATCCTTAATATTTTAATTAATCATTTCACGTCAGGTTCTTCATGAATAAAGTACGAAATTCTTTGAATTTCTAGGAAGAATTCTCATCGTTTTTTTTATTATTACCAAGAATTTCAAGCATTTCGGAATGATGATTGACATCGATCGCAATTCCAACTGCCTGAAAATTCAATACGCGAACGTTAACTTCATTAAGGCCTTGCGCACACTTGGAGAGGTCAGGAAATTCGAGGCCCTAAAAATATTCATATTCGCTTCTGCAACCTCCAAATGTCATTCTCCAAAATTTCCCACGAGTTTTCCAAGTTTTGGTCGAGCACATTTTACGCATCGTAGTTTTTACTTCGCGAGTGAAAAGGGGGAAAGAAACTTGGCAAAATTCCGAGTTAAAAAATTTATAGAAATTCACTTTGTTCCCGAAATCTCGAGGCGAACATAGGCCCTTAAGATTATCAAAATTTCAATTTATAATTAACGTGTTTTCCACGTGAAAATTCATTTGAAAAAAGTATCGAAGCTCGACAAACGTATCAGTATTTCCCAAGAATGTTTAATTTCATAAATTGAGTTAGAAAAATCGAATTCCTCGAATGCCCCATCGACCACGATGAATTTATTCGACGTTCCTCGTTTTTTTTTCGAGATTCCGAAATTCTTTGCTCGTAAAAATAGCCAAAACCTATTCAATCAGCTGTATTTTTTTTGCTCATCGTGGAAATAACGAGGAATGGTACGAACGCAAAAGGTTAAGGACGTTGTAATGCAAAATTTTCTATCGATAGAATTCTTTCAAATTTGCACCACACAAAGAGAATAGTGACATCTAAATGTTCGCGTAATTTTGAGAGGTTTCACCATGTAGAAGTCGCGGTATTTATTCATAAAAATCACAATTTTTCCGTAGTTTCTCATAAGAGCGCGTGTTAAAAGTTGCAATTTTCTTCATTAAATATTTCGATTTCTAAATTGTGAAGCCTCTTCAAACTTTGCATACACTTTTATGTAACATCGAAGAAGCTTTAATTAGTTTTTCAGAAAAATCAGTCGTAAAATTGTTTCGAAATTTTATTTAATAGATAAAAAATACAGATTAACTCGGACAATCTTGAATTTAATTAATGAACTTGAGCTTTGGAAAGAATTTTGTATGCAAGAAAAACTGAAAACAAAAATGAACATTTGGACGTCGTCATACAACGTCCTTACGAAGATACGTAAACGTTTTGCAGATGCGATTGCCCGGAACGACCTTGCCGTCACAGTACGTCAGGGGCCGTATCCCGTCGACGTCCACAAGGTTCGTTCTCTCTGCCATCGTCATCGAATCTCGCGACGTCGTTGAGCGCTCACGCGCATATTCCCCGTCAGAATAACAACGGATTGAACAATTGCAAACCGCTTTGTGAATGTCCCGCGGTGTGTCCTCACACGTGCTCGGACGGCGCGTGTGATTGCGAGGCGAAGCCTTGTTCTCACACGGTCAAGCCGTCTCGTCGTTCGCGCAAGACTTGCCAATGTACTGTGCAGCCTTGTTTACACACGAAAAACAACGAAGGTCGTATAAAACGCGTGAAATATCGCGTTCGTCGTGCTGGTTGTGCGATGGCGCGTTGTACCGCTGAGTTGGCAATGTTGAAGCTTCACTGGGAATTAGCGACTGAATGTGCTCCGTGCAAACCTCGGGCTTTGACGCGTAGATTGTGCCGAAGACAACAGAGCGACAACGAACTGTATCGAAGCAACAGTTTCAAGTTCGAGAGGTTCGAGAGAACGAAGGACGACTGCCCGAGCCCGTCTCGCAACCCGGTGAGTCCATGTTTTTTTCTTTTCAAACGAAAGCAAAGTTCGCATCGTTGGAATGCAACGAAAACTTTTTTCTTTTTTTTTTTATAGCGAAGCGTAAAATTTTCATTCACGTCAAGGATAATGGGAGGGACTTTTTTGCCATGGGGAAAGTGAATTTACTAGAAAAATTGTAACGAGTTGCATTAATTATCAAAATAATTAATAAAAAATATATTTTTCGTTGTATTCCGACGATGCAAACTTCAGTATCATTTTTACCGACCTCGGGAGATGAATGAACTTTGAGGAACCGAACGAAGCTTCTCGAATTATTTTTCTGTTCCCACGCGGGGGAACTTGACGTCGGGACGTGCGAGAATAGAACCCCGAGGGATGGCCTTAAATTCCGGGCAATTTTTAACGTGCCGAATGTGAATTTTTATTGGGAAGAAATAAAATTTTCCAAATAGAAACGAATCCTATTTGTTTTTTTCTTTGCCCAAGATTCAAGGTCATCGTCCGATTCTATTCCGTAAAGTTTCTTTCGATATTTTCAGGATTTTTGTTTCGATTACTCCCGAATATTTCTCGCGAACTTGTTCTCTGACGCGTGATTAATACGACGTCATACGAAAGTAAAAAAAAAAAACATTCAATAATAGCGAAACAAAAATTTCCGCACATTTTTCGAACCTCGTTATTCTCCAGTGTTGTTTTTTTTTTTTCATTCTGCAGCTTAGTTCAATGTGAGTACCAATCAATTCGGAAAAACTCTCAATAGCTATGGAAGGGCGGGGGAAAAATGTTGCGAAACTGCCTGAATTATTTCGCGTTAAATTGCTTATAGGGTAAAACACCCAGTTCCCAGCCCCCAACCGGTAGTCAGCCTTTTACAACTTTGTATGTTTGGGAATAACGTGAAAGTGGTTTTTGACTCATGGGGATTTTTCACTAGAATCTCTGATATTTGATTGATCAGTACACAAAATTTTAATGTGCTAACCCTTCAAACAACTGAGAAAAAAATTTTCATTCAGAGCGTTGCGATCAACGCGTTCGGACTTGCCCCGCGGGCTATTTTTTTTTTAGCGCGCAGTCATTTTCTGTCAGGTAAGTAATTTATGTTTTTGAGAACCTTGGTGTTCTTTAATGGATTTACCTTTCAGAAAGACCGATTTTAGTGAGTTTAAAAAAACTTTAGGCTGAAAAAAATAGTTTAAAATAGGTTAAAAATGTATTTTTTTCATGGCTGACTACTGGTTATACACTTAAACATTGTAAAGCTAGTGGTCAGCCTCCCCCGGCCGACTACTGGTTTTTTGATGAAATTTTTGTATAGCGCTAAAATTTAAACTACACGCAAAGAAAATATATGGAAACATTTTTTATGTAAAAAAAACATGATTAAATGCAATTTTACCAGTAGTCAGCCACATGTCGACATGGCCTGATTGAGACGGCCGACTTATAGCTCGGATGATTCTAGTAGTCAGCCATACGAGGGATTCCCTTGATGGAAATATTTCAGTCTCTAAAATGACTGGGTACTATAAACTTTTCTAGGTTTGAAAATTCTTTCCCGCATCATTTGAAAATGTCCCGAAGACCGATTCTTCAATATAAGGAAGAACGTCTTGGAGAAGCGTTAGCTGCGATAAGAAATGGAATGAAGATTAGAGCAGCGAGTCGAGCGTATGGCGTTCCAAAAGGAACGATTCAAGACCGCTTACACTCGGCAAAGCCTTCGAAGAGGTAGCAGATTTAAATTTTGTATGCCAAAAGTGCCCTCTCAATGAGTAGGCTGACTACAGGGTCCTATAGGGCCGATTACTGGTTTCGAGCGGCTGACCACTGGTGAAAATGGCATTTTTCCAATTATTATTTTTTTTCTTCGTTTTCAGATGAATTTTATGAGTTTTTATAATCGTATCGTTAAAGTTTAATAAATAGCATTTTATTTGAGACTAGTTGCGTGTCGTTATCTTTTTTTGTTTTTTTTAGACTGTATTTCAAAGTTGGGAAATGAGTTAAAAGGCTGACTACTGGGTGTTTTACCCTACGCTTTCATGCGTTTTAATAAAGAATTTTATGGACTACCACAGTGCAAACTGTACGTTCACTTTTTGAATCATACCAATATTATCTCCGCTACAGCCAACGGGCTTCCATGTAAGAGAGAGAGAGAGAGAGAGTTACACGCGCGAGAGGCGCTAACCTACCTCTACATTCGGAGGAGAGTGCCCTACGGAATTATCGACCGTTGTTCCTCTTTCTCTCTCATCCTCAAACCATCGCGTCCGTATATACATGCATATATATATGCACATGACATAACTACATAGCTCGGGGTTGTTTTAGGCTGCTCTCTGCCACGAATTCCTCGGTCTTTGACACCGGAAGTTATATTTACACCGGAATCATTTCCCTCCGAAGCTATCTTTTTCCTTTTTGGTCTCTTCTTCTTCGTACAGTCTACCTTTTGGAACGCTTTCTGCATTTCGCGGTTATCGAACACGCGCTATCGATTTAGTTCTCTAGGGACGTTGCCCCCCAACCCGAGCATCTCCGACGATTTTATATCCACTGAGAAAAGAAATTCGTTGATTCAACAAAGCCAAGGCGAACGAAATCCATTTTGTAAATTTGACAAAATATTTTGTTTATTTGACAAAACCGCCACATTGACAAAAAAGGTAATGAGGCGATGAGCGCATATGTAGATGAGGCGATAACTTGGTTGTCAAATGAACAAAATGGATTTCGTTCGCCCTGGCTTCGTTGAATCAACAAATTTCTTTTCTCAGTGTACACATTGAAAAGTTTGTCGCAATACAATGAAAACATTGTTTTGGAAAAATTGTTCTAACAAAATTGTTCAGTGGAGCAGCTTCATTAGCACATGAAATTTTCGGCGTTATCGTAATTAACGGGCAATCATTATCTCGAGATATGAAGTGATGCTCATTATTCTTCATTTTCATGTCCACATCGATCGTCTAGTGCATCAAGGGTCGTTGTGGGTTCTTCAAAGTTCTTGAAATTTTGGCGGAAGTGCATAATGTGTGAATTTTTTAGAGTAACATTACCTGAACCGATATTGATGACAGTATCGATCGAAACTTTGCCCGAGATGCACAGCAGCAGGCAAAATACTCTGTGAATTATTCATCCCTCATCTCCTCCGCGCGGTGACTCTTGCGCTCACGTGATTTCGTTTGTGGGAGTCTTTTGGTGCTGGGGAAAGTTGAAAAACAATTGAAAAATGTTTTTTTTATCGAAACTGCAAGTTCCAAAAAGGACACAGTCCATTCCTCTTCCTTTCGTTTATGTACGATTGTCTGCTGCAGCGGTTCGAATCGATACATAATCTCTCTTTCGCTCTTTCTCTTTTCCGAGTAGTTTCGTCCTGCTAAAAGCTTTTTGCCCACAAATTGGGTCGTGGAACACTCTAGACTTCCGGTTTCTGACGAGGGTATATCCCTTTTATAGACGTAGTCGTGTGTATGTTATATATAGAGGTAGGTAAGTATGTATACATATTTCGGACATGCCCGCGCGACCAAACGGACCTATCTGGAGGGTTCTTCACCTTCGAGTTATGTGGGTTAAGCTTTTTTCGTTGCAAGCTTTCCTCTTGTGGTCCTCGCTTGCTTTTCGCTCTCTCTCGCCCTCTCTCTCTTGCTCTCTCCCTCTCACCTTGTTGTATATTCAAGGGAAAAGAGGCTTAGCTAGTGAAGAAGGAGAAAGAGAATATCGGAGAGAGATTTTACGAACAAGTCGAGACGAAAAGTTGGCCCTGCGTCGTTCCCACTCTCCCGACTGTAAGTCAAAGCCGCTTAAAACAAACTTTCATCATTTCTCACCTCGTTATACGATCTTTCGGTTTGTTATATTCCTTCCATCAAAAGTTTATTCATC
Organism: Hyposoter dolosus; assembly: GCA_963921915.1. Lineage (NCBI taxonomy): Eukaryota > Metazoa > Arthropoda > Insecta > Hymenoptera > Ichneumonidae > Hyposoter > Hyposoter dolosus. The sequence continues at coordinate 10,991,701 of OY998136.1, read as the reverse complement.
AATCATATCGGCTTTCGATCGATTTGCAGCGAGCAGCGAAACTGTTTGCTCTCGTAGAAATGCACCAGGTTTCGATACCTATATTCGTACAGCTATCGATAATTATTCCACAGTGAAAAGTTGAAGGAATTAAGGCAGAACTATCGTTTTCCGGAGAGACTTACGGAGAACGTCCCAGCGACTCTGTCGGACGATAACAACAAGTCGACAAGGAATTTCCTTCAATCGAATAACTTGTTTTTCTCTTCCCTCATTTCTCTCCCCTATTCCCTCTCGAGCTCTCGTGACCCAAGAACATTTTGTCCATACAGTTTCTAAGAGTAGCGAAAAAATCTGGCTCTCGATACATTTTCGCTGCTCCGAGACTCTCACGAGCATCGATACACGATCATTTCAAAAGTGTATCGATCGAGCAGCCAAATGATTTTCACAACTCAACGTTTTCCTGTCGAGAAACTCTGATTTAGTAAATATAAAGTATTCCGAGTGGTGAATTACTATGCAATGAACAATGCAACACATTTTCGTATAATGTCGGTTTGCCTGTGACGATTGTCTCAGCCTCGTTGATTGTCGGTATTGTCGTTTTTCGAGTATTCTTACGGCAGAAATGCGATAAAAGCAGGGAAAGAATTCTTTTTTTTTTCGTTGCCTTGTCACGTCCAATTAGGAGTGGGAAAAAGTCGAGAGCAGGCTGCACGAAGAGAGCAGGTGAGAGCGAGCATTGCAGGAGCACAACCACTTTGATAAATGGAAAAGCGGAGATGGAATTTCATTAGCACCGCGTAAAATACGTCTCGTTGGCTATTAAAGGACCAAGCTGCGAGGAAACCTTCCTCACGACTTTCTCGATTTTCCTGTGCGCACAAAAAATATTCATGTATTCATTATTTTTCATATTTTTGTACTATCGAAACATTTTTTTTTGTATATTCATGAAAAGAACACCCGCGGTTTATTTAGTTCTTCGTTCGTTTCATCCCTTGCGGACGCATGCCTGCTCCGACGCCGTAAAACGTTTACTGTGTGCACCATCGTCCGCTCGCGTTTTCCATTCCGTACTTCGGAACTATAAAGAATTTTTTTAATAATGAGAATTTAAAAATCGTAAGAGGTTGATAAAAAGTTTGTTGAGAGGCTGAAGAACGTGCAAACGTTGGGAAAATTCATCATACGAAACTTGTTTCACGTTCTTGTTCTCCGCACACTGCTTGACATCCGTTTCTATTTTTATTTCCCAACAATGGGGCACGAGTGAGTGTACTCGAGAGAGAATCCTTTGTAGACATTTTCTCGTTGTTCTGGTTATTTTATTCTCATGGGAAACTCGCGAGGTGCTCAATCTTCAAAATAAAAAATTACACGCATTACGAGAGATCGTATTGAAAAGAACAAGAGAGTCTTTTTTATTTTCGCGGCTTTTTTTCACGAGCTTGTCTCGATTTTTTGTCTTTGTTACTGTGCGAGGAGCCTCGCAGAGCCTCACTGCGTTCTCTGGAAAAACTGCCTCCTGCTCGGTGATTGAAACACCAGCCGCGATGCATCGTTGAGCGGTCACTCAACCAGCTATTGGGCTCGCCCGAGACTGCCGAACTTCCACGATCACCGAAGCCACACCCCGATCGCGTACCCTTCCCCTTAGGATGCCAATATTCTTCGTAGTGTAAATTTCATTGTTAAGAAATAATCACAATAATCCACTTCCTAGATACAGGCAAAGCGAGAACAAGGAGAAACTGCACATTTGAGGTCAGAACGTCTTCGTATTTTATTTTCTCTGTCTGTCCCTTCGGGTTCGAGCTGCTGGCTCTCGATTTGACTTTTGCACCCCGAGTTGCTAGTTTTGTGACCACTAACCGGACTTGCGGTCGTCGCTCAGCGAAATCGCACAACAGAAAAGCCTCGCTGAAATAATTGAGTTGCATCCTCGCCACAAAGCGGGAATGGAGATACAAAAGTTAATGAGAATTTTTCTCAAAGAGCAAACGAAATATTTCCGGAAAGAATTTCTAGCACAGAAAAGCTCCGATTCACTTTTTTTTTTCGAACGCTTATAACGTCAGCGTTTAACGGTTAGAATGAAGGGCCCAGAGTGGGAAGAGAAAGCAGAGGTTGTTTGGGTTACTGTGGGGGACACAAAAGACCCACTGAAATCTCCGTGAAGCTAAGGACGTTGTCGATATCATCGTTGACTTGAAATACGATTATAAGGACGAGAGGCGAAGAGATTCCACGAGGTCACACGAATCTCGGTCAACTCGTCGTGCCTCGTACAAAGGGACTAGATAGGCAAAGAAAAAATAACGATTTTTCTTCGCTTTTTCCTTTTTATCTTTCATTATACTTTGTAATATCGCAGTAACGGCGATTCGACACTCGAGAGAGATCGTGCAAAAGCTCCGGACGAATAGGGCAAATTCGTGAAGAGACTACAAAACTTATTTGAATATACTTTGCCGAGAAGTAGAACTCGAGGCTTGACTTTCTTCAACAATCTTCCACGTCTCTCCGACAGAATGACTCTCTGCAGACGAGCCTCGGAGACTGCATCAGAGGCAATTCCTACATGTCTGACCAATATTGATTCGTTCTACTTGGGATCAATTTTGTTATCCTCGTTCCCCAACTTTGTCCAAGTTTCTCACGCCCATATTGCTCGTAGTTCCGAGTTCTTTGATTCGGTTCAACTGTTGATACGTATGCTAAGTTCTCCGAGCACCAATTGGTTCCAACTTGAAGTGTATTATTTGTTTTTTTGATAAATTGCGACTCGAGTGTTGAAAATGAATAATTCTCAATAGTTGCATCGTTTTTATATTTACATTTCGGGTTCGCGGACGCGGTGGATCTTCCGGAAGTGAAACCCGAGCGAATCGTCTTTTTACCAAAAATAAAAAAAGAAAGTTTGAAGTGTCAGGGTTTCTGGGACACGAGGAACAATTGAAAATTCCAATCCATCAACAGACCCGCGGGAAATTCTTGAAACATCGTCCCCCGAAATGGTCAGACATCGAGACTTTGTTATCAAAACCAATATATGTTTCATTCATGTTTTATAAATTCCGAATGTACTATAAAAACGTCGAGGAGAGAGCAACACGTGAGAGCAAAAATATTACGGAGGTGGGATCGCGAGAGTCCTCGACTCGCGTTCCTACCTCGCGACGCGCCGAGCGGGGGTGGGCGGTGTTATTGATCTGGCTGAGCTACCAGCTGACCTGCTATCCTTCCGAATCGTTATATATATATACACAAACGAAAATTTCCAAATTTCGAGGGTTCAGGCCCAATTCTCAAGACTTTTTCTGCCCTCGCTCATAACAACCGTTGTACACGAAGAAAAAACTATATAAAAAATTACTATGACATCGTAATTCCCTGATACCATATCGTCTCTCTGAGAACTTTTTTTTTTTTTAGCAAATACGCAATTTTCCATGTGAAATTGGACGAAAAATGTCAAAATTTGGTGAAAAATTTCAAATTTTTCGTTAATTCTCAATAGTTTACCAATGAAAAAATAATACGACATTGCTAAAATCTCACGGAGTTTGCATCTCTGGAATAAAACAAAAAATATTTTTTTTTTATTCATTTATTTTCATAATTAATGCGCGATCGTTACAATTTTTCTAGTAAATCCAGTTTCTCAATGGCAAAGAAGTCTGTACCATTGTCGTTGACAATTCCTGTGTGAAAATTTTGCGCTCTGCCGTAAAAAATCATCAGTTTTCGTTGTGATTTAACGATGCCAACTTCAATATCGTGTTTAGAGGGGCGACGTGGTGCCAGGAACTATGATGCCACAGTATATAATTTTTTAAATTATTTTCTGTCATCCATGTAATAATCGGAACGGTCTTGATAACGAGACTGTAACGTTTCCATCGACTTTTTGCATGTTCTGTAGGAAATCGAAGGACCTTTGGTCCTCGTAATCGTTGTCATGGAACCGAACATTTTCGCGGTATTGAAACGAGTACTAAAAAAACTACAAAAATTTCGAACGCGACGAAAATTAGTTTCTCGACAAATGCCACGAAAATACTTCGTAGTTTCTATTGGAAAAATAATAGTGAAGTAGTTTCTTTTTGGAATGAGAAAGACGAGAAGAAAAAAAAATGACGAGATTCATGAAATGCAAATTCCGTGTTTGATGTTCCGGTATTTGTGGCCTTTTTCTCAATTGCAGGCCGTTTTGTATTTATGATGGCCTTTTTGCGCGGTTGTGATTGATTTTCGCATGATGGACTCGCGTTTGATTCGCCTCGAGAGCCACAGCGAAAAATAGAAAAAAACGGTGGGCATTGCCCACTATCCACTCGCAGAACGCGATTGCATGTATCGATAAATATCGATAGATTCATACACATTTGTGTATATGCACATGATTCGAGGATCCTTGAGGTTCTCGGGCAGTATTTACCGATTTTACAGCATATGCATCAACAGCTCTCGAACATTTCCCAACAGCCGCTAGCTATCACTATGGGAAATTTGGGAAATTCGAGTTAAGGCTCGGACCCAATCACGAATAAATGTTTAGTAGCTTTTCTGCGAATCGACCTACTCCTGATTGGTTATTAATTAGCGAATTATTCAAATGACTGGATCTTCAACGTCCGTTCTATGAACTCGGTTAGTGATGATTCAAAAATACAATCGTGCAGGGAATTAATTCTCAGCCACGCAATTGAGTGACGTTTTGGAAAAATTGACGAAGGGAACTGCATGAAGTTCCTGCAACGATTTCTCGTTGCCAATTCGTTTCAGTGTCTCCAATAATAATTCAAAGGAATTTTGTATTTCAAAATTTATTCGAGAGAAAACGAATCGAGGCTTACAAAATTTTTTTCATTCATCAAATCGATCGTGATCGGATTACGACTAAGCAATCAGACTCTCGGTGCGATTATAGTAGTTTCGGTCCTTAGACTGCGTGAGTGTTTAACCAGTCGATGTACTGGGCGACTCTCGTGTAGACGGTCGGGTATTTGGTCGAAGCACAACCTTGCGCCCACGAAACGATACCTGCCAGTTTGCCTTCGACAGTCAACGGACCACCCGAGTCTCCCTGAAATGCACGTTCAAACGAATCATGAGAAATCAAATGTCCGGCGATACATCATCACTGATTGGAACGTTTGTTTTCCAAAACTACGTTATGGGAAGAATTTCTTCACCGCTGTTAACTTGAAATTCAGAAATTTGTATGCCAAATACAAAGTAAATTCCGTTTAATTCGCGTTGACACGATCGAAAGAAACATAAAAATTGTTTCGCGATTCTTTAGGAGCGCATCGTCCATGCCAAATTCTTACATTATTTTCTTGATCGATTGAGTTGCGTAGAAAAAAACTTACGTGACAGGAGCCGGTTTGAACATCACGATCGTGAGCACAAATGTGAGTTGGGTAAATACTCAATCCGGAGAAGGCATAAGCATTGCTGCAATAATCTGCAGATGTGACCGCGATTTCCGTACGTTGAAGCACCGTCGGAGTTTTGCCACCTTCCTGCAAAATTTAGGAATTACGATCATTAGCAAATCGATCTACCAAGTTGACAGGATCATTCAATGTTTTAGTGCTTCTTGGACTTACCCAAAGACGTCCCCAGCCGGAAACAGTCGCGATCGAATGGTCAGGCACTGTGAAACCTTGTGCAGGCAGAGCGACGTTCGAAACAGTTTTAGAATAAGAGAATTCCGTGCTCACTTTGATGAGGGCGATGTCATTGACCCACGAATCGCGTGGATTGTATTCAGCGTGAACGATTATCTTAACTGCGTAATGCGTCGATTTAGGGTGCTTCAAGTCTGTCGTACCAGCAATTACTTTGACGTCCTTCGGTGAGGAACTAAATCAATCCAACAATTGTTTGACTCGAGGGTCCACTCATTTCTTAACGATATTATTTTCCACTTGATTTTTTCAACTTACCCCTGAACACAGTGAGCTGCAGTGACGACGTAGTTTTTGTTGAGAACGGAACCACCGCAGAAGTGGAAATTTCCCATGGTTTGCAATGAAACCTGCAAAAACGAACATTCCCATAGATTCCGCGATTATTAGCGATGTTTTTACCTTTCGATTGTATTGCAACATTTTTTTATTCATCAATCAACAAATCCCGAATCACTCGAAAGTTTATTGGAACAAGTAGAAATTCTCCAGGAAAAAAGCTTGTAGGTTTCACAAAATTTCACATGAAAAAGCAAAATTTACCTGATACGGAATTTCGCCCTCCTGAACATCTTCGCCATTGACGATTCTTCCGTCGAATCCTCTCAACGTTGGGCTTCCTGCAAGTTTAAAGATGCTTGTTTATTTGCATGTGGTAAATATTAACTCAACAATGCTGAGCAAATATTTTTTTTAACATTTTTTCAAACACGAAAATCCACGGTTCATTCGATTCTGTGCTGGCGTAATTATAATTTTCAACACTCACCCTGACACAATGCCACGAGGGCTACGAAAAATACAGCTGACTGCTTCATGTTTGTTCGATTCGACGAGGACGACTGCTACTGTAATCAAAACAGTAAGAAACCAGATTTATATACTCTTTATCTCGATGCAGGAAACAAAGAGTGTTACCGTCAGTCTCGTATCATCGGGTATTTAAAAAAATATTCGATGCATTCGCAATATCTTGATATATCATCGATAGCGATCGATTCCGATTTAGCTCGTCGACACGAAAGCCCAGATTTTTCCTGCTGTTTGTTGAATGATATTCAACATTACGACATTACGTGCGATTCCTTCTCCGTCGATGTTAATCAGAAGATTTAAACGATAAATCCAACGTCAATGGAGCTACTGAAAAAAAAATCCAGCCGTCTCAATCTTTTCTCGTCAGAAAAATTGCAAACTCTGTGATTTTGGGTTTCAAGATTAATTGATTCGAGATGAGCCTCCGGGATTCTCTCGATTTTCAGATTCAGTGATTTTCTTCATTAAACAAAAATGTAAATGACAGGAAATTACTATTTTTTTTCGTCTCGACTTGGATGCAGGGATCGAATCATTGGAATTAACAAATTGGAGTCTAATCTGCGCCGGAAATACTTCAAAATATTTGGAGCAATAAAACATCTTTATTTACGTAAAACCTTCATTAAAGTAACATCGATCGAGAGCGATAAAGCGTGCTCGAAGCACAACCTACAATGCAGAAATAAACGAATAATTTGTCTGCCGATGCATCGTTAAGTTTGGTAATGCATTTCTTGAAATAAATGCAATTCAGATTATCAAGAGAGAGTATCAAGCAGATTTGGCGACTTCCTGTTCAGAGATAAAATATTAGCCGGAGAGCCAAGAGATTTCGAGACATCAATCAATATCGCGATGGCTCGGTCAAATTGGGATTTTTTGATGGGTTTTAATTGTGCATGCAACGCTGAAACGCACTTTGCTATCGATCGCCATGAATCAATCAAATTTTTTAATGATAAGAAATCGACAAGCGTATCGAAGTTCTGATTTTTTGCAACTCGCTATTCGCGTGGAACGTCCCGATAAAATGTTATCAATGAAATTCAACGACGCAGTTACCACAAGAATTTTTTTGTTTTTCCCCCCGCACCTCCGACTTCGTCTTCAGCGTATATAATTATCACACATCGGCGGTGCATTGCTCTTCGAGCTGAGTACCCAATCGTTCCTTGTCATGCACTCTGAAGGACGCTCTCAAGCTTTCGCGATTCCGGAGGTTCGATAAATAGAAAATTCAAGCATTCTCGAGAAATTTTCTTGTGTGGAGTGCTCTTCATGAAATTGTATTAGAAATGAACGAGGAGATAACGTCCTCAACATACAGCTTCGAGTTCGATCTTTCAGTTGGATGTTGAAAAGATGTTGTCGAGAGGAATCGAGGAGTCGTTTACGAACGAGTCATTAGCGTCATTCAATCATCGATAAATATAAACAATGTGCGAATAACGTCGTCGTTTACCGATCGGAGCATACTTCACCGCTGCTCAGATATTTTTTTCGTAACTTTTCAAAGTTGCATTTGAGCGAGGGCGCAGCGGTGCTCGACTCGTGATCAATAAGTCCGGGTTCGATTCCGGCCGACACTGATGCATTTTTCCGTGTGTTTTTTCTGCGCTCTCGGTGGCTGGGATCTTAACGATTTAGCTGGAAGATTAGGTCGTCTCTTTGGTACGATTTTTCACGTGGTAGGCGAAATAAAATACGAACGTGAACGTTGTATTTTTTATCTTTGTTGTGCGGATGCAGTTCTTTAGCGGCCTGAAAATAACAACGCGACGTTGTAAATCGATCAGTTGGATAAAACGTTCAGCTGGTGAGAACCACTGCGTTCCCTTGGCTCGGGTCATGAGCGAGAGAGGGGGAGAGAGAAAGGAGAGGATTCACCTGCGGATGGTGACCTCACATCCTGCTGCAGCCATTCCAATCTCTCTGCCTGGCAACTCCTGCGAAGGATCAGCAAACTAGTTTCCTCATGTGTATCATTCGTGTTATCGAGGTTCGTCGATAACCGTTATTAACCAGGCGCATACGAAAAAAGTTCGTATTTCCATTGTCTGAGCTTCTGTAAATATTGAGACTAATTAAAATAAGAACGATTAATTCGAACTTTTCTTTCCATCGCGATTTGGTGAATTGGAAAACTTTTCATCCGTCAAAAATCTATAAAAAGAATTACTGCATGAATAATCAAACAATTTCGAAATGTTTTCATTTCTGTGATGATTTGCTTTCGTATTTTTTTTTTTTCACTCGTCTCTTCTTACCCTGGATCTCTTTTCATCGAGCATCCTCCGACATGGAACGTAAGTCGAGAACCTACGAGTCGAATCTCATTCGTGTGTTTTCGTCTGACCACTCACTGGACTACTCTACTGTTAAGCGAAACCTCCTCGATGAGACATAAAAGATTCTGTTTCGCGTTCTTTGCAGCAGCGTCGAGGAAAGAGGAGATCTGGATATAGATTTTCCGGACCCCTTGTCTCGTTTTCTTCGGCTTTCGAACTCGTTCCTCACACACTATCCGCGAAGTCTCAATTCCTTCTCACATTACGAACGTATTTCCTTGGCGACGATTCAGGGATTTCCTCCCGTGGAGAAATTGATCACGTGCTGGTTGCAAACTCTCGTGCGAATCTTTAGGAAGAAGAGTTCTGCGGTTCAATGAGCTTGTAAACTTTCTCAACAATAATTTTATTTCGCTGCCTTCGTTTCGATCTCCCCTCCATCTCGATTTTGCTCAAATATAAATTTGTCTTTCTTGTTACTTGATTAATATACCAACTTTCAAACTCTTTACGTAATCTTCGGCTCTTGGTCTTCGTATTTTTCGCATCTTTGGGTTCTGCATTAATTGTAAAACAGTTGGTTGACACTCGTGTTTAAGGGAAACGCGAGAATTATGCTTTCGTAACGAAAGGAGTACGAAAATCCGTGCATTCCGCTGTTATTGTCCCAACGAGTTCACTCAGTGTTGAGAAATGTGAAAGAGACCAAGAAAGACAAAGAGAGGGCGAGAGGAATGGGAGAAGAGTCGAGGACGTTCCTTCGCGTCAAACTAATTCATTAACTCCTCGGGTAGTTTGTCAGTTTATGTTCTTAACCCACTTTCATTTCCGATAGGCTCAGAAGAATGCTATTCGTCCTTCATCTTTTGCCCCTCGGTTTGCTTATTTTGGTCTCATCTCTTCCTCAATGTTGTATCGGAAGTTCCCACCATGAGAAGAGCTCTTTAATGCTCCTCGGGGAATCGTGTATAATCGAATGAATAAAAAGACTTCGAAGCATAGCTAATGAATGCCACGACTCTTACAGCTTCCCCAGCTAACGTGACAAACATCAACGTGCACGGTTTCTCATACTCTTTGAGCTTCGATTTCCACTCGAACGAGTTACCCACGTCAAAATAATATGAGCCTCACGGTAGATGTGAATGCTCGTTTACTGGGACAGCGAGCTCACGAGGCGCGACTAAATAAATTCACTGCTGTTGTCATTAAACGAAGAACGTCGTATCGCTGAGCAGGAAATTACAAAATGAACGCCTGGGGCTGAGTTGTTTTTGCATTCCAATCGATATGCTCTGAATATCGTTAATTAGCGTCAGCGCAAGCTACGAAATGAGAGACTCTCAAAAATGGGTTGGATGTTTTCGAGAAAAATCGCAATTGAATATTTCACTGCGAAGGAAATCCGAACGAACAATCCTGTGGCGCATATCTGCGCCAGAATTTATGCTTCTCGCGAGTAATCCAAAGTTCTTATCATAAGAAATCGTGTCTGTTTTCCTCACTCTCTTTCTCTCGCAGGCAATCTTCTCCATCCTCCAGTTTCTCGCTCGAGGCTCCGGAGGCACGTCATATTTTCGACAAAAATGGCTCTCGTATCTGCAAACGAGTATTGCCTTCACTCCATCTTTGAAATATATAGCTCAGACACTTTCGCACCATTTACAAATGGAAGGATCGTTGCCCTGTAAGTTCGATGTAGTCGATGAAAAAAATTACTTCTCGGATCCACTCGTAATAGAAAAACCTAAAGTACGCATGAGGCTTTCCATGCCGAGTCGGCCACTCCAAACAACACTTTTGTTTTTGTTTTTTTAAATTCTTCTCCAGATTTTTGGTCCATCCACTTTCGATATTTTTCTCAACAATCGATTAATCGCAACAAAATTTAGAAAAAGTCAAGTCAGTTGCTTTCAACCAAGTTTTCTCGGTACCCAACGAAAATGACGGGCAAGTATTTTGTAAACGTCCGAAAAATTATACACACTCGTTTTCTTTCGCCCATAAATAAGATCATCGAACAATTTTCTCGGAGTAGTCACAGATTTGGAGAAATTCGATATCCGTTACCGAAATCTTGGCGCAGTCCACGGAGCTACGGATTATTGTGCACATAGTAACAAGGCAAATGCACATCTTCCTGGTACATACGAGGGGCCGTAAGCGCATCAAGGAAATCCATCGTTACATATCAGGGTGCTCGAACTTCCTTCCTTCCTCGAGCAACAAGCATTTCGAGATCCGATTACTGGGAAAAGCTCAAAGTTGATGCAGCATTATAAATCAATGGAACGTTGCTGCTCCTATTCGTATATCCAGATCGTAAAAATAGTTCTACTTCACGAATGAAACGATTAGTCCACCGCGAATTCTCGAACATATGGCCAGCATGGCAGGAGCAGGAATTATCGATTTTGTAATTCTTATTACTACTTCGAAAAATCACGCAGAGAATAAACGTTCTTGATGATGTTTGCGTCTCTTGAACTTTCCAGAGACTCGAAAAACTTTTCGGTCACGTGGTAATATTTAAAAATTTTATAAGTAAATTTTCGATTTTTTCCTGAAATTATGCGAACGTTCTAATTCCATATTGTCGCACAGGAAACATGAATACTGAGCTTTTGATGACTATCGGACATCAAGGTGAAATATTTAAAAAAAAAAATGCTAACAGTGCGCATAACTTTTTTTAGATTTCAAAAAAATTTGGCCCGTTTGGGGAGATGAATATTGTAGTCCCTGAAAATATAATCGATAGTTTGATAATTGAGAATGAATTTTCATAAATTCTTATGGGGAAAAGAATCCTCGGGCAGTGTCGGTTGATCCATGTAAAAAAATGTGAGGTCAATTCTCATTCCGAGGATAATAGAAGGGATCGTCAAGGTCTCTTGGGAGTGGGATCGTCAGATGCTTAATCCCTAAAAAGAGTATATCTTCTGAAACGTGGAATCGCCGCCATAGAAATTCTCGTAGGATTATCCCAACATTGGACATTGGATGTACAAGAGTGAGAGTCACTCGAGCGCGCGTGGGTGGTTTGTGCTTCGAGTGAGTTCTCCCTTGTGAGCGTTCTCGCCTGGTAAAGTCACGAGTGGAGAATCGCCGCTATCTGTATTTGAAACTTGGGCTTTTGAGACCCTCTGAAGATTGTAGCCTTTTCTCAGACCACACTGTGGCGAGTAGAATACATCTATACAAACGCGTGATACTTAAGAATGAAAGGATGGACAGAAGGCAAAGAGGAGGAAAGGGAGAAGGAGATGAAGCGAAGAAAAATGGAGCGAGAGAAAAGATTTCTTGGTGCTGGCTTTGAAGAAGCTGCAGCGCCACCTCTCGAGTTGGGTCAATGTGACGTAATAAAAGCTCCAAGACCTTTTCCTTTTTTTCCATCTTGAGTCTAGAGTGTTCGAAAGCTCTCTCCGTCCCTCCGACGATAAGAGCTCGACACGGATACATTGAAGAAGCTACAGAGTTCGCAAAACCTTTCGGGATTCTGCGCAAGCTCTCCTGTTCCCACTTTTCTTTATTATATCGTTCGGGAGGCTACTCATTCTCCAGTAGAGTGTGAACGAGAGAGACGAGTGAGAGCTTGCGATGAAATACCGACGGAAATTCTAGCCTGCAAGTTACCGACGGTCGTCAACGAGCTTGACGCCGTTTGCTCTTCTGCCAAAAGTTGACGACAGAGTTTCCTCGCTTAACGACTGAAAAGCTTTCGATAACCGCGCTTGCGATATTATTTTTTTCTACCTCATCGCTTCCTAAATTTTAACGACTCCATTCGGACTACCGACCTTTTTCGACAGAGAGGGCGCCCTCAACTTCCCCACCGATGAGGGACAAAAGCTCGCATCGTTGAATCTCCAGCTTTTGCGGATCCATAAATCAGGGAACGGTGTCATTTCATCTTTTCACATAAAACCCGTTGAGAGCTTTGTCATTGAAGATTTAAGATTTAAATTTCTTTTCGTTTCGATTCGTGAAACTTCATTATTCATGGAGATTTCTCAATTCTTCGAATGGCGAGTGGATCCTCAGGTTTTTGAAAAACAACGGACACGTGTATTTTGAGTTTTTTAAAATGATTTTTATTTTCAAAAGAACTGGAGAGACTTAACGATCAACGTTAATTATACAAATATCAGAACGGGAAATTATTTTGGACAGTAGTTTAAACTGCGTTGACCTCCAACCAGTCGACGTACTCGGCTACTTTCGTGTAGACGGTGGGATACTTGGTCGAAGCACAGCCGATGACCCAGGATGCGAGACCCACGAGCTTACCGTCTACGACCAATGGACCACCGGAATCACCCTGAAATGCAGAAATCGAAATGATGCATCGTTCCTTTGCTTCTCGAAGCTGCAGGCACCCGTCACTCGGTACCAACAAATCCGATGTTCGAATAAATTGGACGATGGAAATCGAGAGTTCTTGTCCTTTAAATTAATTTTCTTCTTTTTTTTCTTCGCGTTGACGTGGAAAATAAAAATATCTTACATGGCACGGTCCAGTCTTGACATCGGGATCGTGAGCACAAATGTGATGATTATCGTAAACTGGGTATCCAGCACCCGAGTTCACTTTGTTGCAGTATTCGTGGCTTGACAACTTGACGTCGGTACGTTGTAACTTTGTGGGACTAGCTCCGCCTTCCTGGAATGGAAAAAAGTCGAGCGGTTTAGTGTGGCAAAATTAATTCCTGAAATCGTTGTGTTTCGATTGTTGGAACTTGACGAAATGTCGTCGATTCCGTGTTCCGGAATTCTTTTCTTCGGAACTTTCGCGAGCTTCCCAATTTAGGGAAGTTTTTTTTTTACGTTCGAAATAAAAGGCTGAAATTAGCTTAGGATAAAATTTTTTATAAAGTTGTTAATGAAAATTCAATCAGGGAATCGATTCCTTGGATGCTTACCCAGAGACGACCCCAGCCAGAAGCAGTGGCTACCACGCCAGCTGTGAATTGTTCACCTTGCTTGGGCAAAGTTGCGTAGGCGATTGTTTTCGAAATTACGAAAGGCTCTTGTACTTTGAGAACTGCGATATCATTCGACCACGATTGGGATGGTTTGTAGTTTTCATGGATGATTATTTTCGCGACGTAATGAACCGAGAATGGTTTTTCCAGGTCAACGGTACCAGCGATTACCTTGATGCTGGATGCTGATTTACTGCATAACAATTAAATTTATTTCTTAATTACTGGACATAAAATTATTACTGAAAATTCGGTGAAATCGTTGGATAACGATTTTCTCATTTTACTTACCCAACGACACAGTGGGCTGCAGTGATCACGTAATTGTCTGTAAGGACCGAGCCTCCGCAAAAGTGAAAACCGTACAGCGTTTGTAGAGAGACCTACAAAGAAAAAAAAACACTGAACGATTCGAACGAAAACTTCAGATCATGGTGAATGAATAAATTAATTCTGAGTGATCGGTCATTAAATAAATCGAGCGATAGAAACCAATTTACTTTGAAATTGACAAAATATCGAACAGATTTCGATTTCTGGGGATATTACATTTGATACTTACTTGAAACGGAATCTCGCCCACTTCAGCATCTTCGCCATTCACGATCCTCCCACCGTAGGATCTTTCCAATGGACCACCTACAGAATTATATTTTTATTCGTCAATGAAAAACAGTCCTTTGAAAACTCCCACGAACGGTTAGATTCAAAGATTCCATGAGTTTCAAATTTTTATGAAAAATAAATATTAAAAAAATTATATGGACAACCTACAAAATAATATTTTTATTCATCAATGAAAAACAGTACTTTGAAAACTCCCACGAATGGTTAAATTCAAACATTCCATTGGTATCAAATTTTATATAAAGAAACATTAAAAAAAAAAAAATTGTGGTTGGAAGTTTGTGTGAGCAATTGGAAAAATTGAAACGACCACTCACCCTGGGAGACTGCCACAAGGGCTAGGAATACGAAGAATGACTTCATCTCTGCTCAAGCTTGATGAACCAGATTTAATTTGTGTTGCATATCGAATCATTGGTCGTTTATATACTCGCCGTTTGTCCATAAACAATAATTGAAATTATGCGACGGAGATTAGATAAGTCGGTTGATAAACAATTGTATCGTTTTCTTAATTTTTTTCTTACTGCAAACTCGCGGCAGGCGGAATAATCTCATCTCTGGATCGATGGTTCCGCGTTGATTGTTGCAATATCGTTGCAGAGATTGCGATGCACCGAAGATCGGATTTCCCCGTCTTCGTTCTGATGTAAATAACCAAGAATCTCTGTTTTGATTAATTGGAAACTGATAAAAGTGAAAAAGTATCGTTGCTCGAATTCACGAATATTGCATGAACTCCCTGCGTGAAAATTTTGAGCAACCATCACTTTTTTCACAAGTTACAGTATTATTTCCGGTTTCCTTTTTCATTGACGCGATTTCATCCGATTTTTTGCAAATAAAATCATTCCCATTGACTAATTATCGTTTACAGTGTACAAATGATGGAAAAATATTCTCTCGTCGTTTGCACACATAATTATATTGTTTATAGACACGGAACGCTTTCCTAGAATGTACTAATGTCTCGTGGCTTTTGGGATTCACCTGGATATGGTGTTCGTTACTACGTGAAGTTCAAAAGTCAGAGACAATTGACTAATCTCGAGTATAAACGCATTTCTGTCCTCACTTTGTCATTTGACCTTCTTGGACGAACGATTTGGAAACGCGAACATACGTCTCGATTCGTTAATTGTTAATTATTAAAAATTTCATTTTAAACGAAACATTGAGATTTTTCTTAAAAATCAGCTGCTGAGAGGCGAATCATTGCGAATTGAAAAATAATGTTTTCCAGGTTCGATGGTTCCTGGAAAATAAATACATAATTCACGTTCTTTTCTCGACGTATTTTCATATTTATTTGGTCAAAATTGACATTAATTCATAGATCAATACATTTGTTCTTTCTCGAGATGACGAGAAATTCTCTCTTATGCTCCACGTACGTCGAAAGCAATCACGTGGGCTCTCGTATCGAGTCGCAGCTTAATTCGCATGCTCGTGTATCCAGTCAATGTATTCAGCTACTCTCGTGTACACTGTCGGATATACCGATGAGGCACACGATATTACCCAAGATGCCACTCCTACGAGCTGGCCATTGACTGTCAATGGACCACCGGAATCACCCTGTGAGATCAAACAGACGAATTTATGTTTATTTTCATTTTCATCACTTCAACGATTATTATGTGAAATAAGAAGATTCTAACGTTTCGATTCTTATGAGAAAAATGATACTGAAGGTTGCTTCGTTGAAATACAACGAAAAATATTTATTTTATTCATCGTTTTTATAATTAATGCAATCGTTCCAATTTTTCTAGTAAAATTTAGTTTTCCAATGGTCAAAATTGAAATTTCGATGAATGTTTTGTGGATAATGCGACAAAATGATAAAAAAACTCACATGGCACGGTCCAGTCTCGTAGTTGGGGTTTAATGCGCAGAGATGACCATCGTAGACCGGTAAATTCTGTCTCGAGTTTGTGCTGTTGCAATATTCTTGAGACGTGATCATGACGTCAGTGCGTTGAAGATGGTCCGGGCTGGGACCTCCTATCTAAAAACCAAAAGTTGTTTGATCGCATTCGGGATTTTTCGTATCGGAATGATGAATTTAAAATTTTTATTCGTCCTGTTTGCAAGTTTGTTTTTTTTTTCTGAAAAATTATGTGAAGACGAAATATCCAACGAAAAATGCTAATAATGAGCACGAATAATGAGCACTTGGTCACTGATCCGTTGTGACTCGTGCTCAGATTTTTTCCATGGCGACCGAGCAGAATCGAAATTAGCGTAGAAAATACAGTGGAAATGGTGAATATTAAATGCGAAACTTACTCTCAAACTTCCCCAGCCAGAGATGACGGCCACCGAGCCTTCTTTGGTGTGGCCATGATTCACGGGCAAAGCCACGAAATTAATCGTTTCAGAGACTCGGAACGGCGTTGCTACCTTGACGAGAGCAATATCGTTCGACCAGGAGTGTCTTGGGTTGTAAGCTTGGTGCACAGATATTCTTACGCCTCTTTGCGTCGACTGGGGCTCGCTCAGCAAGAGAGTACCTGCCACTATTTGTATATCACGTGCGTTTTGGCTGAAACAAAACGATTTTCTAGATGAGACGAAGTTTATGAATTGTTGCAGCTTTTTTACAGATTTTATAAATTTTTCCAAAGAGAATCCATTTCGATTTTATCGTAAATAAACAAAGTCACGGATTATCCGTAGTAACCACGATTTTTTTTTTGTATGAACAATGCAAAAGTGAATTTATTCACCGGAACTGTGGAAAATTCTAAAACTCTCAACTATTATGCACTTTTATCTTGATTTTTCTTCTAAACCTTTTCCAAGGCCTGACCCAGTAGTTTTTAGCAATTATTTATGTTTATATACATACTCGACCACGCAGTGGGCGGCGGTGACTACGTAATATTCACTGAGGAGAGAACCACCGCAGAAGTGGAAACCATCAAGTGTCTGCAGCGACACCTAGAATGGGAAAAGCGTACAATCGGTGTTTATGCGAGTCAGGGGATGTTTTCTGGCGAACGAATTCTGCTGAGAGGTATTCATTCACATGAGGGAAGAGTTTAATGACTTGAGTAGCGTTCTCAATGTTTGATTAATCGTTCTCACGCGCCATCTCATTTCCGAACGAATTTCACAAAATTGTACGTACTTGGTATGGGAATTCGCCATATTTGGCATCGTCTCCATCGACGATCCTTCCACCGTGCAGCTTTGTTGGGACTCCTGCAAAATTGCATTATTTTCCATTGAAAAATGCAACGGAATCGAGTTTATGGCAAAAACATTTTGAATCGCCCACAGCTAAAGCGTTGTTCGATTCCGAATCAAAAGGCACTTTTCAAAAAAGTGCATATTTTTATATTTTTTCTCACCTTGACAGAGTGCCACTAGAGCCAAAAAAACCAGAACCGATTGCATCGTTGCTGCGTTCTGACGATCGGTACTGTTTGTGTGAAGAATATTAAAATCATAACTTCTTTTATACTCAAAATCGAACACTCAATTAACGAAAGTAGCTGGCGAGGTGACCTAAGAATCGGGAGATTAGATTAATTAACGGATTTGCACGATCATCGACCTACTTTCGTGTTCGGTGGGCTACCACTTGATCCACTTGATCGTTTGCCCATTGGAAATCCTCAAGGCCAATCAGTTCTAAGAATCGTGAAATCGAAAATCATAAGAAGGTTAGTCGATGCAGTTCAACATTCAATCAGTAGAATCTCGTGTTGTTTTTTTCATTCAATTAAAACTGAACCGTATGTTGTTAATTTTGTTTCCGAGTGGCTCGCGAAATTTTTTTTGAAATCTGAATCAAATAATCCATTCAATTTCGTACTATTATTTCAGGAAACTGGAAAATTCTTTTTATAGTAATATAACGGGAATTTAATTTATTTTTAATTACGAAAAGTTTTTGCTGACATGCACCATAAAGACAACATTTCAGTGTATTCGTTTTTTCTAGCGATTGTGTTGTTCATATAGTGAATGAGTTCATTGCAACATAAACTTTGAACGAGTACAGTTTTTTAAAACGTTTGTTTACTTGATTCTGAGCGATAACTATTGATAAAATTTGATGTAACAAATCGGGTTATCTCTGGTGATTTTTGCAACGGACCGTGTTTCGCATTACATCACACGTTAGAATCACAATCTCAGTCTCGTGGAAAGTCCGTGCTAATGAGGTCATAAAAAACTTTTTTTAAGGCAAATCTGAAATCTAATCGCTTGGGTAAAACCGTTGATCTTGATGACATAATGAATAATCAGCTCATGACGATACTCCTGGACTGAGTCGACTTTTCTATTAATCGTGGACAAGCGTTTTTATTTTCTCACGGTCCAACTGCGTCTTTTGCGACTTTTTCTACTGACGTGTTACTTTTTCTACTTACGACGAAAATCTTCCAAATTTCTAGTCCAATTTAAAAAACTCACTCGATTTGAACTTTTTACGAATAAATGGGAATAGACAAACATTCTTATCTGCATCAAATATTTATACAAATACATTCGTGTCATTGCTCTTGCAAATGCCTTTGTGGGTTCTTGCCAATCGATCCCGTCGCTGTAACCCAGCAAAATTGCTCGCAGCCACTCTCTGCTAATGCGATTCAATCGCATTACATCTTGAGCCCAGTTCGGACCGTTCGATAGCGAGGTTCGAGAAAAAACTGGAGACCAGAGAGTGCCAATGCCCGGTCCGGCTTATTTTTCACCCTCGGACCGAATTTTTTCGGAAAGGACGGATTCGCAGTTGTTCCGTTTTGGCGGTTGAACGAAGGTTAAGGGGAACCGTAGAAAACACAGTCGATATAAGCGGCTAGACATTTTACGGAATTAGAGTTGATTAGCACCCTCAGAATCTCCGAAAAACCGCCAATCCGAAAAACTCGGCAATCGAAACGCGAGCCAGTTATTGGCTAAGTGCTCATCCAACTAAAAACTGATCTCGCTCGCCCAAGGTAGAGCGGATTACCGCGATACATACAAATGGGTCGACACTTTGGGAAAACATATTTTCTCTCAGCCCCAAAAATTTTTCTCATCGTACAGAACGTTAAATTTCACCTGCAAAGAATTTCCTTCATCAACGTTCATTTCGTGCGCCCCGGTTAAAATTCTCGTGACGCTTTTTCGACCTTTCGACAAAAAAATTTCTAAATTTATGGTAACATTAAAATATTTCCATAATCTTTTAAGCGTCATTACGATTTTAAGTCGCAAACATCAATACGAAAGACAAAAATCAAAGAAAAGTATCGAATTAACAAATTCATGTAAATTTATATGAATTACTAATCAAAAGTTTTTTTATTTACTGAATTATATTGAAAATAGATTCGAGGCTCAGGAAATGTAGTTTGTCGTCATACTCGGTAGCGCTTTAGGATGGGGAAGCTTCGCTCCTCGAAAATTACGCCTAAAAAGGAGCAAGAGGCTTTTAAAGCCATAAAGTAAGGCTTATGACAGGACTCGACGTTATTTAAATATTCTCATGTTCTTTATTCGCATACATATTAGCATACAGTGTTGGCATTATCACCGCGTTGATTCTGTTTCTCTAATTTTCGATGAAAATTCATTAACAAAAAGAATTGAGCTGATTCATTATTTTTGTTTGGATTCGTGCATCAGAATTAACGAATTCATTAAAAATATGAAAGAAAATACCCAACACTCGTGTGTGCTTATGTAGAAACTTCAACAGTATTATAACATCGTCGCTGGAATATCTGCGCGAAGAGACAATGAGCTAGAGAAGTAAGTCCACAGAATTCTCAATGTACCCAAGTGGATTTTATAGAATTTTTAATACGTCGAGCTGAATGAAGTCTCGTCGATTAAACAGCGTTGGCACGAATCCAATCGGCAAAGTCAGACACTCGGGTCAAGACAGCTGGCCAGGTTTTGGAAGCGCACTCGAATCCCCAAGATGTGATACCGACGAGTTTTCCATCGATCGTTAAGGGGCCACCAGAGTCGCCCTGTAACAGAAAAATTCACAGCAGATCGTTTGGTCTCCGATTATTCCGCAGAGAAAGGTTCATTCGTATATCGCGATCACACGTTTTTTTTTCTAATGCTGCTAGCTGTACGACAAATTTGCGGAGGTTGAATCGATTCTATTCTGCGTCACCGTGCAACTTTGACGTTTAAGTATTTTAAAGACGAGAACTTCTTACGTGACAAGCTCCAGTCTCGATGTCAGGGTTGAAAGTGCAGACTTGAGTGTCTTGAATCGGCATTCCCGATCGAGAGTAAATTCCATTGCACAATTCTTGAGACGCGATGAGCACATTGGTACGTTGAAGTTTTGTTGTCGAGACGCCTTCATTCTGCAATTTCACGCGCGTCTTTATTAGTCCCAAAAGCGGAAATAGTGAAATATCGCGTCCTGCAGGTGTTGCCACGATATCGACAAGGGCAATCGAAATACATTAAATCCGATGATTTATTAATTGAGTGTTTAACCTGGAGATAACCCCAGCCAGACACAGTTGCGACGGTTCCAGCTGGCGTTAGGAAACCCTTTTCCGCTAATGCTATGGGCGCGATAGTATCAGAGAATTCGAAAGGCTCTTCGACTTTCAGGAGAGCGACGTCGTTGACGATCGAGTGTTCCAAATCAAAGTCAGGATGGACGATCGTTTTTTCAACTCCGCTGATCCACAAGTAACGTTCTAGGTCAACGGTACCAGCAACTACATAGACCAGACCTTCCGGGACTCTGAAATGTTTCGTTCGTTTCAAGGCCACTGTCGATACAATCTCCGCATTCACAATTCTAACGATTGAGACAATTTTTTATTCCGGACTCACGCCAGGGCACAATGGGCCGCAGTGACTACGTAGTCCTTGTTGAGAATCGAGCCTGTGCAGTAATAATAGTCCCTGGAATTATAGTCTCGTAGGATTAGTGCTACCTGCAAAGAATACGTTTCGAGATTAACAAAACTTTTCAATGTACAAAGTGAATAAATAGCGATCACTCATGTTCCTTGTTTTTTTCTCTTCATCGTAGTTTTCATAAACATAAAGCATCGACACCTACTTGATACGGTAGTTCACCCAATTTCGCGTCTTTTCCATTGATGATTCGTGGAGCAATGTTTCTGGCGAATGGCACCGCTAAAATGTAACATTAGTCAATTGGGTCCTGGATGCAAATAATTGCCCGAGGAATTCTTGGATTTTTTCGTAAAACAAAGTTTGACGTGCGAAAATCTTGAACAATTTACCTTGAGAGAAAGCCACAAGGGCTGCGAGTACGATTATTAATTGCATCGTTAGAGTGGTGAACGTCAAAGAATGATGTTCACTGTGGGCAAAAGTCGACGAGACCATATTTTTATATGAGCTCGATGTTCTTATGTAATTGACACAAATGACACGATAAGACAAGGGAAAACGTTTGCCAAATTGCAGACTAGGACAAAGATTGTAAGTCAATAAGATTCGAGTGACCATTCGGAAATTTTGAAAGTAGTCACGTGGTTCAAGAGTTAAGAGGTTCTATTTTTGTTTTCACTGCGATAAGAATAGCTGAAAGTTTGCATCGTGCAAGTGGAACGATTCAAAGATTCTACAATTAATTATCATGAATATATTTATTTCGAATACTCTGAGAAATCTTGCTGCACTTTTGGCACATCTTTACCGTCTCGCTCATAGCTACGCCTGCTTCTCATTCATATTTAAAAAAACCATTTTTCTGATCTATTCGCCATCTCCGTGTATGAAGCACGTATACGTACGTTCGTGCTCCTACTCGAGTCGCACGAATGTATATCACACGCTGCTACTCTCTGGGGAATCTGTCGTATAATAACGTTGACACAGCCTCCGTTCTGTGCGCAGTGCACTAAATAGGCTTTCCCTATCTCTCTCCTTCTTTCTTTTTTATACATCGTTATGTATACACCAAAAACCATCCACCTCAACCCTCCATTTCGTTTCAACGTTCTTACCCTCTCGTGGCCTCGTCTCACTTCCCTTATATCTACTTTCGAACACACACTTACAAGCAACGTGGCACGGCTATTTCGTGTCACGAACGATCTTCTCTTATTTCTATACACGTCGAGACTCTCGTCCCTTGTTCTTGGATTTTGCTTCTTCCTCCTTAACTCTGTCATCGTGGGAGTTTCGATAATTCGACTCCTGATTAAATTTTTTTCGACATCAGCCTATAATAGCGATTTTCATCTTCTTTACAAAATTCATTTTTGCTAACGCGTATGGCCTTCGCCAGAAACACTCAGCACCCTTTTGGTCACTTGTTTGTCGAGTGTATTTCTTGGAAACATTCCTATCGTTTTTCTTATCAGTTTGTCGATGGTCCAGATATCGACGCGAGAGAATATTTCGATTTTATCGAATTCGTTTCGTATCAACATTTTCGCTTGGATGAACAATTATTCTGATAGAAGATTATGAACCTGTGGGACTCTATATGGAATCACAGGATGTTGGAACGGCGAATTGTTATTGATTAATCTATGTGATCGCATAATTTTTAACGATAGATTCGTTCGGTAAATCTTTCATAATGATTTTCAAATTTTCGTGAAATTACGATTTTACGGATATACCAATAAAAAAGAGGGTGGAGCTTAGTCCGCATGGGATTTTCCGTGTGTACTCAAGGAGCCTTTAGCCGCAAGTCCCTCTTTGATACAAAATTATCGTTCAGGATCAATTTTGGACGAGGAAGATAATGCAAAAGGACGAGTGAGAGCGACACGAAGTGCTGATGAAAGTTCCGCTCTCGCACTTCATAGTCCTGAGATCCAACCATTCCTCTCTCTCTTTCTCTTTGCCTTAGCGTAGCATGTAATTTCTGCATCGAGACGAAGGGGTTCCCTAAGTGCTGAGGCGCGCGAGGTTAGGCGACGCTTTTTACACTCGCGAGGGCTGAATTTTCCGTATGGATTTTGGTCACGTGAAGTTCATCATGCGTTCACGCTAATGGAATCGCGCGAGTAAGAAAGAAAGCGAAACTATTTGACGTCGCATTTTCGTCGTCGCGTGTGATATTTGTTCATCAAGGAGCGAATCAACTTGTCTCCTTGTCAATTTCTGCAGATTTAAATTACTGGGATCAATGTTACGAGGAAAAAACTTGTCATCAGACACAGCGACTCTTTTTTCAAATGTCTGGCAATTCCAGTTAATTAATAATTAATAAACATACTCGTGTATCGCTTTTGCATCGAGCCAACCTTTTTCCCATCAAAGAAGCTGATTGAATAGGCACAAAGTTTCAAGTTGATGGATCAGTCGTCCGAGAGGTCTCCATCAAGATTTCCTTTAATCTTTGTCGCCCGACTGTACACGCCGAACCAGTGATTTTCTCACCAGGTTTTTATATATAAACAGAGATATAGTGTTGAGGCAACAAGGGACATTTGACAAATTGTCAATAACCTTTCGGACCACGAGGTCGTTACGATACGCAATGTACTAAATAAATATCCCACTACATCGACGATGTCTGTGCGTGTGCCATGGAGAAAGTTGTGTTGGCATAAAGTGCCAATAAAGCGTTCGATGATTGGCTCTCAGAGCGAGAGCTGGTCATCGAAAGGTAGCCTGACAAACGGACTATCGAGCAGGGGCTGATTGCTTCTGGAGATCGGACACCTGTGTCACACAAATCGATGGGACATCGTTTAAGGAATCCTAACGCGGATCTCTATAAAAAACGATTTACGCAGAGTATCGATAATTCAGACAG
The DNA here is from genome assembly GCA_963921915.1 of Hyposoter dolosus. Taxonomy (NCBI): domain Eukaryota; kingdom Metazoa; phylum Arthropoda; class Insecta; order Hymenoptera; family Ichneumonidae; genus Hyposoter; species Hyposoter dolosus. The sequence goes on along the minus strand of OY998136.1, from coordinate 10,967,565 downwards.
TTTTTACATTTGAAAAATCTACAATCTTCGATCAATCTTTTTTGATTAGATTAAAAATGTTTTTTCTTTCTTTTAATCGCGAGTCGATTTTGCTTATCAATTTCACGATTGATTCTATATTTTTGATTATTACTATCCATTGACCTGAATCTCGAAGCTTTCTCGGTCGAGAACTGGCACGAGTCGTTTTTATGTTTGAAATCATAGAAACGTTGTTAATTGTTATTATTTTTGTTATCTTGCCAGTCAAGAACCATCGCCACTCCTATTGACGTTATTCGCACCAGATGAATAATTTTCGATACATTTAAATGAATGGTTTGTCGCGATACGTATGGGGAGTCGTGATCAATGAATATTTACTAGCGTTCTCAGAACAACGAAACAACGAGTGTTTGGCTGAAGCGGACTGGCCACCAATCCCCATAAAATTTAGGCAGGACCCTCGAGAGAAACGAACCGGACCTACGAACAGTAGAAACCAAGAATTACCAACGTAGATTCACTTCTAATAGTCTCTGAGAACGTTGTCTCCTCCCTGTATATAGGAAGAACGCGTTACTCACGGCTATCGGTCGGCCACAGAAAACATTGCCTCTGTACTCGAAACGATTGCTATCCTCCCCAAAAGCTCTTTTCCGGCCTTGTTTCTGGACAACCGTCCAACTATTAGAATTTCTAATACGATCTCTGTGAATCCAGTCCAGTTTTCCTTTTCTCTCGTGACCCTTAGCCCATCGATTTATTTTACCCATTCGATGGGAAATCTTTATGCAATATGGTCGAGTAGATTTTACGTCTTATACAAATTTCATGAGCTGCTACACCAAACTCAAGGACTAGTCAGTCCTCGAATTCAGTGAATGCCAGTTTTTCGCCACGATCAGATTCTTCAAATATCCGAAAAATCAATCAATCAAGTTGACTCAATTATTTTATCATAAAGATCAAAATCGTTAGTTTGTAAATTTATAATTTTTTACGCAATTTTTAAACATCGATTATAAAGTTCTGAAGAGTACGTATGTCAGTATATTTTATCGAGCAGGTTATCAGAGATGAAAAAATTTAAATACTTTTTATATTTTCACAAAAATTGGTGGAGAAAAGCGTTCTCGTATTTTGCAAATTATTGTTAAGGTTGGTGAATAATACGAAAACATGGACATCCACTTTTCATGAGAAACTTCGGACTATGTCACGGTTGATATCGATAACCCTGTTCTCAATTTCTTTCAGCGATTGGTACGGTAGACAGACCGTACCGACATGAGCGGAAGGGCCGGGGTATTCTTGTTTATTTGGCTCTAGATCGAGTCATTACGCAATGTGCATCCGAGACCCTTTTCCTCGTAATAAAACTTATGCAATTAGAACAAAAAGATGCTACACTCGCCTATAGTTTCGGCACGAGAGCGATCTTTATTACCCACTGCTAAATTCATACGTCACTTGACAGGACGACCTCGTTAACTCTAGGACTCTACTCAGGGGTTCCCCGGACCCCCACTAAATAGTGAAAAATTCGAAGATTATCTTTTTAATTTTTTTAAATTGTATTTTTCACCGTGAAAAATGAATATGACACTTTTTCTCAGTGTTTCATTTTATTTTTCGGAATTCGAACGATCAAATGAAAAAAAAAAAAGCTCTCTACGACAAATAGCGAGTCAACTGCATCGATTCAAAGTGCTGGGGTGCCCGTGACCCCAGTGTAGGGGATTTGTTTTAAAACACATAGTGTAGGGTCCTAGGGTCCTATACACTATGTGTTTTAAATACTTTTCTTGATCAGGAAAGTTTACCGCACACTTCTTCGTTATGATGATGACGCAGAGGAAAAACCAAATGACTTGCTTTTTCTGTACAAATTACAGAGTTAATTAGGGAAAGTGATCATAGTTTTCAGGATTTCGTGGTATAATTGATAAAAAATATTGAATAAATGATCGTAACGTTTTGTTGCGCGGTCGTTGATGTTGAATTCTATTTTGCTGGTTGAGGTCCCAAGGGAAAATGTACAGAATGCCCTCAATGCGTGGGAGAACCGAGAAGAACCCGCAACTTTTCGTATTTCGTGAGGTTTTTCCTTGCCGTCTGAGAGTCGTAGTCGCAGTTGTCCTCGTGCCGTCCCTGTCAGCACCTGTAAATCATGCTAGGTGGTGGCGCGGGGACAGCCACTTTCCGCAAGTATCTCTACATCAAGTCCCCGCGGTAGTTCGTCGCGACGTCGACGATGGTTCGGTCCCTCCATTTCTTCCTTACTTCGTGCTACTTTGTTTTCTTTTCGAGCTGAAATTCCATCACTTTCGCTCTCGAAACCCCGAACTGAACATTCGCACGAGAGACTTTAATCATATTTAATTATCGCACTAAATGGATGCGGACAATTTTTTTTTCGCAATGCAAAGATAAAACCTCTCTTCGCGACGAAAAATTGCTTCGCGTTAACAAAAAAGAACCCTTCGCTTAAAAGGACTCGAGAAATATTCCCCATTTTGCACTCTGCCCAGACGCATGAGCTACGTCTTTCGTACTTCGCTCTCTCTCTCTGCTTAAGCCTAAGAGTTCGCGAGCAAAGGGAAAAAATAAGTGCATAGGAAACAGGGTGCACCGGGGAGAGCAGGACCGTGAAATGCATTCGCCGAGTGCTCTTTCTGTTCCGAGGGTTCAGACATCACTCTTCATCTCGAGAAAATGTGAATCCTTCGATGTGTAGATGCATATCCTTGTCATAAACATTAATTTCGCGATACTTTATCGAACCAAAAACTGGCATAAAAATCTCAATAAAAGGGAATCATTGGTGAAATTCATATCGATCAAAATTATTCGAACATTTTTTGACGGAACTATGAATTTAAAAAATTTTGCGATTTATTGCGATTTTTATTGGCTACGATCGTCTCCAGCCTGTTTTCAAATGGGTCCCTGCAGCCTTCCATATGATACTGAAGTTTGCCTCGTTGGAATCCAACAAAAAATATATTTTTCATTCATTATTTTGATAATAAATGCGATCGTTCCAATTTTTCTCGTAAATTCAGTTCCCCAATGGCAAAAAAAGGTCAGTCGCATTATCGTTGATGAATTCTCTATGAAAATTTTGCGCTCTGCTTTTTCGTTGCATTCCAACGATACGAACTTCAACTTTGCATTACAAGTTTTTATATGCATGCAGTGATGTTGTTGGTGAACAGCGAAAGCCAAAGTTTTAGCCACAAAAATGTACGACCTAATGCATTATAATTGATTGTATATTTATGCGCACATGTTTGCGATGGTCGACGCCGATGCCAGGCTGCAATTGGTGCGATAATGTCGAACTTTATACCCCTTTGAAATCGCGTGGATATATACCGCGGGGAGTGTTGAAATCGAATGGCATAACATTAACACGATGCTCACGCACTGGCTATTGGTCATTGCACGCAGCCGGTAGTGACGTTCGGCCATTTAATTACCTTCGATAAATCAGCACAAAAGCGCGGGGTGTTCGTTAGTTGTTTGCCCATTTGGCTCGCGTTACACGTGTGGATATCTGTAGATACGGCGAGAGTTTCGGTTTCAGAATTCCTGTGCCAATATTTTTCCCTGGTTTTCATAAACAACGAGGCCCGCCCCAAACGTTTCTGCATATCGACGGAATCAACTAATTTAGTTTCATTTTTAATCCTTAACGATCATCGTACAAATCAATTCACACGAGCCACATGCGTAACTATTTTTCCGTATTTATTGAAATTGATGCGATAAAATTCGTTCAAATGTGGCGATGAGGTTTGTTTCATACAAAAACGATGGGCCTGATCGAAAAATTCTGATTTCTGGCCCTGCTCCAGCCATGATTTTACTTTCTCCTTGGTAATCGTCTGTCAAAACGAGAATAGTGAATAAAATGCCGACAAAGCGAAGCGACAATACGATTCGCGATCTTTGTGAAATTGTGTGTTCAGCTCTTGATCGCGAAATCATAATGAAAAAGTGGAAAGCTAAACGTATTGTTCGATTTTTTCATTCCAGGCTTTCATCCATCACAAAAAAGTCCCTTAATAATTTGATGACGACGATTCTATATATTTTATTCTCTCTCACTTACGCTTTTCCTATGTTGTTGTGTCAACTGCAACAGCAAAGAGAACACAATGGGAAAAGCAGGGGATTGGACAACGCGTTACTGCTGGAAGAATCATTTCTTTTGGTGAGGGTGACATGCCCGAAACAGGTTTTGCTTTTTTGTCGGTTGGATCTCGTAGGGACGACCAAGTAAAGCAAAAGGGAGAATTGATGAGCAGGCGAATCGCCCCCGTTGCGTTCGATATTATTCCATTTTTTTTCTTTCATATATACAACAAATATCTTTTTGCAATTTGATAAAAAAAGAATCAAGATTCTGGAGATCCTACGGCGATTTCGCCGCTTGAAAATTGCTGGAACTTTTCCCTTCTTTTTATGAAGTGCGAAGTATTGAACTTTTTTTTAGATTATTGCAGAAATTTGGGTTATCCGTCCGCAGGAATGGATTCTACGTCTCAGAGGCTCGCCAGTTTACGAACATGACGGGCCTCTGTGATGATAATGTAAAAGGAGAAATTATTCGGAACTCTGGGGAACCTTTTGAGGAGCGATCTCGCACGTTTTTTTTTTTGCATATTTACGATAAACGTTGGAACGATTGTCAAAATTCTGCTGCTTTGTTCGTTCAATATGGAAAAAGTGCTGCAGCTCGTTGAACACGATTATCGAGACGAGGCGCTCTCTGCTTTATGCAAAACGCACTGAACTTAATTAAGCTCAGGGAATTGGTTTTTCGCCGCTCGTATCTTGAACGAGAGACATTGAAACCTCGTGAACGTGATCTCTGAAAAAAAAGGGACGTGCAAATGGAACAGCTACGGAATTTCAAATTGACGATGGACGGAGAGGGGACGATGGATTTTAAACTGGACGAAAGAAAAAGAGAAAAACCTGCTTTTGTCCGGCAGATTTTATGCTCAGAGTTCTCCGTTTCGCGGTCTTTGCATTTTTCCATCCAGTTTTTTTCTTACGATACAGAGAATAGCCGCGAGCCATACGCACCCAAGAAAGAATCCAACGAGGTCTTCTCGCGGTATTTGCATTACAAAATATCCGAGGCCCCAGCTTATTTCGACCGCCTTCGCTCGATTCTTTCTCATTTCATCCTCGTTCATTAAGGTCCCTGCACCATGCTTGCTCCTTCAAGATCTCGTGGCCTCTTCTCTCTCATCTTCTTACTTCTCATCATGAATATTTTTCGAATCACTTCGCTCCTTGCCCTCGTCCTCCCCCTGCAAAGGGTTGGATTAAGTATTTTAATCTGAAAGTTCACCACCGTGAAGAAAGGTCCCAATCCTCGTTGGGAGGTATAAAAGGATCTTTGCATCATTGCATTAAACACCAAAAACATTCGGCACCGATGTCTCCAGGGTAGCTACAGTCTGGCGAGCCCACCATTCGAATCTTTTCGTCCAAGAAAACACCGCATTTTTAATCGAATTAATATGCAAAGCGAAAGTCTTTCGATCTCGAAAGCTTTTTAGCGCCCTTCGAAGTCGTATTTCACAGAAATCGTCACTGTGTGAAAGAAAAAGTACGTGGAATAATTCTTCATCATCGCAATTCAGTGCGAGAATGACTGCCTTTAATCAACAAACTTTAAAGGCAGTATGCATTTTTTTTGTACGCTTTGAGAGACGATCTTTGCATCGCCAACTTTCCAGGTCATTCCCTAATCAAGTCGAAGTAGCTTTTCTGAATCTTTGGCTCCATAAAACGTTTTGATGTGGTTTGAAACGAATTTAAGAAGAAAATTCAGGTAAGGAAATCATAAATCTTCTTCTCGATGTTTTCGGTTTTCTGTATTAAATGAAAATGTTGCGAGTCCAGCAAAAATCGAAGGAAAAAAGTCTCAAGAGGGTTCGTCTTTGACCCATTGATGAGTTATGAAGATTGCGTGTTTATTTATGGCGAAGCGAGCAAGTTGGGTCGGTTATTGAGATCGAAAAGCGTGGGTCGATATTTTTCAAAAAATGAATGTTCGAAAGTTTTTTTTTTTTTTTTCGGGAAAACCTAATCCGGCGTCGGAGTGGTTTTGCCGCACGCAGCCCTTTGCCCTCAACGCCTATATGAAAATATATATATATGCGTACGCACATAATGTACATTTTATTTTGGGAAGGATTTTCATCGAACTACGTTTTCTCCTCTGCGAGAAGATCGGCTTTCACACGCTAGCGAGTTGCACCCCGTTGTTTAGTTCCGAAGGGGATGGAAACGAACGAAAAACGAATGCGGACCTTTTTTTCTCCCTCTCTTTCTCTCTCGCCCTTCACGAGCTCGTAACTCGTTCCATTCCGAAAAACATTAGCCTTTGAGTACCGCACATGCTCCGTCAAACATATCTCTATATTCGTATATACATCGATGTGTTATATACAAAGCGTTTCCATCATGATCGCTTTGTCTGGTGAAAGCCAATTATTTGATCAGACGGACATTCCCAAAGCGGCTTTTTTCTTTCGGGCTTGAATCTCTCTTTTGTCTCCGAGACACCTCGACACTATAGACTGGCAATTTTCTTCTTTCGCCGATTTAAGAATGCAATTATAAAGCCAGTTATCACGTGGCTGCAGAATCGACGAATCGATACTTGCGATTTGCACCGTCTATCGCATCGAATAAGTGACTGAGTATCTGTCGAGAATCAAATATTTATTTCTGATCATTGCTGAACGGAGAATCAAGTGCCAAGTTTTTCTAGTCATTGAGAGGCTGTTATCAGGGCCTTCAGCGCCCCCATACGACGGTCCGGCTGCCTGATCAGGGCCTGGAAAAGTTGCTATTGAAAATTCTTGCTAACTGTGAGCAGGAATCGGTTCCTGAAGCTCAAAGTTTGATGGGCATGTCCATATCATCGTGACATTGATTTAAAAAGAATACATTAGATATATCGGAATCGCCTTTGGAATGAGCGTCGCCTCTCAGAATAATCAAGTCGATGGTCTTCTTCTTTGTAGAAAGTCAAAATCCTCACAATACAGATGATCAGATCAATACGATATCGGTCTTTGTTACGGAATGAGCATAACACCATCTGCTTGCTTTCGTCGTCACAGTTCAAAGATGCGCGACTGGCGACTCTGTCTCGCTCGGGTCTCATCTCATTTCCCATTGAAAACACCCGGGCTTACCCCTATGAATACATGCATCAATGTGATCCACCCAGTGAAAGTTATGCAAGTTTTCATTTTCGTGTCTTTTCGTACTGTGAATGGAATATTACACTCCCGAGGATTTTCTCTCGAGATTTTCCTCGCTCTTGATACGCGGGAATCCGTTAAACGAAAGCACACACAGATCTTGGGTATCTCTTCCAACTTATTCATTCCACATACAAGTATGTCTATCTATTCCTCATCGTAAAGCTCCTTTTCGAGCTTCAGCCGGACTCTTGGAATCACAAATATTCCTGATTCCTCGAATGAAAAAATTTATAAGATTTCGATGAAGCGAACACACGTACGTCACCATCTCGCATTTTTATCTTGGCATCGTTCACGCCCTTTCGTTTCACTATGGTGAACTCGGCTATGAAGAATGATATTTTGTTGTATATATACGAGGCAGGGGTCCAAAGCGACATCCAGAGTCTGCATGAGAGATCATGGACGCACCTGGGCCTTAATTAAAGTTAGCTGACTGATGTAGGAGCCGCGGAACACTTCATGCGCTCTTACCACTCGTTTTGCTCGAGAGGTTCCCCCCGGGGTGCAATTCGGCTCCCTTGCGCTCCCCAGCATCATCGCCAGGCAATCCTGCTAGAAGTTATAGGAGCTTCTTGTCCCTCGTACAGTTTTGCTTCTTCGTTTCGGTGTGCTCGACATTCGGTGGTGTATATAAACCGTTTGGCCCACCAAGAGGCTGTGCCTCCTCCGCAACAAGAAGGGCGAAATGTTGTCAAATTAAAAGACCAAAGCTCTCTCACTTTAATTTCATTTCTACCTTCCTTTATCGTTTCTCTTATCAGCCATTATTGCTCCTCATTCTTCCTCATAAGCTTCCTATTTTATTTGCTTCAATATTTTCCCACTAATCGCATTACCTTCAATATGTACGCGAAAAAGGAATCCTTTACGCCCATAATTCGTTGAGTTTCATGTACGCCCCTGAACGAACATCGGCCAATTGAGCATTTTTTTCACGGGGATATTCCTGATTGCCATAAAAACAGCCAATGTCTTGCTTCGAGCTTAGGAATCAGAGTTAACGAGACATCAGAGTAGATCCACCGCTCTTTGATCCACTTTATTCCATTGGAATCTTTCATCCTTTCCGCTACAACCCCTTTCGTATTCGAGGACTTCTCAGAGACTCGATTTTCAGAATAGCAGATCCGTTGATCCTTTTCAACGTTCTTATACAACATCCTGCCCGGATTTACAACGGACATTGGCCCTTTGTTTTGTAGTGTGCTCATTTATTTACTTTTACTTTCTCTCTCCGAAAAAAATCATTTGGCTTTGTAATTGTAAACACTTCGACCCTCCTTTCCATTTATTGACAGAAATCAATGATACAGAACATACATTTTGACTGACAAAAAAATGTCGATTGATGATTCTATTTCGCACGCCCATTCAATCTTCAATTTTCTTGAAGGAAAATTGCTTTTTCTTTTTGCCCATTTATTTCGCACAAACTTTGCTAGACTCTTAGTGTGAACTTTGCCCTCCCGCGAGATCCCATTACATCAAATGTCTTTCGATTATCCTTAGCAGTCGTATTTTATTTTTCGCGGCCTTGGTAATTGCAAAAAAATGAACGAGCATCGTACACCGCAACTTTTGCTCGCACGATCAACGTTACAGATGAGCCATCTCAACGCACGAGAGTCGTTTAGAGGTGGATGCCTCCTTGAAGGAAACAGACCCAGCAGCTTTACCTCCGAGGTCACAATCGCTCTCGATTCTCCTGCTATGGAAAGAGTACGCGCCATTATACTTCAGACCCTGGTTATCCCATCGTACTCTGGTTTTTTTCTTATCCGATCTATTTTTTCTTTCTCCTCGCCTCCACCGTCTCACCTCATCATCGCGTTTGTTCGACTACCGGGACCACCTAGCCGAGGCATGCATCGGAACACGATGCCTCAGCTCTTTCCAAGCTCTGCAAACACTCGCATGTAACTATACGAATTTGGCTGGGATGGATGTGCGGAATCGATACTTCGTCGATGCAATGTTTTGGCATGGACGAGAGCTTCATCTCGACTCTTAAATTATCCCTTCGCGTCTGCCTGTCGTATGCACTTTCAAAGATTGAGAACATCTTGCCCTCTCTCGTCTTTTGGTACGGCAGACGAACATGTGGTTTCTATAATAACAAAAGAGACACACGTGCAGCCGTGAGCCGTCAATCATCTTGTTCTACTTGGATGATTCCATTCTCTACGTCGAAGTAATCTCGTTGGCTTGGCAAGATAAACTTACAATGACGTTCTCGAGGAACATCCTTAGATATGCTGTTCCGTAAAATCGTGCCTTCAATCTTTCGGAAAAACACGCAAAGTAGATAAAATGTGCGTACGAATAAATGGGGGGCCGTTGGCTAAGCAAAAATGACTTTTTGACAATTCGTCGACGGACCTTGACATCGGGGTCTTACGTTGCGTTTATCATACGAAAAAGCTTTGAGGTGGCCAAGCACATCGAGCCTCAGATCTCTCATGCTGCCAAAAGAAGCAGGAACAGTCCAATAAGTTTTTTCTACTAATATTTCGCGGTAATGAAAAATCGATCATTGTCAACTCTCGGTGGTTTTTTTTTTTCACGTCTCTGTAGCAAAGCCTCTTTCATGGTGTCCAAATGTAATTAATAATCCCGTAGACAGAGGGAAAGCTTTTGGCCGCATGTTCAGGTGTCGGAATCGTTCGGAAAAATAAGTAGAAACGGACAAAGTACTCGGTTCATGTCAGACCGAGCGTACAATGAAAATATATATGGCGGGGAGCTTCCAATGGCCGAACTGTATATGATCCTTTTCTTTTCTCTGCCCAATGCGTTTCGTGCTCTTCTTTTTTTTTTCTTTTACCTTCCGGCTTTTCTTATTGCTTTGTTCTTATATACGTCGCTTCACGTTTTGCTGAATACCCTCAAGTCATCTTCTCCCGGAGTAAAGGAAACAGGATGAGAGAGGGAGAGAAAGCGCTGCGCTATCTTTAACGTGTACATCGCTCTCGAAAAACTCTTTGACCTCCGTCAAGCTATTGCTTCTTCTTCCGCAAGCTCCCCCCTCCCCCTATCCACATAAAAACCATCTTGGTAAATATCTACGGCCTGCCAGCTATGGATATCGTTTTTTTTCGGGCAGTTTCGAAAAAGCGATACCGTGTTTTGTTGTTACACTGCTAAGTTTTATTTGTCGCAAACGCAGCATCAGAATTCTTCGATATCGAAGTGCCAGGATCCAATACTTTGGCAACGTCGTTGACTTCCGCATCGAAATGAGTCATGAGTCTTTAAATACAAGATCCTTCAATTTTTCGAAGCGCATTCGTTTGTCGGTTATAAATTTCATAATTAAAACGATTGCCGGATATTTGGTGGTTAGAAAAATTAAAAACAAAAATCTGTGTGAAGTTGGCCTTTTTTTTTTAAATACGGACATTGTCAGATGTTTGTTAATTATAAATGAACTCGGGGTGGTAATGATAAAAGGCAATTTACATAAATTTTAATATTTTCATTCATTCGTAAATAAATGTCGAACAAGCCCGAAAAAATTGTGAATGAAAAAAAAAAAATTTCCAAAGAATCGGAGTAAACGATTCAACATTTTGATCAAGCTCTTCAAAACCCTTTTTTATGATGAGCCGCTTTAATCGTTACTCGCCTCTACAATAATCTAAGCGTATTCGCAATTTTTTTCGTGTGCGAATTTTTGAGGAAGTTGAAACGTTGCGTCGCATCCGTTGTAACTGTAAGTGCAGCGTTCCATTCTGTAATTGCATTTTTCTCCGTGAGTCTCCCTCCTGCAGCGTCTCGGAGTAACTTGACAACCGTATTCAGCCCAAACGCAGGGAACATTCTCATCAGGGTTCTCTTCAGGCACGTAGCAATATTCCTCCTCGCATTGATCACGATGCTTTGCCCAATTGCACTTTTGCTCATGAGTATTCTTTCGTCTTCTTGGCATTCTGACTGTACATCCGTATTTATTATATCGACAATCGACCATCTCCTCGGGATCGTAATCGCATTCGGCTGTTCTATCTTCGAAAGAAAACTCGTCCAGACAATGAGCAATCCCATCAACTGCCTGATGAATTCTGTCTTTGTAAATACAAATTGGCTCGTGTATCGCCTTACGCCATTCTGGTAATCTGACGTTGCAACCGACATGACTGTAACGACAATCCAATAGAGTTTCCTCATCGTGAGTCAGGTCAGTCGGAATCGGTTCGTTCTCAAGATTCGGCCGAAACTGGCATCGGGACTCATGAATGTGTCGCAAATACTCCGGAAATTTTGCCTCGCATCCTGCGAAACAAAATCCACAGTGTGCCAGCTCTTGGTCTTCGGTAGGAGTCGGTGGTCCCCAAGAATGACTCTCGTGCTCGATGAACGGAGCACTCGGATTTCTTCTGAGCACATAAAATCATCGATATACAAAAAACATTAATTATGTTAACAATTATTTTTATTCCAGTAAATTAGACGAATGACAAAAATCATAGAAAATAATTCGGTTTTAAAACGTCATCCAATTCAAAAAGAGCGAAAAACGATCAATGACTTTTGAAAAAACGAGATCATGTTCTCGATTTCGGAAAAATTGTACTTTTTTTCCACCACTGCCCGACATTTTTTTGCGGGTACTGCACTTTTTTCCCGCAACTTGGAGTCTTTCAAGATTTTCAGTAGACGAACCTCCGTCCATCGATAATTTTTGTCCTAATTATCTTTTTTTTTTCAATGAACAAATTGAAAAATGTTATAAAGTAATTACCCTGGTGGATATGGTGGGTACGGGTGTGGCATGTAATGCATCGGCGGTGGCATGTGATATTCCCCTTCTGCCGGTGGTGGGATTTCAATATCGAGTGGTGATCGACATATCGGACACACATAATAATAAGGTTTGCATCGATGGCACATGATATGATCGTTCATGCAAGAATATTTCATGGAAAGAGTCATCATGCATATTGGGCAGATTCCCTCGTTCTTAAATTTTTCTTGAAGACTCGGATAGATCCCTGCCATAATCTGTCAAAAAAATTGCCAATGTGTTATCGTTTTATATTCAATTCTGATACGTTCTGAAAAGAGAACATATCAGAATTGCGATGACGTCACAGTGATATATAACGAGAATGTTTGTCATGACGCACGACACATTATCGCAATGAGAAAATGAGTCATTCGAATTCTAATAAAAATTAAGGATTTGGATCGATGTAGAAGTTCGTGGAATTGAGATAATTTCAATAATTTTTTTCAGACCGAAAATTTACTCATCGAAACAACTTTTTTTTAACGTAGATTGAAATATCGTGGGCAACGAATTTTCAAAGCTTCCCAAAGTAAAAAAAAAAAAATTGTCGAGTCGTGGCTGTAGTTTTCCAAAAATTTTAACGGAAATCTTTCATTCAGTTGGCGGGACGGAATGGTTACAGGAAAATCGTGAAAAATAAAAAAAATTATGGATTTATGGGAAATTTTCAAAAGTGATCAATAAACTGTGTCACACCAACGCACAAGAATATTTTTGTGACATCGAATTCTTTCGTCTGTCGCCCGTACGAAGAAGAATATTTGTTTTTAATTGCTAATTACTTACTGCGAACTACTCGTACGGATTTCTCTAAAACTGACTTTTCTTCTACTCTAACGAACTTAATTATTATCACCGAAGATCAGATTGGCAATTAATTAACGACCAGATGAAAAAAAAAAATGGAAAGTTTCACGTTTACCTTCCGAAGTCTTTCTACCGAAGTGCCGAGTATGTCATCCACGAAATGTCAGTCGAAAAACCTTATCGCGACAGAGACTGATAGCGAAGCAAGCTCGAGTCAGTATATCTGATAAAACGTCTGTTGTTTCCATGATCAAGCTGTGTTTGTACAGTCGGGCGTGAAGCCATTCGCACACACAAGCATCTAGAGACGTCGCATAGTATTGTGTCCGTTGACTTAACTTTACCAAACCCTAACACGACGATTCGGGCTCTAAACGTAAAAAAAAGTGCGACAACACCCATGAAAGTAATTGAGATGAATTATTTTCATTAGTTAAGCACATCGCGTTCCGCACGTAAGGTCTGCACGAAATAAAATCAACACATCGTCAGGGAAGTATTTTGATTGTTACCAATTTTGTTTTGACAAAATTTCTCATTAGGTAACGAGTTCCAAAGATAATCATAACAAATGATCTCACTGTGTAGATACGGAGTCTCATTTGAATGGCTCGTTCGTATTCGTACGAGGAGCAATAATTACGTGACACGCTCGTCGGATCTCCAGCGACTTGCAGATACAGGGAAATCAGATTAAAATTAATTGCTGAAAATACATACACGGAGAGAAAATACTATGCCACCATAGTTCCCTCGTACCATGTCGTCCCTCTGAGAAATTTTAACAAATACACAGCAATTTTTCATCTAAAATTAGGCGAAAAATGTCAAAATTTGACAAAAATATTAAAATTTCCGCGATATCCGATGGAATATGACTGAAAAATTACTATATCTTTGCTAAAATTTCTCAGAGGGATGCTATGGTACCAGGGAACTATGATGGCATTATAGTAATTTTTAATATAATTTGCTCTCCGTGTACAATTTGCAGAGAATATTATGTTGATAGCTAAATGGGTAAACAACACCATAACAATTCCATGAGAGAAAAAGCTATGAATGCTTTAGCTTCAGCTTCAGACGAATGTTCAGAATGTTGGCGAATTTGTAGATTTGTTCCTCTTCCATGAAACTGAAGCTTGCAACGTTGGGATCCGACGAAAAAGTATTTTTCATTGTTGTTTTTTTTTGTTTTTTTTTTTAATTCGCACCGATTCCTCACGATTCAAATTTCAAGGACGAAAACCGTGAAAGGCTGAATCAGTTTTTTAGGTCATTGCGACCGTCATTTATCCCTTTGACGCGAAGCATCGGAATCGCATGTCGAGTATCACAAGAAATTTACATAAGTGACTTATGGTCGCTGGACATTAGGGACGATGTGTGCACGCCTCCGTGCCGTGATGATCAGAATTGGGGGATTCGAAATATCTTTGATGTAACGCGTCCCTTGGCGAGATTAAAAAACACCCTCGGATGACAAGACTCGTCAAGGTATACTCTGTGTAGCTGCTGGACCACGTATTTTATATCGCGCGAAGCTCTCGAGAGCGAGAGTATCAACTTTCGTGCATAACCATAAATTAACGTTAAAAGAAATCAGGAAATATGACGGTGTATATTTCTTTTTCTTTACTGAAAGGGTTCGTCCACTGCCAGGCGTAATTACAGACCATGGCGGATGGAAAATTACACCATGATCCCGCTATGAGCTCGTCCTGAGATTAATTCTTTGTCATCTCGACCCTCGTGACGAAATTTCATGATTCTCAGGCATCGTGGTATTTGCGATTAAATCCATTATCCACATTTCCAAAAGTTTGGCAACGTTCAATGGTAAAACACGTTGAAATGCAACGAAATTCCATTTTTTTTTTTGAGCAGAGCTCCATAAAATTTTCTTATCCAATATTCGATCAGGACCATAAAACGATTTTTTTTAGAAGCTAAACACAAAATCGGTACGAAAATTCTCGTCATGGTTTTTGAAATTAAACAAACAGTGAATGGAAAAAGTATTTTTCTAAAAATGATTAAACAGTAAATTTGAGGCAATTATCCAAAATCATGTAGCTTATGAGAATTTATACTCTTGGGTAAATGGGACAGAGGATGACATTAATATATTTATCATAAGCAGTTTATGATTCTGTTTAGTGGGTTTCGCTATGATCGATCTAATCGTATTGGCTCCGAGGTCAAGCGTGAACGCCGTTATAATATTGAGAGACTTATTCTCGCCTTCCCTTCTCTCCTTCTGATGCATGACGAGAAGCGCGCATAACTGCGGGTTTCGAAGATAGAATTCACTGCAAGGAAACATATGCTGTGTCAGATATTACGAAGACGAAGAGAGAGAGAGAGAGAGAGAGAAACATGGATGATCGGTGAGCAAGAAATTCAGGAAGGTTTGATATATACAGCGACCACACGGGATTCCTCAGGGTCTGCTCGCGGTCTCACGCCCATGAGCGAACGCGAATTTCTCAAAACCAACGCGTGCAAGCCGATCCATGCCGATTCGCCCAAACCGGGTCGAACCAGAAATAACTTTCGTTAAAATTTAATTTTCAACCTTCAAATTCCGATAAAATATTTAATGAAACTTGAAGACACAATTTTTTTATTCCCGTTAATTTTAAAATGCTCGTTAAAGGTGAAAAATTGAAACTCGTCGTCGAACGTTCGCCTCGCCATTTGGTAAACTTTTTCATCAACTTCGTTGAGTGCATTATTCACTCGTAAGAGAAATCATCATGAAAAAAAAACCGAACGCGCTATAAGAAAAAGCTCAATTTTCAGGGAGCAGAACTTTGAGACGGGCCGGATTAAGGGGATGATTGTGAATTGATTGACACTGTGACATGGGACAGCCCGTAGATCACACGTTAACAGGCAGACGAGTGTCCTCATCTTGAATTTAGAGAGCCAGACTCATGCGATAAAAAAAAGTTGTCTGGATTATTGAAAATCGTAAGGGTTGCTGAGAAAAAACGCTGCGAGGCGTGACAGAGAGCGCAAGGAAGTATGCTCACGAGCGAAAAGCGACATTGAGAGAAGCGAGGGATGCTGGATGAAAGTTGTAAAGGTTACTCGTTTAAAGTAGAAAGAAGTATAGGAAAAACTGTATCAGTGTGTGTTTGCCTATGAATCTCGTACGTAAGTGTGTGCTGCACGTGGAGATTGAAATACGATCAAGAGGAAAGGCGTAACTGCGACGTTGACTTGCCGATCGAATGACTAAACTTACGTCTTTCTTCGACTCGTACAACGATACAGAAAAGAATTAGCCGACATCGGAAAACCGATATCGTCCGGAAGGGCGAACACAGTGAAAACAGTTTTCAATAATCAATCGACAGACAACACTCATCGATGAAAGAGTTCCTTCGATGCTACACGAGCTTGCACTGAATCAAAGTTTTCTTTTTATCTTGTTTTTCCATCGTATCGTTCATTCTTACGTGGCTGCTGATATTTACATAAAATATCGACTATCCAGCGATTTGCATAAATTCCAGTCGCAAAGAATCTGTATTTCGAGTTTTACAAATTAAGCTGAAAGCTTTGGTCCAAGTTTTTTTATCGATCGCTAAGAGATTTTCATGGTTCGTGCGTCAAGCTTGATCGATGAGGATCGCGTACGAGCAATTGTACTTTCGCAAATGCGTCGGAGAACTAAGAAGTTTCGAGATATGGATTGGGTGACGAGCGTGATAGATTTCAATTTATTGGTTGTTCGGGTGCAAGCCTCGAAGCTGTGAGCGATCAATCCGGAGACATGTGTAGGGCTTGCAGAACCGTTCAATTCCTCGACTATACTTTCGGTAGAAAAAAATGTTTCGGAAGGAGATGGGGCGAGGAAAAGCCACACGTTGAATCGATGGAAATCTTTTGCGGTTCCCGAGGATCCGCACGAGTTTGAATACCAAAGAATAAAGGAGTAAACGAAAGCGCGAGAGAGACAGCGAGAAAAAAGCTTCACAAGGGTGCAAGAATTTTCGTTTTTACCATACGCAAGTTCCTCTCGTACCTTTTTCTCGCGAGGGTGAAAATCGCGGCGAAATGTTGGCAATATGTCGCATAATTTTGCCATAACTCAAACCTCTCTCTTACCGCGGAATGCGAAACAGGCCGAAAGATTCGCGGGGTTATATTTCACTCGTCCGCATTGATGTAAAGTATAAAATGGACAACGTCCTTAAAGCCTGAGTAAATTCTCTATTTTTATCACTGGCACCGTGTACACGTCACGGTTTTTATTCAAGAAACATACTCGAAGAAAAAGTACGTTCCTAGCAGTTTCGCCCTCGAGGGAAAAGGAATAAAATCGAATTTGTATATCGACTTCGTATAAAGCTTGTCGCTGAGTCTATTTCGATACTTTAAAGCTCTTCGCGAAGGGTGTGTACTGTAGGGAGACTACTGGGCAAAAAACAAAAGCATGGATATCCGCGTATTTAGGTTACATGATAAAATCCCCATCTCTTCTGTCAAGCGTTCAATGTTTCGTGTTTCTTCAGAATATTTCAATACACACAAACAATATCCCGCCCAGAATCAAGCATCAGAATCAGATCAGGACCAAACAAAAATTATATCAGCTTTCGTACGAGGCCCTGATCAAGGACCTGCGTCTAAATGGAGCTCGATCAGGTTAACCTTTGCCAAATCTGAAGCATTTTTTAATAGAGCCTTGCTAAACATTAATATGTTTTATTTACGATTATTCTGATCGAGTCCTAAATGAATTCTCATCAAAGAGAAATTTGCATATTTCATCGAATTCCATCTGCGGTGATCCTTGTTGGGTTACCCTCACCGGATCCTTGTCCGGAGCGCCCTCTCTTGGACATATCGTACTTTAACCTCTTCGGGACCTGACACGTGTTCAGGTAGAATTCCAGTCCGGATCCATATTTATAATATACATTCTCGCCTTCTTGTGACGACTAAAGGGGGTGAAGTTTTACTGGAAACGTAAGAGTCGCGAAAAGAAGACGAGACGGTATTATCATACGCTCTTGAATAAAAAAGGCTTCGCTCTTGCGAGAGCCTCGCGAAAAGGCGATGTCTCGGTAGCCGACAACATGAGGCACAAAGTTGTTTCTAAAAAAAAAAAAAGGGAAAAAAAAAGAATAAAATAAATATAAAAGTCTTACCCTGCGTGAGCATGGGGGAGACTTTCATGCCGGCTCAGCGACTCAACCTCGTTGCACCGAGCTCGAGGTACAAGCTAATTTCCTCATGAAACTTGCTGCCTCCTTTCTCAGACCAAACTTGTGTCAAGCCCGGGACAACATGAAAAAATTCGTTTCCACGACGAGCATTTTATCGCGAAGAATGGAAATTCCCATTAAAGTTTTCAACACGATAATTTCTCGAGGGAGAAGAAATTTTCTATAAATTTATCGCTCGAAAAGCCAAATATGTAAAGCTCATTAGAAAATAAAATATAATAATACCGCGATCGATTACTCATAAATAATATTCTGGTAATAAATTTTTGCCACATTGCTCCGATAAGTATTCAATTTTGTATTCAATCGAAACAAATTTCGATTCTTATCCAGAACTCACAGATTGTTTTCCAGTTGTCTCGCCTTTTCGATATCAACGTCAAAAGATAACAGTTTGCGAGAAAATATTCGCATTATCAAAGATTCTCCCTGAAGAGATGAGGAAGAACAAAAAATTTGGCACTATATATCGAATCCGTCGCCACGTATGTAATCATATGTATTTGCAATATGTGTGTAAAGAGCCAATAAGAGGGAGAGCAAGTGAGAGGAGCGAGAGAGAGAGAGAGAGAGAGAGAACACGCAACTGCCGGAGGAAATTGCAATCAGTCTCCTCAATCAATTCCACCCACCCGACAACCCAAACCGTTAGTCAGCTACTGAAGGTCCCAATTACTCGATGTGTCTCTGACTCTCCATCCCTCTCGCACTCTCCTTCGTCCAATGGTATAGACCCAATTGTTGTGACGTTGCTAGTCATCAGCGATACAAGTTGCTACAGACGCTTTTGTGTGACATAGCACGATCGTTAGCAATATCGTGGCTCGCTTGCTCGAGACACCGAGCGCTGACAGTGGTTACGGTCGGTAACTTGTCAGCCTTTCGAAATATAAAAGATTTTCTCTCCAGCAGATTCCCACGAGCGAACAGATCTTCCAATAAAGCTTGAGCTCACCAAAGCTACAGAATTCACGTAGTGAATTTAATCATCAGCTACAAAAATATGTATGATATATAGATTGATGAAAAAGACAAAAGCGATGGAACGATAAAGAGAGAGAGAGAGAGGTGAACGAAAGTTTGAAAATATTTCATACACCAATGGAAAACTATTCGAACCATAAACTTTCCACAAAAACAATAGTTCCACGATTTACAGAAAAAGTGGGACGTGAAAAAAACTGTTGTTCGATCAACCCGAAACGTTGATACGACATTTGGAACAAACCTCACCCCTAAGTATCGTGTTTGTGAAAGTTTGAGCATTCAGAGCAGTCAAAAACGATCCCAGGAAGACTTTAAGACATACAAACATTTCTCCCTTCGCTTTATCACTTGCAAGTTATGGTTGATTACACTTTTCAATTAGTGGTTCGGATATAGTGCCGAAAACATAGGTTAACTTTCATTATATACACGTCGACGTTTCGCAGTATCGATCGTCCTGGAGCTGCATCTTCCAATGGGGAAATAGAGTCTCAGTTTTTTCCCGCTAAGTTTTTTTAAGTTTTTCGTGATTGTTGGAGTCGCCGCGCAGGAAACAACGTGGCGACAAACGCAAGGGCGTGAGAAAAGCGGGAGAGAGAGAGAGAGCGAGTGCATGAGTGAGAACGTCGACGAGGCGCGCGAACTCGCGCAATCGATTGCTATATATCGCAACCCCTCCGAGCCTCCTTTGAGCAAGGCAGCAGTCTCTCTCTCTCTCTCTCTCTCTCTCTGTCCCCCTTCCCCCCATGTTCTCCCTCTCGGCCTCTTCCCCTTTCTCCTTCCGGTAGTCGAGGGTGGCAAGCTTCCAAGGGATGACGACAGCGGCGCTGTAGCGCTCGCGCACAAGCTCCTATTCTGTGATTGGTCGGCGATGATGTCATGCAGTCTCCCCCTAGGTCTGCGATATCATCTGCGGGCTTTTCTGCAGTCGACACCGACCACTCGAGCGGCGCACCAGCCGCGACGTTCCATCGAACGAAATTTGTTGCAACACGTAACAGACAAGAATCGAATACACTCGCAATAATTTCTTACGGCTTCGAAAAATCTACGAGATTCTCGGGTTCTCGATGTTACTTTCGCTCGTGAATCCCTAACCTCCTCTGCGAGGGTGGTTGCCCAAGCCTAACCCCGTTGGCCGGTTTCCAACGGAGCTCAACGTCAACTTCTGGTACGCGCCTCAATCTCCAGCAAAAAAAAACACTAATTAAACAACCTCAACGTATTTACCAACAACCGGTGAGTCCAGCAATAAAATTCATTTCACATTTTTTTACCAACGACCCTCATAAGACGAGTCCACTTGTCTTGCTCATCGCCCGGGGTGAATGTAACATTTTCCGGAGTACGTACACTGGTGCGAGCTTCGGAAGCTGTGATCAAAGTGTTGAATCATAATTGTAAGAAATTTTCGATCCGGACTGTATTTTTCAAGTGAAAAAAAATTCTACATATTCGGATTGGAGAACCGGACGAAAAAATCTGTCATTGCGGACCGAGCAATGTCGAATTCATCTCGAATTTTGTTTTTTCACGGATTGTGCAATCTCATCTGTTGCCACTCGTCTGTTACTTGTAAAAATCAAATAAAAAAACAGTGCCGAGAATCAGCGGCGATTTTCGTACCGTTCGGTACTCTGACAGCACAGAGCAACCGAAATGTTTTTAAGCCTCGTCGAGTCGATGCTTCATTTTCCCAAGTGTGCACGTGCGTTTGGGGTCATTGTCTTCTGCTTCGTACCACATCTGTCCACCTAGAGGTATACGTGTGTGCGTATATATAAATGCGTCACAACCGCGAAGCGAATTGTGGAACAATTTTTCTACTGGCCATTGACCTTGTCTCATAAGTACGTGAATACGTAAATATTTATCTGATGGCTGTCATCGATTCACAATAAATATTAAGGGGCTGCTAGCTTGAATTTGTTCCTCGGTCGTCATTATATTTCCATTACGTTCCCCTAACGAAATGATATTCACAATTTCGTATTTTTCATCGATTTCCGATTATACAAACCCGGAGAAATACAAACTTTTGGAAAACGAGATTTTTCCTACGATATCGCCCTGGGCAGTGACTGCGAGTGGAAAATTTGGTCTCTAATGTTTAGAAAAGTATGAAATAATGTCGCACTGGAGCCTGGCTCTACATTATAATTTTTGGTACCTTACTTCGTCACTTTCGGTCTGTTGGACCGAAGCCTTTAAGGCTGTATAACTTTATAAAAAATGGATCTATTTAGATTTAAAGGTAGTGAAATCGAAACGTCAGAATCCGACCAATCCGGCAGAACAGTTAGTCAAGTCGAAAAGTAATTGAATAAATAGTTGTGCCGTTTATAAAAAAAAGTGTGATTTGAAAAAACTGGAAATTTAACTTTCTGCAAGTCCGTTGGGCCTTGCAGTATGTAACTCGGGTTAACGTCGGTCTGTAAGTCGAGAGTGATTCGCCCATTTTGCCAAGAAACTTAAGCATCCTGAAAATTGAAGCCGCGAGACGAGTTTGCAGTAATTATACCGCGGTGTAGAGAAAAGCCCAAAAGGCAGTCAAGTGCGTTTGTTTTCTGGTACAAAGTCGATTTTCCTCAGCAAAGTTTCCTCCAGCTCGTTCACGAATATGTGGGACAACCAGAAGTTGGTGCGGTTTTTTCCCCTCGAGGCTTTCACGTTTCTCGGTTTCTCACGTGTGTATTTTCTCTTTGTGGTGTGTACGACACGAATATGAACATCTTCCGGAGCTTCGACATCAGCCTCTGTATGTTTCGCACGCTCATACCTACGCCGAAACTACTTGAGATACTCTGGAGCAGTAATATTCCATTTTTGGTATTGTTTTTCGCAAACGCATCCATGTAACCTCTCTTGTATGCCCATCATAATCATCAGTACGAAAAAAAAGTTTTGTGTGTTTTTCCTGAAACTTTACTCGTTTCCTCCTCACTCGTGCTTCCTCGCAGCCCCGCGTAGTTGGCTAAAGTGGGTGAACCTATTTACCGAGTGTCTTCGGTCCTTGGTTGAACGTACTACGAACTTTCGTACTCGTTCCACTACATGGACAACGCACGACGAGCAAATTTTGAAAAATGACCCCACGATCATTCACTTACGATAGTTATTAATCGATTTTTCGTAACGACTTTGTTTTTTTTTCTTCCCAAATGTAATTATTGGAAGAAAATAACGTTATTATAAGCTGCTGATAAGATTGAATGATCAACGTAGTAGATTGGCGAACTTTTTTTTTTGCAAGTAGTTTAGATAATAATCAGACCCGCTGGTACAATCGCACCAGCGATATCCCAGGTCAGGGATAATGATGCTGGGTAATGCTGTGGGTATAATCAACGTGAAAGTTCTCACTAAATTTCCTGGGTCCTAGAAGCATGGAGAAGCTCGAACTCCTCTCCATCGATTGCGCTTAATGTTGTTGACGCTTTCATCGCGTACACAAAGTTTTCTCGTTTTCAGTCGTGGAACGGGAGATGGAACGATAAGAGATTTATGGATTTTTATTATCCTCGTTTTTCACTTTATCTCTTTCTATCCGGATGCACGATTTTCTTTCCGTCTCTTCTTTCTCTATCATTCGCTTTTGGCACTCGAGATTCATTTTTTTGGCAAAGCGTAACTTGACCTCTCTCACTTCTCAAGAGTGTGTTCCGGACAGAGAGAGAAATAGAGAAAAACTGACAGACAGAGAGTACAGAGAGATTATGTTTGTAAATGAGTTTGCGACCTTCTGTCACTCCGCACCGTTTTACATTTATGACGTCGAACAGCCGTTGCTTTGCTCCTTTGTGTGTTTATATATGTATATGCTGATTATGTAACGTGCCTCGCTGCATAATGCAGTGAGGATTAATTGCTTTTTCGCTGGGTCCATAATGCGTGACAGAAACAGAGACGAAAAGAGAGAGAGAGAGAGAGAGAGAGAGAGCGAGAGTAAAGTCATCTACTCATTTTCACCCCTTATGGTTATATATTTCGTTGCAGGTATATTTTCTTTTGACTTTGTTAATGTTCTTGTTCGAGCCTTCGAGCTACTTTAATCTTACGTCCGTCTATTCGAGGCTTTCCACCCCTTGGCGACTTACATTCCACCCTCCAATCTTTCACGAATTTATTGCATTGCATTTCTTTGCTGTTAACTGTAAAGAAAATCGTCGAATCTGCTCGAGTTTTTCTGTTCATAAGAGAAAATTCAAATTTTTATTCAACTCAAAAAAGTCTCACTGGTTCCTTGCGGTTGATCGACAGATCATTCAAAAATATAAAAAAAAAAAAAAGCTACAACAATCTTGGTCAACGCAACAATTTTTCGTCACATCGACCCTTCGCCACGATCACCTTGATTTATTTTCCATGAGGATTTTCGCAAGCGTTGGTTTCATTTTTGTTATCATTCGAAATACAATCCGTCGAATTTGATGATAATTTATAGTCGAAGATTCTTACTTGCCCCATCGTGAGTTATTGTTGTTTATTTTTCATAAAAACATTATTTTCCGATATTCATATTTATAGCTATTGTTTCGTCGACCCCCTTTCTCACGAAGCGAACTCTTTGGACTTTCGATCGGAGCTGATGATACACCACGTTGCTTTTCAAAAGAAAATATTCTCATTGCCACTCATCTCGCTTTTAAAAGCGACTTAAGGAGACCCTCTTTTATCTACTCTAAACTTCCATCCCTACTCAACCGTCCAATCCGCTTTTACTTTGCAAGACGTACCGAATATACATACACCCTTAACTCCCTCTCTCTATAATCTCATTCGAGTGTTTATCCCATTTCTCATTCCTCTCTATCGTTCTCACTTTAATAACAATGATTGAACGCAGCCGTTTGATTCGCTCGTCTCGCGACTTGACGCTCGTAACCACTTTTGCTCATTTTCACTCGTCAGGTGTTACGAACCATTCGAGTACTCTCTGGCAATATTAAAGCCAGCCGGAATGCATTTCCAGAAAAGTGCATATGATTAAGTTTTTTTTTTATCACGTGATATTTTTATAAATATTCATAAAACAATGATAAATCAATATTTTGGAAATAAATATAAAATTCTTTGAAAATTGAATATTTTTATCATTATTTTTGCTTCATTTGTTCATAAATTCAGTAATTTATCAAGCGACTATGAGATTTTAATCGCCTTGGGCCATCATTGGAAAAAACTAGTTACTATTTCGTAGCTCACTGTCGTATGAAGTATTTTCGTCAAACGCCCATTCAGACGATTTTCCTCCAGGAAGTCTATTTCAGCCACATGGCCATTATAAACTTGTTTCGTGGTTAGACGAAAATACGATCATTAGTATCGGGGATAAGGAACGTGACACAAAATTGCTTCTACAATCGACGCCCTACATTCAATGTGTATACAGCGAATTAAAAATTCAAAAATGTCATGGCAACAAAAGCTAAGACATACCAGTCGAAATTCAGGGTCGAGTTTTACTATTTTTGTTTGTGACCGAGACTTTATCGACGATTGCGTCGTTTGCTCATGCACACTTGGCATCATTTACGAGAAACTATAAAATTCGTTGCGACAACTTGGTACCAAGATCTCGAGGGGTGTCCGAGAGAAGCAAGAAGTTACAACGACTCGAACTCGACTGTCAGATACGTCCTGGGTTATAGAAAGTCTTTTACCGATACACCGAAATGACTGCTTTTACAAGCCCATAACGCGTTTACACGGACCATCAGACCCTTTGCCCTCTCTCTTTGCCAAAACTCTACTGTGGTTCCGAATGTTGTTTCTGTCGTAAAAAAGGGAGTAAAACGTTGCAGAGGGAAAGAAAGAACAAGCTGCGCATTGAGTACTATGTCGATTATTCGCCGTAACTAATTATTCAAGTATCTCGTAATAATAACAATAAAATTATCATCATCATTGCGGGGGACAGAGAAATTTGAGTAGAGAATACGATTAATGCATATATACGAATGATATCGCAATTAGTCCGGGAACCAATGTTGGAACGTTGATCCAGTGTGATCAAGTACATAATGTAGAATTTTATTACCAGTAATTAATTCGCAACGGTGCACTGATTATTTGCGAGTGTTGATGAGCAGACTCCGTAGCTTTGTGTGAAAGGCTCCGAATATAATATTCACTCGCTCCAACAATTTATTCCATCACATTTCTACTGCTGACTAAACGATTTTTTGAATGACTGAAAATGATTGAAAATCGAGGAATGAATTTCAAGGGTCGCTAGAAAATTGAAAAGCCTCTAAACTTAAGTCCTAATTAATCAAATCGATTGATAACTGTGTTACGGAATCCTGGGGTATAAATATTTGAGTAATCTTTATGGAAAATTAATATTTTCGACCTGCTTCCGCTTGCGCAGCCCTTTAACGAAATACACAAAGACTCTTCGTAGTATAAATTACGTGGCCCAGTCCTCGGTGCTCCTTTCATTTTCATACCTTAATAATACATGAATCCAGTGTGGTTTCGTCCTAACCCCTGTATACTGGTGAGAATTTCGTTCTCCACGACAACGTGCGGGGGTGGTTCGTGCGTCATGGGTATACACCCTCGCATTTTTGTACTTCACATGTTTTTTTTTCCCTGTGGCTCTATAAAGTTTCGCTCCATATGCGAAAGCTTCTGCATCGGCAGAGTCTCTGAACAAAAGAGTCAAGTTTAAGAGAGTGGAAAAAAATTGAAGAAAATTAATTTGCTCGAGAGAAAATCTCGTGCATCTTTATTCTCAAAACCAGCTTCGGGGCTCGTATGATCCATGGAAGAGGAGTTCTCAAACTTTCGTGTAATAATTCTAATAACGTGCCATATCGTATCGTTATCAGAACCGGAAATCTCGGACGCGTTTGCCGAGCGATCCTACGTGTCCCCCGTTTTCGGACGATAACATCGATCGCGTGGAAGTCAGCGACCAGGGCTTAGGGTGGGGGGTACATATCAGGCAGGTGGGGCATTTCGGGTCACATTGACTAGTCCAAGATCCTGGCACCTGGACGTTCCTCATCATTTTTTCATTTTTTTTTGTTTGCAAGTGATAACGAGTTCGATAACGAGTTAGCGTTGATTTCTGCTGAAATTTTGAAAAAAAAAATTGTTTTAAAAATTCTCGCTATAGTAGAATCTCAAAATTATTAATTTCGAACTTTGTTTCTCAAGTAGGGTGCATCACGCGCGCTGGGGAGCGCGAGCGGTTTTCTGGTACCGCTCCTGCAGCGCTCCTTTTATGTATAACAACGAAGCTGTGGCTCTATGAGGAGTTTTCGTAGATCTGGCAATTCCGAGTGATGGAGAAAGTCTCCCTGCGTGTCCTCGTGAAGAGTTCTAGTCAATTGCGAACCCGGATAAATTTTGATCCACGATTTTTGAAAAGAAAAAAAATGTATATAAATTTCAACCCCGATGCTGTGGCTCTATGATCAGTTTTCGTAGATCTGGCAATTTCGAGTGATGGAGAAAGTCTCCATCACTCGGACTCGTTGAGCACTCGTTGAATATGAATATTTAAGAAACGTGGACTTGACGTCTTTGATGAATTCTCGTTTAGGTGCACTCCTTTTAATTCCTGTATACAAAATCTTTGCCAAAACGTACGTCCGCAGTGCAGACGTCGTCGACCTTGGTGGATTTTTCTTCGAAATTTGTCTCGCTTCCTCTCAGTTTTTTCCATTTCTTTCTTATTTTTATTCTCTCTCTCTCACTCATTATACTCAATCGAAACTATTGCCAGTGTAACCAAGATGGACCCACGAGATGACGCGAACTGTGCAAGCCTCGCGGCTTGACTATTGGAATCTTTCCAAGCGTTCGCGTCGAAGATCGTTGTCCGTTTCCAAAACTCACCATGAAATTCCAAGACGACGTCACTCTTCTTCCCGCGTATCATGACGAGAAATGAATGAACTTTCTCTCTCTCTCCCTTTTGCTCTTAGAACGTCTTGCCTTCGATTCCAGCAAGCTCGAGCTTTTTTGCCAGATCTCGTCGAATACGATATTTGCTGCATGCACTCAAGATCCACCAACCCTTTCGAGACTTTTTTATATGTGCATTACTTTGTATATATTATGTGTATCCAATATACGCTGACGTGACAAGAGGCTACATATACCTACACATGATGCTACATTGATCCTTAGATACTGAAATATCGAGACATCATCCGGATTATCCAGGATTTTTTTTCTACCTCCGTTAATTCGAAAAAAATCGTCGCACATATTTTGTCTGCGAAGATTCGTTCATTTTTTTTTTTTTTTAAGGAGGGTGGCTACACACAACAATGTTGCCATGCTAAAAGCATAGGAAAATTCGAAATGATTAGAATTTAATGAAATTTGGTGTGTATATTCTTTAGTATTAAATATGAATATACAAATTTTGTTAATTTTTTCTTCTACATAGTTTTCGAGTAATTGAACACTAGAGTTTACATGCATAAGCATAGTATTCAGATATATATAGGAATATCTTTTGCATATTGTAAACTCCAATTATTCGACAACTATGTCGACGAAAAATTTGAAAAAAATGGTGTCATTGTATATTTGATGCTAAAAAGAATGTTATCACCAAATTTGATTAAATTCTTATGGTATTGTTAAATGCAGCCAACCTCCTTAATTCAAAAATAAAAATGCAAATTGAACCTGAAAAAGAAGGGAAACTTCGCTGGCTTTCAATATTTCCAAATCAATGAACTGTTTGCAGAGTTTTCTTTCGTAATCGATTATTATTATTTAACGACAATTCAAGGTCTGTCGATGGTGCTGGAGGAAAAAGAAATACAGAAATGCTAGACTATATATGTTGAATGACCCAAACACACCAGTTTTCGTTATTCGTTCCATTTTCGTTCCACAAATCCAGATTGATGTCCCTCACGATTTTCCAGGACGAATCGCATGATTGTTTGGGTGAACGCTCCGAGCTTACGTGCGATTAGGCGTGTCACGTACTATTAAGCAACCGGAGGGTGAGGCGTGGGTAGAAATTAGTCACGTATTATATTTTTGTGCTCTTTTGCCTCATCGATCACAATATATAATGCAAATTCTTGGAACACTGGGTCGATGAAGATGCCAAATTCCCGTCGAGGATTTTTGCTCCTCCCATTGATCCAAAAAAAATGTATCGCATGGAAAGAAATTTGAAAAAATAACAACGGCGTCGATTTTAACAGAATGAAATAACGTTCGAATGCTGCAAACTGAGAAACGATTTTTAAAACACTTCAACCTCTGCCTTTACTGCGCGTTACACGAAAAACCGTGGCATCGAAAAAGAAAATGTGAAACCGAGGCTCGAACGCTCGAAACGCGTGGGTGTCGTCGACGGAGCGTGTAAACGTTCCACCAGGGGCTAGTGATATAAGTTTAGCCACTGCACACCGAGAGTTCTCTCTGCAGTGGCCATATATGGAGCGTTTGCTTTTCCCATAAATCGCTTAATCGTTGCTTTTTCACGGCTCAGAAAGTTTTAGAAAAAACTTAAACCTGGCACTTATCTCCGAACGAAAAGGGTTTTTCTCGAGACTCTCGAGCATAAGCTCGATGCATTCGCGCAGAAAAATATTTCCCACTTACGGATATAAATATGTATTTAAACCTCAGCCATGTGGTTCATTCACTCCACGTTCCTCTTCTCGCCCTCCTCATCAAACGTACTCATCGCACGTGTGGGCACCGCATCAAATTTGCTGCGGTCAACTATTTCAAAACTGTTCATCCTCAGCATTAACCTTTGAATTCTTTTCGGTGCATATGATCCGCACCACTGAAATGATAACTCGAGCGTTTCTAGGTCAGAATGATTATACCACGTTTTTTAATTGGATCGTAGAATTTCTCCATCGTATCAATTTTCAACTCGTCGATCTTCCTTTTCAAACACTTTTAAGATCTTAACACATTTTTTATCTTCACCTCCGAGCAAATACGTTTCTAACGAATAACTTTTTCAGAAAAAAAAGTTCTTCCAAACGATTCAATCAACGTCCCATTAATCGTGAAAGGAAAAATCTGCTAATGAACGTTTTCCCTTTTGCACGATCCATGAATCTTTTTGAGGTGGATGCATTTTACTTCGCACCTCGGGATCTCTTATTTTTGATCAAGGAACGTATATACGGAATAAGGCTGTAGCAGTAGCCTCGAGTCATATTTTTTCTAAGGACCTGAAGAGATCTAACAAAATAAAAAAATTCATATCGCCATCTCGTAGGAAAAAAGAAACAAAATCAGCAAAGCGACGTGTATAGTTGAGGAATGCGTGTGTGTCTAGACTGGGTTCAGGGTATCCTGTCGGTGAGTGCGATTATTGGAGAGAATTACCGTATACGCGGATGTTGTTGATGTTGCTCGCACGCGGTGGGTGTTGGGCTGTCCACTGCGAGAGCGAAAAGAGCGAGACAGGGAGAATGCGAAAGGCGAGAGACGGAAAGAGAGAGAGAGAGAGAGAGAGAGAGTGATATGAACAGACAGAGATGAGCAATCGGTGCCCCAAGGCTGTGCTTTCAGCTTGTTTCCCTTAGGAAGATGTCAGCCAGAAAGAGAGAGAGAGAGAGAGAGAGAGAGAGAGTGAGAGGAAAATGGATGCACGATACCAATAGTACACCTCGTTTCCGGCCGCCGCAGGTTTACCGGCACAGGCGAACACACATTCCTCGTTTAACCTGCACACACTACTCGGTGAAGCAACGGAATCCGACAACAGGACACGCACATAGTCGCAAACATCAGAGTTCCTCCCTCACTCCTGTGCCTCATATATTGCGCCTCCGGAATTCCGTATATGGCGAGAGTTGTAAGAGAGGGATCGAACTAGAGGGTCGTAATGATCAGCCCCGACGATGGCTGTCAATGTATCAGCCCCATACGGAAATATATACACACAACTGAATGGGGCAGTGTCCTATACATATATACAGAATATTTATTCGTTGCTACCGTTCTGTCGGGCGTGTATCAACGTCGAAGCCTCGTCAGTTTTCGATTACGTGCTACGCTCATGTCAGCAATACAAAAAAAAAAGTCTTTTGCGAAAATAAAAAGAGAAAAAAAAAACAAAACGCTGGTATACATCGAAGTCGAGGACGTGAGAAAAAATACGCGTGTAAGGGAAATTTGGTGTGTGCGTGTCTGATATTTGAAATGATCGCCCACATCGATTGCTGCACACGTTTCCTACTCTTTTCCTCGCTCCCTTGATCAGGCTAACTTTCATCTTTCGCGATATTTTTCAGCTGTTTGTTTTGCGCCAAACTGACAGCTTTCGTTATACACATTTCTTTCGCACATCCCACATTTTTCATTCGGGAGTGTCTGCACTTTTTCACATCTCTCGCGGTTTTTCTCCCGTTTACATTTCCTTCATCAATCATAACTGCCACGCAGTTTGATTCATAGAATTCTATCAAAAGAGTCTACTAATTAACTCGAACCCTATATATAGATCTGACGATTACGATTCCCAGTGTTGAAAATAAACTGCAAAGTTAAGCGCGAATCGTCATCCTGCTGTTATTGACGTTCTATCGTTTCAAATTCAAAATGTATAATTAACTATCCATCCGGATAGTTCATTTCAATATATCGTTGGATGATGAAGCTAGTGTCACAAAAATGGATCCCGATATTTATGTTCGACATTTTCGCAACTTTTTTTTGAGAAATAAAAAACCTCGAGCTTTCTTATTTTTATGCTAGAGTTTTGTGTCGCTTTTGGTCATTTCTCTCGCTTCATTCCACTCGCTCGTCCCTACGATTCTTCCCGGACGAATGACCAATTGAAAGCGTCGTCTGTATATGCGTGGTTGAGTGAAAAGAGCAAGGGAGAAGAAGGGGGAGGGGGAGAATGAAAAGACGAGGGGTCACGCGGGGACTCCTCTGGATCGAAAGCAGAACACGCGTTCATCTTCCTGCTCTAGTGCTATGCTGTGGGCTATTTTCCGATTGGCTAGTGTCCATAATTGAAGTCGGTGCAGTGTCCCTTCGAAGGATACATACTCGACCAATGGTGTCGCCATCGTAGGACATATACACATGTACGGATGTGTCCTCACGCAGTTTTTCAGTTAGGGAAGAGAGAGGGAAGTATAAATGTTCGTAAAAACGTCGTGGCAAAGGGTCCCGCGTGTCGTTTATCCCGCTCCGACCCTCGCGGATCTGATACTCTTCTTTTCCCTCCCCCTCTCTTCCTTTCTGTCTATTTTTCTCGCATGCCCAGACCCGCTACAAGTTCACCATCCCCTTGTCCGAAAAGTTAGACGATAGATTCTCAATACTACGTGTCCCCGCAGTCTCGTGATTTTCTTCAAGGTATAGCGACTGCTACGTCCATTTTGGCTGAATCTTGTGGCCTCTGCTCTGCCTTTTCGTTTTACTACTCACCCACCTGCATGGGCATTCTCTGACAAATCCTTGAAAATCCCAATCAAGGCTGAATTGCTTTACGGTCCGAATTGGAAAAGCTGGCAAACGGATGGTCTAGTTTTCCAATTAATTAATCGCTGCTCTCGCGCGGTTGTCCTCACTCCTGGGCTACACTTCGTCAACGTATTTTAAGTTGCAACCAACGTCCCATAGAAAAGAAAAAACAGTAAATCACGAAATTTAGTAGCTCAGTCATTTTGGTGACGTTCAAAAACGTCCATTTTTTCGATTCTATTTAAAAACGGATTTATGCTACGAAATTTGGAAATTCGCATCCCAAAATGCATGAAAAATTTATTTTTCGAGCTTTTTTTAAAAACTGAGGAAATTCGAAAGCAGTAAAAATAGTCTTGTTGTTCCAACGATGCAAACTGTGAATCCTATAGAGACTGATACAGACTCCAGCTTCCTGCACATGCCATTGTTCATTTCCCTGTTTATTTAATGAATTCGAAACATTTTTTAATTCACTTTCCATTTCGAGGAGAATAACTTGATCAGTTTCAATCGAACAAGAGTGTGAGAGCAACTCGATAAAATCACCACTGCATACGCAGTCCCAACAATCATGTTTCTTCGATAGCCGTGTCCACTTGATTTCCATCGGTTTCGCCAGCTGTTTCTAATCGAAGGCTTTCAATTATGAACTAATTGCAGCGCACACGTGTTCACGAAGGTATGCAAGCGTGTCAGCATATAAGCGAAAGCAATTACACGTACGTGCGGCATCTGCCAAGCATGTACATGGACAGCTCGAGCGAACATATACATACAGGTCCTATGATTCCGTAACATTCTGGCATGGGTAGAGAGTTAGTAACATGACCGTGTTGCGATACACGAGTTTGGAAGGGAATGATTTTCGTGGTGCCAGCAGTTCGCTGTATTGACCAGATAGAGAGACACGAAGCATACCGTTATTCTAAAAAGTACAACAATACGTTTTGTGGACTGTTGTTTAAATATGATCCAAGAATAAAATTTGCATGCTCGATTGATCACGGGATATGGCAATTAATTGCGTGCTTTATTAATCGAGTGAGAAGCAGGCAATGAATTTTTCGAAGGTTTCCAGCATCGAGCATATACTTAATGGCTTCGCAATCATGGTTCGAGAGTTTTCGATGGAATCCTCTGTTCTTGGTTATACGACGAACCCTAATTTGACGTTGATTTATCCCGGCCCTCTTTTTTTTTATGGGAAATTCGATAGCGAGATTCAATGCAGCATTCCCCTCTCGACATTCGACTCTTTTTTGTCGTACCCCAAAAATTTGTACAGCAGTCCAAAGATGCTCTTCGAGGGTTCTTTTCGACGGTTTCTCTAGAAGGAAAGCTCGCAACGAGGAAACAATGCGAATGTCGCTCACATATCCATAAGAATAACATGGCGACCGCGGACGGTTCATCGAAATTCTAATTCGGTCGGGGAGTGTTTTACTTTCTGGCCACGATTTTACGAGCTTGCAGCATGTGGACGCATCGCCCGGACTTCTTTTCGACTTCACTCTGCGTCTATGTTTTTGAATATTTGTTCAACACGTTACGTACGAAGGGGCATAAGTAAAAAGACCGAACGAGGATCATGACGTCGCTTACGTCGTTTCCTTCCACAAGAAATATCTACGCTTCTATGAATCTGAATCCAAATATGACAAGGTACACCGAGCTTGGTTCATTCAACAATCCCGTCAGCCACGTGACCGAAATTTATATTTTCCCGGGCATTTTCCACCCTCCCATCCGCGTACGATCCACGCTCGCTCTTTCCTCCACAATCCTCGAGCAGGTTCACGTATAGACGATGGCCAATTCGTGACGTGCAGTTCAGTAAAAGGACACTCGTGCTACGAATGCTTGATGACCTTTTGTGCATCCACTCTTACGACCATTGAACGGGAATCTAATTGCTATAGATTTCGATGTTTTGTATATTATTTTTTTAAATGTTTAACAACTGCGAGAATATATTCAACGGCGGAGTTGACAATCGATCCAATTACAATAAATCGGACGATTGTGCGTCCCTACGTTTCAAAAGTTTTTATCAAAACTGGATATTCCAATCAAAATTGCGGAATAATGAAGAAAATAAATGACAAAAAAACGTTTCAAATCCTGGAGCAATCCACGAGAATCGTTACAGTCCTGGTCAAGTCACCTTCACTACTTGAACTTCCAATTTTGAACTGAATTGAAAATTGTGGAATGCTTCATGATTGAATGGTTTTTCAGGGAAATGAAGCTTGAGATCGAGTTAGCTGTCAATTCCGTAGTAAACAAAACAACAAAGCTTATTGTTCTGAAGTCTCTGTATGAGAAGAAAAGGGGGAGAAGGAAACGAGAGGGAAAAGTGAGAAAGAAAGAGTCGACGAGTCTTTTCTGTATATATGCTGGGCCAACGGAGAGAACTCACTCTGTCATGTTACCCTTGGGGCAGTCAGTGAAACACACCCCTTGTGGCTGGAGCTTGAAAAAGCCCAGTAGGGAGAGAAGAGCTACTATACCCTTAACTCTGACACGCACATACGCGTGCACTGGACTTTATCCATGTACATATATATTTGTTGATACATACGT
Organism: Hyposoter dolosus; assembly: GCA_963921915.1. Classification (NCBI taxonomy): domain Eukaryota; kingdom Metazoa; phylum Arthropoda; class Insecta; order Hymenoptera; family Ichneumonidae; genus Hyposoter; species Hyposoter dolosus. Next base: position 10,933,435 of record OY998136.1, on the reverse strand, counting down.
ATGGATAGATATATGTTTAGCACCAGAACTCACCATGCAAAGTGAGCCGGGAGTTGTTAGATTAAAGTCCAACCCTACTCGCTCGTCCGATGCCTCTGAATGCTCGTCTCTACCAAGCCAGATACGTCTCCGACGCCCTTGCGCGCGCGCCCGCGCCCGTCGTGTTAAAAATCCGGGAAGAGCCATGAGTCATAGTTAGCGAGAGCTACGAACGATCCTCGAGGCTGTTTCATAGCCTTTTCACATTTCTGGTGATTCCAAATCTGAATTATTCCGACCGCCATTTCTTTGACGTTTATGGAGCTTTTCAGGCGGCGGTCCCTGCGTGTCGGAGTCTTAATAATTCTAGAAGCTGCTCGTGGCTTTTGTGGATTCAATCCAACAAAATAGAAAAACTTGGAAATATGCTGATGAAATTTTTGATAACTGCGAAAAATTTACAGATAATTAGGAATAAAAAAAAGTAATAAAATTTATAACTTTTCTTGTTCGAACGTCACGTTCCTTTCCGTTACTGGATATTTTCCTGATACTGAACTTTTGACAAATTTCGGTTATCAGTGGAAACCCAGGGGCTTCCCTTCCTTGTAATAAGAGGAAACCCAGTGCAAAGAACTCCCAAATGGGATATACAGACAAATGGTCTCATTAGTTACAATCGGGAGGGAAGCCAATTAATATTAAGGGCTCGAAAATTTACATACTTGATAGTCAGACATTTACATATATACTTGACAAAGCGTATCAAGTATTTAAAACGTGTTAATTTTCTTTGTTTCAGGTGAGTCCTTAGTTGCCTGCTTGTTCCTTTTTCTGATGCGAGTGTGACACCCAAAGGTTTGTTTTAATTCGAGAACACGTCGTTCGTGTTCTCGAATGATCGATCGCGTATAAAATCTTGATCAAAGTTCAATCTTAAAGTCTCTCGATTCTGTGGCAACAATTTTACTCCAAATTGTTCCTCTCTCCTTATTCTCCTAATCACCGTTTTCCTGAATCTTTTTATTCCTCCCACTGTCGTAACTTTTCGATCCATTAATCTCGCTCAATGTCGCACTTACTATAATGGGCGGCCAATTATTCCACCTCTGTTGGTTAATTATTCCGATTCATCGAGTGGAAACAGCCGTGGAATTTCTTACTGTACAATGACCGGAGTATAGACCGAAGTAAATATCCAAAGAAAGACCGGAGTATATCTAAATATATGTTTACGAGCCCTGGGTCTGTTCGTCATTGCATCAATCATGCAAAATATCATGTTCGAAATGCAAATGTCCGAACAGTCATTGAATTAACGAAATATTAAACATTCAACGCGCTTCTTGGAGCCATTTGTTTGGTTCGTTTTGCGCAAATTATGTTCAGGTTTTGAAAAATCGACCAAAGAGTTGACTTTTGAACTTGACCATCTCGAGATTACTATGTCAATGAATTGCTAATCATGATTTCTAAACGTGCCTTCGCATTCTAAAGTTTTCAAGCGACTACATTTTTTTAATTATTTTTTATTGGCCTGTAGCTTTAACTTCGCCACCTCTCCCGAGGATGGATCAGTCGCTATCTCTCGCCACTGTGAGTGTGACGAGATAGCTACAATTTTCGAAATTGAATATTTTCGACACGGTTTGACCAATTAAAAAAAGCCCCTGTTAGCGTATTTTAGGCATGGTCCTGCGTACACTGACAGAGCCTTTTTCTGATTATAATCAAATGACATGGAAGAATTTTAATTTCGAAAATTCGAGGTGAGGTTCAGTGACTGATCCATCCTCTTAAAAAACATGGAGATTGTCAGTGCGTGCAGATGAAAGATTAGATATTTTCGGGCACCGTGCAGAAGTCATTTTCCCATAATTATTTATTCAGTCCCTTGTACTGAAAACAAACGTTGCAAGTAATGCTTGTCATCGACCAGATGTGTGCCAGTTTTTTCTAAAAAAAAAAAAAAAAGCTTCGTGATAAGTTTTTGGTACAAATAGTCGGTGGGAAATATATTTAAGCACTGATAATTAATTATTGCTGTGTTTTTTTTCTATTTATATGCTTATCGATAGTTTACGAAGGTTCTGCGAGCCTAGGGACGATTTATTATTATGAGAGACATTGAATAATGTTAGTCACTTGAACGGAAATGCAAATGGCGATGAAAGAATTTTGTAAATAAAGCGGCTCGATTTGTGAGTTTAATAATCATTATTTCGGCTATTCTGTAGTCTCTCATCTTTCCCGCGTAGCTACCGCTATAATTGCACTCCGTTCGGGCTCTCAGCTTGTCCATAAAACGTTCAGTGCGAGGGTTGTTGGCTCTCCACAGGGTCCTTGTCTGGATTTACGGTGTTGTCCGCGAGGGTGAACGCGAAAAAGCGAAACCCCCTGTTGGCTAGCCCGAGAGTTTTTATCCCTGGTACACACAGTTTGCCATCGCCGCCATTTTTCCGTTTTTATTGATACCCTTCGCCCTTTCTTTCTCTCTCTCTCTCTCTCTCTCTTTCTCCTGCGCTCTCGCCCTTAGTCCTGTGACTATGTGGTCAGAAAAGCGGTAACTTTTCTTGGAGGATCTAATCCAATTCGCGAGCCCGGCAGTCGCGGAGTAGCGATGCCCATTCTGGACAAAGGGACGCGAGGAAAAGTGATGAAAAAAAAGGAAAAGAGTTTGCGAAGTAGACTGAGGAGATTTTGTAGAAGAGTTGTTTGGTCTATGGTTCTCTGCGGCGTGTCTGGAACTCACTTCCAGCTTGCTCACAGTCTTTCTTCTTGAGAAAACGAGCCCGTAACGTTCTTAAGATTACAAGACACTTTTTCAGCCTCAAAAACGGCCGAAGGAAGTAAAGAAAGAGAAAAGCAAAGAGACAAGGATTATTGGGGTCGTTGCGCGCGTACCATTCAGCGCATTTGCGAACCTCAAAAAAAGAGATGAAATCTTCTACGACCTAATAAATTCTTATTTCTAAAGAGCACGCGGGATACAAAATTCTAAGCAAAGAGGCCAAAGTAGAATGAAGAAATTCAATTCGTCCCTTGACAGAAATTTTTCCACGAAACAATCACTATTCCCCGCTGGCAAAAGGATCGATCAAACGTTTTCCAAAATGACTGCAAACATGTGGTTTTTTTTTTAAATATTTGACTTTGAGTCGCTACCGCGTTTTTCAGATTACTTCTCCGACGTAATATCCTCTTTTTTTATTTGAGTTATTATAAGAGCACAGTCTCAAACATATACATTGACTCGCACATGCTGCAACGACATATTATTCATTCCAGAGACCTGCTCATCAGAAAATCTCTTTAAATATAAAACTGTATGGAACATCCTATTAATTTTGTTGGCCGAGCTCACGAGTGTGTCCTTTGTCATGTCGCGGTTTTGAAAATCCTCCCTCGATCTCCACGCGGGATTTTAGTGGGAGGGAAAGAGAAAGAGGGGGAGAACGAGAGAGAGAGAGAGAGAGAGAGAGAGAGAAAGAGACGGGGACTAAAGCCTGAAAAGCGAGGAGTACGCGTTAACCCTCGAAACCTGGCTGAGCCACCCTATATACCCAGGATTATAATTTTCAGAGGAAAATGGCCCTCATTTATCGATGGTACATACAGATCTTTCATATTTTTCGCAGCATGTGGTCAAATATCTTTATAGGGTGAACGAATTTTCTTAACCTCTGCGTATACGACGTTCTTTTTTGCTCCATTCGAAATCCTGCGATCGCAGATCCAATCTCAACTTCCTACTTTCCGTTGTCAGGAAATATCCGGAGAGAAAAAACCGATAGAAATTTCCTGCGGTCCAATCTGTCCGGAACAGCAGTTTTTATTATTATTTTTTTTTTCCAAATCCTTTTCCTGTCTTTCTGCCTTTGACAGGAAATGTCACTGCTAGAGTCCGGTTAGTCAATTATTACTCGATAAATAAAATCGCTACTTTGTTGGGCTGGGCTCTGGAATTTTTCGAAAATCGTCAACGTAATTATTATTTTTATTGTTTTAATCATCATCGCTACTCACGAAATTGCAACATATGGAAATATATTTTCGAAATATAAAGTGGCCGCTCCTGATGAAAGTGACTCGTTAGCAACGTTGAAACGATTCCTGCAACTGACAGCCGCGCAGTGATGTAGAAATTTTCTGCCTGCTCTGAAATAGTCATTCGACGCCGAATACACTGATCGCGTTCTTTCCGAGCTGTCACGTTTATGCGCGTTCTTGATATTTGTTGCAAAAAAAAAAGAAAAGTAATGACACCAACGGCTCGGATTTATCGAGAAATTCTTTACTGCTGTGATCACAGAAAACTTGGACACGTTCGGATGTTTTCATTCCTTTGCGAATTCTATTCACGCCCCTCCCCCCTTGCCATTGTGCTCTCCTCCGATGCGATCTCTCGAGTACGAGTTAATCGCAATAGAAAAAAGTTTGCGCGTTTGTATTTTGAAGCAAATGAACGTCGACGGCCGAGCGAAACTTGCCACTTAGAAGTTAGCGTTGGATTTAAATGCAATTACGATGTAGAGACTGATGCCCTTTGAAACATTCATCGTTCCTGCTTTCCTCTCTCTCTCTCTCTCTCTTTTCCGCCCGTCTTCGTCGCTCCCACTCTCGCTGTTTGTCTTTGTTTGTTCATTACTCGATACCCGGGAATGTTCGGCGCGCAACCATCAATAAAGCTCGCAGTGGGTACAGATAAACGAGAATGAACGAGAGCGAGAGAGCAAGAGCAAATAGTAAATTATTTTACTAGCGGAGAAACCCGGAGACGCTGAGGTGGATCCCGAAGTGCCGATGTCGCATGTTCGAAGCTAAAGAAACTAAATGAACCTTTTCAACAATGATTCTTTATTGAATTTTGACGGATTCGACAGCAGATAAAAAAATAAATAAACTTGACGTCAAAGTCTCGCCGCACAGTCCCGTTCGAAATTCAAGTTTTATGAAATTGTACGTTCATCAATGTCAACGTGATTATTGAAAAAAGATCGTGATGAAGGCACGGCTCGCAACTTCCAGAGCCCTCGAACGCTCGTCGTAGTCTTTCGTTTACAAAGTTCGACCATGCGACACATTATTCAGCTGTACGATTACCATACTATCAATAAAATCTCCATTCAGTGAGCATTGTCCGGTAGTTGGATAGAAAAAAATTTGTAGTTTACGTATAACGCGTATGTAGACTTTCCTGACAAGCAGCGCATCATCAGCCACCCCTTTGAGCTCTCACACCACAAAACTCTCGATCAATATTCATGGACGGGACTATAATAGAATTTGCTCCACTGCCATTCTCGCGAAACGTTCCGACGTTCGAACCCTGACGTAGATATGCAAATGATTGCCATTTATCTACACACTCAATATATATGTACACGTGTCATTGCGCTGCGTGCATTTGGACGTAGCGCAGCGCTGCACAAACGTATGCAGCACTCTTTATGTTTCGAAAAACGAGGCGGAGTATTTTGCAAAGCATGCCGAGTTAAGTCGAACGTTTTACTTCCGTTAATTAGTTCAAATATAGTTAACTTGAAATTGAAACGTTCGAGAAATTCGCCTAATCGTGAATGCAGATAAGCTGCAGGTCTCAAAACGTTGCTGCGACTTTAAATAACTCGGGGGGGTTCCACCGACTAATTGAGTTTTTCTTCGTAGTCCCTAAATTTCGAATGGTAAATTATCTCCGATACGTAAAGTCAATTACATGTGTGTGTGTGGGAGGTTTTGTGAATGCTCCAGCTAACGAGAGAGCAATGAAGTGAAACGTGGGATTTTTTTGTAGCCGGAAGAGTTGACGTTGTACAATTTAACGCATGTACCGTTAGTCAATGTCCAGTTTACACCTACAAAGGCAATTGTACGTGCACAGACAAATACGTGGGACGGGAATTCAAGAGCAGAGCCCGTCACGCGGTGGTTCATTAGTGATTTGGCCAGGCTTGCCTGGATAAATTGTCCAGCAATCCTCTCTCCTCGTAATAAGTTTCTATTCGAGCAATCCCTTGCATTGCGAAATACCACACACAGTCCCAGATACCCGAAGAACTCGGAAAACCCTCAAACGATTTCGATGTTCAGTCTAATGGCAACAATGACGAATGCATAAATAAATTGGGCCGCATCTACAATGTGCCAATTGTTGTGTTCGAACCACGCGAAGCCAGTTATTCTTCAGGAAATCATAAATTTGGTACTCGAAGGCCACACATGGGTCAGTTTGACCCGAACTAATTTTTCGGCCAATTTGTCACTGACATGAAAAGATTCTCGAGAATTTCCAGCGTTTTTTTTAAAAGAATTGACGGAATTTTTTCGATTTTTTATTTCTTGTCAGTTTATCGCTTCAAAGTTTCATGTCGCAAATATTGAAATTCGAAAAATAATTATGGGTTTTCTAAATATTTGTTTGTTCAGAGGAAAAAGTTTCCAATGATTTGTTTAAACAGTAAAATCCAAAGATTCTGATGTATTTTATTGAGAAATTTGTAATCTTGTTTCCAATTCACTTTTCCGAGTCGAAAATGCAAACAAGAAAGCTGACAAAGAGGTTTACGACCCTCGAATCTTCATCCGGCCCTTATATTCCAGTTACGTCGAGACATCGAGGATGGATCTTATACAAGCGATATTTACGAACAATTTGAAGGATATTTGCCAAGGGTATGTGCTGTTGAGATCTCCCCCATTTTCAAGAAACGCTCGTGAACGTAAGGACATGAAAACCGTCGACTAGACGATTTTCTTTGCTCTCGGCGCATTTTTCGATCGAGCATTCCTTTCTCATCCGCTCTAAATTTGCCTGGTACTACTTTTTTTAGTTTTTATAAAAAGAAAAAAATAATTGGTATCGATCGTGTTGGAACGAGATAATTTCTAAACGTAAGAAAGTCTCGTACGGAGAAGAAGCGAACGGCGTCGTTTGGGAAACAAAACTTTACTACTTTCTTGTCACCTTTTCGTGCCACTTTCGGTCCTTCTCATTGCTGGAGTTTCGCAGAGTGTCCCCCGAACGAAATCCTTTCGAAAGTCAAATCCAATCTCTTTTGCAACCTGCCCGGGTAATTTGGTAAACCGATTACCCGGTGCGTGTCCATTTCCATTCTGGACGTTCTCGAAATTTTCACGTTAGCGTGCGTGTACGTTGAAGCGCCGTCCTTGGGGTGCACATACTCGTGATATGCTATCGAAGGACTAGTTCCTTGTCACAATGAAGACGAGGATGCTTTTCTGCGGCGGAGAGACGAAGGCGTAACCGCGCTTTTGTCGGTCCACCGCACACACAAGACTCGTCGTTGGGATACCCCTTCGCTAATTCCAAGGCCAATTATGTCCCTGACTTCTCTCGATCTCTTCAGTTCATCCTAGCTCCTCGTTCTTCTCTCAGTCTCTCTTTCTCTCTTCCCGAACTCTTCCTATTTACTCGTCGACCACATCCTGAAGGAATGCTCTTAGGATTCGTACTTATTCGTGGATTAGAGTTTGGAGACACCACGACGTCGAATTTTCTGCAGACATTTCGATTACATCGTTCCCTCTGACCCTTCGGTCAGAGCTCCTTGATTTTTTTTCTCCAGTAAACAAAACGTGAGAGAGTCAAGACGACTGCGCTACCTGGTTGAAGAGACTAATCAGTCTGTGACCCCTTCGACCAGAATTCAACATCCAGGAACGGACCGAAATGAATCATCCAAGCTCGATCAGATAGAAACAAAGTTCTGATACGATGTTGAAGTTCGCATCGTTGGAATGCAACGAAAACTGATTATTTTTTATTGCAGAGCACAACATTTTCATACAGAATTCGTCAACGATAATCGGACGGACTTTTTTGCCTTCGAAAAATATTTTTCGATTTAGGGACCAAACGGAACCATGAACATTAATACCATTTCGATTCATTCGTAATAATCAATCCCAATAATCTAAATTCACTGTGCTTCACAAAGTACAAAGCCATCAGATTAATTTGAAACATTCAATTCAGATTATAATTGTAATCGTATTTATTCGTCAACGTACTTATCCCTGAGCACCTTTGTACGATATTGTCTTAGGAATCCAATCAAACATGGCTGGAAACGTGCTCCTCAATCTATTTAAACTTTGAGATCAAAATATGTTGACGAATTGTGGAGCTATTAGGGTTTTCGAATTTGCTATGCGAAGTACAAATACATACAAATCTGAATTATTCAATTGAACTTATAATTGGGATCGTATTTAAAAGAGTCATCAACGTGCGTATCTCCGAGCACCTTTGTAAACGACATTGACTTAGAAATCCAATGAAACAGGGCTTGAAACGTGCCTCGATCTATTTTATCCTTCAGATAAAAATATTTATTCCAACGATGCAATAAACTTTAGTATCGTAGTCCTGATCAGGTTTAGTTTAACAAAAGACTCGACCAGGCCTAGTCAGAATTTCCCCGTGACCGTCCATATAAATTAACTTTGAGCATCAAAAACTTATGATTTTTGGTGACTCCTCTGTCTGGGGGCCTGTAAAGAGATGCATCGGCAGAGAGGACGATATGGGGTGAATTTCAACCAGACCATTAAAACACACCAACGAAAAAGCAAGACAGACAATTCCGAGGCACGTGTGAATGTGTGCGAGTGTATGAGTCAGGGAAACTCTCGTCTGCATGCTTTCCTTTCTGTTCTACGGATGCCCACCAACTGGCCGGAACAAAATATCCAGAGGCGTGGAGAACAAAGGCGCCAACGTCCCGCGCAAATGAAAAATATATCACCGAGCAACTGTGCGTGGGTTCCGGGCTATTGTTATTATCAGAAGCGTTAATTTCCATGGCCGTCATCGTCCATGAAGGGTATGTAAAGAACAGTAAAAGAGTACTGCGAATTTTTCGGTCATATCTCCAGTTATTCTGAAAAATCTCGAAAATCGAGAACTGAAAAGAATAACATTTTCACAATTTTTCAATTTTTTTACGAATCGATATGAGTAAGTCGCTTCTTTTCTTGTTTTCACCAATTTTCGTCTGAAACGAAGGAGTAAATGGTGTTCGAATGGAATTTGGCGATGAGTGGATTCCGCTCTTGAGGGAGAATTAAGCCAAGAGGGTTTTATCGAGTTGGCAAGCAGCTCTCGGACGAAAAAAATTCTCCAATGCGAAATCGAGGCCCACGCGCTGTTTTAACTTCTGATTCTTCCTTTTTTTCCTCTAAAGGCGCGTGCTGGAGCGAAACTAGGGTAACATTATGGTCGAGCATGCAATGATAAAGTCCAAGACTAATTAAGGTGCAGTTTTACGAGAAGTAACAATCGCAAGACTGGAAGGGTGTATAAACACGAGGAAGTTTGAGGCATAAAGTGTACTGAACGACGAGACGGATCTGACGTTCAAGAGGGAATTTGCGTGAGAACACAGAAATAATGTGCGTGACCATATACGCTCCCACACGTTCATATTTTATGTAGAAAAGTATTTAAGGCTCATGCGTCTCGGATGGAAAATAAATACTTCGGCAAGATCAACAAAATATTTCACCGTCACGAACCTCCGTTATCTCCTGATGCTTTTACTTCCCCACGTAAAATATAAATTTTCTAGCTTTACGATAACGTTCACTGGGGTTTCCATATCAAATATTTTCGTGCCAATTGCCCTGACGTTTTTATTGAATTTTTAGAATTAATAACACATTGACAAATCGACACCGATAAGACAATGGTCAGGGTTGTTCGTTCAGTGGGACACGATTCACGAGAAAAATAGAAAGTAAATAGACACGTTGAAAAATCGGGCAATTCGGAGTTTCTCGGCTTTATACTTACTGAGGGAGGGGACCTCGCGCAGGAGACGGAATGAGATATTGTTGGGTAAATGCCTCGGCCACTAGCTGCTGTCGCTTGAAATGAAGAAACACTGGAAGGAAATAAGCAGACCGCGAAATGTGAGGACATCAGTTACCCGAACATCCCTCCCCTGTTGCGCTTTGCTTTTCTTATATACGCTCGGGAGTATATCGATTGATGGCCTAGAGAATGTCGCTCTTACACTTTGAGACAGAAAATTTCCAGAGTCATCGAAATGTGTCAAATAAAATTTGTTTCACCCAAAAAATCACGCGAATGGAACACCCAAAACTTTTTTGGAATAAATTAATTAATTTGGTGACCGGGGATTTTCTTGATTCAGCAAATTCAAGTTTTCAGTCCAGTTTCACGCTCATTTGAGTCACAATATGCATTTATGCCTTTTTGTTTCGAAGTGCTCGATGAAAAGAAAGAGAAGTTTTAGGATTAAAAGAGTAACTCGAAGCGCCGGCAATTTGTTTCTCTCTGAATTGGTGTTAGTAGCGGGGTCGCGTGTGGCTTAAGACAATCGGACTACCATCTTACTTATGGGACTTAAGCTCAGCGCCCAGCACCCATGTCCCAACCAGTGTTTCCTTCTGCTCTCGTTCTCTTCATCCTCGTGTTTTTCCTCAAGACTCATTCGTTCACTGCGGCCACCACAGCAGCAACAGACTGCTCTCGCATTTTTTGCTCTTTTCCCTTTATCGCTCCGTCTCCCTTCGTCGTTACATTTTCTCGACAACTCACGAAGCTTCTCGCCGTTGCTTTCTTAAGACGCGCGAAGCATGCTCGTGAGGACGGTTTTATTTTGCGGCTTACCTCACCGTCTCAGGCCTCGCGACCTTGGGATAAGGCGACTGAATTCCACATGCCTGCTTTTTTCTAATGGCCTCTCTCCATTATTTATCTCTATATACTTTATTCCCACTCACTCGCTCTTCCTCCTCCGCAGCTTTTTTTTCCTCAGATTATTTTCGTCCTTCGTGCTCCTCACGCACACTCTAATCTTCTCTGGCCCTGCTCTCTTCCTAATCTCCAGGCGTGGCATTTTGCCTAAATCCTCAACGACGACATCGCGTGATGTCATTGATAAATTCGACCTGATTGGGTGCTTACGTCAAATGGTGGATTGTTTGTTTTTTTTTTTTTTTTTATTATTCCTTCATTCGTTTTCCTTCACAGATCAGTATCCGGCGTAGTTATCGATAGTGCGAATGATTTTTTTTTTTTTTGACGAGGAACACTGTCGTAAGAATAAAACTATAGAGCGAGCAATAATTTTCCCTTAAACGTAATGATGTCTTACCGAAGTGTGACCCTTGAGCATTAAGAACTCCCCGAAGAATCGTCGTGTGCACAGAGAAAGGTTCAAGTTTACTTTCTCGGTTCCAGCTTCTCTCACGTCGCTCCTTTTTTTTTCGCATGTTTGTGAAAATTTTCTTTCTCTCACGATGCATGAAAAGTTTCTGTAAAAAATTGGAGCATATTTGTTTAGGACCCGTTACTAAGGGACCACGATGTAAAAAGGGGAAGTCATTCGAGCTCGCATTTTTCGTCACGATACTCTCACGACATACTCCCGGATACACTTATTTTTCTTTCTCCTGACAACATCCGGTTTTCCTCGACAAGTTTCCTCGACGGGCATTCACAACACACATACACACATCAATTCCCTTCACCCTCCGTCCTGCTTTTCCTTTATTCACTCTTCGAAGTTGCATTGAGTTTTTAAAGTTGCCTGCTCCATCGGTTCACATCATTTCTGGACCCTCCCACTCCCACTTCGTGCCATCGGCCATGTCACTCGTTCTAGAATATTTACGACTCTCCTGAGTCGATTTTTGGGATCAAGGCTCATGTTATTTTCATCCGGAGGACATTTTTCGAACGATACAGTTTCTATGGGACCCCTTAAAGTTCAATTACAAACAAAAAAGGAATTATTGAAATAAAATCAAATGAACCAATCCAGAATTTTCCGTCGTTGCTCTTTAAAATTGCTGCGTAAGCTTATGGTCCGGTGATATGGTGTCCAGAAACTCCCATGGTGATACTTTCAACACGATTTTTTCTATGCGTGGGTTTAATTTTTCTTTCGTACTTTTGTATAAGAACGAATGACAAAATACTCGCCTGCACATGATACAGATTAATCGAGAGCATGATAGAATTCGATGGGGCATTGTGTTACGAAATTGAAAAAAGTGCACGAAATAATTGTATCTGAAAACTGTCCACGCTGTTCCCCGAGAGATATAAAACGGGGTAGTGCGAAATGAAGTTTCGAGTTACCCCGCGTAGCCCCTGGCATAGAATGGTGAATTGGTAAAAAGGGTTTAATGAAATCAGTATCGTGTAACATCCACAGTCTCCCGATCCATTGTCGAGTCTCGTGTTTATTAAAGTACAAACTACAAAAACAGATCAAACTTTATATATAAAAAGGATAAAAAATTCCGAAGCCATAACAAGGAGTGACGGTCCAAACACCATGGAATAATTAGCCACTGCTGTAGAGGCAAATTTTTAGTGACGCATAAGTCTCGTGAAATTATTCGTTTATGCGCGAGATGTGCAGGCAAGACAATCGGCTGGATCAAACAAGAGCAGTCGGTAAATACCGGATCGAGGAAAACTCGCATAGATATTTACACACTAAGTGTGAATGGCATCTTGTTATCGGTGTTGAACGCCAATTGAGTTCGAGCAACGTAAGAGAGGGCGTTGAAAAGTTAACGTGAGAAAATGAATTCGTTCGGATCGCACGAAACTGCCGATTCCGAACGTCTCTTTCCCTTGCTCCTTTAGATTTTTTCATTTGCTGACAAAATATTCGTTTTTTGAATGCGATTCTCGTTGATTTTGCGTTGAAAGCCCAAGCGAGATGGTGAATCCAGAGACAATGGTTGGTACTCGCCTTTTATTGAATTCTTTTCTCCTCAGCGAGATCCACCCCTGCACTCTCGTCTGTACTTGCTGGCTCGTGCACCCCTCGCATTTTTTCGCTCTATATATATTGATACCGTTGACGAAAAAACGATCGTTATTCGTATAGTTTAGCGAGTAAAACAACGAGAGTTAAGCCCTTTTGTTGCTGAGATGGCGATTTATGCGAAGAAGAAGAAGAAAAACGAGACATTGTATGTAAATGTAGCCCGGGGGATGTAATCCCATGGGAGAACGTCGTCGTCGAGGGGAAAGTACGGAACCCCTCAATGGCGAATTATATACTATACATTCTAACTCCTGAAAGCTGCGTACGTATATACGTATATATACGTATTGTTCAAAACAACTATACGATACTCTCCAACGCATACAATCTCGTCCTTATCGGCCGAACCAGAGATACACTCGTGCCAGTATTATCAAGTTTGATTACACGCACTGCAGATCATCAACAACAATGACGTAGAAACATCTTTGCCACGTTGATTTTTCCTCTATTCCGGGATCCTCTGGATCCGAATAAATATTTTGTGTATCCTACGTTTTAGTGTAGCAGATAAACGCACCCTTATATTTTTCGGCTTTCTGCAATGGTGAACCAACATTTTCAGAAAACGGTTCGAGGCTGCTCAGTTCGCCGCTGTCTTTTTTTTTTAATTCATCGCGTTAGAATCATCTTGAGAAGAAATTCCACTAGGAATTTCCTTGGAAAAGTCTTCTGTACAAGGCACTGAAATACCCCATCGATACATCCGTAACGCCTCGGAAGAGCTTCTTACTTCTTTGACGGGATTAGTCTTGCGCCCCTAACGACTTCGAAGCTCCCCGAATCTTTTTTTCTCATTGAAAATAAAAGACGTCCACCGCACTGACGATACGAACCTTTTTTTTCCTTTGAGAATTCTCTCATCCGCTTATCGATTAGGATTTTGAACGCGAAGTATTGATGGTTTTTTCGAGTATGAACCACAGTAAGACACGTATTTTAAAAAAATTACGATCGATATAATCGATGAGGTGTTGCGTGAATGTAAAAAAAAAATGAGTTGATAATATTACCAAATTGGAACGTTCTGAATATCTTGCATGCAGTCCCTTTCGGACAACCTCCTATAAATAGTTGTCCAGTGGAGGAATTTCTATTATATCGCTGGTGCATTCTCATACGACCACCCCATAAACAATGCCATTGATGTCCAGTTATACGAGGGTTCATAGACGACGTCGGACTTGTGCCAAATCGCCCACGTTCCCTCGAATATCGACCAATGCGATATTATGCTTACGCTTCGTTGGTACTAGATTTCCCATAAGCAACTCGAACGCAATAATTCACTCATGGAAAGTGCGATAATCTTAGAAAAAATCGTGCCCAAGGTTGTTTAGCCTCGAGCCAAAACTCCCAATCAAAAAAGGAGGAATAATTTGTTTCGTTAAACGTCGCTATGCGGAACTCTTGTACCTTTGTCACGGTTATTCAATAATTCATTATGGACGGTCGAACTGACTCACTACCAGCTGATAATGATGAGGAAGTATTAGGGAAAATCGAGTAATTATGACAGTTAAGAACCCGCTTTGAGATTACTCGAGAGTCATTAGTATGTTTAACTTTCGTGCGATTAGTGTTTAAGCAACAAGAGGAAAACATTTCTGACTTTAATTTTTACCGTATATATTAACCGATTTGCCATAACTTATCTTTTCCTTAAGTGACGGAAACTTTGATCATAGTTTTTTCTTTTATTGCAGCTTCACATTAATCACAAAATTACAACAATTAGATTTTTCTGTTTCGAATGTTGTTTTGGGAATTTGTGTTCATGAAACAAGTCTGAATGCCAAAATTATTGTAAGTCGAATAAGTCGATTGTTTCAATGTTGGGACAGATAGACTGGGAACCAGGAAGTGCGAGCAAATAGTCGGTAATTGTACACACATTCATGATAAATGTCAAGAGGCCAATGATAATTCGAACCCGAATGCTTACAAATAAACATCAGAAGAGAAAATAAGCAGAGGAACTATTAGAATTCATCATCTCGTCGTGTCAATGGTGTGCATTGCTGCCATTTCATTCAAAAATTATTAGAGATGTAATATTCGTGCCCATGCAAATCAATATTTATATGATACGTCACCTGTGCCAAATCTAATTGTACAGCCACGTCTCTCGGTGCACACGATGCCATGGACGTACTCAGCACACACAGGGTTGCCAATAATATACAAATGAATTTAGCCATTTTGGGGCTTCCTTCAAAAATAACAATATCAATCGAATATTTTACGATCACAACTTTGACTCGGATGTATAGCCGATAAATTGAAAAGGAAAAACTCCGGAGAACCGCCAATGACTGACATGATTAGTGCCAGAAACTCCGGGTTTATAAACTACACAGGTTACCAAATCCCCGCTTTCCCATCCTACACTGCAGAGAAATCTGTCACGTCGTCCAGTAGTTTTTGCCTCAGGGAACTGGGAAGATAACTCTGCTGGTTTCAAGATGACTGACAACATTTTCACTGCTCAAATTGAAGGTGAAGGCTTTTTTTTCGTATTTTTGGACCAGAAAACTGTTTCGAAGTGTTTTAAGTTACTGGACAGAACTTGGGGGGTAATAACCGTTGATTTTGGTCTCGTCAATACGTAATTCTCAATCCATAAATTCGAAACAAGAACCGAGCAATCAATGAGAAATTATTCGTCAGATTTATCGTTATGACAAGGATTTACTCGATGTCGTTTTTGTGTTTCTTCCACGTACGCACGATCGTGGCGAAATATTTGTCGATTATTTCATTTCAAATGAGATTACTTGTATTTGTAATGATGCTTTTGTATACGATCATGGTATCAACGTCCCCTTAGAATTCCTCGTGCTCGCAGTCGTCACAATAAATTGATTGGCCGTTTGGGTAATCGGGGGAAGAGCATAATGAAAGAGTTTAGTGTAGGCAATGATTACGTTTATGGGCACACGAAACAGACCCAGTACGATGTTCCACAACGGATCGCTTGACACAAGATTAGGAGTTATCTAATCATCTTACGAATTTGCTATTCTAATCGTCCATTAATTCGTTCTCGTTATGTGGAATACAGAATTTTTGGGAGATTGTCGAGAAGTTATCCATAAATACGACACCCGCATTTTCAGATCGCGTGGTTCGCATATTTTTAATTCATCGTCGGAGACATTTGGACGAATGTGATAAAAATTGGAATATTCTGTGCGTAGCCTCGGTAACGAAGTGACCGCAATTGGCCATCTCCGACAGGCTCCAATTAGGAGTAGGCGTTAGTGTGTAAAACCGTTTCCAATTGGTGGTACAGTTGGAGAAGTTTCGATGAAGCTGGCACTGTCCCAGACTCGAGCCACTCGGTTTTCATTCGTTTTCATCCTCTCAATTATCCCAGCTTTTTGCCAGAGAAGATTCAGCGAAATTGCAATTTGTTCTCGTCGTTTTTCCAGAAGATATTTCTTCGCGATTATTGAGACGCGAATTGCGTTTCAAAAGATTTTGAAGTGCGAAATTTCCCGCCTGCAATCCAGCAGATCAGAACTTTATCAGCTCCAGTTTCTCAGGACCTCGTCATCAGAATTGCAACGTCTCACACAACTCTGGCCTTGGCCCGACCTGCTCCTCAAAATGAATCCTCAGTGTGGGTGAACCTTGCCAGGTTGAAATAAATTTTATCTGTAGAAATTCTGACTGACAATGGATCGTCTCTTTAGGCATGGCTCGCTCTCACCAGTTCGGGATCAG
This sequence comes from Hyposoter dolosus, assembly GCA_963921915.1. NCBI lineage: Eukaryota > Metazoa > Arthropoda > Insecta > Hymenoptera > Ichneumonidae > Hyposoter > Hyposoter dolosus. The sequence goes on along the minus strand of OY998136.1, from coordinate 10,916,891 downwards.
CTTCACGTGTAGCTAGAATCCTAGGCGAGATTTATTCAGGACAAATGAACAGGAATCGGATTATAATCGGTTGCCAGATTTGTAGAGCAGTCAGCACCCTCGTTGTCTGCAATTAAATCTCGGAGGAAACTCGAAGATGGTATACGAACGAAGAATTAGAGGCTCCAAAAGTTGCATGTACTTGTATATACACGAGAGAGGTAGAGAGCGAGAAAGAGAGATTGAAGGTAAAGATTAGGGCAGAACAGAGACAAGGAAAAGCAGAAAGCAACCCACGCGATTCCTCGTGGTGATTAATGCACGCACCAGCTCTGTATAATTGCTTAATTAAATTCATACATCATGGGACACTAGACTAAGCACTCGGTACGTTATACTCAGTACAGCCGTGTGCATTACATAATACATCGGAAGGTTGCCTTTGTGATGTCACTTCGCAGAAATCACAACCCTATCTCACTGTCGCATCCCTTAATACATAGATGTCCACGAACATGTACAGATACACGTATCACGTAGACATCAGTCTAGTTGCGAGGACTCTCTAAGTACACGGACCAAATCCCTCTACGGCTTATGGTGGTTTCATTTTCCAACGCTCCATAGTTCCCGCATCATTGTCAGTGCCCCGCCGTTGCGCTTGATTCGCATCTTCGTGCATGTGAACTCGAGCATTTGGAATGTATGTGTGATTATGAGATTGTTAATCCGACTATTGGGCAGACCATTATCGCCGGGACATCTTGTTATCATGACAACCACGTGCCTAGTGCCCTTAACATAATTTCTTTGTAAATAACTGTTCGTCGGTGGATGAAAATTGATTCACAATCTTTCTAGAGCAGCGTCTGGATTTTTTTTCTCAAGCATTGGCATTTTTGACGAATTCGTTAAAAAGCTTGGTCTGGGCGTTTGATATTCTTTGAGAAAGAGAAAGGGAGGAGGTATAAGAGATGTACACATAGGATTCTTGGGTTCATCAGCTGCTTGCCAAACCCTCATTGCCGCTTGGATACGGTCCGCAAAGTGAATTAATTAAGGGTCAGAGGAGTGTCTGTGATACTCTAGCTAAAAGTTTTCCTCATGTTTCCGGAAGACACTCAAGCACGAACACCATGAGATTAGGAGGAGTATTAGATATGCCTTAGTAGTCAGTGTGTATATATGCATCAATGGAAACAGTCCAAGAGAAGGATTGGTATGCAATAGTGGCTAGCAGGTGCTGCTTGAGCAGAGGAAATCGAATCCCCTTGCCACGGATAATAGGGCAGACCACGTGATTGTCCCCCTTAATTGTTACTACCGTCTCGGCCACCCTATTCTAAGGGCGTTGAATTTTCGGTACAGGAATATAGGAACGTAGTCTTTTGGCTCCATTATTCAAATAGATCACTAAGCCGATCGCATTGCTAAGGACGTAAGGACCAAAAATTGCTACGTATAAGGACGAGCTTTCGTCTTCATCGACTGCTTCTGGCTTTTCAATTACCTGCTAAATTTCTCTTCCAACGCGAACGCTCTATTACGCACTCCCTATATTTTTCCTCCAGTCATTTGATAAAAAAAAAACATATATAGTCGTGTAATCAAAAGTCTTAATTACCGACTTTTCTAAATATGTTTTTGCCTCATGAATATACATTTCAAATGTGCAGCATTTTATCCGACGACACCACTCAATTTTCGGATTGTATGAAATTCAGATAAAATTTTGTTTTGTTTTTCACATTTCGTTGATTTTGCGAGAACGATTATAATTAAATTTCCTTCGTAGACGCATGGAGAGGGCATTATAAATTTGTTATCTTTATGAGCAACAAAACCGCGTCATCGTAATATTCAAATCGCGAGCCATGGTTATTGTGACAGTCGATTGCGAAATTCAAGTGGAAAGGAAAAAAGAGAGGAGCACCAACTGAATGCCTGAATTTCAAACTCCTTATCTGTCCCGTCACATAGACTCTGCCGGAACGATTAAACTTTTGCCCGGTTTCCGCAGGGCGGAACAAAACGCGTTTCCACCCGGCTGGACAATGCCAGTGTCGCATTTTCGCTCGGCACTCCAGACATTTCCATTTCCAGCCGCCACATAACGCTCTCACGAATCTCAACGTGTTTTTTTTTAAATTTTTTTTTAACCATTTTTGTTCATTCGTACGTACTATCCTCAGAAAATACTTCAGTTTTCAACGAGAATCGCTTCGTTTACCTGCCTCGTTCACCGCATAAGGAAAAGAAACTTGCGAATACAAATTCTTTCGTGTCAGCTTGACTGAAACTAAAATCTATGCGTTCTTTCTGATCCAGTAAAAAATTAATGCCACGGATGAAAGAAAAAAAAAACAAAAAAAAAAACAGAGGAAATTGAATAAAATTAAAGACTGCTTTTTCCATGAAATTTTAACGAGATTATTTTTTAGTTTGACAATACCTTTCTGGTAATTCCTTCAATGATTAGCACGTGTATAAGGATTCAGGAAACTCGTAAATGTGAGGCATCAGAATCATAATCAGAAGGGATTCGTTCCCTGATTCGCTGCGGTACGCCGCACGGATCCGGTGTTAAGCAGTTCGTGTTGCGGTCAAGCATCGGAAAGTTCGAGTATCGCAGCATCCTCGTTGCGTTCGATTTGGAATATCATATGCCTCCAATCCTTCGGGGTATCCTGTATATTTGGTAGTCGGTGGGTGTAGAGAGAAGGGTAGTAAATGGTGTGCTGCATGTATAGATCGTTAGTGCTGGGTGTTTGGTAGGTGTTACTGCGGATTGCGGATTGTCAAATTTGATCTCGTCGATCCTGCTCGCTCTGCGTCTCTCATTCGCTCTCAATTGCGTCAATCTTCCATTTCTTGTCAATTATGCACGTTCGCGAGAGTTTCAGTAACCGCAAAGGTCCCAGGAGACACGTATTTGACGGTCGATCGGTAGGGCGACATGGAAAACGACACGGTCAACTAAAACAATAGTGTTCATTTGAATTTTAATCGAACGATGTCAAACGAATGTTTTGCGATTTATCGCGATCGAATGTTTGGCAACTTTTCCATGATTTATTATGACAAGCGGCTCATATATACCAAAAGCGATGTATTCGTGAATCGGAAATAGAAACGACGAGAGTAATGTCCCGCGAGTTATAAATCCTTTTCAACCCTCGTCTTTGCTGCGGAAAAAATATTATCCATTTCCATGAATATTGAATGAGAAAAATGTATGTTCGCGCCAACTTTGTGCACTGCGAGAAACAGCTTATCGTGGAGCCTGGACCGGAAACTGAAGATAATGAGCATCGCTTCGTAGACAAGCGGTAATCAGATCGATAACGGCCTGGTAACGCATCCAAACTGTAACGAGGCGAGTTCTTCACTCTTCCCTCACGCCTCGTTACAGTTATAATAGCTTTTCTTTGTGTCTATCTGTTTGTATACATAATTTGTATACACCATATAAATCTCTTAGCGAAAACAAAGTTGCCAAAACTTTTTTTTCCAATGAATATTTTTCCTTACAGGCCCTCGCCAAATCAATTTACATAACTAATAGACGGAGAGCGTTTCAACAGCACTGGGAAACATTCGAGAACGCTACTTAAATACTTTGTAAAAAATGAAGAAAAAAATAGCCCGGAAAATGAAAATTCATATACGAATTTTTGAAATTGTAACGCACCGAGTTTTTTTTTCATACATGAGCTTGAAAACACACTCGCACGCCTACAAACGACGCTTTTTTAGCGGAAATGCACACGCGCCTGCCAAAAGCCTGAGTCACAATACTCTGGAGTATGAAACGCACAGGAGTCGCGCGTGGAAAAGGACGACAGACAGAAGCGTGTCATAGTGAGGGTCGATGCAACCCTCTCGGCGTTTCATTGTTGCAATCCTCGTGATTACGACTTTTCCGTACAGATTCACTCTCTCCTGCTGCTGCTGCTGCGGCTGCTGATAGAAGGAGGAAGTGGCATGGAGGCGACATATACAGAGTCAGGCCGTTACATTCGGGGTGAGAGCTGCGGTGAGCGTCCAATATCATGAGGTACCTCCTCGTCTCGTTACCAACAGCAGTCGCGTCTTTCCCCCGCGCGTTGTCTGCTCGCTGTCTGTCCATTTCGTTTTCATTCTACTGTCGTTTGTGTCCACGGCTGTATGTGCACACGCTGTGTGGTTGGATCTCCGTTTATATAGATATATGTTTTGATGTAAATGTACGGCACTCAGAAATTTCCGAGACTCCGCGTCGCAGACAAGAGAAAATTCCGAGCTGGAGAGCTTTTTTCCACTCGACCTAATAACGCCTAACGATTCTGCATTTCCGAGTAGAACGAGATAAAAAAGCAAGTTTCTATTATTTTTCACGTCATATAGAATCTTTTTTACTCGGATCTTATTACAAAATTGCCAAAATTATTGAATAATTCGTTCTCCCTATAGTTGTGCTCCTTCTGGGAGCACGATGAATCGTAAATCGTGTGCAAATCGTAGTGAGCTCCGTTTAACAATAATGGACGAGGGACTAAACTTCCCGGCTGGGTCGTTTCTCACAGAGTTGCTCAGACACCCACAACTCGACGGTAGCGGAAAAGGAATGGGCGGTCTTTCGGTGTTTCCTTTTATACGTCTACTTCTTAGGCCGCAAGGAGTGTAGGGAAGTCGGCGACAGACGCGGTGATTAGAGATTCTGGGCTATTGTATATTCATGTTTACCGTTCTTACGCATGCACACGCGTAATTAATCGTCGATATATATCTCGGAAATTTCCATCCAATGCTAACTGGATGGAGAATCAAAAAAGTTAGTTCTGGAACCGCAAATAGTCTCGAGTTGTAGAAAATTATCTTGTCAATTATTATCGTAATCGTTATTAGCAAAATCACAGTTAATGAAAATTGTTTCGAGCATTGCATACGATTTATTCAAGCGAAAAGACCCCGTAAATATCTTATTGTATATATGGGCTCGAAGCCGCGCGTTTTCCGGCGAAACACCACGACCATGAAGAGCCCAGGAGGTTTCGTCTTCGAGGGCTACAAGAAAGTGAAGTGAGGGAGGAGCAGTGGTGGGGGGATGCGTACGAGAAACTTCTAAAATCAATTAGCAGCCCCTCTCTGAGACGATCGGGTCGTTTGTATGGGATGGAAGGAGTTGCACGCATCCCTCGTTCCTCGAGCGAGTGAGGAGAGACAAAGAAAGAGATAGAAGCATAGAAAATACAGGCATATACATTCATGTAGAAACGAGAATCGGTGAATGAGAGAAAAGACGTGGTTGGGGGAGTAGGAACCCTTCTTCAATGTTCACCCCTCATTCGTGGATGTCAGGGGTGATAAGGATATGAGGGAAGACTAAGAGGAAAAGACTCAACGCTTATCCCAAATAGAGAGATGAGCAGAGAGCGAAGAGTAGACGCCGGAATACAATCACGACTGCACGTTTTCACCAATGTATGCGTTCAGTTGTTACATCATAGACACCCCCCCCCCCTCCCTCTCTCTCTTTCTCTTTCATTCTCTCAAAGATCTTCATGGGCGTGTATCCGTGCGAGAGTTAAGCAGGGGGTGGCTCCTAGTTCATACTAGCGAGAGCTGGAACCCTTTCATCCTTGCCGGCGAAGTCGAGAAGATCCCACGAGGGAGTTCCCGAGCCTTTAGCTCGCAGTGGTACATATTACACGCTGTGTCTATATATTGAACTCGACGTTGCGCTCGCTAACCTTAGTCTAGAGTTTTAGCTGTGCCGCAAGCTCACCGAGATTGTCACCGAATGATTTAGATGACCTTTGGGCACGTTGCGTTCACGTCCATTTTTCTTTTCACCCTTTTTTCCTCGTACACCTATTCAACCCTTAAGAAGAGTGTCATGCCAATACCATCCATCCTCATGCCACCAACTCGCCAACGTTTTTCTCTCTATTTCTCAATGTGTGTATGTGTAACAGCCATTCACACATATGTCTGTCTATGTGCTGCCCCATATCCTCCCAACCCCTGAGATACTTATTCGACCCCCGGGGCATCTCTCAGAACCTCTCAGGCTTCTTATCGTTTTATGTATAATATACCCGCTAGACGACTTACGCACCTGTTACACACTCTGTCTATTGCAATCTTGAGGACACGAGAGGGTCCAACCTGCTTCCAAATTTATTTATGCGGAGGAAACCACTGCCGTCCCTTTTTCCTGAACGTGATGAATTACATGATTTTGTATTTCGTAGTGTAACAACAAATTCGAACCATCATTGTTAGGAGCATGCGAAATATCCGTCAGCAATTATTGTGGAACTTACGTGTGTTTTGCAAATCGATAATGGAAAAATATGATTCAGAGTCTGGCAATTAAAATGGCTGATCCAAACGATAGGAAAAGGTTTTTTATTGGTGAAGACGAACCCTCGTCATAATGTACAGCTTTTGCTGATTTCTGCATCTTGACAAGTTATAACGAGGCTTTCTGAGAAGAGTTCCAAGCCAGAAACGAAAGCTTTTTGTTACATTGAACAGAGCAAAGAGATGATTCACTGAAACATCGTCTTGGAACTTGCAACAGCAATTCTTGACGCACGCCACATCAGTCCGTCAAGGAATCGAGGGAAATTTCCTCCTCGAACAAGTTTCGGGATCTTAAAACTCTTGGTCCGTGTTGCTACGCCACTCGACGAGTAATTGAGCGGGAAGCAACGCCAGAGTTGAAGGCAGAGACGCAGACCAAGCAGCCATATATACACAAAGGTCTCGTTCAAAGTTCTTAGCTGAGGCTGTATGCCCTTTTTTTATTCCCTCCTTTTTCGCGAACGAAGGGGATCTCTCTTCGCGGACGCTTCGACAACTCCACCTCTGGAGCCACGCTTTGTTGGATGGACGAACGAACGAATAATACCGATGAGAAACGGGCGAGGGACCAAATACAGAAAAGGAAGAGAGAGAGAGAGAGAGAGAGAGAGAGAGAGAGAGAGAGAGAGAGAGAGAGAGAGAGAGAGAGAGAGGAAAAGGTATTCGTGGGTGAACGGCTAAGGATGCCTCGAAGGAAGGATGATTAGGAAACTGTTGTGCCAACCCCAGGCCACTCGCCCTTTTCTTTCTTCTCCCTCTAACTCCCTTTCTCCTTTTCTCTGTCTCTCTGTCTTTCATACTTTGCTTCCTTCCATGCAAGCCTCACTATATTCCGACATCCCAACATCCCTTAGACTCGTCCTTGAGGAGCTCATCCTTTTGCTGAAGAACCTAACCGTGACGCTCTCATCTCAGTCGCGTGTGAAGTAACGACGAAGATGACAATAATAACCTTGCTGGACTTTCGACAAAGTTCGCAAGGTCCTTTGAGCTCTCGTGCCCTAGCGAACTCCGCCGTCTTTTCGGGGTTGTCGTCATGTCGTGTGTTTCTGTTGAAACGTCCTTTCTATACTATCGCTGGAGCCATTTTCTCTGCTCATTGCATCTCTGGCATTATTACAATGTTTTTTCCTCAAATTCATTAATTTCTTTCCTCTCGCCTCGCGATCGCGTTTTTTGGAAAAATAAATATTTCAGAACCGTGGCGGGTGAGGTAAAGCAGTATAAATCTCGATGATGAATATGGAGAACGATGTGCACGCAATCCTGGCGCGGAACGTCATCTTTATCATCGCCCAACTTTTGGAAGGGGCGTTTGTCCCTTTCGATCCTTCAACAATGCTGAAAAGGGCGCTCACCCACCCACTCTTTATTCTTCTGGATCCAACCCCTCCGTGTCGCTGTCATTCCAACCAAATCCTCCGTTCTTCGTTATCGTTCACGCCACGAATGCAGAATATTGTTTTTCTTACGAAAATTCGGATTGCCTCGCTCCTATCGTCAATGAAATTCCAAAAACGTTCTCCCTTTTTGGCATGATTGATTTTCCTGGGAAAATTCCAATTTTTCACCTTGCACAACGGCCCAATATCTTCACGAAAACGCTCAAAGATGACAGACGAATTTCGAACTTAAATTCATTTTCGTACGTAGTGTTTTCCTCACTTCGATGAGTTCACTTTATACCAACTGCGTGGAAACTGTCTTATGGATAGACTTCGGATGTTATCGAGAATGGGAAAACAATGTTCAATTACGCGACGTAAGTTCAGTCTCGTGTCCCTTCGATCCAGGCCTGAAACTTTAACGTATTTATTGCATCAAGAGCACAGAATCTCGCTCTATATATACAAACTTCAGTCGCTGTATCTCTTGGTCTCCTCGACGAATGTTGCGAGACGTTGTTCACGGAAACACCACGTGTGAACCCTCGCGGACATTCCACCGAATGAGGCTTTTCCCATGCTTTTTCTTCGTGTCCCTGAAGGATTCGACAAAGACACGAGCTTACATGAAAATCTGTGACTTTTTTCTATCCAATATTTCCTTCCTCCATATAGATCGTGATTATTCTTATTCACTCTTCTTTTTCTTCGTTTTCTAGCCGCTCGATCAATCCCTTTCGCTGCCGATTCATTCCATTCCTTTTACAGAAGTTGGGTTTCCCTAATATATCTCGTTCCATTCCTCGCTCTCCACCCTCTCGTTCTCTTTCTTTTCCTACGTCGCTTCACGATCGCGTTTTTCACACTTTCATTTGCTGTCGTCCCTTTTCATCTCGTTCTCCTTTGCACTATCCATCTCACTTTCGATCTCTCAGACCAGAGCGAAAACGAGAGAACCGCACACTTTGTTCTACAATCGTTTAATCATTCTTTTGCTAGAAAAACACTCTGTTGCGTGCGAGTTGTGTGTGAAATCCACTCTACACAATCAGAGTCTCGTTTTTCGCTCATTTTTCCACTACCTCAATTATTTACTGAATTTCAACGATTCCTCAATTACTCTCTGAATACGAACGGAAAATACTGTCAAGTTCCTCGCGAGGACGCATTACCTGAATCGCAACTTTCATGCCTGACAAGAAAAAGTTCCGTTTTTCAAGAAAAACATATCGTAATCCTTGATTCAGAAGTTTAGAACCTTCCCGCAATCAACGGAGTGTTCAAAATTAAGACATTTCGGTTTTCTGCAATCGTCAAGAACAATACAGGATTTTTTTTTTTTTTTTGAAAATGAATGAAGTTTCCTTACCAAATAGTAATCATTCCTGTATTGATGTTTACAAGTGGTTATGTATTTGGGTTGTCGTAGCGGAAAATACACCTTCTCGTACGTAAACATACTATGGAATCGGGAACAGCCACCAAAAGAGAGAGAGAGAGAGAGAGAGAGAGAGAGAGAGAGAGAGAGAGAGAGAGAGAGAGAGAGAGAGAGAGAGAGAGAGAGAGAGAGAGAGAGAGAGAGAGAGAGAGAAGGAATCTCTGTCATCGTGTACTCAACGTTCCGGAAGGTTTCTCACCATGCAGCACAAGGAGAGGACCCTCGTCAATTTGAAGACCCAGCCGAGTTGTGCTCGAAAAGCTAAAGCTTTGCTATGCAGCGTTACATAGTTAATTAAGCTACGTGATCGGATACTCTATACGTGTCTACGTATATACTAGAGAGAATATATATACACACAGTACATACGACTTAGCAAGAAAGTACGCGAGATCAAGACAATTTCTGGCTGCTACTCGACAATGACACGAAGAGTAAACTTTCTCAAGTACGCGTACAGAATTTCTATAGAATACAACTTTACAGCACTTTGTGAAAATTTTCATAAAGAGCGAAGAAAAAAAAAGCATGCACGAGGGCGCACTGAACTTTAACTCGAAGAAGAGTCATGAGTTTGTAAGAGTGCTTCGCGTAACACACATACTCACTTTGTTCTGAGTTATGGTAGGAGAGTGAAAAAGAGGCAGCTGGGAGGGGCTCGTAATATCACCGAGAAGAGCCCGCTGACTAGGTTTAATAAAATATTCAAACTTTGAGACGAAACTTTTGGCTATATAAAAGGGAGTACGAGAAGGAGGTGCGCGCGGAGAATTTAGGTCTAGGGTCTCTCATCCTGGCGAACACGAGAGCAGCAAAATCGTGAACATTCCAATCATACTTAAAATACTTAAAAGCCTGGTCTGATTATTTTCTGTTGTATGACTTTTTACACGAGGGCGAGTTTGGTCGTCCTATTGACAAACAGCTCGTTAATCTCTTGAGTTCTTTCACACCGCGATATTTAAAGAACAACGAGGTCGATTTATCGTCGTAGTGTCAAGAGTCATCCTGTTGTGTCTAACGACGACGCTCCCAGTGAAAAAATAAAACATCGAGGACAGAACATTGCAAAATGGTGGTTGGTACGCTCTCCCGTAGTCGAAAGCTCGCGCCTAGCTCTCCTACTGGTTTCAACATACCCCGCGGGGCAAATTTCCGATTTATTCAAACCACCAAATACTTGGTGTGCCCATAAAGAGAATGAATGGGATTGTTGCGCGGTTGCAGCTGGGCGAAGAGAGAGATTAAATATATATATGTATGTAACGAGGGCCAGCGGAAAGGCCCAAATACTCTCGTGAGCTTCTACTCCAGGGGTTCATGAAATACGCGCGCTTTCTGCTGGCAAAGTACACCACTCGCTTCACCCTATTCTCTCTCTCGCTCTCTGCAAAACGACCCCTTGTAGTACACTCTACCCTTGCATCGCGGTGGCCAACTTGCCTTCCCTTCCCCTCTCGTATCTGCCATTCCTTGTTTCTCCGACCCTCTCATCTGCTCACGGGGTATCTAACTCGTTGGCCCTCCTCCTACTCATACTTCCTATTCCCTTTCCCTATTGCGCTTGCTCGCTCTGTCTTACTCGCATTTCTCTCGTCCTCGTAAGGGCTGCACCCCGCAGGAAATTCTCATTCCATTTACTCTCCTCGCTGTCCCCGTCTAGCTCGCTGTTGCTAGAGCCTCTCAAGCTCTCCGCAGGGTGGCCAACGGTATTACCATGAATTTACATAGCCACCGTTCTCCTCTCTGCTCAAAAGCCGCCCCTCCCCTTCCTGGCCCAGCACCCGAACATATTGCAAGGCTTTGATTTATGCGAAATATTTGCTAAATTTTCCGTTTAATCTCGGCATGGAATTCGCGCGTGAATAAACGACCCCTAAAGTGTTCTAGTTCCAGGGAGCACATCGAGAGAATTCCAAAATGAGACTCGAATTATTGTCTACCGGGGTGTGACTTTGACCGCCTTTTGGAAGAAGAAAAAAGCTTCCACAAAAATTATATCGAGCAATAAAATATGTGTGAAAATTCTACCTCAATAATAGGTGAAAAACTAAAAACATCCAGTTTCACAACTTTTGCAATGAAGCTAAGTCTGAAGTGCAGGGAATATTATGACATGAAATTTGAGGTCATGTTCCGTATACCATGCTCACGTTGATGCGGTAAATCGCAGTATAGGGTTCCGCGTTGACCACGAAGGTATATCGGTGTCGTCGACGGTCTCGACAAAATAGCCGAGAGCTCTTTGCGACGACGGCCTAGATCGCACTAGGCTTCTTCTCGTACAAGCTGAGATAGAGCCCTTTTTGCTTGGTCACGAAAAAGGGTTGAGCGAGCCGAGATACGCAGTGTGGGTGGGTGGATGCATGCATTGATACCTCTGCCTGGAGTCGGCGTACACCGGAAGCCGAACAAGTCCAGGAAACACCATATAAACCGCGACAACGTTCTCGAACGTAATTGTCGTCAACACTGCCCAGTTTTCCCATCGCCCGTATACACAACAATTTGCAGAACCACAATTCAATTATGCGCTATTAAAAGGGGGAAAAGTTTCGGTCGTTCCAACAACTTCCATGATGGAACGTCATCAATTTTCAATCAATTTGATCCCTTCGCGAGAATCAATGAAGTATCCAAACGAGTAAACTCAATTGAGCGTTTTTTCTACTCACATATTTAATAATTGAAACTCACACTTTAAGCAGTTAGTCGTTTCACCGGGATTACCGAATCAGGACTATTCAGGTTGGAGGCTTTATATGTCTCGTTGAAAAAAAAAAAAAAAAAATTTGTATGGTCTCTAAATTGTAGAAAAATGGCCTTCAAGCCTGATATAGTGTGTATGTGTGTTTTTTAAAAATAATTTTTACACCTTCCTGGAGCTTGCCGTTAACTGCAACGATCGTGGACGTCCGGACAGCGGAGTTAATTTTTTTTCTGTTCAACTCGCGTTTCCCACTTGCCATATTCATGCGGCACTCTTTGCTCACAATAAACGGTATAGTGAACGAGGCTCGGACCATTTGCATATAGGGTCTCGACGTGGGATATAAAATCCTAGCGATGCAGCCACCTTCTGCCACCCCCGAGACTCGTTCAGCCCTCACACGGTTCTCCCACTTCTTCTCTCTCCTCCTCTATTTCCTCTTGACTCTCTTCAGGCTGCTGCTTCCACGGACAACCCTCGGTATATACGCTTTTCTCTGCCAGGACGTTTCCAAACGTTTTTCCACCCCTTTTTCCTGCTTGTCTCTCCCTCTCGCTCCCACGAGAACGGTGAGCCGCCCTCGGGAATATGCGATTGTGTCGATTTATACATATGTGGCGTGTACGAGACGAAGTACTGAAAAAGCTGCACATAGCGGAAGCAGTGCAGAGAGAGAGAGAGGGAGGAAGAGAATGAGGCGAACCGATAGATCGATTCTTTGACAGACGGTAAATATTGCTGATGAGCTCTGTCTCTTCGCTCTCGAAGGACCGATACAGTCGCACTGCGATCTGTTCGGGACTCGTTCGATACGTACGGATTGGTTGCTTCGTCGAACAATTTATCGAAAGGCAAGCAGAATTCAATGCGTACGTGTCTAGCATTTGTCCCCCATTTTTTTAAATGTAACCAACATTGAAATATTGCATTACCTTAAAAGTATCTACCGCACGTTTCTCTTTCAAGTACTATCGACTCATTCGTGCGCATTCATTCCCAAAATGCATGTTTTCATAAAAATGTGAATAAACATTCGTTTCAATACAAAAACGACGGGGAAAATGATTCTGAAGTTCATTGAATCATTGATACACTTCGACCCTTTCAATCTAGAGACGCAAAAGCGTCTTGACGCCAATTATATTAAAAAGGAAAATGTTTGAACCGACTAAACAAAGTGGGCAACGAATCTATACTCACGATTCGGCCTTTTTTCGACTCGTTCAAACTTTAACCCGACGCCATTAAAAAATGCGTCGATTTATTAAAAAAAGGAATGCCAGTTTAATCATACGTGTCTTACGTTGGGCTTTCCAATGGTGCAATTTTTTCATAGTCTTCGTTTTTATTGTCAAGTTACTTTGTTCTGGATTTTCACGAACTCACGCGAATTTTTCGAAACTTTATTAATGTCCATGCTTCTGCACGACGCTAATTAATTTTTGTTTTTCCATCATTCTGTGTTGCAGGTCTCTCTATGCGACGATTATAGTCTTCCAGTTGATTTCGTTAACAAGAGGAGGCCCGCGAGCGCAGCAGCTACGACATCGACTATCCAATGGGCCCTGCCAAGTCCCAGTAATGAGAACGTAAGTTGCAAGCTTTTTATATATGGCTCTCAGTGTATCTCGAGTATTTCTATGGGAGAACAATTAAAAAGGAACAGGATTTCTCGCCGCTATATACACGTGTCGATATTTTTCGGTGTTTTTTTTTTTGTCGCCTATTCGGTAAATTCCATGACGCGAGTTTGCATGGCGAGAATTGCGACGGGCGAAAAGGCACGAGGGGAAAATATAATTACGAGGTTGAGAAAATAGCTCCGGGGCATTTTCAACTGCAGGGTAGAAAAAATTTTGCGCCATTCGCACCATCGTCTCTATATACACACATTTGTATATACATCAGATAGAAATTCAAATATAACTGTAGCAACGAGGCTCTCGCGTAAGCGAGAAAAGGAAGGCCATCATACATATACAACCCCATGACACTATAACCACCTCTGTACGGCCCAACAAACGGAAGAAAAGACCGTCGACTTCCGGCGCCACTTATAATTGCTCTGGCAGTCACGGAATCCTCTGTACTTTTCTCGTTCTGCAAAAATCTCTCTCTCTCTCTCTCTCCCCCCGCCCCCTTAATTCTCTCGGTACTTCGGAGGGAGACTTTTGGTGGTGCCTCGAGGCTTTCGCACTAACTGTTTCCCTCAAATTATTGCTCAACGGATTTGACGTAGCCATTTCCTTGAAACGTGCCACATTGACTCAGCAAACATTTTCAAAAATGTTCCGAGAATCTGCAATACGTTTCATTCAATTTTTCAATCAGTGAGTCAAATTTTAATATCAATGAATTAAAAAAAGAGATAAAAAGTTTAACCCACAAAGCGTCTGTACTAAAGCGTGAGAGACAAAGAGAGTGTTCACTTTCCATCCCCTCGGAAGGAGGACACTTGTGCAGCAATGGCACAGATGACAGAATCATCCAGGACAATTCTGACTTTTGCTTTTAGTTTTGTGACACCCATTGCGAGAGACACTTGAAACTCTCTTAGCGCTTTCGGAAGGGGATGAATCTTTATGACTGCGATGTAGCACTCGGTATAACTTCAATAAAAAAGCTTACTTGCTGCTTTAGGACTTGACTTCATCAGCAAAAGAGAACGATCCAGCACTTTTCTTTGTTTTTAATGCTTTGGCAATTATTCCGAAATTTCGACGCTACCCAATTTTTCGGGAAAAAAGTCAAATGAAACATTTTCAAATATTTTTCCAATAATTCCAAAAATCGTAGAGGTTCGTGTTATTTTTATATGAAATTTCAAGGGAACTTTTCCAAATTTCTTGAGGCTCTTTTGGTTAATTATTTTCATGTTTCTAGTTTTTATAAAAAATATAAAATAATACAATAAATAATATAATGGAATTGATAATAAACAGAAATTTTATAGAAAATGATAAGAAAATGCGATTGGCTCTGGAACCTGAATCAAAATGCAATAAATTACAGGGGGATGACCCAACGCAGTGTATTTAATGTATAATTGCAATAAAGTCATGTCCCTATTAAGCAGAGTACTAATAAGTATTCACAATTATAATGCAGTAGCCTGACAATCGGCTTATGGGGGTTTTCTACCGATAAATCGATGGGATTACCATGCCAGTGTGTGAACATTTACCAGCACTAAGAGAAACCACTGGTAGGCGCCGAATGCTCTCGCTACGCTCGACTGTGCACTGTCGTCGCTATATTCTCCGCTCTAACATACAGAGGGTTGTAAATTCCTGGGTTCACCACATTTTGTTTACCGTTCTGCTCAGCGAGTGAGGGTGAAGAGGGTAACCGGAGGGAAAGGTTGAATAAGCGGAGAATGAGAGAAGGGATAAAGCTTGATCCACGAGTTTATCCGAATGAGTCAGCTTCGGTTATTCTTTCGTTTTCTCACTGTAAATATATTTATTACATTCGAGTGTACACATGACTCGCTATTATTGCAACATGATGCTTCCATTACCCTTTACCCTGAAAGATCGCGAAGACGAAGCACGGGAATTCGTACGAAAACATAAAAACTTTGCCAATCAAACAAATTCTTCTCGTGCCTTCGTATCAATGGGAACCGAATAAGACGAGCGGATCGAACTGTGACAGTTTTTTCCTCCTCGGAGGACTCGTGGTCGATTTTATATCGATCTGCCTCGATCATTTTTGAGTGGGAATCAGATCGAGAAAAATCTAATTCGAAACGCGAAAAACATCAGTATTTATGTGATCGAATAATTGCCAAGCAATCGATCTTTCACTCTTCCCCATTCCACGCGAAAGTCAGCCCTGCTTCCGCGAAAATTACCCTCCTAATTTCCGGATAAACATCCTCGTGGCATCTTCAATTTTTCTCCGACGAATAGGTCCTATATATGTTCTATACAAATATACATATATATATACATTGGTCCAACACATCGATGATAGCTATGTAGAAAAGGGACCAAAGATTTTCTCGTCGCGAAAGAATTTCGCGAAGCGATATCCCGCGCAGTCTTCGCTTAAAATAGCCCCAAGGCTTTGTACCAACTTTGGCAGGAGAATTCCAATTTCGTGCTCTTCTCAATTTAAGGCTACTTGTCTTCCTTTATATATACCATCAGAGTTCAGAACTAGCAGGACTTTGTATTTATATCTACACACCGTCTCGATGAAAGGAATCAGAAAATGAGAACGAGAGACAGAGAGAGAGGGGGGGGGGGGGGGGGGGAGCAAAATCATGGGTTATGGCGAAATGTCTACGATGGTTGAAGTTTTCTTTCGACTTCTCTCTGATTTATCGATGGAAAAAATAAGCCAACAACTATTAATTGTACGTTTCGTTAGGGAAATCAAAATTTTTCCTTCCGCTTCGACCTCGACGTTTTATTGTATTTATTACGATTCCCCCTGTTATTATTGTTATTGGAATCGTTAAAATTATTATTATTATGTCTTATTATCATTACGCACCCTCATAAGAAGCTTCTTTCAAAACGATTTCCCACAACAGAAGATTTCCTTCTCCGGACTCAGCTGAGAAGGTAAAGGAAACCTCTTCCTTGGGGATTCCTCCCTTTTTGCCAATTAATCAGAGCTAAACCGTCCAGCCCCTCGGCATCGTGCCCTTTTCTCTTTCAATCCCTTTTCTTGTACCTTCAACGATTTCTTTGCATCGCATCACAAATCGTTCGAACCAATTTCAACGAAACATTTCTTTCTTCGAGAGACTAACTCGAACTAAAATACAAATTTTGGGGCACGACAATCTTGCTACCTGAATATTTTGTGAAATTCCCTTCACATTCTTTGACGAAGACTTTTCCAATTCTCTGGGAAAGTATCGATGTTTGCTACAAAGTTATTTAATAACAGAAAAAGAAGATGAATTTTTTTTTTTTTTTTTTAAGTATCCGAAAATGCCTCGAGAACCATTGTTGTTAATTTTTTATTTTCAGGTGGTTTTACACAGTTCATTTTATTAACGCCCATAGCAGTCGGGAAATTTTCGATAATGTTTGCTTTAGTGCATGCCACGAATAATTGAACCCGAGTGACAGGTTTGCTTTGTGGATACTATGTCGCCTGGATGTATATTTTATCCCTTTCGGACACTCGTAACCTTTGAGCTTTCCCAGTACGGAAGCACTTTCCTTATTTCCAAGGAACAACTACAACGTTCCTGCTTAAATAGGTTGTCAAATATTTGGTTTGCAGGCGGAAATCGAAATAGTCGAGCAATACAGTGATCCGAGGGATAGCAAAAGCAAAGCATTCGTCGAGGCAACGCAGATCGTCAATGAGACTACGGGACCCGTGCTTCCGGAAACGTCTACCAAAATCAATCGAGACTACTGTCGACCATACACAGGTGAGCCTTGTCTAATGTTCCTAACGCTCATTCTTGACTTCTTTGCT
Source organism: Hyposoter dolosus (assembly GCA_963921915.1). Taxonomy (NCBI): domain Eukaryota; kingdom Metazoa; phylum Arthropoda; class Insecta; order Hymenoptera; family Ichneumonidae; genus Hyposoter; species Hyposoter dolosus. The sequence goes on along the minus strand of OY998136.1, from coordinate 10,899,580 downwards.
GTCAGTATTGTTGAACAAATTTCTCAAATTGCAAAAAGTTTGAAAACTCTAAGACTCCATGAGCGAGACTTGGCCAATAATTTTGAAGGCTGTACGTTGAAATTTGACATGCAAATTGTTGAGGAATGAAAAAAGAGATTGGCACCCACAGGACTTGGTCAATTTTCAAACCTGTTGAATCCCCACGGGGCACCGTAAATTTACTCACAAACGATTGAAAATTTGCAAACGCCGCGCAAAGAAGGCAGAAAGTTGATCGCAACAATTCCGTGTGCCATGACAATCAAGGAATTTAGTGTCGACGTCATAATAACGATGAAGGAAAAAGTAGTTGTTGGTGATTTAGCGTCGTATTTGCAAGGTAGGTGGTTGCCTCTGGATACGATTGTGAGGTCTCGTGGGTCGTAATAAAGGTTGCTGCCTAATTTTAAACGAGCCCCGAAGCGCGTTCGTGACTTCTCTCATAAGCTGAGAGTGGCTCGATCTGGAGGGAAAGAAAGGAAGAGTGGGAGAGGCAAGAGTTAGGGAATGAGAGACTAATCCGTATATACGTTCTTAACGGTGAACGATGATGAGAAGAGAGAAATATTGCCGCACTGTAAAACTCACCGAGACGAAGCTCTTGAATATTAAAGTTCAAGTACAAACTCTCTTATATAACGAAACACGAGACACAACTTCTCTTGCGTGAATCCTGCAAGAAGACAGACCATCTGTACGAGACGAAAATATGTCACGTGTAAAACAAATTACTCATCCGTTAAGTTTCGTACGATTGTGTAATGCGGACTGAGGTCACAAGCAAATGCAAGAGAATCCCTGCTCACCCTTTCCTCTTTTTCCATCTTGTAAGTTCCGACAATTTTACGTATAAATAACCTCCAATGAGAGACTCAGCAAGTCAGGCATACACGCGTCACTAAAACGGAGTTTCGAGTATGCAGATTGCCGGGTAACCCTGATCCCGAATAAACAACTCTTGGGATATTTGCATCCCTGCCATATTCATGGCCATTTAATTCCTCGAGGATCCTTGATCCTTCGGCAGGATCTCTGTCGTCAATTCGAGTAAACCTCGAGCTTCTGTAAACAACTACCATTCTCTCGATCATCTTATCGGGGCTCGTTAGAAAAAAAACGAGAAGATAATCGTTTTTCTTTTTATTGGTAGGATTAAATAATTGGGCCACTCGAAAAATCAATTGCCTGAGAGCTCTGATTAAGGGTTCTCCTCAGATATAGTTTAGACTTGGGGAAACGATAACTTATTTTATATTTCATCTGAAAAATAAAGTTTTTCCAACAGAGGGGTCGCTACAAGGTCGACAGTCTCTGGTCCAGGACCCTGAGTGACCTTTCTTGTTCATTTCCACTTTTCGGTTTTATACATTTCGATATTTTGCTCTCATTTGATTTCTCCGGATGCTCCCACAACTTTTCCCTTTGCACGATTATGGTTTTTGGATAAAACGTCCCAACCATTGACGTCAGCAACGTTAGCAGCGCGTTCCAAACTCACTTTTGCTTCTCTTTCCAGTCACTCGTGTATACACGTCCTTACGCACCATGTACCCATAATATGTCGCACGATATTTAATTAAACTTCTCATTCCAGCCTCGCTTCGCTACCATTGTCGACGAACTCGTCCCTTCTTCCACTTTCATTCCCTATACCGACTATCTCGACCGCCTCTGGGTCTGTAAAGTTTCGAGGGTTTTCCAGAACAGCCCTTCGGGACTTATTAACCGTTCCACCAATGGAGACCATAGATTTTTATTTTTCATATACATTCCTGTATTTTCATTTTTTTGTTTTCATAACCTCGTATACATGCGTTTGTATTTTTATTGTTCACCATCCGGCAACCCGTAATATCGCGGTTGCTTGCCCTTAAAAGACTCGAATGAGTCTCGAGTACGTCATTAAAAATCGTAACTAATGACAAGGAAAAAAATCGATCGATAGTATTGAATTGCCTAATTGTTCAAGATGATTGATTTTAATCTGCAAATGCGGAACATGACGGCTATCAAGTTGGAACCGCCAAATGCAAAAAAATGGAAAATAAAATATCGAATTATAATTTTTAAATTATCATAGAACGAAAAAATCGTGTAGCGGCGCCAACTTTTTCAAAATTTGAGAACTCCATTATTTTTACTAAGACTCCAAATTTTTTTGTGGCGCACTCAATTAGGTCTTAAATAGCTCTTAATTACTCGACATCTGAATTTTCATTTTTTGCATTTGGCGGCTTCAACTTGATAGACGTCGGATCATGTCTTCTTACATTTTGCTAATGCTAACAAAAGATGAAGCTTTAATATATTTTGAACTTTGCGCGTGGTTCCTGCTTTAAAGTGACCTCAGGTAAATTTCCAAGGAGCCTTACTTGTAATTTTGTTTCTCCAGACATAGTTAAAAGCTCGTGAACTTTCGTAATCCGTGAGACAAAGCTAGGAATTAACAGATAGAAAGAAATCTCAGGAATCCAAGTTCGGCGACTCTGGCTTCACTCGCTCACAGTTTGGCTGACTATAATGCTCCTCACACTACTTACTTAGGAATGAAGGAGTCTCGCTCTCGGGAACTTGGAAATTTGGGAAAGAAAAGAAAGAGCGGACTGAAAGAGCGGGTTTGTGACACACTCAAAGGAGAGAGAGAAAGGGAGAACTTGACTCGTCGTTGTTCCATCTCCAGCATGTACGAGTGAACGTCGAGTACAGCTATAGTCTGTTTTTTGATCTCAAACTTTCCTCAAACCTTTCGAGTCCACGCGAAATGTTACCTCGACCCTAAAACGTCCGTCTCCCTGTCTCTCTCTCTCTCTCTCTCTATTTTCTCTCCTCGTCATTCTTGGTAATCGGTGGCTCTTCCCTTCTCTTCGGAAAACTACCCCGTTTCAATTAATCGTACGAGGTGACTTGTACCTCATTCCGCACCTCCGAACAGTTATCGCCTGGCTCCCTGCTCGCTGTTTCCCGGGCCTCCCTCATCTCACTTGTCGTACAAAGTCTAGTATAGTCAGCGAATGCAAATGACACCGTTCCGTCCGCTCGTTCGGACGTCCATCTGCGTTCGAAGGGGGCGTTCTCTGTCCCATCATCATCACAGATACTACACAATTCCACCGGCAACTTTGTTTCACTGCCTTCCAACGAATAAACGACAAGCTTCGATCCTTTCTACTTATTTCCGTCACCCTCCACAATGACCGGTGAAAAAAAAAATATATATAACAAAATCAGGGACGATCGAAAAAAAACGTTGGACACAAATCGTTTTGATTCAAAAAAATTTACTGAGGCTCTTATGATAAACAAGAACGTTGTTTGTTTAGAATTTTCATGAACCCATGAATTACTCATTTCATAATTCATCGAATCAATCATTTGGTACACTTATCATCATTGATTCGTTTCAAAGTATTTTTTTTTTTTCGTGAAGTATGGAAAGATGAGTCAAAAAGCATCGACGTGCGGAAACGAGACGATTTTCGAAAAATATGAAACTAGAAATCGAAGTTACTCTATTGTCTTGATAGCAAATGCTTAGGAAGGAGTGTGAAGCAGTATAGAAGACAAAGACACGTTTAGTATTCGAGGTATACAATCTTTGGAAAGTTTGTTGACGTCTTTCACCGGGAAGACAAATACTCGGCAATATAACGCATAAAAACGGTAGAGGTGACTCGATCTTTTCTTACTCTCAGCTTTTTGGAGCCAGGGCTAAAATAATCCTCTCTTTCCGTCAGCTTCGTATAAAAAATCTTTTATCTCTACAGCCTCTCAACTTTTCCTCTCGGTCGTCATCTTCGTCGTCATACGGTTCTCGAGTCTTCTGCTTCCACTGTATTACGGTTTTTATGATTCAGTCCCTCTCTCTCTCTCTCTCTCTCGCCGAGCCACGAACCCCCAACTCCCACTTTAGCAAAACTCTCTTCCACCGGGAAACTAGATCATTTATAAACTGTCAGAGACACAGGCCCATTCGCGACGGCTCTCTCCCTTTCGGACGGATCTACCTGCCGGATGTTTTCGTGTATGGCCCGTTCCATGTGCAGTGGAAGAATTTTTTCCATCGTTTTTGAATCCCGTTTGTGAATGCACTAATCTCGTAACCCCTATTAACGTAATTCCGGCAATAAATTCATCGTAGAAATTATTTAAACATTCCAAACATTGTGCAGACGATTCAGCGTGGCTTTTGCTCGACATCCGTGAGCGACGCTTTACATTTTCTGTGGAAATCTTAATACAGCCACAATTTCAAAACTCAGATTTGAGGTTTTAGGATTTTGGCCCAAAGCCTTTCAAGATATACGATTGCTGTTGGTCGGTTCGAGCGCTCGGAGCAGAAATGTTTCGCTCTCTGATATCGTTTAGTACGTATATACGAAACCCTCCATATACATCAGCTCGAAATCCAGAACCACGGTCGATGTGAGAACGTGAGGACGAAGGATAGAGCAAGAGCGAGAAGCCGGAGAGAGCTACAGCAGAAAGCGCGTGAAATGGAAGTTACATACGAGAGATTTTGGAATCGAGGTTGATCCTTCCTCATTCGAATCGTTTCTCGAGAGAGATGCCTAATCGAGTTTCTCTCAAGTTTCGATTCACCCTTCCGTCTGCCTAACACAACTCAAAAGAGGGAGAGAACTAGAGGAGTGCACTCCGCAAGAGCCTCCGGCGCAGGCATATCAAAGTTTACGGAGTAAACGTTCCCCGAGAACTTTAGACAAGACGTCGTCGAGTTCTCGGTTTTCAAACTCGAACGTCATAATTGAATACTTTCTACATGTAGCCTCGTAACACGATTCCAGGCAGACGGATATCGAATCTGACGATTTTAGATCGTGCACCAGACATTTTTACGGATCAATTAAACAGAAAAACAAATCGCACCTCACAATTTTCTTTTCAATGTTCCCAAACGCGGAGATCCTTCGGTAACAGGTGAAAAAATCTTTTTGAACCAATATCCCGGTCGTAATTGCAATTAACGTTCACACCCTCCGCCCATCTCCAGGCATAGCTCGAGGGACGACGATAATCATAGATATTTCACCGGGTGACAACCCTAAATGCGTGAGAGCGATCAGCACAATGATACACTTTATACAACGCCGACACCCTTTAGATCACGATTGACTGAGTAATATTCAACACGCACATCCAAGCAGTCAGTGTGGGCAAGTACATTATCAACCCTCTTTCCGTCTTGGTGATCAGTGATAATAATTATCACAGTTTCGCGGCTAACGATTGGAAATTCAGGCGTGTTCAGCGGAACGGAACTGCGGTGAGTGAGCAGGCAGAGTGAGACGGACACACAGATGGGTCCTCGATGTAACGAAACGGGGCTTGATCGAGCGTGGAACATCGGGGAATAACCTACAGATTTCCAGACGCACACAGATCCGCAGATTCGCCACACAAAGTCCATACGTGCGGTGGTCTTATGGATATCAAACAGAAATGCAGTCTCTTCAGTCTCGCTTCATCGATAAAGCGAACGATCCACGAGAATTAAACGTCGGAACCAAAAAACGCGACAGAGGAAATTTTATTTAAGTTTCGGGCTCTCGCACCTTTTTTTTACCTTTTTTTCGATCTCTTTTCTCTCTTCTCGCGCGGTATGTCCATAAGCCGGAACAGGGGAACGCGTGATTTAAGGGTGGACGAGGATTTCCATTCTCCCAATGTGTATATTTGTATACGACTGTGAATGTGTGCGATTGGATCGAGAAGGAGAAATCGTTAAAGCCGCCACGAGCAGAGAGATACGGAAGCAAGAGGATCTCGGACCCAGAGGCGATATTCGGATGATCCGGGTGGACAGCATCCGACCTGGGGAAGAACCCTACGTAGATCGATTTCGTCATATTGCTCTGTTCTCACCTCTTTTGTAGAGGCAGGAGAACGACTGTGATGAGTATCAACATTGATTTTATTTCGTCGTCGTTAAAACCAATCCTAACCAAACGAATCCGTTCGACCGAGAGATAAAAATTGTGACGCGTCGAACGAAAGCTCGTTCGACTCCGACCGAACAAATGGTTCAACGGAATCGACATCCACGTGGTAGATATTTTGTTTACACGTTCCTGGACATATCAATCGTTGAGAAAATTTTTTTCCTCTGGTACGAAAAGTCACACATAAATAATTTAAAAAAAATCTAGAACTGGGAAAATCTCACTGTACATTTATCGCGAAATTCACAATGCCCATGGGAAGTATTGAGAATACCCAGGAAAATAAATTACCTGCAATACTTTTTAACAACGTTCAATTTTCCAACAACTTTTGAAAGATATTCGTGAAAAATTGTTATCAAAAATAAACGAAGATTAACTGACAGCATCTCCTGGGAAAATTAGTCAAGCCGAAAATTAGAAATTGACGAGTCGCCGTAATAGAAATTCAAAAACGCACTGCCAAAATCACTGATTTTAAGGCTGGAATCGTCATGAATAAACAGAAAAATACTTTGGCTTCGGTCGGGGACGATCTTCGATGAAAAAAATGCGAATGTAGTTTTCACGGAATGAGAAAAGTATCCTGTAGACACGAAAGAGTGAGGGATATATGACTGGGAATGAGGAGAGGAAAAAAGATATCGAAGACACACACACCCACACCACACGTATACGTGATCGAAATGTGGACCAACCTTGTGAGCTGTCTAATGCATTCTATATGAACCTTAAACCCATGAGCTTTGCGATATTCGTTCAGTCTCATCCCTACGCATTTTTACATGAGGCAAGAAATAATTTCCTTCACAGGGTTTTTTTTCAAGTTGAGGGATGCTTCCTATGAGATAGGAGAATGGGAAGCACAAATTTTCTGAAATTACGAGGGTACAGATACGAGTCCGCAATGAAGAATTCATCAACGGGACGCCACGATTTGCCTTTCCTTATTCAAACTTTATTTTAATGTTCATTCTGATGCAAATTTTTATGGGAAATGCTTGAAAGGTTTAACCGAAGGGGTTGAAAAGTCGATAGGGCGCGAATAGGGGACCCCGCAATACAGGGCACAGCTGTAAATGGCATCGCGACAGTACCGAACGCTATTTTAGGGCCAATTACATGGTGCATTAATGTACGAAAGAGAAGAGTAGGAAAGCATGGGGTGGCATTTGTCAGAGTCGGATGAACTTTTATAAGCGCATGGGAAGTCACAGAATGTAGAAGAACGTTACGAATGAGAGAGCAGAAAGTGTTGAATTACCGAAGTAAGTAATTTGATGAACAGAAGAAATAATTGCCACTCAAAATCCTCAAAGGCAGGAGTCTCCGGCGTCGCCAGCGTCTCAGACTCGAAACAACGATAAATCTTCTCTCCATAGATATTTTTGCCTGCGTCTTTTTCATTTGACACTTGGCATCGCAGCGAGAAATTGAGAAAGAGTCAAAGAGAGAGAGAGAGAGAGAGAGAGAGAGAGAGAGAGAGAGAGGAAAGTCGGCTTTTCGTAACTTACCGCTCTTCCACCCTTCGTGGATCTCGCCCTTTTCTCGGGGTGATTCAAAGGGCACGAGATCAGAGAGCAGAAAAAAATCTTCATGTGAAGTAGAACGAAAAAAAAAAAAGATGAATACATCGGTATAAAGACAAAGCGGGCGTCTGATGTTCCTGTTGCGATGCTTTTGACGGAAGCTTGATGCTCATAAATATGCGGAGTTCGAACCTTCGCACCTTGAAATTCTCAAGAATTCATCGAATAAAAAGAGCCCTCGGTGATTTATTCCGAATATTTATTACGAGAAAAAGTGCATTCGTCAAAAAACGATTCTCTAATTTTCACTAGAAGCAAAGCACGTAAGCACGTTTGTCAGAAAAGCAATAAAATTTGACCGTGTTAATTGCCTAAGTTTTCACTCATTTCAATCGAAATGTGCGCGGATATCCAGGAATTGCATTCTTTGGCGTTATCCACTGTTCGGGGGGTGTCCAAATTTCCCCTATCTTCGAATTTAGGTGGCAACGTGCAGAGACCACAAAAACAATGTGATTCTGTATAGTTGCACAAGCTGGCGATACATGAATGTATTCATCGTCATCCAGAAATCCGGTGATCCGCAACGTGATGATAACGGCTCTAATCCACATCATAAAACGATAAGATACAAGAGGAATTGGGAAAAATATAAATATATTTAGACGAGATTTTGCTGAGGGCTGGCTGTTACATATTTTTGTCGCGAAATGGGCGCGAGAAATCGCCCCGCAGCCGCAATCTTCTCATTCCCTGGCATATAACCTCTCGCGTATCGCCTCGTAACGCTCGCCAATAACGGAGATTGGCTTTCATTTCGTCCTGGTGGAGGGATAAAAAGACGAGGCAGGCATGAAGAAAAAGATAAAAAATCTTTGACCTGAAGGAGCGAGCTCACGATGTGCTCCTGTAATTTTTTCAGGGTGTGTGTGTGTGCTGTGCATGTAAAAAGCCGACGGAGAACGTAGAAAAGCGTTGAAGATTTTTTTCGAGTCTTCCTGCAAAGCCCAACGATTACATTCGATATGTTTCCTTGTGTAATACACCTCGACCTCTATTTTCGTAACAAGAGCAGTAGGATCGGCTCTGCATCCTCGTAAGTGCATATATTTATACAGAACAATTCGTTAATAGAGCTGTTACGAGAACAGAGGTGCATACATACATTTACACGTAAATTTCCACTACCAAGTGTAAAACTCGTACTCGCTTTGATTTGGTGAATAAAAATCGGTTCTTCACCACTTCTGCTTCGTAAGTTATCGATACACGTTTTATATAAATGCAGCTGTATACGATCTGATGAAAACACGCATCGTGTACTGGAGGGTCAGAGGCAAGTCGCGATTTAGGGTCCATAAACGTGCAAAAACCCTAGGGCGAATACTGACATTTAAGTCAAACAGGAGCACTCTCCGTTTTCTTATATACATTCATATGGGAAATGCTACACGCAGTATCCACGAGCCATATCCTTAATAAAGTGTCTCCCCCCGCCCTCTCTCTCTCTCTCTCGCGTCTCCTTCGAGCTTCTCCCAAAGAATGTTACGCGTTCTACTGAACATTTTGGAAAATGGAAGGAAACAAATGGCAATAGCACTGAAAAAGAATTGAAACATTCCCAATAGATTGAGGTCGAAGCCCTTCGTATTGTAAAATTAGTTTTTTGTTTTCTGTACCTCACGGAAAAACGTTTGTTAGTACTCTAAATTTTTCAAAATGGATTTCCAATTGGATTTTCCCGATAACAAATCCTTGATCATTTCGGCTGAACATCAAAGTCGCGGTGGCTGGATAACCAGATAGAAGGAAGGGAGAAAGAGAGGAGGATGCATAGGGAGCGATAAAGGCAATTTTGAAAAAACGTTTTTGGGCGTTCGTTTTGACGTATTAGTATGTAAACAGCGGATATCTAAAGTAGATATGTATAAACTGTATGCAAAATTGTTGAAGCGTTCATGTAAACGAGTCAAGTACGTGTTATCCGCACAGTGATTGCCTCGACCGAGAGAACCCCGACGTTGTCCCTCACGTCGCTCCAACTCGCGGACCCCTAATAGATTCATTAGGGGTTGTTCCGGATCCCCGGGAGTGCATCGACACTATCAACTCTCTATTCCACTGATACAACTCCCCTCTCACATCAATACGTACCCAGTTGCACTTTCTACTGCCCTCCCTCCCTCTCTCTCTCTCTCTCTTTCTCTCTTTCTCTCTCCCTCACACACACGCACACTCCCTTTGACGGTTCTTGCCTTTCTCCAGTGCCTCTTTCCCCTCTGTTTCCATTTGCACGAGAGATACTGTATTTATATATCGCATCTGTATACTTCAAGTGTATATACGTGTTGTACATATAACGGCCTGCAACGACACGTGAGGCACGACGTGTATACCTCCCAAATCTGATTACCCATTGGTAATCAATATCCTCGAGATTCGTCGATTAACCAGAGAGGGTCGGTGTCCTTGTGTGTAGTTTCGACTGCCAGATCCACTCTACATCTCGATACTATCTACATGTGCGGCGGGGATACCAAATCCTTGGCACCCCAGACGAACGCACGTTGGAATCCCGACGCTCAAAATTCATAGAGATCATTGTTTTTCTGGGTATTACTCACAGAGAGATCGTGCGATAATTTTCCGATAATTTTGTTGATTTTACAATTTGCTCTCCATTCGAATTCGAGAAGTGGAAGTGAAACTACGTTTTTGTTTGGAATTTTTTTTTTTTCGGTTCCCTTGTAATTATTTGCCATGAATTCTTCTGCTGGTGAATTGCTTGGAAAACTTTAATTCTATCACAACGGTTGCAATTTATTTTATAATAACTTCAATTGCCAGACCGTGAGCTACGTAATTGGTCATATCGCAGTCCAGACAGAACGGATGTGAAACAGCTGCGAATACATATTCATACTTGCTCGGTTTACGCGGTTCTGCGCATCGCAGTAATCCCCACGTTGTTAAAACTTGACGGTAGCTCGAGGCTTTTATTTTTTATTTTTTCACTTCTGCTCGTCGAGACTTCTCACAATCTTCTCAAACCTTTTCTACGTAATTTAGGCAAACCGGTGTCGGAGCTTTTTGCTTCGTGGCTTCAATAACTGGCGCACCCTGCGTTTATGCATATTAAGAATTTTTCATGCGGTATTCAATTCCACGTGGACCTTTTTTGTGCTGGCCACAAGATAAAAATTAGTCGTTTTTTAGCTCGTCTTAAAAATAAACCAACAATAACAACTTAATTTCCATATTAAGCCCATACTTGACGTCCATCTGAACGAATGAATCAGCACGTTCAATTATTTTCATTCCAAATTTCATAATTGAGCAAATACACGAAAAGAACAATTCAACATTCATTTTTCCAGACAAGTGCCTTAAAGTTGTTCCAATTACCAACAAATGTTGGTTTCTGGAACGTCAGTACGACATCATTCCCTTTCCTATGGCTGATTCGCTCCCGTTCATGAGGAAACAGCTGTTTGCAAATTCCCATAAGCTTTGATATTCCATTCTTCCGAACCATTCGCTTTGTGAGTTCATTACATTGTGTATATATTTCCTGTGGTAATTAAATCGTTTGTTCACTTTGACGAAACGGCTTCGAAAGATTTACAATTAGTCAGAGAGAGCCCTACGTCACCAAATGGTTTAAAGGCCACGAATTATTACTACAAGAACTTTTATGCTCAACGAGAAAGAGTAATTCTATGTTCGAGGAGGAAAGAGAGACAGGAAACCAGAGAGCTTGGGCTCATTATGTATATGGCAGAGAACAAAACCCTCTCACGTACTATACGCGATCGGTATTATGCTTTTACATTAAGAATTACTCGAGCAGGCGGGCTTGTCGAGTGAGTGACGGAGTGTGGTCTCATTTTCGCAAGAAGCCCGAGCCAGAATGAGCACAGAATTTGAAAACGTTCGTATCATCCAAGATTAAATGTATTTGAAGAAAAAAAAGTCTATTCCATGGCTATACACAATAAAATTCATGCAAGGCATTCCTCGAGGCATTACTTACATCAAATTTAACTAGCTGAATCATGTTTGAATCTTTTCACTTGCATACTTAGTGGTGAAACAATAAAACCACAACCAGAATAGAAAAAAGTGAATGCATCAGGTATTACTCGAGACAATCTGCGAGAATAAACAGTTAACAATTAAAAAATGTGAAAGTCAAGTGATTATGAATCATGTTATTATTTTTCTTATGATTATATTTATAAAAATGTGGTTCATGAATCCATCACAGGACTGTGAACTATACGAGAAGTTTTTCGAAAGTTTGGGACCAATGGAATGGTGATGGTTTGGAACGAGATGACTATTTTTTTCGTTGCTCACTTGTACGTCGTTTCGTCTACATCGGAGTTACGGGGGGAAAGCCAACGGTAGATCAAAAAAGAGAGAGAGGAGAATGAATAACCCCTTTTCTTCGTTTCAACTCAACAGAAGTAGGGATCAAAGGGGAATTTTTCGCTGTTCGTATTTTTCTCTACGTGTGCGAATATGTATTTACATATATGAAACGTGTGAATTCTACCGTCACCTGTAGCCGCACTCTCATGCGAGAAAAAACCAGAGAGGTTTAATAATTTCTCGTGGTTTCTTTGTTCACGATTCTACTTTTCATTTTGCTTTTCCCCCTCAAGCCTATACGTGCTCTACGTATTTGTCCACATGCATACGCAAAGCCTTGTTTCAGCTTTGTTTAATCAACGAAATAGAATGTTTGTTGAGGATGAATTTTCGTCGCGTGGAACGCACGTACTCCCGAGCATCTTGATTGTCTTCTCATTCCCATTCTCTTGTCATAAAGCTTCAAGCCTATTAATTGGATCTTGTGGTACTTGGTTCCCATGAAATTGGACGAAAATATTTCCGTTTCGAAACGTCATCCAAACCAACGAAATTATCTGGGTGTCTGGATCTGGCGCAAACCGAGAACAAAACTCACACTCTCTTCGTATCGTGATATTCTTGAGGATATGGATGCAGAGAGATACAGCTGGAGATAAAGAAAGAAGGGGAAACTGCTCAGTCCTCTTGCACCCTCGCTGTTCCGCGGGTTATAATTTTTTTTACCCTCTCAGACAAGTTCCCAAACCTCTCGGAGTGTCTCCTACCGTCGCGCCTGTCACAACCAGGTTCCTGTGGTTTATGGAACCTCCAGACGACTCTCCCTCTCGAGGACCAACCGCATAGACTTTCGTGTTCTGATCCTTCGCCCGAGCATAATGCGACCATTATCTTCAGTCCTTCCAAAAACGTATACATATACTTCTTTACGTACATGTTTCGGAACAATGTACCGATGCTTTCGGTTTGGAGTGTGTCGTCCTTTTAGGTGCAGAAATTTTATTATTAGTCTTTTCCCACGGTCGAGCTTAATTATCGTCCGATCAAGACCTTAATCAAAAATTTAATCGCGGGACGAAATTATCAACGAGTGAACAATGATTTCCATTTTTTGTTGTCAAGAATTTCGATAAAAGGAATGCTTGAATTTGGGTAAACCATCACGCATTTCGTGGATTAAATGGAAACCACAATCGAGTGATAGCTGCTTTCGCTTTGTATGACCCCTGTCTCGCTCCATGCGAAAAAACCATTACGGTAATGCCACTAGACGACCTCTCGGAGGAAGTGATTTTTAAGCTACCATTTTACAGCAATTTCTTCAGTAAAGCACCCCTCCATTGTTGAAAGCTGTTCGGAATGCTCGACCTTTCTGACTATACGCATAACAGCAGTTTCGCTGCACGGAACGATTATGAAAATTTCTCTCCATTTTGGTTTTACATTCGACGCGGTAAAGAGGCCTCTTTATTCCTTGCCATCCACACATGAACCTCCCTATACTCTTCTAGAGTTTTTGCGGCGTTTTGCGCTGCTCTTTGCATCATACAACGAGATCGTTGGAATGAATCACTTTGCTATGCTACTCGAGCATCTCGTCCCGATGTACGAGCCTGTTCGGCCATTTTAATATTTTTACGAAAAGGCAAAAAAATGGAAAAACTGATCGAAGAAAACTACGTGTTAATGTTCCAGATCCATCAGCTTCCGATTCGTCTTGCGATGATGAAGTGATAGCGAATCAATTGGCTGGTTTTAGAAAGCGCAAGAACGTTAATGCTTACACATCAGTGAAAGCAGCGAAAGAAACGCTCGGCCATAGCCTCGATCGTAATTACAGGAGCTTGAAAGAAGGAACTGCTGTGACGTTAGATTGCGTTGCTCTCGTACATGTAGCTGACCAATCGCCAACAGAATCTAATCAGCCAGTCCGCCATCCTTCCCCGTACTACTACGGGGATCTGTTCAAAGTTCCAGAACAATTGCAACGTCCACAACCGAACAAATATCGGAAAAGCGTTAGTCTGGACGTACCGGGTGAAAGATCACGAACGCCAGGTTTACCGAAAAGGAATTCAGTCGCGGGTGATGGAGCGCCTTATCACTCGTCCAATCAGTTGTCCGGAAATCAATATCAGCAGCAACAGGATCTCGTGAGTCCTACATCGGGTAGCGAGCATGCTTTGCCTTCTCGAACGGAAATACTCTCGTCGTGCATCATCAACGAGTGGGATCATACACTCATGCCTCCACATCGTTTATTGAGCCATGATTTGCCCACTACCGTTTGCACCTGCTTGGCCTCGCCGGACGAGGATGAGCTAGAGTCCGGAGCAACGCGCAAGCCAACGCGACCACAAATACGAAAACTAAGACGTTCTCGAAGGATCGACCCGCAACCAATCCTCATTGAGAACGAGCGGGACGAGGAAGACAACGAAGAGGAAGAAGACGACGACGAGGAGGATCGGGTGGTGGACGAAGGGGCGGACGACGAACAGGAGGACGACGAAGAAGAAGAAATTGATCCAGAAGACGAGGATATGGCCAGACAGCGACGCCTTTACGAGACTGCCTTCGATTGCAAGGTCAGTCGATCGGACGATGATCTCGATGACCTTGACCGAGTGACTAACCATCCTGTGCTGCATACTCAGGTAAGATTAAACTAAAATTCCTAAATTTTCAAAATACAAGTAGAAGGAAAAGTGTCAGAGTAGAAAACTAGGATCCAATAAAAAAAAAAATCAATATCCACGCGTATCTTGCAACAGGGTAGAGGCAGCGGCATCGTTGCCCCGATACCACGTGCAAGTTCCTCGACCGATTCGTCGAAGCAGCAGAAATCATCTCACCAATCGCTTCACAATTATCCGGGCGTGGTAGCGCCGAGCGTTCCATTGTCAGCGCCAAAGGATCATCGCCGTAAAGTTGTGTTACTTCGTCCAAAGCCAATACCGTCTCGGCTGCAGCAGCATCATCATCAAAAGTCTGAGAATAGCGTATCCAGCCTGTCCCAGGAAATAGAATCGTTGCAGGTTAATTCGAGCGACGAAAAAACTTCATCGCCGCGATTACCGGTACGTGGTTATACCCCATCGCCGCCTTCGACCGCACCATTGCCGGCCAAGTTCCACGGGGGCAATAAGGATCATTTGTTGCTGAACATAAGGAGCGCACCAAACTTGCCCTCGCAACCGGATCATCCGCGATTGAAGGACATGCGACTACCGGTTAAATCTTTGCGGGCCAAAGAATCACCGCAGAGCAGTGAGGCTGGCAATATTCTCGAGATTAAGGGCAGACCCAAAAGCACAAGTTATTCACAGGAGACGAACCCAGACACGAGGAAAAACGACAAAGAACTTATTCTGGAATTCAAAGGCAGGCCGAGGGAAGAAACTCGACAACGTCCCAGAAGCTTGATACGCGAAAGTCGACCCATAATGGAGTTCAAGGGCAGGCCTCACGAAGCGGAAGGTGATTTACCAAGGCCTAGGCAAGAGATGGGCTTGCTCGAATTCAAGCTTCGCACTAACAGACGACGCATTGGCTACTCGAGCACGGAGAGCATGGCTACTAGCAGCAGCGGAGGAAGTATGGAATCGATACGTAGCAGCACCAGCGAAGGCAACAGGTCAACCAGCAGCTCCGAGAGTCGTCATAGCACTAGTTTAAGCTCACACAGTTCCGACAGCGGTAGCAACAGTTTTCATCACCATCATCATCACCATCATCACCATCATCAGCATCAACCACCCTTGACAGGTTTTCTCACCTACCACGCGAGTAAGTTGCACATACTCTCCCCCATATCCGACAAATCGTCTCAAGAGCCAGCCTCTGAAACTTCCGACAACAACCGCAACAACAACTCTCAAAAAGCATCCCCGGAAGAGCTCGCCACTGAAACCGTGACTGCTCCCAACACCAATTCAACTTCCAACGTCGTCTCACCGACCGACACTTCCTTCAAAAAACGACGCACACCCCAAAACAAAAATCTCATTAACCTCGCGCTTCAATCTTCGTCTTCCGGTGACGCCGAAATCCAAGGCTCCGATAGCGGCATTTCCATCGAATCACGCGCCGGTATCAAGTGCAAACCTTTCAGCTTTCATCTTTTAAAACCTCAACTCGATAATATTAATCTCGTCGATGACGAACCTGAGCTTTCTGATCTTCCCTTCGACATGCCCAAACTTCGCCGACGACGATTACTCATGCAACAAGACGCTACCACCTCTGGAAGTGCTACCAGCGTCGATCTCAGGGATCTTCCTTTTGACATGCCAAAACTGAGGAGACGATTGAGATGCACTCAGAGCACGGAATCCAGCGCTTCCCAGGCCTCCTCCAGCCTTTCCGTTCGCGACGTCGAACCGCCTGGCCTTTTTGGTACGTACTCATCATTTTTACACTATCCTACGTAACAATGCAATTTCAATGCCACACTCGAGCAAGTTCGTGTATTTCGTGTCAGGGTCCAGCCGCTTCAGTAGCCAGCCAAGTATTCGAATAAGTGGCCCAAGAGACAAACATTTTGTTGAAATTCTATTAACAAACGACCCCGAACAGTAAATCTCCCAAGAGGAATCAAGAAATAAATGAAAACGTCTGTTCAAGTGCTTACACTAAATGACCTTCGGATTGCATAGATTTACGACACGAAAACACGCTATAGAGAGTAGAGTAATTTCCATCATAGCAATTTCCACCCCTTCACGATCGAGGATCTTCACGATGAAAGCAATAATAAAAAAAAAAAAAAAACAGCACACTTTTGGGACGTTCGGTAAGCGTGCCGAGTGCGTATTTCGAGGTAAACTGCGTCGGGGGTTCATCAGTGCGAAGGAACGATGAGACGGCGTAGGGACACTGTAATTCGATGCCGTGAGCGTTATGAACCCACCAGACAGGGGGTCTAACGACGTTAAATCGTAGTTAACACTTGCGTCTGACATTGAGAGGCTAAAGGAGGAGTAAAACCTCTCTCATGGTATCATTACTCATCGCCTAAAATGTCAACTCCTAGATCACCTGACTCTCGCTTAATGGATTTCGACAAATTATGCGAATCTCTAATTTTCCCGCCAATATTTGAGATCGTATTATTACGATTAAGCACGTTGTCAGAAAAAGGGTGATCGACATAATTGATTCGAGGGGACAAAACTTATTCGAGGGTAATGAATTCCGTTCTAATTGTATGAATTACTCGGAAGGTTTTCGCCACGATTGGATTGGCATTTTATTCGAAACGCCTTCGGTCCCTGTTCTTCATTCTTTACTATAAAATTGATCCAACTTGTGCACTAGATCGCTTTCCCAGTCAAGTTCCAACCTCTTCATGCACGTGCAATCCAATTATGAGACTCTTTGTTTAGGGTTTCTTTCATTCGCCTTGTGCAGTCCACGCGAGAACGACGTCTTCGCGTATCACGAGGTCATAAGAGTCTTTGCAAGCTTTGAGTGAAACCATCTAATGTACCGCGTGCTTCGATGATCAACCCTGTTCAATATCTTCGTTAAAAATTAAAAAAAATGTTGGACACATTACACGAAAGAAACTTAGCAAGTTTTCTTATCGTTTAACAAAAAATTATGTAAAAAAAAAATGATTAAGTCTCAGTAGAAAAAAACACTTGCTCATCGGTTCGATCCTTGGCTGCAAATCCAGAGTTTTGATCACCGTACGTGATCGTAAAAGGTCTTTCTCCCCCTCGTGGCCGATTAAGATCGAAGCAACGAGATAGAACACAAACGTGCATCCTTGCTCGCTCACTCTCTCCTTTTCTCTTTCGTTGTTTGGAGCTCCTTGAAATTAGCCAAGAATATTAAGTTGCCTCGTAATACTCAAGGTCTACAGCCTTCCCATGTACTTATGTGTTCCTGGTCCCGCTGGGACCATGACTTCACCGATTTGATGGGACTTTGAACGCCTAGTTCTCTAGCACGCCCCGTACGAAACTCTCAACCTTCTTCTCTTTTGTACTTACCGTAATCATCAAATTACACGAACCCCTATTACAGCTGCTGTCTAAGTAACAGTCATTCCACACTGGAATATTGAATCCCGTGTAATTGAACATCACGCCGACAAAACACAAAAAAAAACCATTTAAATTACTTCGAAAAAAAAAAAAAATGTTTTGCATCAGTTTTTATTAAACAATAAATAAATATCAAACATGATGATGGAAAAACCAAGTTTTTGATATTGAAGAAAGTCCTATTTGCAGTTTTTCACCGAAAATATAAATTTCATTTTCATTAAGGGCTCGTTCCACCTCGCTCTGATGTTTCCGCACTTTGCCACTCGCTCCCTCGTTCGTTTTCATTAACGTGGGGTCATTATTATTGATTTTTTCTTGACGTCTTGCAGATTTGTAAAGATAGCAGAAGTTTTTATGAATCGTATTTAAATGATACCAATTCCATTAAGCACTTTATTAATTCATTCGTGAGGTTAAAATTGATTGATAAAATTTGAATCGTATAAAAAGGAAATATTCGTTTGTAATATTCGAAATACACGTAACTGCTGAAAAGAGACTGGTTCGGGTTACGACTCTCGCCGCCCAGCCATTGATTGATTTCCGTTCTATTTTTACTTCCGCTGACACATTGCCACACGCGCAATACGAAAACGTATGTATATACCGAATTTCTATAGATATATCGTTAGGAATATCTTATCCGAATATCATGTCAAAGTCCTTGGAGATTCGTACACGTCGTCATATCTATACATAAGAGTGGCAACGGCCTTCTCGAATCGCCGAACAGAAAGTGAAAATGTTGGAATCGCGTGCTGCACGTAAACCTCAAAACTTTGAGCCCTCTATAAAAAGGTATTCGTACGCTCGGTTGACGTATTTGGTCGATAATTAACGCAGACTTCATCATTGCTTTCATAAATATCGTACGATTACTACGAAGTTGAAAAAAAGTCACAAAATCCATAACGATCCTCGATGGATCGTATAAACTTTTATTAGTTCGCGTATTACTGAATCAGGAGGAGAAAAAAAAGAAGCTGAGGGAAAAATATCGAAGTTTCTTTGAAGGGAATCAAGAATTTTCCAAGGTATGATTTGCCCAATGGAAATATAGAGATGGATCACAGTTAGTATCGTTTTCTTCCAGTTGGAAAAAGGCTGATGGATGCTCAACCATTTGGACGAACCGTAAATTGGCTTTTGAAGAGTTGGAGCTCCGAATCGGGCGTATAACGAGAAAGATTTCCTGGGATAACACCAACGTCTTTTTTTCTCTTTCCTCTCGCTTTCTTTTTCTCATTTGTCCCCGTTAGTTCTCGATCGTCACCGGATCTCTTCGCAAGTCTCATACCGTCCATTTTTTTTCTGCCATCACTTCCCTCCCATCCACTTTTTCTTCCTTCACTCCTCATCCACATCGAGGATTCAATGTAGCCAAAAGGTGTCGCAATTACTAGCGTGAAAGCCAAAACTGTTATGTGTCCTACGTCGGATTGATCGATCGGTTCCTTCGCCTTCCTCTTGCTCAAACACTAGGGTGACTTCCAAGACGCTCCATAGTTTGCCTTATACTTACATAGAGGAAAGCAAATATTTAGTTCCCTCGATCAGCTACAACCAAAAAATTGCTATTTTTGCAGAACATTCGTTTCTCAAATAAATTATCAGCCCAGATAATAAACAACGTTATTGTACAAACAACAACTACTTTATTTTCTTGCCAAATTTGTTTTCTGAATATTCGAGCCAGTTTAATTACTCCGACCAAAAATCGCTTCAAAATTAATCAAAAAATTAATTGCACACTCGAGAAATCATTCAGCAGCTCTACTTAGTGAATAAAAAAATATATTCCATTCGCGATCACATTTTTTTCCGTTGATTCTGATCAGAATGTTACCATCAGCCCTTCGAATCCCAGGAACTTGGATCCCATCCTTGTCCAGTACACACGCTCAGGTATAATTCTAGTTGGGATTGTGAGAAATAATAGCTGAGACGAGTATTTCTGGAAAATCCTTACTACTGTAAATAGAAATGATGAATTCTATTGGATTAGCGATTAATTCAGAAATTAATTAACAGCACATATTTCGTGTGCCTCACGTATCTCAGTCGGTATCCTCGTGATAGCTGTTCGGTATACACACACGAGGAAATTTCGCTGCGTTAGCGTATAACGAATTTATATATATGTACATTAGTTTGCGTTAAGGCGAAAGGGCGGAAAAGTGACGTCGATATGGACTCGGTACGCCCTTCCGAGCAAAAGGTATTGAAAATGTGTACACACATAGCGCGAACGCCTCCGCCGTCGCATCCGTTACAACGTACGTGCTCACCATTTACAATTAGTCCCACGCCCGTATGCGTCCTCTTCGTCTGTATAGACGAGCACACGTGTGAATGTGTTGCGTAGTTTACTCTCGCGTGCTAACGCGCTATCGAGACTCGCGCCTCCACGAAATTACCGGGTCGCTAGCCCTCGAGCGTCTCTAACTCGTTTCGAACCAACTACTGACGCACCAAAGGGCTCAACTCTCTACCTTCGACGGGCTTTAAGGTCACTGGGTACGCCATTCAACGACTAAGCTTACGTGTATGAATTTTATATCGAGTATGCAGAAACCCTTCCCTCGTTTCGTAATTATATCAATGACACCCTTTAGCGATTTTAATTTCACTCTCGAGTTGTCTCCGTCCCTTCATCATTCTAGTCATATTTCCAACGAGCGGTTCCTCGCAGAAAATCTCGGTAAAAAGCCCATTTACCATAAATTCGAAGAGACCAAAGTTACCGAAAGAAATAGTTTGAACTTATCGAATCGTTCTTCATAGAATACGAACTTGCACTACAAAACAGTTTAATTCAGTTTCAAATTTATTCGAAAAAATCCATGTACGTATGTCGCAGTCACCATTGCCTCGGAATCGTTATACACAGCGACAAAGCCAAGCCAGGTGTATCAGGAATATTGGAAATGTCATGCTCTACTTGCTCTCCACACTATTCGAAGTGGTTCATCGAGAGAAGTCCACTCGTTTCTCTTCGATCTTTATTCAGCAGAAATTTTTAAGCCTCGCGTATGGGTCCATTCGATAAACTGATCGCTTTTGTTTTCCTGACCGTGTGATATATCCGGATATATCGGCTTGAAAGCCCAAGCTTCATGGCGAACGACACTGCATGCTGTCACGTAATACGTCGATGACATAGCAACAAGTGGAAATAAAAATATTCTAGAGTTTTGCGAACGAATGAAAATGAAGAACATTCAATGAAATCATTTTTCGCGTTTGCTGAATTTCTTCGAGTGTGAATGAAATCCCTATATTCTTAGTCCTATCTTCAGTTTTTATATCCACGGTGAAAAAAAAACCGCAATTCCGTCCAGTCTGGAGCTCGTGATACGATCATTGCACGCACCATTTGCGAAGCATAGTCCCAGCCATAGATTCGCTTGTACGTTAGTCGTTAGCAAGAAGGAAAATGGGATACAGAGAGAAAGCGAGAGGGCAGAAGGAAAAAAAACATGCAAGAACACGAAGAGAGGCATGCAAGATAGAGATGGTTAAATCTGGCCGTATCGCGCACTCTCCGCTTCACTGAACGAGCGTCTTAGGACCTTCATTCCCTTGATCCAGCAGCAAAAAAAGGGGGGGGGGGCAGGAAAAAGGATCGTCTTAATAGAAATACCAGAGACGATGGTCTACTTGGTGAAAGACTCGGGAAAGTGCAACATCATCCACCTTTAGATTTTTTGCATCTCAAGGTAACGTGAAACTCGAACATTTATAACCGCGTCTGACCAAATCCGTTTCTACTACTGGCAATGTCGTAAAACTTCAATATTTGACTTTTGGCGTATTATCGATTTGTTTGAAGAACATTTTTAGATTTACTTGGCTCATGGAAATTTCCCAATCAACTATATTCATTGCTAGTGCAGAGAAAAAATCAATTAAACAAGTTCCATGGAAATGCTTTCCATTCAACTCCCACACAATTCGTGAGCGTCTGAGTCATCAATCGTTGATTAATCCTCCATTTACGTGGCTCCGGTTTCGTGGAATTCCGCCTTTGGAACGTTTGGTCTGACCATAGTTGACTTGTTCCACTAGCTCCGACGTGGAGACACGCAGAACATTCTCGTAACAGTACGTAAAATCATAAACTTGATTATACACGCGACACGATATTGTGATTATTTTTCTTAGTACATTTACACATTCTAATGGAGCTTTGTGTTCAATTTTGTTTCTATGACGTTATGTGCACTGTGTAAAAAGACATTTCGCTGAAACACTGCAATTCGTTGAGTGGCCAAGCCAAAATTCTAATCTAACGCGTTCGTGATGGGTTTCTAAATTCGGACTCCTCACATACGATTTCCTGCTTGGGCGAGTCGATGTTCCCAGGTCCATATGAAGGAGGAGATAGAGACCAAGATTCCGGAGACCCTGAAGTCGTTATCGTTTGGGCTGATTCCAAAAGAAGCTTAAACCGAATGGGAGACGAATCCCAGAACTCACTCGAAACTAGTCTCTTCCGTGAGCAGATCTCTTTGCTCTAAGAAATCGACCGTTTGCTGCCCTCTTTCGTACTAATTTATTTCTATCTGCTAATACTTCACATTAATCCTATTTCGAAAAGACCATCCTATTGATCCTGACAATTCGGTGTATTCCAACTTGAATTTCTTTACGACGAGAAGAATTCGTTTTTGACGTATACAGCCAATCTGGAGTTGGCAGCTCCCATAAAGTTCACTTTACTTCCTCCTTTCAGTCGTTTTCAAAGATCGTAAAGGGATTTCGGTTATTACAGCGCGAAATATATTTAACGGTCTCATGAAACGTCGTTCGGGGTTCGAGCAGGAACGACCGGTTTCACATGTCCTGCTCCCTAGCCGAAGCCAATATATATCGTTTTATCTGTATTTTTCCTATGTACACGCTTCCCAACAACCGTGACGACTGTTACCCTCGAAACCTGCTTCGTCCTCTTCCTCTGCCTTTCGCTCTTATTATCGGTTTAACGATGTTTCTCCTCAAAACATTTTCCTTTGTATATGTCGAATCTCGGACGCTCTGTTTCACTGGTACAAATCGAAAGACTATAGAAAATCTTTTCCCTGACACTTGGCCTTTCTTGAACTCGATATCGAGCAATGATTGGAATTGTTATGGGATCAACCGATCGACTGGCGATAAAAATTCTCTGAACACGAATCAAGGGAATCCTTTTACAAAGGGCCCTACGCCACTTTCTTCAATAACCCAAAAGTCATTTGCTTGAAACAAAAAAGAAGAAAATTCAGCGAATGAATTTCACTCAATTACGTTTCAGCATCGAGCAAATTTGAAGTTCAAGGTAAAAATAAATAAAGCAAGTGATCGAGCAAGCCTCGATGATTTATTTGGCATCCCGGTAAAGTTCTTACCTCCGAAACGTGTTTAGGATGCGAAATGAAAAGTAGAAAAAAAATCCTTCATACGTGTATATATCCCGTGACGCAGGACGACTCGGTAATCCACCGAGCAAATTGAACCTCTCGCCTTTCGCGTTGTTGGGAATCGAGAACGGTTGTCTCGTTTACACGTTGAGAGATCTGTCTGCCTGTACTACTGCGATTCTCGTTCTCCGATGCCACCACTGTGGTGGTTCATATTTCATGAAATGGAACGAGCAACGTGAACGCGTTAAAGCGTTTCTATATACAGATACATCAAACATTCCAAGCAGGTTCGAAGTGTTTGCTACACTGTGTCGATCTCCCAATCCTGATGGCTCACACACATGCGTATAGAATATTTCAGCTCGAGTAAAGAATTCCATACAGTCAATTCGTTCCAGGATACGTAGTGATGAAAAAATTGACTCGGCTATTTTTACTCCAAGTTGATTCCAGGGCAATTCAAAAGAATTTTATCAAAATTCGAGAACAAATTTTCGTTGGAATCAATCGTTTTCCAAAGTATTTCGGAAATTTTTTTGGTGCTCTTTGAAAATGCAATAAAATTTCATCAAAACTATTCATGACAGTGAAGTTCGCAACGTTGGGGTCCAACGAAAAATACTTTTTACATTTATTTTTCGTTCAATTTTAAAAACCACGACAATTTTCGTATCGATTTTGTGTTTGGATCCAAAAAAAAAGATCGATTTATTGTCCTGACCAAATACTGAATAAGAATCTCGAGCTCTGATCAAGAAAAAACAGAATTTCGTTGCATTTCAACGATGCAAACTTCAACATCGTAACTATTCGATAATGATGGAAAATGAAAATTAAGGATACTATAAAAAGTGTATGACATGTTTTGGAACTTTATCGATTTCACATGAATTGCCCACTACTCCGAGAAAAAAGAAATAGTGTGAGAGACGCAGGCTAAAGTCGTTATATATAAGGAAAAAGGGGATGAAGGCGATAGTGATGACTGAAGGGTGGCTCGTAACATCTGTTACAGAATCTTCTTCGATAACAGTCACAGCTTGAATATTATTCGCTCGTATACTCTCACCCTCGAGTCTTTTACGTTGACTATTCCCATTCTGGTGTTTTTCTCATCACAAAAACGCTCGAAACCTTTTGTTAGCGCTCGATCAATTTATCGAGGGCCGATAGATGGATTTTTCAAAATCCGGCGATTGTTTATGAACTATTTTTGAAAAAACTTCATTTCGAAAAAATGCAATCCTAACAGAATGAAGTAAATGATGGAAATTAAGTTGTTGATTTGACATAAAAAATAATAAAACATTTTTTAAGCTCGGTGGCTGTTCAATTTCTGGGAAATTTCGCAGTCAGAGCAAATCTCCTGAGTACGCTGGCAACCAGGTTGCCAAAGCGTGAACATCTTCCTCTGCCGCGGACGATATCGTTCAGGCAGTGATTTTTTTTTCTTCGGGAAATTAAAATTTTATCCCACGCTTTCTTTTGTTTGCCGCTTCTTATTCATTCCGTCGTTCGCCAGAATTCTTGGCTGCTCCGTATGAAAGAGCAGATCACACAGAGTGGGCCTGGAGAAGAAAGATAAAATAAAATAAAACAGACAAAAGTTTGCCACAGTCGAGACGCGTTTTCCTCCGACTTGAAATTTCCCTCGAGACACGACAGAGAATCTCGCGTGTCTAGAAGTGACGTCGTCCTCCTCCTGTTTTTTTGAGTATCCTCCAGCATTTTCCTGCGGACCGTACACCAGAAAATGCAAAGAAAAAAAAAAAAAAAATTTAACCAGCGTGGTCTCGGCTTGTTGTCGCGTTAGGCTCTCGCGCTGTCACTCTGTTTTAATCTCAATTCCTGCCTCAGCCTCAGATTAACCGCAATTAATGAAAAACACGAGAAACACCGAAAAAAAAAGTTTCAAGCGGAGTGAAATGTTCAAGTTTCATCGAAATGTATCGAATTAATTATTTTTTAATATAAAATACTTTCGCGCTAGAAACGTCTATTAATTCGGGCCGTTTCTTCTGTCCCTGCAGTGGACATTAATTCCGCAATTTCCTGGCTAAATGACGAGCTTTCGTCGTGCCAGCTTCACTCCGAAATTACATCGAGCGTTATTTCTCTGCCCGATAATGAATACATATACATCGGTGTGTCTGTGTGTACATTTCATACAATAATGTGCGCGTACCGAGGGTCGTTTTTTGCCGAGGTCTGCGAGATGCGATTTCCGTTACGCCCACCTTTTTCCATTTCCCTGGGGAACCACAGAACGAAAAGCGAAAGAAAGAACGAGAGAGATCTTCGAACAGGAAGAAATTGATTGAGACGTATCTCCGTCTCGGTGAGGACGGATATTAAAACGTACCTCTGCTGTACCATCAAGCCAGCGAAAGCGAAGACGAGAAAACACAAAAATAACAGAGCTGTGAACACTTATGTTGTGTTGAAAATTATTGCATTTTTTTGCGAAATAAATGGCTTGCCATCAAACGCGTTGTTTCATATTTTTCAAAAACTTTGTCTTATTTGGTTAGGTAACCGCTGCTTCGTCATGCACCGAATCGTGCGACCTGTCGCACAAACGATCGAGCAACTCCTGATCGAGCGAGCGGCACGATAAATATTAAGTGGTTTCCAATTAATTATTTGAACATGATATTTTTCTTTGGGTTCGACATCAGCCGGCGTTTAACTGAATGCAAAAAGATACACATCGAGCCTGATTGATGGAACACACGGAATAATCCATACACTTGACGCCTCTGATATGGATTGTTAGAAAAAACTATCGCTCTTCGTCTCTCCTGTTTCTTCGTCTCCCAAATTGCAAATATTTCTCCGGGATTGGGAGGAATTTTATGGAAAAAAACAAGACGAGAGCTCCGAAGGAAAGGGAGCGTGAAAACGATGGGAGGGAAAAATAAAGGAATGAGGAAAACATGCTGAGAGAGCGGGCCAAAATCGACCTCGATGAATCAGCACACGGCGAATCACCGGGATTAAATTTAATAAAACAAACATTGCCAATCTCGGGAAGTAGTCAATTTCTCCGTGTGTGTGTATTTGTGCAACGATCTCTCTGGTCGCGTTAGCTACGCAGTTTTCATTAATATTTAATAATACAAGGTAAAGAGAAAAAGGTAAACACGATGAAACGCGAGAAGGATGGGAGGGTCCGAGGATAGAGCGGAAAAGGACAAGACTCTCGTGATGCCAAAACCCGAGATCCTTTTTCGTCTGCGAGGGTGAAAAGAAAAACTTGACCAAACTTTTTCACGTTTGTTCCGAAGATTTCTCGACGTTTTTTTTTTTTTCTAGCAACATGGCGAACCGTGCGTGTCCGCGAATGACTTTCATAGACTGAGAAAAAAGAAACATAAAAATCTTTGGGACTCTCATCGTAACTCAAATATACAGACGTCCGACCAATTTCGTCCGACCTGCGTCATTCGCGAGCCAACGGTCTGATCGAGAGAGGGTTCAGAAAAAGTCAACTGCTAAAAGATTGCTGGCAAAGAAACGCAATTACCCTCACTCTCTTGCCCGCGTCCTGTCGCATCTTACCCCATTTTTTACCAACATGGCTTCTCCTTCTTCTTCTTCTCACGTTTTTTTTTATCTATATTTTGTGTTTGCGTGAAAGTTCCTACTCGCTGTCAATTATCCGTCGATGTATTTTCGTTCCCGTACTTGAGAGACAATATTTTTCACTTTGTATAAATTTCCTTTGACGCAAGGTCCTTCAAGGATTTATAATAAATCCTGAAGTCTTTCGGCCTCCAGTGCCGATATGAATAAACAATTATTTAGCATTTGTGATTTTTTATAAAACCACAAAATCGTTTTTCATAGAAATCCAATGATTACGAAAATAAACACTTCGAACATGAGAATCTCTCATTATCCAAACATCAACGTCTCTGTTGAATGTCTCATCGCGTATAATCAATGTTTATACGAATACAAGGACTGCGATTGCCGGTGAAATCTTCATATACCTGTATATATTTATTCAGAAGACTTTGGTGATGAATGTGGCGTATCCGGATGAATGGGCGACAAGTTTCGCAAGAGGAAGTTCCTCTCGAAGTCGTGGAAATCCCATTTGTATTGTTTCTTGCGCGAGGGTACTTATTCGTTATCATCGTTCCCTTCTTTCATCTCCTCTTGCCTCTATCCTCAATGTCTTTAGACACTCCTCGCCTCGCTCCTCGCTCTTACTGTTCTCGCTTTCCCGTCTCTCGGGACAAAATATTGTAGGGTGAAGCGTGCGGCAATGAATGTGACATCGCTGTGCTCCTTTCAAGAGAAATTATTCGAGAGAAAGGTATCGCGGCAGCAAACTTTCTTTATTGTGTTTTGTCGCGTTCATATTACGAGAAAACTCCGATGTATATGTTTAGCGAATTTCTCAGAATATAGAAAAGTTCAACGCAAGGATCGATAAATACGAATATCTATGAAAATTTAACTTTGAAAAATTCGCCCTAGGAAAATTCGCCCCTCATTCCGCAAACATCTCGGGCTCATGCATGGAGTTGTGGATTGCGTTGGATGGCATGAAACACACAAAACGATGAATATTCAATGACTGTAGAAATATTCATCGGTGATGAATTTTCTAGGAGCAATTTTTTTCAGCCACCCGTCATTTCCGGTGAGCGCGTTTTTTGGGAAAATTTTTATGAGTAGCTGATTATCTAGAGTGCGAGATTCCCACATGCTTGAATTTCCCGGGAAGGATTCTGTTTCGGGGTGAATTTTCTTTGGTCTATTTTCTGATAAAAATTCGTCTCGCACTCTTCACTCAATCCAGATTCTGGTCTCGTCTTTCTCCATAATTATCCTTTCATTAAATTGATGGTCCCTTGTATAATTTTTATTTTGTTTGTTCATTAGTGTATTTTCTACTTTATGTCAATCTTCAGGGAATTTTTCCGGCCATCGACGTTGCTATATTTCGTTCAATAACAACCTGAAGCTCTCAATATCGTACTGAATTATTTTTCTACTCCATTGAGAATTTTCTTGTCAGGGAATAAGAAAGCTTGTCAACGTCATCGGCGATAAAAGAGTTTGCAAACAACTTAAGGAAGAATGAAGCATTTTTTAAACGAGTTCGAAGCTTTTGTCGATGCTCTTTTTACGAAGGGTGCGAGAAGTTCTTAGGTAATTAATCAGCGTTCGACAGCGTGGGAAGCGTTACTTCAGGCTTCCAATTATTTTCCCTTCGAAGCTTTTAAATTCTATTACGGATTATCGATCTTTGGATTCTCTATGAATTCAGTACGTTGTCGTAGCCTGGACACTTCGTGACAGTTATTTTTTTTTGTGATAAACTAGAAACGTTAATAAAAATTGATGAAGAATGATGAGTCGATTAATCACGCATTTGTCCAGCAATTCATTCGCCTGTGGTTTTTGTTGGAAAGTTTCATTAATCAAGATTTCAGGAAAGACTCATAAACCGAAGAAATATATTTAGTCCAATCTCATTGTCGATCGAGAGACTCTGGAAAAAACATCACGAATCTCTGTATTTATTAGACCACCGCATGTTAAGAAACTAGACGTAACGACAATTGCACATTTTGTCGTCTGGAGAGGCGTCTAACCGTCGCGTGACTCATTTCCAGGCGGCGGGTTGGCGCGTCCGAAGATGACTCTGAATCTGGATGGGGGTGGAAATCCCGGTGCCGGAACGATCGAGGGGACCAGCGGGGTTGGTGGTTGCAAGTTTATCCCGAAAAAACCCGGTGGTCTGAGTCTTGGTCTGCCACTGGAAATAACAACTAGTCGAGCCTCGGCCGACCTCGTAGATGTCGAATTGCCTCTGGAGAGACAAGGGTAAGTTTTTTGAAACATTACGATTGCTTTCGAACTTGAACGAGACTTTCTTCACCCGAAATTGGATAAAAATCTTTTGAGGCTTCTCGTGGGTAGCAAAAAAACAAGATAATGAAAATTTGAATTACGATAACTCTCGGTGGAAAAAGGTTCAGACTATTCTCCAGTTTCACGTTTCACGTCAAAAGAAACGGAGGAATAATAGATTGAAAATGAACAGTCTGGAAAAATATTTTTTTCTTTCAACGATGTGAATTTTTATCCAAACAGATGGTACCACGGATCGATAACTAGAATCGAGGCGGAAGCTGTGCTACGACTACTTCGCGAGGGTAGCTATTTGGTGAGAAACAGCGAGTCAACCAAGCAGGATTATTCTCTCTCTTTGAAGTGAGTACGAGTCGAAAGTTTCCTGCATTTAAGTCTACTTTAGCTTCTGACGTTGATATCCCTTAATCCCTTCGACTTATATAGGAGGAATTCATACGTATATATATATATATATATATATATATCGTTACAAAGCTGCAATATATTTCTACGAGCGCGCACAACCCTCAAAGATCTAATTTGCATTGAAATATTCGCGCGAAGGGAAAATAATCATGTGCATACAGCTCGCAGCTTAGCGAACACGAGGAATCTTCGTGGACCGAGCCAGGCAGAGCGCTTTTCTCCCAGATAATAAATTTTTAAACCGTCCCTGTAAAATTATTTCGAAATATTTTTAATAATCTCGGTGCCTTCAACCGTCGATATTTTTCGCAATATTTTTGTTTCATCGCTCATGGACATCGAAATTTCAACTTGAATCATTCTTTTTTTTAAGTTAAATAAAAAAATTGATCGGTTTTTTTTCAACAAATAAAATTCAATGTGTTTTTTTTTTTTTGCTTTTCAAATGTTTTAGGAGTGCTCGTGGATTCATGCACATGCGGATACAGCGAAACGAGGAACTGAATGCTTACATACTCGGTCAATTCAGTAAACCGTTTGAAAGTATACCGGAAATGGTCCGTCACTTCAGCGTCAATCGTCTTCCGATACGTGGGGCTGAACACATGTGTCTCCTGCATCCAGTCATAGCGCAGCTTTTGTAGCGCATCTACAGAAGCGCTCTTTAAGGCGCTGACATCCTTTTTCAGCACTACTCCAGATTCTGCAACCTCGAACGGTCCCATTAATATTCCTTTGTATTGTTTTGTCATTTTTCTCTTTTTACCGCTTGATCAGGAAACGATGGAATTTTTATTTTCATTTTTTTTTCTTTTATCAGTTAAACAGGAAAAATTGTTCACGTAGGAACGAACTGATCGAGGTCTCAAGAGTGAGAAAGACAGAAGAGAGAAGAGAGCGAGACACGACTCGTAAAACTTAAAAAAATTTCTGAAGTCGAAACTTTGATCGAATAAAGTTTTTTACGAGGAAATTGACACGATCTGTACATCGCTGACATGGAATCATTTCCAGGTTTGATTTTATAAGTCTTCCCCGTTAATCGAGAGCGAGAATGATTGAAGAAAAAGCGCGAATCTACCTCCTCGAGTTTGGTGACGATTCCAACGTTCGATCGACAGAAAATCGATCGAATGATCCATTCATGAGTCACTTCGACAATACATGACACTGACGAGATACCAAAGAAAAGAAAAATGAAGTAAGAAAAAAAAAAGATTGATATTTGTGAGCTGGAGAGAGCGTTCCCACCGCTGGATATAAATAAATGAGTGAAAACCTAATGCCAAATATAACTTCCATGAAAACGTGAGCTTTGTCCTGTTGGACGCTCCCATAATCCATTTTTGCTGATAAGTATGATTGCAAAAGGAAAAAAAAACGAAATACAGCATTTTTGCTCATTTACTGAGCACCGAGATTTTTATCAGATTGATTTGTCGCTGGAAACGAACCTGCGAGACATCCTCAACGTTATTTTTAATTAAAATCGATTTTTTTTTAATACCTCATTGACGGGACTTATCAATTACCGATGGTTCTCACTAGTGTATTCCCATAGGAGGTAAATCTTTTCGTTGAGTGTAGAATTTTGATGGTTCGCTCAAGTACCAGTGAATCGTCCGTCCGGAAATGAATAAATCGATGATTTATTATTGTACGAAGATTGAGGGAAAAGAAACAAGTTGGAAGAAACTGATACATATTTTTTATTGTGATATTACTTTGTTACAGAACTAGCCTAGTTTTTACCTGTGATTCCTTACGAAGAATTGTTTTAAGGGTGGAATTATGACTTCCTGGTCGAACGAGTATCGAACGAATAAAAAACTGGCATTTGGAAACTTTACGATTGATTTGCAACGATGCGATTGATTTTTCGAAGAAAAAGAACAGGATTGAATCTTCCAGAGCTTGTGTACACCTGGAGGGACGGTCCCATATTCCGTGTAGGATTTCTAAAACTTTTCACACAGCTTCGTAAAAAACAGGGCCGGAAATGTCCCGTTAAAATTTTTTGTAACTCTGTAAAAAAATAAAAACGTTTTGGCGAGGTGACCATAATGGTTTTGACTCTGAAAACCTCGAACCTCGAAAGATACTGACGTTCCCAGGAAAAAGATTCTGTACTCTTGAACCAGCGATCAAGTGCAATATTATTTAAATAATTAATTAGTTGTTGCCGCATAAGTTCGTGGCTCGAAAATCCTGGCCGACGAAAGCCGATTTCACGTGTCCCGATATTATTGTATTGAGGGAAAGGCGAATTGCCCAGAAAAGAAAAAACTATTTCATTTACTTTTACTTTGCCAAATCCAGAATTGAGTTAACTTTGTAAAATCTCATGAATCGAAGAGAGCGCTAAGAAAATGAGGCAGGAAGTTTGTTTTTTTTTTTGTTTTTTTAAGTGTTTCGAGTCCGAGGGCGACAAGACAATGAGGTGCAATTATTCCTGATCGATAAACAATTAATTTCCTTATATATATCCGTTCGTTGAGAAATACGTCCATTATCTCGTAATTGATTGGTCAGAGACGCAAATATATATTCCGGATATGAGTGAAGGAAAAAAGTGCTCGAGCTTTTTTCATTTTCCAAGGATAATGAGCCGAGAGCAAGGATGTACAAAAAAGGCGAGATAAAAGAAAAAGAATGGTTCGAAAGAAAGAAAGAAAGATCCGGTTCGTTGAAGTTTATATTATATTTATATTTTTCTACGTTTAAGATAAAAAGAAAGAGAATAAAAAACAGCATTTCTTTTTGAAGATCATTCGATCGATCCTCATTTTAAAAAATAATAATAAAAAGAAAACCACGTGCACCATCACAAAAAAAGAGACACCTATGAGAGAAACGAGAAGAAACAACATTTATACTTTAAGCTGCCAGTATTATTAATTGTAATCGATAATGCATATCGACGTTAAGGTTGGAGACGTGTATTAAAATTCTCCATATATCCGATACGTTATAAAACAACAACAACAACAAAAAACTATAATTATTTCGTATTTGTAGTTAACGAAGAAGAAAATCCCGGAAAACAAAGAATTCCCATTCGAGCAAGTTCCATAAGTTGATTTAATCGTGAAATAAGGCCGTATAACTCGTGTTACGAAAAACGTAGAATCTAGAGGTATAATAACGAAATGAAGGGAAAATAACAATAGCCACGTACCAGTTAAATCCATCACACGATGTCGTGCATAAATACTAGAAATAACAGCAACAACAATAATAAAAATATTTGATATAGACGATAACCACCAAAAGTGTAGATACTTTCTGTACCTTAAAATTTGTATGACGTAGAATTGTAACTTAAATGTATTCAATCAGTTACGTGAACAAATAAGCAGCCTAGACCATAGCCGCTTAGGGCTTTTTTTTTGTAATGTTAAGAAAAAAGAAAAACAGGAGAAAACGAGAGAGAGAGGCCTGTTCAATGAAACAACCAATTTTATTGCGCAATTTTAATATCCCATGTGTATTTTAATTCTACGAATTAGTACTGCCCTCGAAGGAAATATTAAAACAAAAGGACGAAAAAAGGATAAAATCTCCAATGGGCGATGCGGCATAGAAAGGGTAATTTAAAAAAAAAAAAACAATTGAGGCGCAAAGATTTTAGTTGTCACAGCGAAATCGTCGACGTTTCGAAAGAAAAAAAAAAAAAAACAAAAGTCAAACACTTCGGTAGGGAGTAGCGTCTAATTTGGAAATATTCTAATTACCGTAAATTGTAACAATACTAATTATACAATACTAATTATTATAATAATGATGATAATAACAATAATAAAAAGGTTTCGTAATATTTTAGTTTTTTTCAGTTTTATTGTCACGACAATCAAAAATTTGTTTTTTTTTTTAGCTGAAAAAGAATTTTTACTGCTCAGCCTCTGAAGGCATTTCTCCCTCTTCCTCTTCTTCCTGATTGGTCTGGAGAGAAGCTTCACGCACGACTGCATCCCTTGGACCCGCAGGCTCCGGAACCGTCTCAGCCTCGTCGACTATCGTTCCTGGAGGCCCACTCGGTGGGGTCGATACTCCCATAGGAATTTCTCCTATTTTCGCTTCTTTAGACATTTCCGAGACTCTTCGGGTGCTCGTACGTTTTGGTAATTGCGCGATGCTCGAACGTCCGCGAATTACTTGGCTCTGCTTCTGCGATGCGACACCGGCTTCGACAATCTTTTGAACAAACATTTTAATGCCATGAAAAAAAATATCAAGCCACGAAATTCATTGATAACAGAACGAAAAATGTTTTAAAAAATTGTCGCTGAATTACCGATGGCGACCGAGGAGTTTCTGGAGGAATTTCGACTAAATCTTCGCCATCTGCCGAAGTTCTTGCCGTATCCGGTTTCCCAGGCATCGGTCTGCTTCGATACAGCTGTCCATCGTTACCTCGTATCACACCCTCAGTAAGCTGGATCGCCTCCGGACCCCACTGAGTCAGAAAATGGCCCATTCTCATAACTCTTTGCTGAGGTGTCGTGATCGTGTGGCTTCCGCCACAATAACGATTGCAAAGATGATCTCTGTAGAATAATCATTTTTCCACGTAGATAAATCCATCACAAGTGCCAATAACTTTGAATAACTATTTGAACGAAATTGAAACAAAATTTCAAATGTTTCTCATTATTTTCAAGGAGTTTGGTTCAATACCTCGGAGACTTCGACGATAATTCTTCCTTCACAGGTTTCGCCTTTCTCGCCATATCTTGCATCGCTGCCTCAAACTGTAACATATTCCTGCTGGTTGGTAATCTTCTCTGTTGCTTTCTCACCTGATCGAGCTCGTAAGTCAAATACGGTTTTATGCTCTTGGAGCCTGGCAACGCTGGTGCACGATAATTCGAACCACTGTCCTCCATTTTCATGACAACGTTCGCATCGCATGATATACATTGTACATCACTGAACAACAGAATATAATAATTGATCAATTGGATGACGAACAAGTCGAGCCTGAGTCAATCTTTTTTGTGGAGAAATTGGAATGTTGGTTTGCAGTCTATAATTTTATATAAAAATGATTTTTCTCAGCATTTTCGAAGTTTTATACTTGATCGACGAATGTAGAAAACTGGTTCGACGTGCCTCAACAATTTTTTAGTCCCGGCAGCCTCGTTTTCTCGTCGCATTTCCGCGAGAGCTTTCAACTTATCCTGCAACGTCTTAAGACGATTATTGACGAAATCTTTGAGCGGTGAAATCTCGATCTTGTCGAGTTTGCCCTCGATCTCGCGCTGAACTTCGTCAAGTGCTTGTTGCCATACGGATTCTTGTTGGCTGAGTTTCGTGATGGCATCTTCGAGACCACGTGCGAGATCGTCGCAAGCCGCGTCGAATTGGTCGTGAGAAACTTTCCTATTAACGGCATGAGCGTCGGCCTTGTCGGCAAGAGCATCTTCCAGGTCTTCTTTGTCGGCCTTGATCGTTTTCAAAAGTTCGATCTGCTCGATCAGAGCCTAAACCATAAAAAGCATCAGCTGAGATTTCTTTCATGATTTTGTACAAAATTGTCAATTTTGACGCCGTGAAAATAAGTCTCGAGAGACTTTACGTTCGTATGAGACTCTCGATTCTCTTTCTCGTCCATCAGTCGCGAAGCCAGGCCATTCATTTTTTCCATGTCCGCTTTCATCGTTTGAATCTTCGCCACCAAATCCTCGACTCCGCCGGTCCCATCAGCGCCCAACGACTTCATTGGGTCACTGTCGAGTTTCTCATTGATGCAGCCGATCTCTTTTTCCAACTCGGTAACTCGAGCCTCGAGGTCTTGAACGTCAAGCTCGTAAGATTTCGATTCAGCACTTGGGACAGGATTCGATTTCGAGTCTTTTCTAACGACACGGGACTCGGTCCGTTTCAAGGACATTTTCGATGCCGATTTTGTACTCGATGGACTACTCGATCCAGTCCCAGCATTTTCATTCCCTAACATAAACAATATTCATGAAACTTTGAACACTTGAGTAAACGAATATAAGCCTTCGAGCTGATCCTGGAAAAGAAGGACGAATGCGAACATTACATGGAACTTTAGTCTACAAAATGCGATTGAATGATTGAAACATTAATCGGAACGTCCGAACATTGACGTACAATTTCGCTAATGATCGTGAAGCTTGCATCGTTGAAATGCAACGAAAAATATATTTTGTATTCATTATTTTGAAAATTAAGGCATTCTTTCCAATTTTTGGAGTGAATCCAGTTTCCCCGTGACAAAAAAGACTGTCCCATTATCTCTGACACATTCTGTATGAAAACTTTGCGCTCTGCTACAAAAAATCATTAATTTTCATTGCATTCCAACGAAGCGAACTTCAACATCGTGGTTGCTGTTAGTTTTTCCAAAAACATTGGATTACTTTCAGCGAATGAGACGACAGGTGCACTTCCGGTACCCGTTGGGTTAGGCCCACTTCCTGGTTCCTCTGCAACGGTATTGACGGCGCTCGTTGGAGCAGCAGGAGAAGGAGGAACAGTCGGTGGCTGATTGACTGGTCTCGGCGATTCGAGAACTTCGACCAACTTCGAGTTCAACTTTCCCACATTTTTCTTAACCTCAGCCATTTCGGTTTTCAATGTGCTCACGTCTTTCTTGAGGTCCGTCAAATCGATTCCTCCTGTTGAATAATTATTTTATAATTTAAAGGAAATTCGCAACGATGATCGACTGGAGGAGAATAAATAAATTCCATTTCATTTGAACGATAAAGTGTTTGACTTTGATTACCTATCACGCTCCTTCGTTCCAGGTTTGCTTTTGTTTTTTCTTGCCCAGTTGAATTTCCCGGCGATTTTTGTTCGCCTGTTTCTTTCGCTTTAGTTCCTCCTTTTGCCGCCGTAGTTTCCGTGGCGCTAGGATTGTTACCGGGTGAGGGATCTTTCGGAGATTTGGCGTCGTTATCGACCGAGGGAGTCACCGGAGCTTCCGGTTTGTCAGCGGCCGAGGGCTCGTTGGATTCGGATTCATTGACGTCCGGCGTTTCTGTTTTTTTTCCTGTTTTCACGAAATCCTTCGCTTTCACAGCCGTTTCGGTCGGCCCTGCCGCCGAGGCGTTGGTTTTCGGATCCTCTGCGCTTTCGTGGGCAGTTACGTTGCTCAATAAATTCGCTACGTCGCCGCTCAGATAGCCCAATTGATTTTCCAGCTCGACAATTCGTTCGTTCAACCGATTCACTTCTTCGGATGATCCTGCCGCCCCAGTGACGCTCTCGATCTTGTCACCCTTTATCAAGTCTTGCAACATCGTTGCAAGTTTTTCGATTCCCTTCTCACAAGCGTCCAACCTCTTGTTTATATTTATTACGTGCCACATATCACTGAGGGGATCAGTTTTACTGCTTTTTACGCGTTCTATCATCTCAGGGTTTTTGGCAAGCTGGTCAAGGGCCTCGAATCTTTGCTGGAGATCGAGCACCGTCTCTTCGAGTTTTTTGAATCCTAAAGCCGTTGGGGTTACTCCGTCGACGACGGGTTCGACGAAAATAACGGATTGGCGTTCACCGTTCGTTCCCGCGCCGATTTGTTGCCTCGATCCTGTCGTTTTTTTCGCCGCTGGTGACCCACTCGCGTGCTCTTTTTCCGGATCTATCGGGTGTGGATTCGAGCCGAGAATAAATTTCACGGGATTCGGGAATATAGACGTGAAGATAAATGAAGGAAATTAAAATCCAGACCATTTTTTCCACGCGCCGTAGCCGGCGCACTCGCAGCCGTTTTTTCTCCAGCTGCAGGCTTTCCCGAGTCCGGAACGACTCCGCCATCGGGAGAAAAAACGTCAGCACTGAGTTCTGTCCGACTGCCACGGTCGCGCTGAGTTGTTTTCGAAGCAGAATCCGTAATACTGTACTCGTGGAGCTGCACACTCGAGCCTGCTTTGGCATTCTTTATCATCGCCTGCGAACGTCCACCGAAAATGGCGATCAGCAGTATCGATTTTGGTGAAAGTCTCGATAATTTCAACTCTAGAACTACAGAGCTTCGAATTACGTTGCTAAATTAATTTTTCGGCTCTTTAAGGGATTTAAATCGATTTTTCACCAACTAAACCTAGATGAAATTAAATTTGCTCTTCACCATTCTCTTTTTGGCACGAAAAAACGAAAAGATTCATGTACTCATAAGCCAGATTACTGCTCGGAGAACGATTTTACGAACAAGAAACCCATGGGGTGAATATTTACCCTGGTTTGTAGTTTGAAAAAATGGGTTTGTAGTTCTAGGGTTAAGGTTAGATTACCTGTATTCGATTCGCTTCATCGCCTCTGTACTCGACTTTTGTCGTACGCAGATTAACTTGATGCAGCAACACGTGAAGAAAATTGTGAAGAATATTCAAATTCACAGCACCGACCTAACGGGGAACGTGCAACGGAATATCGTAGGGGGTTCCCAGACATGAAAGAGCAATTGATTATCGTACCTCGGGAGTTCCTAGTGCAAGGTCAAGCATTTGCGGCAGAGAAACTTGCAAACTCACAGCATCTTGAACAGCCGGTGCCCTCGTCGTTTTCGCAGTCATTGCGAAAATATTCAATCACTTTATTCTCACGTTGAATCGATGTCGAAGCATCGTTGTACGAAATACGATTCGAGATTGTTTTTATACCGGGTTCCTCAGAATTTCTGATATACTCGAACGTTTAGAAAATTCGAACATCGGGAATTGCCTTTCAGCAATACGAGTTCAGTACGCGCGACTCTCTACAGATTTGTATAAAAAGAAGTTTCGAGAGATGATAAAATTTGGGGCCCATTTCGTGGAACTGCTCGCAATGCTTGCATCTCCGATCTTCGATTGCACTCATTAGAAATTAGAAATCTTCGCTCTTCAGAGCACGATTCTCTCACGGAGTAAGCGAGACCGACGTGCGAAAGGCAACGCCGGTTACGCCGCTCGTCCGGCCGGATTGACAGGAAAATAGTTCGCTCGATTGACCACTGACGATATCGAAGCGTGGCGCTAGCGTCTCATCTGCATTCGCCCATTCGCCCACTTGTCCTACAGAATGGATAGAGAAAGACATCTAATAACAAGCAGCCTCGGTTTACGTTTCCGATATAATACTAACCTGTAACTGGGGCACATAGATTAGCGAATGCAATGAATTTTTAGGTGAGGCAATTCGATGAACGGTAAAAAGGGGTTGAGGAATTCGGAAGTGACAGCGTGAGCAGAATACATATAAAATGTTGTTGAACCTGGTCTACGAACGATGAAGTGTTGTGATTCGCACAGGTCTCCGATTGTACGATATGCGCGACGTTGATCAGGGAGTGAGATACTTGCTATTTTTATATTGGAAAAAAAACACACTCGAAAAGTGAGAAAAAAAACACGAAAATTCGAAGAAATCACCGCCATACTCCGATATTCCATAGTCGAAGAAACCAGTAAGAGAACATTGAACCTGTGTGTTTTGTCGACTATTTTTTTCCTTACACTAGAAAATATTTAATTTTATAGTCATGTTTTCATTCAAAATATTCAATCTCGTAATATTTATGTTTACAAATACTCTTTTTTTCTAATAATTAGTGTGTGCATGTGTCAATTTATTGAACGGGTGCGATTTTTTTGCGATACACTCGACAATTTCTGCCCATTATTCTCCCTATTTTAATTTTACGTTGTTTGTCTCTCGAAAACTCCGAAAAAAAACACATTTTTGTTCGAATTTCAACAGTGCAAACTCTATTGTTTTTTTTTTTATACCAAAGCAAAAAATGAAATTTTCCTTGTACACCAAGGAGGTGGAAACTCGATTAACAGGAAAATCTTGAATTCTTTTTTAGAGATGGAGTCTTTAGCTCTGGAGGAAAAAATTAATAAAATCCGTCTGAGAAACGAGGAGATAAAAAGGAGATACGAGGTGAAAAATATTTGCTGGGAACTGATGGGAAATGTGTGAACGTCGTTCGGATAATGGGATTTTGTAAAATTGTGCAGGAAGTGGAAGCGGACAAGAAGAATGCGGCAAAATTAGACGCATTGGCGAAACCGATACCGCAAGAAGATTGGCCGACGAGGAAAGAGCCTCCGGAATTCTCTGCGCCGGTGGTGAAGCAGAATCCAAAGCCGAAACCATCTGCGAGGAGACACAATGACCAGCCGAGTCAACATTACACTGGAAGCGGAGAAGGGAAGAAGAATCACACTTTCGCGGACGGTCAGGGTCCGCCGCCTGATCCAAAATACAACTTTCTGGCTGATTCCGAACGCGAGGAACCTGCCAATGAAATCCCTAAGGATTCTGAGAAAAACAGGGGCAAAAACAAGGTCGCGCGGGGAGGATTCAAAAAGAGAGAGAGCGGAAGGGATTGGCGCGCTAAAGTAAGAAATTATTTTTATCCGAGTTTTCCTGTTCCACTTTGAATTACATTTTCCAAGCTTTTTTTTTATTGAGTAGAATTAAATAAAAGTTCGAAACTTTTCAGTTACAAGGAATGTTCATTTTTATTTTATTTTTTCCAGGAACTCTGGAACCAACCAGAAGCTTCAGGGAACACGGGGCACCCGGATTACGAAGCCTGGAGAGCTGAGAGAAATCGTATAGACGAAGCTCGAATAAGCAGGCAACGTACAGCTGAAGGAAACTGGCGGAGGGAATGGGACAACGATAAATTCCATCTTGCGGACGAAAATACGAAACGAGAAAATCGGATTTCATTGGGTGACGTAGTATCGCGACAAGAATACAACGATAACGACAAAGTTTATCGTTCGCCTCGAACAGCACCGCGAATCTCGCGCCAACCAAACGCTCGTGACTCTCATCAAATTTCTTATTTCTCCGAGCCTATTAAAAGTCACGGTGTTGGTACTGAAGGCGAAAAACGTGTCGTCCTTGCGACGGAAAAGAGCATAAAAATTCTGCTGAATCCTCAGTCAACCGCGCCATCGAGATCGTCCGTAATGAGCGTTAAAGGTGAATTGACAAATTTCAGACAATTTGTGGAGAGTTTGACCTTGAAAAGGGTCAGTACTTGATTTGCAAATCGAAAAAACGCAAGAAAAAAACCGAATTCTTTTTTTTTTGTTACAGTGAGTCCGCCGAATATCGCAGGGACAGGACGCGTGGGTCCGCGTCAAAGACCCCGAGTCACGTACAGCAGCCAATCAGAAGTGGTGGATTCATCAAACCTCAACGAAAGTCCTTCGATCGCTAGACAAAGGTCCATCGATGAAAGTCCGAGGGTTCGTACATTCGAGACTAACAAAGTTTCATCGCCGAAAAGTCCTCATTACCAGCGAAAAAGCGACCCCAAAAATCAGTACCACGGAAAGAAAGAGAATTTCGAAGACACGCCAAAATCTTTGAGAAGAGATTCTCAAAAATCATCACCCGCTCAAAAACAGATAAACCTCATGAATTATTCTACCCAGTTTTCGCGAGATCAACGAAAATCTAATCCGCGAAACGATGATGCAAAGTTTTATCGAGATCAGAAATTGAGCGAAACCGAAAATCATTTCTCCAGTGAAACAACAAACAACAGCCACGATACTGAGCCAAAGGAACTCGAAGAAATCGAAAGCACCAATGAGCCAAAACCAGAATTCCAACTCGAATCGGCTCCCGCCGAGTCCAGGGAAATTTGTGGAGAAAATGAAATCACAATCGACGAAAATCAGCAGGAAAACTCTCAAAATTCTACCGACGATAACGCCGAACCGTCGATCGTTCCACCAGAAAATTCGACGATTGACCAGCACGATAAATCCTCGGATTCCAATAACGACGCCGCAAAATTCAATGATTCACTGCACGATATCGAGCCTTCGGAAGCGATGAACTGTAGCGTAAACAGCGGAGTTATCAGTAACGACAGTGGATTCATAGAATTGCCGAGCAACGATAGTTTCCACGATATTTCGGACGACGCGGCTGCGAACAAAGTTGATGAGGAATCTCCGGAATCATTACCGTCTGCGAGTGAAACTCCAGAAACTTTGCCAACAGTCCAAATCGAGGAAACGGAATCAAAACCAGAAACAAATCCTTTGGCGAATGATTCGCAACCCGAGGTTGTTCTTGAGGCTGCAGACAGTTGCAAAAACGAGAAAAATGTGGGCGAAACTGCAGAAAATATTGAAACAGAATCTGAAGAAAACGAAAGGTCGACTATCCAAAAATCAGAAGAAATTACACGAGAAATAAAGGAATTGGAAAATTCATGCAGTCAAGAAGTTGAGATTACCGAAAATAATTCCGATGAAAAAAAGGAAAATATTGACGAATCCCAGCTCGAAAAAACCGAAAATCTTTCTGCTGACGACAGAAATGAAATATGCAATAAGCCGCTCACGTAAAGAGTTTACGGAGAAGATGAGGGAACTCCAAAAAATTAATAATGTGATTAACAGAAAAATCAGTATAAAATAATATATTCCGTCTACTTAAGGGGAAAGGTATCACAAATATTTATTTTATATTTTAATCCGATTACAAATACGAATTTTATTGCTCCGCCTAGGAGAATCGTAGGGATTTTAGCTCCGCATTTTTTTTCTTCTTTTAAGTAGACAATAATGCTTAAGGCTAATTATTTAATCGCACATCTAGTTGAAAGCGAAGTTGTCTTTTTCATTTGATCGAAAGTAGAAAACCGTCGTCTAACCGTAGCAAAAAACTTGAATTTCCTTCATTACATTTTTCGAATTATCCTTTTACATCCAAATACGCGAAAATTACTCTATTGCTACGATACGATCGGAAATCAATTTGCAAAAACGAACGACAATTGTAAAAAAAATATTGCATCGTTGAAAAGTAACGTCAATTTTTTTCCTCCAAGTATTTCAAAGTTTTTTATTTTTTTTTCGACTTGTGTTGCATATGGATTCACAACGAAGAATTAAAAAAAATATTTCACATTTCATTTCGGTTATTGAAATTGAATGGTAAGTTTTGAGTGTAGAAAAATTAAGAATTATCGATTGGAATGGGAGAAACTTACTTTTCTTTC
Source organism: Hyposoter dolosus (assembly GCA_963921915.1). NCBI lineage: Eukaryota > Metazoa > Arthropoda > Insecta > Hymenoptera > Ichneumonidae > Hyposoter > Hyposoter dolosus. The sequence continues at coordinate 10,856,941 of OY998136.1, read as the reverse complement.
GACGATGCAAATTCTACACGCGAAATCGATATTTTAAAAGCACAAGAAATAAAATCATGATTTTTAAATATTATCCGAACAATTATAGCTCGCTTTGTGCTCGGAAAGTTCTTGGGAAATATTTTTAGGGAAAATAATGAATATCAGCTACTCACTAAATTATTGAACGATATTTTTGTAACGTGCGAAAATATTTTTATAATCTTTTTGGGTGAGACAAACACCCACGTGTTTCGAAGATAAGAAATTATTGTTTTAAAGAAAATAATTCGTCGAATGAGTGATTCGAAAAAGGCCATGGAAATAATTGCTGAAAATAATCATAGGTTACGATAATGAATTATTGTTTGAATATTGATCGATTTTATTTATTTATTTTCGTTTGTGAAATACACAGAATTTCAATCAATTCGTTCCACGACGATTTTCATGCTCATCGTTTTCATAGATCAGTGAATTTTATTTCTTTATAGTATTTTATTTTAATAATCTATTTCTTTGTTCAACATTTTAACAAAGTATTAATCGGAGTTGATATTTTTTTACACACTCAACAATGATGCGAATTGTTTTTATTTGATAATTTGAAATTCTTAATATTTCACAAACGTGAATTATTTTTTAAGTGAATTTTTTTATTCTATAACAGTTGCAATAGTTTCCGATAATTCTTCGACTTCGGTCGGTTCTGTCGTCGGAAACATTGGCGACGACCATCCCAGAGACTCCATACCGTTTGTTATGCGAAGCCATAATTTTTCATTCTCCAAATCATTCTAATAACATGAAGGAATAAAAACTTAGAAAGAAATACGAGGAGTTCGATTTATTTATTTATTTTCAATCATTAAAATAAGACGAAATAATTTATTTTTGTGTGCAATTTCTAGATTTAATTGGTCGTTTGGTTGGAATCGATTTTCTACAAGAAAATTGCATCGATTGATTGGAAATGTTTTTTCGATTGAAAAAAATTCGAGGCAATTTTTTCGATATAATTCGGAAAGTGCATACTTTTACCTTCACTGTTTGTCTGTAACATTCGGCAAACTCATCATAACGTTGCAAACAAATGTTGAACAGACACAGATAAGCCCAGATATCTGGATTAGCGTGATCGAGTCTGTTAGCTTCGGTCAAAGCGATTTCGGAGTTCTGGAAGTCTTGCAACTGGAACGTTCGCTTAAGGGAGTTAATTATCGATCGAAATAATTTTCATTCGTTACCTCAAAGCAAGCAATTCCTAGTCCTAGCCAACTATTCGAAGTTGGTGAAGTTTTGCACAGCTTGAGAAAAATCTTCTTTCCTCGATCGTGCTCTTCGGATTCTAGTAAATAATTTCCCAACCTGAGATCGATCAAATGTATATCGAGGGGTCGGTTGAACAGAGTGCTAGCGAATTCGTAACACTCAATTGCCAATTTAATTTTCTTTTTTTTAAAGTAACAATGACCCATTAAGGCACTAATCGAATAATCCTGGAAAAATAAATGTCAACTCAATGGTGCATGCATTTTTTTCGTACTCTAAAAATGGAGCAATCTATTCACTGCTAGTGCCACAAGTCGTGGACTCAGAGGACAAGGAAATAGTTTATGAGGTTTATTAAATATTTTACCATGCCATGATTGTGTTGAGCTTCCCTCAGATGAGTCAAAGCATCCTCGTATCTTCCCAACAGATAGTGATGAACTGCCATGTAATACAGCCATGAGGTTGATCTACCTGCCAGTAAAAGTTCTTGGGCCAGAGCTATGCCTGCAAACTTTTAGGAAAAAATTTTACCAAAGATTGAAAAATTGTTGGCACGAAAAAGCTACAATTTTAACGGTGATTATTTTTGGCAAATTCCGTTTTCTTCTCTAAGCTTTGCTCTTATCGATATTCGAAGGAATTACTACTCACATCAAATAAATGAAGTTTTAGCAGAAACACTGTCAGTATCAAGTACACTCGATTTTTCTGGCAATGAATAGTCGACCACGCCAAAGGTTCTTTTTCTAAGCATTCTTTACGAAGCGTCTCGGAATTTTGATCCAATAAGCATTGCTCTGCGACTCGAATCGTTAGGTCTACTCCTACAGTGTAAATTTTCAATAAAATCGTAAATTACAGTTTAAAACAAAAACAGTTGAAGACTTTTTTTTATTACAACCTGGAAAATATTCGGTGCGAAGAAAAAAAAGGTGGAGAATTCCCCACGCTTCAACGGATCGAGGATACAACTGTGTAGTTGCTTTCAAAAAAATTTCAGACGCTTTATAGTCTTGCATTTCAGCAAGTAAAATGCCATGAAGTAACAAACTGTTTGAAAAACAATAATAGGAATGAATAAATCGAATAATCCTGGCATCGACGAAAATGACCGAAACCCTATTTTGGAGAGAACGCATTGAGGGGCTCCTGCTCCATAAAGTTCAAAAGGAAATGAATTTTAAAAAATCTAGGCTTTCCGGAGCAGGACAAAAAATTGTTAATTTGCACTCACGCCAGCTTATGACGAGTGTCATAATTAATAGCTCCTCTGCAACAAGCTAAAGATTTTTCCTCGTCTCCAATTTTCTTCAAAAAAATTGCATACTCGAGCCAAGGTTCAGGATCTTTTTGATCATTGACTATCAACTGTTGAAAAGAAATAACATATTCCGGAAATAATAATGACAGTTTTGAGAAATCATGAATCGAGAAAAAGGACAAACTATAATTCCTCTGCAATCACGAAAACATTACATCGTTATCATTTTAATCTTTACGATACATTCATGAGAATCGATATCAGAAAAATTAATCTCATGAAAATTGAATGACACGATGATTTACTCACACTGACGTAAATATTTTTGGCTTCCGTAATATTGTTCATCTCGTAAAATTCTTCTGCGTAAAAATAAGCATTTTCGGTATTGCTGTTTTTATCGTTTTCGCAATGACTCTGGCCCTCGCTGTTGAGAGCAAAGTGCATTTGTTCGATCAGGTACAGATAAGCATTTGCCACGATATTCTGCGAGTAAATATCCGAATATAACGATTTATCTGCTGTCCATGAAGAAATTTTTTTTCAAAAAATTGAAATAAATATCGGACTATGTCGAACCTGACATTCTTTCGAGTCCCAAGTGCCCGATTGCATCTTGAACTTTTGATCCAAAAGACGAACGATTTTTTGTTTCAGACTCGTTTGAATCGACACGTAAGTTCCAGTGTCGTACAAATATTGCGAAAAACGATCGATTTCGTCCTTGATAAATTGCAGAAAAATGAAATTTACTCTTCGATTGAATTTCAAACTTTTCATGAGCGATAATTGTCAGATTACCGGAATGTAAGGATATTTTTTCTCAGACCCTCGTTCTTGGTTTCTTTTGTCTTCCTCGTTGAAATCCTATTGCGTACGGAACTTAATTTCAAAAAGTACGTTTCAGGAGAGACTCGAAAAAAAATTCAGGTAATAGGCTCGCCGATTAATTGTAAAATAAATAAATTACCCTATAACTTTCGATCATGATCTCGGCTAATTTTCTGACGCAATGAATGTATTGCTCCTCTGCCAAATCGCCGATATAAGGATACGGAAGTAATTTTTCAGAAGGGCCAATCAAGTCTCGCAAATTGTGGGTCAAATCTTCGGTAACACGAGACGGTAGGATTGCATTTTGCAGTTCGAATTGTACAATGACGAAAACAGGTTCTCCAGATTCGTTCATGAGTGGAAAACTCGATATTAATTCTGATTCCATTGAAGTTGAATTTACCTGTTCCATTCCGAACAAATGAGAACGAAAGTAATTAGAAGTTAATGAAGGTATTCGGTTACGTAAAATAAATATGTTCGGAAAATTGTTTTCTACGGATGAGCCTCTCGTGCCAAATTTTCCTCTTTTCTCTTTAGCTTTCGATTCCAACGCGACTGCGTCGTCGAACAAAACTTTATCGAAACCTGTTTTTTCGATCATTTCTGTTGTGTTTAACGAAAATAATTGAGCAACCACTCGAGTCTGCGTCTCTGAAGAGTGAAATAAAAAGATTTTTTACAGATAATACAATTACGATGAAACTTCGAAATCACAAGGATAAAAACACTCTCACTCACTTCCGGGATACAAAAGTTCCGAAACGTCGGCGTAACATTGATAAAATTGAGTCTTTGAGTCTTTTGATCTTGTTTTCCCATTTTCTGACACGTTACTCGTTATTCTGAATTGAAATGGCCAATATCTGTACCTGTGGCGAATGCATTTTTTGTGCATTAGGCAATGAAATCAAATGATTTGAAAATAACCAAAAAAATAATGATTAATGCATTTTTTTTTAAATCGATCGATTGGGGAATTTTTTTTTTTACTTGTTAAGCTTATTTTTCATCGCTTCTTCACCAGCCGGCAACAAAATGTGACGACTCATATAATTCCATTCGATCCTACGATTGTCTTTTTCGACTATTCTCTGAGGAGAACGAAACATTTTTAATTGTCATTCCTCAAGTTTTTCTTTCTGGATGTTCTGTTTGAGTTTGTGCAGTTCGCAGAGGCGAGTGGACGATCGATTTTATATTGAAAATGATCGATAAAGACTTATTTTAATTCCGATGATTTTTCGATGATTCCATACCTTCAAATTGACATTTTTCAATGGATTATTCGCATTTCCATAATCACAATCAATCTTGTATTTTGACAGTCTACCACGACCTTCCAAATTGCTCAAGGCATTCCATCGTTTAGTCAATTCAACGTCGCGGTATTTTGAATATTTACCATCAGAAAACGTGATAACTTTCGTCTCCTTGAACAGAAGAAAAACTGCAATTCGTAGTTTGCTTCATTATTATTTTCTGCTCGGAATGAAATTTTTCGAACCTCATTATCAACGTCGATTATTGTTGCAACTTTGTAATCCAAGTTTTCGGTGAAAGATGCTGGTAAATTATGCATGCTTTCCACGGTGACACTTAAATAATTGACGCGCCACTCGGGTGACAAAAAATAGGGTTCGTTCTGATAAAGCGTAATTGTTAAGATCGGCAGATTCAACCACGAAGTTCCTCCAGCATTGGAATACTGTTTCGGTTCTTCGACGATGAGCTTTTCCGCGATGTTATTTTCTCCTAAATGCGAATTCGCATCACTTTAGTAAATTTCGACTCGAAATCCAAATTTGAAACTCGAAACTCAAGAATTTTGAATCCAAAACTTTCGGCAGTGAAGAATTCATTTTTTTTCCTCTTCGATAGCAAATATATATTTTTCTAATTACCCAAAATAATTGGGATCATATCGACGTTGCATATTCCAATGATTTTCCTTTCTTTGCTCGAGCTCGACGATTTCCGGCCAGATTTCATTTTATCTTTCTTCCCACTGTCCCCAGCAGCCGAGGAGATCTGTTTGGAGTCCGCATCGCCATCGTTTTCAACAACTTGAACTAAAAATTACGAGAATTCGTGGAAATTCGGAGCCACATACGTATCGGTCGCCTTCGATCATCGACAAATGAATAATGAAGTAACGAGCAAAATATATTCGAGACAAAATCATGATAGAAACCTATTAAAGGTTGGGAGACTACAGATTCGATGCTACTTCGATCAGCAACAACCACACGTAAACTTGTAGAGAAATCGATCTGATGAACGATTGGTGGTTCACGAAAATCCGGATCGATCTTAAAGGCATCGCTTTCTCCGATAAGCGTTTCATTGTGATGAATAAGAATCTTGATAGAAATTGATTCCTTCTTGACCTTGAAAAATATAAATCGGGATCCATGAAAATGAGGTTATGACCATTTTGACCCGACGAAAAATATCCAAAGGGCAAAAATAACTCACAGCAAAAATAACTTCATACCATGAATTTGCCATCATTAACCATGCAACACATCATCATATTTCTCCATACACCATGGAACCCCATGACATTAAAACAGGCAACAGATATTTTATCTCACGAATTTTTAATCGTCGAGTCAGAAAGCTCGTTATCGTATGTCAACATGAACGACAATTGGCAAATTAAAAACGTAGACATATTACGTACAATATTCTCGATCGAGTTCACAGTCACGTGAATGAATTTCTCCATCGCTTCAGAAGTCATCAGGGCACTGAATGGAAAATACTATTCTCTCGAGATCCTCTTCCTTTCTCTTTATTTTCAATAGCTCGTTCTACAATAAATATTTTACAATTACTGATTTTGAATAACCATCGAATCTTTTGGTGGGATTCAAAGTCGTTTTGTTTTTCAATTGAATTCTTAACCATTAATTGCTTACGCATATCTACAGAATAACATTTTCTTCTTTTTTTTTTTTTCATTTCATCGATCATTCGATTCATTTGTTACGAGAGACTGTCTAATACAATAACTCGTACACGAGTCTGATTTACGAAGTATAAACAGATGGCGCGTTTATATTTGAAAATTCCTGTTTATAGGCAAGATTTGAATTCATTGTTTATTCATTTTTTTCACATCCTTCTCGATTGCTCGAAAAATCGGGTTGTGCGATTTCTGTTAGTAGCGGTTCCATTATTACTCAATTTTTATGATTAGTAAATGCGGTTAAGAGCGTTGATGTGAACACTCGCTTTATGTATTGTCATAGCCAAGCTGGATATTCTCACGGTAAGTATAGATGCGCAATTTTTCTTTTTTATTTCTTTGACTAATGACAAGAGGATAATGAATTGTGAAATTTGTATGCTCCTTTTTTCTACGTCTATCAAATATTTTGTACAATGATTTTTTAAGTAATTTAATTTCCTTTTTAAAAAAATCATATTTCAGAGATTCACTCGCCTGTCTCTTAAATATGTGTGATGGATGAGCTTAAGGATAGAGACAAAGTCGTCAATGTGGAATATCTACACGAAAAATGTCTCGGAATTATTAAGTTCCATCTACTTTTATTTTATTCTCAGTTTTTCAACCTTTCTCGTATGTTTCAGACGATCTATCGAGCGACAACAATTATGCTCGATTGTATAAATTTATCAAATCTGAAAAATTGCATTAAAAAACACGGTTTTTATTTGTTGAGGAATTCGGATTTTGCAAAAATTTAACGTTGCGAAAGAAAATTCTTTTCTTTCAACTGTTCGGTAACATTAGGGGATTTTTTTATTTCTATTTCTATATGTCGTTTGGATGAATCAAATCGAATGTTTTGATGTCTGTTCCTGGTCGCAATACACCCTGGAAAAATTCTTAAGGGGCTTACCTAAAGCAAAGTTTTCAAAAAGTGTTATTTTTGTTAAAAAATCTTCTGTTTCCTGTCAATGTAAAAAATGTGGTTCGGCACAAGTGGGAAATCAACTTTTAACAGTCAGTGATTCTATTCTTTCAAATCTTTAGGCCTGAAATGATTGCAAATCGCGCTTGGCCTTTCGACGTAGCTTTGTTCTTCTTTTCCCTTCGACTTTTTCCTTCGCTATCACTACAATATGAAGACCAGATTAACGATTACCACAGACGAGTATACGAGATGAAATAGACACACATTTTTTCTGCTCACATTTGAATCAGAGTTTAATCGGTGTAGGCGAAATTTTACGAACCTTCGAGTACAGGAAAAATGTTTCGAGTTTAATGAATACGTATGTCAAGCTTTCTGAGTGTAATTCATATTTTTTTTCTTCTGATGTACGAACACGTGGGAGTTCGAAAAATGGACTCCCTCTCGATGCTCCAAATTTATGAATAAAATTTGTTCGTCATCTTAGAAAAGTTTAGTAAATTATTTCGAAAAATGGAAAAAAGAAAATTCCATCGGAACCGAGTGAAAAATTCGCTGAAATAAAGCGATTCGTGGCGTTACAATTGACGTTCTCCTTATAAATTTGTCCGGTAGTTTATCAGTTATTTGTCGTCTTTATTGAAAATCCATTTTAATGAGCAAAAATGTTTGAAAAACTGAAATACTTCACGCGCTCATAGTCTATCGAAGCTATTTTTGAAGCAAGCTTAATCCTCTCTCGTTTCTTGATTATAGCAATATTGTGAAAGATTTTTTTTGACAATGGTTATGTTTTCATTCTCCTCTGGAATTAATCGTAGTGCGATTTCATGGAGAATCAAAGTTCAGCCTTCTTCTCGCTTAATTCTGATTTGTTTTTCTTCTTCTAAGCTATACAGTAACTGACTCTACATAAATACGTCGATCGCATAGTTTTTCTTTTAAGTCTCATCGTTCAAAGTCCATTATCTTATAATTTTCGTCACCTTCAGATTTCGTTATTTTATTCTCACTTTTATTTCAAAGACATCAATTAATCTATTATTTTTTTTCGTAATGCCCGATTTTCTGACGTTGAGATCATTACTTTTTTCTTCCATGGACGTGAAATTTGTTTACGTCGTACAAAAGGAAATCGTTGTCTTATCGCGGTTTTTGTATTTTATTTATACTTACGATCGTTTTAAGAAAACTGTCTATTTCGTTGATCGCGAAAATAATGAATTTATGAATCTATTAAAAATCTATTGAATTTTTCGGAGTATTTCTTTCTCGAAGTCAAACGATAAAAAAAAAATAAAATAAAATATTCGAACAATTGGAGTTTTTCAAATCGAATGAGCAGATGAATGAAATTTTGATTTCGACATTTTTTCTTTTTACTTCCAAGACTCGAAATCTTTGATTGAAAATAAAAACGTTCAATTTTTTGTGTATTTCGAATCGAACGAGACAGAAAGTTTCTTTAACGAAGAAAAATAATAATGATCATTGTAATAATAACTAGATGCGTTATTTTTATCGATTCACCCATCTTTTAACAGCTTCAGCCCAATTAGCTTCGCTGTCTTCTTCCTTCTCGCCTTCGGCTTCCTCTCTCTCGCCACGTTCGAGTTCCTGTTCGCTGGATGGTGTTGCTGACGGTGTTTGAGAAACGCTCGCGTTTCGTGCTCTCAATTCAGCAAGAAAATCATTTTCCTGCTGATAGCGACGTTGCAGTTCCTCCCGCCAAGAATTGCCTCCGCCACTACTGTCATCACCGTCCTCGCCGGCTTCGAAATCTAAGGGCACAATGGAAAAATAAAAATTTGACTAAAAGTTACATTCCTCCGAATTTTTCTCATTACTTTCCCTCAGAAATTGTATGAACAAATTCGTGATTGAAAAAAACAACAGAAATAGGCGTTTTAATATTTTTTTGATCAGTGCGAATGTTGAATCTGGGAAATCCAGTGTAGTGATAATTTAAAAAAAAAGTGTATTCGTAGGACTGAGAGAAAAACTTCCGACAGCATTAAGGAAAAAAAAATATATGACAAAATTCGAACCAATCTCTAAGATTCTAAGTAATTACTAAATTATTTTTATTCCCTCGAAACTTTTCTCTCAGTGTAATAACACGTGTGTGAATATGGAGTAAAAAAAAATCTACAGCTAGTAGCTATTGTAACTGCCATAATAGAACAAACAAATCGATCGACGAGAAACTCATTATATTTTTTTTTCGTAAATTGATGACGGAATTAATAACACATGGCTAAAGCGAATTTGTACGTACAGTTAAAGTGCCAGGAAACAATTGTATCTATCGAAAAGAACCGTTCGAGAACTATAAAAATTGCATGATTTATTGGAAAGTTTATTTTTCGTTCCTGAAATGATGGTAATTTGCTTTTTTTTTTCATTATATCGTGGGAGGTGAATTATGATAAGAAAGGCGAAAGTTTAATGTTACCTTGAGTCTATGGAAACGGTATATACATGTCAGCGCTAAAAGTTCTAAAAAAATCATGATCCATCGAGCAATCAAGGAAACGTTTTAATTAGCAACAGATTTCAATGCAATTCGTGGGTAAAAAGTCACCGGATTATTTCACCCCTGGACCGCGGCTCGATTTTTTTTTCTTTCTTTTCGTAGAGTTCGATATAGACCTGAAAATAATTTCGACGAAGACTTACCAAGCGGTTTTCTGATGTTATGCCGCCCAGAGTTGTGGGAGTGTTCTTCCTGGTCAGAGTCTGCAAGGTACCAGGGGAACATTCACAGACGGTGCATCACACACACATTCCACAACACGTCTAGAGTGTTATTTGTATTTTTTGTTGTTGCGGTTTATCGTTATTAAAAAAGTAAATATGTTTTTTTGACATTTTTTTTTTCAAGCTAATGAGTCCAGTGAAGAATTGTTAATTTGCCTAAATCAACGTAAAGGAAAATTTTCAAACGTCGCAGTCACGTCAGTACGTTGGCTCGACGTCTTTTCATTTTATACGGAAAAATCTTCTTTTTTTTCCGTCTCCAACGATTTTTTATTCAAAAGTCAGTCTTTGTCCGTAAATGAAGAAGTTGTTAGTACAATATTTCAATCTGCAACTGCCAATTGATACATGTTAGTAGATTCATGAAAATTAATTCGTTTGTTCGAAAACTGAAAAAAAAAAGAAACAAAAACAAAAAAACGAGAAATAAACGAAAATGTTATACAAAAACCTCTGGCCGTCCTGCGTGATTGCGTGTATAGTCCGTGTTACACACTAAGCTAAAGTCTCCTAATTTCTATTCTAATGAGTTAATGAACAATCGTGATGAAAGATAATCCAAAATTTCCATAACAATGGGTGAGTGTTAACGTTTTGAATATTTACATCGGCAAAAAAATTGTTAAACTACATTGCAAATAAAAATATTTTTCAAAGGTTATTTTGTTACAATGGTCATGAGAAAATCTTTCTATACAAACGACCAACTATTTCTTGCATGATGATATAAATAAAAGTTACCGCAGTAAAATCAGAGTTTCGTTTATTTTTTCCTGGACAGAGCTAACGGGCAAAACGAAGGAAAAAATGGGCCTCATTTCGAAAAACAAATTGGGCTAATTTTCGCAAAAATACGAAGAAAAAAAATCGGACCGTTGTTACGATTTAAAAAAATGTTTTTCCGCATTTTTTTTCATCATGCCAAAGTTTTTTTGAAAATAAATATGATCAAAAAAATCAATATTGTATATACAAATGTATATGAATGGAAAAATGTTGTGCGTCATGCCTGCATCGAAAACACTCAATGGATTTAGTTATTCGAAAATTGTGTGATGGTAATAAAAATGTTTAAGAAAATGAATGTCCCATGGGTGTGAGAATTTCATTGAAACTACATGCTCCGAAAAAAAGTACTCCCGTGTCTATGTTCATTGGTCTAAGCCAATATTGTTCTCTCTATATTTCTGCAGCTAAAATCATGACTGTCCGAAAATCCTAATCATATCGATAGTTGAAAGATAGAAATGAATAAATAATTTTTTTTTTAAATCAGCTCCAAGGAAAATCTACTTCAAAGGGTCTCGCAAGATCATAAGAGAAATGAATAAAAATGAAAAATGTTGTATGCAATTTTTTAACAATGTTTTTCAGAATTTTGATTGTTTGGTAGTAAAAAAAAGAAAAAAAAGGAAAATAATACTTGCGTAGTCTAGGAAGCGGTGAAAATGGCACGGAGATACCTTACCTGAGTTTAATTCCCTCACGAGCGTTGACATGGCATTAGTGACACTGTCGGCAGCTACCAATAAGTCGTTTCGTAATGATCGTCCCAAACTATTGTTGGCACTGCTCGAGCCGCTCCCTGGCAAGCTGTTTGTCCTGAACGCAGACCTGACATCGAAAATCTCTATTTTCTTTGCGCGAAGCAACTTTCAACAAAAACAATCCAAATAAATAATAGGTGGCATGCCTTTTTTTATTCTTTCGTTCTTTTCTCGTCTTTATTAGCAAAAAGCTTCAACAATATCTGATTATTTTGTTTTTTGATTTTCATCTTTTCACGTACTACCTTCGTGGCTTTTTTTTTGTTTGTACAACCAAATAAACGTCCATTGATAAAAGTTCTACGTGCGACGTAATTGTTACTAATTAAACAAGCTTATAAACATAACATTCTACAGGATTTTATTGAAATAACAGCAAAATTATTATCAATATTATAATTTCTTCTCAACGCACATTTCCATGCAATTTCGTGACAATTTACACTCGAACCTCTGTTTTCGTAACGTCCGTAAACGTAATCTCACCCGCAACGATCGGTCTGCGCTGGGTAAGGGAAGTCCCAGGCCCAATCCGGTATCTCGGAAGATTCGCAGAGCCGGAAAGACGAAGCGTACGCAAGCTGCAATATCTACAAGTACTATGCGGAGCCGGTTCCGCTGTTGTTACGAAAACAGAGGTCCGAGTGCGGTGACGTTACATTCGCATGAGGTATGGCATGAATTACGCAAATTATACGAGTTTTCAAAAACTACGATTATTTATTCACGATACTGACGTAATGACGTTGGAGTTTGCATCCCTGAGAAGCAATTAAATTTCTCGATTCTCATAGCTCGTACAATGAAAATCGTTCGTCCATCACGCAGAGCAGAGAACGTCAAAGATTTTCTCAGCTTACTCAACGAAACAACCTCCAATATTCTGTTAAACGATGGGATTCAAAGAAACAATAATTAAGGAGATACTCGCAGATTGTGAGGGAAACATTTACGCTGCGCTCTCGATCGCTCAACATTATGAATTCAACATTAAAGCAATGACCTGATTCACACACCGCGAAAAAAAAATAAACTAATTTTCACCAATTTTTTCTCCACAAGAAAATTACTATTCAACTTTTTCAACTTTTGCACACATTTTGTCCAGTCTGTGACGGAATATGTGCAAAGGTTCAGGAAAATAAATGCTTTTTTCACATGGAAAAAATTTCTCAAAAACCACGTTTTAAGTCCCCCTCCAAACTAGATGATTTCCTCAAATCGAAAAGTGCATTCTTACAACATTTTTAGATCTGTAATTACTTGTTAAAAAATCTTTTTTTTTTTCATGTAGATTTGTGATATAAAAATGTTAATGTGTTTTGGTAAATACATTAATCAGGCACATGACTGTCATCTACTTCGAGCATTTATCGAGAACCAAGAAGCCGATATTTAAGATTCCGCAAAATTGCACAACGATGAATTCTCATCGACACGTTTTTTTTTTTTTCATCAGCGATTTATGGGATTCTTTTCAACAGGAATGATGGACACTTTTTTGTGACATTTATGGTAACGCAAGGTTTGTCGAACTAATGGGCAGGGCCGTACTTAAAAATAATTAAAAATAAAGAAAAAAAAACAGCTATACATTTTCAAGACACAATCGTTTCTAGTAATGCGAAGGAAACAAAAAGTAATCATAGTAGAGAATAAAAGAAGAGCGCAAAAGCTAACGGGAAAAGTACAAGCAACGTGTATATCAAAACATTCGCACTTTTGAAAATCAGTTATAAGGCTCGATGAAGTCTTTCCCCGCGGATTAATTTTCTAGGTAAAAATATGGTTTCGCATATTTTCCGAATTCGTATAAATTCATATGTCATTTGAATATATTTACATCAAATTTTAGGCAGAATATAAATAACAATAAAAACGTTTCTTCACGATCTCCGGAAAGACTGACTCGCAATAATTTTTTGTGTTTATCGGGATAAATAGTTGTGCAAGTCATAATAATCGATAGAAATTGCATTAACGATAAATACTCGATCATTTGAAAACTACACAGAACTCGTGTTTGTGTCTAGTTGCAAAATTCTTTTCATACAATTATTTACGAATTTACCAATATTTCAATCGATTAAATAGTAACGTGCTCCTCGAATTCTACAGCGTAATTGACTGAATACACTTTCCATCCGTATATAGTGGTTCAGGAGAATAAAAAGAAAAGAATCGAAAGCAACGAGAAAAGTTCAACGATGGTGAGTTTTTCGCAAAAATGAATCGAGTCTAATTTTCAATGGCAATTCGCAGCTACGTGAACTGATCAGTTTATCATCTCGACGAATGCAGCTTAAAAGCTGTGAAATCGAGAATCGCGAAATATTCGAAAGAAACGACAGAAATTTCATTTTTCTAAGAACTCGTTAAACTTATTCATTAAAATATTGATTTGTCTCGTGACAATTTAATTTTAAGACTGAATCTAACGTTCCCTCTTTTTTTGCATCCGTTTACTCGAGAATGTAAGAAAAAAAGATACAAAATTGTGAAACCGTACGACAAAGGATCGACCAATAAGAAAATTCACGAAAGTGACAAATCAATCAAAAAAAAAAAAAAAAAAAACGAACTGAGGGGAAATTCTTCAAGATGGTTTTAGAGTATTTTTCGCATGCCGTCCTACCTTACGTCACCACCAACACACGAGAGACTATCTGGTATCGGATTCTGTAGAGAACCGAGCATCGCATTCCCCGGCATATTTGCAACAGACGTTGGGAGAACGGGGCTTTGATAACTCTGTGAGATTTGTTGCTGCTGCTGCTGTTGCTGCTGCTGCTGTTGTTGTTGTTGTTGTTGTTGTTGTTGTTGTTGCTGTTGTTGTTGCTGTTGTGATTGTTGCTGCGATTGTTGGTTGGTCTGCTGTTGCTGAGACTGTTGTTGTGGCGTCGTTGACAAAGCACTACCCGGAGTCGGTGGTGCGGATCTACTGCTTGGAATACCTCCAGGTGGTAGCGGCGGCGATTTGGTACTTCGGGGTGAACTGTTCGGCGTCGAACGCGGCGACGCCTGATGGTTCTATTTTTTATTGCAAATTTTTATTACAATTTCGCAGCCGAAAACTCGGGGACAACAATTCTCATTCTCATCGCTTGAACTTTCAAAAAGATAAACACGAAGTGAGAAAATTGTAAAGAAAGAAACAACGGTTTGTCACTTGAAAGACTTTTTGTAATAAAATTCAATGAAATTCTTATTGCCAAATATATGAGAATGGAAAAATTCAAAGGGATGCAACGAACGAACCTTCAACATCTTCATCAACCCCTCCAACTGGACCATCAATTGTCTCCTAGAATCTTGCAAAGTAGCCAGATGAGTTTCGAGCTCATCTTTGCGCTGTCTCAAAGCTCGCAGCTCGGACATAAGAGCCGGGTTTTCCAAGCCAGCTGCTTCGATTTCTTGCTGTCTCCTGTTTCGACGATTAAGAAAAAACAACAAAAAAAAAACAGAAATCAGCTTGACTGAAAATTCTATCGAAACTACCAAGTAGTGTTGTGAATCACTATCGAGTGATGCACAACGATGATGCGATGTCATGTGTATGTGAATGTGATGCCACTGTTTATGTGAAACTAATGATGAAAAAATCTGTTTTTATTTTTATAACCGGTGAGGAAACATCGCCCTGAGTATGCCCTTGTTATTTTGTGTCTCCCAATTTACTTTCAACGAATATTAAGGACCACGTTCGTGTTGAATTTACGAAACCGTACGGAGTCAAATTTGGTGCGAATGTCGTTTAAAAGTTTCGTGTAGTCGTGTAACATTGCAATGAGACGTTAGACTAATTTTTAGCCTTATTCAATATTTTCTGACCGAGAATGAAGTCTGAATGGTCCAAAAAGGACAAACAGGAAAGTGACGGATAAAAAATCTTCAAACGTTTCATTGCAGTTCGTCTTTCCTTAGGTCGATATCTTTCAACGTCAAATATTAGCGGTTTTAATAAAAATCGTCACAATTTTTTCTAATGGAAATGGATTTGACGATTAGGAAAAAGCGTTAAATTTGAATAATTATATCGATAACAATTACGATAACATTTTTAGTTGAGAATCCAGGCGTAACGAATAATTTAAAAAAAAATCAATGTGATTTTTTTGTTTTTCATGTAACGTTCCCCAAAAACTCTCATAAATGTTTTTAAATATTTGACGATTGAAACCGCGAATATAATCGTTTGATTAGTCTGTTCATGCATAGCAACCAAGGGCACAGTTTGAAGCAAACGTAAAATTCGTATTAATTTTCGTAACATGCGTGACACTAGGATGGTATCGAAAGGATGATTTCTCAAGGTTGAGGCTTGATATTAAGGAATTTAAACGACACAGGTATACCTTAACCTTGCAATCTCGCGCATTATCTCTTTGTTTTTTGCCTCGAGTTGTGAAATTAATTCCCGTTGTGCTCTCGAAGCATCCAGCGATGCGAGGTTTGCATCAGAAGGTGCTCTGCCCTGCTGGAACAATGAAAATTCATGAATAATCACCAAAGACACATTTTTATAGGAGAAAAACAAGGTTGACTGTTTCCAACTCACCGACTGGTCGACGTGTGACATTCTCGAGGAAGTACGAGGCTGTTTGAACAGGCACCAAGCCTTAATTAATTACACTATCAAATTACACCGAGAACGAATGCGAAACCTTCAATTATTTTCATCGACCCAATTCTACGACGAGTAGACGAGCAACAATTAAATGCCTTCTCTGCCCTGAATTCTTGTCACTTGCGGTAGAAAATTCGAATAATAAATACAGGGCGATCGATGAAGTTATTAATTTCCCAAGAGAATTAAAAAGTTGGAAGAAAACGAGCTCAGAAAATTGTAAATATCCAAAACAAACTCAAGTTGAAATTATTCGTCCGAATGCTTCAATTTTTTTTCCCCATATTTATGCAAATAAAATAAAAAGTAAGCTTACCACGGTTCTAGCTTCTTGTGCTAATCTCTGGGCATATCTCGCAATGAGTTTGTGCTCGTCGTCCAATCTGGAACTATCCATACTGAATAAAAATGTAACGCAATCCATTAAGCATCTATTTGCAAATTCTTCACGTATAAAGAAACGAAATTTGTAATCGATTCGGATTCCAGCGATTGTTCGAAATAACACGAAAAATGTTTGACTGCTGTTGATTAAAGGATTTGTACTTGGCAAGGATAGAAAAAATGTATGAGCCTTTAGATACAAACTCAATTTTGGACGAATGGACAAATAAAAACCTTCTGAGCGTTGAACGACCGTCCATAGAGCCAGCATCGAAAGGCGCCATGAACCCATGGTCTGGGAACCCATTGTGCGAGGGTAAAGGTGACGGTGGTCTGCGTATAGATTGCAAAAGTTTCCAGATTGATAAAAAATGAATAAAAATCCGAAATTGCTTCAAGTTAAATCAATTTTTCTTTCCAATGCCTTTCAGCCTAAATTACTTACACAATGTGTGACAAATCTAACGTTTTTTCCGGTTGCTCTGGAAACCTTGGAAGACTATTTTTACCTTTTTCGGGAACGCATCTAAAACTCTTACGCAAGGAATGTCCAATTTGTTTGCTCGGTGACTTCTAGAAGTTAATCGAGTTTTCAGTCGGAAATTAATAATTGAAAAAAACTTTTCAAAAGCGGTAAAAAAAAAATTAAAAGAAATGTTTTTTTTTTTTTTTCTTTAACGATGTAATTTTTGAATTTGTGAAAAATTCGTTTACTCACAAAACTACTGTATTCTCTTGTTTCGTGATCGTTGTTGTGTGTCCCGGAAACTTTGCCACGCCAGAAACAATCCTGGCACAATTGATAGGAATGACATTTTTGACAGCGATAACGGAAACCATTGAAGTTCTCACGGTGACAAGCGTCGCACATTATTGGGTGTGTCACTGAAATTGAACGAACGAGCCGCATCACGAAATTGGAAGTTTTTTCAAAATTGCTATTGAATTTATACGTTAAAATAAAATTGAAAATGTTTGGTTTACCCGATTCAACGGCAGCCATTCGGTGATAAAGAGGAAGCCAAATTAGACAGTGTGGTCCCGGATCCGACATTAACGTGTCGAGAAAATCGTTGACGGTGATTTTTGAATTCTACAAATAAAAAAGTAAATTACGTGAGATACGTCCAACATAATCATCGTCATTTTTCGAGATCAAAATTATATTGACCGACAAAATATTTTCATTTAAAAAATTATGAAAATGTAATTGAAAATATTTCCTCATCTTGAAGAAACATTTTCAACCTTCTGGACTTTGATTGGCAGTTGATATTATGGAAACTCGAAAATTTCTCACATCGGGGACAACGTGATAAATGAACAAAAAGTTACCGGTGGAAAAATTGTGCTCGCTAAACCATCGGAATAAACGAAAGAAGGCGTTTCGTAAACGGCAGCCGTTAAGGCTAAAACTTCCTTCAAATATTCAGAAAATCGCCAGTGTATCATGTGGCCGTTGCTGTCCGAAATTTGCGAATATATATCTGTGGATAATGAATAAAAAATAATTATTCTTGTGGAGTCTTGATCATTGATTGTCGTGATAAAATCTCAAATACGTACATCGAAATTTGTCCATTAGTTTCCCAGCGCACAGAGTGGCCAAAGCAACTTTGACAGAAAATACCGTTATCTTGTTGTTTTCTCTGGAAAAATGAAAAATTCAATGAAATTAAATGTTTAGTAAATTTTTAGATTAATTGTTTAAAGTCGAATTTTTTGTGATTTTTTTTTTCATTATTTTCTGAATTTGTCCGAGTTTTCTTTTTCGTTAGTTTTTCAAGCTTATAGACAATGTGAGTTTACTCACCCACTGGTGTAAGCCGCGAGCAACCAATTCATGAGCAACGCCGTCGTAGCGTCGACTTTGGATTGCTGAGAAACTGGCACTCTCTTGTTGAGCGCATGGAAGAGGGAAGACAGTAGGGTCTCGAGACGCGAAACACCAAGGGTACTGGATGGCTCGAGGGTGTTTAAACCATTCTCTCTGAATGCCTCTATTACGTTCCATATATCGACGTTGTGCACTGAAAACAGTTTCCAAAATTGCGTTAGTCTGAGAACTTCTAATCGTTTTAGAAACACTATGAAAATATGTTTTCACAGGCAATTACGAGATTCGCCGTATATTTTCAAAATTGTGCTTTTATCAATAATTGGAAAATTCGCTACAAAGTTTTTCGACAGAATTTGATGCAACTTTTCAATGAATTTTACGATGTGGCTGGAATGATAATTAATAAATTTGAATACGAAAATAGGAAGAAACTTGATTATTCGTTGCACATTCTGTCAAATATTCGCATTTAATTGATAAGAATCGAGTTATTCGGTGGGGAAGAAAAAATATGAGTTTTCAATGATTTATCGATGGAGGAGTTTTTTTTTACTTACGATGAACTTTCTTCTGAATAAATCTGAGTTTGCAAGCTGTTCGATAAGACGCAAATCTTATGCTGTCGAAGTTTTGCTGTCGCATTTCTTGGAGCAATTGAACGCGGCTCGCTTCGCCACTTCCAACGCTGCTGGAGCCTCCAGACCCGTCGTCCGCCATGATTCTGTATTTCCTCTTCCTTTTCTTTCTCCAATTCCCTCAGGTTGTGTAGCTATCAGGAACAAATTTTCAGGATTTAATGTGATTTATCGTAATTTTATATTTCCAATAAATTCGAACAGAGGCAGGCAGTCACACTGCCTGACGATTTTTTACTGATTGGCTCCGCAAATTTTTCAGTCATCAGAATAGAACGAATTTTTTTCGTCACGTAATATTAACAATTGTTTTTTTTTTCTCCAATCTGCTCCATAAAATTTCAACAAGATTTGAGAATTTGGGTGGAATTTTCCCCAAGACACAGCAACTCTGGTAACTTTTCCAGAAATTACTCAATTTCGTATTGTTGGGCGACTTCTTGTATTTTTTACCGAGAAATCTTCATTATTCGTTGAAAAAAAATAAAAAATAAAGTTCAAGTTCATCCTGCAGAGGAAAAATTGGTCAAAATTCAAGGTCCTCCTCTGATTCTTTTCCGTTACATTAGTTTTTTTATCTGAATTTTCTCGGTGAAGAATTACAACGAGTTATGTAATGAACTAACTTTTGTTGCACCTCAACTTGTGAGTAAAACTTGCCTTAACGTCGGACTTGCGTTGAACGTGTGAATTTAATTTCGCAGACCTTAACAGGCTTCTAGTTAAAAGAGCTATGTTAAAAGGTTATTCACACATAGAAGAGTTCATAATAAAATAAAATGTTCAATGGGCAGACTGAAAGGCGAGCACTACAGAAAGTTTTTATATGCGAGTCGTTTTTTTTTTTTTGTTGAAATGGAAAAAACCGACTGTACCCTGGACGCGTAGTATTCATTTTAAACCCTTAATGATATAAAATGTTATATTATTAAAATAAAATTGTAATCAACAATGATAATAATAATAATAATAACAATTTGAGTGATAAAATTTTATCCAGACAAAAAATCGCACTCGTCGGCAGAAAATCATGGTGAGCCACTTTAACAAACGTAGTTACGAATCAAAATAGTCCGGCTTCTTTCGGATTTTGTATTTTCATGGCTAGGATTTTTTTTTTTTACAAAATTAATTGAATTGAAATTTGCACCGATTTCTGTCGATTTTCACCTCCGCGACTTTAGTTCGTTTTGGAAAACAAGAGTGCTAGGAAGCAAATGTTGCTTACGTCGCCGTGTGGTTTTTGGACTGAGACCGTTTTGCATATTTTGCAAATAATCATAAAAATTCGAGGTGGAAAAAAAGCGAACAGAAGCTCTTGAAATTCACAAATAATTTTGTCATAAAATCAGGAATGATTGATGGCCAAAAAATCAAGCGGCGCAACAAGAGTAAAGAAATTGAGTTTATAAAAGCGAATTGGAATTGTGGAGTGAATAAATTATTTCCAATTGAGAGCATTGATCCCTCGCCATTGAGTCTCGGTTGTTTTGAAATAAAAGGAATACAACTGTAAGCTCGTTGGAAACTCATTCGTTTGTCAGAGTCGACGAGGTACAATAAGCTCAGACAATAGGATTGTCGGGCTCGATTTAATCGTGATGTATATTCTCTCGCCCTTCGAGGGCTATAAATTTCAAACGAATATACAATTATGAGGATCGATCGCGGCCTCTAAATTGGTTCTGTGATTTATTTAATTTCGCCCTTAATGATGGCCTCCTCAGTTTCGATCTAATTTTCGAAATTGTCGACAACTTTGACTGCGACTGTGGCCTTGAACGGTGCAGCGACCTTTACGAAAAATAAAACCAAAAAAATGTTTTTTTTTTTCTTCATTACGAAATAACATAAAAAATAAAAGTTTTGAATCGCATGGATGGCGTTACGGATATAATGTGGCTATCCAGAGACATACAGACCGACGGAAAAGCCGTCGATGTCTCTGGAAGAGAATCGATATCCAGCACACCGGGTTCGTTGGCCCAGTTTGTGCGAGTGTTTTTATTTTTATTTTTTATTTCCAATTCTTCTTTTTTCCTCCTTCGTTGGAAGCTCTTTGGCAATGTGTTAAGCTACCACGTGTAACATCCGTTGTATATCCGCGGGTGGTGAGCAGAATAAAAAGGGAAACACGTCAAATTGAAAATAAATGTGGGGCAAAACGAAACAAAAGCGAGAGGGTTGGAGAAAGGAAAGAGAGAAAAATATTACGTGAATGGGGATGAGTGATTGAGCAACTGAAGCAGACATTGATTTGATTGCCCTCTGGGGCAGTCCGCCGTGCATGCTGCAACTTTCAATGAAATTCTCTGGCGTTTTAATAGCACGTATGAAGGAAAAAAAACACGTATTTTCTGTTTTATCTTTCCGAATGAATGTACAGCAAACGTTGTACTTTTTTAATCTCTCTGATTAAAAAAGAATCTCCCTGATAGCCACTTTCGTGAATGTTTTTTTTTTTTTTTTTTTTTTTTTTTTCATTACGTCTCTCGGTCCCAATACGGATCTTCGGAAATCCATAAACCATGCCCGAATAACGATTCCTAATACGAACATTATACTTTTTTTTTCAATAAACTTTGAAGCTATGCGATCGCTTCGTTTTGTATTGAAAATCGTCAGAGGGATGCACGCCAAAGAGATGAAAAAAAGCGTTCGGTAGACTAGATCCGGGATAATAGAAACGGGGACCTGCTCTTTGCCGCAACATTGACTGTCCATGGGAAAAAGTAAACGAGGGCTCGGAGCACTGCTAATATCGATTTTTCCTTTTTGCCCTTCCATTTTCTCTGTTTCCTTTTGACACTGCTAACCTTTCATCGTAACGAGACTGCTTTTTCCATCATTTTATTGAATCCCTGACACGAGAGACTGTCAGGAATTTTTATTGCGAAATTACCATATGAAAAGAAAGAAAGAATATTTAATTCGAGGATCAATCGTTCGATTCGATTTTTCCGGAGCTTTAACGCCATTTATTTCCAAAAGTGAAAGGAAAACAGTGTCGTCTCTCAGATGCAAAACGATTCAAATAATTTTAAGCCAGTTGCATGCTGTTATAATTATGACTATTCGTCCAAGTTGATTCGATTATTGTGATGAGACGTGGAATAAGAGTGGAACGAAGAAATCGTAAAATGGATCTGAGGAGAGCTCGGAATGAGGAAATCAAAGGTTTCCGGAAGGAAAAGCGAACGTGCGCGTTTATTCGTTGCCTCTGAGGAAAGAGGAAGTGAGGAAGGAACCATGCACGAAGCAGGAAGTATAACGAAGGTACGAAGGCGAAACGCACGGGTGCCCAGGTTGAATCAATACAATAAGTGGGCCAGGTGGGAGTAGAAGAGGGTGGGTGGGAGCTGCCGTAGCATAAGACTACGAAGGGGAGAGCGGAGAAGTTATACGGGTAGATAGAAAGAGACCAAGAGGAAAGAGAGAACGAGAGAGGGACAGAGAACATTTAGAACGAGGGAACGTGCGAACCGAACCGTCAAAAGGCGCGGCCAACTTTGGATGTTGGATCGTCCAATAAAGAATTTTCCTCTAATCGATTGCACATATTCTCGACTGATAATCACGACCGGCCACTAATCCCATGGCTGCTTCGCCAAAGAAAACAAACAAACGTTCACAATTCAACGTGCTCTTAGTCGGTAGCGAACCTTTGTATATAATCTGAATATATACGTGAAAGCCATTCGATAGCTGCGATTAAAACTGATATAGAACGCAAGAGTCACGAATTCCACAACCAAGATAAATATGCGTTTCTTACCTCGAATCGTAAAAAAACGATAAATAACAAACAGTTATTTAAGACCCTTTATAAATATCGTTTTACTCGTTTCCTGTCGAGCCTTCGAGTCATTTGATAGAAAACTTTTTTATTCGATCCTCGTGAATGCAAAAAAGACAAAAAACTTTTGCAGACTCGACATTGAATTGTAATTCCGACTGATTATAAATACAGTTCATTACAAAAATAGACATCAAGTGTCTTCGTCATCAATATTGATGGACTTCAGAAAATCTATGTTCGCGTTATGATACACTGAAGTTTGCAGCGTTGAAATAAAATGAAAAATATATTCTTCATTCATTATTTCGATAAATAATTGCGATCGTTCCAATTTTTTTAGTACATTCAGTTTCCCAATGGCAAAAAAGACTGTCCCATTGGCGTTGACAAATACTGTATGGAAATTTTGTGCTCTGCTACAAAAAATAATCAGCTTTCGTTGCATTTCAACAATGCACCAATTCCAACATCGTGTTCGCGTTTTTCTATTATTCCTTCAATTATTCCATCGTGTTGCTGCACTGAAGCTGTGGGAACCAGTCTTGCCAGTGTCTAGATCTTTCAGTGCAAAATTTCTTCCTCCATTAAGGGGGTAGTCTCTGAAAAGCTAGTCCAAAATTTAACTTTTCAGAAACTTTGAGATTATTTGCGGAATAATCATACATAATCATGCTTTATATTTTTTTTTAAATGTTCGCGGAGGTCCGAGTTTTTATTATGTTCAGATTTTTCATATCCTTTCTTTGAAACTTTCTAAATATTTGTTCTCTCGATTTTGTAAAAAGAGAAAAAAAATGGATGAAAATCTGCAAAAAAGTTATTTCGTAAAATGTGAATTTTTTTCGACTGTGTAAAAACGAGGCTGCGACCTTAATGATTGCGAGTGAATATAGCAGAAGCTTTTATCGCCGTTTCGGAGAATGTAAAAATAACACCGTGATCAATTCTTTTTCCAATCACGAGTAGCAAACACTGGGCAATGTTTATTGAAATGATTGAGAGTACAACTTTTTCTTGTATTTTTTTTTTATCCTAGCGCTCTGCTTCGCTCGCTCCTATGAATCTGTACGGGAAACATGTTTCTCTATTTGCATCTTCGAGTGATACTTGTAACTCAAGAACTATTCAACGGATTCCTATTCGATGATTCTTTCACCGGTAGAAAGCTTATCAGGGACAAGAGGATCAGTGACTCTGAAGATTGCAACGTTGAGAGTCAACGAAAAATATTTAGTATATCTATTGTTTATTGAATATTGAAAATCATGGCAATTTTTCGTGTCGATTGAGTTCTTAGGTCGCCATAGAGGATCGTTTTATTATCCAGACCAAAAAAAAAAAGAAAAAAAATACAGAATTTCGTTGCATTCCAACGATGCAAACTTCAACATCATGAGGATCAAGCGAACATGATTTTCGATTATGTTGTTCAATACGAAACAGCAAGAACGCAATTTTTGATTGGATTTTCAATTAATAATCCATTTTAACGCGGTGTGGAAATTGTCTCCTTTTTTTGGAGTAACGAAAAATATTTTAATTATTCATTATTCTGGGATTTTGGAAATCGAGACAATTTTCTGGTTTTTTTATATTTTGGACTGTATCAATCGATTGTTGGACGATCGAAACCCAGCTGGATCTTTGTCTCTAAATTTTTAAGGTGTCAGTCTCGCCGGAATGTTTTCTAAACAGAATTTTTTCAATATTCATTCTTTTTCATTTTTTAGTATTACGAAACAACCTACAAAATTTTGCAAGGATTTGCGATGCTGTGTTCGAGACATTGGCAATCACAGAGCGCGAGATTCTACAGGTTTTTTCATGGAGAACCATTGAAAAAACCACATTTTATGGATCAACTCCCAAAGTTTCGAAGTTATTCGGCGACATCCCGACCACCGAACACTCTGTCACATGAGAATAAAAAAATATAAAACAATTACGCATCTCGCGCACGAATGGAACGGTGAGAGATGAAGTTGCGACCTCTGACAAATGCGGGTAATCAAATCATGGCTCGCTCAACCGCATGGAGGTCTCGGGACTGCAACAATGTACACGGAAAAAAAGTCGTGGAAGCATGTAAACGGTTTTTTTTTTTCAATAATCCCATAAGTTGACGATTCCGGAAGAAACGAGATAACTCGGTTTATGAAAAATCAATGAAATTGTTGTTCCACGGGGTAAATGAATATTTATAAAAAAAAAGAAAAAATAATGAATAAAAAGTTATTGCATCGTTTGAATGCAATGAAGTTTTTAATTTTGTCAAAATTTATTATTTTTCTAGCAAGTTTTGTTCTCGCCTAATTGATTTTTATATATTTAAAAAAGTTTTTTTGATTGAAAAATGAACGAATAGATATTGAGAAAAATAATCTTAATGGAAAATGATTTTTTGAATCGTTTCTATCGACAAGAACTCTCAACGTCGTCCATTTTTTGTATTTGATAAAAATCTAAGTATTTCCTGCATGGTTGACAGTTTGTGTCTCGTGTGAAAAACCAGGAAAAGTGGTGGAATTGGGAGGGAAAAGTCTCACGTGAAACTGCTTCGCGTACTATGCACGAATAATGAAATTTGCGCGGATCAATTAGGAATGTTTATTTTCCGATTACGAACTTCCATTCATGAACTTTTCCATATTGACACTTTTATTATTCCGATCAAGTGAGCCACACTCGGAAATGTCACGTTGACAAATGGATCACGTCGCGAAATGCGTTGAGTATTGAAAAAAAATGGAGTTTCATTCGATCATTGGAATGAAAACAGAACCACAGGAATTTCGTCAAATTTCGTATGGGCATATTTTCCTCGCCGCATCGTACGGTTCATCAATTATTACGAGTGCGAGATTTTTATCGAAATTCCCGCAGCATGTATCGAGGAAACGTTTGAGTTGAGATTTTTTGCACCTAACCTGCTCTGCCGGTATGCGGCGAACGATTTCCGGCTTCCCGGTGATTTTAGGCGAATTATTTTTTACGTTGGGAAAAGAAAAAAACACTGGCAAGGTTACGTTACAGCGTGAGTTAGGATCAGTCCCGATATATTGAACAATATGCAAAAATGTTGCTTCTTTTGTTATTATGAATTATTATTATTACAATATGTATGATTTTTATTGAAAATATCGGCGCACGCGAACATTTTTCAGATTACCTGCGAACACTCGCGATACGAAGAGTCACGGGATATACTGAAGGAAACACATCGAGCTGTCAAGTGCGACTCGTAGCTGGAGCGCGATAGAGCCCTTTTGCGCGTTTTTTTTTTCTCCAGCACTCTTTACTCGTACTCTGACACTTATATCTACACTCAGTATACGAAACACCGGATCTCAATACACTCTAAAAACAATATCTTCTGCCTACCTTGCTGTCTTTTCCAAAATCTCGAGATAATCCGACGCTGATACACGAAAAAACTTCACGATAAACAATTTAGGAGCAACCTCGAAGAACCGTGCATCTTGAGAGTCGCGGCCATAACTGATTCCTATCGTGTCGTGGTCCATTTTAGCACAACTAGCGCCCTCTCGACTCGGAACGCGGGACCGGGACGCTCCAAGCCCGCGGAACGATTTTGACTGCTCAATGCTCATGCGCTACATAACATCGAGACGCGCGACTGAACAGAGTTTTTTGATTTCCAAAACTCTATCAATGACAGAATTTGTAGATTTAGTCACAAAGCATCATTTCTATATACGTTCATTGTTTAACATAAAAATTCGGTCGGTTCTTTTGCTCGATAAATTTTCATGTTATTTTTCGTTTGCGATTCAATGCCTAAAGAACTGATGCGCTACTGACCGTTGGCGCTTCTACGCGGTTACCTGTTAAACTAACGTAAGCGCATCATACGGTAAATGACTGTAAGGTTCGAGCCAACATCGACTGTCGATATGAGTCTCGAGCCAACCTCGCAGCAACTCGTAGCTATTACGTCGTAGCCTCCCAATAGTTTTACGCGATATATTGTATCCATCATCCATTTACCTTCATTGTGTAAGGCCGAAAAAGAATTTAATGGTTCATTCTTTTGGTCAATTAACTAGGTTATATAAGGTAATCATTATTTGAGTTCCGAGATTATTGGAGACGTGCGTGCGAAGCTGTCCCTGCTTTTATAATGAATTATACTCTCGCTTTTTATTCTTCAACGTTTTCGAGTTGCAATGGTGACACCGCAGTCGCGTATTCCCTGAATCTCGGATCGCAATGCTCGCAGAGCCGAGGAAACATTCACACACACAGAATTCACGTTTTACATTTTTTATTTTCTAATTTCCATTTTTCGGCTGCGCAAGATTGTGTAATATGAAAAACCCCAGCAAAGTACGATTGATTTAGTACCGCCGGGTCTTTGCAGCCGGAGATATGAACTATATCGAACTCTTTTGTCCGGAACGCTAAAGCCCATTAGACAATGAGAAAAATAAGGTGTAAGACATACGGAATAAGGAATAAGGAACAAATTCCTATTTCTTTTTTGTTATTCGTTATTTTTGAATTGTGAATTTATTCCTTATTCCTTATCTCTTATACCTTATTTTTTTTTCATTGTGTAATGGGTTTTAAGCCCAAAAGAGTTAGCACGTAAGACCCTACATCAGTTGCTTCTTGAAAAGAATTATGGACTCGTCATTGCGAGCTGGAGCATCACTGTGCGTCATAAACGTGCTTACGTGCAACAGAGTCGTCGAGACACCACCGCTCCGTGGCAGGCATCCCGTGCGCCATTCAGTCGGTAGCGGTAGTCGGATTCGGCTAGTACGAACAAGCAGAAGTTATATGCGAGGACAAAGAGACATTACAGCCCGTCATTGTGTGTCGTTAACGTCACACCATGGCTTGACGAGCCACTAAACTGAATACCACGCATGCCGATGGCAATGCAAGGTAATGTGTTATGAAAGATAAACAGCTGGACAGTGTCAACTCGACCATGATTCCCTGAAACGATGATGATTATGAAAACTGCTGGCAAGCACGTTCTACGAACAGTCTGAATCCTTGAATAGCGGAGAACGTACAGTGGTTTCGCACGATCTACGGCAGCAGTCAAATCTCTTCAATGGTTGTGGCAACAACGTGCATGATAAGTCTGTAGTGCTCTAATTGTAAGTAGCGAACGACAAAGATGGCTTGGAGGAAAGACCGGAAGATCATAGAAAAAGTTTTTGTCCTGACGCTAGTAGATGCTGAAATATGGTACATCCGGGTCTGTTGGTGCAGTACTGACGCACCTCGAGTGGTAGCGTTGCCTACGCGCTACAAAAAATGGCGACCGACAGAAGTTTACGATAAACTCTTATCGCGCAACAGGATTGGGTTCGTATGATGACGCAGGAAAAAAAAATAAAACAACCTATTATTCACATTACGATTTTATACAAATATACAAAGTGTTGGCATACATTAAACTATTTTGAGAACGAGTTTTATTGCCATAAGCTTTTAAAATGCGAAAGAATAATAAATAAACGCTACTGAAACTACGCAGCTGCCGCAAAAACTGATAACTTCAAAGTGTGAGCATTCTGTAAAGTATGGAACCGTAACGCCGCATCTCAACTCCATGAACGTAAACGGAATCATCCGCAGAACGTATGACGCTCCGGGCGAGGTCCTGGTTGAACTGATGGTGCTGTTGTCGCAGCAGCATTAAAGTAGCCTCGATATCGTTCAACCAGCTTACAACGTGATGGCAACAGTAATGATGATAGTGTTTGTACGGGCACGCATCCGTTAGAGGCTTTTCAAAGGTTTCAAAACCTCGGCCGTTCTTGTCAACCAAGTGACATGGGCAGGAGGCGAATCGACGTTCCGAGCACTGATTCAAATGTGTGTGCATTTTGACGAAATTCGTTAGCTCAGAAACTCCTGTGAATTTCTTCATGGTTGGAGACACGATTCCACCAAAAATAGGCGACAAAAATTCGACGTTCATCAGGATGCGATCTTCTCTTATTCTTGAGGGGTCGAAGTTGTACTCGATAACCATTGGCTTCCCGTTAATGAAAATGGTTTCGGTCTGGTAAGTAGACAGTTCCCACAATTTTACTCGAATGAGATCACTGAGGACTCCATGGGGATAAAGAGACAGAATAAACCTTCTGTAGTCTTGGAAACACATGAAGTTGGCTATGTAGAGAACCAACTCCAACGGGAAGGCAATTCGCTTTGACGTTAAGAGCGGTGGTGCTGGTGCAGCCGTTTGTCTAGAAACGCGGTGGCGTCTTGACGCCACGTTATTTTTTTTCAAATTCATTTCAATTACGCGGAAAAATGCACTTGCGGAAAAAACAACCGACCAGTGCCACGGTCGAATACGTTCTATAGTTTCATTTTTCAGAGGAGACAAGTCATGCACTCAATGCTATCATTTTCTCATTTTATAGGTTTGGAACCTATAAATTCATTTGTTTACGTGTGCGACGTTATCGAATGATGCACCGAGCCACAGGTTCTCAAACTTTGATTCATATAAACATTTCCATGTCGAGAGGTTCAAGTTTTTAACCATAGGAATAAAACAAGTCTCACTGCTCCGGAGTATTGTTGTTGTTTTACCATTATTTACCGTCAAGACAGAATACCATCCCGTAGTCACACGCTAGCACTCACTTTGGGAAACATAGGCAATATCTAGTGAAAAGGTCAAAAGTCGCATATCATAGCCTGTCGGGTTTACTGATAACATACCTCTACGGTAATATTAAGTTGAAGAAAACGACCGAGACTCCGATAAACCATCGTGACCGATAACCTGACTTTAATTCGTCCTATTGCATTATCTTCAGGCACGTGTTCCAATATTGACCGCAGAGTGACATACTGATAATTTGGGTTGGTGACTGTTTATACCGCATCGAACGCTTCGTTTACATGACTTGTCCGCTAAACCTGTTAGAGGTGACTTTGCTGCGCGGTGCAGAGCGAACATCTGTTATCGCGTACATGTACCTATTTTTATAATCGTATGCACACTGCACTAACAAAATACACTAGGCTATAATGGTTATCTTCAATGAATCTGTCAAGTGTTCTCGGTATGAACAAACCGTGACGGTAAGAATACATCACACTGTTATCGGTGGTCAGTAGCAACTTTTCTTCTAGTCTCGTAACTTAAACTTTGTTTGAATTCTTTTGCAATATTTGTGATTTGTTATGGAAGAGGAACTAAGGTGAAACTCAGAGTAACATTGGATGACTCATACCCCTTGATATTTATTTTTCGATACCTCTTGAACTTGTGTTATACATATTTTCTATTATTCTATAGTGATTAAGGATAAGGAAGGAAATGAAAATAAACATATTTCCTGAATCATTTTATTTGATAAGTGTTCAAATGGGCAAGGCAAGTCGCGTTGCTTATCTATATCGGGATAAGCTAGTAGACGGCATCGCCCGAGTTTGTTGACATGTAAAAAATAACAATCACGACCCGTTGACTTACACTAAACTTTGGGTCACCTCTGACGCCGCCACTTATCGTCTGTTTCTCAAAGAATAATTACGTTACTTAAGAAAGACAAATAACTTTGGATGTCCTTCTCATCAGGAGAATTATTTTCTTCTCTGGCCATCAGCAAAGGGGTTAAAAAAAACTTTAACCAATGACTAACATGTTGAGAACAATAGTGATGAAAGTGTCCAAACTTGCATGCATCAACTGAGGGCTTGGCGACCGCTGTAGCCTCGTGAGGGTTATAATTTTTCAGGTGACATGAGCAGGAGCGGTGTAGATAGTCCGAGCACATGTTTAGATGAACGTGCATTCTGACAAAGTTTTCTATCTTCGATACGCTGATGAACTTGTCCACCGCTGGCGGCATGATCCTACCGAATATCGGTGTCAGAGATTCAACATTGATGAGGATACAGTCTTGATATGTTCTCCACGGGTTGTAGTTAAATTCAATGCTCAATCGTTTTCCGTTGATGAACGGCATTTCAGCAATATGAGTAGATAATTGCCATAATCTCGCTCGAATATTGTTACTTTCGTCGAAGTTGGGCCAAACAGTCCGGACCAAACTCCGAAAGCCTGGAAAACACATGACCTCACTCAAGCAGAGGCAGAGCATAACACTCTCCGGTGAAGCAATTTTTTTTGACATCAGCTTCGGTGGTCGCAGTGAAGCCTTTGTTATTTTGCGTTTCCGGGAATTCATTACGATGATACAAAACACTGAACTTTGCCTTTTGTTGAAATGGCGCGAATTAGTGGGCGCGTCCTACACGTTAGACGTTCACAGCAACTACTGACATTACATTCCATCCTACGTTTGAACTTGAATAAATATTTATAATATCGTTGCTACGGGTTATCAGACAAAGACGATATTGTGTCATTTGCGTAACATGTTTTAAATAAAACAGATGTTTTTCACCTTGGATCTGCGTTGTTATCCACGTTCGAATGACGTGCAACTTTGACATTATGGAAAGAGCTAAGGATAAAATATATAAATGTTGCGACACTGAACTCATACAACTTTTTTTTAACGTTCAGCGTCGAAACTGTCGCGCAGACGTCTCTTGACGTGTAGACGTCCAGTATGGACGTGTGGTCCAGCCGTATTGGCTGTAGTCACGTTCCGCTATGCATGTCATAGAGTTTCAAGAACGCCAGAGTAGTAACGTGACGTTATCACGCTATGAATTTCATTATGTACAGTCAGTGGTACATGAGCGTACGGGCTATAATTTCGAAATGGAGCATCGGAGGGAGGTGATGAAGACATTTTTGTACTTGGGGGAAAAAGGTCTACAATGCAATGTCTTCCAAGCTTTGGCCGTGAAGTTTAATTTATTTGAATATAAGAACGACCGGATGATTCAAAAGTGCGCACTGTGTAGCACGTATCACCTAATCAGTTTCCATGCCATTGATCCAATTGTAGCTAGCCTGCCTGCTCATGTTCACATGCAGGCAGTTAAAACTTACTTTTCCTCACGTAGAACATGTGGCTGGTTGGATACTCCAGCAGTGACAATTCCACGACCCCACCGAAGCTACACAGTTTTGTGGAAATGCAAGTTGATGTGCACGTTTGTTCAGATCGTAACGAAACAAAGGTGTTAACGGCTCTTACAAACGAACTTGTTGCCAGTTTGTCTAGTCCCTCGCGGTTCAAGAGTGATACACTCAATGGCTGAAGAGCGTGCGGTCTATACCTTCAAAGAGAAGCATCTCGAAAAAAGGCTAGGATGATACTTTTATACTCAGAGGAGAAGACTGTATCATGCAAAGCTGTTGAAGCTTTGAAAGTGGCTCCAAACATATCGTACTCGATAACCACCGTCCCCGTACCGTCCGACAAATATGCTCGGCAGTGTGTTCACTATTACGTGCGTTTTCCCTGTCAATAGTCATTGCATCCACAGCAGATTGCCTGAGGATGATGTTTCAATCTCACAAGCCACCAAAACGAAAACGAGGAGCCCCAGCTGCACCGACCGCGGAGCTTAACGGATGGAGCGAGCACAAAGAGCCATGAGGATTCGTCATTGTATGCTGTTAACGTCCAGCCGTGGCCTGACCAATCACGGAGGCCAGTGCTACGTGTCCTAGTAGTTCCGCAGGGTCATGTGCTATGAAGGGTAACCTAGTGAAAATTTTCAACTGAACCGTGACTTTCCAAAGCCACGATGATTATGATAACCCTCTGCTGGCTAGCACGTTCCACGAACAGTCTGAGATCTTGAACTGCGGAGAACGTTCAGTGGTCTCACACGATCTACGGCAGCACTAAAATCTTTTCAATAGTTGTGACAACAACGCGCTATAAAGTGTTCCCACGACCAAAACGGCAGGGGCGATTCTAAGAAGTTCATAGAAAACCAGTTTCTCTAGGCACGTAGACGCTGGAATGCCGTGACAATGTAGCTCCGTGGTCTTTTCCAGTGCCTTTTGCACCTGCCATGTGTTCTATACTCCACAACAGAATGTGGGAATGCTCCACAATGCTAATAAATATCGAATCTGCGTCTTTGCGTACGCACTATATACGAAAAGGACTGTTGTTGATATTATGTGATCAATTAATAAATATAATTATATGAATGGTTTTTATCCATTGTTGGTATACAATTGCTATAGAAATCGTGGTCTTAAAAATCTCTGTTGATAACTCTTTTCAAATGCTTCTCTTAATAACAACACCAGATGAAGTGTTAAGAGGCCTTTCGATGGAAGACGCTAGTCGAATGATGAACAATGAAATTATCCCTTGTCGTTGCCACGATTGTATTGAAGATAATTGTTGCCCGGGTAATTGCAGAATTCGCAAAATCCAGGAGGTCCTTGAGCACCGGGTGCGCCTTGCAATCCAGAAATACCTTTTAAAAAATAAACAAGATTCACAATTCGAAACGTCTAAAATGGTCGCATCGACTTCAGCATATAATGTCGCGTTTTTTCTCTAACCTTGGCGTCCACGTTCGCCTCTTTCGCCTTGGGGCCCAGGCAAACCAATTCCATCGCTTCCCGGGGGTCCTAGGAGAAACTTTTGTTATTCGATCAAAACGATTCAGTTCAAAGACAGGTTCTTATGGCGGTTTTCTATAGATATTATTACATTCGCAGTACGTTGGTAAAAAATGTAGAAAAATATCGATTTTGCAATTGATTTGTCTAGATTAAAATCGCATCGAAAATTCGCTTGAAAATTTACTCAGAGTGATGTCTATTTCACGTTTCTGTGACGTTATAAAACGGGCATATTCACGTTTATCAGAGTGCGGCAAGGCTTGCACTATGCTTTTTTAAAATATTCAACGTCGAGCCAGGAATACAGGAATACAGGAATACAGGATACAGAAATCCATCGGATACAAGGAATTACCTGGGAGGCCCCTAGGCCCTGGTGGTCCTTCGATTCCTAATCCTTCAGACCCTCGATCTCCTTTGTCCCCTCGTTCACCTGGCGGACCAAGGGGTCCAGTGGCTCCTTGTGGTCCGGGTAGCCCAACGAAACCGCGTTCTCCAGGCAAGCCCGGGGGTCCTGGATCACCTGAGGACGCTCCGATTTAATAAATACAACAAGCATCAAAATTTGGAAGCAAGAAACAATGTTTGCGAGTTAGTACGAAGATGACTGTTACGTCGCGGGTGAAAGCTTGAAATGAACGGTCAGTCAAATGGAAGTGTGTTACATCCGAAGGCAAAGGTGAGGCAATAAAAATGCTTAAAATTCGCCGAACAATACTTTTTTTTAAAAAGATTGTATCAAAGATGAAAAGGATTAACGAAAAGAGTTTGACAAACGGATGCTTACGTAAAAAAATAGAGAGCAAAATATCCAACAGAGATAAATTCCGGAAATCTTGTTCTTGCTACGAACCGTCTCAATTGACCGAAGGGGAAAATTGAAGAAACAATGATCATGAGGTGCATAAAGAAGCTATTGTGTTACTCGTTAAATCGTAATCTGTGAATACCTGGGATGCCGTGGATTCCAACCCGACCGGGATGGCCATGTCGGGTGAGACCCGGCAACCCAGTAGTTCCTCGTAGGCCCACTGTTAGTTCGCTCAGCCTCTCTGTGACACATGCAGCAGGTGCTCGTGATATCTACATTGGAACGGAGCCTTTGGAATTTCTTCTTTTCGAGGATTTTTTTTTTCGTGATTGATAATATTATTAATTTCTATCATTTCTATGGGATTATGTACCATGACACGAATTATCTATAACTGTCACGATAGAAACCGTCGGACGTGAACAATAAATAAATGATTAATTAAATAAGTGCGTGTCTAAGTTGATGATGCTATAAAATTAGGAAATGTAGGAATGAAGGACCTCTGTGAAGCTACTGAGCAAAGTAGCGAAAATGAATTTACTAAGTACCAAAATTAAGTGGTTTATATGTGCTACATTAAAAAAAAATGGTGCTTTTTTGGCTCGGCCGAATATTTTTTTAATGGAGCATATAAAAAGCACTTAATTTTGGTACGTTGTAAATTCATTTTGGGGACGTTGTTCTAGTAGCTTTACAGAGGTGAATGAAGGTTATGAAACATGGTGATATTTTGATATTTCTACACGTGGACATGAATTATCGTGATGATTTTTTGAGGGGTCAGGTGTACCTGGACGACCTTGGGGACCCGGTGGACCCTGTCGACCTGGACGGCCTCTACCCGGTGGACCAGGATGGCCTTGCATTAGTGCTGCCATCTCCGTCATTTGTTCTACGTTTATATTGAAACAAATTAAAAAAAATAATATTCGACAATTCGACAATGAAATCGGTAAAGGAAATTTTCCGTGTTTCCTGGAAGAAAATTTATACCACTGCAACTTTCCCTTAAGTTTTGATGGAAAGTTCCTGAATTCATTCAAAGGTACAGCTGATATGGTAATTACGATGTTCACTTAGTAGACTCACCTCTTAAGATGGACGTGCATATATCTCTGATTTCCGAATCAGTTATGCTTTTCCCAGGAGCACCTTGAAGTCCAGGCATTCCTGTTTGACCTCTGGGTCCTGTTGGACCAGGGGCTCCAGGCGGTCCGTCTTTTCCTGGAATTCCAGGAAGACCAGGCTGACCTTCCGGACCTCTTTCCCCGGCTGCCCCTCGTTCTCCGGGCTACAAATATTAATAACTGCGAGAAATTTCAAATTGGATTTAGCGAGAAAGAGCCAGCTTAAGAAAAAGACTGACCATTCCTGGTGATCCTGGTTGTCCACGAGGCCCACTGACTCCTGGACTCCCCGTGTTTTCGTAAATTATATTGTTAGTGTTGAGCATGTCGGAAGGCTGACAAGATTGACCCGGAGGTCCTGAAGGCCCTGGCCGGCCTTCGAGTCCCGGAAGTCCAGGAGACCCTGGCGCACCGGGTAATCCAGGAAATCCCTAATGTATAATTCGCCAATGAATGTACCATCAGAATATGCCATAAAATAGAGAAAGTCGTATATTTTTTACAGTGGCCTTTCATTCAATTTTACCATGTTGCCCGGTGGTCCACCGGGACCAACAGAACCAGACTCGCCCTTTTGACCTGAATATCCTTTTTCTCCCTTTTGCCCTTGGAAACCAGGTTCTCCAGGTTTCCCCAGGAATCCTTGAGGCCCATGAGGTCCTGTGGGTCCAGATATACCTGGCTCGCCTTTCGGACCCTTAACGCGATGGCGATAAAAATTTATAAGGCAAATGAGAACTATTCATTCAACTGCATATAGTTTAATACATGTACATCGGATCATTGTCGCTATCAACAAAATTATACGAATCATTGTTTCTTCTGACGAACGGGAGAAAATAGAATACCCAAAAAGCCGTCTGTCGAAATTTTTCTTCGAATATGTCTAGAGACGCGGCAGCGTCTTAAAACCAAGTATTCTAAAGAAAAGTGTTGATGAAATATTTACTTGAGGTCCTTCTAGTCCTGGGAGGCCGTCCTTTCCAGGTAATCCTACGAATCCGGGACTCCCTGGTGTTCCAGGTTCTCCCTTGGGTCCTGGAACACCATCTACTCCGGGAGATCCATCGCGTCCAGGTTGTCCCACAATTTCTATCCCCGCAACTGTTCCTGGTTTGCCTGTGAAGATCATCGAATCTACTATTTTCATCAGTTTCCACCAACTTGCAGCTTTTTGTCGGGAATAATGATTATCGATAACTTGAGTTTTCCTTGAAGCTTCGTGTACTGATTAGTATTTTTTTCCATGCGGGCAAACAAACAATCTTCACCATCCCGTCCAGGTTCCCCAGGTTCTCCTTTCGTCCCTGGATCTCCAATCGGACCGATGGTCCCGGGTTCGCCTGGAACGCCTCTGTGTCCTTGCAGACCCATCAATCCTGGGTACCCCGATTCTCCTTTCGCTCCTGGGTCTCCAGGAAGTCCACGTTGTCCCATTGGACCGGGTGGGCCACTTAAACCCGGAAAACCTGGATCGCCTCGATCGCCTAAATTCGTAGAAACATTACTATCGGCAACTATGTCGATCTCGAGTTTTTCTGACGAGTTTCCTAGCCCGACCGACTCCAATAACATTTGCATTCTATATTCGAATTGAGTGTGAAGAAATAGTACGTAGTACCGAATCGAAGCAACCCATCAACCCATTACCATCAATCACTTGCCGTTCATATACGCGCACATACTTCGACGGAGTGGGTAATCAAGATTATTACAAATTGATTCACAATCACTACGAATCGTCGCATCTAGGCCAACGTCAATCTCATGCTCGTGTCAGTCTTTCCTAATCTCTGAACCGGCGCCTAGATGCTGGGTTGCCGATGAATTTAACGACATGTTCGCCAAATAAAGGAAAAGTGGAACAAAAATTCTAAAACACGGATAAACTCCAGCTTTTTTCAAATATGTTGATGTCATTTTTACTTGAAGAACCTCCTGAGCAGACCCGCTTCATTTTTCAACATTTATTTCAATAATATATCAAGGACGTCGTATGCAAAATTGCGAGCAAGAAGTTTGTGACGATAGAGGATAGAAAACATGGTAATTGCCGTCACTTGCCGTTACAGCTCTAGTCGGAGTTTAGACTCCGCTCTAAATTCACGTAACAACTCTACGCTCCGTCAAGGGTACCTTTTTGACCATGCTCGCCTTTGGCACCTGGATATGACAAAATGACTCCAGGAGGTCCCGTTGAACCCATTTCTCCTTTCTCTCCTTTGAGGCCTCTTTGTCCTGGAGTTCCGTCTCGTCCTGGAAATCCAACTTCACCAGGGAATCCTCTTGGTCCTGGCGCCCAAGGTCTTGTATTATTTGAAGGAGTACCGGGAAATCCTCGAGGACCAATGTCCCCTCGCTCACCTTTCATACCCAGCATACCCGTCGAACCCTAGCGTAAAAAAACGTGTTTTTCCAATAGGAAAACTTTTGAGATCGACCTTCAACTTCCAGGTGTCGTTATAAAAGAAAAAAAAGCTTGCCTTTTCACCCTTTTCGCCTGGGCTACTCGTTCCCGGTGATCCGGGAAACCCTGTCGGCCCAGGGAACCCTTGTGGGCCCTGCAATTAGAAGCCGGTACCTTTCATTATTCACATACACTTAACGTTAGGATTTCATTCAACTCCTTATCTCCTATTAACTCCTTAACTCCTATTTATTTAACATTTCTCATCCTTATGATATCGATCTTCCTTGAAAATTATCCGCTCTGATCATTTACACATTTTATTTTTGGGCAGAGGAGTATTATGTCGGCTATAAAGGTTCAAGCTTATCAATATGACTCAACGTACCGTTTTCCCTTCAGGGCCAGGTGGACCTTGCTGGCCAGGTAACCCCGGAAGTCCAGACTGACCGCTCGGTCCCTAGAGGATTATGGGTCAAATTTAACAATACGAGAAAAATATCGTTATTCTGAGTCCACTAAATATGAATCATGGCTAATATGCGAAATCTCGGTTCGGATAAGTCACAGTCATGAGTCATAGTATTTTCAAGGTATGAATCCACGAAAATTATATTTTCGATGATATCTGATGTAAGTCCCAAGCGAGTTATATGACAAAGATCCTAGAAGTGTGGGTTGTTTTTTAACGACTTAGGAACCGCTCGGTCCTTAAAGTTTCATGAGTTAAATTTAACAATTTAAAGAAAACATCTTTATCATGAATAACTGGCCATTAAAAATCATGAGTCATTGTCTAACTGCAAAATCCCTGTTAAGCTTGTTTGCGCCCCTGTTGGGATGAGAGCATTGCTAAGTATTGCTAAGGTACACGGAGAGAAAATAATATGAAAAATAATTATGACATCATAGCTCCCTGGTACCATTTCGATCTCTGAGAGATTTTAGCAAATACGTAGTAATTTTTCATCCGAAATTAAACGAAACATGTTAGCATTTTTGCGAAAAATGTCGGAGGTTCCGCTATTTTCAATAGTAAAATATTAATGGAAAATTACTATGTCTGCTAAAATTCCTCAGAGGGGTACGTGGTACCAGCGAACTATAATGCCATAGTAATTATCGATATTATTTTCTCTCAGTTTATGAATTACGAAATCCATATCTTCAATAATCTCCGCTGTACACGCTCACGAGTTAGACAACAGAGATATGCTCAAGTTTAGGTTATTTGTCGGTAACTTAGAAGCACGATACTAGGTTCCACGTGATAATTCGATTATAAGTATGACATAAACTAACCATGGTGCCATTAATCCCAGGTGGTCCCTGAGGACACATTACATTGCAGCCCGGCTTCCTTTGAGGCTGTAAGGGGCTGCTGGCTATGATCTACCCAACAGTAAGGCGGTAAGGCGATTCAAAAAATGAAGCAGAACATACCCGAAAGAATAAAAAGAGAGAAGCAATTAATAGATCGAATAATGGAGGTCCCGCTCACCGGAAGCTCGTCGCAGGTCTCTCTTTGAGGCCTCGTAGGATCGCAATTAACGACCATCCATTGTAAATCAATCTATTGGCAGAATCAATTAATTCCATCAAAATTCCGTAGTCTATCATTATGTTTATGATTATTCAATTTTATTTTCTTTTGTCTAATCATTTATTACATTTATTCTTATCATCGTATGCGTTTGACATATTTTTATGAATGTATATTTCGTCCCAGTGTGTGTGTGTGTGTGTGTGTGTGTGTGTGTGAGAGAGAGAGAGAGAGAGTTTGTGTGAGTTACTTGGAAGAAGCAGTGAAAAAATTTAATTATCTACGTTTGGAGGATGAGCAATTAAGCAATTGAAGAACCAGAGCAATTGCGTCGTAAATAAGTTAAGAAACAAGAATAAGGTTGTTTGAAAAATCTTACTGGTACTGTTGTCTGCGAACCGACTATCTTTGAGATAGAAATCTCACCACCAACGTCGATCGGTCCACAAGGTTTCAATTGCATCGTCCCTGTGAGCTCGCAGTCTACGTGCAACATTACCTTCTCTTTGAATACACCGAAATGGATTTTGTGCCATTGCTTATCGAATACCTGATAATAAATAATGAAGAAGCCTCGTCTCATTTTCATTGTCCCTTTTTTATTTAGTACGAATATGTGAGAGTATTTTTTACTTTCCAAAAGGATTTGGGAATCACCAGAGGGCAAAAATGTTTTTTCTTTTCATTTATGTTTCACATTTTTTTTCGTAATTTTTTATACCGTCAGGAAAACTATTCTAAATATAGGAAAAAACGTCGCTTATACTGCAGAAGTCAACGTTTCACTCGACTTGCAATTTTGTAATAATGGAGAAAAAAATAAATGATAAACTCACTCGATTAGCCGGAAACGAGACTGTCTGTAAGTTTCCTCGCTCGTCAGCAATACTCAAATCCAAAGCCTGCTTTCGTGGATTCAGACTAACCGCAAATTCTAGATTTCTCGCTGAGTCAGTAATTCTGAGTACATTCCAAGAAATTTTTGGCACTTTGCGAGTTTTTAAAGTGCATATGAAGCTGAATTCCTGTGGCAATCCCCCAGGGAATATTTCTCTGCAATAGAGAATTCTGATAAATTTTTCGTTCCGAGAGTTCGACCGTAATTATTAATTCCCAGCTCATGCTATAAAGCTTTCGGTTCGATTTCCGATTTTACGATACCTCGTTGGAAGGACGAGATCCGCTTCTTTCTCGACTCTATAAGCAGTTTGCATTCGATTCGAGCCTCTGACTCTCGTCACTCCGGGATATTGGGCCTCTAATAGATCGAGCTTGTAACGTCTAATGAAGTCAAAAGTCTCAAGGTCATCCTCACCCGGTTGATAGCCACGGCATGGTACGGGGGGAACAACGAATTCCGCATTTTCCCGAATAACATATTCTTTTATATAAAAAAAAAAAAAAAAAAAAAAAAAACACCACGAGATTTTTAAATAACAAAAAATGACGGTGTCGTATTTTATTGATATTTTTTTATGTCAAGACGGGAGCAGCATCGACACTGTTAGAATAATACAAAAACGAAAATTCTCAGAGTGCTCGACCATTGAGTGTGCACTCGCATTATAATAACAGCCTCTAACATAATGTGACTCCATTAAAAGTCCGCAATTATGAGACGCAAAAAATTCTCTCTCATTTTTATTTTGTCTAGCCCTCGAGAACCGAAGATTCGAGTGGCTATGGTGAGCTCAGCTTTTCTTGCAAACCGTTATTGGACGGTTATCTCGCTGACTTCTATATGCGAGAGGCTTGAGCTTGAGTCTCGAATATATAAGAGGTCTCATATATCACATGTGCCCTCGACGCATTGGCCCTAATCGAGTGGGCACGAGCTAGCCAAGTTTTATGTCGACCGTGTTCATCCATGGAAATACCAAACCCTAAGACGTATTGAAAATTCCATTGATAATACGAAAATCAAAATTCATCAGAGAAATCGGATGGATATTTTTTGTTTATATTGCAATTGAGGTAGTTCGGTAGAAAGTGACCAAACCCAATTATGAGTCAATTCCTCAAATTTGTGGATAGCTGATCAAATTAAGAGATCGACTAAAAAAATCATTTTTTCGGAAATGGAATTCATCAGATCGCATACGAACTCTTGTGAATCATGAAAATGACCCATCTAATTTTCCCTCGTTTAGTCCGATCGAAAGAATCTTAACATAACCTCCCAAATTTTTCCACGGGATAAAAATTTAGACGAAAATCTAATCGAATTTCATTATTAACGGAAATTTCGATTCTTCTTGGCCACCACACACGTAGTGCAGAAATAATAAAAATATTTTTTCGTGAAAATTTCGGGCCTGAAGGTCGATGAATACATATAAACAGTAGACATATTTTTTCTTATTGCGTATCTCATTTGAGGAGGACGCGCAACCACTAAATATATCTATATATATATATTGATATCGATCGTATAGCCACACCTCCGCCCTTTTTCTTTTTTTTATCCTGAAAGCGCACTTGAAATAATATCCTTAAAATCGATCCGATGGAAGTCGAAAATCATGCACTTACCAGCGTACGCCACGTGTACATAGGTGAGTACAATGCTTCCAATGAGGATCGAGACCCGGCAGGTTCGCCGACCTCTGAAACATTGACACGTAGATTATGTGAAAAAGAAAAAAACTACAACGCGGGTTAATGCACTGTAACACAACTCGTCATACATGGAACGCGAATTTTATTGCTCTAGTGTAGTGGCGAGCAAACTCGGAAGAAGCACACAAGTTTGTCGACACGAAAACAGAAATAATATGCTCGTAAAGATTATTTTAGAAAAGGTTCATTTGCGAAAAAGTAAATATTTCTTCTCAACAATAAAAAAATACTATGATCGTGTCGAAAATTTCACGATCCGGAATTACTTCCAAGTGAATGGGTACAATGTGGGCATATTAAATTTTTTTTTCTATAAGACAGTCCGGCATTGTTTAATAAATAAAGTCAAAAACGCGTTGGCGAAATCAATAAAATGAGGTTTTTATCAACAATTGTCCGAAAAAACGAAACGAATGTTAAAAAAAAAGTAGTCGATCCTGCCAGGATTCGAACCTGGAATCTTCTGATCCGTAGTCAGACGCGTTATCCGTTGCGCCACAGGACCTTGTTGTTCGGACAACCGATATTTGTATATATTAACCGGCAAAATTTATTATTTGCTAACTGTAATTGAATGTTATGTAATTTTTATGATAAAGCTTCAGGATAGATCATTTTTTGTCGTATAAGCCTCATGATAAAGTTCTGGTAAATGGTTGTCTTTTGTGTCGATGGTCTGAAACTGAGTTCGGAATAATGCAGAACGACATTTTTTCGATCGATATTTTGGTTTTGAGTTTGAAATTCACGAGATTTAGTACAGCACGCCAACCAAATGGAATGTATGCTCACGTTATATAATCCATTGCTGCTTCAGTAGTACCACAAGAATGTATAGTGGAATGTAAACAGTCGGTAGGTCATTTGTTCGAGAGTTATTCTCATCTGGAAGCACACAATATTTCAAGAAAATATTAAATATGTCAGTCATATTCGTTTCGTAGTGTGTCCCGAGAGTTTCTTAAAAAATCGATTCCACGCTCCGACGTTTAGAGGCTCTGGATCATTCGCCCCAGTCCTCTTCGAATTTTAGAACGTAACATCTTTCCAGACCGTTCGTCTGATCAAAATACAAAAGTGTCAGCCCACGCGGAAACATGGCAAAAATGGGCTCAAATTTTTTAATTCCAATCGAACGAACGGTGTACGAGAAAAAATTAAGGCGCGGCTAATTGATCCATAGTAGTCTCAACACATAAATGGTCGATGTGCAGAATTACTTGAAGAGTAATGTGTCTATATGCGTGTATGCATTTAATGGAGAAGTTGAAAAGTGGAAAAGCGAATAAGCAAAAATATATAAAAACAAAGAACGTTTATCGATCGTTTTGTTTCCCGTGTTTCATTCGTAAGGTGCGTGTATATTTTTCTTATTTCTTTCAAGAAAAAGTTGGCCGTATAGGGACAAAGGTATGATTATGCTTTTGTATTTAAAATTCCCCCTCCACTCAACAAAGAGACCTGGAGAAGTCACGACATAAACACGCTGCCATAGAATGTCCTACGACACAAAGAAAATTCTGGACGTTACGAAGGCCATGTGCAAAATCCGAGCAAGAAGTTTGCCGCACTGAAGGAATTGGTGTCGTTGTTTTTTTTTTTTTTTTTTTTATACGGAAATATAATTAAAAAGTACGAACGGATGCAAAAGATAAA
Organism: Hyposoter dolosus; assembly: GCA_963921915.1. Lineage (NCBI taxonomy): Eukaryota > Metazoa > Arthropoda > Insecta > Hymenoptera > Ichneumonidae > Hyposoter > Hyposoter dolosus. The sequence continues at coordinate 10,813,431 of OY998136.1, read as the reverse complement.
AGGAGAATTTCGTAAAAAAATGATGGAAAAAAAACGTAGAAAAAAAGTAACCGGAATGTTTTATGCCTTGAATGTTATGCGCGAAACTTATTGCTAGGACTGTACCCACGAAAACGCTGTGGCCCTGTCGAAGATCGGGGATACGCGAGATGATATTACGCACGCCATAAAAATAGAAGCGTGGCAACGTCGCACGACATGTTGTGAACGGCGTGGAGACGGAACAACAGAGGTCCGCTCGCACAGCCGGGGACCATTGCCGCGGTTTCCTAGAATTTCCTACTTCTTCCATCTTCTTAAAATTTACATTTTTTCCGTATTTATTGCCTAATAAACGCGGAAAATTGCGTGAACAGCGATAATCGTTTTGAAAGCATTGACCGCCATTACAATATGTATATGTATATGTATTCAGGTTTGTGAATAGTGTTATAAATTTCGGGAACGTCTACCATAAACGCTGTGTTATTTTTTTTTGTCTTTGACATTGATTTCTTCGAAACGAATCCCTATTTATATGACGACGATATTTGATAGTCATATTCGTAGCGTATGTTACCGTCTCCGAGTGTTCTCTTCTCAGACGAATAACAGGCCGCCTTTTTTCCTCTCGTTAACCTGTGGCATGAGCGAATGATAACTTACAGTCGACCTCGTGGACCGGACAACTCGAACATTACTATCAAAAATGTCGTACGTCTCGATCCGTATTGAACGTCAGTGTGCTTTTTAATTTAATCCGGATACGTGTTATCAATACGTATTTGTTCACACATAGGTATAAATAATATGTAGTCAGCAATATAAGCCCGATCGCAGTAACATGATTTATAATAAAATTATCGCGTTGCGTAATTCCTAAGAATATAAAATATCAGTAGACGAAAATGTTCTGCTGTTCCTTTCGTGTTTACGTCGCTTAGACGTGAAGCTCTTATCGCAGATAGGTTTCCGGTGTCGTCCGACAAGTACAGTCTCGCGCAGTTCGAAGATCGGGTTTAGTCGTCGGACATCTGCGATAGCATAGACGCGCATGGACTTGTTCGTGCCTGCACAGACTCGTTCGTTGCCCGCACGGTAAAGCGTGTATGAGTGTGTGGATGTGCGTGCAGTGCCAAACTGTAAGTCCTAAACGAAACTTTGCGCAGCGTTTCTACTGTTTTCTATCAACTCGTTAGGGCAGTTTACTCGAACCGGTCAATTGCGAGTGATTTTTCGTACAGTGTTTTCGATCGATATTTCACCTGCGATTTCTCTCAAGAGATCAACCAGGCCGTATAAAATCGTAAAAAAATTAAACAGACGTTAGATCTCCGTAAGGGTTGCACAGTGGTGCCAGCTCATTGGCTCAACCACCGGTATTCCGGAATCCGACTAGCAACAGGCGTCCCCTCACTCAGCGTATATATGAAGACGGGAGAGTTCGTACTGAGTCATTGTTCATCTACGCACCGGGCGAGTCAGGTCGAGACACGTGGAATACACAGAGACCTCGCTCCTCATTCTATAAAGTATCGATGATATTCGCAGCGATTTGTGACATATAGAATCAGAAAAAAGTGTAGGTTTTCATATGAATTCGTATTGTTTTTTTTTCGACATTGTTTATTTCTGTGGGAGTGATTTTTTGTTCATTTATAGTTTAGGTTAGGCAGTGAAGAATAAGGCGGTAGATCGGTGGGAAATTTCGGAAGTGAATTTTTCTTCACCGTTCTTCTGATTGAATTAAAAATGTTCGAGCTTATTTTTGCCATTTTTGTGCGTAGGCTTAATTTTTTTTTATTCCGCTCGGTCAAATAGTGCCAGAAAATTTTAATATCGAAAATTCGAAGCGAGTTCTGATGACTCACCAAACGACCAATTCCCTCGACCAGTGATCCGGATTTTTTTTCTAACTAATTTTTTGTTTTCTTATGAAAAATGGTCGAAACAATTTTCTCAATAGTTTTTATAATTTTCGTTTCGCGCGGAAGAAATTGTTTATTCATGTGTGTCGGTTGTGTAGTGTCGAGAAAGAATGCAAAGAGTTGACACGCGAAGACAACAATGTGTGCGCATGAATTATCTGCTCATACAACCAAGTGTGTGGTACTGAGAATATCTAATTACTTTCTCTCAGGAGACTATATTGAATAGGCGAGAGGGAACCATAATGATTGATAACCCTCGAGGGTTTAGATACGTACACACTACGTTTATTTACCGCAGTGGTGTCAATTGCACGAAGGCGGACAAGCCACACGATCGTCCACAAAATGGCCGCTCGGAGAGAGTGTCGAATTTATTTAACCGCTGTAGGCTAGTTTCAAAATATTGATGAGAAATTATTTCTCAGCCCGCGATTGCAATTCTGAAAGCTTCGTATAACAAAATTTATAATCAATTAATTCTTTCGTTTTTTTTTTTAGAATCTTCAAAGAGCGTCTCATCGGTGAACACAAAATGGCTCCGATTTCGTTGCTTCCATCTTTCTCCACCGCGGGTCTCGGGCTTGGAGCTACCAGCAGCGACTATACGGCAAACAATGGAGATCCAGTGAAAAACATTGATATTTTAAATACTGACAATAAAATTGACTTCTTTCGATTTATGGGACTTCAATTAAAAAAAGTTATCTCTGTGGAAGCAGATCAAAATAGTAACAATAATAAAAATCGTAGTGAAGCGACACATCGTGATACACTTCCGGATAGTGGTAAAGTGCTTTTAACTACGAATCGACCAATAGACAAACGAACGAATCAGTCCGATAATATGATTGATTTGCACAAGAGCTTCGGGAGCATTAGAGAGTGTAGCGTCGTGATAGTGGGTGAAAAGTGTCGGATATGTGGCCGGGACTTCAAATGTATCAGAGACCTCGAACTCCACACGAAGAAGAGTCATAGAAGCAAGAAGGCAAGAAGAAAGCACGTAGTTTTGAAGATCGGTGATGAGGTTATGGCAAGATTACGGATCAGGAGAAAACACTTGAAACGCGCATATCGTGAAATCGATCATGGAGAACATCATAATGATGTATCTGCTCTAACTTCGTGCGCCAACGAAATCAACCAAAACGATCGAACCAACGGGGAAAGATTCCCAATTCCGCTGATCAATGTCGACGATATCTGTGATATCACCGACGCGGCATCTCGCCTATCGAAATTTGATGATTGTGAAGTTCTGTTGAGTTCTCTAAGAAATCGCGGCACTCGACCATCAAACAGTTATGGCAATAATGACGATGACGAAATCGAAGAAGTATTGAGGATCAAAAGATCGCCTAAACGTGGTACGTCGATCAACCATGAAACGCCTAATCGAACAGAACGGGAATTACTGCTTTCCGATGCTATCCGCGAATTCGACAGGATTGACACCGACCCCATGGACATGTTTGAATTCAGCGACAGCCGACCACATTCCCGTGATTTGAAAGACAATTTCATCGAAGATTATAGCTGGTTCGCTGATGAAAGTCTACGAAATGATCCTCTCGATCTCATTGAGAGGAATTGTTCTTATCAAATTAATTATGATTCCGACATTGATGTTGTTCCTGGAGATCTCAACTCATTGATCGAAGATTTTAATCCCAAACAGCCAGAAGATGAAAATATTTTTGCCAAGGAGTACCGCAGGGAGAACGGCGATGTCATTCCAGACTTCATCGACTACACTGAGTGTTTGAATGACTCGCGATTTATTAACAATAATAACCGAAGTAGCAGCGATGTTTGCAACATAGAAAGTTTGTTTTACAACGAGGCTCAAATTAGCGAATGGCAGCAACTCACCAAATTATCCAATACTTTCAACGGCAATGTTCCTCAAAGGACGAAACCATCACCAATCTTCCGATCTTCATAAAAGATTAAATAATATATTGGACGGTATTCTTTAATGATTAAGTTTTCGATTGTGTACCTTGATAAATAATCCCGTTTAAGGGCCATAGCTTTTTTATTTTTATTATTAAGATCGCATCGTGATAAAAATGAATTTATTTTAATGTCTGCTCATTATTCAAAATCTGTAAGCAGATGATGCTTTGCGTGTACCTTGCCAGTGAATCGAAATAATACATTTAATAAACCCTGTATTCTTCCCAATTCATTTCAACTGTTCCTTATAGCGCACCTTAGGCGGCGTAGGTTTAGTCTTTGAAACCCCACATTTTATTAAAACTTAATACATAAGGGGCCTTTTGAGAGCAAAGCTAGTCTCTACAATATTGGTCGTGACGGGCTCGCGAACTCCGAGCTTATTCTGCTTTAGTGATTACTTTTAAGTTCTCGGCTGTACGCAGCGCATCCCTCACGCGGTTTTTTAATTAATTGAATAAACGCATTAGCTCAGTAGCATAAAATGAACGAAAAGTTCAAAATTAGGTTTCGTACTCACACCATAAAAAGTTAGTCGATCAGTTCGTTGGTCACAATCAGTTACCAGAATAGTTATAATTTCACTCACCCTTTCGTTGATCTCATCATGCTATAAGGTCCTGGTAAAATTGTGTTCGGACACTCTGCCACTTCGAAGGCTGAATCGGGGGAATTTTGAAGAAATTAGTGCGGTGTTATTGAAAAATTTAGCAATTTAATTGAAACTGTAGATCGCGGCAGTGTTTTGAAAAATGTTGAAACAAGCACAAAGTCGACAGCAGCGAGTCATTCGATGGAAATTAAAGTGTCGAGGAGCTCATTGCCCGGCTGCCCGGCGCGAACTAATAAGACTTACTACGAGATCCAAGAACCCCCGCAATATGTAGTACGAACTGCACTGTGTGATCCTACAGATTTGCTCTCACTTGTCCCTCCATAAGTACAGATATAGCCACTTATTCGCATGTGCTCTCAAAGAGAGAGCGGCAAAATACGTCTTTACGATGTTATATGCATACACGTTACATCGAATTATATACACACTCGGCCTGAAGAGATTCGATCGAGATTGTGCATCCACTGATGATATTAAATGCTGCTTGTGATTGCTTTAGCGGGTGTACAATTTTTTGTCGAATTTTTTCCCTTGCTGTTGCGATTCCTAAGGCATGTTTTTATGGGATGACAACATGATGCAAAACTTCATGTTTATTTCCTAATCTCCACTTGAAGGGCGCATCGTTGACTGAGATTGGAAACGGCGACGTAATCGGAAAATAATCAAATTACTTTTGCTTGTGAGTTCATGAAAATTATAGGAAAGTTTGAAACAGCAAAATTACAAGATTAAATTTTGAAATAATTTCGGTTCTGGTAGATTTTTTTGTTTCTAATTTGTTATTTTTCATTCTTCGTAAGTGCGAATAAAATACATTTTTTATTTTATAATTTTACACATATAGACATGAGACTTTCACGGGACGTTTACGTGGAAATTGAACGAGGACACAAGCGTAACTTTAATTCTTATTCTTCCACTTTTTTGACACTTTCATGGAGCTTTTCAAATTCGTAAAAATTTTGAAGGCACTCGGTCATTGTAAGATAAACATCTTCGTCGGTTCTTTCTAGCGTCACTTCCAGAGATGCATATAAACTCTCGAGTGCTTGGCTAGTCCAGCCGTCCGTAAGATTCATGATTTTTTGCAGCAGTTCTTCAATTTGCATTTCTGAGAGTTTTTCCAAGCTGCTAGTTGGCACTTTCGATGTTGATACGCCCACAGGCAACCTTTGACGTTTCGGGGACAAATCGTCACCGGCTGAACTATGCTCACGTTTCGTTGCAGCTCCTGATTACGAATCAAATCTTTTATAAAGAGAGAAGATTTAACAGAATTTCAAGAGAACAAAAAAACAATAAATACTCGTTTTCGCTCCTGAGGTTGAAGGAGCAACGGCGCTTAGTTTGCTTCTCGTTCTCGTTTCCATTTTTATTTTCTTTGATCCCACAATCTCTGCAGTTTCGGCTGGAAGAATGTCAAGTCATTTTTGCTTACAGTTTCTAGCAACAATTTTTTTTTCATGATCCGCGCTGAGAATTTGAAAGATTTTCGTTTAAAAAAATAAAAATGTCATGAATGTTTCAGAATATTTCATGAAAACTTGCACTCACATGAGCTACTGGCATCGAAGAATTGTGAGCTATTAGATTTTTGTTTTCGATTCTCCGTTCTCATTTTTTTCGGACCCATTATTGGTATAAAATCGGCTGAAAATCGGTAAAAGAAAAAAAAAACTTTTACTGTATTTGGCGGTGTAATCATCGATAGTATTCAGAGTTGTAAGAAATGTTCGAGCATGCTTTACCATAGGAAGATCTGTTCGATATGTCGTTGGACGCCAAGCCTTCCGAATGAATTTTTCCGAACAATTGTTCGAAGAATGCCTGACGTTCGGATAGAGTCGGTGTTCCGATCTCGTAAACTTCGCCTTGATGTTCGTCGTACATTGATGCGATCTAAATTTGATTTTTTTCCCCATTTGAATTAATCATTTGTTTTTTTAATTTAATTGCAATTAAAACCGAAATTCCATGTCAATAGATGGATTTTTAATTTTTATTGCCAATGTGCAGTTACCTCTGCTGGTATATCAGAAAAATTGATATTCGCGGTAGTCAGAACTAACAAGTGCACGGAACGATCGAGACCTCGCATGAGAGAAATGAAAATTACGCGTGCTGCTTCGTCGACCAAGTCCCACCAGGACGTAATGTCCGGTACGTAAAGTAACGAGGGTAAAGTGTGCCTTGCAGCCTTAACTTTCTGAAAAAAACATTCGCAGCTGTTTCGAACAAAATTTCCAACAAAATGCAGATTAAAGTAGTAGCCTTTTGTTGAAGAATTTTCCTGCAGGGTTTCATTTCATTCTCGAGACACATTCAAAGACACTATTACGAAAACAAAAGTATGAAAATAAAAACCTGGTTAAATGCGGAACAAAAATGAATTTGTTTCGTAAATGTTATTTTTTTTTGCTAATATTAATTACTATTAATTATTTATGACGGAATGAAAATGGACAGTCACGATGCATGGGAGATTATTGAAGATGGAAAAATCATGGGCATTAACTTGGATAATGGTTTCCTCAACAGCTCGTCCAGTTTCTTCGAAAAGGGTTGTAACATCCAGCACATGACAAGGCAAGTGTTCAAGGGTATGAAGAAGCGCTGGTCCCAGATGTCGAGTGTGGCAATTGTCAATGCCACACAGTAAAATTCTCGGACAGCTGGAAGATCTCGAGGAGGCTTGACCATTGCTAAATGAACATTTTCTCATGATTTCCCGTTGCATAATGAGCTTTGCTCTATATTTATAAATACGTCTGTAAATCTTACATATTTTCTGAATTCAACATTCCTTCGGTACAAATTCCTCGCAATCTCGTTAAAATACTGCACAAACTCTCTTGCAGTAATGGTTGTAATTTCGTTGGTAAACATTTGACCGGAATGATCGTAATTCGATGCGATGCAGGCACGATATTTTGTTGAGCTTTTATAAAATCTTGTTTTTCGACCTTTTCCACAATTTTATATCAAATTTAAACATTTCGATTGGAAAAATGTACAACGTGACAAAAAAACACTAGAAATTAACATTTTTATTCTTATTATTCAGCCTTCCGCTGGTCATATCGATCTTTTTCGACGCAAGCGACAACTTTTGTTTTCGAAAATCGTGTTTTTCAAAACGTTTTATTTAAAAATAAAACAAAAGCAACGTCTAAAAAAACTATGAGACTTTGAAGTAGAATTGATGGAGAGTATTCCAGAATTTGTTCAGATTTTTTTTGTCTCCGAATACCTGAGGTATAAGTGGCAGGACGAAAATGACCCATACGATCCGGGTTGCCATAAAGAAAAGAAACTTAATCATTTTTTAAAATCATTCGTTGGCTTCCTATGGCACTTAAGAAATTAGCAAGTAAATTATTATTATTATTATTGTTATTGCTCTTTGTCGTGATAAAAAAATACCTTGAGGGATCTCTCGTTGATGTGATACTTTGATTTCGAAGTATAGATTTGAGGATAATGTCGTCTGACACAACACATAACAGCTTCTGCACATAGAGCTTGCAAATCACTGCCACAAAAGCCAACGGTTTTGGAAGCTAAATAAGCGAGAAATTTCACTGGAGGTTTCTGCTTCCAACTTCTTACGTGAACCTGGAGGAAGGATTTTGTCCGGAACAATTGTTTCATGAATCGTTTCAAATGTCATTGAGGTCGGAGCGTTTTTTTTTTACACGAAGAGGATAAAAATTCTATTCGGTGACTAGAATTTTTCGATTTTTGTTCATGCAATAATATTACTTTTGCTTAGAAAAAAAATTCGAAAGAACAATACCGAGAGAATATCTTTTCTTGCCATATAACAAGGCAGAGGAAAATAAAGTTCACGATCGAATCGTCCGGGTCTCCTAAGAGCTGGATCGATGGCGTCCAATCGATTAGTAGCACCGATCACGATTATTTCTGAATTATTGTCGAGGCCATCCATGAGAGCCAACAGAGTCGAGACTACGCTGGAGTGAACAACATCTTGGCGATTCGACCTCACGGGCGCCAAACCATCCACCTCGTCGAAGAATATTATACACGGTTTGCTTTGTTGAGCCTGAACAGAGAATTTTTTTCCTTACTCGATTTCGTGACGGCGATAATGATTCATGATTTTTTTTTTTTACAATATCGCTTTTAGCAAAAATACAAATGGTCACCAATTGAAATATCTTCTGCAACTTTTTTTCGCTCTCCCCGACCCATTTGCTCAGGCAGTCCGAACCCTTGCGCGATATGAAGGAAACTTTCCTCTCCGAATTACTGCACTCCGATGCGAGTGCACTGGCCACTAAAGTTTTTCCAGTTCCTGTATCAAACACGTTTGAATTCGCTTGAGAACAATTTTACCGAAGAAACACGCAGAATTTTTTTTTTTTTTTCCAGCGTTAGCTCTCCTTGACATGTTGTTGCACCAAATTGTCCAGAGTCAAACATTTTTTAAGTCAACAAAAAGACACTGATACGTAAAACATCGAATTTCATAGAGTACGATGGAAAAGCGTTTGAAATGAGAAAAAAACGTTTCATACCAGGAGGACCGTAGAATAATAGGCCACGAGGTGGTCGCAAGTTAAACTTGGCGTAGACCTCGCCATACGTCAGAGGGAAAAGAACAGTTTCTTTGACGATTCTGATATGGTTTTCCAGCCCACCGATGCACGTAAAATCTTTTGGTGACGTCATACTTCGAAGAATGACGTTTCACTGTCGAATGAAAACGGTGAATGAATAAAATACAAACTACGAATTAGAATTTAACGCGTCGACGAGTCTCGGTGCACTTGCATTATGCTTTTGTACTCAAGAGTACAAAACTATCACTGGAATTTAAATACAGAAACTGTCAATTTATTTTGGATATTTTAACGATGAAATTTCATGTTTCTAGCCTTTTATTGACTGCTTGAAGGAATTTGAAAAAACATGTGAACCGAGAGTCTCGTTTATCTTGAACGTTTGTGCAAATAAAATCAAGAGACTCGGTAGAGTCTCGAGACAAGTACATTTGACAGTTCTGTCGTCTGCTAACCTGAGGCTCGCATATTTATCAATTCGAGGGGAACGACGACAGAGGACAAAATTCTCGATTAAATTTTCCAAATTGACGAAATATGAAATTTTTTTCTCTTTATTATACGACAACTTTTTTTCTGTTTGTATGTGTGTGACAAGAAACTGTTTTCTTATACGTGTAAAATAAATAAGGCAGTGGGTATGCTTTTATTCTTCTTTCCGTCTCCTTCATATTTTCGATCGCTGCAATGGTTCCATTAGTCTTTTCACAACAACCCGATGGTAACCCTGATCTACAGCGATGTCATAAACATCACTCGAACAGTTTTGTATCGCGGTTTAAGGAAAAATATGAAAATAATATTCGTTAGGGTGGTTAAAAAAAAACCCAAAAAAAAGTTTCTGAAAAGCCTCGTTTTCCGAAAGTCGCAATTCGAAAAAAAAAATCGACAACAAAACTCGTGAATGAAAAAAAAAATCATCTTCGAGCTCGTATTCTCCGAAAAGAATGATCGTGAAGGATCGTGAAGATTTTGTGGAATGTTTGTCTCGGTTGCGAAAATTATTACGCAAAGCTGGATAAGTAACAACATTGAAAAAAGTTGGTTTTTCGTCAAATTGGCGAATTATTATTCAAATTAATAGAAACTAAAGTTAATCTCGATGTACCGAAGCAAAATTTTTTTCGCAGTGGCTAGTCGTCCGGATAGTCGGACGAATAATATTCGTCCGGACACGCTTTATCCAATGATATTCGTCCGGAAATGCGTTTAGTGTACGAAATATCCGGACGAATAGCCACAGCCAATTTTTTTTCAACCTCCCTAATTCGTATAAAAATAATAAATTCAAAAGAAATCGGCAGTGATGACTGGAAGCTCATAAACTTGGCTTGTAGGATCGTTTCGTATCCAGCACGGTTAGTCTGTCACTTTTATATATCTGTCGTAATTTTCTTTCGTAATAGCGTCGATACAGAGAGAGAGATGACAGCACTCGTATCGGACAGCACAAATAACTAAGGACAACAATTAGCCTACCTAAATGCTCGAGAAGGATATTCGCAAGGGAAATACTCGATGGAAATCGATTCAGAAAGGAATAGTTATTAATGAAACGAAAAAAGTGACAAATGAAAAGTAAAAAGATAAAATATCTGTGTGTATATTGATACAAAGAGATGGGAATCGATCGGCTAAAAAAAATTCTTCCAAATAGTATCTGCGCTGAGTGGTAAGACGAATATATAAATTATTGATAATCATTGATAGGTGTTAATATTTCATTAGAAAAATAAAGTGATTGGTTCCTATTTCCTGTACGAACAACACTTTTGGTAACTGAGCGATCACTTAGTCTAATACCCTTAATTCTTAACTTTTCTTCTTTTTCTCTCTGACCTTTAGTAATTAATCCTATTTTTTTCTAATGTATAATTAATGCTGTACTCGTCGAATTATACAATAAATCCTCCACTTGTTCTATACCTAAGCCTGAAACTTAAAACACTACAACTTTGGTTACCACGTGTTATCAATCGATTATTGCGTGGTTCATCGCATGCTTTTTTTTTTACCTTCTCTCTCTCTCTCTCTTTCTCTCTTTCTCTCTCGTTCATGTTCGAATTTCGATGCACATGTAAGGGTTACAAGCTTGTCCGACACTCTCGCCCTCGCAGCTTTATTTTCTATTTTCGGTGTTGAATTCGTTCAGCGAATGAAAAACAATTCGATTAAAAATTGTTTATCGCGCAATGCACGAACTTTGTACAAAAACGTTGCGGATTATTCTTTCGACTGTCAATTGAATTTTTTTATCTCACTCATGGTGTACGCACGGACATGGTACGATTGTTTTTTTTTTTTTATATTTATTTTATCTACCTTATTCGTTACTTATTTATCAAGAGACATTCGAGACGAAAATCAAAATATTAGAGTTCATTGAAAATTACCCAGCGATGGATTTGTCGTTGGGGACAGTTTCCCATAAACAGAACTCAATATTTTCATTTAAGTCTCGAGTCGCCTTGAGAGCGCGAATCGGTAATCTCGACCGGGGTTGCATTTTCAAAAAAATCAGCCCGACCAGGAAAATAGTCAAAATGGGCTCATTTTTTAAAAATTCCGCTCGAACGAGCTGGGGGAAATTTGGAACTGTCTCCCTTGCGGCAGCTCGTACTGACTGATTCATACCCTTAAGTAAACATTCGTATTACGTAAAAATTGAATTAGAAATCGAAAATAAACGAGGGTCTCGCGACGTGACGACTATTCAGGTACGCAGTGAGCTTTTCATCGAAGCACGTCGTGCGAGTTCGTTAAATTTACGGTAAATATTAAAATTGAGTGCCTATGGAGAATAATGATACTAATTATGAATAATAATCGTAGCAATAAGTATAATATTCAAGTATTTACAGAAAAAAGATCACGCGGTTTCAGGCTAGAGCTTTCGAACATTTCCGGAAGTGAGTGTTCGTCCTCGGGGATCGATGTTTATCTTACGCAATATTTCCGGCAGGTTATTACAGCGAAATGATCGTAGACGATTCAACGAGTATGCCAGATTACTATTCAAGCTATTTTCTAGCGCCGAATCAACAACGGAAAAAATATGCTTTTTATTTCTTAATCTTTCGGTACGAGCAGCGTCTAGATTTCGTGGGATGATCCGGACGATGCGAGATGAGTTTCGTCTTGATGCGATTCACCGTCCGATGGTTCACAGCTTTTCATTTCTCTATACATTTCAAAACGTTCCAGTTCTTTGAGCAAATCCTGAAACAGATTCAAAGAGAAAAAAATGTCAAGTCTGGTGGGTGCGAAATTTTGAATTATTCCAAAATTTCTTTCCGATTCTTTGAAAACTTCGTGAGCCGAAAAGCATGGAATTATTTTTATTTGCAAATTTATTTGTAACTTATTAAAAGCTAATAATTGAATTTGAATATATTTGACAAGTTGACAAAGTTTTAAATCTTACTTGGCAGTTTTATGTAAAATCACGTTTGCCTGGGGTCTTTTTGACCTCAGAGCGGCAAGCAAGGGTTGAAGTTGATAGTTACCTTTGGCAGTGATTTCCTGTCGTACGTTTGTGAGAATTTTCCCACGCATCGACTGAGTTGGACGTAGGTATCGCACAATATTTCAACGGAAAAGTCGGAGGTGAACCGAACAGTTTGACGCCAAGCTGATTCGAGTTCTTCCTTGTCGATGATGACTTTTGCGTTGTCTCCAGGTTTGGAAGGACTAGAATCACTCTCGAAGGCAAAGGTGAGATCATCGGTGCTTTCTCGTCTCGAGGAGGAGCTCGAGCCAGTGTTTTCGACGCTGTTAGTCCCTCCAACATTAGCAGCGTCGGTTGAATTCGAGGTTTCATTGGGCATCGGGACAGAGGATTGCTCAACGACATTGTTCGTTAAAGAAGTCTTCGGTTCTTTGGGTTTATCGTTGATCTCATCGTCTTCCGAATCGGTATTATCAAAAAGCTCCGTGTGGCCATTGAGAACGTTGTGTGCTTCGGTTTCAAACTCCTGGAATTTGTCTAAATCTATACTGGCGACTGTTTCCCCAGTGGAAGAAGTTTTGCTCGGTGTTTCGATCGTTGTGCTGTTTGTTTCGAACATGATTTTCTTTTTCTTGTGAACTTTTTTCACGTAGCCTCTGGCCCAAGCGGGTATTTTGCGCTTTCGTGAACTACTGAATTTCCTTCCGTTCACAACGACCCCACCGCCCGGACTGGTGGAGTATTTCTTTTCAACTTTTACGCTGGAAACTTCGGTCTGATTGTCGTCAGTTTTCTTTACGTTCTCTTCAGAATTGACGTCTTTACGATTTTTCGATATCTCGCGACACTTGTCCTCGAAATCCGAATCAAGCTCGGCCTTTATCAAAGCGTAAGCGTTGTCCCGCAACGAACAAGCTCGATGGCGAATTAATTTGTCCGCCGGATCTCTGTCGGAAAGATAATAAACAATTAAATACTAAAATCAACATTTCCGACACTTCCGACCAAGATATTTCGACAATTACGAATGGCTCGTTCTTACGAAGCGAGAAAAAACTAACACGAGTGGTCTTCAATGGGATTGTGTGTGTTTTTTTTTTTTTTTTCATCGTTTTTTTCATCCACGACGATGTAGAAAATCGTTAACTTTTACAGTTTCATTTTTTTTTTTTCCATTTATTTCGTGCCAATGCAGATTTTAGTATTCGGAGTTTGTAAAGAATTGAAAACCACTGATTAACTACTGAGCAACAACAGCAATGGAGAAACAGGAGAAACTGGAGCTACCTCTTTAAAATTCCGGGGGAAGGCCTATCGCGCAAGCTGACATGAAAAACATACAACATGAATGTGAGTGACCTTTTTTCTGTTTTTGTTTTTTTTTTTTTTTTATCCGATGAGGTTTATATTAAATATTGCGTACTACTCACAAAAATGGGGTAAATATGGAGGCAAATAATTGTGAAACATTTTGGAGATTGGCGTTACTCGCTACGGCATTTTTCTGGACGAATCTTGAACCTTGGATTGTTTTACTTTCACACTTTTACCTTTTGCTTTCGTACCATTTTTGCAAATAATTCGATAAATCAATGAAAAAAAATTTTTAAACAAAAATAGGAATCCGGCGGCGAAGAGGAAAGATGATGAAGTTGGTGTTGTGACAAAGTTTCGTTGCGAATTCGTAGCTTGCTTGATTTTTCTTTGTTTAAGCATCAATGAAAACGCCGTAAACAATTTTGACGATTTGGGAAAAAATGAGATTGGAAACTAATGGAAAAGCTCGATTTCAATGAATTCAACTTCATCATTATTCAAGTATTCGGAAAACTATTTTCATCATTTTATTCGTAATTTGCTGATGATTTGGACAAACCTTTCTGGATTGTACTCGAGTGCGTTGCGACAAATGAGATCTACGTCGTCGAGGAAGTCTCTTGCGCACAAATACGCGTGCATATCGATTTTTGTCATCATCGTTTCAAGATCCATCGGTTTTTTAATGATCAAATTGTAATCCGGTACTTCTTCCGTGTCCACTGGTTTCGTGAACATGAAAAATCTGCAGAAATAAAATAAGGATTAAAATAATCTTCGCTGGTTGAGCAGAAAAATTTCCACAAAATTTGACAATAAAATGGCAAATAAAAGCAATTCGAGGAAAAAAACTTACTGTCGATTTCGCGCGAGTTTCGAGCAAATTTCTCGCAAGAAAATTCGCAATTCTCGGAGCGAAACTTCTTCTTTTTCGTACAAAACCTTCTTCTCGTCCTCGGTCAATTTCTTTGGCATAATATCCGGCGCTAAGGGAAGTTCCTCCAAAGGTTGTATCATTTGTTCTCGGATTTTGGGAGCTTTGAGCGTTTGCGTCATAAATATTGGCTTGAAGAAACTGGCTCGCTGTTCGTCCGTTGGACGCTTCATTGTGTAAACTTCGCCGCGTAATTCGCTGAAAAGATTTTTCAATTGCGGCGACAAATCGTTATATTTGACGTCACTCGTTGCCAAAATTAAAACTGGCACGCAAGGATCGAGAGCGGCCAGGCGGCAGAGAAAAACGGCTTTCACGGTTTCGGGAACAAGAGGCCACCATTGGTCGATCGATCGGATATAAATTATCGATGGTATGTTCCTTGTGGCTTCGTTGAATACCTAAAAAATTTATTTCATACCCATATACTATATTTCCACAATGTGTAAGAGAATTTTCAGAATTTATAAAGCTTTTTCATAAAAAAAAAAAAAAAATTCATCATTAATTGATTAATAACATTCGCATGGACAAAGTCTTGAATTTCCATTCGAAATGTACAAATATACAAATTTCGTGCAACTTACTTGAACACAAGTTTCTTCGGGCGACCTTGCACTCTCCGCAAACAGCGTGCTAACGTCAAGCGTTTGAACAGGTACGTGCTCCATGCGATGCAATAAAGCTTGAGCCAGTCGAGGTCCCTGGCTGTGAGCGATATCGTCACCAGCGACTAACAAACGTGGTCGATGTATGCCTTTCACAGTTTTTACTCTGAAAGATAAAAATCAATATTTATACTGAGAATATTAAAGAAAAACATTGTATGCACGGGCCCGAATTGTTTCATGAAAACAATTATAAAAATCGAAATTCTCGCTAAATTCTGAGGGAATAAATAAAAACGAAGTGGCTCGAATGTAAATTTGGCCGGATCCACTTGTGAGAATTCGCAAGAAATTTAGTGCGAGAGAATTTAAGTGAATAATCGAAAAAATTTTAGATTCAACTTGAATTTTCGAGGGCCAAATGTTTTTTTATATTAAATATTGACATTATGTTTATTTTTTTTTGTGAGAAAATGTTGGAAACGTAGGATTCTTACTTTGCCAGGGAAGGTTTGACGCCCTGTGGAAAAATGGATTTGATAGATGTCACAAGTTCCTCGACAGCCGGTCCCAAAAGTGGCACCAAAAAAGGTTGAATTTTTTTGCTTATACACGGTGCGATTCTGTGCGAAGACGGAACGAGAACGGAGCTCGCTTGCATGAAATCGCGTTTTTTAACCTGAGAAAAGAAATGCGTGAATAAATGAACGAGAAATGAGAAAAATGTATAGCGTGGGAATTAAAAAGAATAATTTACCTCCACTCGTTGAGGATCGAGCAGCAATCGTTTGCTGGTCAAATAAATTTGTGGATAAGTTCTTCTCAAGCCTTGGAGAACAGCTTCGGTGCACAAAGCTCGAAGATCGGATCCGCAATAGCCTGTGGCTTTTTCAGCCAATAATTCAAGCATCTGTTCGCTGGGCGGATCGGACCATTTGCCAACGTGAATTTTGAGAATCTCCAGTCTCTCTTTCATTGCGGGCAGTGGAAAGAATAATTCTCTATCGAAACGACCTGGTCTTCGCAAGGCAGGATCAATTGCGTCCAGTCTGTTGGTAGCTCCGATAACAATAACTTCGCCTCGGTCACTGAGACCGTCCATAAGTGCCAAAAGCGTCGAGACTATGCTCGCGTGTATTTGATCCTGTTTTGTACTCCTCACCGGTGCTAGGCCATCAATCTCGTCGAAAAATATAATGGACGGTTTCATTTGTTGAGCCTGCTCGAATAACAATCTCAATTGTCGTTCCGATTCACCGACCCACTTGGACAAACAATCGGCACCTTTTCGCATGAAAAAAGCCACTTTTCGAGAGCCTTGGCTGCATTCGTTCGCCAGGGCTCGTGCGATCAATGTTTTGCCGGTGCCTGACATAATAAATTTCACATTTTCATTTCATTCAATATTTCCAGACACGAAACATCAGTGAGACAGAATTATGGAATTAAAACAGCGAAACAATGAATTTTTATATTCGTAATAAACGAAGGAAACGACGCAGCAATTTCCGTCGAAAGTTTCACCTAGAGGAGAAGATCAACGAATAGTATTTACCTGGTGGCCCGTGGAACAGAACGCCTTTGGGTGGGGTGATGTGAAATCGTTCAAACACGTCAGGATACATCATGGGAAAAACGACCATTTCTTTGAGACAGTGAATATGCGATTCCAAGCCCCCAACATCGCTAAAACTAATGTTGACGTCTAGTGTTATTGGGTCTATGTCAGCTTTTCGATCGGTAGGGCCACCTTGAGGAATCGCTGATTGTCTGAAAACATCATAATTCATTGTTAACACTGGGAATTGTATCAACGGGGAAAAAATATGATTTTCAAGTCCATTTTTGGAAAATTCGTTCTCTGAATAATTGCACACAATCATCGACTTTTTATACTTGTAATGGAATCGTGCTTCAAGGTGAAAAGATGATACGAACCTGCCCTTTTTCCCCTTTTTCTTATCGTAACGTTGTTGTTCCGATTCACTCGAGTCACTGGAGCTCGAACTTTTGCTTCTGTGTTTACGTCGTCTCATGGAATTCGTAAGAACGCTTCTCAGAGCTCTGATGGAGCGTCTGACGGGCTCGACATTCGCTTGAAAACGGTCGATCGTAGGTTTTTTTTGCCGCAAGCTGTATTTTCGTGGACCTGGCGAGTCCGAGGATTCGCTTATGTCACTCTCCTGATCGGACAATTTTTTTCCTCTCTGTAATTGGCGCTGAGAGGTACGTCTCGTTCTCTTAATTCGCGTGTACATGTCTTCGTAACCCTTCGGAAAATTGATTATTAAATATATCGAAAAAATAGCTAAACATTCCAATATCCCGGAATGAAAATTCTTGTCTTTTTATTTTATTTTCTCAAGTTACCTGCGCGGCTTTTTCATCATTGCAAACGTCCTCGTTGTCCGAGTTATCATTGTTTTCTGGCCGTTCACTCTCGTCGGAACTTTCCGCGTTCGCGTTGTTCTGCTCGCTTTTTATCTTGACATCCTTTTCCGTCAAACTGCCGCAAAGTCTGGTCACCGGGCCCTCTCTCGTACGATTCGGACTATCACTTTTTCGGGACCTCAATTAGAGACAAAATTAATACAAACTCGTTTTTTTTTCGATCTAAAACCGTCTATTTCCTTAGTTTTTTAAGGAAAGAAAAAAGAAGTTATACGCTCATATTTCGCGCGATAAGATAACTTATTTTTCAACATGACGTCAGTTGCCTTTTTGCTCCATTTGATTTAAACTAAGGCACGTGCGAGTATTAAAGTAGAAAAAATAAAAAAGTAATTTTTACCTCTGATCTTTCTCGACGTTTGTAATTACACTATCAGCCTTACTTCTTGAGCCATTTTTTTCTTTAATATCTTGTCTCTCGTTCAAATCTCTCAGACTTTTATCCTGTTCTTGTCGGTCCCTAACTTCTCTGTTTCGTTCGCTACGATCCCTCAGCTCTCTGCCATTCATTTCCGTTCTATCTCTCATGTGTCTCGTAGAGCTTCTGCTCGAAGGTGGATGATTTTCTCGTGATCTGAGTGGCATGCGTTCGCGGACGTCGCGCGGCCTTTCCTGGACCTCGTCCGCCATTTCTTTCTCGGACGACGAAGCTTGTTGTTGAAACATCGGATAACCCTTCAGCGTTTGTTTTCCTGAAATATTTTCAGCTATCGATCAAACTTCGATTCGGCTCGTCAATCATGAACGGAAAGTGAAAAACTCGAAATGAAAGCTCGGAAAGCGACGCGTGAATCTTGTTACCTAAGATCCAGCTGGTATTGAGATTGTCATAGATCGGCATTCTGTGAC
The DNA here is from genome assembly GCA_963921915.1 of Hyposoter dolosus. Lineage (NCBI taxonomy): Eukaryota > Metazoa > Arthropoda > Insecta > Hymenoptera > Ichneumonidae > Hyposoter > Hyposoter dolosus. Next base: position 10,794,750 of record OY998136.1, on the reverse strand, counting down.
GCGTGCTCCGTCTCACGCTCGAATTATTGCCCGTTAAGTGCGAACTATTGCCAGAATGCGATCGCAGCGTGCGCAAACTTTTTGATCTTCTGACGTTAGGTCCATGTCGGCGACTATGAACACTGAAGATATCCTCGTCCGAATCCATTAGGTCGTCCAAGCCCAGTGCAGCATCGTCGTCAGACATAGCTGATTCAGCAGAAACAACAGAAAACTCCTATCCGTGAGACATTTGGAGAGAAATTCTAAACAATTATCTCAGAATATAATTTTTAAAGTCGTCAGAATAGAACGGCGTGATTTTAATTGTTGGAATGTGTGAAAAAAATATGCAAAGACTTGGTAAATGCTAGGTCATAGTTTTCAGCGGAAAAATTCTGCGGGAAAAATGTTACGATGTCGAGTGTTTGCATCATCTTGTAAGGTAAAGGGTTAATTGTGAGAAAAAGGATTTCTGGGTTTTTGGACATATTTTTGGATCCTCTGTGAATTTTATAAAAATGTAAGAAAAATCGACAAAATTATAGTCATCGACAGAATAAATATCAATTTTGCAATAATCAGTGAACGACCTTGAAAATCAACCTTCCAGGTTGATAAGACGTGCTGTTGTCATTTTATTCAATTTTTGTATTAAACGTTCTGTACGACTGCTGTCAAATTTAACATGGTAAAGCAATGTTTCACCTCAATTATGTCTTTTGTCTAAATGTCTAGTCAGGCTCATAAATTATTGAATGGAATTCGGTATTTGGAGCATCCCAGATGAAGAAAATCGATGCTTTCGAAGTATTGGAATCCCCTTGATTATTACAGTGTAGTGTGGAAATAACATAATACATTTTTGTGTATTCGAAAAAAAGCAAAAATAATGGGAATAATGTCATTAGGAATTTAAAAAGTTCCATTTTGTCATATTTGTAGTCGTAACAGCGTTTTCGAAATGAATTTGTCAAATAATCGTTGATTTTTTCGGAATAGATCGCGTGCAGACATTTTGTTATGAAATGGAAAGCTGACTTTCATCTTTTATATATCCGGTAATGGAAGGTCGAATAATTACAAAAATAAATGAGAATAGTTACTGCGTTATGCTGAATTGAAATTGAAAATAAATAAAAACGTAGTTGTGTTTATTGAAAATGTATCCAATGTACTCACTCACGGCTGCGATACATTCGCGTGAAGACGTGTCTCGATTGATTTTCTTGGCTTTTTATTTAGCCCCGTCTTTCTCACGGTTTTTCTAACGAAATATTGATCATCTGAGTATAGCACTTGGTTCGTTGAACGTTGAGATATTTCTAACTACGATCATATCCCTCCGCATATGGGATTAGAAAGACTATGAAAAGTGTTGCAACTCGTGTTTTTCTTGTCAGGTACGACGATGCAGTTGTTCTCGCGCTTAGCTCATCCGACTTTGCTCCTTTCTTACGGACGCGTTTTCGTTTTCATTCGAGAATATTCATTTATTTACGGGAAGAAAAATAAAGAAATGGAATTTTTGTTCGGATAAATGGCACGTGACGATTAAATTATTGCGAGTTGTTCGTTCGAAACGTTGAGAAAAGCTGTAACGATCGAGAGAAACACAACTTTTCCAGGGTCACTCGCCATTGTATAAAAATGCAGGCTAAGCTAAGCTCTCCCTGAAATCCTGGTGTGTATGCCCGTGCGCTGACACAACGAGTTGAACACGCGTGTGTGAGCTCGTGTGGCGCTGCTACTGGTTCGTACCGTTCGTACATTCGTTGGCTTCGCTCGAGTATCCCCCCCTCATCCCTTCGCTCGCCGTGCTTCGCCGTTTTTGGAGCCGGGCCTACACTGAGTCATAGGCACAACATTACTGTATAGAAAGACGAACGCGATAGACATGAAAATTGCTCCACTAACGATCGTTGTGCCGTAGCGCTGGCATCGCTTTCTCCAGTCGCGATGAGCGTTTGAATTGTTTATTTTTGAAACGTCAAGTGTCAGACTTTTCCACGTTTCGCCTTAAATTCCAAGAGTTTATCGAATGGCTCGCTGCTCATTGTACGAATTCCTCCTCTCTACCGTCGATTTGAAATTCTATTTATTTTGTCTCCGCGCCTGCTGCGACGATAGAGCAGATAAGCGCACCTGTTCCGATACGACTGTATCCCCTGTATCCTCTGGTTTCATTCGATAAACACACACATTGAAAGTATACAGTTCGTATTTCAACCACCAGATTCACAGGTTGAAAGTTGAATCGCGGCGTATGCGAGGCCCCAAAATAACGAACATTCTGTAACTTTGGCGCGAACTGCATCGTTATAGATTGTTTGAACTTTTAACGATTCACTATCCGTTATTTCTAGCGAATTGAACGAACAACGATACAAGGTAAGCGTTTGTGGAACATCGCCATTATTTGATTTCTCTATTATTTCAACAATATCATGAATTTCATCGAAACAATAAAGTTTCGCTATCGTTCGCACGTTTCAACATTTCGCACATAACCTCTTTCCTTGTTTTGCAATATCAAGGTCGATAAGCGACAATAACCGAGAAAACGTTAATCAGCGCACCAAGAAAAATGTTTTCTTTTCTCTCTATTCCATAAATTATTTCTTTTACTCGTGGTGGAATAAAATCAGTTCCCTCAAGCATGATGGATGATACGGCCACATCGCGTTTGAAGGCGTACGTTATCGACAGCAACAATGCATTGGAATTTAAATTGGTTCGTGAGGAGCAAGATCTCGAAGACGACGACACGACTTTTTCCCCAGAAATGTCGCATCAAGTTTTCGGCGATAGGTAAGAAAAGTAACGTATATTTATCGACCAAATAATTCGCTTTTAAAATTAATCAGAAAATCTGAAAAATAACGATACTCCAGTTTGCATCTTTGAGTCACAACAGAAAGTCCTTTATTTAACATCGTTCGTGCCTGAAAAAAAAAAATCTTCCTGTTCAAAAAGTTTTGAAAAAACAAAAACTTTTCATCAGCCACCAATAGCGTCAGATAAACAAATGTTATTAATAGATTCGTTAACGCCAACAAATACATGGATTTATCTGCATCCCCACCACATGCACTTCGTTCCCATGAACAAAGTGGACTCCGGCATATTTCGAAAACAAAAATCATGTCCGTTTTTGAGCAATTTTTCAATGTGCGCCTTTTTTTGCCAGCGAAACAATATTCGGCTACAAAGATCTGAGAGTAAAACTCTATTACACCGCTGGTTCATTGGAAACGTACTTGGGGATGGTTTATTCAGAAAAATTGGACAAACAAGCCTACGAGGGGGTCAAGCCGGACGAGGTTTTGTCCAAAGTGTCTGAGAAACTTGCTCCACAAGTTCACGACAATCTCGATTCGTTTGTTGCTTCCCTACACAAGGAAGACAATTTCAAACCGTGCGGAGAATTGTTGCATTCCTTTACAATAGATGGTGAGCAATTTTTGACACTCCGTGTATTTTATTATATGGAAGTTTGCATAGTTGGAATAAAACGAAAAATCCATTTTCTATTCATCATTTTGATAATTAATTTGATCGTTTCAATTTTTCTAGTAAATTCAATTTTCCAATGGCAAAGAACCACTGTCCCATTATCATTGACAAAAACTGTATGAAAATTTTTCACTTTGCTATAAAAAATAATCAATTCTCGTTGCATTCCAACGATGCGAACTGCAACATCGTTCTTTGCCGACCGTATCATAAGTAAGAAACTCCAAGCCATGAAACGCCGTGTGTAAAAAAAAAAATTGACATCGTTTCCTGCGGGAAAGATCATCCCGGAAAATGCCGAATGAGTGACCTGTCAGTTACGTTGGAAATTCTTCGCAGAATTTTTAAATAAGAAACACCCTGAACGATAATTGTAAAATTCACGTTAGAAAAAAAAACGGAGAGTAAAAAGAATCCGGAAATTGACACGAACCCTAAAAAACATCGACGATGTGCAAAAAGTTCGGAAATTAGCTTTAAGCAATGATCACGAATCTTATATTTTCACATTTATTCTCTATCGGAATTACGTTTTTTGGAAATGCTATTCTGAGTTCTAAATGAATATAAAATTTTGTACGATTGATTTTACCATCCGTCGGTTTGCCAATTTTCATGAATAATTGTTTCTGCAGATAACGGGAACAATCGACAATTCGAAGTTTATAAAGCTGACATGTCCTGCAAAGGATTCCTCACGTATCATCAACGTTTGCAAACGTTCCTGCTGTGGTACATAGACGCTGCTAACTTTGTCGACGTCGACGACGATCAGTGGCACTATTTTAATATGTGAGAAACACTCTTTTTTCTTGAAACCGAATAATTATCTCACGCTGTCAAAACGGAAGAATTTCAGATAAAAACGTAATTGCTGGAAAATTTTCATGAGCTCACATTTTTATCTGCAAATTTCCAAAGCAAACGAGTCGTTTTTGTATGCAGCATTTTGTTTCATTTTTTTAATATTGGGGTGTTTTTTTTATCAGGTTTGAAAAGTACACCTCGACGTCAGGATCCACCCGGTACGGAACAATCGGCTTTGCGACGGTATATCAGTATTACGCTTACCCAAATCACACAAGGCCGCGCATAGCTCAAATTTTGATTTTGCCACCGTTTCAAAATTTGGGTCTGGGCACCGAATTGGTAAAAGCTATTTATCGCGAGTACGTAGGAAGGAACGAAGTAAAAGACATAACAGGTAAGCAAAGCGACCAATTCTTTAACAATTATTTTCTTTTTCCATGTACCATGGGAATTTGAATGATTTTTTTTGTTGATAATTTTGAGAAAAGATTGAAATTACGGTTGGCGTTGTTGTCGAAATTTATCAAATACATTGTGAATCCGCAGTAACAGATTTTATGGTGGATATTTTGATTCTGATCGCTGGAACCGTCGATTAAAAAGTCGAAAAAAGCATAAACGCGATTTTTTGAGACCGAAAATCAGAACCACCGCTTAATTCATCGGACTTTTTTGTTTTAGTTGAAGATCCTTCTCAAAGTTTCCAACGATTGAGGGACTTCGTGGACGCTAGTAATTGCGAGATGTTGCCAGCTTTTGCTCGACAATCTCTGATTCAAGGTTTCAATAAAAATATGGCACTCGAAGCCAGAGAAAAGTTCAAAATCAATAAAGTAAGTTGGCTTGCACGCATTTCACAATTTTTTTTTTGTAATTTTTGAGTCAAATCACACCTGTCGAAATTCTCCAACGAATTCTGCAGAATTTTGTTTCTCATAAATTCCGTACAATTTAGTAAATACGGAATGACTCATTTGTTTCGTTGCTTTCATCAGAGACAAGCACGAAGAGTGTACGAAATATTGCGTTTACGCATTACGGATATTTCGAACGAAGAAGAATATCGCAATTATCGTTTGGACGTGAAAAAACGATTGAACATTCCGTACAAGAGGGAACAGCACGATCAAAAGAGGCTGGAAGCGGCCTTGAAGAATCTTAGTAAACAAGGCAACGTGCCCCTTCCGGCTAGCGAGCAGCGTATGCAAATTTTGGAAAAAGATTATCGAGCCCTTGAGAAAGAATACAGGAAGGTGATCAGTCGATTGGACGAAACGTCAGAGCAGTGACGATAAACGTAGCAGCCAGGTAACATCGAGTGTTAAAATAATGAATCATTAAAAAAAAAAAAGTATTCTTCCAAGGAGCTCGAAAAAAGAGAGAACAAGAGGACAAAAACAAAAGAGATTGGAACGTCGAGCATCTCTCAAAAAGATTTGCCCGAGGAATCGTCGGTCAATAGTCTCAAAGACTGTTTCATATAAACAACCGATATTTTCTTTCATTTTTCATATTCATCTTATTTTTATTTTGTTTTTCTAAGTTATAATCGCCATTTTTATATCGTTCAGTCGTTTCAACTTGAACTGTAAATAAAATTTGCGTTACTGCACATCGAAGGGAAAAAGAAACCGAGTCAATAAATAAAACAATGTTTTTTCTTCCAGCCGCATTTTCCATCGGATTCTTTTTTCTCTAGTCACGGGATTTTCAAGAGTTTTTCATTACAGGTGAAAAAGTTGCCCACAGTTTTATTGCGCTCTATAAATCCTCGAGTGGAATCTCCAAAGTTGAAAATATTCTTCACTTTTTTTATTCCCCTTTTCACAACAATTTTCAGAGAAACTAGTTGCCCAGTTTTTCTATTGTTAGAATTTCATCCCCTTGTTTCGTGATTTCGGAACGAAGTCACGTCCTCGTAAACATTTCAGGAAAAATTGCTGAAAGGAACTTTTTTGTTGTACTTTTTGAGAGAATTTTCGTCTCTGCCAATACGAATAATTATCGGAAAGTGTGGAAGGTTTGTAATATGGAGTGAGGAGGGTTGAACTGATTCTCTCGTTTGATATATTATTCATTAGCTTTTTAATTAGTCCGATAATTAATTAAACAAAAAAGTTTACCGCTAACGGGGACAGATGGGAGCTGGAGGAATATCGTGGGTAAGGCTCTGCCTCACTTGAGGAATTTTAATTTCCTCGAAGCTTGTAAACACGAAACGCTGCGAGCCCCAATTTTTATTTCACCGCGATCCGAGCGCACGGGGAAAGGCAGAGAAAGAGAGAGAGAGAGAGAGAGAGAGAGAGAGAGAGGGAGGGAGGGAGAGAGAAGAGGAGAGTGTTGGTGTTAAAGGGGTAAAATGTCGAGGGCGAGGTTGTTCCGGCTCGATTTATAGGCGTCAATGAAAACCCCAGTGTTCACTCCAAGTGAGCGGGTGTCTGCTTGGTATTTGCAAAGGGAATAATAAAAATTCTGCAAATACTTTCGCCACGCTATCGTCGTTACGAAAAAACGACCGTAAATTTTAACAGCTCGATATTTTTCTACCGACGAAATTGGAAAATTACGTTTTCCTGTCAAATTTTCGAGATGAGCGAAATATAGAAACAGAATTTTCTAATAACAGACGCGGAATCGTTAGATGCACTTGAAATCTTCGATCTCTCTTATTGTTTTAATTTTCATTATCACCCGAAATTGATCGGAACGTCGCCATACGATCAAGGGCTTTCAGTCTTCAAAGTAAAGTTCGAACCTTCGAATTGCCTAGTCCTTACCCTTCCACCCTCTCTTCCTCCTTCCCTAACATTGTCTTCTTCTCACCGGCAAAGCCGAAATTACCCCATGGTCTTGGTCCTTAACAAAAGGCAAAGGCTTTGGCAAACTTTGTGTATTGGCAATCGCCTCCGATCTCGTTTAAATACTCTCTAACTAGAACCACATGAAAGGGAGAACAGCAAACCCTCTGTTCTGTAGGAAATGTTTCTAGTCTCTTGAAGGGTCTGACCGATTGACTGCCTCCTGGTCTTTTGGTGAACGTTTCGTGCAGGTGAGTTGGTCCAATGTTAAGTAAATAATTACGTTCGGTTAACCAAAAAAAAAAAAAAAAACAGCCAACACTTTGCGGGAAACGTGGAAATGAAAAAAACGTAAACTTGATGCTTTTTGACGACAGGATCGAAAATGCAAACATACACAGTTTCATGAACCAACGAAACCTTTAATTTCTTCGTGAACGAAAGAGAACATTTTATTTTCTCACTCTATTCCGAGGGCTAATACTATCAAAGTTTTTGTCTACGATGTAAAGTCGAGACATATCTTATTTCTCCGAACCGTCGTCGAGAATTTTGGAAATTGGAAGAAAAATCGATATTTTTGTCTTCCATTCTACGAATTTTATTTAATTTTCGTTTCTTCTATCCTGATATTCGTTGGCTGAGCCAATATCGATATATTGAGAATAATTCAATAACTTTTCTGCTATAAAAGTTGCAGCTACTCATTTTCTTTGATTTTTTTTTTGCTTTTGACACATTTTTTGGACTGAATTTTTCGATTTTTGTTCCAATCCTTCTCACTCGGAGTATGGATTCAATATTTTTATACAAATATATAAGCATATTTCAATATCAACGAATATATAAACGTGATCGATATAACGACGCGAAGACGAGAACTTGTGAATCATTGGCACGTCCAAACGATTAATTTCTTATCAACCCCACCGGTAATGACGCGATTTTGGTCGGGTGTCGTAGTTATTGTCGTGAGGTTACCTGAGAAGAAAAAAAAACCATAATTTTGATTTGTAATTATTAATTTTAATTTTTAATAATTATTGATTGTTGGAAATGAAATTAAGTGAAAATCACCTTCGTGACAATGCAACGTCGATAGGAAGAGAGCACCTTGAGAATCCCATAAACTAAGGTTCCCTCGAGTGTCGCCAATGAACAAAATTGTCCCGTTCCAACTGAGCGCCGTTGGTTCGTGCTCCAAAGTCGTGCTGTAGATTCTCGTGCTCGTTTGAATGTCAAAAACGTTGAGGGCCATGTCGTTTGAGCACGAAATTATGTTTTTACATTCGCAGTCGAATTTTAGTGCGTTTATCCTGCCGGCGTGACCTTTAAAAAAGTGGAAACAAGAAAAAAAAACACTGAAAAAGGGAAAAAATGCGATTCGTAAGTTTTATTTTTGTAATGCTGAATTTTAATACCCTTGATCGTATACGTAACGTCGTACGTATCTGTACTCCATAAAAAAATCTCTCCGTCGTCCGTACCGGACACCAATAACTTTTCGTTCCTACGAAAGGGAAGCAATGAAAATATTCATTTCCGAATTATTACACCGATTACTGCAGGTTTTTGAAAATTGATCAATTTCGAGCGCCGATTGCTTGAGTGATAATTGTTCAATGAAAATTGATGTTAATAATAACCCTGAATCCGCTAACGGTTCTTAATATTACATCGTATTACATTAAAATTGAAAAACTCTGAAAAAAATGATTAAAAAATACTTTTGAAGCGAGAATAAAATTTTTTTTTTCTTATTGCGAATAATTTTTTTGTTTTCATCAAATATCAAGCAATTTGCGAAGAAGTTCGGACGAAAACGACCCCGGTTTACGGGTTGGGGGGTGAATGTACCTCGACACGTCCAATGAGATAACTTTAGCCTCGTGGTCGAGCTGAGCAACAAGACATTCGGCAGGTTTTATTTTTGATCCTGAATGATAACTGCGCCAGATTTTAACGGTGCAGTCCCACGATCCTGAAACGATTATTTTACCGGATGATATCCAGGCCAAGCAGGAAACTGCGTCCTCGTGCCCGTGGAGCGTATCGATAACTCGCCCAAATTCGACGTCATAAAATATTCTTGAAAAATAATTAAAAAATTAAAAGATTTTCACGTCGAATGAGGTAATTTTCCTACAATAATTGGACAAGCTTTTCGCTGCTTTTTCTTCATTTACTAACAACGTATTGTCCCAGGAACCAGCAACAATAATATTTCGTCCAGTGGAGGTTTGATAAGAAATACATGAGGATAACGGCAATGAGGACAGATTCACACTTCTCGTGGACTTTCCAGTTATAACGGAATAAAATTTCAGGACGCCGTCATGTCCAACTGACGCAATGGCATCGCCTGATCCTCCGTTCATCAAACACACGCTCGAAATCGCCTCCTTGTGTGATGGAAATATTGTCAATTGATGCAACGTTTGCTTTTTTGCGGGAGGCTCGTTTCCTGTGCAAAAAGGCGCAGATTTTTTGAAAAATTCGCCGGGATCCAGATTTCGAAACAAAAGCTTTTTGACAAGCGCCCGATGTTTCTTAGAAATTCCATTTTTTTTACTCAATTTTCATGGAACAAAGATCGTTGCTATGGGAAATTTGATTTCCCATGAGAAAAATGTTTTTCTTTCTCTTACCAATTGCTGTATTTAGCTCGGAAGTCGTCAGGCTGTGGTCGATGGCCAAATTTTGCAAAGACACGAAACGTTTCGGATGAGGCAGGGTAAAAACTTGTTTAGGGATTTGCCCAAATTCCATGATTTGTACCTCGAGACCATGACGATCATTAATGTCATGGATCGTGTCCAAATCCACAGCGCCCTCATAACACAGATGGAAAAATACTACAAAAGAAAAAAAACGTCAGAAAATTTCGTTGGTGCGTTTGACGCTCTTAAAATTCGAGAATCAAGAATTTTTTTTGATTAATTTTTGTAATTTCAATTCACGTCAATTTCAAAATAAACCATTGTCAGCTTTTTCCGCCTCGATGCCTCGTTGCTTGTAGCCGAATATCAAATCGATCCAGTGGTGCAAATTCTGTGAGACCCAATCGCTTTCCATGGCGTTTCGTAATTTTTTAACAAAATCCGCTGGGCCTGAAAAAAAAAGGAACACATTTGAGAAAAAAAACGTTATAACATTTTTATTTCAGTTTTTAGGATACGAATTTCAAAATCGAATCAATTTTCGAACAATTTTCATCGTGTAAATCGACAAGACCGATAAGAAGCTTACCGTCAGCCCAAGGCGGCAGCTGGACATCACCAATTTTCGTACCGTCGTGTCGGTGGCCAAAATCGATACCATAACTATTCACTAGAAAATCACCAGCGTTTTTCGTGTCATAAAACTCGGGCACCAGCTCTTTAAAGTCCGACATGTTCATCAATACATTTTTCCAAGCGTCGGCTACACTGTTAGGTTTTTTCTCGTTAAGGAGCATAACAATAAATCGATTTTGCAGAGTTCGGTAAAGCAATGAACGAAATATCGATTTGAAAGCGACATTTTTCAAGAAGAAAAGAATCTTAACCCGCTTGAAAAGTTTAGTAATATAATTTAAATGCGTGCAAAGCGACAAACGATTTTTTTTGACCCCTGAAATTACAGAATTAAGAATTAGGGCTTACGTACTTGTTGAACATTCTATCGGGATGATCGAATCGACCGTTTTGCAGGCACAGCATGTACTGAGGATATTTTCTTACTAAATAGAAGAACACGAAGCCTGGGGCGCTGTAATGAGATCCGTACAAAAATTTCTTTTCCGTCATTTCCTCGTATCGTTCCTGCAAGTATTTCCATTTTATATTTTTTTAAAATCGGAATTTCGATTAATTTCCAGGATGACGGGCCGTTCGTTTACTGCATGCTCGAAAAAACGTGTCTCCACCTTTAATCTCTGCAATCGATTCGGCTCCAAGGCACCAATGGGCTTTGTAAGATCTCTGTAAACTTTTGGATCATTGAGATCCAGCGTGGGAGAACTGTAGTCCTGGATAATCCAAGGCATCACTGGATATTGCGTCAGGTCGTGGAATGTCCGATCAGCCAGGCTAAGGAGAAAAAAGATGGAAAATAATCAATTAATCATCATTTTTTAACCATTGCAACGACGAACTTGAATTTTTTTTCAAACATCTTCTACCTGTTGATATAAACGAGATAATCATAATTCGACAAAGCTCCGTTTTGCCACTGCAACGTCATTTGGTTTTGCGGAATTGTGTCGAGTCTTAGTTCAGATTGGCTGGTCAAACTGTCGAAAAGATTGTCTCTGCTCTCTTGGTTTTTGAACGATAAGAAGAGACACTCGGTCTTATTGTCCGGCTGACGATTCCACTTTATTTCCAATCCCTAAAAAAACTCGAGAGATTTTAAGTTTCAAAATGAATTTCATGACACTGAAGTTTGCAACATTGGGATCCAACGAAAAATACTTTTTTCCCTTCACTGTTTGTTTTATTTCAAACACATAAAACTTTTCGTACCGATTTTGTGTTTGGATTCTAGAAAAAGATAGTTCTATGGTCCTGACCGAATATTGGATAAGAACCTTGGGCTGTGTCCAAGAAAAAACAGAATTTCGTTGCATTTCAATGATGCAAACTACAACACCGTTGGATTTCAACAGATTTCACATTTTTTTCAAACTCACCACTTGCCTCAATAAGAATCTACGTTTCAATACGCTCTTCACGTTCTTCAAATTTATTTTCAACACCGGATACTGAAAGAAAAAAGTTCAATATGGAAAAATTGGATAGATTGTGCGCCGATTTGTTTTCACGCTCGTCCAAGTTTCATTTACTTGATCCATATTGTTGTATGGCTGGAAATATATTCTACTGTTGGTCAGCAATATTCTTCCGGGATTAATGACAAGAGGGAGAATTTTATTGGCCTGGGTTTCGAAAATAACTTGTTCGTACAAATCCTCCAGCCAGGACCTGTCGAACGAAACTCTCGATTGTCTGGAATGCACTATTGCCATAATCTGCAAATTTCAAACACGCTTGAATTATTTTGTCTGGAAAAATGATGAAAAATCTATTGAAACGACAATACGAATGATTTATTTCTGTGGCAGACGTTACCATGGCATTTTGTTCGGCTGTCGGAAGAGTAGCCGCTCTGAGGAGTTGCATGATATGGGGGAGACAATCCTCGACGTTGGCGTAATCAAAAATAAAGAGCAGCGTCGTGCTTTTGTGAATAAATTTGTAGGGCTCGAGCCGATTGCCCTTGAGCATTTCTACATATTGTTTACAGTGCACGGCCAAAATGTTAGATCTAGAAGCGATAAAAACGAAGGAACAGAAAAAAAAACAGACTCGTTGAGAAAATTTGGTTAAAATTGAGGAAAATAGAAAAAGTTAAGATACCGACTCGGGTTCGGGGTCGTCGTTGACTTTTTCCACTTTGCACGTTTCTTTCAGTTGAACTTTGACGAGAGGCAGATTAATATCTTTGCTGACGAAAACCAAGGATTTCGAACAAAGTTTCAATCTGCCGTCGATCCATTCGATTTTATTGGAATTTGAAGGATCTTTGATTTTCATACGAACACTATAATCTTCGAAAAAAATTTCTCCCGGCTCCAACAATAGCATGGTAAATCTGTCAGAAAGTGACATAACGAGGATCAATGTTAACAACAAATTTAAACTCCTTTATGTGCAGTAGTGACGTTTCCTGTCACAATCGTTCCAAGTTTTTATTATTATTTCAATACTCACCTCTCCTTTTCCATCGTTGATTTTCGCCCACATATGCTAATCGAACTCGACAATCTAACACGCACTTGTCACTTCCAGATGCCGCAACGATTAACTGTATCGTTGCGCAATTATTAAGTGAAAAATAACGCGAGTTCGAACAAGGGAAAATAAAGGTAGACAGAGTGTAGAATGCGGGTAATGCGGGTCGCAAGTTTAGAGGTTAGCCGTGGCGGAATGTCATTTTGAAAAGGCGACACCCCAACAACAGACGGAGCTTTCGAGAAGTAAGAAAAATGGCGGCCGACGCGGGCAACCGAACGCGCGCTTTCTTGCTTTTGCTACCGGGCTAATTGAAAAGAAGTTGAATTTATTGTGTTTCGCTTGCTTAATGAAGTTTGGACATTGAAAAAGATCGGCAGGTTCAAAATCTCTGTGAGTGAACAATGAATAAGATTCCGTATTATGTTTTCTCTCGTGCATCCGGTTTCGGAGCTCGGAAGAATGAGGTCGACGATATTTCATCATGTTTTCGCAGAGAACAACAAAGACTCTCCACGGACTGGTGGATCTTCCGATTTTTTTTGGTAAGCAGCATCAGCAAAATATACAAAAATACAAAAGTGACAAAAGGAATCGGTTGATTTTTCACGATCTATGAATCTTGCTCAGACGCGTCAAAACACGCGCGTCTCTTTCATTGTCCCAAAAAAACATCGTAGAACACATGACCTCTAGGGGTGTGCTCGGCGTCCTTGGCGACCAGTACACTCGAAATTCCAGTTGGGGAATAAGAAAAAGAGTTAAACGTGCGGCGTGCGGAACGTACAGTACAAAGCTATGAAAAAACCCGAATTAAATTATAATGCGGAAAGGAGACAAATTAAAAGGTTTAATGGAATGTGGACTTGCCATTGCAGGTTAAATTAAATAAGTAGGAAACCCCTTGGTGATGCACGGCTTACGGGCACATAGCACATATTCTATATACGTACTTATCACTCGGCGTTGAAAAACATACATACATGCAGCATTCTAATTTTTACCTGCAGTAGAAAAACTCGCAATTTCCTCTCTCTCTCTCTCTCTCTCTCTCTCTCTCTCTCTCTCTCTCTCTCTCTCTCTCTCTCTCTCTCTCTCTCTCTCTCTCTCTCTCTCTCTCTCTCTCTCTTTCCTTTACTCTCTGTGTCTCGCCCCTATCGATTATCTACGGATTCTTCGTAATTTCATCAAAAAAACGAATACAGCTTTTACATCGTCAGGCAAAAATGCAAAGAGCACACGAGAGTTGAAAAGTCGACAACTCGAACGTTTAGAGTTGAACGAGAAAAAAGAAATGGCAGCGTTTAGTCGTTCTTTTGGGCGTAAACTTTGATGGACGAGCTTCGTATTTCTACGTTTTTCATTTTATTATGTTCTGGGAAGAAGTCAAAGTGCGCGAGAGAGAGAAAAGGAAGGGAAGGGAAGGGAACATCCGTGTACATACCGGGATGCGGTGAACGTTGCGATCTTATTTTACGATGATACGCACGCAAGCAGGACTGAGTAACAATAGCCTCAACGATGGTAAACGATGGTTGTGCGAATGTGAGAGAATCGTAGTTGTGAATATGCTCGATCGAGTCTCGATATCGAAGCTAAAAGTATGGACCACCAATTTATTCATCCTCTAACGTATTGCATCGTCGCTTCGAGTTTCCGGACACGAGCAAATATAACACACACCATTGGCTTTCAACGAGTTCGAGAAGCCTGCATGTTACGCAAACGGAATTTCAAATTGTGATCATACGCCGTCAACACTTTGTTGAATTCCAACCTCGATATATGCACCACAACGTTCCACGAATACGTAAACGTTACAAAACCTTTATCAAAACAAAATATCGAGATTGGTATATAACGGGCGTCCCAACTTTTTCCTTTTCACATGTTATTACATTTTTTCATATTATATTCTTTTTACCGAGGCATTTAATTGCTGCATGAAAAATCAGGTTTCCCATCCTTTTTTTTCGATGGTTTGTTGTTTTTATTTTGTTTCTTTTTTTTCTATTCAATAACGCGCTTCGAATTCGCAACACAAATTGGTTTCAGTTCAGTCCTCGTTTCCTCGTTTTCATTTAAAAAATCTACGTGTCGTTTCTAGGAAAGCCTCTGGAAATATGAAGCCCGTCAATAAGCTTTGTTTTCGTTTGTGTGCCGCTGATAGAATTATACGCGGAAAATCGCGGTGGGAATTAAAGGAAATAGTTGCGATTCAAAACGAACAAAATTTGAATAAAATTTTTATTTTTTTCATCATTTTTTTAATTAATACAAAAAATTTTCTACCAGCTCACGAGTTCGATGTGCAATTTGACGAATTTGCGATTTGCCATATATATTCTTCTTCAATTTTCTTCGATAAAAATCACATTTTTTGAAGCTTGACCTTCAAATGACCTTGATTTCTGCGAATGATACTCCCGACGTATTGGCATCAAGCTGTGCCACGGGTATGCGCGATAGACACGAAATACTTTTTCGCTGTATAATAAGTTTTGCGGAGTTGAAAGAATTTCGCTCGGTAGGCTCAACGACAAAGATTCCTGTGCGCGGAACTGTGGAAATTGTCGGTTCGGTAGTGAAAATTCAACTTTGTGGCTTTTGTGCATGCGAGGAAAAGGGTTAGCGAAATTTTACTTACTGTACGGCTCGCGATGCTCTTGGCTCTTTATGTCGAATAGAGAAGTTCCTCTTGATTATTTTGCTCGTCAATTGGTCAACAACATCCACCGCAACTTGGGTCTCCACCTCCGCAACAATCAGGACCAGACCGCCTTTTCGTATTGCGAGGAAAACAACAACGTCCGCCACCGGGACCGGCGCAGCTATACATCTTGCCGCACGACTGACCCCCGCAACCACCGAGTGGTCGGAAGTGATCGCAGGACTGGCATTTGCATCTGCGAGCATCGATTAAGCTCTTGGCGATTATTCCTTAAATCTAACTCCGGAAAATTCTCCAAATCGGCGATGTATTTCAGGGTTCATGAAGATTTTAAGATTTTTTTTTAGTCTTCGTTTTTTTTCTAACGTTAATTTTACGATTATCGTTCGGAGAGGTTCTTATTTAGAAATTCTGCAAAGAATTTTCAATGTAACTGACGGGTCACTCATTCGGCATTTTCCGGGATGATTTTTTCGGCAGGAAACGGTGTCAATTTTTTTTTTACACACGGCGTTTCGTGACTTGGAGTTTCTAACTTCTGATACGCTCGGCAAAGAACAATGTCGCAGTTCGCATCGTTGGAATGCAACGAAAATTGATTATTTTTTATAGCAAAGTGAAAACATTTTCATACAGTTTTTGTCGAGGATAATGGGACAGTATTCTTTGCCATTGGAAAATTGAATTTACTAGAAAAATTGGAACGATCCCATTAAGTATGGAATTAATGAATGAAAAAATTTTTTTTGTCGTTTTATTCCAACGATGCAAACTTTTCAGCATCATCGACAAAGATTGAATTTACGTATAGCGTCGATATTCTCTTTCTAATTTGCAAAAAAACTAGTTTTTGGTGGACAAATATTTCGGGGCAGATTACTGAGGTCGAGAATCGCATGAATTTTCTTACTTGCAAGGTTTTCCTTGAGGACGATTGCCACCGCAGCACCCACCCTCCCGTCCCCCGCCACCCGGATTATCAGAACACGCAGGTCCACCGCATCCTCCACAAGGACATCCGCCACTTTGCTGGGAATTTGTTGGTTTACTTGATCGTTGGGAGGGCCGATCGCAAGGGAATTCCATGTGCTTGAGGCACGTAGGGTCTGGTGGGGTAGCAGGATAATTTCTGGGTGCCGATCTTTGAACTAGACATAGATTGGTCGTTGGTCAAATTTACCGGGATAGCAACGATGTTTCACTCGCGATAAACGATCGATACGATGAGAATGTGGATTGTGGCAAACCTCCGCAGCTTCCACAGCCACCGCGTACTCTTTCTCCTTCCCTCGGTATATCGCAGAATTGGGGATCCTGACCGCAATTGAATTTCGTCTCCTCCCGATCTTCGAAGATCGACATCCTCGAGGAACGGTTACAGCAATGATTTCTAGGTGTTTGCAACACTCTTGGATTCTCCGATGAGCTTCGCACCCGGAAACTCCTCGAAGGATTCTCGTCCATCCAACGACCCGTATCGCTTCCTCCTCTCAATCGTATTTCTGTATTTTTTACATTTCGCAATCATTCAAAAACGACATTCGAAATTGTGTCTGAACTTCTTCAACAAAAAAAAAGATTCATTCGTCTCTGGGGATCGCATAAAATAATCAAAAAATTTTTTCTGCTGCGAGCGATAAAGTCACGCAATGGGAAAACCCCATTTTTGAGATTTCTAGAATAATTAAGTGTTGCGTTATTACCGGAAGAACAACAACAATACCCCCCACATCCATCGGCAACGGGGTGAGGGTCCTGGCCCGGAAGAGCTCCACAACAGTTCGCGCACCTTCCTCGTCTCTTCCGCTGCTGCTGCTTCGATTTAATCACGTTCACTGTTGTGGTCAATAGGATATTACGTTGTTATTTAGTTCGCCTCATTTTTAAGGTTATCGGAGTCCTTACGATGAACGCTTTAACGATTTCAAAGCTTTTTGGGCCAAGGGACATTTGGGAACGTCGCAGGACTTGATGACTTTACCCATTTTTGTGGTCATCGGGGTTGGTGGCCTTGGACATGACTCGAACTCAGGAATTCGTAAAAAGCTCGAACTATCGACCACCCTTCGACCTTTTTCCGTATCAGGCACTTTCCTGCAAGTCATTGATCCATTGAAAAAATGAGTTGGTGCTCATTCGATGCAAAATATTTCGCGAACACTCGTCGGTGACCATTTTTTTCCCGATCGACTGAATTTGTGTGTAAACTCCGTAATTTTTTTTCTCATTAAATTGCTAATCGGCCGGTTTAGCATAAAAAATCGAGGTTGTAATTCAACGCAATCAGGAGCAGCAACATTTTTCCTAATCGTTTGTACTTACGGGAGTGGATTTTCCTTTTTGCGTCCCTTGTCGCGTTTTCGTCCTCTTTTCCTGAACAAAAATCGTTAACGTCGTTAATGATCAAAATGGCTTAATTTATTTGGCTATGAAATTCGTTCGATGAACTCACGCAATTGCCGCTTTTGCTTGATCCTGGGCGTCCTCCATTTTTCTGTGACACATTTTTAATTATTTTTTTTTTTTACAAATTCGATCGATTTAATATTTTTTGAAATTGTCAAATCGTTTGGAAATTTGTCTCTTTGTAACTTACTGCATTTTCTCGTACATCTCGATTCTATCCTTTTCACGCAATTTCCTAAACGTCCTACAAATTTTGAAATCATGGATGAACGCGATAAAATTGTCGCAAATTTGGGTCAAACGATTTCGCTTACTCTTGCGTGGGTTCCTTTTTTTGATTCTTGAACGATTTCGACTGCATATTTTACGAAATTCAAACCGAAAGCCACGAGACCACGAGAATATTTATTTATTTAATAAATTAAAATTTTGCCGAAAAAATTACATGACACGCCGTTTTTCCGAAAGACTTGTAACAAATGAGAGCGCAGAAAAAAACAGCGATCGCGCACGAGACTCGTCACTGCTAGTTATGACAGTGACACTTGTTTCGGGCGACGGATCCGTTACTACTTTTCCAGGCTTTCCGTCTCCCAGGTGCTTCGCACCTGAGGATTTCATCGACGATTCTATCCATCGGTTTGTTCCAATCATATATTTTACCGAAATTGTTAATCTCTGAAAACCTGCAGCCAGATAAAAATTTTCGTTGCTGATCTCGGTCCTGAGAGAGTTGATTAAATTCCTTGAGATTAAAAGTCAAGGCATTGTCGCTGTTTCGGTTCGATAATGGCTCCGGCTTGTCGACGATTGGATATTTTCTTGTGCTCTCTTTTTCTCGTGGACGAACGACATCGTGGGAACGAGGTTTGTATCTTCGACGAAGTATAACCTCGTCGAAGTCGCAAGTTCGGACGTTAATTTCTCGCTCTTCAGGGTAATTTTTATTGCTTCGTGAGAGAGCAGGGGCTAATTTGATTTGCTGGTTTCTTGGCTCGCTTCTACGAGATTCAGAAAACGTTAAGGGGACTCGATAGAAATCGTTGATCGATTCGAGGTTTAATTTCGTAGATTCGTGGAGTGGTCTCGAGTTTCGAGCTTTCGCGTTATCGTGCCAGAAAGCCATCGAGTCGTTAGAGCTTCTGTAATTTTTTGACAACCTCGAAGATTTTAGCTCGGCGATCGATGTTTCTTGACCAGCTGATTTTTCTCGAGTATCCTTACGAACATTTGACCTTGAAATTAGCGATTCTGAAATATTCTGAGGATTCGAAATAAAGTCTTCGGACTTTTCGGAGCTCGCCTGTCTTTTGCGATTTCGATCGTCACGAATCTGCCGATCGTTCGTGCAACTACTGCATTCCAATTGCGACGGTTTGCTTGTCCTTTGTGGAACTGTTCGTTCTCGAAAAAGTTGCCTGCAAGCTGTGCAAACTTCGCAATGCAGTGATTTCCGCGGATTCTCATCGTGAGATCTCTCGGTCGCGGTGCTGACATTTTTTCCATTTTCTTCGATTATGATGGACGATCCGACCGCAGCGTCGAAAAAATCGTGAGATATCGACAAAGATTTGTCGGTACTTTGACCGAATGATTCGCACGTCGTGACATATTTTGGTTTATCGACTGGAATTCTGTGAAAATGAGATTCTTCGTCGTAAATCAAATCGCTGCCGTGCGCCCAAGAAGTTTCTGGTTCTATCGTGAATCTCCCTTGACTGCCAGGGCTCGATAAAAATTCTTCACGATCTCTGGAGTGCCTCGATTCGTCTCTGGTCAGTTCCGGTCTCGAGAGCATTCGTCGATCCCATTGATCGGTTGTCGCAATGGATTTCGTCGAACAACGATACTCGATCGGAATGTTGGAACCGGTAGCTTTGTCAGCGATTTCACACACGCAAGAAATATTCACGTCGACGGTTTGACGTTCCGCGGTTTGCGTAGAAACGTCGATTTTGTGGACGACGATGGGAGGAGCATCGTGAAACGATTCGAAATTTGTTACTTTTTGTGTCTCTGTTTCCGTTTCTGACTCACTCGATCTTTTGAGGCAATTCAGTGTCGTAACGGATGGTAACGGTGCTTTTTTCACTTTCGCCTTGGTCGAGGAATGACTCGATGCCGTATGAGCAGTTTTTGGAACCCATAGTTTATCGTACTTGGTCTTTTTTGAAGTGGCGTTTGGAGCATCTTTCGGATTCAGCTTCGAGCGGTTCGTCTCTGTAGTCTTTGAAGTTGAGGGTCCACGACGTTGTTCATCGTGGTTTTCTCTCTTTGCTTTAGTCTCATTACCAGAATTTTTCATGTCGTAGCAAAATCATGTTTTTTTCTAGCCTATTCCAGGCACACGAGCATTGTTACGAAGTTTATTTTATTTTTGACATTTTTAAAGGTTACAATGACAGTCGTGAACTCTCTTTCGACTTGCGTTAGTCTTTTTTTTTCAAGCTCTCTCGTTTTCTCTCGTTTTTCTTCCCTTCACTCTTTCTTTTTTTATACTTGCTCGAATTTTTGGGGCTCTTCTTCAGAAGGTCGTGGAATAAATGTGAGGAACTACCGTCGTTGCGTCGTGGCGTCGTTGTAAGATATAAGTGGGTGAGAAAACTGAGACACGAAGAGAGAGAAAAAGTAAAATTTACCTTTCCCTCTCTCTCTCTCTCTCTCTCTCGTTCTCGTTCTCTCTTTGTCTTGTATTCGTTGATAGATGGGTTAGCAAAGGGTGAGAGCTAAAGTTTCGTGTAGGAATTTCACCGTTCGTGGACTTTCTCTCCACAGAGGCTTTCCCCCTGCTGTTTCGTATCTCCTACCAGCCTCTTTTCACCCTCTCGTCGTTCTCGTATATATTTGTAAATGTACCCTCTGGGCTATTATATAAAGTCTGGGAATGGAGGCTCTTCGTATAGGCGATAGATTCACACCCTTGCCCGAGGACCGGAGGGTTCCTAACATTGAGCCCTTTTTCTCTCCCTTCCACCCCTCCAATTGGTTACAAGCTACCGAGTGAGAACATTTCCCTCCCTCTCGTTCGTTCTCTCTCCCTCTCTCGCTCTTTCTTCGAATTCTCTCTTCAGCCGGTTCACCCCTCTTTGGCTTTCCTGCCACCCTTTCTTTCAGTACGCCAGACAAGCGGGCTACATAAAAATCGTGTCTGCGTGAAAAAAAAAAGAGGAAACAGCGAAATGTTGAAGCGTGGCAAAGGTGAGGAATTCACGAGACTTTGCGAGGGTTGAAACAGAGGAGATTATTGACGCTGGTAACGCACGAGGAGTATCATTTCTCATTCCTTATGCCAACGCACATTCAATTTACCAAACAGTCTGAACAAAATCGACTTTTTCTACTTCCACTTGCTCTCCACCTACGCGTTTGGAACAAAAATCTCATTAGGCTGGCGTGTGGGATATCTTGTCAAAGGAACTGCATTATGCGATGCCTTTGAATACACCTCAATTTTCTTAATAACCTCTGTTTGCGTAATTTCCCTTTCTTTTCGTCGTTCACCGATGCTGCTGCGCTGCATGGCGGTTAGAAAAAGGCCCTGGCCCAATGCGGTCCCGTGGCAGGTGCGCAGAGACGAAAACTCGAAATTGGTACAAATTTTCTAATATCCACGAAATTTCTGTCATTTCAGCAGAATATTTTCCAAACAATTTTCAGAAAAACCAATTTGTCGTCATTTCAAACAAATATTTGGTTAACAGCCTAAAAAATTCAGTTCCGTAAAATCGCAAAGTTCCAAAACAAAAAACGAGGGAAAACGTAATTATCTCGATTAATGCGCTCGAACAAGTTTTTTCGAGTATCTAAATGCAAAATAAGCTTTAAACAAAAACTGCACTGAATGCATCACACTTTACCAGCGAAAAATTCACCATTTTATATTTCAATAGAATCTTTGTCCAATATAGAATCTGACCGATGAATGATGAATTATACAGAACTTCTGACACTATGAATTAAATTCGTTTATTTTTCAAAAAGGAATGAACTTTATTTGTCGCGAGCCAAAAAAGTATAGTCTCCATGCATTTGGAGTGAAAAAATAATTTGAAGGCGTCAGGTAAAAGGCTGCTGGTTCAAGGCAAAAATTGGGATATTCATCTCAAGTTTGTCTGATGGTTGAAATGTTTCATATACTTGTGTACGTGCCAGTATTTGGGAATGACGCAGACGACGAGGGTCGTCGCTGATGCATTTGTCTTGGAAATATAAGCGAAGCATATACATATATATAATACAAACTTTATGCAATGTGCGGCTCACGGTATATGCACGAAGGGTGAATCCTCAGTCTCGGATCTGCTGGAGGAGGGACGCGAGGAAGAAGATGAGGATGATGCACCGTAAGAGTGGGCCTCTTGAGACAGCAGACACCCTTTCGTCTGTCTGGTGCATGATACGCTGCGGTCACGAACACAAACGATCATGAGGTAGCGAGAGTTGATACGTATGAGGATCCGGCATCGCAGAATCTTCTTTACAAAGTCGCATGCACCCTACTCTCCTTTTTTCTCTTCTATATTTTGTTCGTACAAGTGTCGCGAGTATTATGTCACTTTGGTGCTTTAATAGACACCTGTACTTTTGTCCCAAGACTTTGGGACCCGAGGAATAACGACTTTTTCATGAAAAGTACATGGACGTGCACACGCACCAGAGCAGACTATTGCACACGAGTTCGCAATATCCGTGTGTGGCTTAAGTCGTAAAACTGTATACAAAGAAAAAGAGATCGCGAGGGTGTTAGTGAAGATGGATGCGCTCGAGAGGAACGATGAGAAGGAAGAAATGAAACAATGCGGCAGGATGAGGTCTAAGAACGAGAGGGAATGAAGAAGAAATTGCGAAGAAACCGAAAAAAAATATGTATACTCGTTGCTATGAAGAAAGTGTGAGGAAATGAAAGAATTCAATAGCGTTCCTGCAGGCTTCGCTTCTCTTTTTTGTTCCTCATCTTTTCATTTCGTTTTCGTAGTTCCTCGCTCCTTCTTCTTCTTCTTCTCACATCCATGGCGAACGAAAAACGGTGGATATCAGTTTTATTTCATTTATTTCAATTTTATTTGAATAAATATTTTCCTATAAGAAACAGTTGGAAAAATTCATTCTTTGCAATTTCGAGGGATGTTATTTCTTCTGTTGTTCATTTTTTTCCTAGCTTCACTACTAACGAAGTTACGCTTACTCCTATCAACTACTTATCGAAATCTTCCGAACCAACCTAAAAAAAAAAAAAAACATTTTTCCAAAGTCGGGTGCCAAGTTCACAAAGGTTGCTAGAGCGGATCGTGGCAGATGGAAAATTGGGGTCAGTGAGCTTTTGTTCCCTGTATACAATCTCTCTTCTCGCGCTTAGCCAACGACAGTCCAACGATTCATGGCACTCTCCTCGACCTCGCCATCTTTCATTCGATTGAAAGTGCGCTGCTTGTATTTTCTTGGAAACCTGCACACACGAAGCAACTGCAATTTCATTCTTTTCCGTTTCGATCTTCGACCCACGAAGATTTGTATATAAAATGTCTTATCGATCTAGAAAAGCAATGGATTGAAAAAGATTTGCAGAGCTTTCGACTGAAAAATGAAAATTTAACGATATGTCAAATTTTCAGCCACGTTCATAAGAGTCCAATCCACAATTTTCAAGCTATTTTTATTATTACCGCTTATTTTGCTGCTCAAGAAATTCAACAAAGATTTACGAACGCAAGCAGCGAAGTTTCTTTATTTTTAGAGCAGCTCAACTCTGTTTTCTCCTTCATATATAATAATTCTTGTTGCAAGTACTCCGAGAGAAGCGATTGCACATGGTGAAACATTTTGTAGTAGCAGCGTGTAATCGTACAAAAACACAAACATGTATGCATGCACTGACTGAATATCCATTCGTATATATTCAATGTGAGCGTTACGAGCTTTCGTGTTGGTTTTGTATACACACGAGTGATGTGTCAGGAACATAACGTCAAGGTAAAGTGCTCTGTACACGATGCAGCCGAGCTTACGATTCTCCGAGTGTCCTGGGACGTACGGGACGTACGTCCCAGGGAACATATTTACTACGAGGACGAATAGAACCACTGCGAAGAGTATAGAGCATGAAGTAGAAATGTATGTGTGTAACGACACTCGTATTTGTGGTTGCTTCAGTTTTCAAACAAATTTCGATCTCACTTTATACTCAGTTATTTCATCTCTGAACGACTTTCCCGTGAAGTACAAATGGCATTGAGTTATAGGGAGACGAGTGTATCCGTTCGTGAAGAACGATTCCATAAAAAATCAAACTTCTCGTTCATCATACGAAGCATTATTGAGTGGCATTTTTTCCTGTAAGACATTGGACCGACGGTTTTGTCGCCGAGATGTTTAGCCGATAGGAATTTTCATTCCATTCCTCGGGCAAAACTGATGCGAGGCTTTAAGGGGCTCTTATCGTCTTTCCGCGTGTTTTTCATCAAATTGAACGTTCGTTCGGCACCCAGCAATGTTTATTATTTTCAATTTTAAATTAAACTAGCAGTGGGTTCGAAAATTTAGTTTCGATCGACACGAAAATGAAAAAGACGGTCCGATCGAATAATTTTTATGTGATCATTTTATGGGTTGTTCAATTAGTGTAATTCGTGCGAGTTTATTTGGTAATTGAAGTGTTTTTAATTCCGTGTGAGAAATATGATAAGCGGTGAAAAATTCAATGTGCCAGTGAAGAGAACGTCAGAGAGTGGATTATTTTGGTTCAAATGAGATAATGAATGGGAGGATTGATCAGAAGAGCTCGCGCGAATATTAAACAACTCGTGTAAGCTCGTAAAAGCTTTTTCCAGAAGCTTTATGGTCGCGGGTAGATCGAATGATAATACATCGTGTGCTCTGAAAATCGAGGTTCGAGTAGCGAGGCTTTTGCACGGTTCGTATGCGTTGCATGCATAAAAGCAGATTTGTACGTTCATGGTGGAGTTGTGAAAATTATTTGTGCCCAGCTTATAATCTCGTGGAACGTGCATTATACACGATCGAGAAAATCCCATGCATCAAGTTAGTTGAGGCTAGCAAAAGGCCCTGAAGGAGCTTGTCCTCACTCACTTTCTCCGCTTTGAGTCCGTGCAGAATCGCCTATCGATGATATCACACTCCTCGGACAAGATTATTGCCAGCTGAAAAGTTGAACATCTCTATGTAGATAGCTCAACAAAAATTAGATCACGAATGACGTTTTTCTTTCTCTCTCTCTCTCTTCCTCTTTCTCTCTAATGATAATTGTGAGACACTGCTGAGCAATAGTCATCCGACAAATTTCTATAACAGCGATGTGGCTGCAGCAGAGATTCAGACGTCAGAGAAAGAGAGAGAGAGAGAGAGGGAGAGAGAGAGAGGGCGAGAGATGATGCGAAGGCAATTACGTGGGGACGAGGGCACATCGTAGGCACGAGCGCAGTGTCGCCGGCCTTAATCACCAACACATGCTACAATGAGAGACGTGTGCACGTGACCAATGCATATCTCATTTTGCTCCAGTGGCACAGCAGCCCCGAGACCTTTGATAAATATCAGTAAATTGAAACGAGCATTCCAATAAAACATCATTTCCAATCAAACATTTCCTGCAAAACGGCTCCGCGAATAGACGAGCTTCTAGGATCCGATAAGGACTTCCAAGGAGTGATCCCGCATCGCCCACTCTTTTCCGGACATCAGTAGAGAACCTCTGTCGCTGTCTACGATCAATTATATTTCCACTATCGCCGTATGATGATTCTAATCCCTCCCGAAGCATAAACCAGGGAGAAGGGTGGGTTGCCCCGCGAGAGAAACGTTCAGCCTTCCATAGCTCGTACTTCGTGGTCTCATTCCTTCAGCCTGGCTCACTCTCTCCCGACGATGCTTGTATAGCTGTGCTTATATTGTCCAGCGAAATCTGCACGTGGACAATGACAAGGCGTGTATGTGTACGAGTGTGTCTGTGACTAAGTACGACTAAGGAAAAGGTATTGTCGGTATTATGCAAGCGGATTACAGTAACGGGGTCATGCTCTTACGTTAGGGTGGGATACAGAAGTCACATCAGTACCAAGATACATTGCGGATATAACCACGTTTCCCGAAGGGACTTTCTTTAGATTTATGCCTGGCGATGCGTCGGCAAGACTCGTATTAATATATCTATAAATATACATAAATGTATATGGGTGTATGTGTGTGTGAGTGTGTGTCTTGTGCGCACACGTTCATGCGAGTGTACAGAGATAAAAACGACATATATGTATCAATGCTTTGCGTCTCAGGCTCGTAAAGAACATATCGCATAACAATTTATAGCCTGCCTCTCACATTCCCACACATTTACTCACCTGTGAATCCTTGGAATATTCGAAAAATCCGTCCCGTTACAAAATGCCCGACTAAATATTTTATTCCGCGGTATTAATTCCAATGTTATTGGACAAATAGAGAAGTGGCTGGAACAGTCGTTTTGGTTACGAAACGCGGAAGCTCCAACGGTGGACAAAAGGCATGAATGAATTATTGAAATTTCACTGATGTGAGATTAAATCATTGTCGCCTCTGGGTAAATGGAGAAATGTTAGAAAATTATAGTTTTGTTTATAAATCCGGGCGTTACTTTTCAGTTTAACTGCGTTTTAGGCTTTCGGCAAATTTAATGATCCTAAAAATAATTCATTGAGGTAAAAGACTCTTTGAACGTTGCATAAACCTCTGAGATAAATTAACGAGGAAGGGATTGAATGGGATAATTAAACGCGGAAATTTGAATACGACGGTGACGAGACGAGACTATCACGGTTATCTTGGCTCCTTTGAGCTTTGCTCGCACTACTTTCGTCTTAATGGAAAGTGTGTATATATATATATATATATAGATATGCCCTAATCAATCTCTTTTAATTAACATTTATCCTCTTGAGTTTCCTTCGCAAATTTTGGAACAGTAAAAGGAAAGTTTGTTGAAAACGTTGGATCGTTAAAAAAACGGTACAAAGCTCGTTACATCTGAATGTTAGGAGTTTGTTATGCGGAAAACAACCAACATCTACTCGGAGTTTTGAAAAAACCGCTGTCCTGATTGAGCAATATATGACCTGCTTAATGAGAAGCTTCATGACAGCAGAAATAAAAATCTGAGGAAGCAACGTGCTCGGGACACGAATAATCAATAATGGAGTACGTGAGCTACAGCCTCTCAGGTTTCTATGTATATATGGATCAACACAAAGTTTCATCGACACTTCAGTCACCGTTTCCTATAGGATTTTCCCCGCTGTGGCGATTTTCCTTCGACACAGAAACTTTTGGCTAATGTAATCAGGCTTGGCTCTCTCTCTCGCTCGCGTTTCTTTCAGGAGAGACTCACAGATCGGGGAAGTGGCTTCACTGGAAAGCCTCTTGAAGTGAAGGAAAAATGTATAGAGCTGTCCGTTCTACCTGGCAGCATTTTCTCCTTCATCCTAAAGACGGACTCCTAAGTCACTTTACCGATAGTTTTGATCCTCGCAACGAATAACGAGGTTATGAGCAATCTTTTGAAACGCTCGACCCGTTGAACTTTCTACCGTTATTTCGATGAGTTTCCAGCGTCTTCTTCCTCGTCCTGATTCTATTTCTTTCCTACTTGTGCAATGACGTCCCAATTTTTTTTTCTACCTAGAAATCGAGCTTTTTATGCCGCAGAATTCATTCATGAATTAATTTATTGGATTATTCATTCCGTTCTGTTTCGAATAAACGAACGACGATGTTGCGATTTGTCTCAACGTTTTCCATCTCGTGCCTTATTTCTTGAGAAAATTGTATGTACGTGCACTTTATCATCGAAACAACCTCGATTAGCGTCATTTTAATAATCGCTTCGCCCTGAATATTGATCGGTTTGCGCTGGGCGGAGGCTGCTCTGGACTGTTACGAAAACAGAGGTCCTGGTTTGTAACATAACACCTTTCTTCCAATAAATATCTTGGAATTGACGAGATGTTCTCGATGTAAATCGGCAATTGAAAAGTCAAAAATTATTTGTCTCGAAGCGTAGGATCTTAATTTGTTTTACGAAACAGGAGGAAGTCACAATCGCTCTTTGTTGATAAATCTCTGCGACCTTTTATTCGAGCTCATTGCTGAGGTGTCCTGATGGATCTTTGGACGACGTGTAAGGTCTCCTCGTTTTCTGCTTTTCCGCTTCTCCCGCGTTTCGCTTGTATTTACACTCGATCAACTACAACGATATCGTATTTCAATTGGTTCCTGAAGGCGAACGTGCCTTTGTAGAGAGTGATATGGATGAAAGGCAAACCTCGTGGATCAGCAAAACTCATTTATTTGACTCCTCTTCACACACACACACACTCAGATCCTTTCATATACAGATCTTGACAAAATAATGTTCATTTTCATCATTTGTTCGGTTACCCTCTGTTTTTTTTGTCGTTTTATCCCAAACAAAAAGAAAAAGAAAACACTTTTTTATAGTCACGTTCGTCAGTTCGAATTTCTCTCTTCCGAACGTTTTTTTCAATGAATTCATTCAACTTTTCGTACGTGCGGTCTTCGATAATACGTACAGAAATATAGAAAGAGCAATATTTAGATTTTGCAATTCGTAGATCGTTAGTCTCTGGAGGCAACCAATAAAATGTGGTTGCCTTTGACGATAAGAAAGAGGGAGACGAGGAAAGTTCCAAAAGAGAGTGAACTCTGTGGGACTTGTGGTCGTCCAGTCAGGTGTGCTCTGTGACTGGGGTTGATTTACGTCCTTTTTGGGTTGCGGAAATTTATCCCCAGCGCGGAGAAATGTTTGTGGGAATCAGCTTGTAGTATGGAAGGTGTGCTCACCTTCTTCGCAAAGAGGGTAAGAGGGAGCGGGACTGAGAACTAAAACCTTGAGTGATACTTTACGTGAAAAGCGAGCTTTCGTAAATTTCCGTTGGTCGACTCGTTGCTGTAAGTAATTTGTGTGGGAGTCTACCGAGTGTGTCTCTTCTACCTTTCTCTGCGTATACATGGGACGCTCCAGGCTGAATCCTTAAGGACGAATCAGCCCGGTCCCTCAAGGGTGTCTCTACTTTTTTTCCGTTCGTTTATACAAAATGCGCAATCATTGCCAAAAAGTTTCGAAGGAGCTTTCAATATTGATAACAAAAAAAAAAAGTTAACGAACGTTTGCACTGTTTCCAAAAATTATTACAAATTTCTGCGGTTCGGAATGAATGATTTCGTCTCGAAGAAAACGTCAAACTTTGGAGTTTTTTGGTTTCGCGATTTATTTGGAAACAGATAAACTTCCTTGCTTGAGGAATTTGAAGAAAAATTAAATTCATAAACGAGCGATCAATTTCACTTTAAAAACTCGAACGAACGTCCTGTTTCCAAATTTCGATATCAAGGCCATTTTCAAATTTTGCATGAATTTGCGAGCAAGATTTAAGAGAATACTCAAGGAGTATTAAAAAAAAAAAAAACGAAAACTCGTTGATTCAGCTTGGCATCTCCCATAAACCATGACATTATCCGGCACCTTACGCTCTCCGTGAAAATAAAGCTTTTCATCTCCTCGCGTACTCACCAGACAATACTATTTTCTCTACTTGTTGAAGATACGAGGATTATGTCTTAGAGGACATGGGCGGAAGGAATTGAAATCTTATATCGGTGGATTCTCATTATTTTCTTGATTGCTTAACATCTTTTTGAATCGCTTGCCAAAAAAGTTGAGCGGCTTTGCTCCTTACTCTAGCACGTTTTCGTGCGGTTTTCGTGCAACACACGAGGAGAATAAAAATCGAAAAATCATTTGTATCTTTGATGAATTTCTCTAAAAAAAAACGAATTTTTTCCCATTCGTGTAGTGCTCGAAAGATTTTTCGCATCGATTGTTAAGACATTAGTTTGTATCGCGACCATGATCCATATGGACCATGACCGATCCATTGGCCTTTTTTTCGAAATAAACGCAAAATATATTCCGTTCGCTAATCGAATTACGTCGGAAAGATCGAACGCCATAAAAAAAGTGCGATACGTCGTATTTTTGTTCGTTCTTGAATCAAAGAGGGAAAAACGGAGCGAGAATAGAAGAAACACGTCGCTTATGGGTGGGAAGAGAGGAGCCTTATGGGAGACTGTATAGAAGAAACGAGAATTCTTTCTCGCACAAATCCCAAAAATCCTTTATACGCGTCGATCGGTAACGGAGAGAAGAAAAATAAAGGGAGAGGGTGGCTGTCTGATCTGGTTATGGCCCTACGCCGTATAGCCCAAGGAGAGACCCAGATGTTCCGCGTCGATCGTGACAATAAAAAAAAGATCCTCTCGGATTTTTTCGTCTCCATCACTCTCAAAGCACTAAAGTAAAAGCATCGTTGAAATTGAAAGAAATAAAAAAGGAGGCAGACGTTGTTGCGATGCTTAAGAATGCCATGGCAGAGGAAAATAAAAACAAATCAACAAAGAAAATGAATGAGAGGAAGACGGAAAGAGCGAGAGATTCTAATCCGCTCGGAATTGTTATTGGAATGAAAATCTTTTCGTCCCAAAATCAGTTGACGTTATTTCCAAACATCTCCAGATTCTGTCGACACTTGTCTCAACTTTGAGATAAGAAAACATTCCGAAAATATTGATCTTTCGTGACACACGTGTCTGGAGGAGCGTTAACCTACATTCATCGATGCTCCGTGATGGTTGCACGTCCTAAATCAACAAGCAGAGACCCCAGATTTGAGATTGTCGTCCGCCTAGAAAACTCACGCCTCCCCTTTCGCTATTTCTCGCAGTTTTTTCCGTTTTGTAACATTTTTGTCTTAACACTGATGTTTACATAACTGTCTTTCCGGCCCGCCCGGGACGTCACGTTTCCCCCGATCCATGCCAAAAAAATCCGTCCGTCTCTTCTCTTTCAGCCCTTGTGCGATGTACATTACAACGTGGAAGCCTTTCCGTGCCTCGAGCGAATGTAGACTATACAACAATGTATGCTTCCAAACACTCGAGAACATTTTTACGCTAGAAAAAAGTCCCTAGTTCACGGGTTCGTGTATATTTGGACGGTTACAGAGCTAAACAACTTTTTATTCTCTAGTCAACTGCCAGGGGCTATTTTTTCGTCAGGCTTTGTAACAAGGAGGAATGGAAAATTACGGAGTAAATTTTAGAGCGGAATCCAGCAGAGAAAATTGGCCTGATTATGGAAAATGGCGAGAAAAAAAAATTGCCATGAAAACTAGCAGCAAGCTTTGTGGACAATTTCGTTGAAAATGTTCTCGACACACGGGGGAAATGTACGGAAGTTCATTTCCAAGCGTGCAAGCTCAGGTAGATCTCCTTGGCTCACGGACGTCAGAAGACAGGATTAATTTCCATGCATGCGAAAGGATGCACGCAGACTGATAGCATACGTTGAGAGGACCACTCGAGAGCACACTCGAGACATACTTATTCACACCCTCGTCAAGTACATCCAACGCACAGCTTCCTTCGTATCATTTTCTTCGCCCCTTTCGTACATTCGTACACTGAGAAAAGAAATTTGTTGATTAAAAAAAGCCAGGGCGAACGAAATCCATTTTGTTCATTTGACAAAACATTTTGTTTATTTGACAAAGCCGCCACATTGACTAAAAAGGTAATGAGGCGGTGAGTGCATATGTAGTTGAGACAATAACTTGTTTTGTCAAATAAACAAAATGGATTTTCTTCGCCCTGCTTTTGTTGAATGAACAAATTTCTTTTCTCATTGTATTGCAAGGTCTTCCTGCTGTTTTTTTTTTCTTTAAATTTTATACCTTCCGATTGTATCGAAGCTCTTCTTTCTCTTTATGCACATTTCCCCTGTCCCTGGGTCGCCCCTTGAAGTCTGTTTAGGGAAGGGTTTCGTGTTTGGACAACCTGATGGCGAGAGTGTAAAAAAAAATTTGGCTCAACGTGTGATGAGAACGTAAATAAGAAAGAAAAAGACAAGCTTTCAAGTTCGGTGCAGATTTTTGTAAACGAATGAACATCACGATTCATTTCGAGCAATAACGCGGATTCTCTATCTGCTTTTCGCTCTTGATCAAAGCCAAAATGATCTGTTTTTCCATGTACGTAATACTGCTTAACGATCACGTATGGAAAGAGCAAAGAGGACTCGCGAGAACGAAAGATGTCTCTCGTAGTTGCTACGGTGCGTAGAAAAGCTCGACACCTATTTGCCAATTGCACAAGCGCGTGTGCAGACCGAAATGGCAAATTCACCACCATTTCTTAATTAAGGGCATGCCGCAACGTGAACGTTGCGAGAACGACAGCCACAGGGGCCACAGGGAAAGGGTGTCGAGCGGGAATCAGTCTGCGGAAACTAAAATGTGTTGCGCTATGTCCCGAGAATACTTGAGCCATGGAGACGACGATAAGCGAAAGGAGAGGTCGTTTAATTAAGCAGCCTATATACGTATTCGCCGCGTCTAACGGACACACATGCAAACTTGGTGATTAGTTTCAAAGTAAACGGAAACGTGCGTATCTTTCCTCTTTCTGCCGCTGTTACGAAAACAGAGGTGGTTCCTATAGTGTATTTACCAAACTCTATAATAATGCAGAAAAATGTTGGAAAAATCGGAAAAGGACATAGAAAAAAATATCGATGTTCATTTTTTTTCGCATAAACTTTATCCTGTCGGGAAGTTCATTTTTTCACTCAGTTTTTCACCATATTTTCTTTGATATATTTCTTTCCCATGCAGGCGGAAAAGCAAGACGTACGGTTATGCGTTAATGCAGCGGTAGGTCGACTCTAAATTTCCGTTACGATACCGAAAGGTTGGAAAATGAAAAAAAAAGGCGGAACGCCGCTATGCCGATAGTTTTCCCCAGCGCCCCCATGCTCCACGAAAGGTACGACCGTTCGTTATCTATATGTGTCCGAAACTCATACGCAGACAATGGCATATACGTTCTTCTTACCTCCATTAACCTCGTGGCCCTCCGACGTCACACACTTTTGATACCACCAGCCCAGCCGGCAACCGGTTATGAAGCGAAACACGTTTCCGAAACTTTCTCCTCTCAGTAATAACACTCCGAGCCGATATAATAACGATTTTTATATCCTTGATGATATATACTTTACGGATATTTTTCTATATCACATTCTCTCACCACCTTTTTCTCCTGTACGCGCTGATGCAGTTTTTATTCACAATCACAATGATTGGAAATTCAAATAGTGCTTCCATAATTTTATCGTTATGTGTATTTTTTGCATTTCGATATTAAAACATTACGCGAGCTTCAAATTGTTATCAGTGCCGAGGATTTATTGGATTCGAAGCTTCCGAAATAATTCGAAATATCGAATACCACAGAGTTGATACGTTTCGTACCGTTGGCTGGGAATATTTCGTTATAAGTTTGACCAAAACAGTCAAAAATTATCGTGAAATTCCAGCTTGGCTGCTTCGTCCATAGCAGGATTTATACAATTTTTTTTCTGCTGATTCCGATTGAGTTATCGACCTGAAATACCTTAGAAAAAAAAAAATGAACGCAATTGAATGATTGTGGGAAGTTTGGAATGGAATTATCAATTACCTGGAGTTAATAAAAAATTGTGTTACAATTACCAAACGGTAACCATAATCGGAAATCCAGAAAAAAAGGGGATAGAATAGTGAAAAGTATGAAATAAAGAAGGAAGAAATGTAATTGCCCGAAGAAGCAACATGCAGTGGCGAGACAGCAGAGTATCGCATCAGGTTCGGTTCACAGATGAGGGAGAGCTTTTGAATGAGGGGCAAATTCGGGGTATGCAATCTCATCGAAATTGGTTTAGGGGCGAACGCGTTAAGCCTAACGTTGTTGGGCTATCCGTTGGAGTTGTGGAATCAGCAGTGGCGCAGGGAGGAAGCGAGACGGAAATGAGCGCGCGTTGTGCGTTGAGTAACATTTTTAATTAATCCGGAATTAAATAAAACGGTTCGTTGGTCTGCGAAATGCAACTAACTGGGTGTCGTTGACGGTTTCGCTTTTGGTCACGTCGTCGTCGTCGTCGTCGTCGTCGTCGTGTTTGTAGTTGTTAACG
This sequence comes from Hyposoter dolosus, assembly GCA_963921915.1. Classification (NCBI taxonomy): domain Eukaryota; kingdom Metazoa; phylum Arthropoda; class Insecta; order Hymenoptera; family Ichneumonidae; genus Hyposoter; species Hyposoter dolosus. Next base: position 10,760,727 of record OY998136.1, on the reverse strand, counting down.
TCATGTGTGAGTCTCTGTCTGATGCTCCGTCTCCGATGCAAATACCTGCAAACTTGTGCGATCAGCAACAAGGCGTAACTTACCATAGCCTCAATGTTTCATTACGTATTACCTCGGCCTCTCTGATTGTTAAGTAATATTGCTGTACCTGCTCGTTCGTGGTCGCTCTCTGATTCGAGCTATATACCATGTTAACGACTCTCTTCACCCTCTCATGGTCTCATGTACCAGTTTCATTACCGCGTATTTGCCTCGAGACGATACACCGATTAATTTTCACGGGCGACTAAATCGCTCACGAGATCTGCCTGCTGGCCATTCGACGATATTTATTAAACGTCACTATGCTCACAATTAATCGGCTGTTATCCAATATGCGCCGTTGGTTTGCTCAATTATTTTATTTTCATTCTCCATTCGTTGATTCAACAAAACATTCGCAGTGTTCCTCAATTTTTCGCAAATATATAAATCGCACGTTTTGCATATAAGTCTAATTCGTCGGGGGTATGGATGAAAACAATTGGCTCGTCCTCTGCGAGGACGTGGAACAATCGCTTGGTCAAATCTTCATTGTTAGCTTCATTGATAGATGGCCGAGTACCTGCGAGAAATGTCATCCTCACGATTCTCTTTCATCGTTCATCGTGTGTAGTACGTATTTCATCCCCTGGAACAGCGCTTACAACCCTCGGTAACTCAGACGCCCACGACCTTCCCCGAGAGCAGGAGCTTTGCTGCGCAATATCACATCCTCGTTCCGAGGGTCCCGAGTCAAAAACGAAATAGCTGCGAGCGAGTTCCACCTGCAAATGGCTTCCTGAAAATTCTCAAGGATTCCGGGTTGGCATTAAAAAAAAAAAAAGAAAAAAAAAACACTCTTTTTCGAATATAATTCTCTTGGTAGGGAAAGTTGAGTGGAATTTGTGAGATCATACTCGCTGAGGATCTGCTGTATCGGCAACGTTTTTTGCAGTTTCCACTCACCCTCGACAAATGCCTCATTCCCTCACCAACGATTATCCCCCGAAGGGTAATCCTCGGAGGTTCTTCCCTCCTGGGCTCCGGCAATGACGATAAAAATAAAAAAATAAAAACCTAAAATAAATGACCATTAAAAATATAACTCCGAGTACAAAAAGCTGCGTCACTGTTAAAAGAAAAAAGAAAGATGTCCGAGATGAGCTGTGCATAAGTCTTGGCCCTGAAGGACAAAAGTTCACGTTCATCATTGCCGCGTGTGGAAGAAAAGTCCTCGGGGTACTTGCTTTTTCCTTCACATGGTCCTCTCGGAAGAATGAGCGGCTGGCTCGTACACAATCCGCTATATACGCCTCGTGAATACATCGAGAACTTGAGAGGGATTGACACAGCGTGTGCGGAAGAAGGTGGAGAAAATGCAGGAGATAGGAGCACGAGCAGGCTATAAATATGACTCGGGAGAAAAGCTACGAAAAGCCTTTAGCCTCGTTGGTGTGAAGCACACGGGTTGGTATTTCCTCTAATGGCTACGGGACTGGCTGTGTGTTAAGGTCACCGAGTGCTGGGTGCAAGCTCGACCCTCCACCTAGACACATGCTGCATTTTGTACAGCGAAAATCGCCGCATTCCTCTTACCCTTTTCTGCCTTTTCCTTGACGGGGAACTTTTCCAAAAAAGACTGTTACAAAATCTCGAACAGAAAATTCCACGAATTACGAGCGATAAAGAAATTTCGGAATCTCTATAAAAAGAGTCCGGAGAAATCTTTTCTAGGAATTAAAGGAATTTATGAAATTTCATTCTCCCATTGAATCCATTTGATGAAAAAAACCTCCGAGTCTTGTTGGTCAATTTACATGGAATTGAGATTCTCGTCACTTTCTCCTTTTCTAACGGAGCACATTCATAAAATTTATCAAGAGATTTGTTCGGATAAAACGAAAAAATCCACAGTTATCAGTTCACCATTTCTTAGCCTAAACTGCATCGAACTCTCTTAAGAAGAAGAACGCTATTGACTAGAAAAAAAATGTATTTCTCTAAAAGAAAAGAAATCGCCTATTTTTCTCAACATTAATTTTTACTCGAGTGATTGAATTTCGTGTTTTCTTCGAGGTCTGTGATGGCGCGTTGGATTTTCGATTTTACTTTATGCAAATGGTCGAGGAAATGACTGTGCAAACGACGGCTATGCAGGGACCGTTTCCGTGGCAAGAAGCGACTTTGCCTCACCGTTTGCAAAGATTTTCTTAGAAAATCTCAAAGCTGCATGCTAGCGCGAGTGAAAGGGAGGAACAGGAAGAGGGAGATGGAGAAAGACTTAACAAAACGTAGTTGGATGCGTGTGGAATTTATTCATGCAATCTCATGAATGGAACGCATTTCTAGAATGCACGAAAGCTTCCTCTTCTCCTTTCTCCAGTAGAAAGATCGCACCGTAAGGAGAAACATGAAAAGTTGAAGTTTTAAAATTTATCATCGAGGAATGTTTTCAAATAATGGAGACTAAAAAGTATAAAAGCTACTGCATAAAAATCATTTACGAGGATTCAGTGAGTGAGCTTTTTTACTGAGAAATGCAAAAATTCCGATCCATATTAAGGAGAAGGAGGTTTTCCGGTTTGCCCACTTATTTCGGAGTCCGCAGCTCGATGTCGTTGCACAAAATTTCGCAAAAGGAGATTGGGTATTAGAGGAGCGTTCTCGAGTGGTTAAAGGTTCGAGGGTTGGTTAATGGGTCAGGCAAATATATTCCCGTGCGAAATAACTTAAACGCTGCAAAGGGGCGAATAATGCGTATATAGGAGAAAGAGCGTTGTGTATAGCCGAGCCAAACCCCTTGGAGCCACATCCTGAGGCCGGAGAATAGTTGCGGTGAAGTTTGGTGAATATACGGATATTAACATAGAATAGTCAGACACGCAACTACACGGTGTGATGTTATTAATAACACTTTATTAGCCTAGGGTATCATGTACTCGTACTTTTAGTTGGTAAGATTGATGGGATCAGAGTCCACGTTGCGTCAGGAAGATAAAGAAGATAAGAGCTTTCACGTTGCTTCAATATAGATACTGTACAAGCCCTAATATGTGTCTATAAATTAACGAGATGTAGCTGAGGGTCTTTTCAAGCCATTTTTCGTCCTACTTTGGTAGCTCGTCGAGTCTTATCGCGATGAGAAGGAAATTTACATCGATTAGTCACTTTTTTCACTCATGAAAGATGTCCAGCTGGATGTTTACGTGTTTATTCTTAAGCCTCGTTACTATAATTAAAGACAGCAGTGATTACCTTTGGTTTTTTCCAAATTGAATGACTTGTCAATCCTGCAATGATGGGTGGATGAAAATAATTGGCAATGCTTGATTAATTATTATTTAAAATGGATAAATATGTAACGAAGACGTTCTGCAGTAAAAACTGTCGAGGCTGGCTCGTAAGAATTTTGCAAAATTGAGAGATTTGTTGCATTCTTCAAAAATCCATGCGACCCAATCGTTGCTGGATAAATTAAGATTCTAATCGAATTGTTTGCCAATGTATTTTGCTAAATGGGGTTCGCAATGTGCAATTATAATCAAAATGCATATTATCAAACGTTCATTGGAAATACGAAGGAGCCCACAAACCCGATAATTAGCATAAGCGAATAATCAATACGTGGCACGAGCCAGTGTTCATTATTTCCTTTAATTAATGAACACTGTTATTCAGGCCACAAACACAGTTATATAATTACATCGATACGCCAGATACTTGCGTAAGAGTTTTCGGTCTCTTGCCATATAAACGGTGGCCCAAAAATCACGTCCAGTTCTTAATTGAGCAAAGAGAAGAAAAACTTGTTTTCACTAAAATGAATGGCCTGGAGGTTGAATAACAATCAAAGGAACTTGTTCCGTCGAAAAAGTCAAGGCCATCTGGTTTGGCACGGAATGCCCCATACACAGAATCCAACCCCAGCTTCTGTTCTTCTCCTCCCGTAATTTTTTCTCCTGCGAAGAGTCAGATAAGGCGCAAGAGAGCAAGTAAGTTTCACGGCAAGAGGGAAAGGTGGAAAAAGAGAAAAGGACACATGGAGACGAGTCTTATATTATGGTAATATACTCCGTAGACTACGGGGGATGAAGTTATCGCGCAGGATGAAGAAAAAGACAGGGAGTATATTTTGGTTTCTTCTTTTATATGGCAAACCTCGTGGAAGCTTCATCGTATATCCAGTCTCCCATGGGAGTTAGAGAAGGAGGGAAAGATCAAGAAATATTCACAATTCGTCGCCGTGGTCGGCTGCGGTGCTCGTCACGGAAGGGCGATGAGAAGCTTGACGTCCGCTTGTTCGCTCCCAGAGCTCTAGAAACTCAACGAACCTCTCCCTGTCTCCGGGGCTCTTTTAGTACCGAAACTTTAAATCGCTTCACGTCTCTTCTACCCGCCATACACGCAGAGAAGATAACTTAGTCTTCCCAAACCCTAAATCCACTGCATTTCTCCCTTCTTTCGGTCATGATGAGCTTCCCTCGCCATTTTTCTCTATTCGTAAATTTGACGTTGCCTCGTTGGATTTTTTTGGTCAATAGTTCGTAATCCTAAGCTTTTTTCCCTTCTCTTTGGATTCTTCAGTGGAAAATTGCACATTTTTTGAATTAATTGATAAAATTGCTGATGCGCATCGAAATTTTCAAACACGACGAAATAATGTCGAATTATTTGCGTTTTCGGAACGATATCGTCAGCTTTGGCTCTTCGAACGATTGTTCAGCCAACAAGGGAGGCTCGCAGGCGCATCTCGTGGTCTTGTATCCGTGTTCGACAGAGAGCATCCAATTGTGCAGTTGCCGTTATGCCTGGAGGCGGGGAATCACCGAAACGCTGTTCGTTTGCAAGCCACCCACGCTCCTACCCAGGCCATTGGTCATACCTGCGGAGTAATACGCGGATGGTGTACGATTGTGGTGTGTTGGTACGTGTACACGCGATGAGAGAGAAGAGTGACGGAGGGAGCAGAGCTGAGTCGCGTCCCCCTGTTCGAGCAGCAGCAGCAAAAAAAGCCCGGTAAATGCTGAACGGTCACGATTCGCACATCACCTTTCGTTTCTCCTGTTCCTATTCCTTCGACTTTCTCCGGATGACACTTTCGATCGAACAACTCGAGGCACTTCAGGGACAATCTAATGATTACGAAAACTTTTTAACAACTCTCCGTTGTGGTGTAAAGAAAAATAATTTCAAGGAGAGTCAAAAAACACTTAAAGGTCTGTGAGCAGGGAACGATACTGAAGGAACAGATCGAGAGCGGCTCATCTTTTCTTCAACAACTATAAGAGCTGAGCATAACGATTCACGAGGCTCAGAAAACAGCAGCGACTGCGAAAAGTACACAAAGAAGGCAAATAAGATGCAAAATTAAACACAAAAGAGAAGACAGCTGCGAGAAGATTTAGAGGAGCTGAGAAAAAGTGAAAAAAGAGATAAAATGAGATGAAAAATGGCGAAAATATCGAGCTGAAAATGAAGGGAAAGAGGAATCTCTGTTAGCGGGACGTAAACTATCCGCAATCTGGCCAACAGGACACGGCAATCAACAAAAGAGAGTGGGCACTAGGAGCGAGTTTACGGTGGTCGAAGTGGCCGCGGCTTTGGACAAACAAGAGAAGTGTGTTGAACCAGACGACTGTGGGGAAACGGACCTCGAATACGTATTTCAACGTTTTATTTAGGGCTTTTGGTCAGAAGCTAAACGAGAGAATGAAGGGCGACTCACACCCTTACCGCCGATATAACTCGTTACCGATTGCCATTCGTACATTCACGGTGACATATACGAATGTTAACCATTATAGGAAGAATGAATTCAATTAACCTGCGGAATGTTTCACGTACGCAGATTCCGTTGTGTTGGGAAAATTGCACGCAAAAATTATTCGGTTTCTCGTCTTATCGTGGCAAGTAGCCGAAAACCTTGCCGATCCGAATGACTCAACGACGATAATTTCTTCATTTATCGATTGATTGATTCAAAAATAAACAAACGTCGTCATTCAATTAGCAAAAACGTTTCGAAAGTAATGGTCTCAATCGCCTCAAAATTGTCGGAATTTTGTTAATAATAATCATTGTTGTGTCGACGGACCGTAGAAAATTCAAAGGATGGACCAGAATTTTGTACTATTCATTGCGTTCTCGGTGTCGTGAATACATTTTAAACTTTCAGCATCGTTACCTCGATTCAGCTGAAGCAGTGCATAACGCTCTTGCGAAGTTCAAACACAAACATCGTGTGTTTCACGTTCACGTACGAGCAGCTCGTAGACCTAACGTTTGACGCTAAATGGAAGAGAGAACTGAGTCACCCATTACAACCATTGGGTGCTCTATGTTGCCGCAAGCCTTCAACCATACATCGCTCACCCTCTTCCAACCTCGTTGTCGTTGACCATCCGTGATTGCAGCATCACAACCAAAGACCAAAACCAGCGGGTATTCCAATTTGTGTCCTCTCTGTACTTCATCAACATGCAGTCGGAACGTGCCCTTGATGCAGACTGACAAGTTTTCCGGCCTCTGCATTCCGATTGTTTACAAAATTTCATTTCTTACGGAAAAAATGTTCATCACCTCGTAAACTCGTAATTAGTAACGGAGGATTTCTCTATTACGAATCTTGAGATCGAGTCTCTGTAACGGAGGCAAAAAAAAAATTTCTACTCCTCATTTTGGAGGCAAAAGGAGTTCATTGCAGAAAAGTAATTATTGTACAAATAGCGATGGGGATAATCGATTCCATTGTAAGAATTGAACAAGCGAGAACTTCGTGACGAGTATGCGAATGAAAAAGAATTGTAAACAAGGACAGAGAGCGAATGTGACTGCAGGAAAAGCAGAGTCAGTACATCGCGAAGCCGTAGTAGCAGATTCCTTTCGTGGTCTCGTTCGTGCGTCATACCACTCTGTCCAGAGCGAAATTAATGGCTAGTGGACCGACAAACAAACGTTCGTTTTGTATCCAGAGCATCCGCCAGCACTGGAAATATGAAGGGCCTTCGTAAAACCGTTTCCACTACAACGGTGAGTCCTTTTTCGTTTTCGACGACTTTCTATAAAGACCTATGTGTATCGTGTGATTCAACTGAAATTGTCTCTCGCTCCTGGTCCTCGTTTCTCCTGGATTCTGTATCTGGAGGCTCTCGATTTCCGGAATCACGTATGAACCGAGTAGTCAGGAAACCCGAAGAGGGTTCCGGGACCAGAAAGACGAATAAGGCAAGGCCGTTTGGAGCGAAGAAAAGCTGCAGGTCGTGTCACCTACCTAGCAATCTCTTCTCGTGCACCTACAATCTCGTTCTTTCTCTTTTTTTTCCCCTCATCCCACTCGCTGGCTCTTCCAGTTTCATTAAGATTCGAAACGCGTCCTCGTAAGCAGAGCGATAACCGGGTAGTGAGAAAGAGACCGGAAGAGCAAAGCCTACCGTTTAACTCAGCTCTCCCAGAGAGAAACGAAGACGGCCAAATTGGGTGTGGATACTGACAGAGAAAACGAGTCTAGAAGCTCGCTGGAGAAGGAAGACGAGCTCTACCGATTGCGAGAGAAATGCGAGCGACAAAGCTCGTGATACCCTCGATATCGATGGAGCTAGTAAAAGAGAAAAACGACATAGAGATTGGGAGGATATAGAAAAAAAAGGAATGGACCTGAACAGAAGACTGTAGATTGGGGGTTGATAAGAATAAGAACCTACGGAATTACACCTCTTCGGAGCTATAATTTTCGATCACTTCCTGTTCCGAATTTAGAAGTCACTGTCCGAGTTTCGCAGCAACTTAAATTTAATCTCTCTCCACCTTGTAATTCCCTTTTATTCCTAGAAGTTGAACCAAAATTAGAATCGACATTGAGATAGCAGGTTCAATGATTTCCCATGGCTTCCGCTTTGTCGATGACCTCAATCTTAACGAGTTCATTAAAGGTCATAAATACCCATTCGTTTATAGTGATTTTTCCGCGGTCCAAAAAAGGCTTCATCTTTGTTTGCAGCTTTGTCAGTTTCGTAGTTATTATAAATATCTGATTGGAATTCTGATCGGGTAGATTTTCAAAATCGAATCTTTTTCGATATTTTTTTTCTCCCTTTTTTCATTACTGCTTCAATCTTTTTTTTGATTATAAATCAGTTACTTTCATTTTTATTTTAGATGAAAAACGGTTGCAAATAGAATCCCTTTTGAGAGAGATGCGTTTAAATTTTTTACTTCGAATTTGCGAATTACTTCCCTAAATACGATATTTCAGTGAGCTGAGCGGATTATGTCTGGCTCCTGGCAGCTCGGCGGAAAAAAAGGAGTGAGAACCGTAACAGAATTATTGCGCCGGTTGAAACGACACAGAAAAATAGGCAATTTTTTTTCTTTCAATACCGTGATGAATTTATCGGGTGAGGAAACTCGCAAAAGTTGACAATTCCATTTGCCCTTGATCAACGAAACATTGATTGCGAAATTGCATCGAGAGTTTCTTCATTTTTGTCTAGCTTGTAATTCTTGATTAACCCGATATTGATGACAAATTTAATTCCTCGTTGGTTGAAAATTTAGTTTTGCGAATTTTGTAGCTTCATCCGTCGTTTTATGATCGAAATTTCTCTCGCAGAATAAATCTCTCAAATATTCATTTTCACTCGCTTTTTTTCGTTTGATTGAAAATTTCATTTGACTCTCAACTCGGTTGCCTTTTTTGTGGTTGATACCTCATATCGTCCCATCAGCCGGAATGAAAGTTTTTTTAAAAGAATTTCCACAAGCACGGAATCGTAGTTATTACGAATTCGATCAGAAAATGTAGTTTTCATTTTTCTCGTATTGAAATATTGGGATTTCTTATTCTACGACTTTATCTTTCTCACTGGCTTGTCCTACTTTCGTAATGTTCGACATCCTCGAATCTATACGAGTGAGTCGTGCACTGACGAAAAATCTGGTAATCCGGAGCTCGTTTCGCGACACGCTCTTGCGCTAAAGATTACCCACACACGGTAGTATTTGGAGCATGCAGTCATATCCGCAGTGATCTTTTTCCCTCTTGCTTGTTTGCTTTCTGTCTTTCTCTCGGCTTCCTTCTCGGTCGAGCAGCCAAAACGTGACGAGGTTTTACCAAATCGCTGGTACGAAAACTCTCGATTCCTGAGCATGTAACGTTCTCTCGTTTGCGCTGTTTACATTCGGCGCGTGAGGGAGGGCGCCATCCCTGTCATCGTGCCACTGCATTTTCGCGTGGAGTGCGTTTCCCCCTTTACCGATATTCACAATAAAAGCGAATACAGCTCTCAGTACTCTTCCTAAAAATATTTTTAATCGCGTTCATTTGCAAAACTACCAAAATATCGATTATTTCTTTTATTTTGGATTTAAGGCGTCACTGCGTTTTGTATTTTTTAAACAAACTAGGGTGCATCCTGCGCGGTGAAGCGCGCGAGCGGTTTTCTGTCATCGCTGCAGCGCTCCTTTCATGTATAACAACTTATCAAAATATGCGACAGCGTCTTGAAGCCAATCAATTTTAGAGCAATTCAAGAAGAATTTGCAGCCACCTCTCTTACCAAAAATCATGGTGTTTTCAAATTTTGAGAAAATTAGTCGCGTTCGAATCAATCGCGTTCCCGGATAAATTTTAATCCACGATTTTTGAAAAAAAAATATATATATATAAATTTCAACCCCGAAGCTGTGGCTCTATGACGAGTTTTCGTGGATCTGGCAATTCCCAGCGATGAAGGAAGTCTCCCTGCGTGTCCTCGTGAAGAGTTCTAGTCGATTGCGTTTGTGGAAAATTTTTTACCCACCATTTTCGGAAAAAATAAATAAAAAAAAGTTTCAATCCCGAAGCTGAGACTCCATGACACGTTTTCGTAGATCTGGCAATTCTCAGTGATGAAGGAAGTCTCCCCGCGTGTCCTCGTGAAGAGTTCTAGTCGATTGCGTTTGTGGAAAATTTTTTACCCACCATTTTCGGAAAAAATAAATAAAAAAAAGTTTCAATCCCGAAGCTGAGGCTCCATGACACGTTTTCGTAGATCTGGCAATTCTCAGTGATGAAGGAAGTCTCCCCGCGTGTCCTCGTGAAGAGTTCTAGCCAATCGCTTCCCCGGATAAATTTTTATCCACAATTTTCCGAAAAAAATATAAATGAATTTCAACCCCGAAGCTGTGGCTCTATGACGAGTTTTCGTGGATCTGGCAATTCCGAGTGATGGAGTAGTCTCCATGCGTGTCCTCGGGAAGAGTCTTAGTCAATTCCACTTTCATGCATACGAAAAAAAGTTTTATTCCGATAGGAACATATAACCGCACGCGTATATACGCGACTGTCAAACCAACAACCGGAACTGTCAGACTGACAGCGAGAGAGTCAAAACAATTTCGAGCGTTACTCGCCAAATTTTTAGAAGGGAAATTTGGTTTACTTTTTTCTTTTTTATAATTTTTCAATGAAAACCTTCGAACCTCGTATATATAGTTTGTGTTATACTCTCCCAGGGCTAAATTTATCGAAAAACTATTCGAAATTCATTAGCACGTTGTATTGAGATCCACGAAGGAGATGTCACGTTGCGAGAATGCAATTTGTCGAATTATGGAGTAATCGCAATTATTTTAATGAATATTGAAGGGGTGCACTTTGACCAAGGTCCGCAGAGTTTCATGGGGTTTACCTCGTTGGAGAAACGTGTCATTCAATTTGCGAAGCTTCGCAAACGCTAGGTAGTGGAGCGAGGAATACTCTCTTCGATGTATGTGCACGAATTTACATACCGGGAAGACAGAGCAAAGCGGAGTACCCGAGAAAATAGTTATTCTGCACTTTATATACTTTTTCATAGCAGACGACGAAGTTCATATTCTAAGCATAATTTCTTTTTTGCAGTTTTTAGCCCCATTCCCAGTGAAAAATGCACAGAGCTGTACGAAAATTCGACCGAGTGCGGAATTCTGTGTAAAGGTTGGGCAGATCGAGTATTTGGGCCCAGGATCGACGAACTGAAACCAAGTTTTTCAATCAATTTTAAACGCATTTTTCGTGGTACTCCACTTTATCTTGGCCTTCCTTATAAGTGCAACTGTTTAAATGCAGTTTGTATATATCGAATGCACAGGACAAAGACTTCATACGTGAGAGAGAGGAAACGAGAAGGAGGTAGGGAGAGAGAAGGAGCGACGGACATACGTGGAGAGAGAGAGAGAGAGAGAGAGATTGTGAGATAGTTCTGAACGCTCTCATTTGGGGTTGGATTCTGTGCTCTAGATCCTTCTCCTTCTCCTTCCCTGCCTCACCACAGCTGTCGAAACTATGAAATTCAATGTAGTGAATTTGCATGCTAATCCGAGAAGCGTCGTAAAGCCAGCGTTGTACCGGAGAGCGTTGGGATATGCCTAAGTTGTAATTCAATGAAGATCTCTCTCCCTCTTGTTACCTACAAAATCAACGTTAACGTATAGATGTACCGAGGGTCCGTAGTTTATGGGCGTATCTTGAAAGTCTGTTGGATGCATTGCCTGGAGACTTGCGCCTTTATGATTCTCAACTGCTTATCGAGATACAACGCTGGTCTGTAGACCGTCTGCGTCCATCTTTGGTAAACTCTAGGACTCCAAACTGGCGCTACTGTTGCTCCCGTAATCGTAATTCGGTTAACATTCACCTTGTCAATGACTTTACCAACGTGGTCAATCTGGTCGGTAACATGGCCAGGCAAACGCGTACCAGCACCAATTGGATTCCCTTCTCTTTCTTGACTATCGGAACAAATCCCGACTCAGATGTTGCTCAATCGAGATAAACTTTTGAATATTCAATGAACCATTGTGTTTGCTTAGGCGAATTATAGAAGAACGTGTTTCTACAGAAAACGTCATCGCTGTGATGGCGATTCGTGCGGTTTGTTTAATTGACACTACCGCGTTTGGCCAGTGTAGCTATTCGTGATGCTGTGTCTTTACAAATGTCCTGAAGCTCTTTGATAGCTCTCGATTGAGTGCTTCACATCGGGAGCTTCGTTATCGTCTCAGTTTATCTGCTTACTCGGTCGGTCGCTGTATCGATGGGTCGGTCTCGTCGGAGACTCTCCGCATTTCTGGATATGACTGAATGAATGACTCGTAATGTTCATTGACCATTTAGCATTGAAAATTTCTCGTGAAATATTTTGCAGGCGACTAGCCATTGCGTGTTCATATATTTCGTGGATTCATCGATGGATTTCGAAGCTGTTTATTCCGTAGGAATGACAGCGCAGTATTGATCGTCGATTGGCTCGTGCGGGGTTTGCTCGGGCAGGTGGTACAACCCGAATCCGTTTCGTTTCATTGCAGCACGAGGATTTGGCCACCGGTGGGAACATTCCGTCTTGATGCCTTGTAATATATTTGGTAACACACGTATCCGCATCTCTCGCTCGCCAAAATTATTTCAGTTTTACCGTCGCCGGTGCCACTGTGCGGAGTCTTTTACTTCCAAACCGTGTTATAAACGTCATTGACGACGACGGTGATATTTCTTTTTGCCACCCGCTGCGCCCAGGTGAATTTCGATGGGTGCATCCACCAAGCTCAGGGTTGTAAAACGACAATAAAACGTCTGGGAAATAACGGCCTGACGCTGCACAGTCGTACGGAAAGATGACAGATCTAACCACATATATATTCGTGTATGGGTTTTTCCACTAAATATAATGAATGAAATTGGGGATGGTGTCCAAACTCTGCGTAACGAACAATTATTCCAGAAAGTACGTAACTCGGAGGACTTCCCAAATTTTTTTCAAACGTCTTCGTCCTGCCTTTCCAACGTTATGGGCATTGATTTTCATTTGTTGACTTTGAGTATTAACAATGTGGATTCTTGGATGAAATTTTGGAACGTACAACGAATTCTCCAAACGAAACTCCCCTCACCAAGGAATTCTGTAAAAATGGGAGGTTGACACTCCTTTTTAAAAGATTTCTCGTTGATAGAGGTGAAGTTTCCAATTGTCAGAAGGACGACTCCAGACTTGGTGGTGAAAAAGTTTTTTAAGCCCCGTTTTCATCGCATGCGTACCCGTTGTACCTTTTGGCTTTTCCATAGCTGGAGGGTGGCTCGTTCTCTACTTCCAGTCGCCAGAAGGCGTGCGGATCTTTGGTCTCGCGGCAGTCTCGTGCATTATTCGTAACGAAAATAGATCGTGCTCCGAGTTTGTCACACGTGATAAAATCAGCAGAAGGTCGGGTCTTTGTTTCTCTCGAAGAATATCGATAGCCACTGCTTTTCTTAAGCAATGGAGATGCTCTCGTATTTTCCTGTGTTCACGTAACATTTCCTCTGCGTCTCATTATTCTCCGCCAAGGACAATGTTCGAGATATAAATAGTGATAAATCGATAACGAAGCCTCATGATCGAATGACACATTCATGAATTCGAGCCATCGAACCTGTGATGCCTCGTGCTTTTGGTTGTTTGTGTTTACAACTTCCGGATTTTTGTTTTTTTTTTGTTTTTGTTTTCTTTTTCAACGATTCTGGTGACTCGTAGTTATTATCGTTCGGGAATCGGGAGTGAATGACAGCAATTTTTCAAGTTCTCTATTATTACTCCGGAGGATTAACGAGTTGTTTATCGTCCGAGGAACTACGGGGTAAGTAAAAGATCGCAAAGCTATAATTCATTCGATCATATGTGAGCTAGCTCTTGGAAAAGTTTTCCATTTTTTTTTTTATTTTAGGAATATTCGAATATATATTTCACGAGGAAATTTTATGGTGTCTGAGGAATTGGGGCTGACATTTTTTCTGTATGCTTGGCTAGGCTCGTTGAGAAAACGAGGTCACGATCATAATAATCAGTCAGATTTTTAAATTTAGATTGCAATGTTGTTCAAGGTTTTTTGCAAATGGGCCCAAAACTCCCTCTCTCTCTCTCTCTCTCTCTCTCTCTCTCTCTCTCTCTGGAGAACTATATTGTTTCCATGGTGTACACTGCTACTGCATCTCAGGCTTCTCAGGTGTCAAAGGATTCGAGTAGCAAAAGCATTTTGCAGGGTCATTGACGTAGTGAGACGCAGAATAGATTCTCGAAAGATCCCATTTCCACAAACAACATTGGTTTCTGGTTTCCAATAGATTTAGCAGGACCATCGATGCGAAAAAAAATCGTGGTCTCCTGCTAAAATGTAATTGAAAAAATTCATCGAACTTCCAGGGTTTCTCTATTTTCTTATCCAGAATTCTTAAACATGCTGATTCAAAAAATTATTCCTGAATAGTCGTCGTCGTGCGACGTGTTGAATTTTACGAAACGAAACGAAAAACGGACATTCACATTTTCAAAACCATTAGATCGAGAAAATCGTTGGCAAGTACTAAATGACCTGAAAAGTCATCAAATTGCATTGCATTCGCACAGACATCGTACGAATAAACGCAAAATATATGGTGCGCGTTTACGGTGTTGAAAGTATATAATAGATGGCACAGTAGTACCACGAAGTGAGGGCAATAAAGCACAGCCTGCCAGCAACATGAATAAGCAGCTCGTGTAGGTAATATCGCGTGTAAGTACTCCAGTTTATTTTCCATCCATTTGCAGATATGCATTTATAATATTGTTATACGGATTGTGTAAACCTATTTGAATAGTCGAATAATTTCATAAAATTAATAATATCACCCTGTGTATATTTGTGCAAGGACAAGTCTTCCTAATGATCGAACCACAATTAATTGACAAGCACATCGAAATCATATGCGTTTTTCATAACAATGGCGCGCAGAGCAGAATTTCCCTGATATATTTCAAACAGTAACTTTTTCCACTTATAATAATTACTGTTCGAATAACGTAGCGGCGAGCGTTTTCAACGGTTGCCACAGTGAATTGCGTGTGTTTGTGTGACCCAGCCAATTCGAGACTAACGAGATAGAATTAATTAGTTCAACTGCGTACGCACGGTGTAGCTACTGAGATACTGAGAACATTGGGGACGTAATGAAAATCACGCTATGCAGTGAAATCCTTGGATTTTTAGTTTCTAGAGATCCAGTTCCTGATACGAGTTGTCAATTTCGATAAAATCAATGACATTGCACTGTCAAATTAATCAAATGCCAATTTGTAAAAAAATAAAAAAATACCGTGACCAAATTATTGGTTTTCGTATTAATTTTTACCGTTGAGTAATTGGCGAGGCGTCCAATTATTATTTTAAATTGCCACAATAATCCATTCCTCGTCATTTGCCTTCACGAAGAATGAGTTTTAATCATAAAAATGTGAGCGTCCAAACAGTTTATCATAGTTTTTCGACTTTGTAACGAACAAGCCAGGACGCTAGGGTATTAGTTATTCATTCAATTCATTCCTTTCGATGTCACGCCAATCGCGTATACGATACGGTAATGCATACGACGTAAACATAGATATACAAGTGTCGTACGTCTATCTACGGAAACGTGTAATTTACATGGTGAGGAGGGGGAGTTAGCAAGACAGAGTAGTCGTATAATAAAAAGCTTCATAATTTAGAGTAACCTGTCGAGATAGGACTTATAAATTGTTTCGGTTGGCAGGGTGGTCAGCATTATCGCGTCATCGAGATTACGAATGCTCGACCTTCTCTCGTGTATCCTCCGGGCTTAACTTCCACGTGTTTCCTCTGTCCTCTGTTTCGTCCAAAAGGACAAAAGGACGCGGGAGACATGTCCCATCGAAGTATCATGTCGATACTTTACGCCCTTTTTCTCGATAACGATCGATGAAAATATATCACGACCATTCTCACAAGAGAAAACTACACGTATAAATGTGTTATCTCACACAGTACACGTATATCTATACGCGAGCTTGTAATTTCGTGTCTCAGGACTAATGTATGTGTGTCTATAGATCCATAAGTACGCTTCCCTCTCACCAAATCCACGAATGTTGTTTTTTTTTTCGCCCTGGCAAGGATCATCCCTGGAGCGTGAGTCGTGTTTGGAATGAGAGTATGAAACTCTCCAGATATTATATACGAAGACTTCCATCCCTCTTTCCGGTTCACTCTCCTCTCATTTTCTTTCTACCTGAGATCGTCGCCAAAGTTTGACAACTTTTTATTGCATTTTCTTTCGAAATATTCGTCCTCCATGAAGTTTTTTCGTTGTTTATGCAACAATTTCCACATAATGCCGACCAGTTTAGTCGGTGGGGCAAATTTAATCAATTAGTTTTGTCTTGATAATTGAGCTTCTCAATTAGCAAAATGATGGTCGACTGAGAGTCCAGAGTTGATTGGGTTCGAGGTATGAAGGACCGCGTGGGTTGATGATAAGTTTTTTCTAAGGATCTTTCGTTACGCCAATATGGTGGATAGACGAAAAAATAATCCGATTAGTCTGCCGCCGTCAGCGTTTCGCTTGTTTTTTTTTTTATTTATTTATTTTTTTTTCATTTTTTATTCTACCGTATCGTAGATTGTCGTCGATAAAGGATTCTGGCTTATGCCGGGGACAGATTCCATTCGCCGTAGTCCACGAGATCGCGAGCTCCAAGCGGGAGGATCCTGGCACATCATCCAATTTCTCATTTTCACGCGGGAAAAAAAGATAAAAAGTTTGCTAAGAGGTAGGAATAGCGGCAGGAGCAGTGAGAAGAGAAATAATTATACAGGAAATCAAAAAGCAAAAGCGAGGTAAAAATATGCACAATTTTTTGTTCGTTTCTTTTCTTTCAGTCTTTTACAAATGGAAGATAAGAAATACTAAGAATCGAGTATATAATTAAGGCAGGCAGACTATAGCACCAAAGAATCTCGAAAATTGTGTGAAAAAAGTAGAAAAAGGTTGAAAATTAGACCGCAAAGAAAAGTTACTGTGAAAAATTTATATCATACGACGACGAAATGGAAAGACTTTTGGGGTGATAGAGATTGGCAAAGGATGGAAAATGAACTTTTGGTTGCGATGGTTCGAAGCAAAAGAGAAAAGGATCCCCCCTACGTGTCTGTGAATATGCGGAAGAAAATTCGAGCGTGATGGTACGTAGCCAGCAGAAAACGATTGGACGATATAGATCAAGCTATACGATAAAAGATAGCAGTGAAAGTATCGATATATATTCCGCGAATACACAGAAACTGCCTTATACCCAAGAGTGATTCTCTCCTCGTGCTTCTTGAGTGCCAAGCACATAACGCCAAGAAAATCGTAAAATTTCCAAAAATATATCGTCCCGAACTCTTTCACGCCAGTTTTACCTCGTATGGAAACTAGAATTTCACTTTTTTCCTCTCGCTTCTACAAAGTTTCTATATTTATATGGCAACACGTAGAATTCCCGAGAATTATTCGAAGGAATATTCCGTCATACATACATATTTGATCGTTCGATCATCGTATCTTATTTCTCCACGAGCAGATTCTCGAACTCGATATTCCGTGATTGGATCAACATTTCTGAAATTGTTATTCGCCTTATAATTCATTTCAGTCTTTACGACACCGACTGAGCAACAATCGTAGTAGACAGTTGATCATGAAGACTATAGGAACAATTTTTCTTCATTACAGTCTCGCCAATCCATATTTTTCGATACGCGACAAGTTGCGAATTTCTGGGACCTAAACATGCATCGACAGTGTGTGCTCTGGTGGCATAAAGACTGATGGAATGAGAAATAGCCATGGAGTGTTGAGTGCGCACAAATAAGGCGGCCCGGACGAACTTTTTGGCTATAGGGATGATGGGGAAACGAATCGGTCGATTTGCCGAAGACACTGGTCTATATATACAGAAGTCTTCGAGTAAGACCATGAAGAGAGAGAGAGAGAGAGAGAGAGGGAGAGAGAGAAAGTTGGTTCAAAATCTGTATATGTCTCTGGGCCTTTACGTGTGTATGTGTTTGTTTGTGTGCGTGTGTGTGTGTGTGTTTGAGCATCGAGGCCGATTCTACTTCTCTATTTGCGATGCCAAGAGGATGAGAAAGCTCGCTCGAAAGCGAATGGTGAGTAAGTGCAGGGTGTACACAATGGCAAAGGTAGTAGCGGATAGATGGATAGTCGAACTGTAGAAAGGTTTTCAACGATTCAAGAGAGGCTTGAAACGCTCCAGATTTCCGATTGCCACGGCCTCTGAAATAACAAAGCTCTCAAGACTACAAAAATGAAACTGAAATATCTGAAAAAAGACTCAGCAGGACAGGAAGGAACGAGGCATCAATGGGAGAATGAAAGGAAGCAAGAGAGAGAGAGAGAGAGAGAGAGCACGAAGTCAAGTTAGCTCTCTTCGTACTTTTCATTACACTTTCCACGAATGGAATATTGACTTGGAGACACTCCGACGGTCTCAGACAAATTTCCTTAACAGCAATGTTGTGAGACTTTTGGGCGAACTGAAAATTCGTGCATACAACCGATTTTATTCCATTTTCATCAAAGTTAACATTTTGTACTAGTTTTCCAATAACAAGCATGTGGATGTCGAAGATGCACAGAATCGATGATGGTACGAAGGATTTATAAAGATTTGGCCCAGTGTCGTAAAAATGCAAAGCAAGCTGCTAGAATAAATCGACCAGTAGACGAGAATGTGAAAGATAAAAAGAGAGAGAGAGAGACAAGAAGAGTGAAGCTCATGAAAGTTTCAGAAGGCTAGCAGCTGTCAACACTGCATATGGAAAGTTCTTAGTCGGGCAACATCTCTAGATATATTTTCGTGTCTCATGCCTGTATTGATCTACCGGAAACGCACGATTTTCCATCATTTCGTCCTAACAAAATCCAATGAAATTTTATGCAATTGTGTAAGAAAATTTTCAGGAAAAAACGATCGTAACCGTTTCGTGACATATTTTCCTAAGTCATTTAAACATTTTCGTAAATAGCGAAAAACAAAGTAATTCTCTTCTGTATTATTTTCTGTTTTTTATGATAAGTGAAAACTTGAATACGTTCCTTTGGGATGAAGGAAAAGTTATGATGAAAAAGATAGCTTGTCAAGTCACATTATACGAACTTTGAAAAGCCAGAGGGTCTGATCGTATCTCTGGATTTGCAAGGGGAGGTCGAAAGTAGAGTATCACGATATTGGTCAGACGAGCCTTCGACTCTGGGTCATCAGCTGTTTCTACACGCAGAACTGTTGCAGAAGTTGAGTGTTGGATTGAACAACGATTGTTGCTGATTAGTCAAAATGTTGTAAACAATATATTACCAAGATCGAACCCTGAAAACCGTTGTATTGAGTTTACCGCGATCTACGCGCATTTTACGATTCTATTGCATTGTTTTCCGACATTTGGAACACCTCGTAGATCTTTGAAGTCATTGGCTCACCCTCGAGGGATTTTCTCTTTTTTCACGGCTGCTTTTCGCAGATTTGCCCAGTTCTTTGATTCTTATCACTTTGTCCCTTCTATTTGGACCAACATAAATGTGTGCGTGTGTGTATGTATAATATATCGATAGGATCACACCACCTTCGATCCCTTGAGCTTTATGCCCTATTGCCCTCGCGTACTCCCTTTCCTTTCCTTTGCCATTCGTCTCTCCCGAATATACACCATAATCTCGATTTTACCAATGACCCATTGAGCCTATTTAACCGTTTCGATCCCACAACCTCCGTTAATTTTCTCTTTCTCGCTCGGCATCATGAAACTCCGTTAATCGTCGTTGAATCAGCGAACGAATATTTCGTGGACATTCGTGCAGAAAATCGAAACGTGGCTCTCCTTATCACAAAAGACAGTGAGCAAAACAAAAAATGAGGTAAAACAGAAATTGACAGCTGGAACAGTTGTTGGATTTTTTTAGTTTCATCCATGTTCATCAATTTCGTTTTACGTTTACTCAATGACTCATGAGAAATATGTAAGTAGAAAAATAAAAATGTGTGCTCGGTCATTTTGAGGACTATTCATCCGTATAATTCTACACACGTGTTCGTTATTCCACAGGAGCAAAGATAAAAGAAAAGAATATATAAAGAGGGATGCAGCCGTTGATACCGTCGAGTATTACGTTTTCGTAGCAAGTGCAGAAAATAGTGTTTCCACTCTTTTCTTTCTTTCTCTCTGGTTACTCTGCTATAACGTTGAACGTGGTGTGTGCAATAGTTTTTGGTGGTGCATATACCAAAGCGTGATATCTGGGTCACCACAAAAGCTCCGGAGGTCACGAAACTCTTTTCTCCTTGCTCTCCGGCTCCGGGCTGTGTGCCTCGTTCGCTCAAGAATTCGAGCACTTTTTATTATGCTTTTTTTTCCTCCACTTTTCTCTGCAAGCCTCTCAGGTTACCACGCTTTTCAACATCCATTTGCCCTTTGCCCTTTGCCCTTGTCCTCCGTCTCTTCGCTTCCTTCCTCTCTTTCAGTTGGTTGTTTTGTTTCGATTTTTTTTTATCACGTCTCCTAACATTGCTGCAATTGGTATGAAACGAAAAATACGAACGAATCGCGCGTTCATATACCGCCAGCAGCTTATTTTTATCTTCACTATCAACACGAAATCACTTTCTTGATTCTTGTATTAAAAGCAGTATTAATTTGTATGAAACGTATTTATTGGGAATTAGGCCCAAGGATCGTAGGAAGTTCGTCGTTAAAAACTTCAAAGCGTTGTAGGTCGAAGGAAGGAAGGAAGGTCGATTTTACAATCGAGCATGAAGGCTGGGGAGTACATCCGATCGAACAAAAAAAAATGGAACGTCGTATCTCATCGAATACATCGATGACAAAAGATTTAAAAAAAGACAGGGAATGTTGTTATACACATTAATCAAAGTTGAAATCGTCCTCCTCCATTGACCATTGTCGATGAAGTCCATGTATCGAATACGATTGGCCAATTGGAAGGATATAAACAGCGAAAAAATCGAACCACGAACTCGTGAAAGCATTGCTTCCAGATATCAAACTGTTGCTCGATAAGTCATAGCATTGTTGGTGGCCGCGTGTATAGGACCGTAAAGATACAATTTGTAGATCATAAAGACCGCGAACGTCGTTATATCCATAACGCCACGAGATAGAGTAGGCCAAGAGCTTGTGGAGAGTTATACGAGTTTGGATTGCATGTTACTCGTTGTGCTGGCAATCTGTGTGCACGATGCTCTATTCCAGATGTGCACGTCCTCATTTTTCGCTGCCTTGTCCACCGGGTGTCCGTGGAATCGTGTCTCAAAATCCTGGAACGAGTAAAAATCCTGCAGCTCGTTGTGAAAATGGACTTTTTACCACTTTGTATGTTCTTAGGACGAACATTTTTCAGGCGTTCGATGGTTGAGGAAAACGAGGCTGTGCACTCGATAACACAGAACGATAACAACAATACTGCTGTTTGATCTTTACGTATACACATTTTTGCCATTGTTGTTGGTGTGCAGTGTACGGTAGCGAATGGATAAAGATAAACTTGGTAAATCAGAGTACACACGAACGAGAGGAAAGCTCTTTCTTCCGTGGGATCTTTCCAAGAGACGCGCGAATCCTTCGTGAAATAGTATGGCCATTCAAGGAAGCAGATAAAATTTCCTGGCCGGTGGTTTCAATGAAGAAATCTTGGGTATCGAGCATCCTCGAGAGTCTTTGAGCTTCGTCAAAGCAAACATTTCATCGTAGAAATGCTGGAGAAAAAAAAAATCAAAAGTAAACTTTGTAGATTTTAGTTTTCCCGCTCACTGCTTAGCCGGGATTTTTTTTTTTTTTAATTGGACATGTTCGAACGAAAGCCTCACGTATAAGGATGCTTTTCTACTTCTCCGAGATGGACTTGAAAATACTTTGAGAATTGTATTCCTGTGTCATTAGTGAATGCATTTATATATAAACAACGCTGGCCAAGCTTGTCGACGCGGCGAATCTCGTTTATAAACAGAGACACACACAATGTACTTGAAAGCTTTTCCCTTCTCGTGCTTTTCGCTAAATGCATATTTTCCGGTACATTAGACGACCGAGTTTTCCTTTGCAATAGCTTTTTTTTTCATGTTTTTCACGTTACTCTCGCTCATTTTCTCCTCTCTTTCTCTCGCTTCGTTTTTTTTCTCCTCTCACCAGGTTAGCACGAGCAACCAAGCATGGAACATAGCGTCAAAGTTGTGCCAGGCTCATATTATTCTCACTCTTTTTCTTCCATTTTCTCAAGATATTTCTTCTAATATCTTCCTGCCTGAGAATTTGTTTCGGTATCATTTTCCATGCGGAGTTTAGTTACAAAAATCAGAAGAAAGTGGTGAAAACTTTATACTCACTACCGGATAGATTCCCTTTTTGCGAATGGCATAGTTCATCGTTACTTCGCGGGAAGGGTGAGTGTTGCAACGCCAAAAGGATGCGGCGTCTTGTTTACTCGGTTTGTCGTCAGGTCACTTCAGCTCCGGTCTAGGTCAATATGCTGCAGTGTAAGTACGCTCCTTTATTGCTTTATAACCCTCTCTGTGGACATACAGGACGACCGTGTCCGAGAGCAGGGAATGCGAAACTCCGACAAGCTTACCGTGCGGAGGCTCTGACGCTATGTGTTTTTCTTTTTATTGCGAAGATTTTACCTGAGAATATTCTTTCATCATGATTTTCCACTTTTCGAGTTTGAGGCTGTGAAAATTCGGTCGAGGCCACCGTATCCAGTCGCTTGTGATTTTTACACGTTGTTGTCGAGAATTGTGTGGAATTTTGATCGGCCATCCCCCTGGAAAGCGGTGGGGATGGAAAAAACTGTAAATTTCGCGATTTATTTTTTTTTTCCTTCTGAATTTCACTTTCGATTGACTTCGATGCATTCGCACGTTGCGAGTAACGAAACAGATATATGTATATCAACATGTACATGTATCCAGCTCGGTAGCTCGTAAACCAACACATTTGACTCCCTCTAGCTTCTGTGCCTGCATAGTCTGTAATTGCCGATTCGAAGCCCGACAGCAATGTATACGTGTATATGTATAGATAATTAACGTCTAACCAGTCTACTCCTTCCTCGAGAGACACAGCAGTCTGTAATTTCTCGTCGATGTCTTGGCAAACTCGGTTTCTCCTTGTAAGGGCGTTGTCTGCAATGGCTCGTGATCGCTCGCTTTGCACAGCAGAGCCAGAGCAGTAGGGCTAGTAAATCTATTTTCCAGACGATGTTCCCATAGAATCGCTACATCAGACAGATCTCTGTGAGCCTTTTGGCATCCTCCGGTGTGGCCATTGCTGGCGACTCCGCCCATGGCAAATCGTCGTTTTGAGTTCCATGGCAAGCGCTATCCCGAAAATGCCGTATGGAACGAGCAAGACAGCAAGTTGGACGTTAATACGGATCTGTAGGGCAATACTAAGACACCGAAGGGTGCATGCGCGATTGGACGGAAGGACGACCTTGTCTCGTGGTTAGCCACCATAGTCCCACTTCCGCATGGTTCGCGAAGGTGAGTTATTGGCGTTACGTAAAACGTCACCGACAGCCCTACCAATGTGGTTCATGGCTTTATAGAGCCACTAGCATATCCCTTTGTTGCCTCGTCTCTTCGTGCGCATCGGTCATTCCATTCCAGGGAGCCTAATTTTCAAAAAATCGATATTCAGTTATATTTTACTTTCATCGTTGAATTACTTCGTCGGGATACATACTGCGTTTTTCGACCAAACAAGAATTTTCGAAGGTCTTGGTCCCTCGCAGCACTTTTTATTTTTTTCATTTTTGTAATTGACAGAGAAAAAGTTGAGTATCCCGATAATCGGACACTCTCGCTTCGAGTATCTTTGCATCCCAAAAGTCTCTCATTTCCGGATTAAATCCATCGACGACAAACTTTGTGTTACGAGACACGTTGATGGCGTTTCTTTCCGCAAATGGCTAAATTGTACTGAATAACCTTCATGCATGTGTTTACATGTGGAGCCAAGCACGTGGCCGTGGTAGTAGGTACAGGACACAATATTGGCTGCAAAACGAATGCAACACCCGACGAACAGGACGTTAAGGAAACGGTCAAGTGCGAGCAGTATGAAAAACATCTTACGAGGCTTTGCCATTTTGTTCTGCGTGTATGCTCGTATGAATGTTCGTATGCGTAAACTCGATTGATAAAGCACAAGAAGTATAAACGACGAAACCTGCAGCGGCTGCGGGATTCAGGCAAGAGAAATCCTCGAAGCATCGCTGTCGTATACTTTGGAAAGCTTTACGAAGGTAATTATACACCATATAGTGTCAGAAGGTACATCAGGCACCGGAAAGAATCAACCATTTCTCGACTTTTAATTCTTTTTTTTTCTTGTCTCTTTCTGCTGTCTCTCGGGCTCTGTTAACGTTGCAAACTCGAACGGTGCGTCTCGTTATTCGTTCTCGTTTTCGCTTCGGATTGCTCCTCGCACTGTTTCCGTCCTATTCCACCTACAAGAGTTTTCTGCGCGAGTAATTGTCCCCGTCCAACTTTTTCAATTATTCTCGATTTTATAGTCGGGCAAAGAGAGAAAAATGAAAGCTTCTGCCTGCTGAGGGAATCAACGCCAGAGATGGAAACTCTTTCGCGTCTTCACGAACCCGGAAGAGACAGAAAGAGCTTGCAAATCGATATTATCGATTTGAAACTTGCCGATAAAAATAGCAGACGATGCTCTTTTCATCCGTCAGAGGATAAGACTATTTTTTTTCGCACTTTTCTTACTTTCCAAGCCGACTCCCAGGCGTAGAGCATCTCCCATTTAATTGGATATTGGTATGCTCATCATCGAGTGACTCGAGTTTCTTCTACACATAGATATAAACTTTCTCATGATCGAGAGCAGACATACGGTTTTTCGACTTCGTTCTTTCTTGTATAATTTCCACTCTCCTTCATCGCGAATTAAACGTTCGATATCTTTGTAATTTCTCGAATTTCGCAGAAAATGAGAAACTCGATGACTGTGGACCATTTTGGTTCTGGAAGAAAATACTTTCCATAGTTTTTCATGAAGAAATCGCATTATTTATTCCATGATCGAATAATTCATGAATTCCGAGAAGAACTGCATTTTATCGTGGACTCCTTGGCTCAATTCTCTCCCAGAATACCATTATATTTACGGGTTAATATTTGGAACGTCTGGGATATTCAGAATGACGTATTTCTATAAAGAGTCAAGTGACGTTTCATCTCCTCGAGGATTTCTAAAGGCTGATGTTGCGGGAAGGGAGTCCGAGCGAGAAAGCTTATAAATCGTTCGGGGTAAATCTGTCGTTGGTAGCAGTGAGAAAAGAAAAAAGTAAAAGGGGCGCGTATCCAAAATTGCTGGGAGTGGCGAGAGGCCGTTAAAGGTCACGCGGGGCTGCAATGACGAGGACCAAGCGGTCCTTTTTTCACCACCTACTTCGTTTAGTCCCTATCCGCATCGGTTGCTCGTCGAGGGGAGAAATTCGAGCTACATTTATCTTGGACCGTTCTTTTGATTCCATCTCTCGAAGTAGAGGTATTCCGAGGTTGTTTCGGAGTAGGAGCAGATCACATGCGTGTGAGGCATGTGATCGCGATGCTATTGTAAAGTGTTTTCATGGATTCTCATAGAGAGTTCCTTCTCTGCAATACAGAAAAGTCTCCCTCCGTTCCTCCTTTCTTACACGTTTTGAGGAAATACGTGGATTGACTGCGCTCATGATTTTCTGTTAACGGCCATTTTTATTCCATACTATTCTAACTCGTCTTTACCTTTCATTGCGTAGTAAATTTGCTATACGTTCAGTTTGACCCTTCGGTAGAAACGTAACAACGATATGACAGACAGACTACTCGACAATTACATCGATCTATGCTGGATGAAGTTACGAATGTCGAAATGGTTCGAAATTCAAAACTTAGGGTTTGAGTTACATTTATAATAACAACCTAAACTATCAAAACGAAACCAGCGAATTTTTTTACTCTGGTCCCAATAAGCAATGTCCGGGCTCCATATCGACAAAATTGTGGGTGGACATTCTTTTCAACCGTTTTTATTATATCCATAGCTTGGACTTTGACTTTTTAATTATTATTAATTACCCATCACTTAAAAGACTATTTGGAAGGTTAGTGGAGCTCGTTTAAAATGGAAAGTACTCCGAACTCGATCGTACTTGGTTCAGAGGAACTTTTTTTTCCTCAGAATTTTTTTTTTCGTTTGGGTTTGATAGCCAAATGGACAAATTTTTTTTTATGGGGGTTTGATAGTCAAATGGACAACGGTTCTTTTTCTCTGAGAAATTTTTTTTTTTCATCGGGGTCATTACATCTTGAACGTGCCTCAACTCACCGAGACTGTCTGTTTTTCATTCGCTCTCATCTTCATTGAGTATCTGCCTGAAAAATTGAATACACTTAATCATAAAGATTGTACGATACTCTTGAAAATACGATGAAAACATCGATTACGAGGAAGTGGGTGTAAATTGTGTTCTAACGTGTAGGTTAAAAGGTCGTGAGATACGAGGAAATGGAATAAAAGCACGTTTGCTCTTATTTTTGTTCTGCTGAGATCGCGAGTCGAGAGTCGTGAACTGTGCTTGCATATAAGACGTTATACGAATGATGGAAAACGACTAGGTAAAAGGGCTCCAACAACCGTCGATTTGTTATTGCAACGCCGTTGATGGTGTTTGCCTAACAAATCCGGAGCCGCAGGCCAGCTGGCACAGGTCTCACCAGCAAAAGGTCCGTCTCGCTATCGCATTTTCTCTTCGCACTCAGCGCGTTGCTCGTGAGAGGTGCGGCGACTCTCCGAGAAGCAGCACTTTCATCCCTCTTACTCTACCATCTCCTCACTATAGTTTTCTCTGATTCTCACGCCCTGAACGACCATTGTCCTACAGCAAAAGCGAGCAGCAGGATTTCCGACCCGCTTCCACTTCCCGAGACTTGGAAAAACATTGTATGCACACCATTTCAGACCAAGTACTCCCAGGAACTTGAGTTAATATTTGTGTTCAACTTTGTATCAAACATCCACTTGAGCTATTGCTCAAATCTTACGCGCTTCTTTGTATTCTTGTGAGCTGGCAGGTTGATTACACTTTATAACTCGTAGAGTTTATTCTTTGAAAAATATATACAAATATAAATAAAAAAAACCCTATGACGTCCAGTTGAAACTCCAGAGTTATTATCTGATCCTATTGATCTCTATACACATTTAAAATATTCACTCGCGGCATAATTCCATTCGTTACATTCGCTCACACACAATACACACACGTATAATTACAATATTTCTTGATAATTCGTTCGAATTCTCTTTTTCTTTTGAAATATAATTTCGAAAACTTATCTGTCGCTTCTGACGCGCTCTTCAGCGATGGCTCGATTACTCCGGGACGTGGGTTATTTCTTTTTCCCAGTTCCAGGATGATTGCCGAGATCCCGTGGTCGATGGCTGGCAAAAGAATCGGGCTGATCAAACCACGATTATTTCTTTTCAGAGTAGAATGTTATCCCGATGGTTGGACAGGCTCGGAGTCGAAGTCGAAGTGATATCGAAATTTGTCGATGCCCTGATACTTCGATTTTTCGAGAGAGGAAGGGGCGTTTTTGGATATAGTGGGATCGTCGTCGATAGTAGGGACAGGGCTGCGTGGTTATCGATGTAAGTAGAGAGATCCCACGCAGCCTCGATCGATAGCGTGAAATTTCGAACGCGTTACATCTTACAACTTCTTGAACGATCCTCCAAAGTTCAAGAGACTTCTACAATAATATCTGACATTTGAGGACAATTTATCGAAAGAAAAAAGCCTCGCAGTTGGTTTTTCGGAAGAGTTCCATTTTTTCAAACATATTTTTCTATTTACGACGCAGTGTTGAAGATTTGCATTCGGTGGGTGTTTGCATGATAGAAAAGAGATGAAAGTAGGTCGTCAGGGCACCAGCATACAGTTCAGGGTGTCAGAATTCAGTATATGGTGGCCCCAACGTATATGGATTTACCATTTGTACAAGCAGCAAGAGGATAAGTGCGATATAAGCAAGGTCCGGGTTTAAATCCTTCCGACAAGCACAACCTATATTTGGCGAGGCTATAAATCCGGCCAAGATTCCGGAAATTTACGCGCGACCCGGATCTACCCCCGGCTATCATTCCTTCTCGCGGTGACCGGGGCGTGGGCTTCGAGAAACGAATGAGGAAAAGATAGGAGAGAGAGAAAGAGAGAAGCGCATTTACGCTCGTGCACTTTGGTTTTCACAAAGGAAAAGGAATAGTCGGCTCACATGTGCATGCGGATGGCTTAGCCCACAGGCACACGCTATACCAAGAGATAGGAAAGAGATATAGGCGCGAGCACAGATGGACGCGCAACTAGAAGGAAAAGAAACCCACAAAGGAAGCACAACGCCAGAGGAAGAATTAGCTATATCGAGCCTTGAAATACGCGCAGAACGTCGGCTTCGGAAATCTCCGGTAGAATTTATTCTTCCCCCTTTTTTTTTTATTAATCCTCCGAAACTCTTCATTTTTTAAAATCAGAACTAAACTTATTGCGTGGAGGTCAGTTTTTACCGCGAATGAAGCTAAAAAGTAACGCGGTTAGATTGTTCTTCCATCTGCCAATTACCTCGCAGTGTTCGCTTGACAGTTTGGCGACCGCTGAATATATGTGACGTGTAACCCAAATTTCTTTTTCTTTCCCATGAGAGTCTTTTTCAGTTTTGTCTCGGCATTCATCGCTAACCGACGTGTGTCATTTCTTTCATTCGCTTTTCAATTGTTCTCATTGCAGCGAGTCCATTTTTTTCGACCTCATTACGAAAATCTTAATTAGAACCCGACGGCGATGCTCATGTCTCGGGACCATTTTTATTATCGGAATCCAACTGCTCCGATTTTCTGTTGACCATTCTGGACACGTAACAAAACTCATAAAAACCAACAACGATCGCTAAAATCTGCCCTTCGGTTTAAAATGATAATGAGAATTCTACGGTGGGAGTAAAAACATGAAAGATCAATAGTGAAAGTCTGGTAGGAATGAATGAAACACGTTTCCACTCCAGCCTGTATATCAATTTGTCTTTTCGTTGTCTTTTTTTTTTCCATTTTGGTGGACGCGAGCCAGAAAAGCGAGAGAGGAAGGTTAATTAAAAATAAAAACGAAGCGCGATTCTGTCGAATTGTTCTTTTTTTTGCCTATTTCAACGAGATCGTCCGAGCATTTTGGTACGGGCACTGAATTTCGAAGGATATGTGTTTGTACGTCGATGCAGATATCGATGCTTGTGGTATGTGTTTCTGCCATCGATATGTCCGTATGCGGGCAGAAAAAAAATGGAAGAATATAAGCTGGGCGAACGCGTCTGCCACAGAGATGTTCCTGTTCGTGAGACAGGCAGGAAAAGGGAAGAGAAACGGACAGAATGGAATGTAGGTAAATGTGAAGAGCAATTACGAGTTGCACCATCGCTCTCGAATGATCGTGCACGTTTACGGGAGAGAGGAACGAGCTTGGCTTTAGAGCACACTAAGGTAGATTTTAGGAGGCTGGTGCGACGCTAACCAATCAGCAGTTTGTATGGTCCATACGCTATTCTCTGGCGACCCCGAAACTCGCGTCCTTCTCAGTTCTGACCACGTATTCTTTTTCTCTCGCTTCCTCTTTTTCTCCATCCGTTTGCAACGCTCTTGGTTTTGCCCAATCGATATTTATCGGTGACAGAGTAACGACGGATTCTCCATCGCGATGGTCTTTCCGTTCGTTCCAAATCTTCTCAATTATTCGCTGCGATCGTAAAAGCAACAGATTTGCAATAAAGAAAATCTCTCGTTCGATCTCGTTCGTTTGATGCTCTCATCTCGAGTGCGTTTTACGAGCAGTTTGCCATGGCCAACGATTTATTTCCCGATTAGACAATATTTTTTATACATTTTTCGATATCGGCACTATCGTTCCGCGTGAAAAGATTCCAAAGAACAGGCTGTTTGCAGAAACTCTTCCTTATATAACAATGCGCTTGTTTTCAGTCACAACTCTTAATTTGTATCCATGGATGTGTAAATAATACGATGGCGTGTATATGTTGAACTTATTGCTTCACGGGTACGAATGCATGGAACCAACGTATCGCGTTACTTCCATATTGAAGGGAATGTCTCTCGCATCTCCCTCTTCTCTGTCTCTCAGGCTTTCGCTCGTCTGGTACATTTAACTCTGTGCGTACGACGAAAGCGTCAATGTTACGATTATACATGCACCAGCAGACGCGCATCAGGAAGTGTGAGGAAGAAGAGGGAAGGAGAAATGAGAGGTTCAATGTTATTGAAAAGCGATCGATCACGCGAGCTGTATGGATGGATGAACGCTGCTGCGGGAGGTGTCTCAGTCATTGTGGATGTTTCGCGTCGTCTGATACACGCATTTTCATATGGATGCTTCCGCGAAACACTGATACATCTACTTTTGTGTGTTTCCGTGGTTTGTGATACGAAAACTAAAACCGAGTCATATTTAGCGCGCATAACAAAAATGCCAAGACTATTTTTTTAAGGATCATTTTATGCACATGACCATTTCATCATGATTTCCCTTACTTATCGTTATCTCGTTCAGATCGACGTTGTCTCGTAAATACGCGAATTCGCAAGCTTGATATTCACTCATTTGTCTCTGCAGCTCCATTTTTACAACGATCCTGCCATCACAACGAAGAGTCGAAGACTCTTCGTAACGAAGACGAACAAGAGGAATGCGCAATTCGTCGTTTTCCTCTGTCGCCCTTGCAGTCCCTCTGTCTTCCTCCCCTTACACACATGCTGCATATGCAACCATCGTGTGCATAAGTCAAACCTTCCCCCCAGCAGACGTCTGCGTTGGGGTGTCTGAAGCAGTCCTCCAGAGCTTTTCCTCCACCGCACCTCCTCGTATCACACCTCATTATCCTACACAGAGGTTCGTTAACAATCCTGCTTTTTTGCCTCACTTCTTTATACCTCTCGTCGTTGCGAACATCCGGTATCGTCTGCTTTATCGCACACGCGCCAGCCTCGCATGCTCTTTGCGGATAATATTTTCATAATTCCATTTGTTTTTCTCAGAAAAATGTTTTCATACGAAATTTCTCTAAATATTCGGAAACGCGCGAACTGAAATATATGAAAATTCAAATGAACATTTTAGCCAAAAATAATAATAACGAAAATGTAAGCGTTGTGATTTTCTTCCATCTGATCTGGCGTATAACGCTTTTCGAGTGTTTTCGGAAATGTTTTGCTAAATTTCGGAATGTTTAAGGACAAATTGGAATGATGTGTGGTTGGAGGTCATAATGGTGAAGGATTGCTCCCTTAGTGAGTAAATAAATGATAGATGGATCGCGAAAGGGGTGAAATCTCTCGGTAGCGGACGAAGAGGACAGCAGCAGAATTCCAAGATCTAGGGTAATGTTCCGGAGGAATTTGAGGCACACGCGAGTCCATAAAAGGAGAGAATCGTTGTGTACAGAGCGGCAATCCGTATAGTCGTAAACTAGAAACTTGCGTAATCACAAGTTGGCGGAAATCCGTCCGGAGCTTCAACTCATAAAACTATCGTAATTGTAAAACACGATAACTGGAAGGAGAGAATAAGCAGCGTACGGTCTACGATCATGAGATTTCCAATTGTTCGCGTATGTAAAAATAAAAACGTGGCCTAAAAACAAAGATTATCGAGCAATGGGACAATTTTGAAGCTTCCCTAAAGTAAATAACTAATTCACGACTCTCGATTCCTTAAATTCTCGAACATTCCGATAAATTTTCTCGATACCATAAGCTCCACAGGCAATGACGTTCGATTGATGCGCATCGAGCTGCATTAAAATGCATTTTTATAGAGCGTGCGTCTGCATAAATATTTTTAACGTACATGTGTCTTTACATTTGGCTCTGAGACACCAGTGAGATGGAGTTTAAATTTTCTTAGAATCAATATGACGTCTCCTTCATTTTCTCTTTCTCACTGGGGAGTGGCGGCGGAGAGGGGGAGGGGAAGGGGTGGTTTCTTTCGTTTACTATCTAGGTACCGTCGTTGACGTTGAATGGCTTTCTATTCGGACTTCCGATTGCTTATGTCGGTAGATGAAAGGTCCTTGAGGCTTTATTTCCTTTATCGAACTTCGATATTCGCTATCGTTCCTGTACAAAAGCCACTTCCATAAGTCACGGGATAGCTATGAAAGAAGACAACCCGCCTTTCGACCTCTGACTACCTTCATCAATTCTTCTTTCTTCAAGACTTTTGCCCTCTGCTGGTAGATCCTTCAATCATACCCAATCTCCTGCTACATGCTCAGAAATCTATTGGTCTTGTCCAACAGCTCTTCGTCTTTGGTCTTTTCTTCTCCGATTTTTCCGAATCATACATTAAGGGTGCACTACTTCTCTGAGCATTTGTTGTCTCCTGTTTGGAAAGTACGCTAATGTCGGTGCAGGAGACAATAACGCTACGGGCAATTGTAGCAACATATCGTTGTACGTGGAACACCATTAGCAAATGAACTTTTGCTGCCTTCGTCATAAACATGTCCCCAGGAAGGAAGAAGGAGAGAGAAATAGTCGAAATAAAAAAGTCTCTATCGTATTTTCGGTCCTACTGATTGGGCCTCAGAGTCTGCTGACCGCGGAGACCGGACCTGGACTTAGTCGAATGTTGCGCCATTTTTTCACTGGGTGGCTGAGAATGGCGTTTCAATGTTCCATTTTCCTCGTTATCGATTCTTGAACATATATGTAACGTGTAAACTTCGTAAAACTGCGTTTCCAGGTCGGGACGTGGTTTCAACGAGACTACTGGTGGCGTCGTCTACTGACCCGAATTCTCACGTCGGTCGATTAATGTCATGGAATCGTCGGAGGGTGAGTGCTGCTTGCCAGATGTGAGTACACATCCCGCACTACCTTTATATTACTACCCTTAATATACATGAATGCGTACATATATTGTGTCCTATTTCCATGCCGCTCTGTACATTACATATTACCCATAAAGCGTGTGCTATAGTGTCGATTGGCCTCAGGTGCATATCACTCCCATCGCAATCGTAACCCAAAGATCAAACAATCCCGTTCTTACGTACATGTACTACTTTACGTACATATAACCCTATGTGCACCCTTTGATTTTGAAGCCCAAGTTGACATTTTGTACGTATGCCTTGACGACACAAAGTTCGCCACGGTCGCGTTTGTCGAATATACATTATTTGAATGAGAAACCATTGAGTAATCATTTCGAAGACGTCATCGTGTCGCACTCTTTCCAAACGACTGCGCGATCGTTTTCACTGTGATCGGCAGTGAGCTATGATTTTCTAACTTTCTATTCCGCAACTAAGGGAAACAATCATGCGGATCGTTTCAATAATTCACCAAACGATCGTTTCTTCATTTGTTCATACGACAAAGTTTGTCGTGAACGTCATTCGAACGGCACACAATATTATTTTGCGTATTTTGCAGGGCGTGCAGATTCATAAATAATCGAGAGGAGAGGCTCGGATGGATGTTTTGAAATAATGTGCTTTATGTCTATATATTATTATGGGGTATATATAAGATTATCCTCTGGTGGAAACGTCACGTATAACGTGAATATATATAGAAAATAAAAAAGGTTAGGGATCAGTCGTAAAATTTACCTCCGTGCTTCGATCTCTGAGCCTGATTGTAGAAGCTTTTGCGGCTCATGGGGGAGGTTCTTGGGTAAGTTTGGAATTATTTAGCGGTGGATAAACCGCAAGGAGTACCCTTGCCGACGCGTTACCGGTTGAAGACCGCGGTTAATGGTTTCGATTCCCACCGGTAAGCTTTTCTCTCATTCTCTTCCTGTCTCTCCTTCCTTCTCTCTCTCTCTCTCTCTCTCTCCCTCGCTCTCTCTTTCTCGTATCTCATATACATACACACACTTGAAAATCCTAACAATACATAAGGGCCTGTACACATACTTCAAACAACCCCTCCCATAACTCGAGTATAGATTTTCCTCTCCATGGCCCAGCGTCACGAGGTAAAGCGACCACATAATTAAAGAGTAGGACGTTTCGTAACGATCATGTTGCAACGATATACCTGTATCGTAAACATATATAAATATAGTGCCCATGATCAAGGCACCTGTTATATATTATTCAGAGACTCGAGTAATTGGCGCACTTTTCGAAATGAATGAGTTTGAGAACCATCAAGAATATAACCGTGGAATTTCTTCGTCGTACATTACTTATTAATAAACACTCATACTTTACGCAAGAGCCTATCAGGTTCCCCCGATCGTGTACAACAACGAGCTTCCTTCTGAGCTTCGCCTCACCATAAAAGAAATTGGCGCCACGGGAAAATGTTTTTCCGAGGATCCTAGCAGTTGACGATCGTAAAAATTGGATCATTAACAGGAAAGTCGTGTTTTTCGTTATGGCGTCATAAACGTGCGGTTTGATGTATTTGAGAATATTCTTTTTTGCATTGATTCTTTTGTTTGCGAAGAATTTTCCAAATTTAATTCGTAAGAAAACTTTTTGATCTCCATATACTGATAATTTTTTGACACATTGAAAGCAGTGCTCTTGGCTCACAGACAGTTTCGTCGAAATTGATTGTTTAACGTTTCACTAATTTAATGAAAATAAATTATGGACATTTGCGACTGTTTTAATGGCAGAGACAATTCTCGAGAGTAACTATTTCCGTTGGAATCTCAACTTTGCCTCGCTTGTAACAATATTTCCATCATTGTGAACATAATTCTCAAGGGATTACCGCAGAAGGATGACGCGGTTGCCTGATGTTTGCTGGCACAGATGCGATTGTGATTTTCCATCGCGAAACTTCTCTCACATTGAAAGTTGCCCGCGTTTGTGCAGAGTTTTCCGCTCCCTCATCAGAGCTCTGCTCTTTCCAATAGATGGGGAAAAGTATTATGTCACTAGCTAAATTGAATTCTTGCCCCAGTGCTTACCGGAAATAATATTATGTTTTATATCTTCGACACTCGCTTCATCGACAGGCTTCATCGTGCGCGTTCCTATTGGAATTCTTTAATGGGAATTTTTCACATTTTCCGCCGGTAGCCCGCGAATGAGATCACACCAATCGATCTATATACCTATACATATACATATATATACCCATATAAACATGAAATTCCATCTCACCATTGGCACAGAACGAAATCGAATGCACCACGATTTCTCTCTTCCTCCTTCTCCCATTTTCTTTCTTTTCCTCACACACACACACATACACTTTGTCTTTATCTCTCTGTTCCACTCTTTATTTCTCTTTACCACCGCATTTGTGCAGGGATTCTACCGCTTCACCGATTCTCTCCTAAAGAATCCTTTTTTTTTCTTATTCTCTCCACTTTCTGTAAGCTTCTTCATCTGTCCCATCACCCTTTCTCCTTTTTCTCCTTCTTCTCTGTCTTGCCTCGAAGTCTTCGATTTTGCATCGTGATAAGCTGGAACACCGCGCGGCAAATTTCCATTCGTAGCTCAGATTCAAAACGCGTGAGACGGTTGAATAAAAATCTTCTTACTTCGTGCTGTCCTCGTCAAATCGCAGCGCTCTGAAAAAACAGTAGATACGCGAATATTTTACGGACGGTACATTCGGATTGAGATCGAATATCCTCTCACTCTCTCTCCCTCACTCTCGCTCTTTGCGATCGAAAAAATGCGCCGATTACGCTCGATCTACCTCGTGGCTCATACCGATGGTTTCCTTTTTCCTGCTATGATTGAGCGATTCCGTGAGAGGGAATATTTCGTCGAATCTTAGCGGATATCGATGCATAACAAACGATTGAATTCGAGTTGAACTTTCGCCACGAATCCGTAATACGCGGATTCAGTTTTTTTCATAATAATGGAAAATTCAAGTGGGAAAAACAATTTCTTTTTCGTCTCTTTTTATTGATTGTTTTTGCCAGTGTCCAGGGTTTGTTTTCTAGAATCATTTCGTCTCTCTTTTCCGCAATGACTTCTTTCCTGGGCATCCAATTTATTCCTGAGTGCAACGAATTTGCCAAGGGCCAAGGGCCACTGCAAAAACCCTTGGCCTTATGGTGCAAATTTCCATTTTATCGAGCACGAGGTTTCGCGTTCACGTACATAATTTTATTTCTACCGCGATGACGAAAATCGTGGGATTGTTGAGCAGAGCTGGTTGCTGATTCAGGAAAACGAGGACGTATGACCAAGCGACGAGAAGCAATTTTAATTTTGTTCCACTGGTTTCGATATTGTTCCTCCCTTTCTCGCAGCTCGCGCGAGGGAGGGGCGTTCCCGTCCTATATCGGTTTGGTGTACATTTCGTTTTTGGCACTCTCCGATCCACGTGATTAAAATTTTATCCTGTCCTGCTGTTTCTACGTGCTCGAGCGAGTCCCCTCCTCGTCGTCGCGTCTCTCCGATCTGTCCCACGTATGCACACGAGTACTTGTCCCTTTTTCGTACAAATACGTTGCCGCAAGTAGAAAATGTGGCAATAGTCAATTGCCGGTTAATTCGATACACGAAATTAATACTTACGCAGAACCAAAGCAATGACTTGAGAATCTCTCAGAGCCGGGAACTTTATCAGATTCTTAACAACATTTCGAACGAAATTACATTTTTTTTTCAACGTTTGCAAATAAACTCTCGATCGATTCGTGTGATGTCCGGTTTTTCAATTTCGAGATTAATTCGAACTGGAATTTCTTTCGTAAAAAAACTCGGCCTCATTTTTTTTTCTATTCCGCATTTTCAACTTTCTATTTCGAGCCCCTCTCCTGTAAACCTGTCAAGTTATAGATTAGGATTTGAATAACTCACGCGAGAGGCTACCGAAAGAAGTAACAAATCCCCAGGGCTGCCTCATTATAGTGAATTTATGAGGAACCCCTTAAAGCCCGTTGCCAAAGATCCCCTCTAACATGGATATTTGTTGAAGCGAAAATGGAATTCTGAGGGTGCTACTTCCAAAATTTCATATTGTGCGTTCCTGCGGAACGTTTTTCATCAAGAGTTATCACGTAAAAAAGTAATGCTGGTAAAATATTTTTTTTCCAAGATAACCGTGTCATAAAACGATTTTTTGTTTTGGTCGAAAAAATCCATGCTCGCCTTCGAACGAATAATTCATTCGAAATCCAATACATTGATCTCATCGACTATGAGTAAAAAAATGAAAAAAATAAATAAATAAAAATTTCTCACTCTCAGCAATGTGAAAAATTATCAAAATGTCATTCGGACGAGACCAGGACCAGATTGTATAACGCGAAAGATACGTTTCGAATTAAAATCATTGATATTCACAATTACGAAATATTGGAAACGAACTCGTTTAGTTTATTGTAGTTTGCATATTGGAAAGGATTGAGCTCCCATATTGTTTGCCATACTGTTTACGTTTGAGAATGAAATCTGAATAATTTTTTTTTTTTTACATCAACGCCCGCACGCCTAATCAACGAATGGATTACAAATTCGCACAAATTTGGGAGCAATTCCACATTTGGATGCAATCCATCCGGCGACCAGGTATGATAGAGGATCCCTGGGGTGCGCACCGTATTGCAGAACAGCAGCGTCGTGGAAACAACCGAATATTGATTAAACGCTTTAGCACGTACACAAGAGAAGCTAAAGTGAGATGGATTCAACTATAACAATAGACAGAGAACACGAGAGAGAGAGAGAGAGAGAGAGAGAGAGAGAGAGAGAGAGAGAGAGAGAGAGAGAGAGAGAGAGAGAGAGAGAGAGAGAGAGAGAGAGAGAGAGAGAGAGAGTAAGGGAGAGAGACCTCTGCGTGCACGTAATTAGTAGACGCCCTGGAGTTTTAATAGCACTATAATAACACGCAACATCGAATTATAAAGAGGTCGTAGAACTCTGCGACCGAACCATTAAGAACGTGTGCAAACTCCGTTTACTCGTTTATGTCGTCGTTCGAGTTGGTGCTGATGTTCCTCTGAGTTACCGTCTTTAATATAAACGAAGCCTCATTCCCCATTTAGTTTCTTGGTCAGAATCTTTTCAAATAGAGCCGCAAGAAAAATTAAAAAGTTCATGCACTCAATCAGACTATGCGAAACTTTGGATTCCTCTGTCCACGTTGACTTCTTCGACTCATTTCCGCTTACGTTCGTTGTGATTAAATATTCAATAATTACGAACGTTGATATTTTCTTTTCGTCAATATTTATGGATTCTCGAACGGTAATTTTACATTTGCGACTTGATAGAAATTGTTGTGAGAGGAATATGCAGGGTGTCCTGATTGTGAGAGGGATGAAAATTGATAAGAAACGTAAAGTCGTGCGAAAAGGGTTCCCAATCAGGGTTTCATGGTGGAATTCCCATGGAAATATGTTCATGTGTCACAAAGTGTTCCTCGTGGGCAAAAATTCTGATTCTGATCAAGACTCGATAAGAGAATCCTTACCAGGGGTACGTCGGATCCCGGTCAGTTCCTGATGAGCTGAACTTGATCAAGACCTCATCGTTGGTGCTTGATCGGGTTCTGATCTGGTCCTGATGTTGAATTCTCCTCGGGAAGACTTTTTAAGTTTGAATCCGGCTTAACACGAGGAGTACATCGGAGAAAACCTGACACGCCGTTTCTGATAAGAACCCGCGTACCTTCTCATGAATTATTCATTCGTGATGGGTTTTGCACTAGCGCCGCGCATGCTTCGTTGACCAGAAACTGTATTTCCGTTCGAAAATCTCTCGTGACCCTGTGATTTGTTGCGCGTACGTCGCTGCGTGTCTGTCACCCGTCTCTTCAACACTGTCTCGTCATGCCGTCAATTTGCATTTACAACCTTCCTCTCCACCGATCCCTCCGGTTCTCCAGTGGCTGATTAAAATACGAAACTAGACTCTTTCTCGGTTTTGCATTCAAAATTGACAATTCTATTAAATTAAAATATCTGCGATGTTGTCATAAGTTCTCAAGCACAAAGATCAAGGGATACACATTTTTTTTGAAAATTCCTCACGAAAATCTTTTTCTGCAGAAACAATAATACCAAAAATGAAAAGAAATAAAGTACCGAATGAAATGAAGTCCGATTCGTCGTGCAATTCCCCATAGACCCCATAAGCTTGAGTTATCTCTATTGTGTGAGCACTAGGTTGAGATTCGGTCCGCAATATTTATGTAAAAATATGTGTATGCATCCCGGCGTTGTAGGAACTCGCGATTCTTACTGCGAGCAGAGAACTCGTTCCTGAAAGAAACGAGAAACGACGAAATGGTATTTCTCGTCGTCGAAAAATGTTATACTCCATTGTTGCTTGTCTGTCTGCTGTACGTCGAAGACACGCGTATCTCCTGGAATCATTGAAAAACCGAGAACTCAATGTGTGGGTTGGAACGATATGCTGCTCCGTAGTCATGCTGTCTGCGGTACACACGCCCGAATAAAGCGAAGGAATTTTCTTTTACTTAGTAGACTCGAGCTATGCGTACTCCACCGGTGTACTCGCTGAGTATTGCGCCTCTTGCCGCAGCACACGTTTTCTCACCGATATTATTACTTCAGCAGAGTGTCTCGTGAATCCAATGTTTCAACCCTTTTAACTCTGGCAAACGATCATTTCATTGAATTCAGTCAATCAAATTGGCTCATTGTTTCGGTGTTGCTGATTAAACAGATTTTCTATGAATAAACCGAAAAAAATGTGGAAAGTATTGTTAATTGGACTTTGAAATCGTCAATTTTGCTATTTTTTTAAGCCAAATTTGAGTTTGTTTCTATTTATTGAGTATTGATATTGACACACTATTATATTTTAATTTTCGTGATCGATTACTCACGGCAAGTTATGGAAAGAGTTGAAGAGAATCGTTGAATTATCATTCGTAGGAAATGCGCTGTTTAAATGGGGTCAGCAAAGGCTGAGCAACTTCAATAGCAAATTCAGAATACTTCCGGGCTTGAGATAATTTGTAGAGCATACTTTCGTGGTGAATTAACAATGGTTTTATGTAGTTCACGAGGTACCGAGAACGCGGGAAGTTAATTTTTTTTTCGTACAAGAGTAAATATGTGCAAGCCGCTCGGTGGTTATTGTAACGCTGTGGAGAAAAGTTTACTTTTCATTAGCCACGACCTCTCTATGTGCTCGGTGGTAGCTCAATTTGAGAAATCCGTTGTGGTTCCCGTGTTTGGACGACATTAGTTTTAATGAGGATGAACCAACGGATCTTGGAAATAAATTTTAATCGTGTAAAATCTTCAGGTGAATTCAACATGAATTTCTCGTTTTCTGCATCCGAAAATCGTTAAAAATACTTGAAACTAAAAACAAAACGGAAAATGAATTTAAAAAACAATGAAAATTACGGGTCGGGCGGAAATTGATTACTATTTTGTTAATTACTAACGGCGTGCGTCTTCGTACTGGAACAATTTCTATGGTAATTAGTCCCATTTATTCTCCATAATGATTTCGATTCATTTGCTCCTGCTCTTCCATCCACTTCCATTCGCAACAAATTTCGATTATTCGCGTAATGAATTCAATTAACCAATACACGTGCCAGTTGAAAAGTTTCCCATCTTCGGACAGCATATTGACATGGATTTTGTGATTGTTTGAAGGTCTTTTGCTGGGAATTGGATCGAGCGAGAGAACTCTCATTGGTATATTCATTCAAATCGTTTTTTATAAATAATTCACAAAAATTCATTCGCCACTAAACTGAATAATCGTGCCGTTGGCAAAAGCCAAGCGCAAATGCTGTTCTGTTTTCAAATTTCAATCGCGTATGAACTGCATGGTATTCATTGAGCTATGGGGAATCTCGAATGAAGGCATCAAATCTTTTTCGATGCTCGATTCAATTTTTCGTACTGACAAATCATGCTCATGTGTCACATTGCCTTCTCTTGTCATTGCGGTTTATGATTTTTTTTTTTAAACAGAAAGAGCCTTGCTTCATATCGTTCGTGTTTCGAATTCCTGCTCATCCTGATTTTCGCGTAATTTGATCGTCAGACGTGTGTCGACGTGGAAATAAAGTTGATGGTAAATTTCATTTGTAAATAAATTGAAACATGAAGCTGAACGTGAATTTGAAAAAAGAAAAATTAAAGATTCAAAAAATGGGAAGAAACATAGAGGAGACCGGAAGAACGTTGGTTTTGATATCGAATTCCCTGTACGTAATTTTTGGTTATTTGGACGACTCGGCACACACAGGAGCTCGTAGTATCGTGTTGCGCAAAGCGAAATCTTGTGGTTGCCGGAAGCGCGGAGGCTGAAGGTTCTCGATTGCACGCCGAGAGCATGCGCCTTTGTGATGTCGCTGCTGACGATTCGGGACGCTAGGAGGTTGAGGCTGTAGCAGGGAAGAATGAGAGAAGAGGAGAACAGAAAAATGATGAAATATATTGTGTGCGAGGGTTGAAAATCGATGTCTGAGTAGTCCAGCATCGAATGAGCTTTGCTGCACTTGAACCGATTAAAAGTGTGTATGTTTAACTCGTGCTCAGCGGAATATCGTGTCAGTCATTCAGTCTCGTTATAGTCAGGTGTATGGAACTTTTTTCCCCTCCTCAAATACAGGGCGTCGGTTTTTAATCAACGGATACACAGTCATTCGGAGCTGCGATGAATATAACAAAAAAAGATGGAACAGGGCGTTGGGTTTCGTTCGCGAGACCCATAAAAATCATTGAGACCAAGAAAAAATCCTGATCCAGCGTATTGGTAAATGTTTAAATGGATTATTTGATTTTTTAAATATTATTGTCCAATTCATTCACATGGAATGGCCCATACGGAACGGTGGCGAGCAACGGCTGGAAAATTTGACATCGAATTATCGTTTTCTGCAGCGCAAGAGGAAGAGAAGTTCAATGAACGCAATATAAAATATAAGCGCCGGTGTAATACCGGAAGTTATTTCGGTGCGTCCGAGTGGACGCGCACTGAATATCAATAAAACGTTAACAGAATCAGTTTTCTGTACACTCAGCCTACGTTCAATCAAACCTCTCCCGGACTAATAAATATAAATAATCCTCGGATATCTCACCCTCTCATTCTCTCACTCGCCATGGACCAGTTAAATGTCTGGGATTCGAACGCGTTATTCATCCACATCCATTTATAAACACGAGGAGCCTTTTTCACTTTCTCTCGGTCTCTTCGTCCCTACGGTACCACCGACTCGCACTGTTGTACAATAATATACGGATGTGTATGTGTATGTATCTGTATAACGACGAGAGACTTCCGATAAATATTACGAGGGACATCTCATTATTTTATATTTTGAGCTCATAAGCCGTATTTACGAGAGAGGGGACACTTCAAACTTCCAGTGTTCGTTTTTATTTCAACCACGCTCTTTTTTTCCATCCCTCCAACCCACGCTTTCCGTTCGCTTTTCCAGGGCTATTTTTACTCCTTTTTAACCTCCCTTCCCGAAGCTTGTTAAGCACAAAACTTTGGTCCCATCGGATGACTAAAGTAAGTTTTCCTGGGAGAGAACGAAGGAAGCCTCTCCAAGGACGAAACGGAGGCACATCTTTGGACTCTCTTAGTCAGTTTCCTTCCCTTTTTTTCTCTTCTCCCAGCAGAAGTCTCCGTTTTTTTATGACGGTGCTATAATATTTTGACGTTACTGCCAATTTGTACGGCGAATTTGTTTTTTCTCTTTGTTTTCTAAATTTAGAATGTAATTTCATTTCGTTGGATCAACGACGAAAGTGAAACTACATCCCCCGGAAGCCAAAGATCGAGCCAGCTATCAAAGTATATCTATTTTTTCGTTAATATTGGCGTCGAACCGGTGCTACGGCTCATGGTCTCCCCTTTCGTACTTTTTTCGCCAGGAAACCTCGTTTAGTCCACGATATTTTCTTTCTCTCTCTCTCTCTCTCTCTCTGACAGGTGGGGCATCCGGAAAAAAAGGTGAGGCCAAATTAGCTGGTGAAAGCAGCGAGCTACACCGGCCAAGATAGTGGCTCGTTATCTTCATCAACAAAACGAAATGTTATGAAAATAAAGTCTCATTTTAATAATTTCGCTAGAGTCGCCCCAAATGATCGGATCAGCGCGAATAAATTATACAAATGTCATTAGCGTTCATAGAGAGTCTGATGAGTCTCGGTTCCGGCATCCATGGAAGCCATGGAATCGTGAGCCAAACTTTGACTGCTCCAGCAACTCGAAAAAGCGTGGATATTATTTTTATGAAAGTGAAGTCAAAACGCCTCGGAATAGAATGAAAACGCGTAAACGAATTCTTAAATATTTACTAGCGATTTCGGTGAGGAATCGCTCCCCTCGTCAGAATGAATAAATAATCTGATTAGAGAGTATCAACTTTCTATTTATCGTTCCCGATCCATCGATAACCGGTACGAGTCATTCTACCCACTCGATCGCGAGATCTCAACATATTTTTTCATAAAAATCCGATTCCTCGGGGTTGCTTCATATTTTTCGATATACTCAAATATTTACTGATATAGTTTGAGTGCGTTTCAATGGAGTTCTGAAATTCATTTTCGTGATGATAATCGTGACGAACTTTCCTCTTATCCCTCGGGTGTCTTTTCCGTCATTCTCCTATCGTACATCTTGACGGATCCTTAATGTGACAGGGTCTATCAATTTTCCAAATGACCCTTCTGTATCTTGGGGAAGTATTTCCTCCGTTTATTTATATGAAATACACTTTGGAATTGCGGCGGAAAATCAGGTAACCGTGAGATGTTTTTCATGAACAAATTTACAGACTGTATCTCGACCCAGCGTGGTGTGAGCCCCACGAAAGCGTTTTTATGCATACCTACGTCTATTTTTTCTACACGTCGATCACATATGTGCGAACGTGTGTTTACGTGTCACTGCTGCCTCCCAAAAAAGGAGCAATGACCTGTCAAGAAACCCTGATCGATGGGCCTAAGACACGTCCCTCTTTTTCTATTGGGTGTCCCAAAAGTCCTTTCCGCAGAAATTGGAAACGTCGGAAATATTCAAAGAGACAAACTGCAGAAGATGAGACATTCTGCGTGATTTTTCAATTCATTCGGTTGCCATTTATAAAACAAATTCCATGCGAGCACAATCCTAGGAACGGATGCCCGCGTCGGAAAGGATGTCTTTGGACTTTCCTGCTTCTTTCATCGTTGTAGTTTCGTCTTTACACATTTATAGCCCTCCGCAAGCCACCCTTTATTCCTGGGATGGGAGTCCGTGTTCCTGGTCACGAGAAACACCGAAACAATCGGATGGGAGAGATATTTCTGTGGCGGATGACTGATCCGTTATAAGAGAATCAAGAATCCCATGAGGGAATACTGGATGAGCCAATTTCGTCGGAGAAACAAAGCTGCTTACTCTTTTCTAGAGACTCTTTTTTAATGGCGGGGTTGAGGAAGTCGTATTGGTCGATCGCGTGGCCAACATTGTGAAATAATTACCTTTTGATACCAGCAAAGGTTTTTTTTTCTTTTATTTAGCTGCTGGACAAAAATTAATTTCATAAAAGCCCAAAGCAATGATGAAAAAAATCGTTCGGAAGGAACAGGAAAAAAGTCATTGAAAAA
This sequence comes from Hyposoter dolosus, assembly GCA_963921915.1. Classification (NCBI taxonomy): domain Eukaryota; kingdom Metazoa; phylum Arthropoda; class Insecta; order Hymenoptera; family Ichneumonidae; genus Hyposoter; species Hyposoter dolosus. The sequence continues at coordinate 10,716,218 of OY998136.1, read as the reverse complement.
TCACTTTCTTATTTTTTCGAGCCAGAAAAAAAATGGTTTGTACGAATGCATGTTAAGCAAAGGCTACACTTTTGAAAAATAGCATCATGTCCACATGTGCACACGTACAGGATGTATAAATGTTTCAGGACGGTAACAGAACCCTGGTGAAAATTCGCGTAAGCTGCGAAGCCGTGTTTTTTGGTCATGTGCGTTCTCGGCGCAGTGAACATAAATTCACTTTAAAAAGCACTTTTGTTCGTCGGACCAACTGCGCCACACTGGGGAGCCACATTGGAACGAATGCTTGAAGTATAAACAAGCTTTATTTGTCCCAAATATTCGATTCGTTGAGCCAACTTATTCCTGAGTCTCTTATGCATTCACAAAAATGAGCTTCCAATTGAATTTTTCATTTATTTTTTGTTAAATGCTCACAGAAATGTGTGAGATTGACGATATTGAATTTTGCATAAAACTTTGGTTCGGTTGCATGGAACCGTGGACGAGTTGTCATCATCGAATGGGCTATAAATTATTTGGAAACTATATATCCCGCCAGAGGGAAAATTTTACCTCCGATCAATTTGAGCTACTGCACGTTTTACGAAATACCTCGGTTATGCACGTTATTCGTGCATCTCGCTATGTAGAGCAGAATATTTCGACGTTGGTTTCACGTGCATGCGTGTGCATGTGTATCTATGTGCGTTTGTGACCGACAAAGAAAAAGAGAAAGCAGGAGAGCCAAGCATTCATTTTCAACACAAAAATGCAGCTTTTTGCAGATGAAAACTGTCACAGATTGCTGAAATTTAACGTCACGTCTTCTTGTTTGCTCTTTGCCCTCGTCCTTTATTATTTACACGACCCTAAAACCCACCTTAAAAAAAATACACGTTTCAGAGAGAAACTATACGAGGAAGCGTGAGATAAAGAGAGAGAGAGAGCTCGAGCTCCACTTGCTGTTTATTTCTAATCTTTTTATTACTAACAAGCTCGCGCGAAGTCATTTTTTTACGAAACTACGCGTTGTAGAGTCCTTCTTTACATTTAATAGATGGCATGCGCCCTCCGGTGACCTCTGCCCTCGATGTCGAAGTCTCAAAAGGGTTAGTCGGTGTCTCGTCTATTCGAGATTTCCACCCTCTGGACCTTTCCATCACACACGTCACACAGAAGTGAAGGAAAGCAGGGAACGGAGGGAGAAATGCGCGCAGAGTAGAATGAAGAGTTGACGTTGCGCGGATCGAGTAGATGGAGATTCCCCGGATGGGATCTCTCCCGCTGGCCTGGCGAGCTGTCGTCCCCACGGGAGAGGAAGTCTAATCAGGATGAATGGCTTTGCCCACTGGCCTCCCCGTTTTCCAACCAACAACTTACCACCGCTGGCAAAATGCGAGCGAACCAGAGACCGAAGGAGAAAAAGAGAGAGGCGGCGTTGCTATCATGATGGTCAAAGACCATTATAGCCCAAGCTAACCACATAACCGCGTTGCCCAAGCTTGTCCGTCGCTGTCATCGGTCTCCATTATAAAAGAGTACCCCACTACCTAAATCTCATTTACTTCGTACAAAATTTCCGACTCTCGAGCATCAAGAAAATGACTTAGGAAAGTCCAACCTTGCTGCATTCACTTGCTTGATTCATTTTCCCCTTTCATGTCCACTGACGGGTCTCTTAAACCCATTTGGAGAGTCCGATATCGCAAGGCTAAATGCTGATTTTGTGCTGTTCTCAGTAATTTTCATTATGGAAAATTTCAAACATTTTTTTTTTTTTTTTCATTAAAACATCAAACATTTTCGTGTCTAACAAGAAATCGGTATGCAATGTGCGAGTTTTTCTAGTGCGCATTGTTTCAAATTTGGTTGTAATTAGTATTCTGAAAATATTAACGAGTTCCGCGAGGAAAAAGTTTGAAGATTCTGAAACAATTTGCGGATTCTCCATGAAGCAGAGATATGCTGGAGGAAGTGACCCAGCATTACTTGTTTAGAGAAACTTTAGCTTGAAGCATCTAGCTATTGTTAGTCTTGAACAGTGCTTGAAGTGAAGTATATATCGTCTCTTCTCTCCCGCGACTCTGATACTGCTATATCTTTCCTTACCATCTATCTTCTTGTGCTCTCGCGTCGCTACTATGAAACTGTCCTTAGACTCTTCCCGGCTTCTTTTCTCGTGGAATTCTCACTTATACTCTCTGTCGAGTCTCGTCTTCCAAAAAGCTTCCTTTTTGCCATACCTCCGCTCTATATATACCGCGTTTTCCCTCGAGACCTTCTTTTTCAAGAGTTTACTTTTTTTGTGCTTCATCCTCGTTTTCGATTATCGTTTTTCCTCGCCTGCGCTGCACACTACAGATCCGTAAAGCCGCAATTTCATATACTCACACATGCATATGAGCTTTTCAAGGTTAAATTTTCCAACACTCTATCCAGCAGCCCGAGACGCGACCGAGACTTAGGAATTTTAATTACGCGGTGAAGATGAAAAACTAGCTTGGCGGTTATTTCAACGTATCGACGAGCTTATTTCCAAAGAGTTTCTTGGCCAGCGAACTCGGTATCTTTTTTTCGTTCCCCATGTACGAATCCGCGGACGAGGACAAATTCTGGAGCAAGGGCTTGAAAAAATATGCTCCGTGACATTGATTTATTTTGGAATTTCAATAATTTATGACAATGTGTGGTAAAAAAATGGTGGAGAAGTTTGAGAAGGATCGTTATCGAGTGTTTTTAACGTGAAAAATCCGACATAATATGTTGGTTGGCTTGTGAGATGATCTGCACAACTTCTTTGATCGATTGTCACCGCCGCTGAATGAGAAAAATGCTGAAAAATTTGATAAAATGATGGTAATTACGATAAAAGGAGTAAATGGGGACGACGAGAGTTACGAAAACTTGAGAAAATGAGAAAAAAGCTTGGAGAAATGAATGAAATCCGAGCCCGAGTCGATGAGAACATTTCATAAGCGCGAGCTCGCTCAGAGCGATCGGGAGAAGTTTTGGTTTATACGCGGAATATGAAGGTTTCCCGGGGTTGACGAATACTTTGCTCATGTGGTGGAATAATTGAGGAAACGTTGGCGATAACGAGGAAAATGTAAGAGGCAGCATGAGTGAGACTATTAGCAGTGTATCAGGGGGAGACTTTTTGGTGCTTTGGGAGAGCTAGAGGACGAATTAGTTCACCCACAGGCTTGTGGGTGGATGGCGGATTAACTCGCGCGAGAGGTTTAATCTCGCGGAAAACGAGAGACAACCAAGGGGACTTTCTTCGTCTCTCTCTTTCTCTTGCTTTCTCAAGAAATCGTGTCAGATCGAGTGCGCTCGAAACGTCAGCAATTCGTTCGCACATTACCTGCTGTCCAGGAAATTTACTGGCTCTAATCGATAATGTCGGTGGTCACTCTGCACGTGGCTTAACATTAACTGTCCTGTTCCCCAGGGCTCGCTATCAGGGACTTTCCTTTTCTCTGCAACCTTTTCCAATGACACTGGCTCAAAAAGTCCTGCTTCGATTATTTTCTGCTCGCTAACGATACTGAAATTCATTCGAGTTGTCTTTCTTCTCACCCAGACAATGACATAGCAAATACGACCTATGACGCTCTCACCGTTGCTATGACTTGCGGCAGTCCACGACGTACAGGGTCGTGTGGAACTTTCGTCATGATTCTTCGGATTGCAAAGAAAAATAATAATTGAAAGATTGAAATTACGCATGAATTCGAAGGGCAACGGGTATAAGCGTCGATAAATGTAAAATACTTGCTTATTCCGTATATATAACCTCGGTTCTGCCCTCATGTACGTTTTCTTTAACGGTACATACCTGAACGACGTGAGTTCGTTCACGCGGAAGATCGGGTATGAGGGCACGAAAATACACATTGCCGCGTACGTAGCGGAGGGGCTTCTCTTTCCGTCGAGACTGCGTCCGATTCCAATTAACGCCTTGCAGATTAATTGCTCGCTACCATGATTACACGGATGTATTCGTCTGTGTGCATACATGTAAACTGCCCATCTCTCACTCTCTCTCTCTCTCTCTCTCTCTCTCTCTTTCGACTGTTATTATTTAATTTTGTCTCTGAATCAAAGAGAAAGTTAATAAAACTTGGCTGAATGATAATTAGTACGGCGGGCTTTGTTCATTGTATTTTTAAATCCTTGATAACTGTCACAACTTCAAAGTATCTCGTGAATCGTATTTCAGTGAGCTCGAAGCTCGTCGCTACGAGAAATTGATGTTCCGTTACCAAATACACGTATCACCTTCGTTCTACCTCAATCTCGATTGTTTCCCGTTCAGTTTGCAAATCGTAAATGATGATGATGACCATTAAAAACCAGCTCATAATTTCGTAGAGCAATAAGGTGAAAGGAAAAAAAGTAGTTGATTTGAAAAGTGTAAAACATTTGATGAAATCTGGTGTGTGGCTTCGGTACGTTTGGATGATCAATCAATTTCACGTCTCGACTTTGTCTGGTTCGGTTGACGTGACATGAAGTCTTGTTGCTCCTATGTATCTATATACTTGCCTCATACACACAGTCACACGTAAACACATATTCCTATGTGAACGTGTACGCTCTAAAGGAATGGCGGGGCAGGTGCATATGCTTTGGTACATCGTACAAGTACACGCAGCGCGCTACGGGGTGTGTGACGAGATGCGAAGGGCTTCGCGGCATTATGCTAATCTCGTTAAACAGAGAACGGGTCAGACGGTACTAGACCTTACCACGTAGAGTGCATGTGCTATCGTATTAAGATAATAACAATGAAAGGGTTGGACACGACATCACGAAGCGTTGCGAAACGCTTAGACATTTTGCGTGTGGCAAAAGTTGTTGGTGGCGAAGGATGTTTAGAGAGTTGCGTGCCTTTCGCGTCGATTATTTTTAAAGCGTTTAAAAAAAAAAAAACATTTCAAGACAATTATCCTTTCTCATCGTTACAGCCAGAGACTTCGGATCAAACCAACGTTTCCAAAAATCGGAGAGAAAAGGTTGATAAATAATATAAAAATAACAAAAACGAAACAGAGAATTTGTCCAAGAAGAAAGGATTAATAACGATGATGAATTTTGTGATATTTCGTCATTATATTCATTATTTATAACCGATAAACGTTACGGTACATCGACGAAAATATTTCTTAACAAAAATGTTTGAAGGATTGGAATAAATTAAATGTCAAATGCCGGTAAAATGAAATACGTACACTGTTGCGCATCTTTCGATTTGCATGCTATAATTTCGCCATTCACTGAACCGTAGAATTTCATGAAATATATTAAACTCGTACAGCCATGAAATATCCACATTCACGATCTTCCTCGCTGCGGCGTTTTCGCTACAGGCATGCGCTCTCCTTTCGATGTTAAACTAAAATCTGCTGGGAAATCAAGGGAGAAGGGGACGGTAAAAATCGGATCACAATCAGCAGAGCAGGAGTCGTGCATTAAATATTTTGCGATCAACCTTCACGTGCATGCATGCATCTATGAAGACCGCGGAGGAGGCTCCGTTCGTCTTTCATGCGTGCATAAGTCCACGAATAACTATGTGCATACATACTGTACGTTTCTCCTTTCTTCATATACTTTTGTCTCTCCTCCAACGACGTAATATCTGCCAAGCGAGAAATTCGAGATATTGCCGCCTACCTTTACGTTTTTAAATGCGTGCGCAGGTAAAATTCATCTTCTTGTAAATTTTATAAATCTTCAAATCCTGTGCACAGAGTGAACCGTTCGGGAAAGCGCAAATAAGGGAACGGTGAAATTTGAATCGGATGCAAAATAAAAATATCAGCGGATTCCATATCGAAAATTTTACAACTGAAAAGAAATATTATTGATACCAGGAAAAAATATTACTGTAGATCAATGGGTAAGGGCAATGGGATGGAATCGTGGCAAAAATGCTTTCAGCAATAGCTTCGCGATAATGTATCACAAGGTATTTTTTTTTTTTTTAATCTAATGTAACCGCGATGTGCATAAAATATTTTTAACTGATACGTGTGAATTATAGTGTCACGTGTCTATACGAAATACACGAAACCTGCATAAAAAGTGTAAAGCGAAGCAATTTTCTCGTATTGCGAGATATTCGTAAAGAATTCTCCATTTCTCGTAATATTCCACATTTCGAGTAAAGCACTTGATTCTCCCGCGCGACTACTTTAGCGATAGGGAAGCAAAAAATCAAGGATGGATGACGAGGGAGGAAGGAGAGTGAGTTTTTGCGCATGTAGTACAGAAGGTATCGTCGATGCAACAGGTGACGCGTCCTGTAATTTTTAAGAGCAGTTATTAAACACTCTTCTCATTCCTCTCACACTTTGGTCATCTGGACTGAATTTGCACGTGTAGAGAGCAAAATAACGACGCGTGCTTTATCATAATTTTCCCTCGTCAGTCTCGTTATATGAGATTCAAAGTTTTTATTTGCAAATTAGCACTCGACGATACAATTCGGAGTTCCATTTAAATTCTAGGAATAAAGTGGAAAATTTTTATTTTTGACATTCGAGTTGAAAATTGAAAAATTAATGTCGCTGGATATTTTTATTGGACCTTTAATTTCCATATGAGTCTTATTTATCATTCACAGATAAACGCACAAAAATGGACTGTGGAATTTACAGTTTTTTTCTGGTCGAGGCAGTCAGAACCGGGATATTAACGAAAGTTTATTTTCTCAGCAACATTTCGCTCAATTGGTGAAAGTTCTGATGGAGAGTGACGTAGGAAATGAAATTTATAAAGTTCCTTTCAGAATTCTTATGGAAACTGGTTTCCTCCTAGTTCTCCTAAGGGACGTGTTTTCCTTGTTAGACATGTGGCAGAAAAATGTAATTAATGGAGTATCTAGAGGATTTATTTAATTAATGTTTGGAAAGGTATTCGTCCAGGTGGAGCTCTCGGAATGTAGTTCTCGACATGCAGGCTTTGCATGCCAGCAGAGATTGCCGAGTTGGCTGAGACCCAGAACCAACTAATAGTGATGCGCTTATTCCAACGTCCACATACTCGTCGAGAGAGAAACGTGACGCCAGTTTGTACAGCACGCGCATCCTTAGAACACGCTTCCACTGTTTTCTCGCTCTCCCCGTCTTCCTGCAACATGACGTCACTTATGTGGACAAGAACAACATGACTTAGCTCTTGGCCCTTTCTTCAGAGTTGCCTCATAGTTTATGCGAAGCTTTGGGAGAAACCGTCGAGAAGAAACTGTTGCGACGAGTCGTGCTTTGATCTCGACAAATCTCGTTCGCCGAGTGAGTAAATTTCGACTAACCATCGTTATATTAGCTGCACTTTAAACTTTCAAATCGGTGGAACGGGCGAGTGCAGTTTGGAGCTTTGAATTGTACGTAATTAACAATTTCGAATAATCGCGTTTCTGATTATTCATAACGGAGAGCCATTGGAGGATTCCCAGGTGGCAAGAGCTCGAAATAATCCGGATAGGTTTAGGCCATTGCCCTTGCAGAGATGCAATTGGAATTTCGTCACTTGCCCTATATCATACCTTTAATTACGATTACAGTAAAGCATCCTCGATCCGCATTTCCGGAGGGTTGTCTCCTATTCACATGATTGTCCTGGGTCAGAATTTATGCCACGAGCCTTAGTCGTCTATTCTCTGGACCCTCCGGATCTCCGTACATCCATTCATCTATCCACACATTCACCTATATGCAAATATCTATGGCGTGCGTGTGAACTTAACGTAATATATACGATTAAGGTAATTACATCGTTCCATTGTGATCCGATTGGTCCCGTTTATTCCTGATTTTCTTACATGGCCATGGGCAGTCCGTTTCGTCATTGCTTCTTGATCGGCTATCTTTGAATTATTCCAAACCTCAAGTAAATGAATTCGTTCCAGCAGTTTTTTTTTTTTAACAAGCCTAATACGGATTGTGAGCTAATTAACGAGTTCGGTGTACTGACTTGAATCAAGGGTTTGTGGCATTATGCAACGTGGCACGTACAATGGAAAAGCTGAGAAACCTTTGGATTGGTCCATAGCACGTTCGTTCAATGAAACAATATTGGGGATGAAAGTCTCTAGGGTTTCGCATTCGAGTGCTTACCGATAATTATTGCGGCATCGTTGCGTCCGTGCTGATATATCCCATGGGAATATTTCAGAATGCATCGCGCTTGCTGCTTTGCCAAGAATATATATCAAACTCAGAATGGCCGCGATAGCATAGTTTGTATCCGCGACAACGAATCTCTCCGTCTCTCTTGGACACTCTCATTCTTTGTCCATCATCAGTGCCTGATATTCTGTCCTCGGTGAACGCAGATTAGAGAGACATTTCATTCAAGAGAGCTGGTATATATATTCCAGCGACCAATGGGGAGGGTTGACTGAGTAATGAAGTGAAAATATAAATAAAAAAGGTGAATCTATATCTATACAAGTACGAAATACATAAAGTACATGCGGATGAGAGACTGGGAGAACTCATTGTCGATGTTTCTCTTCATATTCGCTGAAGCTGTTGCGCGATGCTTCCAGATCCAGGAACCTGAAGCTTTGAATACTCGCCCAAGGCAACAATGCCACAACCAAAAGACTTCGTCACATGGAACGAACGAAAAATAGCTCTTCTGGCTGCTCTCCCTGCGTGACTGTGCGCAATATTATTCTAGGAGACTCGGAATATTAGAGGAAAATTGATTCACACTCCCTCGATGAAAATGGAATGTTAAAAAAAAATTTTGCTGAAATTTTTGATGGTTTTTTCGTTTTGGCCCTCTCAACCTTTGTTCGAAATGAACGCGATGATTATTTATACGTCGATATTCAGGACAGTGGCAGCTGAGCTGGAGAGAAAGCTGAAAGAGGAGGAGAGGAAAAGAAATATTCTAAAAGATGCAAAACATACGAGAGTATTGCTCATCTTCGTTGGTAAGCTCGCTCCTTGAGAAACGGACCCGGCTTGTAGCACCAGCAGTTGCGAACGTTTCGCCTCCGGCCGATAAGACGCGCCAGCTGCTACTAGAAATTATACCAAGTTTCCTTTTAATTGCAATAGCTAGAGGACTATATCTCTCTCTTTCTCTTTTTCCCCTTTTGTTACAATCACGATAACCCGGCGTAATTAAACCCTGCCGCGCTCTTTTGAGCGATATCGAGCGAGTCAGACAACGATTGATTATCACACTGGGAACGTCCTCGACACGAGTTACCAGTCGTTTCTTATACATTAACATCGCTCAGGCTTGCTCAACTTATTTTTTTTTCGTTTCGATGATTCACATCATCGACCCAGTAGATGTCGTTCTATCTAACAGCCACTGTGTCGGTGTTGCCATTTCAGAATAAATTTTTTCGCTCATCCGTGCCCAAGAATATACACAAAAACTTGCAGGCATTTCAACAGTTCCTACGTGGTAGCTTGATGTCATTTTCACAGACATGCCATGGAATGTTGCACTCCGCGATGTACCTGCGATTAACCTTCCACTAGCTCGTCTCGAGGACCTCTTTTCCCTTGTCGTGTCTTTCCCTGCTGCAAAGTAACGAGAGTGTCATCAACGAGGAATATCTAATTATCTTCCAGGAAGTGCGAGTTGTGCTCATGCAACTTTCCTTAACGATGCTGTTTCACGAGCAGAGTTTAATAATAATTACGAATAATTTTGTATCGTATTTTTAAAAATAGGTTCATAAAGTTTGTTAATGTCGATGTCGATCAGGCGTGGGTTATTGCATTCCGTCCTTTGTAGAATTCACGAATGGAGAAAGAGTATAAAGATAGGTCCCAGTTTTTTTCGTACTCATTCGTTCATTTTATTCACATTAATGACTTATGAATTATTCATTTGAGTGTGCTGAAAATTCTCGCAATAATATCTCCCTAATATTTTATTCAAACCCCCGAATATCAACATTATCGTTGCATGAAATTCTTAATAAGAAGAGAATTTAAATATTCATGTATTTTTTATTTATTTTCCCGTAAGCCATTAGGCATTCGCTCTGATACTCGAAAGCAATTGGAACATAATCTCATTTATGGAAAACGACAAATATAATATCATGTGAAATGACAAACAGTGCGGTTGAGTTCTGGGTGCACAGCCACACGAATACCTGGCTGGTTTGAAACTTTATTAATTACCTGCCCTGTTTCGGGACGTGGACCAGAAAAGCACGATCACTCTCTTTCTTTCTCCAGTCGCTTTCCCTTTTTCTCTATCTCGGTCTATCTCGATTCTCTCGTGAGTTGCTAATTTAATTAGTGGACCTGGCGAATTGTACTCTGGAAAAAGACAACGACAGCCCCGTCGATATACTTCTCCACGATGCGTATACACACGGATCTAGCCGAGCCACATTTCATGGCTTAATTTCCCACTACCAAAACGAAAATTTGAGCTTTCCGTATATTGTCGACTTGTGTAATCCCGAAACTGGTTCTCCAACCGGAAATAATCGTAACAAGCATGACTCTTCCACCTGCGATACGTATGTATCGTCTGTATGAATATCAAGCGCCAGGATGCTATGGGTTCCGGCCAAAAATCCTTACAAACGATCGCACGAGGATTTTCACACGAAGGAAAAATACTTGCAGTGAAATATATCCGATAATGGAAACTTTCCGAATTTCGCAAGCTCTACGAACACGATGTTCCTGCTGAATAAACACACGTTTTCCTCATTTTTTCTCTGCGTGATAAAACTTATGCAGTTCCTGTTTACTTATGCTTTGATTTTTGCTGTTCATTTCTCTTATATTTTTCCTTAGGTTACCATGGCAGATTAATAGATGAGCCTCAAAAATTGAATGAGCATGCGATCAGTTTAATATTATCCGCGTTATCCAGCATCCATTATGCATAGCTGTTCGATTATTAGTCCGACTACCAACAGGATATGTTTATAGGAAATGGAAAGCCTCCGGGAAAGTGGTCCTCGTCGAACCAATCTCCACCTTGATTGTGTTTGATGAGTCACTGAGCGGGATGATGGAGACGCGAGAGGAATGCCCTGTTTAACACACGCACCACACCAACTCGCATTGACATCAACCTGTTTGCCTGCATCTTTAAAGTCTATTGTCGATGAATATATCGATATCTCATGAGTGCTTGCGTCAGTGTGAGTCTGTGTGTGCTAGTTTGTGCCTCTGGAGTACCGAAAGATGAGGACACACTAAACACTCGTGCTTATACGTACACGAGACCGACAGTAGTTTCCATTCACTGATTAAACTCGATCGATAATGATACCAGAGCCATGCACCACCATCAAGACCGCTTGCGTGTTCACTATCATTTGCACCTCATACCGATCTCCCCGTAATATTCAACGTCCCCTCCACATTGGAATGTTCGCAGGAAGAATTCGTTTGAAATGTCTACAATGACAATTTCTCTTTTCTTCTCCCAAAGTTTAACTTTTTCGACTTTACCACAGTCACCACAATAACGAGCCTGTAGTGTGCATTAATTCCATCATGTAATCATGTGATGCATCACCAGGGCAGTAAATGTGCAAGAGGATCCGTTTATATTGATTTCAGATATCGGTCCATTAAATGACTCTCTCTCTCTCTCTCTCTCCGGCTGCTTCCGTTGCAATGATACGGTAATCTCGTCAAACGTTTCACAAAGTTCTACAGTATTAAACGTTCGTTCAGACGTGAACAGGAATAACAAGATATCGGCTGGTCTGTCTGTCGTTTGTTTTATGCCCATCGGAAAATGCGAATTCGACCGAACGCTCGCGGGACAGACGCAAATCGAATGAAGCTGTAATCTCTTTGGAATGAACCACGAAAGTCTTTCTCTCTCTCTCGCTCAACGTGCAGACCGTGGAGTATGGGGATTCCTCATGCTCCATCGCCGCGTCTATCATTAAAACGATCCAGCGCTTCTTTCACCCTTTTCAACGAGCAATAATCGACATAATGGAGAAAAAAATGAAGAAAGAGTAGAATAACAGTCGAGAAAGATTCTTTTGCTCCCTGCTTGGGCTTCTCGGTATAATCGCATTCCTTTTTTTGCCTCACAGTCTCACTTTCACCGCTTGCTTAATTTTTTTTTCTACTCCGGTTCGATTTAACTCTTTTTTGCACTCTTTTTGAACGCTTGCTGCTATTATTCACGCGTTCATTTCGTACAGTAAGAACAGCTCGTTCTCACAAAGTCTAATGATGCTCTCTTCCATGAAAAGAAATATTTCAATCGAAACTTTAATTATTTGGCATTGCTAATGGAAACGTTAATTCCACCGGCGAGACCTTCTTGAATTCACGCTCGAGCGTAACTTGGATGTTTCAACTTTTTTACATAAATAAAAGGATCGAGAGCGAAAGCGGAGGCTATAAATTCGAGTGTAATCTTTTGGTTCGACACTCTTGCTCGTTGTCTTGAAGTAGTTCTCGAGTGTTACCCGATCTTAAGATTTCCCATGGCATTTCGCGATTAGTGAGCCGAATATCGACGATAAAGAGGGTGCGACGTTGGGCCATACCAGCCAAGAAACTTGAAACACCCAGCGAAAAACAAAAGGAACTCTTCCTTTTTTTCCTTTACCCTTTTTGCGATCTTCAGTTGCTCCAGAATTCTGCTCCTTCTTCTTATTCGTCTTAAAAGTTCTCCGAAGGCACGAGATCGTGATAATGTATTCTTGTCGTGTATATTATGTGTATGTGTATGTATGTAGATGGGAGAATAGAAGGTCGAACGAGTCCGGACTATAGTGCATACTTTCTCAATCCTTTCGCCATTATACCAAAGCCTCTTCCATCCTCGTCTACGTGAATACACAGCTTTCTGAGTACCCATCCCTGATACGCGAGAGCCAGGGACCGAGTGAGAAACCGTGAGGTAGAACGCGAGAACATGATCGATCAATCACAGAGCTCTCGCGCAAGTGCACCTCGAGTGAATAGAGCCAAGAGAGAAAAGCGTGTTCTTGCATCGATTAGAAAGCTGTGCTTCTCGATAATGTCCACCATTTGTCAAGGGATCGTCGAATTATGAAGTACTCTCGCACTCATTCGTTTCAATTTATCTTGGCATTATTTTTCACGTCCATCTCAATTATCGGTGGACCTGCTGTATATCCTCACGAAACAGAGATCAGCACTCGGAGCAAGAATATTCCTTTTCTATCAAAACTATTCGAGAGTTTCACAAGCTGCTTATAGAAAGTTATTCATTAGTTAAAACTAATTTGTATTTCGCTGAATTTAATTACTTTGGATCAAGTTCTCACGTGATAGCAGCAAAGTCGAAGTTCCAACTAAACCAGTTGCATATGTAGATTGAAAACATCGAACGAGTTATTTGCCTGGACGAAAAACATTTAAGCAGGTCCAAGTCAATTCCAAAGGGCGGACGAGTTATTTTAAATGAATGAAAAACAGTCAACTGGGTTTAGTAATAAATCAATAACAGAGAACTAGTTTTGAGTTGCGTCAAGACAGTAAACGATAGGAAAAAAAATCGTATATGCGATTGTACGAAGACAGTATATTGAAAGCAGTGGATCATAATGGAAAAAAGTAGAAACGTAGGAACTCTAATGAAATCATAATCACCACATGTTTTCCGAAGCCTTCAAGATGAGGAACAGCGGCAGAACCCTGGTTTCCAGGACAATATATCATTCTCAATTTCGCGCTTTTTCTCTCATAAGCCGTTGTGGTTTGTGTCACTCGCGAAGAATCCCAAAGGCTCGCTTTTTTCGGGTAGCTGGAGAATTTTTATTCGAGTGCGGTGTTCCTCGAAGGATGTACAAGTTTTGTGAGGGGCAAGAGCATCCTCTCTGGAACACGGTCTCGTGAGAGAATTTTACGAGTGTGACCACATCTAGAAGCCAACTATTTTTATAGATATAAATATAAATGCATCTTCAGAGCTGGGTAGTAGTTGGCCGGCTGGTTTTCACTGCGGCTCAGGATGAATCGGACGAGGCTTGGACCGACGTTTTCTTTCTTGAAAAAGGTAAAAGGCGAGAGCAGTGAGGATAGAAAAGGAAGCCGCAGAGGGAAGTGTATAGAGAGCCTGGGAAAGAGGGAGAGGGAGAAGGAGGGAGGGAGAGAGATGAGGATGAAAAGTATGTGTGGGGTAAAAGGGGAGACTCCGTTGTTGGATGCTGACTGGTCCAGGTTTTTATCACTCGGGCCCGAGGGAGCGCAGAGACAGGGAGCTCGCGCTTGCGAACAGTCGCGAGCTTTGCCAGTACAGAAAAGCTGCTGGCTCGTCGTCGTCGTCGTTCCCGTATGTTTGACGGGTCCCGGAGGGAACATCGGTAACCGGACAGCCCATCTACTTCCCTACCCCCCGTAGCCTTCTCTCTCTTTCTCTCTCTCCTTCTCCTTCGCCCCACCATCTCTCTTTCTGCGCTATGGTACTGTTAGCTGTTCACCACCCTCATGTGGGCTCTTTCCCAGACCGACAGACGAGACGCCAGAAGCACCGGCCCTTCTCTTGACCCTTTTTCTCTCCCTCTGCCCTTTCGCTTCTTCGCTATTTTATAAAGTACAGTTGCCACCATTCTTGATATGGCATGTTGGCTCTCGAGTCTATATACGTATATCGCCTCCGAGAAACCGTCGGGATCGCGCCCCGAAAAGTCTGTTTCTCGAGACCGACCAGCATCCATTTCCTCCTGCTCCACCAACGCGCGCTTGACGTTTTCTGCATTATTCCTTCTCTCACGTCTACATAGAAAACCTCCTATCGAAGATTCTCCTCATATCCTAGTATATATTCGAGACACATGGAAAACTCTATTTTCGCCAAGCTCTACGGCTATCGAGAAACGTTTTACCTCAATGCTTATATTCTACGCCATCATACACAACGCAGTCTCCTCTCTATTCTTACGTGACCTTTCCATTCTGTTGAGACAACGAAACAGGGAAGCCGGAAAGAGCGAAACATTCACGATGGCGTTTCAAAAGTTGCAGAAATTCTGAGAAACAGTGCTCAGTTTTTTTTTTTAAGGACCTTTGTAACAAATCGTTAGTTAGTCAACCCACTTGGACTCTCAAATTTCTAATCATCAATTATTTCTTTATTAATCTCAGCAGTTTTCGTGCCTCGGGGAAAGATCGCAATTTTTTTCCTTCCCCTCGAATTAGGCCCTGGAATGAAAAAAATAAGTACCTTAAGGCTGAGTTTAGTGAAACAGAAGAAAAAAAAACATGCTGAACTACAGACACGTACACATACGCAGAATGGGGAGTCTCGCTAGTCTTGTTAATTCTCGGAGGCACTTAAGTCAACACGCTAACAGCCGTCTCGAGTGGTGTGCCGCGATAGCCGCCAGGTCCGAGCCGGGGTGGGTCGCCCCCACATCGTTGCTATCATTACATATACATGAAGATATATAATCCGTGTATGTGTCTTTTCTCATATGTGCTGCCCTGGGTAACGTGCAGAGCGTAGCTCTACTGCAAGCAGCGGCGGCAGCTACTCCACATCCCTCAAATTATGCTGCATAGTAATTTTACTGTTGAAAATCAACGATTCTGGCTTGAGGATAAAATAATTGTTCATTGTAAAGTCTCTGTAGGCAAAACTTGTTTTTTTGGCTAACCTCTGTCTGTGTTTACATTTTCATTCACTTTCTAATTATTCCTGGCGCCTTGGGTACGAAGAATTCCACAATTATTCCGACCAATTCATTAAGAAATTCTTCGGTTTCCTGATGTATAATAAAGCCGCAATTAAGAGATATGGAAAATAAGGTTTGCATCGGGACGACTCCGGAGATGCCATCTGAATTTGCGAAATACTTGGAAGGATTCCAATATTACGTGTGGAAGCGCTCTTATGCACGATATCGTTGCTGATGGTGTCGCTCGAGGAACTTAACTACTGCTTCTCAACTGCAAATTCACTTCCTCTTAGCAAATAATTGTTAACAGTGCGTTTTAGCATTTTCACCTTCATTGTTGTTGATGCTGCAGACTTTGTTTATCATGCCGACATTAACTTAAGGAAGCTCAGGTTGTAACGAGCAAATCAAAATAACATGAAACTGCTGCGACTCGCGTAGTTGGCTCAGCGAGGTTACAGTGTTTAACCTCCAAAGTTCAACCTCTTCTTCGGAACTATTCCGTTCATTCTGAACCTCGTAAGTATCGATTGCAATTTTCGATAATTGACTCGAGATGACGATCATTTCGTTCAGCCCTGCTCGTGAGACATCGTGAGACTTTTCAATCCAGACAACCTGCATGCTTGTGGGCCTAAAACTCTGGAAATAGAATTTGTGAATTCTGATCGAAGTCTCTGGTGCAAGTTTTTTCAAAAACTGATTCCAACTTTTACACGAGATGAAATTTCTGGTTAAGTTCTGGAGCGAAATAAGCCAACAGTTCTAATGCAAAGTTAACTGCGAAAGTTTCTCATCGGCAAATGTAAATCCTCTCTTTGCCACTTTTGAGAAATTTGTTCGTAAGAGCTTCGTGCCTTATTCGTCATCTTGGTAAAAATGTGATCTCTGAGAAAACGAAGGTAGAAAAAAAGTTGCAAGTGACACGTCTCAGTATTCATGCCGGCTAGGAAAAGTTTCTGGAATGCTATAAGAAGATGATGGACCCGTTGAAATTCAGATTGAAAATCGAAGTAAGGTCTATGAATGGGATAAAGTCTGAGAACCTTAAACCAACCCCGCCAATGCCAAGTGTGTCCACATTGCCTCTGGAGGTGCTCTAGTTCCTGTGGGTCTTTTCGTCTGAGACTGGAAATCAAATTCAACTCTTCTGAATGGGTTCGAAAATGGTCGTCGGGACGAAGAAGCAGCATAGTGTGGCGTACAGTGACAACTCGGTGAATCCCTTTCAAGGAGGCAGTCCGGAGAGGCCACTCAGAGGGACGCGAAAGGCAGAAAGAAAGTAAAGATGTTTACAACTATCTATATGTTGGAAAAGTCTATATATAAAAACAGAGGGAGGACGAGAAGGAGGAAGAGGGAACTCTTATTCTTTGCCATCAAGTCACTGCTGCGTATGTGAGCCCGAGTATATTTCGAATCAACGAGAAGTAATTTCTTTTGCTCGAAAACGGAAGGAAGTAAAAACAACGATTAAAGCTTTTAGGTCGAGCTAGTTGGGGAATAGTTTTGTAGAAATGTTTCTCAATGTGGTTTGTGGTCTCTTCCTCGGAGAGTAAAAAGAGTGAGAGGGGAAGAGAAGGAAAACTATTCCTTCGTCGAAATTCTTTCTCCTTTTTCTCGTTCATCCACACATCACTTTTTATCCTTCCACATTTCTTCAAGGCCCCTGGAAATCTCGTCTTTTTCGTTTACGTTCTTAACACCACATACACGTCTGCCACACCAGAGCTTCCTGGTCTACGATGAAGGAATAAAATATTGATACGTGTGTGTGTTTTTATGTTTGAGTGAGTACCGCTTGTAGAGCTGTTGCTGCTATGTGAACGTGAATTCCCTGAAAAAGAGCGAGAAGAGAATTTCACCATCGTTGAAAGAAACGGTTCCATGGTTTTCGCTCTGGCAGTTTCTACCCCGGTGAGCAAGCTTTTCCGTGCTGTTCCGTTGCTGTTATTTCGCGTGCCGGTGCTGGCTTTCCCCTCGTCTCTGCTCCCTCGCGTTCCCGTAAATACCAACACCACAGCGAGCCTGAGTTTCCCAAAAAACGAAAGACAGAACGAGACACAGCGACAAAGAGAGAAAGTAGCAAGTAAAAACGAGAGATAAAGGTGGACTGTGGCCTGTTGCGAAGTATTTGCTGGAAGAGAGAAAAAGGGTGAGGAAACAAAAAAGAGTCAGCAGTTTTTCATACTTCAATTTTTTTGTCTCGTCCCTGGATTTGAAACTAGAGTTCCCTGGAATGCAAAGCGAGGCAGCTCGTGACTATCGCTCCTTTCTCCTAGTCTCTGTTCTTTCTCTCAATCGTTTCCCCTGTCCCATTTTTTTCCTCGCGACGAGACGCGGACGACTATAATTACGTTTACCAGAGTCTTTTGCACCATCAGGGAATCGGAAAAATTCCCTAATGGAAAAGCGTCCTTTCCAGCGTCTGTCTCGCTGGCTTCCAACATAAATCTCTCATTGAATCTTTATATTCCGCGTTTACCGTCATCTACCGTGTAAAGTGAACGGTAAAGGTGCGTAATTCAGATGGCGGATAACCTTGAAGGCCATGACGAAAAGGAGAGAGCATCATAGAGGGTCGCAATCGCAGAGGACAGAGGTGTTGAAGCCTGGTCTGACCAAACACGTACTTTTCTACTGGCAGCACTTTCTACTCCGGTGCATATCTCGTCCTATAGCGTTCGGAGTGCTCTCCGACAGTTTTGTATCTTTGGATACGTTTCTCTTGTTCTAATGCATTCCGATTTACACACATGTCAACTGTTGACAGTCTCGACTGCGGTTGATCCATAGAACTTCGGTAGTTCACCCTCTGAGTTGGTATTTCCTTGCTTCCCATAGGATTTGATGTATGGAATTTGAATCTGTCAGTACAGAGACCTCTGGCATTACCGAGAAGTTTATTCCCACGCATATAGAGTTCTGCTTCAGTAACAGAATTCAGAATTTGGGTGGATATTCAGGAGGAATTACTTATTGACGAAAAATCCAAATTTTCTTATGTCACGGGCACACACGGCTCGCTATGTACCAGTCCGACAAAACAATGATAATATAATTCACCGACCATTATATGACGCGGTCGAAGTCAGGTCAGTTTTGGCAGACACTAGTTTTGTTTCGAAGAGTCGTGCTTGCATGGCTGCATCCATTGCTATTTGGCATAAGAGTAGCTTCTTCGCTTTTGATATAGAAAGACCGAAAAAGGGAAAAAAAGTACACAGACGATGGCGTCATAACTGTAATATATACGCAGACTATTTCTTCAGCTTCCAATTTTTTTGAAGGGTTGCCATCAATCGCCCTCTCGTTTTCTACCCTCTGATTTTCTCCGAATAAATTTAGCCCCAGGGATCTTTCGACGTGTATATTCTCGAAGCCAGAGTGTTTCTCGTTTCCATTTTTCTTGGGGCAGCACGAGAGAAAGTGCGGTGAGCATGGAAACCAACTATCTTGACAGTGAGGGGTATCAGGTTGAGTAAATCGTTGTCCTCAGGGGTTCAAGTACAAGAGTGAGGAGCTGACGGCGGTTGACGAATTCCATCGTCGTGGGAGTAGAAGAGAAAGCGGACGACGAAGACGAGCATATTGGGAGAGTTCTGATTGGCTTGAGCTATTTACCTAATTAGTCGGAGATGAAGACCAAAGTTGGTCATTCGTTTCGTAAGAAATAGTATACGAGGCACCGCATAAGATGGTCCTTTCCCATTTAACGTCGTTAAATCTTCGACTAAGTAAATGAGGCCAGTATAACATTCGAAAGCAGTTCGGCCGCTGGGTCTTTCTGTCTTCCTTGTTTCTAGCACTACTAAATCGCTTCGGGGGATTGAAATAGGTTTGTGCGAAACTCAAGGGCCCTGAGCGAGAGTGGCATGACCGCAATTTCCACAGCGTTGGTATCGAAAAAAATAAAAGAGGAAGAGCATGGGAAAGAGAGGCAGTGCGAGAGGGTGGGAAGGAGAACGAAAGATAAAAGTAGAGAAAAAGAGAATGTGGAATAAATGGATGGAGAAAAGCCGAAGCGACAAGAAGGCAGATACGCCTGGCTTTCGTGTAATTGAATAGCTTTTAATTAAAAGTTGAGTTACTTCCGTTCTTTTTTTTTTGTATTCTGTCGTCCTATGCTTGACAGAACCATCCGCGAGAGAGATCCTTTCAGCACACTGCTTTTACAGTCACTTCATATCGTAATGAGTAAGTTGGGGTTGAGGAAAATAGGGTGAGAAGGAGCAGCAGCTTACCGTCGTGGCTTAACCAGTTGCGGTGACTGTAGGTTTGCAGCGGAGTATATCACGTGGTGACTTTACTGGATAAAAACTCGGAAGATAATCCTATTTTTCGTAAAGCTCTACACTCTCGAAGTAGCTCATACATATGCATTCAGCTTTGCCTTCAATTGAGCAACGAATGTCTTCCATAACGTCTGGTAAATGAAATAGCAGTGGCACCATGAGTAAGCCTGAGAAACGAACATTTTAGGATTAAGCAAAAGCAAGGAAATGGACTGGAGCTTTGGCAAATTGTCGAGCTTCGCACTCGGCTCCGAAATCCTTTGGATTCTGCAAATCTGTAGGCTTGTTTCCTTTGCTCCAAGCTCCTGTATGACGTCGTTTTGATAAAATACCAACGATATTGCCCCAAGGATGACCGATGGTGCAAGGGGCTTGTTCTCACTGCAGGCAACCAAACTGTTGGAGCTTTTGTTAGAAGAATGTCCAAAGTTTCGATGAGCAAGGTTTTCGAGGCTTCAACCTTTTGGCTCCTCACGACTACTCGCTCATTCGGAATATATACAGAGGATATATTTAAATGTAGGAATGCCAGTAACGTTGAGAAGCAAAAGCTCGTAGCAAAATGGAGCGAGTCGGAGAGTGTGGGACGTCGACGAAAACGTCGGCGGCAAAGTACATGGACAGAGAAGAAGAAGCTGCGTAGGTAGAAGGAAGAGATAGTGGGTATAGTAGAGGGTAGGTGCACCAGCGGCACAACGGTATGGCAACGAATATACCGACAAGCGAACGGGCGAAAACTTGGCTCTTCGCTTCTTTCTTTCATTCTCGCACCCCCCAGTGTAATATCTTTCTCGCTCAGACTCGTCGGTAGAATGATTCGGCGCGTGCGCGTCACGTGGGTGTATCGCCGTAGTCCACCCTCACTCGAGCCATATCTAGTAGCCACGGAGCATCCCCACTCCTGCTCTGACTCCGTTTACCACCCTGTCGAGCACGCTCCCCACCATCGAGAGGAAATTCAGTCACCGGTACGATACGCGACCAGCGGCACTGTTTGCCACTTTCCTCCGTGCTCGGACCTTTTCTCCATTTTTTTTCTTCCACCGTTGTCGTGTGCTCTCTTTTTTCGCTCCGAGTTCTCGATGCATGAACGGGAGATCGTGGCAACGATGATAGACAAGGAAAAACATATCGATCCTTCGGTAGTGAGTGATTGAGGAATCTGAAGTGACGGAATATAAACGTCCTCGAAGTTGCTAAAATATCTTCGAATACTTCAATATTTACAGTGAATGGTGAAGTTTCATTGAGAAAGAACACGAAGAAAATATACGTTCGACGTGTTCATTTTCACCTTGTGAATGTCGTTGCAGCTGAACAAATCAGGGATAAATGACACAAGACTAAATTTTAAGTGACAAGCGGGCTGGCGCATGTGTCCGACTAAGCTCCCTCTCATACTACTGTACAACGATTTAGCCTCGCGGCTTTCTGTTTACAAACTTTCCATGTCTCGGAGCTCCTGTTTCTGCGGAGCCTCGCCCATTGACGATCCGTTTTTCATGCGTTTTCAATAGCTCTTGCCTGACATCGTATGATTATTAAATATGGAAATTCTGTGCCTCGTTTTTGAGTGAAAAAAAAATCAACGAGGAATCATTTTTCGGACACTAACGGAGTCTTTCCATGCCAAACGAAAAAGAATAAATGTTGGCTGCTCCGTTATAGAGTCGAGAACTGTCATTCACATTAGGAAAAAGAATCTTTCGTTTCAAAGTTCTCGAGTATTTGGAAAAGTTGCTCAGAGCTCGAGGTGAATAATTACTGAAAGAATTTTAGGGATTTATAGAATGTCGTCAGTGATCGGTAAATATAAACAATCAAAGTGACTGCGAGTGATCAGATCGATTTTAATAAGAAAATCTTCGTGCACGTGACCTTTGCGAGAAGGATTGAGCTGCAGAGAGATAAAGTGAAGAAGAGTTCGTGGTCGTTGCGTGTGTTCTGTGTTGGTGAATGAGTGAATGTTTTCGATTAAGTTATAGCTTTGCAAACGTTTGTTTATCTATATATAACGACGAGAACGTGTATAAGGTAGAAGAGCGAAAGCTCAACAAGATCGAGTGTTATCGACAGCAGCAAGAGTTAGGTGTTTACTCTATTTGTATGTATAACTCGATTGTGTATGTGTGTACCCGCTTAGGGGCTTTATACGCGATATATGCGCCGTCTCTCGTTGCGGATAATGCGTGTTCCGTGCTTCTCGCTGTCCAGGGATTAATCAAACCAGCAGCAGCAGCATCATCGCGTCCTTCAGCCGTCCGTTGTCCCGTTGTAAACTCCTAGGTTGTATACGCGAGCTCGTTGTCCGCTTGTAGCCCTCGTCTCTTTCTCTCTCTCTCTACCTGACGGTCTTCTCTGTAGTGAGAGACACGAGGGAGGCTCGGGAGAGTGCGCTTATGGCAGTACTATGGCCTTTGCTTGATGCGATCTCCAACATCGTCATCATCTATCGCAAAATCACCTCGTGTTAACCATTTACAAATGCGATCCTGGTGAATCTGTGCTTCGTTCCAGAGATATTCTACAGTAATACGAGTCAACGAATACCGAGACCAGAGTCAACGCAGATCGGACGAGGGTCAGTACACTAAATTTATCGTCTACGAGACACTTGCTCCGAAGCGAAACAGCTCGATCATGAATGAGCCCTTGGGATAATCTATGAATCATCCCAATGGCCTCAGATTCTGATGGTTGATTCTTTATATTTTTCTGTCTAGTATACTGGAGAAATAAGCATATGTTGTCACCAATACTAATCCGATTATTTACTAAACCAAAGATTTCTCACTGATCGAAAAAAATGAGCGAAAAAGCATGTTCGCCATTATAGACACGCGATAGAGCGTTTTTTTTTTAAATTAGACAAACCACTTTATATTACGATCTTGTTTCACGTTTGACACGACATTCCCAACCAAAATATCTGCAGGAGGAAAGTAGGTTACGTATCCTTAAAGGATAGATCTCTCGCTTGATGAATGAAATTTTATTTCTATTCATCTAAGCACTTTCTTGCTAATTCAAGAAGGTTGAAGTGTCATTCAATCTCTATATTCCGTTTTTAAAAAATGTCAGTCTATGGAGAAAACTTTACAAGCGAGTTATTTTTCTACGTCTTCTGAATATTTCAGCGTGGGCACACTGAGATCTTTCGTTTTTATCAGAACGTCTGGCATGTAAATTTTCAACCGTGGGCATCAAGTTTTTTACGGTGCGAATGATCGTTTCTCGCAGTTTCAAATGTAAAGAATAAATTGAATTTATCATTTGGCAATGAGACACAAAGTTGAACGACCCAATTGTATTTTCGAATTTTTCATTTTAATTCAGCAATTTTTTACTATCAGGTACCAACTTTTCGTTCCACCATTTTTTTGTGTCTGACTTGCAAAAAATGCTACAGACGAAGTTTCGATATATTATAAATCGTGGAAGTT
This sequence comes from Hyposoter dolosus, assembly GCA_963921915.1. NCBI lineage: Eukaryota > Metazoa > Arthropoda > Insecta > Hymenoptera > Ichneumonidae > Hyposoter > Hyposoter dolosus. Next base: position 10,692,873 of record OY998136.1, on the reverse strand, counting down.
GCTAATGAGACACACCTTAATTATAAAAAATTGAAAAATCGTAAAAAAGGTTTCGCTAACCGTGCTTGAAAATGAATCCACCGATCCATGGCCCTTAATCAATTCTATCATCATCAAAGACTTTGATATAAAAGTGAAGTGGAAAAAGTACACAGCAAACATTGATTTTTTCTCGAGGCCTTTTTGACCGTTTTCTCATTCCTGTCCAATGATCCGAGTCATCGGATCTAGCGATGACACGCCATCGCGATTAAATGGACAGCGTAATATATTTACAAAATCTGTAAGGAAAATAGTATGTAAATGCAAGCATTCTCGTCGATGAATTCACAAATAACCGTGAAACAATAATAGGAACAATACAGTTGGAGTGAAATTTAACCGAATTCATTGATTCGAACAGGGACCAAACGGAACCATGAACATTAATACCATTTCGATTCATTCGTAATAATCAATCCCAATAATCTAGATTCACTGTGCTTCACAAAGTACAAAGCCATCAGATTAATTTGATACATTCAATTCAGATTATAATTGTAATCGTATTTATTCGTCAACGTGCTTATCCCTGAGCACCTTTGTACGATGTTGTCTTAGGAATCCATTCAAACATGGCTGGAAACGTGCTCTTCAATCTATTTAAACTTTGAGATCAAAATATGTTGACGAATTGTGGAGCTATTAGGGTTTTCGAATCTGCTATGCGAAGTACAAATACATACAAATCTGAATCATTCAATTGAACTTATAATTGGGATCGTATTTAAAAGAGTCATCAACGTGCGTATCCCCGAGCACCTTTGTAAACGACATTGACTTAGAAATCCAATGAAACAGGGCTTGAAACGTGCCTCGATCTATTTTATCCTTCAGATAAAAATATGTGCACAAATTATGGACATCGGTGAATATAAAAGCATACAATATTTACAACTTTGCCACCGTACACTCGCTACGACATCGTATAGGTTGAGGTGTATGGCAATTTACAATGGCTATTGCGAAGGCTCACTTCCTACCCCCACTCCTCCCATCTCTTCCTCTCTTTCGCTTTCTCTCTCCATCGCTAATACTGGCAGAGTTCTCCGGAGCAGCGCACCAACGCCTCGGTTTGATTAGGTTACATAATTAATTAATCATACCGTAGTGCAACGTGGTCGACAAACATTGCATAATTAAGCCACGGTGTGCGGCTCGCTTCAGCATCATCCCAGGCTTCAGAGCTATATATTACATGCCCTTACTTACCTCTTCATTCAGATGATCCAGTGAACTGAACACCGTCTGATGCTGTGCGGTGAATTTACATATGTCTATATTGAAAAAATGGATAAAAGTTACTGCAGAAACACCTGAGACATCCTTATATAGAAAGAAAAATTTCATCGGGAAGCTTAAAAAAGTGTTCTCCAATTAAATGTTCATTCCGAAACGTTCGTGTCGAGCTATTGAAAAAAATTCTATACCCATATGCCAATGATTGTTCAAGAAAAACATCGGCGGTCAATGAAAAATTGATTATCGCGATTGAGCACGTGAAAGAAAAATATTCAAATGTTCTTTTTTTCCGAATCGAGGCTGGAGCGAATATTTCTTTTTTTTTTCTCGATATAGGAAAACTGTTATATTTTTTATGCATGACAAATTGATCCTCAGTTGAAAGATATTCCTGAAACGATTCCTCGATTAGAATTTCGATCGGGTGGCAGGAGTCGTGGAATACACTGATCAGACACACGTCATGCCACCAATTGGGATTGGGGATTACAGAATCGTGATTTACGAGAATTTGCGATTGAGGTTTAGAAAACCGAGATTGGTCGTGGCCCGGTGTCACACACGCGTAGTTTTAAAAGCTTTGTGATTTTTTTTTGTCCTTTTTTTCTGTTCTACCTACGAGGGAGTGAGACAACTAAATAGAGAGAGAGAGAGAGAGAGAGGGAAAGAGGGCGCTCGGCATGAAACGCAATTCGAAATGGCCACAGGGACCAAATGTTTCATTTGTTGAGCCGTCCGTTCGCGTATACAGGATCACCTAGCATCACCGCGGATCGGTATATTCGCGGTGAAATTCCAGGACATAGAGATAAAAAGAGACTAGAAAAGAGCATTGAGAGAATAAAAAAATGGGAGGAGAGAGAGAGAGAGAGAGAGAGGGGGGGGGGTGAGTTAGTTTCGTTTTTTTATTATTTTTTCTCGCTTCTGGACGTTTTGCAGTATGGGAAGTAGAGATGCGAGGAGCACGGGCTATTACAAACGCATGGAATCGATTTCTCTCGCACTGTTGGACCGAATCGCTGGCGACGGAGTACCAAGAGAGACGGAGATGGCAAGATAAAAGCGAGAGGAGGCGCAACAGAGGCCTGCAGCATTTGCACCTTCGCTCCTCCTCTTTTCCCGTTCTCTTCTGTAGCTTAATCGATTCTCTCGGTGCAGATAGACAGAGAACCAACGAGAGAACCAACTCCGGGTTTGTGCAGAACGAGAGATTTCCTTTCCCTGGTCTCGCACCCTCTTCCCTCCCTTCCCTCCTTCTCTCTCTCTCTCTCTCTCTCTCTCTCTCTCTCTCTCGCCCTTCCTCCGTCGCTCTTTTCTCTTCTTTCTTTTGCTATACCACTGGAGAGAATCCGGAAAGAACGAAGGCTCGTTAGTCACGCTGGTAATCAAGGTCTGGGCTTCGATTTCCGTTAGAATTGCTTTTCCCAGTGTCTTTTCCTGTGAAATAGAGGAAGGTAGAAGAGACAGAGACAGAAAAATCCAGAAGAATGGAAATGGCAGAATCCGAAGTCGCGGAAGTATTACACGCCGCTGACTTTATTCCTTTTCCTCCTCTTCTTTTACACCCACACACACATATACATAAAGATACAACATGCTGGAAAGGGATGAGGGTGTAGTAAGAAATGGGCAACTGCCTGGATCATGACAGACAAAGTTCCCTCACGTGTCTCTTGCCTTATATGTAGAATATATACATATGTACTTGAATGAGGAACGTACGCCCGGGAGCTGACGAACCATTGACCCCGCTACGATTTTATGTCTCAGAAAATTCGTGCTTCAATTTCAACCCCAACATTGATCTTCTCTCCTCCCGAGATCGTCTTTCCCAAGACTCGAGGAACTGGTGACTTTTGGCCAAAGATTATTTTCCGGTATATTGCCCAGCAGTTCCTTGAATCTAAAAATCGGCTTAATTGATCAAAAAATCTTTTTTATTTCCTAAACTTTCTATTTACTTTTTATTTACTGAACGTTCCGTAACATATTGTTTCGAGTCATGGAAAACATGAGGATTGTGTATTTCTTCGATGAATACGTGAAGAATACGAACGTAAATTCTTCGCATTTATTTTTTTTCTCCTGATTTTCCACCACGAACGACCTTCCCAACGTACACAACTCGAACGTGCACGACGGATTTATATTGAGAAATAAAAATTAATTTCCAGACGTCGCGTTCCTACTTACTGTCAATTTAGTCTGAAATCGAATTTTATCGCGTACCAGCGATCGAACCAGCGGCAAAGCAAGAAAGCCATTCAGTATATAGACTGGAAAGGGTTTGACTTAAATTTTCTTTCTCCCGGGGACCTCTAAAATTGACGAGATCAAAATTTCAGCCTCTGATCGATTTTGGTTTGAGGTAAAATGACCCCGAGTAGATGCTCAGAGTTCAACGTCGGATGATGAAATGAAAATAAATAAATGTTTCACTAACTTTGCAAAAATGATTGCTGCTGCTTAGCTGGTCATATTTGATAAAACTTTTCTTTTAATCTGAACAGTTTATTGCGACTGGTGTTTGTAAAACTGAGTGCCCCAAGAGATTTTTTCCCCATACATTGGGCACACTCGGTAATATATGCTCTACATATATGTAGAAGAAATAGGCAATGGGTCAATCTCAGTAGCTCAAACACGTAATCTCTCGTAAATGCAGTTGAAGGGTGTTTTGAATGAAAACACGACCACTGACAGATTTAGCCGTCGGTCTATTTAATCAGCCGGGAAACTTCAAAGTGTACGCGGTCCAGCGGGAGTCTGTTCCCCTGTGTCAAAGCGCTATCCTACAGCGTTTGCTCATGACGAACCAAAGCTGGGTGACTGATTCATCCGCCATAATAGTCACGCTCGTTTGCTTGAAATATTCATTAAAAACGAATAAATTTAACAGACGGATGATGTTCAACTTATTCTTTTATTTCCGAGGTCGGGAGGTCATTTTTATTTATCGCCGCATGCACAAGTTCAAACATTTATTAGTAATTAATTATTCTATGAAGTTGACACAGCGGTATATGATAATGTTCTCGCTTCGTGTCACAGTGCTGAAAATATTCTTCAGCACCAATGAATTATTTAGCGTCATGAGTATCTATCAACGTCGTAAAAGCTTTTGCAAGTGAGGATTTTTTTCGCATAATACGAGGAGGCGAGTTATGTGTTTTTTGAAATAGAATAAATCAGAGCTATTCCACATTTATTTGTCTCTCTCGTCCAGCACATCGCGCTTTATCGCAGCTCGGCTCTATCTTTCTTTCTGCTCTAGCTGACTCTGCGAGAGTCGTCGACCGTTCCTGTACCTGACAACCGGGTAATTAATTTTCATTTCACCAGAGAGAGGAGAAAATAAACGGCGATTCAATCTACAGTCGTATATAGAATGCCATTGAGAACGAGAGAGTGAGAGTTACGGTAAAAGTAGATTTTTCCTGGCGTTGTTCCTCTCCTCAGCGTCGCTGGCTCGGCAACGCTCGATTTTCCGTCTCGAATCGTTCGACCTCACGACTATGACCAACCGAACGAATAGGAAACCGCAATTCGCTTGGGATATTCCTCTCTTTCCTGTTCTAGACCATTATCAACTTCTGAAAAGTCAAGTTTTCGCATATACTGCAATACAATGCCAACTATTTTCTTGGGGAAAGTTTGCTAACGGAACCAATACTCGACGCTCGTTCACCACCACCGACAACTACTTTTTCTACACGCATACGAATGTCGAATAAAGAAATGGAAAAATCAATCTAAAACTACATTAGCATGAAAGTACAAAATAAATTCACATCACACTCGAACAATTATCGGCAACCAGCCAGTAAAACACACAAATTTAAAGGTTTTTATTATAACATTCTAACGAAATGGTTTTATGGAGGAGAAACTGGTCGCATTTCATTCTTTGCATTTAGAGGCACGAAATATTGGGGAAATTTTTCCCCCGTTCGAGCAGAATTCTACCTGAGCAGGAGTCGGGCCTCAATTGAGTCAGAAATTCCGGTCGACGACTTTTGATTGCTGCAGATACAATTTATTGAAGTAGGGATCGAATTTAAAAATTGGGATCAGACGATAATTGGATTTCGATGAGATTCAATGTTGAATTCCAGGCGAATTCTAGTTTCCTCAACGTTCACAAAATCATTAGACTATTTAACGAACGTAAGTTCAAACGCCAAAGGAGGTCAATCCGGTTAAAAGTCTCAGGCTCGATACGAATACAGCTACTTTTCGGATGAGATCGAGAATAATAAAGTACGAACGACCAAGGATCGCACAGTGGTAGGTTGGTGGAAGAATTCGCAATGATAAACTATCCAGAGCTCCGGAATCGAGTGTAAAAAAAAAGATGTTGAAGTTTGTGCAGAGGGAAAACTGGCAAAAGGTCCCAAGGTCTGCCAAGAAGCCGTTATGGGTTGAGACGATGGTTCGTATACACCGTGTGATACGTCATAAGTCACAGCTGGGTAGCACGTTGCAACGACGTCTCTCCCCTTTGCTTTACTGGTGTCCTCGACTCGGTTTAACCGTCCGTATTCGGTTCCGAGCTCGACGTCTCTCTCAGTGTCTTTAATTCTCTATCTCGTTTTCTCTTTTCACAAGAAGACCGATGAGGCGAGTTTGCCGCATGCCGCAGGGCTTAGACGTAATAGTGCCATTAACCGGTTCTGTATCTTAGCAACCTGAAACCCCCGCAGGATCCGTTTATTGCTCTGCTATGATTGATATTGTAAAATATTGCGAGGGTCACCCCTGTGAGGATCTGGGCTTGCTGCGAAAGCGTTATATACGTATTTCTCATATCCCCTCTTGTGTATACACGAGAAACAAGTAAACGCGGAGACCTGGCCCACCGTTATCGACCCTCCGTCATACTCCCATCATTTCGGCTCTTCCGCGCCCTTCGATTGACCGGCCCGTTTACAAATGTACGTCTCGCACTTTCCTCTCGCCTCCCCTGTCGTTTTACTAGGCTCAATATATCGTCCTGTTAATGCTGGCTAAAGACGTACACCTCCTAAACTCACCCACATGTATCTTACTCTATCAATAGATTTGCGAGATCTATAGAGAAAAAAAATATGCCTGAAGGCAAAGCATACTTTATAAGTCGCGTGAAGGGGAACGATTTATTAAGAAATAAAAAATGACGAAAAAACGTAAAAATAGTAAATCTTCCAGTCGTTTGTGGCTGTCGATATTTCCGTATAAATTGCCAATAATTTCCGGTGAAAAATAAAACGTTCAATGTCTCCATGAAATTGCTCCAATTTTTTGCTTCCATTAAATTTCATTCACGAGAAAAACTCAACGCGTGTTTGCATCAGACGTTTCTTGCTGCCATTTGTCATCGCATAATTTATCAATTGTCTCGATGTGAATAAAGTTGCAACAGCGCAGCTATCGCAATAATGAAGAAAAACATCCCCACAGTTTAACGTTCTTATTGCGTGTAATCACAGATGGCACGGTAGTTGGCTAAAACGTCGAGCATTCTCTCCATTATACATGTATCCTGACCGCCGTATTGTTGCGTCCCGAGACAGAGTCTTTTATGGTTGGCGTTTGAGTGGCATGCGCCGGACGATAAGTAGCTTTTTTCGCGCTCAAGCTACTCCCAACCGACAAAAACGACGTTTCCTTTTTCACATTTCATCGTTACTGCCCCGCTGGGTGGTGCACCACATGCCAGTCGTAGCTGCTGTATTACCCTCAGTTTTTTCACTGCGCTTATCAGAGCATATACATATTTAATAAAATACGTAATGCCTCGTATGTGTGAGTGTCTGTCGCTCACTGTTTTCATTTTTTCTTCATCTAGAACAGCCGAGGAGCATTAGCAATCGCGCGGGGGTCTCGAAGGGATTACCATAAGTCAACGGGTAAAGAGAAACGAGGCTTTGGTTGACGTGCACTCTCGTCGTCATAGTTTGTCGTGTAAATCGTATTCGCTTTCTCTTCCTTTACCACACTATCCATTCTCTCACTTCTTTGCGTTCCTCCGAGTTCCATATTTCACCATAAGCTTTATCTTGCATATATCAATATCCATATCCTGGTCCAGGTCGAGGTGTCCATGGATCTTGAACCCATAGCTCAAGCTCTTATTCCACTACGCACTGATACTTGACCAATGCAGACACAACCCCCCTCTGTTTTGCCAAGGTATCGCATGACGGGGTGGTTTTTTTATAGCCTCCAGACCAGCTGAAATCCAATGGTTCGAGGGTCACTCGTATATATCAATATATTGCTTCTCGTGTCTAAATTCAGCTAGATTCGGATTCACTGAAATCTTCGTGTACGTGACATGTTTTCATTCGAATATTTTGACTTGTTTTTGTTTTCTTTCCAATTCAAATGGCAGTTGAGATATTCCTGTCAACGAGGACATGTAATTCGTGAACTATTCGAGTTGGTGGAAGGGAAAAGGTTTTCGATGGTCAAATATTTTCGCTTACAGAAGTCGATGAACATTTTTTTACCAGGATCAAAACAGTTCAATTTGAGTCGTGAACGTGACTACAGTCTGGTCTGGTTTGATTGCGTTGTAGAATCGAGATTGGCAATAGCAGATGGAATGCTGCACACTTCCTCTTCTTGGTACATACACTGATTTTTATCTTTGAGTCGAATAAATCCTCAGTTGCTTCCCATGATTCGCGCATTCTCGTGTGTTGCCATGTCGATGAATTAAGTACGCGGATTCTTGTGCATAAATATAGTGATTCGTACTCGGAGGCTTTTTTGACACTTTTAGCTACAGAGCCGCGGATATGAAAACTCCAGGATCGTTAGAAGCAAAGCGCGTGAAGAGAAGCACGAAAATGCTTGTAAGAGATTTTTTCTCTGGATCCACCTGCTCACGTTGCTGCGAGAATTTCCGGTGAAACTTTCTGTTGGTCTTTTTTTGCTCTTAGGGGTCTCCTCTCATAGTTCGAGCCGCGTTGTGTGCAGCTTGTAACTTAACATTCGGTCGTTTTTTTTTTCTATAGTCTCTCTTCGATGCTTTCCTAGCCGTACACTAGAGCAAGGTTCTTTTCTCTTTTTCTCTCTTATTCTTTTCGAGTCGCTTGTTCAGCCTCCACATTTTTATCCTGCACGTTGTAATTCCCCCGTGGAAACGGAGGTTGTTCGAACCAACTCTCGGGGTCACGTAGACGACCCAACTGTCGTGATACCGGGTCTCCAAGCAGCGCACCCTCACCCTCTCTCCTTTCTTTGCAACGTTCTCTCTGTAGCATTTACCTTCCTTCTCCGTCGGGGACGAGAAGCCGGTTACGTTTTATACGAAGGGTTACTCGCGACGTTCGCAAAAGTTGCCTCCAAAGGGAAGAGAAATTCCATAAGCATGCGCAGCCTGCCAGGACTCTTCCTATCCTTCTGTTTTGAGCCTGTGCATCCTCCACTGTTCTTTCGCTACATATATATTTACACTAGTATCCAAGCAACCTCCGTATACGCTTTAGACATCCGGCATTCACACACCCTCGTCGCTCTGTATTCGTTCTCCCTCCACTTTATCTCCATTGTCAACCCACTCTCCATATTTGTTTTCCATTCTTCGCTATCTATTTGCCGTCAGTGTTATTTTGCTGGTCGTCAAGAGAGACGACTCAACATTGATACAATCGGAAAAACGTTGATATTATGGCTCCGGTCATGCTGGATGTATTTTTGCTTGGGGGAATGGATCAGTCAACGAGACCCTCTTAGATTTTTTGAAAGTGTTATTTTTCAACACCGTTCGACCGAGTAGGACAGAAAATTGGGAGTCTACGCGTAAAAATGACAAAACTGATGGGAAATCTTTCATTTCGATTAGAGAAACAATGCACGACCATAATTTCAATGTATTTTTTTTTTTTTCAAGATTCTGATATGGCACGTTCTTGGAGGATGTTTTCTAACAATCGGTTCTTTCAGTCCGGTGACCATAATTTTCCAATATATTCCTATGAATGACCAATATTCGAGAACCACTAAAAATCTTTTCATCTCTCTGTGAAGCACCTTTTCCCATTGTCAGCGAACGTTGTATCCGCCTTATCCTCGGATGTTGTCATCGTCAGTACGCTTTTGTCCGTCTCCTCATACCGTTTCTATTCACCCTGCGGCGTATAGCGTTCTCCAACAGTGATTTTCGCAGAAATCGAGTCGGTCCTGTTTGCCATTGGTAAATATTATGTCTTGTCTGCGTGAGGAAATATTGACAAACGGGGAAAGCGTTGTTTCATTCGACTGAAGCTATAATCAACTCTTTTCTGCTCAAATTTATCAATCTTCGTCTACTTATTCAGCTACAGATACTTTTGAAATGATTTTTCTCTCATTGTTCAAACCCTCGTTAGTTTTTTTGAAACCGCATCAAAGCATACGTGTTCCCGTGAGCTCCAGTGGTCAACCTCAAATGAAAATGGAGTTGAAATATAAAGCACAGTAAATCGTCGAATCAGGGCTTCGTAAAAAGCTTAGTAATTCTTTTGAATTAATAAAAAGCCCCTAAAAGCTAGTTCCACTCACCCTACGTCGGTCTGTAATGGGGAATAGGAATTCTCAATGTACATTGAGGTACACTCCACAAGCAGATTTTACCGGATACGAGTTAGAAAGGATTTTCGGGTATACCACTTTCGCATAAACGCAATATGTTCGATATTACCAATTTGTGATGCTGTTACGAGCCTCAGTCTCCGAGCAATGCGCTCGAATTGCCAGAATAATTGATTCATAGTTGCCCGGTTCATACGTTTCGCGTGTATCGTGCTCACAAAGCCCTGGCGATTCCGATGCGAGGTATAATATTGTTTAAAAGCTTGTTTGAACGTTCGACGACTTTCCAGTCTGCCTCATTCCCCGACCTCATGAATTATGAACGATTTTTTAAGTGTCATGTCGCTTCGACATCGCATCACGTTCACCGCTTATCTTTTTAATAGCATTTTGTAATTTTCACTCCCGTTAGCAGATCGAAAAGCTCGGGAATGTCAAAAAGCATAATTAATTGTCGGCCCTTCAAATTATGACGATAGCGGCCGAACTCGCGAATGAAAAGCTTTTGATGTTGTCCGGTTTGTCATTTCCGAGTCTGGAGATAAATTCACCAACGCATAACCCACTCGCGAATTATTAAATCGTCAGAAAATTCTATCTTCGTTCTGCGAAAAGTACTCCCCCATCAAATATGTACATATGTGACGGCGAAATAACGGTATGGAACCGGTTTTTCGTTTCGAGATTGAAAAAAAAAAAACGAAATCAAACATAGAAAGGTACACGCGAACTGGCCATTTTTCCCTCTTTTCATGCTGCTCTCAAAAACACATCAAGCAGAAGTGGCATGTGTATTTTTCCCATTTTCCAAATCACCAATTCAACCGTACTCAAACATTTCAATTAAAAAATTCATCAATAATGGATTTTTCATCATATGTGAAATTTTTCAAAATTTATCTACGAGCTTTTTGCTCGAAATAAGAAAATTTGTTGTAGAAACGATTTCACGCGCTCTTCCTGTTGATTTTCGGGGCAAGTCATAATCGCAATAGTTTTTCTCCCCTGCTCGCAATATATATTCCACCAGCGTAATGGAATTTTTTATTTGACGGACGTGGACGAATGAAACTGCGCAATTTCGATGATGTATGATTCTAGATTTTTTGAATTTTATCCACCCCAAGTCCCAGTTCATGAGACCAAAGACGTTACTATTTCTTCATCGAGCTTGTATTCACTGCGTACCAAATATGATTGATATTTTCATACTTTTCCGCTGTTCCACGTCTCGTGACTTTTCTTATCTTCGCGGCATTCGAGCTTCGTATCGCTCTGCTGTTCCTTCCCTCGGTTGACGTTCGTAATAACATAAATACGCTTACCGCTGAAACAAACTTGCATGATTTTTTTTCTGTCTCATCCTTTTCTCTGGAATGTCTCTGCATTTTTATCCGGAAAAATCAGATCCATCTTCGTTCGCAGATGAAAAATGGAGGCAACTCTATTGTACGAGACGGAGAAATTATTTTCACACTCAGTTAAAAAACGTTTCGTCATTCCGAAACGTTTGTCCAAAGTTCCTTTCGATCCACTGCAATATCGACGAAAGTATCGTGAGCGGATAATCCAATAAACTCGCGTTAACGTTCCATGCGAATAATTGAAAATGAAGTGGCACGTGAAAAGGAAAGAGGACTACAGGCCATTACGATGATTCTTACTTTTCTTGTTGAGCTACTGTAAACTTCTGTGACATTCGCTGAAATCCTTTATCCTGGATGCACTAGAAGCAGTGTATAATCATCAGCATACCCGTCATTCGAGTCACGAGTCAGCTAGGAAACTTGGAGCCGTTTAAGCCGCAACTAATTGAACCGTTGTTAAGGGACGGTCTCGTGTTAAGTAAACCAAGTACCGGTGGCTTCTCTGTCAGTGTTGGTATTCGAGAGAGGTAACTTGGGTACCCATTACAGAGATTCTGCCGACAGGCAGGCTGCTTAATCCCCGGTGATGGATTCTGCATCGCAATTCACGTGTCTACCCCATCATCCGTTTCATAGCCACTCCTACCATCATTAATACCTTCATGAGATTTCCTTCCTGGAAGAGTTACATCGCTGCTAGACTTAATCTACCAGGTTATTCCAAACTCTTGGCTGTGCTACAAAATCCCGTTTCAATCCATGAATTTTGAAAATAATTAGTCAGCTGATTGATTAGCATTGAAATAATTTTATTCATTAAAGTGTCAATTACATGTATGTTGATGGAGGTGACACGACAAAATCCCTAAACTAAAACACAGACGACGAGACCCCAACCATAATAGGAAAAGCGAGTCGATTGCCAGGCGCTTGGAACACGATTACAAGGCATTCGGAATGCATTTTCGTATTTGGAGATTGTTTGCTTGTTTGCATGAACTTTGCAGATGTTTTTTCTGCAGATAATTCTTTTTCCTTTTCTTGTTTTTTTTTTTTAACAATTTGACTCTAATTTTTACGAGATTCCGGTGTTCTCAGATGCAGATTTTTATCTGTGTTCTCGACAAAATGAAAATCCATAAGTTATAATGAAATTATATCCATTTTCAAGAAGATGGACGGATGCAGCTCCTTCAGGGAGTAGCGACCTTTTTGCAATGGAAATAACTTTGGAGCCTGGCATTTGAGACCGAAATACTCGATCGTAACGGGCGAGTCTATTGTAATTTTGTAGTACCAATTATAACGACTCTTGAGTGTGGATTCTATTTATAATAATGTTCGCAATAGCTTGAAAATGGTATTTTGCTGGGGGGAATATTCGAACGGATACGGTGACTTTATAAAGTATCTTTCCCCAATAGCTTGGTGCCAGGAACTCATTATTGTACACTGAGAGTCCCTGATAATGAAAGGGTCTTCTCACAATGATTCATGCAGCATACTCTGTGTATAGCCATGAGTTGTGTATGGCCAGGATGACGATAAAGATGAAAAGCTTTTTGCTGAACGCGAAGAATACGCGTATTTTATTCCTTCCCGTTATTTATCGACGACTGAGAAACGAAAAGTTCTTTCGAACGGCTGCGAAGGTCAAAGTTACGCCCTTCTGTTGTTGACCCTTTGAATCCCTCGACAAAATCGATCGTTCAATGGCCTCCTAACAAACGCACTCTTTGACTTGTAGTGGATATATATGTTGCTCTATAATACGAAGCAAAATTCTCCCTTCCCACAACTTTCATTCATGCTCCCTCGCCTTAAACGTTTCTTCAACCGTGTCTCGTTAAAACGAGATTTTCTTCGAGGCAGAAAGTATCTCATTGCTAAACTCAGTAATTGTGCGTTTTATTTGAACGCAGTTTAGCAGATTCATACTGCATGGACTTTCGAAAATATTTTTCATAGAATTAAAGTCAGTTGAACAAAACTAACCATCGTTCTCCGCTGCAAAAACATGTTTTCTTCAAATGCAACTGGAAACGTCAATAAAGGTGTGTCCTTATCGTTATTTTCGCATGTGAGTTGCTTCGATGTGTCGATGAAAATACTCGCTGGCAACACTGATTCTCTTTTGACCCAGGAGAGTCAGCCATGCGTCATCCTGAACGTGGCAAAGGACACAGTTCTCCCATATGTCCTTAGAGGAATATCTGTTACCACGAGTTCTTATTTCTCTTTCCAGGGGGGAAGCGACAAACCGCAGTCGATGCACATAAACGTTCACGTTTTCATGTTGACGAATGAGTACGTTTATGTAAACACTTTTGAATTTTTTTCGGATTTCAAGACAAGGTTCAACAGTTGTTTGTCTGCATGTTTTTTCTCGACAGACGTACGACCATTGAGAATGTCAAGCTGCGAAGTCGCTTTTACGACTCGAGATTTTTGCTTCTCCACAGCTTCTCTATTCGATGCTCTGACTCTTTTTTCTTTCGATAATCGTTATCCATACAAATCAATTGCAACGTTGCGCTCGATTGCTCGATAATCCAATTGTCTCACAAATGTTAAATGCAATGATTCACATTTTTGAGAAAATTGGATTAAAAATTCGGCAGACCACTGCTTAATCACAGAGCAATGGTAATTTATGCAAAGTCAGAAAAGGAAGATTCTAAAGTATGAACAGTATTACAAAGTATAATTAAATCGATTTATACAATTTTCAAACGCGAGCAAACTTCCTGAGCCTGAATCCATTGAGATTTTTGTAATATTCAGGCATTTCTTTAAGGGTATGATTTGAAAATACAATATTTAAAAGATGAATCAACGTCGATCATATTATGTTGATTGATATCTACGATAAAAATGTCAGCTCATATAAAAATATTATTCAGGAAAATTAAAAGGTACGCAGTGTGCTGGGAGATTAAGCTCAAGAATCTCTCCAGTCGATTTAAACCAGAGGATTCGTGAGAGCAATTATAATATTTGCGCCTCTGGCAAGTCAATTGACGTTCGAGCCTAAAATTAATAGCGGACAAAGGAACCGAGAAGGCTTTTTCGGAGCATGATTATATTTACGAAGTCAACCAGGCTGAGATGGAATAAAAGGAAAGCCCGTCTTGGTCGTATCCAACGATGACGAGATTAGGAAGAAAATAATAAGAAAAAGGACGAAAACCCGTACTCGTAACTAGAGAAGGGACGTCGCCCCACAGGCCCTGTGTAGGTCTTGTCTGACAAACACATTCACACAAACACACATGCACACATATATATTTATGCACCAGAGGGTCGAAGACAAAAGCTTCCACGCAGGGTGGCATTTTTTTTTGCTCGTCCTTGTTCGCTTCTTCCGTTGTCAGGACGACCCGTTCTTTACGCGCTGCTGCGCTTGTCATGTTCCCCGCGCAAAACTTTTGGTTTTAAGTTGTTTCAGAAAGGTGCGAAACTCGCGTTCACTTTCGCAAAAAAAAAAAAAAATCTTTTTTTTAAGGAAAAATAGCAGACGACGAATTATAAAGGACCGGCATGTAGCAGTGTAAAGCGACGCTCTTGTCTGTCTCACGTACATGCATACGAGACACGAGGGGTCGCTTCGAGCATACCGGAACGTCGAAAAACATAAAAGACCCAACGGCAATGACTAAAAGCGCGGGAAGTACAGACAGAACTCGATATATGCATAGTAGGAAACTGCATAAGTACTGTGAACGTGAAATAACAAGGCTGGCTCGCAAAGAAAATAAAATTTAAATTAAAGACCTAAATGGATTAAGCAATTACCATTACTTTGCTGTTTATCGAATTACATTCGTCTCATAGAAAGCAATTGACGCTTCATCACAAGTCTATCAACGTCTGCAAGCATTTAAACGACTTGCATGGTGAAGGTCATTTTAATAATATGGAATTATCAATAAAAACGTATCATGGGATCGCAAAAACTGAAAATTGTGGTCAATTTTTTGAAAAAATTCAATATATTCGACACACTGTATCGGTTTTCATTTTTTCCAACTTTTCTAAAAAATCTCGAAAGCTCGTATATGCGCTTTCGTTTGAGTTGATAATGAAATGCGTACTTACTAACTATATGAATGCAGCAGTCAGAGCAAGTCTCGCTTTTTTATCCACGTGCAGACGTTCACGTACCTCCACACGAAAAAGTTCAGATTGTGAGACGGGAAGGTGGGCTTGGAGAGAATGAGAGGATTGCGAGGTAAAAAGAGCAGAGAAAGAACGCGTTGTCGCGTGACTGTCTGGCAAAGCGGCTACCACCGGGTTTTGTTCTCCGCGAATCTCTCACATGACGTAGCTGGGTTTTCCTGAAAATTACAGGCAGAGATTCGTTCCACACTACTTGGTCTCGTAATCAACGTACATGGGCATTTTCGGTTTCTGTTTTCTATCGAGACAACGTGTGGTCTCAACAAAATTCTTGTAATATTTATCAGTAAATTAATATAGTTAATGGTGTGGTGATAATAATAAATCTTCATTATACAATCGAGACGTGATGAAAATCTTGGGAACATTAATTTGGAGAATCTGAAAATTGACTACATTACAATTTCGAAATGTAAATTAAATTTAAATTGAACAAATTTTTAAATGAACAGAGTTCTGTCGATTGAATAGAGAGGCTTAAGCGTTTGGTACGTGTTTTCAAGTTTGTTTGAAATTAAACAATTAACAAATTCACCTTCATTAGCTCAATGTTCTCGAAAGTCTGACCGAGCAGATTTTTGTGTCGTACATTTTTTTATTCAGAAATCGTACTCTGAGTCACAGGAAGAAAGGTTCGTTTATATTCAATCGACCAAATGTGAAGTTGCTGAGGAATAACGTTCCCATCAGACATTACACATATGAGAATTCTGTGTCGGAAAAGGGAGAGGCCCAGTAACGGAACGAGAGAGAGAGAGAGAGAGAGAGAGAGAGAGAGAGAGAGAGAGAGAGAGAGAGAGAGAGAGAGAGAGAGAGAGAGAGAGAAAGGCGAGAATCTGCACGTTCCTCTTCCCTATTCTACGTGGAAAGGAGGGAAGAGTAGTGAACGAACTACACACGTGGAACACATTAAAGTACATTCGCGCATCGCAAGGTTTTGTGGTACAGACGATGTAGGCGGTAACACGTCGCAACCCTTTCTCTTTTCGTCCCCTGACGACAGGAAGGGCGTCGCGCCGTTTCGACCGTCGGTATTTATTCCAATGTACCTACAGAATGTGCCCTCCTCCTCTTCCCCTCGCGCCACGGCCTTCCCGTCACGCTACCAGAAAGCTGTTGTCAACGGCACCCTTTTTTTTATCCTCCAGCACTTGTACGGATTGCGATTTTTTCTAAATGCACTTTGGATCCACTTTTCTAGATTCGTTTAATCTGCGTAATTCAATGAAATAAAAAGGTAATCAGTCAATCATAGCGAGTTTTGATACCGGAATTATTTTCATTGTCACAGTAACCAACGATTTTATTTTTACGCAATTTATTTTTCCGCTGTTATTTGCGTGCGACGAGCATTTTCAAAAAAATCTCTACCGCTTGCCTGAACATATTATTTTCGATCACTTGCGTTTAATTCTCTTCTACCATTTTTCATGATATTAACACCGGTTGTCACTTTTTTTTTCACCTTGCTCTCTCAGCGCAGTGAGTGCGAACGAACAAGGGGTGCCGTGCTGTCTGCGAAGGTAAGTTCCAGCCACGACGAGGGTGGAAATAGAAAGAGCTGTGCTCTACGAATCAACTTTCCCCTAATACACTCACAGACAGGACAGCCCTGCCTCTCGCTCTTTCTCTTTATCTATATTTCTACTCTCCTCTTTCCCTATCGCTCTCGTAACTTTCGTTCTACTTCATCATCCCTGAATCACAGGAAATCACCACCCCTTATTCTCCTGGCTCATACTCCCTGACACACCTTCGAACCACAGAGAGATAACTTTTGTCTCTTTTCCTCACTCTCACTCTCTTTCTTTCTCGCGATCTACCCCTCTCACACGCTCCTCTTGATTTTTGCCATGAAATAACGAAGTAAAGAGGGTCCCTCCACGGCTCGTCGCTTATCATTCACGACACGTGATGTGTCTCGGTTGAAGGATGCCTCTGAGAGTATTATCATCTATCTGTACTTTATCTTACCTTCTCTCTTTCTCTCTTTATCTACAAGTCTTCCGCCTCCTCGTTCATTCTTTTTTGCCTATATATATAAATGTTCCAGCTTTCCTTATGCCCTTAAACGAGTTGTACTTTATATACATATATACATATTGATTTATCGATGAAGATTATCCAGAGGAGCAGAGAGCAAATGATTCTCGTTTTCTTCCGACATTATTCCGCGAGGTTATGCGTTTTCTACTTCTATAGTATAACGTGTGAGTTTCATCAAGATAACGGATGAGTTTTTCGTGGCTAGAGCGTACACGAAAATTGCCTCCATCATTCATACGTTTTTCAAATACAATATTGTACAGAATTTTTCCTTTCTCATTGACTTCATACTCCATGGAAATTCTCGAAGGCAATAACCAACACAACAACCACAGCTCTAAAAATATCGAATAATTTTTTTTCTTTGTCCCTGGCTTTAATAAACTTTTCAGGCTTCCTCCGCTTTTATATTTTTTCGTTAAAAATTTTTTGGAAACTGCATGAACCGAAAGGAATAAAAAAAAATCAGAGATATTGAAAAACGACAGTGGAAAAAATCGAAATTAATAAAAAAATTAAAAAATAAAAGCGAAGCTGTCTCTTTCGCTGTTTCGTTTGATCGAATCGCTTTTGAATACTGCCCACGCAAAATGGCACGGAAACAGCTTCCCAGTCATATTCGGCTTTTTGAGTATATAGAAACTCTTCATCAGATTTTGTGCAAGTAGAATTTGACTTTGTTGAAATTCAGCTTACGTATTTCTTCGTATCGCATTTCATAGCCGATTGCATTCCTTGATCAATGATTTTACTATATGACACAGCAAAACGCGAACCATTGTACCGGCTGGTATTGATTTCAATCACGAGGAATATCGCACAACCGGATATTTTCCTAGCATCCAGGACGTTACGGTTTTCCTCCTCCTTCTCCTTCTCCTCCTTATATTTGCCGGGTTTTCAACGACGATCAGACGAGATTTTCTCCACTCTGTGAGTTAACAGCACACCGAACGAAACATTGGAGTCTCTCTTCGAGAAACGTTCACCGACTCAAAGTAAAAAATAGGATAAAAAAAACGATGGGGGAACAAACGCAAGGGGATATTTTTGTTCAGCCAATCGATAAATATCGACTTCTCCGGGTTTCAAAGGGAAATCGAATTTCAAACCCGCCCCTTCAGTGTCCGGGACTCGTGAGCTCCGGCAAGTTGCCTTTGCTTCCTTTGGTACGGATACCTATACGGCGTTTCGGATGTTACACCCAAAAAATTACGTCAGAGGCGTCAGATCGTAAAAAGTCCAATCTGTCAGACGAAAAATGATCATTTAATTCGCCATTTTGCGTCAAAACTGAAAATCATTACTGTTTCTAATTCAGTGAAGAATTTTCCTGTTCTCAATGTCAAAGTTGTTCTTTTTTTAAAAAAGGATCACGTTCTTGAAAGCAACTCCTTAAATAATGAAAAATAATGTCACACTTGTGCTGCTTCTAGTGCACGTCGGATTATTTTTATACGTATAGCAAAATGTTCAGTCAAACGTGAACCAATTTGACGTGGAATATCCTTTGTATTAGGAAAACGAAACGCTAGCTCACGTTATAGGAAAAGACACCTCAAGAGAAAAGAGATCGAAAAATAAAAGAGCAAAAGTGCTTTCAGACATGAAGAACGAAATAAATCGCAGTGAGACATATATACGTCGATATCTGAAACTGCAGGCACACACTTGGCAAGCAAACCCTGCATAATATGCAGCATGGGTCAAAGGATTGTCCAACAAATACAAAAACACGCCAATCATGTGATTTATTGTCGAAACCAACCGAATTCCATATCCTGCGGTTTTATTATTAACGCTCGTACTCAATCTTTCGGGTTAATTAATTAATCCTATAAATCCGAGCCAATGGACATAGAAATCTGGTCGGTATATATTTTTTTTTAATTTGAAAGGTTTTTATTTTCGTACAGGTTGAATTTTCCACCATGGGAGCCATAAATTTCACTATACACAGCGCCGGTCTTTGTTATTATTCGTAATCTCTGTTGTCATTGCTCGAGGCGCAAAGACTTTTTCACCAGTTACAGCGACATTTGTATTCGTTTTAAAACTAAACAACACACGGCACATTATTTATCACGAAACAACCTGGTGAAGGGAGTAATTTGTTTTTTTTTATCCGAATGGGTATCCATGGTTTAAAATTTCTTAATTGTAATATTTTTTACAATAATTTTCACGGATTATTTATTCTCGAGCACTAATTTTTGTCACCCAGTAATGAGAGGAAAATATAAAGAAAAAAAAAACAATGTTTCATTCAAATTAAGGAGGTTCGGGAAGAGGTTACTTATTTTCAATGAAAATTCACTTCACGTTCGTGTAATTATTTAGGAAAAAGAAACGTATAAAAATAAACGTTTTTTCTAAGACTCCAATCTTTTGTGCTCCAAATCTTTAGGCAAGACTTATTATTTTGTTGAATTTAACAATAAAAGGATATAGTCACATTCCTACATTGTCAGGAACTTTTGAAAATAATGTTTGCGAAACAGGTAAAAAGTTGAACATCCATAAAATTTTTGTGTTTCAGGATCGAGATCAACTCCAAAGTTAGGGGAGGAGTCCTTGGGTTACGCGGCGTCGTAATCAACGATATTGACACGTGAAATAGTGAAAAGTGTGAAAATCAGTGGTTTATCAATATTTGCTCGTATATTGGGTATAGAAAAATAGAAGTAGACCGTGTATGCATTAAAGGCACGTTTCGTATAGTATATTTTTGACTGGTGCGAAGTTTGAGTGCTGCACTATACGCGTACAGTGGAGTGGTCGACTCGGGCAAACCGGAAGTATTACAGCTTCATTGTGTTCGTCCAACGAGCGTCAGCACAACGTGAGGATTTTGACGATCGATCGACCGCTAGGTCGCTGAGAAAGCGGAGCCAACAGAAAGACGAAACAAAAATGGTGAGTGTGGAAATGAGTAACGAGTTATTTAACGTTTTTGTTCATTTCAAAATAATCGTCAAATTAATAATTGGGAATCAAAATGGAACTGACAAAAAACAATCGATTCCGTTGAAAAAGTAATTGTTGCTATTATTAAAAAAAAACAGCGGTGGATTTATTCGCGCTCAAGAAAAGGCTTAGGAGGAAAGATAGAAACTTGGATGCTAAATAAACGTAAACATGTACTTGCTTTCAAATTCAAGTAAATAAACATATGAACGTACATTCGTACATTTATGTACAAGGGTAAGACAGAAAAGACAGAATTGGATTCTGTGCCCACATCATGCCAGCAGTGTACACGCAGTAGCTGGGAAATGCATACGAAACGTCAAATGCACTCGGTTCGGTCCATCAAAATGCAAATGTCTTTTATCCGCGAGGACGGGTAATGTATGCGTCCGTCGAGAATCAGTATTCAAGCTGAGCACACGCGATCCGCCCTTCGCGTTATACTCTCAGAGTTCGCTTCCACATAGACGAGCTCGCCACAGATATAAATGCACATATATCAGAACGCTTTCGTGGTATTCTCTCGGTCGTGATGGTGGCCGCTTTACTCCGACATCGCAGATCCCGCAAGGGATTCTGTCCCACTTTCTCGTCGTTTTCAGTATCCAGGCACACTCGGAGATATTCTGTTCTCCTCTCTTCCTCCCTCACGCTCTCTCTCTCTCTCTGCCTCTGTGTCTTTCGAATACTCCAAACCAGAGAAGATTATATTTTATATATACTCGAATATGTTTATCTACCAGGCGACGCATCGAACAACGCCACCTGCAATTTCCTTTAACTTATAGGATCACGTTCGTTGTGACAGATGTTCGTAATCAAAGTGGCACCGTTTATAAGAAAGCGTCGATCACCCATAAGCAAGCACATCGATTTTTCCTAGATGATTAAACAGAACGATGCATCCATTGAGTGATTTTTCTACACAGTAGAAAATCAATCTCGATAATTTTCCGATGCTTGGATCCACCTTGAAGTTTTTTCTTTTTTTTTTCGTATCGTCACGGAATTCCATGTCCAATTCGATTATTCACGCAGGATATTGGAGTCTGCGCAAAGTTTTTTATGCCGTACAGCAGAGCATGAGTCAAAAGATATAAAATCGAGGTAATCAAACGATTTCCGTTTTACTGACCGTGTCGATAAATATCGTTCTCCGTTCGAGCCGAAGGCTCTTATATTTACGGTCCAGCGTATGAGATTGTTCACTTTCGTTGCTCACGGTAGAGAAAACAAAGCGCGTTCGAAATAAAACAACAAATTTGTAGTGGAGGGTTGCTCGGATGAAGGGACTTTGTGTGTGCACGGAGAATCAAAATTCTAGCTGGACCAGAGCGAGGAAACGATAAAAGAGAGAAATACAGAGAAAGAGAGAGAAGAAGAAAGAGCGTTACGTCCCCTTGTATTTATTCAAGTTGGGCGCCTAGAAAAACTGGTGATTTTATCATTCGACAAATTGAATCTCCGTGATGCGACGGGAGGACTCTCTATGTACTCGGTATTTGGTTCGAGAGCGAATGCAATATTTCGTTGATGGGTTAGTCTAGCAGTTCGGAGAGCGAAAGAGAGAATGAGAGATACGCATCTCTGGAAAATGGTCAGGGTAAAGGGAGCTACCTCGCGGTTAACTTCGCGACTATATATTCCGCTATGTATTTCTATATATTCATGGACCCATATATTTATATCTGTGTGTGTGTGTGTGTGAGGAACGGATGTCGAATTTGCATGCAAAAGGAATGTTTCCTGCGCAACCTTTATTATTAGATTCTTCGGCCGTACCATTGTCCACAGTAGCGTGAATCCTCTCTGCTGTATTTCTCTTCACCAAAAAGTCACGTACCTTTCGCGATATCTCTCGCGGAAAATTTCTCTCTTTATAGTTTCCATCGTATCGCACCTTGCTCGCAATTCCTCTCCGACTCTCGTAGCTTAAAAATGTTGAATAAAATTGAGAGCTTTCACCTTCGAGATTCGAATCTCGAGATAAATTTCAAGTGCTTCGTATTTTCGTGTCTTTTTCTCTTTCGTTTCCTCTCAACAGCTTCATCTCTTTCATTTTCTATGCTACCATAGTCCATCGAGCCTGTTGCAGTAACCACGAAATCGGCGTAGTGAAGCAGTCGAGAGGCGTCTGGGCGAGCGAAACTTTCACACGATTATAAAGTACGTGACTGAGTTAATGCGACGCTTTTACGAGACGACGAGCTTTGTACGCCGCGCAGTCGCTGTTTACAGCGCACATTCTCACAAGCTCCGTATGTATCTCTCGATAAGCTGTTCCCTCGCTTCACCGACTGCGTGTCTTTCTCTCTGGCACTTCGTCGACGCTGCATCTCCTTTATTTTGTTTACCCAAACACGCCCCTACGTGGCGCTCCGACAACTCGTTCCCTACGCTCCCAAGGGTTTGTTTGTCATTGTCCTCGTCATCGCTGCTCCAAAAGACCGTGGAAGAACTCGTTTCGTAAGGTTCTCAACGTGTTCTCATTTTTTTTACCAGCAAATCGTCTGCCTCCTTGCCTTTGAAGTACCAGGAGAAATGAACGCCGTCGCTGCTTCAATAGGAACGAGGGTCACTTGAATGACGTCAATGAGGCGCGAAACAAACAACTAAAAGGTCATGTCGTCACTCACCGAGATTCTGATCGTTGCCCAAAAGCATTTTTTCCATCTTTATCAAATTCATTATAGAAGCTGATAAAAAAAAATTAACGTTCTTTCGAATGAAAAAACAAACCATTGGTCCATATTTATTTTTTAAACATTCCTGCCATTCCTGGGAAAAGACAATCGAACTCTTTAGGTGCCTATGAGCCGACTCGCTACTGAAGGAAAATATTTAAAAATGAAAATGTATCGAGAAGTAGAGAAAAATTTTGATGATTTGATTCGTTGAGATCCTGATTGGAACAACCAAAGTTTTCTTTCTACGGTTGCAATTCGTCGGGATTCCGATGTGTTGTTCGATGTTAAACAATCTTCATTAATATTGAGCGGCTTAGGCATTTGTTACGGAGGCTGAAACGTCTGGAAGAGACGCTAACTTCGTTATTATGTTCGACAAGAGTGATGGTTAGTAATTGGAAGTAATGGGTTCGCAGAAGTGTCATGATGAAGAAATTTACTATTTATGCGTCGTGTTAAGCTTGGATGATGCATTTACGAGTAAGGACTTAGTAGAGCCAGCAGCACATTCTGATTTCAGTACATCGTCCCTCTCTCTCTTTCTCTCACAGCCGCGTACATGCGCACAAAATTTGTTGATGGCTTTGTATATCTTTGTCCCCTGGTTGTTGGTGTTCAAAAGCTCTCGAGATAGGAAACTGGTGAAGGCAACGTTGCATCGTAAGCGAGGTATTGCTCCAGCGTTGTGGCCAAAATGATTATGGGCTGCTTCATGCGGTGAAACTGCGCGTAACATATTTAGACGCGTTCAACCATCGTGCTCTCTATCTTTAATCCTCCTCCTTTCATCTCTGCCTCATTATGCATTTTATCTCGTTTTTCTTCCACTTGCAATTTCTAACCCTTCCGTTTGGCTTTCTCATCCTTATCGTGTCTTTTGAGCCGACTGCTAATGCAAACACGAGGCGCAAGTTAAACCTGAGGCTTCCGGTTAACCTCGGTGTAATTTAGCCTCGATGTCGGATGATCGAATCAGGAAGTCGTATACGAGTATCAATCATGGGAATTCAATCTCTTGAAATTGTACCGAATCGTAAGCCACGATCCTGGTGATGAAATATTAATAGCTCCGAAGCATATATATGAAAATAGCAGTGTCACCTTTTTTGTGGTATTCAATATTAACGAATTAACGACACTGCTTGGAAATTTAATTCTCGAGCTTAATAACGTCAGTTGAAGGAACGTCGTCATCGGATTCATTCCACGAATCCCTTCGTATCACAAAGATCGAGGTGTGATAAAAAAACATCGATATGGCGTTCGCAAGGGTGCGAGAGAGTTTGATGTTGCCCTTCCGCATGCGTGCACGAACATCGGGCGTGTCTTTTCCAATTTATATCTTTGTATTCGTCCTAATGGTTTCGCTTGCGCCCTTTGCAGAAGGGACACAATGGTGCTCGAAGCGTCTGCCTTAACACTTGGCGCGATACAACGGTGTGAGAGTGAGAATGAGAGGGACAGATAAAGAAAGAGTCTAAATGCATGACTATGCATGCCTTTCCTAGGGTCTGTCCTGACATGCGACTGTTTGCAGAAGGGAAAAGGACGAATACACACAGGGTAGAAGAATATAGCTAAGAGACCAGTTCCTTAACTATATCGCCCCCTTTGCGGTCACCTTTTGCATAGTAACCCCTGGAGAACGTTTTAGTAGCCTGATCAGCTACGACTGATAGGCGCACCTCACGAAAGCCTCCTAATACCGTCCTCGCTGACTCACCCTGCCACGCGCATTAGTCGTTAGCAATAAAGCTGGGTGTAAACAGTAGTAGCGGACGACCCTACCCATTTGGATAGGCTACAACCGTTTCTTAATGTCACCCTTTGGCCCGATGGAATAGAAACAGCGACGAAAGTGAAATGGAACACACGGGGGCGAAAGGAAACGATTTCTCAGCCGACTGATTACAATATTGCTGAATCAAGTATGTTCTCCTTGATTGAAAGCGAATAAAAAAAAAATTTATTGGCATATTTTCCATGTGCGATTTGTTTTCGCTTGATAATTTTATTGATTTTGACGTTTCTTTTTCAATTACGAAACCTCTCGAACACAGAGTCAGAAGGTTACGCTAAATTGTCAAGTTTCATAGCGCAGTCTGCATGCTAGAAGTTTTTCTGTTGCTAGAGCTTCTCCGTGTTTGTGAATCAGGGAGCTTTCGTTTCGCGTGAATCGTACGTGACAACGCTGCAGGAGAGACAACGAGACTATAGTGTTTCGATCGAAGTGAATCTTTGATGTTGTCTGGGACTCATTTCTCTCAGGGTTTTACGGTAGTACCCTGCGATCGAAACTTTTGGAATCTGCCACAACTGGCATTATTTGGAAAGTTTTGTCTCATATTTTCCGGGAGTTAGTTTTCCGTGATGCTCTTTGTTCGTATTTTCCTGCTATATCCAAGGTTGACACATAGCCGACGCGTTTCTTGGTGCATTTTGCTCCGTTCCGAGGGTTCCAGGGTTGGGTTAAGGGTGGCATCGTGGAATAGCCAGGTAGAAAGGGAATCCAATGTGCTCGTAACTCCTCAAACGTTCTGCACGGCTTACTAAAGCTTTGGTTATACGTTATTACTGTTTGCCATAGGAGGTCGCATCACGTAGAGCGCTGCGTGTTGCAAAGAGAGAAAGAGACGGCGAGAACCGTTTCAAGAAACGTGGATGAATATAATGTACAGGCGTGGGGTGGTTCGGGCACTGTTGCATGCTGGGCTTAAACTACGCGTTGTGTATATAGGGCCATAAATATATAGAAGAACACGGTATATACTTGCCCCTTTCTTCCTCTCTTTCCAGTGTTCTTCGCCGTTAAGGCTTATCGTTATTCCGCACACGTTGGCCGTTCTTCCTGAAGAGAAAGAGAAAAGTCAGGGGCGGGAGAGATGAGGCAAACGCAGGTCTATATGTATTATACACAACACAGAGAGTACTAACTACTCGCGTTACGAGCCAGCGAAGAACCTCGACTCTCGATAAACAACTGGAAGCTACGGGTGTTGGAACCCTTTGCTCACACTCTTATATTTTTCTTCTTCGTTCGCGCCTTTTCCTCTTCCGCTATGCTCCATACACGGCCA
Organism: Hyposoter dolosus; assembly: GCA_963921915.1. Lineage (NCBI taxonomy): Eukaryota > Metazoa > Arthropoda > Insecta > Hymenoptera > Ichneumonidae > Hyposoter > Hyposoter dolosus. The sequence goes on along the minus strand of OY998136.1, from coordinate 10,666,707 downwards.
TGCTCGAACTAGCTATGACTTTTCTCTACCTTGCCCCCTCCCCCCTGCTCTTCTTTGCTCACCGATGCCCGTAAAAGCATCAAATTTGCATGGAAAGTAACCAACTTCGGCTATTAGTCCCGACTCGAATGAGAGACACACGATACAAAGAACTCCCACCGACGGGTCATCGCCGAGAAGGACACACCAGAATTCTCTCACCATATGGCGAAACCTGAGAATATTCCCATGGAAATGTCAGGGAGAATCCATTGGGAAAAATCTAAGTTTTTTAGAATTCAGTGGCTGATGTTTCACCATATTCCTTCCTCGTAACTAAATTCAATATCCGTTATAATAGTTCTTTGGGATTTGTGGGACACCGCTAACAGAACAAGATTTAGAAAAGAGAGTGAACTTTGTCATGGTGATCGAAGATCAAAAGGACAGTCCTTTCTCGGATAAGGGCTGATACGATTAGGAATGTATTCGAGAGACTATATACTAGGACTAAAAAGATTCGAGGGTATGAAAAGATGAGTTCCTTTGCGTGTGCAGCCACTGGCAAAAGTATTCACGCGTTACATCTTCTCCCAGGCCCGGAAGATTTGCCATAGATGGAAGAGAGAGCTTCTTATTTCCCTCGTGTGAGACGTAGGGTTTCTTTTTCGTGGATCTCTCATCATCGGTCTCTTTCTTCGCAAACCAGGTGGAGTACAAAATGAACGCGAGGTTCTTAGCGACTGTGCTTCTCGAATGCCAGCGACGGCTCTTTTCACGAACTACTCCCATCATCTCTTATCTCCTAGCGCATCTGCGGCCTCATTTGCAGCCATATATGAACTGCACCATCTCAACCACATTTTTTTCAACTTCTTTCTGTTTCGTTGCTTCCGAACTTCCCATTTTCTCCCTTGAACCAAAGTCTCTGCGTGTTCGGATACGATTCTATGTCTTTTTTGAAACCTTCCGTGAAACCCTCTTTGCTACCTAACACGTGTACGTGTGAGTATGTGTGTGTGTGTGTATCTCGCCGCAGCTACCCTTTCTTTACTATCTCTAATCTCCCTGGCTTTTTGCAGGATCTCGATCACGTTCAGAAAAGAATAAGAGAGAAAAGGAACTAAAGAAAAGGAGAGTTATAAACTTTCCTTTCATCTAGCAATGATGGCAAAACGTGGGGGCGTGTGTGTGTATATGTCTGAACAACTTTCAACGTAGACATCTTTGCTAAACTTTTGCCTTTCATACGCGACTTGAATTATCGTTAGAACTTTAAGAACTTGGTAACGTTTTGGGATTATTGTATCTGATTTTTCTTGGCACAAAGTTGGATTATTACGGATGCTGGTGAAAATAGCAAAGTATATACTGAAATTCAGGACGAACGAGCTGCGTAACTTTTTCCAACATAATCCATACATTTTTTATGCTTTGCTCTGTTTTTACGTAAATGCACTGAATCAGAATGAATAGATATTGGTATAATAATGATTCGTTACGATATCGCTGCCGAATAATTTTCAATGAAAGTTAATGGAACTTCGTCGGGTTTGGATATTCGAAGCCCATTCTATAAAATAAGTAAATAAGGGAGTATAGAGCCCAATAACAATATACGTTCATCCTAATCATTGAGAGAGCCTGGCGCTTTCACCGATTTCGAGAGGGAACAAAGTAAGAGACCATGTTGAACGATAATGACCCAGCGCGTATTGCCTATTTTCTATACGCCAATGTGCCTGCTCTCTGAACCTTTCGACCCACCTAGACCTCATCACCGCGTGCTTCATAGCGTTACATTAATTCTCCTGCTGCTAAACGAGATGCGTTGTTATTGTTCATAGGATGCAGGAACTTATTAGCGTATGTGCGGATTAAATAGCAGAAATGGTCATTCGATTTGTGCAATTTCCATTTCACTTCAGGTTTGATTTGAGCTTCTAACCTTTCGCGAACCATTCAGCTTCCAACATTAGTCAGAATACGACGAACTGAGCTGTGGAAACGGATGAAATTAAGGGTTATCCGTTGAGGAGCAACACCAGATTGGCGTTTGCAAAAAATACAACAGAACCTCTGTTTTCGTAACATCTATTACCGTAACCTCTATTATCGTAATTACCCACTTTGGGCTGGATTGGGAGGTTCCAGCCCCATCTAGCCAGCGAATTTTCTTTCCGTTCAGCTGTCCTTCTTACGAAATAAGTTTTCTTTTTGATGGGATGTTTGTTTCGAACAGCTATGGCCATTTGTACAACCGCCGGAAATTGCATTGCGACATTTAATAAAAAGAGGGCTCGGTGGAATCGTCTTAAAAACTTGGTGCAATTTCTATACACGCAAAAGCATAAATAACTGAAATTCTATGACTCTTGAATAGCGTCGAGAAAGTCGCGAGCACTCGCAGCCAGGGAACTGCTCCCACCTCGTGTGCCCTTCAAAGTTGATGTGCAAAGGAGGGTGTACGATATGGTCTTCCACCATCCGGTACTACTTAGATTCCCTCGACAACTTTCAACGTTCAACGCGACCATGAGGACGCCGAGCTTCGTTGTGGTTTGTTTTAAATATTCATTCCCAGACCATGCTCCAGGTTTTTATGTACCGTCTTTCGCAGGCATCCGACGCAGATACGAAAGAGACTCCACTCTCTCCCTCTTTCCCCTCCGCGCTCGTTTGTTCGAGGTATCCACGTGAAACTCGCTAAGGCCTACCGAGCTTCCTCCTTTCTCCTCTTTCCCTTCATATTTCACCAGCACTTCATACATGTTAATGTTGTTGCTCGGCCTCTGATCTTTTTCGACCATGCAGTCGAGCAAAGATTCAATATTTAATCCCTAGAGCCATTCTCCACTGTTATTATAGTAAATGACGGTGTGCAGAGTACCTTAAGGAGCTCTTGCGATGCCTCTAGTGAGCCAGCCAGGTTGGAGCTTGGATTTTACAGGAAAAAAATTGAACGGGGGATCTTCTTGCTGCACGTACGAGCTATTACGACCAAGTAATATCAGTTACCTCGTGGGAACGGTATTTATTTTCTGGCAACTCCCCGTGTGATCATAAAACTTGGATAAGGCGATACAACGTCAAAAGAACGGATGTAAAACCTTCACCGAGGAACTTATCGAGTCTCAAGAGGATTTGCAATCAAGCGATCGTTGACCCCGAATGCACAACCAACTTCATGAAGATCAGTCCCTTGCAAGCCTTCGTGGAAGTAACTATAAACTAACGTCATGAAGTTGTTCACTATACTTGTGGGTCATTTTTTTTCCTTTCTTTCTTTTTCTCCGCCCCTTCCTCTCATACCTGATAAATCTTGGCTTTACAACCTCTAGGAACTGTATAGCAACGAAGAGAATCTTCGCTATCTTCCTCATATTAAACCTCCGAAGAGATGAAAGGTCTGGGGTTAGAGAACGCGAGAGCAATCGCTCGTGGACGCGGATTCAAGTCCCTCCTTTGACGTAAGATCGACTCCTATTCCGGCCCGTAAAGACTTCCGCTCTTTTTTACTTTCCCTCTGTCTCTCACTTTTCCTCATCCTTCGGACCAGCCTTTTTACCTCTTCGCAAGATCAACTCTCCTTCAATTATCCGTCTATTGATACGTCCTACGTGTCTCGTCCTCGTTCTTGTCTTAAAAGCGCAATAAAACTTGTTACACCCACTGAAATCTGAACAGACTTTTACCCCCATTTTTTCTTTATTCCATACTCCTCTTCCTTCTTCTTCTTCTTCGGTTTTTCGATGGCTGAATGTCTGTAACTAATTGCCCAATCGAGCACAAGAGTGACAATGCCACGGAAAACTGAGAAATAACTTTTCAACCTCCTTCGAAAGGCTGTCAGTCACTTTTTACTTCCGCTTTTTCATAATTCAAATTTGGAAATTCATGATTTGCAATTAATATATTTTTAGCGATATACTTCCGGTGCTTGTCGCCGTGTATTTTTTTGCACAATTATCTCACACATTGAAGCTTTTTCCCTTCATTCAACGTGCACCCAAGCAACAAGTTTTTCTTTCTCATTTGCTGTTTATACAGACTTAATATTTTCCATTCAACGATGGTTATTGAATTCGTTCTGGCTATAGTAATCACAATAAGCTTTGGGTTTCGACGAAAAAGAAGTTATTTCCTGGTAAAGCTTCTTCGGAGCTTTCGCGTTAGTTAACGAGCAATAAGCACGCACGTGCTTCGTCTTCCGTTGATCATTTCCTTCTTCGCTTTTTTTTCCTTTGCTTGGCTACACTCGGGCAAAGCAACGTAATGAGATAATCGTAAGCGAGATTGGTAGATTAATTGGTTATCTACCAATAAGGTGGGGCTGCGTTCGCGTTCCCTCTCGATCTTCACCTCGTTGCACACTAGCACGTACACATGGCCATCGGTCTTCACTACCACGTTTATATCCCTCCGATGTAGAGAGTACACTGCGAGGGATATAAATATAGAAGGTGGATATGCTTCCAGCAGCTTCCTGTGATTGGCACGTTATCTCGCCACCTAGCTCTCAGAGGTCCCCCATCTTGCCGGACCTTCACTGTCATCTCGCCCAGACTGTGTAGATGTAACTGATGGTGAAGGGTGCGACGGCGGGCGGTAGCGTTTCAACCCTTGGGCCCTAGGACCAAAATAGTACACGTACACTTCCATTTACTCCTTCGTTTCGTCTCTGTCAATTCCGCTTATCTTTCAAAAGAATTCTCTTTCTCTGAAACAGAGGGAAAGAATAAAGACTGAAAGAGAAACTCTCGCGATATTCAGTCCAGGCGTTGCCTTTTCACTACATAATTCGTGTTTTCTTTCTCCCAGTTGTTCGTCTTACGACTCACGCACTCTTTGACGGATATTCTGTTACGAAACCTCTTTGAACCCTTTATGGACCTCCATCTACTATCCCCATGTGCTATTCTTTCACAATTGTAGTTTTTCCTTTACTTCCCTTGACGCTCGACCAGAATACCCGCATATTATTTTCCTCTCTTTTATCCCTCACGAAGATGGAAGACCCCATTAGAACTATGCCATTTAACCGTGCCGTGATGACTCATTGGTCTCACGGCAATAACATTCAATTATTTCTCTCCAGGAGTTCTTAAGGTTCTGCGGACACTCGGAGCTGCCGAAAACCTGGTCAAGTTGAATCATTTTTCTTAGATAGGAGAAAGCATGGTCGTTCAAACATTTTTTTTCTTAATTCGAAAATGGCCTTTAGAAAATTAGATGAAGCGTCGTTACGGATTCGTGCAACGAACACCCGGTTTATTGTCTTCTCAGGCATATGTCACAGTAATTCGGTCGGTATCTGACAAATGCTCAGGAAGAATTATAATCAAGCTTAATTAGCATTAATTAGATCGTCCGTTCACTGTTCCGGTGTTTAATTGGATGATGATGGTACAAAGATAGTGTTTTGAACGTGGAAATGCACAGACTTGGCTGCATACATGCTGGATTTAATATGATCGAGTTTTAAATGAAATGGTGCTGGGTATCTTGGGTTACCAATTTGTATGCGTATTTGATACTACGATGCTGAACTCGGTAAATTAATAAATATTTCGGCAAGGGCTTTGGTGCATAATGTGGTTTTGTTTGATAACTAGAGACGATGTCGAGGTGGTGAGGAGTGAAAGGATAGAAGGATTAAGCATCATGTATTATGCAAACGTACGGTTCGCGGGATATAGAGAGAGCGGGTACTCTTGAAGGGATTAAGCACTGTGTTTGACGGGGAGAAAGGTTTTCCTAATCGCGAATATATACATGTCAACATATATGTCTATGTTTCCGTCTCGAATATTGACTAGATGTGCTGCCTACTGTTTCAGAGTCGTTCGCATCTCCCGCGCATAGCCTACCGGCCGATCAATACGACCCCAAACCCTAGTTCACGCATTCCCAAACCAAGTTGCTATCCCGGTGGCTTTCCCAGCTTATTCCACATATATCTCTACGCGCAGGACTAGTCTCCGAATGATATCAACAGTCTCCCCATGTTTTCCAGTCTCTATAAGAGGAGCTTAAACAGCTGATGGCATTCTCCAAGTATGCGAGGTTCACGAGGTCTCGAAAAGTTCTCGTTGTTGGATAAACAAATAAAGTTGCTTAGCTGACAAAATACTTATCGAACGTTTCAAGCAGGGAGAAAATAATTAAAACAGCAGTGCTCCCTTGAGCAGTCCACCCACTTGGTAGCACGAAGTTGTTGTTGTCCGAATCTTCTATGAACCGAAAAATACGAGGGCAACAGGAATTTGCAGTAAACTGAATTGCTGGATCAGGTGATTAAAAACCAGCGGAATTCTTGACCGAAAATCGCATTGCATGGCCGGAACTGTAGAATTGTGTATATAGAAGACTGTCGAGAAAAACAGGATGGACGTTGGTAACATTTCGAGTTTTGTGGCAAAACTACCAACCGCCAAGTCCAAAGAGAAGAACATGCAATTAGCTCGAAGTCTCATGCTTGCTTGTGTATTAATTCTTCGCGTACATGTTCGTTTGTGTATGTGTGAGGCATATATAACCCACAGAACGCTTCAGAATCAGGAAGCTGTAAATAACCGACAAAGACTATGTTTTATCACCGTATATCAGCTGTAAATATACGTAAGCAGTATATGCTGCAAGAAATCCTTACCTCGTAACCTCTTACACCTAATAACAGACATACACACACCAACGAGTACACAAACGTGTTTGGACTGGGGTGGTAATTTGGACCCCGACGTTGTTTTCTCTGCAAGATTATTTTATTGGTTTTTCTTCCTGTTTACATATCGTCTGGAGTTTCTATAGGAACTAGTTCAGTTCGATCCCATCATCCTCAGTTGATTGTTCCTGTGCCTGTTCCGATGAGACCTCCCCAAAGTGTTGCCCACCCGTCACTTTTACCGAATGCACCGATTGCTGTATGTCATTTCTTCTAAAGCCAACAAGCTACATCTCAATTCAGAAATTTTTTGAATATCGACCACGAAATTCTAGAAATCTTTTTTTTTCGTGCGAATTTATAAAAATTTTGAGAGATCGGTATCATCGACAGGGTTCCAAATTACCTCCTCGGCTTTCTGCACACGTTGATGCACGAAGAAAACCGAGAAGAAAACATTCTTGTGATCGTTTAAAAATATCTTGCCCACACTCTGCCACGGATGAGCATTTCTTCTCTCCCGTGTGTACGTTCCCTGTCTGTTCATTCTGCTTTTTACCACTGTAGGAAATGAGATTGCGCTCTCCAAGGATCAGAGCGTCAGGCGCACTATTTGTTTCGCCGTCAAACATACATCTCTCGCGTCTCTGTCTTTCTCTACTTCAAGTGCAGAGCGCATTTCTACTCATTCCACCCCGATTTTACCTTCCGACAATTTTTGTTACTCGGGTTTTTTCTCAATCTCTCTCTCTCTCTCTCTCTCACTTTCTTTTGTTCGCTTTTCCTTCGAGATAATAGCTTTATGATTCTTTCCGGCGAACACGGTCCAAGAGAAAAACAATAATTGCCGGCCAAAGAAATGAAATTCTGAGATAAGAAGCGACGAGTCCTCGAGAAAGGCAATGACACGAGAGACGTAGCAGGAGCTTTATATTCAAACAAATTATTAAGTGCTGGAGTTTTGCTTGTTGAGTTATATAATCGCTTTTATTTTTATTCACCAAGTTACCAACTTCCAAAACCCGATAAAATGCGTTTTGATATTACTGCATACCTTGCCAGCAAAACTATAACTATGCTTCACGATTTATTCAAAAGGGAATATAGATATAATTTCCTGTTATCAAACTTTTCCACCGCTCCCAACGAATTTCAAACCTATTTCTTGTTGCCACCAGTCGCTCTTCCACAGAAACTTTTGATTTAATTTATAACTAGTCGGGAACATCCTTCCTTCTGCCTCACTATCGCCATTAGACGAGAACTGAGATAGAAAATCCTGTACTAATGTGTTACTGAAAATGCTTCGAGCACAGGGGAATCCTCAAACTATGAAGATCGACTATTTGCCTACGCAGATCGTTTTTGATTATCAATTTCATCTGACTCCTCATTTCCAGATCCCTCGACATATATATCTCGAAATGTTTTAGAGACGGATAAATATGAATTTTCATGCTTTCTAATCTGCTGCGCAATTAATTTTCGATTGCGAGGCACGAAATTTCCGAACGATTGGCAAATCGATGTCGTGTCTATAAAAGAATATTAAAGTTTCTGGTAAGAAAAAAAAAATCATTCGAAATCGAAAAATGTTACGAAAAAGATTGACTCAACGATTTTGTGAATATCAGGTGAATTTTGAATTGCAATTTAATAGCTATCTTGGCGATAGTGAACTTTTCGAAACTCACCAAGTCAATGATGTCGTGAATTAGCACTTTGATCTTTGGAGTCAGCGTTCTCGGTATAAATCCATCGTCAGCCATGAATCTTTATACGCTGGAAAGCAGTGACTCCGGTTCTCCTTTTATCGGGCTCAGCACGAAGAGGATGAGCAAAGAAAAGAACCAGCAGGGATTGAGGGAGGCCAGGTACTCTAATCTGTTATCGTAAAAATCCTGCTCGTTTACCGTCGTTTGCCAGTGGCCAAGAGAGCGAGAGGGGGCAAAAATAAGGAAGAGAGGTCGGAGGGAGCGAAAGAACTTTAAAGTCAGAAAGAAGAGCGATGAGCGAGTGGGACGAAAAAAAAATGGTCGAATACACCCGGAGTGGAAGAAAGGCTGAATCCACGAGAAAGAGTGAGGAAAAAGATCGAGCCAGCAGGCTGTTCACGTTTTTTCGTGGGCTCTCTGCTTTCGCTCTTCTCGCGCCACCCTTTGCGCCAAAGTATCAATATCACGCTTCACTGCCGTCTCCACCACTCTCTGCTTTTCTGTCGCGCTCACAATTTTGTACTTACACATTCTGACTTCCGCCCTCTCACACGGCTATGTTCCCTTGATTATCGGTTTCGGAAAAAATAATCTTCGCATAGAACTTCGCGTGGCACGAACGGTTTGCACGCAAGCAGCCTCGAATTTTCCAACGCCTCTCGATGTCGTGATCAGCCGGTGAAAAAATCTGTCGCGCTCGTTCATTTTGCAAGGCTGATTTTTGTCCTTAAGGATACACTATCGATTCGTGCTCCCCTGGCTCTGGATTCGCTCCTACGACGTTGTTCGTTTTTGCCTTTTTCCTTTTTTTTTCATTTTGTTTCATTTTTAATTTGAAAAAAGTGGAAATTAGGAAAAATCCAGAAGAAATATTGAACAACCTGGAAAAATTTACGTCGCAAATATTATTATCAAAGAAAAATGGAGGCCGTTGTCAGAAATGGGTAAAAAAGTATCGGGATATGGAAAAAGTTGACGGTGATTTGAAGGTATAAGGGAATTTTGTCAGATTTTTCGTAAATCGGATAAAAGTTACTGACAAGATCGGATAAGAAGAGAAATGCGTTGAATATGTCAAGGGGAAGATATATTCTCAAAGTGGGACAAAAAACATGAAAAGCGGTGCAGATATTCTGACGAACCTTCGGATTCGTCACGATTCACACCTCGCACTTTTTTGGTTGCGTCCTTTTCCAAGCGACTGAACGCAAGGGTGCATTTATTCACGGTTTTTATTCTTCGGTCGAACTAAATTATTCCCATGCTTTGCCATAGAAAATGCCAATTTCCCTTCGCTCCTTCTACGAACATATTTTTTCACGATTCACGAGAAACGAAGGAACGAACAGAATGTTGCATCCACCCACGTTTCATTCGATCATGCGTAAATTCATATCAAGGTCTGGGGACAGTGGGGGATTGAGAGAAAATCATTCATTCGGCAATACGCGAGCTATGTGAACGGCAAAAAAAAGGAGGGCAGAAAGAGAGGTGAATAGGTGAAATGCGGAGGTTCATGCACCAGAGAACACGGTCCATTCTGCTGGACGCAACAGCAAGGCATGAACGACGACATTTTTGAGGGTAGAAATTCGGATTTTCATTCGCCGGTCATGATCGCATGAAATGGGGAAAAGTTCCACGATACTTTTATTTATCGAACATTCTGCTCGAAGTAAATCGATTTATAGCCGAATTACTCGGACCTTTCTTCCCATCCAAGGAATAAAAAATAATGACGATAATTCAAAAAACCATTTTCTCTACTCCATTTTTATCGGTTGAAATTACTGGTTTAGCTTTCTGCCGTCAGCAACATCGCCACAGCAGTAGACAGATATACGTCTATAAAGTTGGAACCACCGAATGCAAAAAATAAAAATAAAAATATCGAATAATTAAGAGCTCTACCCCTTCTTAGTGAAAATCTCAATTATAATATTGCGTACACCAAAATTAAGAGCTATTTGAGAACTGATTAAGTGCGTAAAAAAAGAATTTGGAGCTCTACTTTTTTTTAGCAAAGACTAGGGTGCATCACGCAGGCTGAGGCGCGCGAGCGGTTTTCTGGTAGCGCTGTAGCGCTCCTTTCATGTATAACAACTTATCGAAATATGCGCCAGCGTCTTGAAGCCAATCAATTTTAGAGCAATTTTAGAGTTTTAGCCAGTTACGTTTCCGGAAAAATTTTGATCGACCATTTTTGAAAAAAAAAAAAAAAATTTATGTATTTCAATCCCGAAGCTGTGGCTCTATGAGGAGTTTTCGTAGATCTGGCAATTCCGAGTGATGGAGAAAGTCTCCCTGCGTGTCCGCGTGAAGAGTTCTAGTCAATCGCGTTCTCGGATAAATTTTGATCCACGTTTAAAAAAAAAAATATATATATATATATATGTTTCAATCCCGAAGCTGTGGCTCTATGACAAGTTTTCGTAGATCTGGCAATTCCGAGTGATGGAGAAAGTCTCCCTGCGTGTCCGCGTGAAGAGTTCTAGTCGTTTGCGTTTCTGGAAAAATTTTGACCCACCATTTTCTGAAAAATAAAAATAAAAAATTTCAATCCAGAAGCTGTGGCTCCATGACGAGTTTTCGTAGATCTGGCAATTCCGAGTGATGGAGAAAGTCTCCATGCGTGTCCATGTGAAGAGTTCTAGTCAATTTCACTTTCATATATACGAAAAAAAGTTTTATTCCGATGGGAACATATAACCGCACGCGTATATACGCAACTCGTAGTGTTCTCCAATTTATCTTGATTAGCTGTATGCTGTATGATTTTTACTGCAATGTAAAGTGGAGCTCCAAATGATTTTTTTGCCCACTTAGTCAGCTCTCAAATGGCTCTTAATTATTCGATATCTTAATTTTCATCTTTTGCATTTGATGGTTTCAACTTGATAGACGTGACAGACATGATCATTGTCAAGTGACCAGCTCAGCAAACATATTTTTCATCATTTTTCTTTATTTCTGTATTTGAATATTTGCCTTTTTTTCAAAAGGTAAAGATCCTCGCCGTCTACAAGACGACGAGGATCCCCGACGTGGAGCCTCCGTGCACTTCCCCTTCGGAATATCTGACCGCGTCTGCGTTCTCTTATTCCCCTCGCCGTTTCCTTGTCGTTTGCTATCGTTTGTAAAGTTTCTTCGACGGTACACGGTGGAGAAAACTCTCGCTGTGGAACCAGAGCGCTCACGCTTGCAAATTAAAGGCTCGGCGGCGGGTTGGAATCGGCGAACTGAGTATAAGTGAGACCGAAAGGGGGCCGTAAAGACGATAGAACTTTGTAAAAAGTGTACCGAGTGGATGAGGAAGGAGAATAAATGAAGGGGCAAGCGAGAAACGAAGAGAAAAAGGAAGAGAGACTGAAATTTCATCAGTAGTGGAGGCGATATAATAAAAAAAAACATAACAGAATACGAAAAACGTAAATAAATCGAGTAACTTGCTGAGTGATCATGAATTAAAATTAGAAACGTTAAAAAACCGTGCTAAACAAAAAATGAGTTGAAATTCTATTAGAATGGGGATATTTGGAAAAGTCTACGATAGCGTAACATTGTTACCTCACAAGCTTGTACATGCTCGAGCATATTCTCTTCTATTATTTGTAAAGCTCGAGAGTTTATCGTTTTGACACAATTATTAGTATCCACAGGGTTTTTTTTTTTTTTTTTGCAACGGCGACATTAATTACGGAATTCTTAATGAGGCTCTTTCGAGAGAAAGCCGTGCTGCACGCATACAGAGGATTTTAGTCCGCGAATTAAGCTCTCGGAATATTATCCTTTAATAAGGAAGATTCAAGTTCCATCTCATTGAGAGAGGGATTTCCCTTTTTTCTGCTTCCACGTTTTTTGCCTTCTTTTTATATATGTGTATCTAATATATCTTCATATATAGATATACACACACCCGAGACTTTCCATGCTCCAATGTTGGATAAAAATCTCGGTGAAAATGAGAGACGATTGCTCCCGGGCGTTATGAGAGACGGACCGCTCGCGTTATTATCTCGTCTCTTTGCCCTCATCTTTCTCAATTTCATTTTTCCTTGCTACACAGCATTTTTTTATCCGTGTCTATTGTCCCTTTTTCTGTATGAGGCCACGCAGAGTTTCCCGAGATACTCAATATGAGTGAAATTTCTCTAATCTTTGGTAAAAAATTATTTTGCGATTTCAATTATTTCTCTCATCTCGTAATTATAATGGAAAATTATTTTCTATAATTTCAAAGGTCAATTAAGAGCAATGAGTATCTGTTGAACAAATATTGAGGTGAAGGGCGGAATTTTTAATTAACCAAGGCTTTTTTTTCATTTGTCAGTTCAAAGAACGTGACAGGATTTTTTTGTCTAATAACTAGATCCGTAAACGAGATAATCCACGTTTGACGTATCATCGAGATCGATGCGCTCGCGGATTATCTTCGTTGTTTGTTCAAAACATGTGCATACTACGAATATTTTATTCCGAGTCATCTATACGCAGTGTAAAATTGGTCACGTAACATATATTGCACACGCGATATGTTTGATAAGTCGGCGCTGTTATCGATTCGAAGGGAACAATGAACAGCCACATATTCATCGGGTCCTGTCAAGCGCTGTAGGTCAACCGGACGTATGAGCCACGTTGATATATTGCGAGCAAACTTTCAAGCTCGATAAATAACACTGAGGAGTTTACAACGAATTATTTTCTCTTGAACGCGTGTGCGGCGTGGACGTTTCTTCTATTCTGCTGAATTGCATGAAAAGAGAAAAGAAAAAAAGTAGGAAAATAAACCAGAGAAATAAATAACAAATTGTCTTCAGTAAATTCAGGAAAGCAACTCTGTCACGAATTATCGTTTAAGTTGACCAAGAGACTGCACAATTCCGCGGCAAAACCGTAAATTTTAGCGGACTATTGCACAGAACCGACGTGTCTGGATGAACGTTAAGCGCAACGCGCTATATCGGATGTACGTGACGTATTGCAGCATTAAAAGAGAATCCTGAGATTACGCCATGGGGATGAGATTTCGCGACCGTTATACGTCGCTTTTGGCCTGACGGTTTACTTCTCGTTTATTCCTGGCACTGCCCTCGCTCTTTTTTGTAATGATCCTTGTCGCTAATTTGAGGAACATCGAATCGCGTCTGAATGGAATTGCATTTAAGGGCGTTTCATGCGTTTTTGTTTGTAGCTAAACTTTTTATTCCATCAAAAGCTCAACGTCCAGTGGTTCGAGTTGGAGTTTCTTTGCAACGAGCGTTTCCAAACCAGCAAATGAAAACGGTTTATCGCGAATTGATCGCACGAAAAATACGACAACGTTTGATACTATTTATGTGTAGCAAAGAGGTCGAGTTCCGCATTGAAAATTATGATTCGAATACAGCGAGAAAGCGCCTATGACAGCGGAATATTCAATTTTTACTTGAAATATTTGTCACTGGATGAAATTGATATTATTATTCAGAGTGCGATGTCGAATGAATCTGTTTTCCAGTTGCATGCTCGGTACGCGGGTCATAATTCGATGGAAATTTATGAAGATTATCCAGATCATTAGTAGCCACTTCAGAGTAGTGAGAGCAGGTGAACAAAGTCTTCGTCTCAAATATTGTCCGTGCGAATATTTTAAAAGCAAAGAAAAAAGAGGGAACACCGAAGAGCAAGAGGAACCGAGAGAGTAGATCGAAACAAATCCACGGGTTGAAAAACGTGCTGGGCTTACGGAATTATCTATTTGACTCGTCGACATAATGCACGCGCTGCGCGACGTTGCAGAACGAGAAGCATGTGGACGAGAGCGTGTCTCCATAATATACACTTTTAGAATATCCTCTGAAAACTATGGATTCGCTATTCGCCAAGTTCAACACGTTCCACTGTGCGTACAATATTAATGAATCGACTTATTATTATTCGAAGAAAATCCACACCGCTCTGGAATATTATTTTGTCGCGTCGTGTAGACTTTCCTCTTCATCCTCTGTCTCGTTCCCTCATTTTCTACACACTTCCTTCCCTCCGAAACTTTTTTCACCAAGTTTCCGGTTTGTCACGTGAAACGAATATCGAATTTTCTTGCTGGAGCCTCGCGCTCGTGAGGCAAAACATTCCGCGCTTGACGTTCTGCAAAGAACAAACTAAACTACTTTTCATTTCACTTTTACGTTCGAAATTCTCTCGCGTACATCTTCCCAGCTGCACCTTGCAAACGCTTATTGTTATTTTTACAGTCCATCGTTCCAATAAAATTTATCAAAGTAGCGACAATATTGCAAGGTTTGTTTTTAATTCTCGGAACATCTACTTAATGCTGGTGCTTCCAATTCTTCATAAAAACTATCTGTCTCGAGGACGAAACGTTAATGATGAACCTGCGCGGCTTTACCATAAAATACGTTACAAGATTCATGGAAAAATAACAGTTCTGAAATCTGACAAAATTATCAGCGAGTTTTGACTGAATTTTAACTGATCAACATCGATAAACTTACCAACAACGTTCAGAATCCAAAAACATGTTAAAAAACTGACGAGAACTCCATCCATTCGACGTTACCATAAAAAGCGACACGGTTGAGACCACGTCGGTCAAATTTCACGTAGTACTGAGAGCAAAATAGTGACACACTACGAAGACAATAACTTGAAGTTACATACACGACAGATATTGTAAACTCTTTTGGGTAGGATAGAGTGTGGAGGAAGAGAGAAGGGTCCGATAGAGATGCTTGGACGAGGGAGAAGCGTGCGAGAGAGGATGATGAAAACGGAGTAAAAGGAAGAGGAGGTGGATCGGTGAAACTCGTGGCTTGTGAATGAGAGAGGAAAAAAAGAGGAATAGGGGGTTGAGTCGGGTGAGCGAAACATGCGAGGTGTGGGTTCTATGCGGACAACGGGAGACCAACAGGGAGAACGAGAAATTTTTTCCATTAGCTGTTTATTTCGAATTCACAATGGCCGGCGGCGCACAATGCTATGGTGCCTGCCGTTAACATGACTAAACTCAGGAAAGGGTACGCGAAAAAGGTTATACAATTCGCGATGTATGTGAAACCCTTTGCTCTTTTGCTTCTTCACAATTTGTGATTATTCAAAAAAGAGGCGATAAAACAAATGGATTGAAAAAACGAGCGGAGAAAGGAAGAAAATATCAAAAAAAAGACTCCGCGATAGTCACCGCTCTCGGGTCGCCTAGAGTTCTGGCACGAAATTGGAAAATCGTACTATCTGCGATAGACGATCACCGGAAGCCCATTAACAAATGGATCAACCGTTGATGGATCCGATCGTTTCGTGGACGTTCGTTTATACCTTTCGAGTACTCGCATTCATAACAGACCGGCAAATATCTCATAGGAATCCATTTTCTGAATCAAATGGGAAATTTCATTCTGTGGCTATTAATAAGCGCTATAAAGGTCGTTACTACCCGATCCACCTAATGAATAATAAGACGATTAGTCGTCAACGAGCTGATCGCTCCTGTCAGCGTTTATTATTCATTGCTCTATTCATCCCCCTGCGCGGGTTTCGAAATATTACGTAATTCTCTCTTTCTCTTTTGCCTCCTATATATACTAACCAAGACCCAGCTAGGCTATGCCAAACATTACAGTCGCGTGGCCGGTTCTCAAATAAAGCTCAACCTGATCAGGTTCTCGCGTAGTCCTGCGGTGTCAGATTCTCGTCAAACGAGCCGTTATCCACTGGACCGTTTGTTCGCCCTCCGTTCGCATCTATTCTTGACCAACTACAGACGACGCAGGACATCCTTCGAGAAATAATCGATAAATACTCCGAGGGAAGCAGAATTCGAGGCAACAAGCTCGAAATTTTGCATATCGCGCGCTGAGGCTGATCTGACAGAGACAGTAAAATTTAGCAGTCATCCTCCCCCGCCTCCTATCTCTCGATGTGTATACCCAACAGAGTATTGACAATTCTAGACTTATTATTCCAAGCCCCGTAAAACCATTTGGGTGGCGCTGAACGTATCTCCCGTTAGCTCGACGTGTTAGCTCGTTGTACACCTGTGCTCTGGCTCGGAACATGTCGACTGGGGAAACGCTTTCGTGCGCAAAGGGGGAGATTTTCGTGAACGATACCCGAAACGAGCATACGATGCAACTGGCGGATAGAAACAGCCACACGCTGGTGGTACAATCCGCTGCAATACAAATACGATTGCGTGAATCGCAATGCATACATTGCTCAGCTTTGCTGGCAACAGTGCAGCGGGAGAGGAAAGGGAATGCGGAATAGGGGATGAAAAAAAGCATCACTTCAACGAATTTGGATTTTTCGGTTGCCTCTTTTTATGCTTCATTTTTCAGTTTGTGTACCCTCGCAGCGAATTGCTCTTTTGTTTCGATGTACAGACGATTTCGTTTCTGTAAAAGCATTTTTTCTCTTTCGACAAAAAAAAAAGCATATGTAATTTCGGATTTCAGTGAATCACGAAAGGAAGTCTATACTGAAAAAGAAAGAAGAAACATATGCCTCGTCCGATCGAAAGTATATACTTGAGCTTCTCTGAAAAGAGAATATTTTGCCATTAGCGACTTTTGATGAGAAAAATGAATGTTACTGATGCTTTATGACTTTACACGGTTCCTTTGAAAACAGCTACACCCTTCTATGATGATATATGTCTGTGGCAAACGAAGAGATATTCAGTTTCGCCTGTAAAGACTTTTGAAGGGAGAAACTAAACAAAGGAAGGAATTTTTGTTTCTGTCGTCATCAGAAAATGAATTGCAAAGATTCCAAGTTTAAAAACAACTTTGTTCACCTGTGGAATTCGTTTACGAGCAGATACTGATTTCTAGACGATCGGCATGTGTTTTCGATGGCTGAGGAGCCTGTCAGCGAGCTTTTTCAGGAGCTCTAAGAATTTGGTTACATATTTTCACCTTTCGCGTGTCTCTCTATTGTGTCGCTTCCGATTTTCGTTCCTGATAAATTTCTGTGTGACTAGCTGACCCAGCATATGCAGTAATTATGTATAGTGAATAAAAGCAAAGCGGAGGGTAGGAGAAGAGTTTGAAATGCAACGTGAAAGTACTCAAGGATCTGCCGTGGAAGAGCGCAAGGATGAAATATACTGCACAAGATTTTCTCTTAGTCCTCATTTTTCTCCAGCCTTACTATTTCTTTTTTCGTCCTCTTGGTCTCGGCCCCCTGGCCCCAAAAATTGGAGAGCACCGTTAAAGTGAATTACGCTTCTGTACTCGGCGAGCTTCGTACTCTATGTACGGAATACATGCGGAAGAAGAGAGGAGAGGAGAGTAAAAGAGAAAGATGGAGTTGAGCGAGGGCGTTATTCACGTGAGCACGCGCCATTTCTGGAATGTCCTTAGCCTAACGAATGGCTTTAATTTCACGCTACGTGGCGGTCCCTCTCTCATTCTCTCTCCATACTATTCCCTCTTGTTCGTTCTCTCTTATACCACAACGAACGCGGTCACCGAAAGTCGTTTTCAACGGATGCATGCTCCCAAACGGCGATCTACGCGATATACAACGTTCTATATCTATGGCTGTTTCTTGTTGGCCCGGCAAAATTCTCACGGATCGGCGAGGAATCTTAATTATGATTTTAATTAGCAGCAGGTCCACCGCGTACTTGGAGATGCGAAGGGCGAAATAAACACAATCCCATGTTGATCTATCTGTCTCTCGGGTTCTATGTTTTTCTCCCAGTTTCCACCTTTTTTCT
This sequence comes from Hyposoter dolosus, assembly GCA_963921915.1. Lineage (NCBI taxonomy): Eukaryota > Metazoa > Arthropoda > Insecta > Hymenoptera > Ichneumonidae > Hyposoter > Hyposoter dolosus. The sequence goes on along the minus strand of OY998136.1, from coordinate 10,648,625 downwards.
CTGCGTTTTTTGTGTTGTTTGTGTTTGTTCATGTCCTCAGGCCTGGAAGCCCTTTTCTTTTTCATGTGTTTTTCCAAGCTGCACTCTCGAGATTGTCTGCTAATAAGAAACTAGTTGCCAGCTGTTACTGTGAAATAATTGAGTAATTTTTTGAGTATTTTAAGAATTCGGTTCTTAGACTTTGAAATGTATAAATTGATGGAGAAAGCGAGAAAGACAGAGGGCGTGATAGAGAGAGAGAGAGAGAGAGAGACTTTCGCATGTTCAGAGAAACCGAGCCAAGGAGCAATTTGTACTTGCACTGACACTCCCTTTGATAAAGGATCATCCGAAGGATATAGTTATAAAATTCTATTTGCGATGAACGTAAGGAGTTTCCTAAAGTCTCGTTAACGGCGCAGACCCTGTGGAATTATATTCGTTTTGTTTAACGTTGGCTAATCGAGATCACGACCTCGATCCAAGCTCACGCTTATTTCTGCACGTTCGTTATAGTTTCCAGTCTTATATAGTTCGTGCAGATCGCTCGAAAAGTTACTGGCAACACTCGTTAGCTTCAACAGTGTCCATGTTTAACGCTAATCTCGACCTCCAGCTTTTTCCCACATTTTGTATTACTTAGCCTCATATTAAATTACAAAGTCCACAGTGACCTCATTTTTCACAGTATGAGGGGTGAGGCAATAATGTTCTTCAAATAAGTTCGGAGTCCCGTAGGGAAGCGTCCGTTTTGAGGCGTACGTAGACGTCAACGTGTAAGCGATGAGTTCTATTTTCGTATGGATTTCATTTCTGGCCTGGATAAATGTCAAAATCTTTTTTGTTGGCGCCCCGAAAGATTTGAAAGGAGTTTAATTAATTTTGTAATGAGTGACAGTTCGTAAACGAACGTGGAAATTAGCCAAATAATAGCTTTTCGATTTTTGTTGATTTTTCCAACCGTATTCGGCCTTTTTTATTTGGGAGCATCGAAAAATCGTGATTACCTCTGTCTCGATGCGTACGTGATTTGCCCAGGTGTATAATGCTTGCATCGCGATCAGTATTTGACCGAAGCCAATATCAATCGAGCACGTCGGGTTCTGCCATCATCCCCTTTCATTCCTTCTTCCCCGATGTGGGAGGCGTGCCAGACGGATTTCCATATGAGGCTTTCACAGAGGACGATATGGAAATGTGCAACTGAAAAACAAGCGAGCTTCGGAAATGCGGGGACTCTAAAGCTTCTCGCAATGTCTCGTAGCCAGTCGCTCATATGCTCTGCACTGCTGAGTTCAAGTTGCCTTCGAAATCCGTTGGTACACAAACCAATAGGAAATCTAATGAAACGACCTCGCATGACAACCAAATCAGTCAAACTCAGGTTCGCTCCGTTCCACGCACCAGCGTAATAAAAACGTCATCCCTTCAATTCCTTTATACATATTTATAAAGTGTACGAAACTTTACGGGTACAAGCTTTGATAGAATGAAAAAGTTTTATATGAAAAAATCTTTTTTATATGAAAAAAGCTGTGGGTACATTATAAATACGAGGAAAGAAAAAAGGGCCGGTAAATATAATGACCACGAAGATTAGACTTCGCAGTCATACACTGCGAAATGAACATTTTCTTATTATGTCAAGCTCTGCCTCAATGAAAATGGTATTCGGAGACTGGAGCTGGCCAGAATTAAATTCTCGAATCCTATCAATGTCGTTTGTGGTTCGTCCGGAAGTAATGTTAATCGCAATCATTGGCAAAAGATTAAAAACTCGATGACCCTATTTTTTTAATGGCAAAATGCCACTCTAGGATTTTTGCTGCAGCTGGATGCGGAGAGATTTTTGAAAAAAAAGATAAAAAGAAAATTCTTTGTGCATTGATGAAAATTAATTGTAGAGCTTTCCAGAAATCTGCCTGACGATTATTATCGAGCAAAATGCTCGACCAGACTGGAAGCAGGTTGATTTTGTGTTCATCGATGTACGTGATTTCCTCTCACATCTACAGGCTGATGGCAGAAACGTGAGGGTCACTGGACAGCGAATTTTCTTCTCGCTCAAAGATTGTAGAAAGTAGGAAAATAGCTCGGAAAAATTGCAAGCTAGATTATTACCGATGGCACAGAATTGGCACGTTCTCATCGGCTACGAATCACGCAGTGATGGCCTCTTGGAATCATTACGCGTACATATAGCACGCCGAAATCATTCTGCTTGAAAAAGGTTCCCAGCCTTTCCCATTCGCGTACCAATCCACATTCGAAACGTCAAACGTATAGAAACGTCACGCGCTGGTCGAGGCTCCAACATGACGAGGACTAGATTCGATCGATGCCTCGAATAGTCTGCCTCTTTGCATTTGCGTATATGCTCCTGCTTAGTGTGCATCCGACACGTGTGTTGTACTTCCGGTGGTACCACTCACGCAGCACAATCACTGTCAGGTGTTTACCAGTCCTGATTAGCGGTCTTCCCTTCCTATTCTATTTCTTCCTCTAACAGAAACTGTATGCGCAACGTATTGGTTCAAATAACAAAATAGAAATGTGTGCTTGATTCACCGGAAAAGCAATTATGTGTACAGCAAAATTTTTCATGCGATACTCCATGCATTTACGAAATGTTTGTTTAATTCACAATTTTTATTTACCTTTGTATCAACAATAAGAAATTGTTGCAGATCATTTTTCTCAGCGTTGTCGTACGTGTGATGGTGTAGATGAAAAAAACGTCGCACGATCGCGAATTGGTAGAATTATTACAGACCCGAGACATTGCCGTAATTTCCATCTTTGATTTGATTTTTATTCACTTGTTAATTTTTCTGAAGAGAGTTGTTCGGTTCAGTTTAGAGTTTGGAACAAATGACAAACCGTCGTACTTTTTGGAGGCATAAAAAAAATATGAATTAAAATTGAATGAATTCCTATGGAAAATTTGAAGGCATTGTGCAATACAATAGACGATGGAATAATTTTAAAAGTGAAAATGATGAATTCTTGAAGCCCAAAAAGTCGATGTTTCTTACACTTTATCTAGGCCAATCTTATTATCTTTGTATCATCGAAATTCCAGTCGGTAACGTCGCTAGAATGTCGGTAAAACGTCAAATCGGAGTTACCATTATTACCGACCTCAGCTATGCTCGATTCCCATCGGTCAACAGTTCTCATCGATCCGATGACGTTGCAACAAGTTCTCCGACGCGCCCCCGAGGCGGCGCCACTTTACTTTACCCTCAGGAGATCTGGTTTCATAGAAAATCGAGTTCAAACATTGTTTTCACAAACACGACACAGTGGCCAACATTTTTTTTTTAATCCTACAGCATTTGGAAATGATTGACTTTCAAGAAACTGCCAGAGTTTTTCATTAGAAATAGCAGTGCTCGAGGTACAGTCGTAGAAGTTGAGATCTTTGAAAAAAAAAGCAGAATTCTGCATCGTTTCGTTGGATCTAAAAGTTTCGGTTTATCGGAATAAACAATTATTCACTTTCTTAAAACGATTTCCGGACTCTTGCTTTCGTTTATTGCGCCCTCACGAATAGAAAACATCAGAGGGATTTTTATTGATTTGGAATTTCAATAAATTTATGTAAATGAAGGCACAGTCGTGATAAAGCGGTAATAATTTCCTCCCTTTCTTTTCTCCGTGCCGAAGTACCTTCGAGACGTGGAAAAGGGAATAAAATCTTGAAAGCAATCGAATTCCAACGTCCAGATCCCCCGTATTCCATTATATACGAAAATAAATCAAATAAGCCAGTGTTTTTTTGAGCGTTGCTTAATCCATTTTTGGCTGTAACACTGAACGATAATACAGGAGAAAATCATGAAATACAAGTTGGAGGAATCGGAGCGAGAAACAGAGAGAGAGAGAGAGAGAGAGAGAGAGAGAGGAGAGAGAGACAGAGAGAGAGAGAGACAAAGAATTTCAGGCATTGGTATGCCGAGTTGGCTGACGGGTGTATTCGCCGCAGAGTGCACGGAGGTGGTCGCGTGTTATTTCATGAAAACGGATCTATTTCGAGGGTGCCTGACCCTCGAGTGATGTGTGTGCCCAGAATACAAAAGGCTAGTATGTATATGTATGTATATATAGAAATGTGTAGTATATAGAGCTGTTGGTTCTGAGTTTGGCGAGGGCCAACGAACGTGGGCCAAGGGAGCAGGCGGATGTTTGCCGAGGGAACCAAGCGGACTTCTCTTCGCTAACGTTAACCCTCTTCTCTTCACTCACGCTCCACAAGCTTCTATATCCTTTTCCGAACACTCTCACCACCAGCTAGACATCTACATGTGTTTTCCATTCATCCTCAATCCTGTTCTATCTCTCTGCCTAATGTCCATCGTCCGGTTTTCGCACCAAACGGTACGTTTTCTTATATACATATACATACGTTATCTCTCTTGGTCTTTGTCAACCCTCTTACTCCAAAGTCTATACTTATTCAGGGGCTGGGGAGTTTTCGCAACTCGTACCGACATTCAACGAAGATGGGCTTTTGTTGAAACAGCATTAAACGCTATTTCCCTGGGATATTCAAGAGCCTGGAATGGGTAAATGTATTTGCCTCTAAAAGAATACGAATTTGACAGGATTTTATGTACAAACACAGTTATAATGTACGCATGCACACGTCGAGCTGCGATAAGTAGGTAGATGTACTTCTTTTCCCAAACGGCATTACGTTTTCTCTTTGCCGTCCCTTCTCCGCTTCCTTTTCACAACTTTCTCCTGCAATATATAGTATTTCATACGCTTGTATACGTGTGCGTATATATAAACATAAATGGCGTAGTGAACGAAGCGAATTTCGCCTATGCTCTCTCGCTTCACCTCTTTGTAGGACACTTTTCTTCCGGAACGTTGCCCCAACAATCGTATTCCCCATTTCCCCCATACTGCAATGGGCTTTCTTTCTTTCTTTCTTTCACTCAATATTCTGGGCTCCGTCTCTTCCTCTCTGCCGCTTCTCGTTCGCCCGGTCTCTTCAACATTGCTCGTGGCTCCGCACACGTTCAGTTCCTTCAATCTGGCCATGTTATACAAAAACTAACCTCTTCCTCATCCTCCCTATACTATAAACCTGTTCCCTCCGTCACCACTGCCACCGTTGGCCAGATTGGAAAATTTTCTCCGTCGAGAATTCACGCTGCAACGCTCGCTCTTGCCAGCTCTTCAGATACGTACTTCGATTCTACTCTTTGTACACACATATATCTACATATAAATGCTACATTGAGCACATGGTTTATATACACATAGGCAGTCACGACTATCGTACCGATTCGCTTGTCGCTTTGTGTCCCCTCGATTTCTTGCCCTCGTCTACCTTCCAGCATAGACCTCTTCTTCACATGTGTATTCCATATAGGTGTTCAATTTGAAAATGGAATGAGGCAGTGAGAAAAGTCGATAGTTTCCGATGTACCTGTTGGACCATTATTTTTTTCCTTTTAAAAGGCACTCACCCAATTCTTGTTCCTTTATCGTACCATCGACGCTGCCTCTCCAGGCCCAGATGACGTTTTGACGTTTCGTTACACGAACACGTTTGCTCCTCCTTTTCCTTATGTTTCGCGTCGATAATCATTTTACTCTAAAAATGTTTTCAATTTTCTTTCAATTACAAGTGGATGGCCTGTAGGTTTGTAGCAAAAGTATAAAGAATCACAGCAATGACCTTGGACGTTGCAACTCTTATTGCTGTCTCCATGGGATGTGACGGTATCACTGTCTTTCTCGAAACGATCAAACAATCAGGCTCTCTCGACACAGTAGCGGGGCAGGATTTCTTGCTTGGCAAAAAATAAAGTCTCAGCCACGTGAGCTCCCAAAATAGAATTTTCTCTCTCACCGCTGTGGAGCTTTATTGCAGCTCGAGATTGAAGAATTTAAAGTTTCGAAGGGCGATTAATTCTCTTGTGAATTCTGTTAACGCGGGAGAGTGAAATCTTGTCAGGAATCTGAACAACATAGAAGATACGTATCTTTTGCACTTATCTGCGTAAGATGTCAGAAAAAATAGTTGTTACAGTTAAGCTCTGTAGCAAGAAGAGAGACGGAGAGAGGCTGAGAAGAGGAAGGAGAGGAGAACATCCCTCGTTTCAACAGTTAGCTCGAGGGGGTTGGTCTGGATAGGATAGTTCTTGAAAGCAGCGTTTCACATCTCAGCAAAGTCGTTGAACGCGTGGAAAAGGGTGTTGAAGCATAAAATACATATCTTAAGCCTGCCTAGCCCATTCCCTCGGGCGGTGATCCGCTCGTAGCTTTAATTAAAAGTTGATCCTGCCTCTGATACCACAGGCTTGAGCCGAAGCGATTTTCGCGTTCCAATTTAGCCCTCAACCTACACATCCCGAAGGATGATTCGGCGGCTTCGGTACTGGGGCCTGGGACATGCAGGGTTGAAAAAACGAGGCGAGCGAAGCCACACGCTTCGTACTTGGGTAGTTTGAGTACGAGAGCTTCATTCTTTTCATCTTTGCAGCTCGCATTTCTGCAGCGTTTTCCGAATAGAGCGTGTACCCTTTGCGATCGAGTTTGATACGATATTTTTCTGCCGAAATTGGAGTCGCTATATATTCTCGGAATTTCCGTATTTATTCAATTGAAAATGTGTTGGTAGGAGGAAGAATCGAAGGCGTTGACGCGATTGAGAGCGAAGAAGCAGAGCAATCAGGGAGCGCGGAAACTGTTTCTGGTGGAAGAAAACTTGCAAACTTTCCGTTTTTGTTTCTCGAGAATGTATTCTATAGACATAAGACGCAGGGTACGTTTATGCTTTCGAAGTAGGGTGGAGTCACCACATTTTAGAGTTTACGGAGTTTACAGACTTGGCTTGTTGCGCTATAGTAGTAGAGGGCTCTCGAAACCACCACGGGGGGGCTGAGCATGGGAGCGCGTGTGGCTAAACAGCTACGAGTGCAAACGAGAGAGGAGATCAAAACCCGCGGGACTCTGGCGTAGCATTCACACAAATGCAAGCCCACTTACACAGACAGGTCCGCGCACACGTGGATCGGTTGGTGACCGCGGGGAGGAGGGATCAAGGGGCGTTGGAGAGCCAATCCATCAGAAAGAGCTGCTGCTAGCTGCCACCGACAGGACTGCTTCACCCCTGTGTAGTAAACTGTTGGAGGTAGCAGAGAACGCAGCAAGGGTACAAAACTCCATGGCGAGCACCCGATGTGGCAACTTTCACGATTTTAACCTCCCCTCCCCCATCTCTCCGGTAAATCCCCTCAAACTAACGCTTGTATATAGTTTATTTCCACCACCACCTACGTCCATCCTCAAAACTTCAACAAATTGTGGGTTTATCCGCTGCATGCTCCCTCATGGCCAGTGGCGATGCCACAGACTTTTTTAGAAGCGTCGGATGCAGCCACGGGAAACCAGCAGCAACGGGAATTCACCCGCATGTTCTCCAATGCCCCCATTCGCTCTCTTGCTCGAGACGTTGCTGCTACGTGAAAGTCTGGAAAAGCACAGAATTACGCGGATATCCCGAGGCGATAAATATACCGACTCCGAGTAGAGGGTAAATATCACAAGGGATATACAGAAGAAAAATCAATGCTTCGCATTAACGATGATTAGTGATAGTCTACCTCGTTATTAGATCATGGGGGAATTGGATTTATGAATCGTACACAACTACTTTATCAATCTTTCGGTTAAGATACTTTTCCATTGCTACGTATGAGCTATCATGAGGCCTCGGGCTGTTTCTACATCACGAAAAGTTCAGATTTATTGCTTTAATATCCTTAAACGAAACGTTTCAAAAATGTCTTTACTCTAAAAAATTTCGACCACTCCAGGCCAGAACCAATTGAACAGATTTTATGGTAATTAGTCGTGGACTGATTCGAAAGGATCTGGACGAAAAGTAACCATTGTCGTAACTTTACATGTTCGAGAAACTGCTCCCTTTCTTCCTCTCTCTCTTTTTTCCCATGGTTTTATGTTTTCACGTCAGTTGGCAATGGGAATAGACGTTGTAGGTCTGTTCGGATACATTTATGACAATATCAAACAATTTATCGTCTGGCTGGGTCACGAAATACGAGAAACACGAAATGATTAATACAGCATGTCGTGTGTTATAGATAGATATTAATTATAACGAAATAAAATGAACTTTGGGAGTTAAGGGATTGGTGAGGGAGGAAAGCCACACGTTGACTCGTGAGACCGGCCGATAACTCTCAGGGGGTGGTATGTTGAGCTTTTTTGCAACAGAGTATAATGGAACTTTGAAAAATTTCCTTTGACATGCTGAAGTGATTGGTGCGGAAAGACTATTGAAACGAGACATTTGGCGATTTTTTAGTTTCGTGAGTACGAAAATCAAGGTGGCTAGACTTTGGAGCTCTTGATTTTGAATTCGGAGTGTAATATTTGCGAAACTAGGAATACAGATTGGAAGTCTCCAACGAATATGATCTTTGGATGCTTTTCATCACAGGCCAAGCTAGATTTCTGCTTTTATGTCATCGAGATTTTCGTTGGAGCATGGATGAAAGATGTTTCATAACGAGTCCCCGTTTGGGGATCTGGAGCTTGATACAGAGAAGTTACCGAAAGCTCTGAAGGGTTGTAGCGTCGAATGTTGCTTCGAAGGACTATCTCCAGCTCAGGGAAACACAGAAAATAGACGATTCCAGCGCACCACATACCAGAAGTGTATGCAAAAGCATAGCAGTGTAAACTGACTTACTAGAGCGTACAAGCTATAGCGGAGGAGGGACGGAATTATTAATCATAGCCAGGATCTCATAAAGCTCCGCTTAAGCTTCGTACAGTGCATCGTTTATTACCCAAACGCGCCCGCACTGCTTTTCTCTTCCTCTCTGCTCTGCTAGACACTAGTTTTCCCTTATTTCCTTCACAGGAAATACACCAGTGCTGTATCCACTGTGACGTAGCATATAATTGTAGAAGAGCAGCCTGGCTTTCTCTCGTTATTGCGTATCAAATGAGGCTGCCACGAGTAAGAAGCATAGCAATCTCTTGTCAGAGGCTTCGAGAGAAAGACGAAAAGGGGAGAGAGAGAGAGAGAGAGAGATGGAGGAGGAAAACAGAGATAAAAGTACTGCAGAGTACTCCAAGTTGAAGGCAAACCTCATCAAGGTAGAGCAAGATACAAACTCTATGAGATCATAGCTCGATAATAATAAGAGGAAATAAGTGAAAGCATGGAGGTTGAGGGTGAGGCACCGCACGAAAGAGCGGAGAACAGGCTTTCGAATATAGAAAACGTTATTTCTTATCTAATTTAAGTATCTGCTGCATGTGAACCTTTGTCTTGACAAAGAACACGCTCGTCTACGTCCCCTGTAGGACAAAATGACGCGCGTATATATTTAGCTTCCCTTGCTTCAAGAAGCTTAAGCCTTAATTTCCTGCAAACTCGTCGTTTCTGCACGCATCGTCAACTTCCATTCAGTCTCTCTCTTTCACTCATTTTCTCTTTTCATTTTCTTCGCCATTATTTACTTTTGTCCCACCATCACAACACAACGACATACTCTCTTCTTCGCGCTTCATGCACTTTCCACAATTGCGCACACACTCACTTGATTTCGCAACGCTTTATCTATTCCTCCTCTTGCTCACTCTTCGTCTTGGAATCCCCTTTGATATGCGTCACGACGCGACCCTTGTAAATGCCAAAATGGAGTTTACCAGGTATAGACAAGACACGCGCGTGAGTTTCTCATTCTCTTCCCATCTCAACCCTCGATCTTCTCAGTTTCATCTTATCCATCCTCGATGGAGAACCATTTTGTGCTCCACCGGCCTGCGACTACGCTCAAGTAGGATATATACTTTTGGGTACTTAAGCCCCACTGCTATACTGTATCTCACCCACAGCCTCTGACGCTAATACTTTTTTTTTTACACTTACCCTCACTCGCCTTCTTCATTTTCCCTGCACTCTTCCTCTCTGTTTCTATTTTCAGGGCCTTCTTCGCATCTTCGCCGTCAAAGGCGCAATGGCTAATGCTGAGCTTATTTTTTTTCTGATCCGTTAGATCTTTGTACGCCTGTTTTATAAGTAACACGAAGCCGCACGGCCTTGCACGCGTGTCCTGCGGTGTGCACGTGACACGCGTACCGTCAGATCAAGAAGGGTGGCATGCACCAAACGCGTCTCTCCTCCTCTCTCGCTCTCTGTCTTTTTCTCTCGCTCTATCGACAAAGTTCTCCAGGCTCACTGCATGGAACACCAAGGGTTGTTCGGCTCGGCTGTACCCTCTCCACTCACACGCCCTGATCTCCTAGCCGTCCCCGAATATAAGCGGACGAGGGATTACAGGCTGCCCTGGTAATTGCTCCTCGCAATTTACCGGGACAAAATCCCGATTAAGCACCAGCGAATTCACCTCCATCTATAACTTGCATTGAGCCAACATTTTCACGAGAATCATGTGTGATATTCGCCACGAATCCCATCCGTAGTGAACAGATAATTAGAAGTTTGTGAATCTCTGAAATCTCAGATTTTATACTTACAGAATTGATTGGTTTGCTGTGCAATTTAAATTGCGGTTCGTTAGTCGCAAGACGATATTTATCTGCGAGCACCGTCCATGAAATAATCACAGTCCGCGTCAGGAATTTTGCATGGTGCTCTACAATGCTAAACGGGAATATATTTCATTTCCGCTTATCCTGAGCTTGTGCTGGATGAATCCTGATCGAGTGATTCTTACGAGCAGGACATTGATTTTCACAATCAAAAATTCTATCCACGGCAATGCGTGTATCAATAAAAATCTGGAATTGCCATGATCTGTCAAACTGTCAGTCTTTGCGTCAAGGAGATATCGGATCTGGGTATCTCAACAGATTAGGGTTCGCATTTCCTCATTCTTCATTCGCCCCTAGACCACGCGAACCAGCTGGTTTGTTATCTTTCTTCGTATCTTGTTTACCTTCGTCTCACTTGTCAGCTGTTGGGAGCGAGCGTTGGTACATGTTCGAAGATGATTCTCGTGGTTTGTGTGTGTGTCGAGCGAGATGCGGCGCGCATCTGGGGAAATATACGGAGATTACGAATCCAATTCCAATAAAGTTTTGCACGTGAGTTGACTGACACCGAGAAGGCAAGCTTGCCGGTGAGCCTAGCCAATCATTATTAAGACTCGAGGTTCCGTTGCTTGGCGTGGCTTACACAAGTTCGATAGCTCTTTCCCAAGTAGAAAAGAAGTGCTGCTGCTGGCAAGATAATAATTTACGTTTCCCTTGCTTGGTTGGCGGAGTCTCATCGGTTACACCCTGTAACGAATGAGATACACTCGAGCTATGATATTTTATTTTCTTTATAATTTCGTTGCAGAGAGAGAGAGAGAGGGAGAGAGAGAGAGAGAGAGAGAGAGGGAAAGCTTTTCGCGTGAGTTTCGTGGCGTTTTCAAAGTCGTTGTTAGAGTGAAAAGAAAGTCTAGAACAAAAAGAGATTCGTGTGACACGACAGATCGTATCCACCGAACAGTCGCAATTATATCGATAGCACAATCGTCGAAACAACTCATGAGCATATAATTACGTTTGTGCACTACTAATGAGTACCAGGTAGACTCGTGCGTATAATTGCTTTAACTTAGCATAAATGGGAAACGGAAATATATCGAGAATGTTTGGAGCCTATTAGTCTTGTGGAAAGTGTGGAGGTACCGGAGAGACCTTATCGCACCAATGAGAGTATCGTGTGTGACGACTGGCCCTGACGAACCTCGTCTGGCGATATATCTTTACCGGCACATCCTTGTTTCGTACTTTCTACGCGTTCACCACCATGCATTCAAACTCTGCATAAGTAAACAGCGCAGTTGTACGCACCAGACGTATTCCAAATTTTCGTACACGCGAGTAAAAGCACCTCAGACAATTAACCACCGGTTTGCTCCATCCACTTCCGTGTGTGCAGCTCAAATTCTCGACAGAAGTTGATGCGGCGTTCGTGCGAAGCTTAACGCTAACTCCTCTCTCTAATCAAGCGGAGTGCTTCATTCATTCTTAACGGAGACCACGGTTCATCCAGGAGCCACAGCGTCCGCACCACCCGCCGTATATATCCTCAGCCCAATAACAGCAGTAGTTAGTACAAACGTCTCTTCTTTAGATTTGTACGAACAAATCAAAATCCTTTCCCCTAATGCAATTCAGTCATTCGGTTACTTTATACGACAATCTCGGCAAGTCTGCGAACTCTGACATTTTCACTGATTACTTTGCGACCTATGCATCGCAATGCAATTAGTAGAAACATCTTTTAAGTGTGATTCCTGGCATAACTTAATGTCACTGATTAAGAACGAACTGAATTTTTCGAGCTGTGTCTATAAGTATAATTATCAGTTCGAAGCGACCTCGCATATATGGTAATTATCATTATTCGATTAATCGTAAAAAAGAGAAAAGCACTCAGAGGAATTGAGACGAGAATAAAAAGTGAAGTCAAAACCGTGGAAAAAAACTTGGAGGAATAAAAAAGTTGAATGATAAAAATGAAATAATTGCTCACGTTGATAAGAACGAGGGCGACTTGTATCACGCCATTGAATTCGAAGTCGTACTAGGTTTAGACTCCCTTATTATTATACCTCAATTTAGTCCTAAGTATCTATTCCGTGACTAACCCTAAAAGAGTATAATGCAATTAATCCCGAATGTTTTATTAGCTCCGGGGCAAGCCGTCGCCTTTTTCGGACTATCGTAGTAAAGTTTTGATGGCGTAGCGCCAAACTAGTCATAAAGTAATAAACGTCTATAAATAAAGTAACTATTAGTTGATGCTGTGCTACGCCGTTAGCGAAGCTTATGTTTCAAAGGGCAATGTGCTATTGCTATAGTAATCAGGAGTAATTGTCAGGATTGCTGTATAGTATCGATCCAGCGGCAAGCCGAAAACGTCCTTTCCTATTGCACGAATACTGAATGTCGGTATATTATTCCCCACTTATGAAAAACCTTCACCTACTCACACGCAGAGAAAGCAATACTTTGAGCTAGCCTCCCTCGTGGCCTTATAGTTCAACTCCCCCCAATGAATCCCAGAACGATGGCGCGTTATTACGTTGATAAAAAATGGGAGAACATGACGTGAAATTGCTCGCGTGCCACATGAATTATCATTCATTTCTGGTTACGTGAGCTCTGATGATTCCCTGGATGTATTCGTTCGTTAGTGTGATTACTCGAGTGTGTGTTCGTTTGTTTGTGTGATGACTCGAGTGTGTGATGCACGGTGCGTGTTCCTGTCAATGCGCGTGTGTATGTCTCCGATCTGTTCTCGAGGCTCAAAGATTTTTTCATGTTGTCGTGTGAGCTCTTCCAAAACCTGCTTCGGGTCGTCGTGTATAATACGTATATCACGTGCTAGACACACACGCGATCAACGCCACAGGGAACCTTGTACCAAGTGCCTGCCCAAACCCTGTTTATACTACTGCCAGCCACTGAGACTTATTCACGTACGAGCCTCGCAGTAAACGTTCACACCATCACTGGATTCGTGCACAGCACCTTGAGCTTTTCGCGTTGAATAGTTGATTTTATTGTAATTGTCATCGCGGAAAAGAGAAAAGGAAAAATCAGAAAAAAGGCAGCGCGATATTTCGACAAAAATTTTACGTTTGGTTTCAGCTGATTAGGCGAAGGAAGAGATGTTACTTTTTCATCGAGTTCATGCTCGCATCTTGAATATTTTCATTTTTCAATCTATCAATCAGACGCTAGATTTTTTGAAATTCTTAGGAATTCCGAATCGTCGAAAACTCATATCTCTTCGTTGCGTTCGATGTTATCACAAGCCCGCCGGAAAGTATTACAATGACAAAATAGAGACTCGTCGGGGATATGATACGAAAAGTGGAGGGTTCGACGATGACCGGTGAAAGAGTATATTGGAGAACGACGGTTTTTTGGCTGGCATAACGTGCGTGCATTGACGTCCGATGGGGTAGGATATCAAACAAATTGAGTGTAGCTCCGGTCTGGCTTCATTTATAATGATAGCAGCGACACCCTGTTCGCATACCATTCGATATTCCCTCTTTTTATTTCCCCCCAAAAAACGTTGACATGCAAGGATTCCGATGAAAAATAATCGCCCTATGAATTAGTAGCTGGAATCGCCAAAAAACACGATAATGGAAAACTAAAAATATCTGCTATGGAATTTATTGAAGAGACGGAACAGAATCAATTTTCAGTTGCTCCAAAAAGTTCAAAATCACGATCGGAAAAATAACCCGCATCGGAGAATTTCGAAGAATGCATCATTTGAAAATCCCAGGAATGGAAGAAGCACAAACAGTGCGAAACCAAATCCACAGAGTCAATAAAACGCTAAGAACGAAATGTCATTTATTTATTATAAAAACAAAGTCTCGTGGATATATTGAACAAAATCATTTTGTTAATCCCTAAATTTAATTATTCGGCGTTGCTACCAAACTTTTATGAAAGTCTACACACTTCCTTATACATGATTTCGAATGAGGATTTCAACGCTCGGATACACGCACGCGGATAGCTTTTTTTTCGAGTCGACGAATGTGGCGTTTCCGCGGGGAGGTTTTTCCGTTTCTTCGTCATGGTAGCAGAGCGATGATAGCGGCGACGCTCGGCCGTACGGAAACGAAACTACGGGCTATGATTAATCACTGTTGGCATGATAAATCACCATCATTTTTCACGCATAGATGAGACTCGTTGATACTCCCCACATGACCGCGCTCTACCGTATCTAGCAAGACGAGGGTTGCGTTTTGCTGTATATGTAATACAGACACTCAAGGTTCTTACGACATACACTCTTAAGCTTGAAATGTTGTTAACACAGAGTTGGTCGAATTAGTATGAAAAATAGGTGACGTCTTCATTGCTGCGGTAATTATTATTACGTGCGACAAAAGAAGCTTCGCGATGGACAAGTTTTAATGATGAAATCAATAATTATTTTTGTGTCATAAGAAATAACGATTATTTGCTGATTTGAAAGGCAGTTATTGTCACGCTCTCTATTTCTGGTGCGAACGTAATCGAATATCGAGAAAAGCCACGTCGCCTTTTCAAATATTTTCGAAATAAAATTTGATCTCCGTTAAATTTCCTGATTTTTATTTCGCGTTCGCACGATTGGCCTTACGAACAATATGTTCGATGTCCATTTGTTTCGGCAATATTTCACATCGAGAATTTGATGTCGAAAACCCAAAGGAACGAGAAACAACGAACCACGAGGGTCTTAAAAAATATATTTAAAAAAAGAACTTCAAACGACCGCCACCGCTGGGATGAGCCGTTAATTATCGCTTTACCTTCACTGCCACAAACTACTCATCCTCGTTGATCTCGCGGCGTCGGGCCCATTAAAAAATGAGCGAAGCGATGGTGATTCCGCGCTCGGTGGCCAAGTCGGTGAAAGGGTTCTCGTATATGGGTATGAGAGCTAGAGGAAAATTGAAAAATCCTGGTAAAAGCTGCGCCGGATCCCAAGACTGAACAAGAGTTTGTCAGTTGGTGGCATAATTCGTCTATCCCTTTTTTTCTTCACTCATCCTTCTCATTCTCTACGATCTTCCTCCTCCTGCACGAAATACACTTCGTGGTCAGCATCAAATTCCATTCAATCTCATTTTCGCTGATTTCTGGCATATAATTATTTTCACAGGATATCAGCCACGAAAATTGATGATAGAAGTGATTTTTCGAATAATCAAAAATAGTTTTTACCCGTTCGGGCTATTCGTTCAGTCAGTCAGAATAATTTGCAGCGTTAGCTACATCAAGAACTTTGATTCAACGTGAATTCACTTTTTTCAAGATCATTTTTACGTCGTTCGTAATTTTCGACTCAATCGGTAAAAAAATGTAAATAAAAAAACTCATTAGTTTTTACAACAAACTTCTTCATTGAAAAATTGCAATTGTCGAGAGCTTTACCAGCTTCGCTTTTCTGGTGCTTAAAATAGGGAAACACATGAGAGTATTTCACAAATGCTCGCGAACAAGTTTGCTCAAACAGCTACAACGCTTTATTATCCGCAAATGCCGACATCCTCTACGTGACTTGGCTTCCGAAGTATTATTAAACTAATAGCATGTGTATGTGTGTGTGAGAGAGAAAGAGCGAGCGAGAGAGAGAGCAGAAAAGAGAGAGAAGTGTAATTGAATCTGTCCTGCTCCTGACCACGAGCTGGAAAGTGCTTCGCTGTATTCGTTCACCCGATTTTCCTTCTTCGAATTCTCCGCAATGCTCGTGTCTTACGAGAAGAAGTATTACCTCCCAATTTTCCTCTTTTCACTTCGTGAAAATGATTCCATAAATCCGTGCAATGGGATCTGATCGCCCTGGGTTGCCAATTTTTAAATCTCTGCGTTATTAGGCACGTTTGGGTTTCGATTAAATTCAATGATGAACCGTAAACGAATTTCATACTTTTCCTCTGTACATATGGACGTTGTGGCCATACAATTTATTTTAATTTTTTTAAATTTGTGAACGTTTTTATTTCTTTGCGAAAAATTGACGCTGAATTTTCGATATCTCTCGTTTTTATATTTTCGCTTGATTGATAATTTTGGAGCTCGTGTGGCAATCCAGCCAAGTTCATACTTTAGTAATCAGTATCTGAACTTTATTTAAAATATTCGCTCCCGGTCAGAGGGAAGAGAAAAACCCTTTTCTTCATTTCTACGTAGAAGCTTTTATCGATAGGAGACTGAATAATGCAAGAGCACCTTAGCTAGAAATTTTCACACTCCGAGATCGAACGAGATAAACCAAAAGAGAAGGAGAATAAAAGCAGGAGAGTCAGAGAATCCGAAGCTCTCTACTTCCTCGGATCGGTTCGAAGGCTCGATGCCGTCAGTGCCAGAATAGTCGATGCCTAATTCCACGTTGCGCTACGAATAAATGCATAGCATTGATAGGAACCGCTTTTACGTTTGGTTTCTGCACTGCTGGAGAATCGGTTCCTCACCACGTTTCCTCGAGCGATCCTTGCCTCGGGTGGCTCAGTTTGCTTTTTCGCTACTTTCCGGCGCCTTACTTTTTTCTTTTTTTTTTCATTTTTTTATGCGTTTTGCACGTTTCATTTGGCGCGAAAATCTCATTGGTTTGTACGAGGATTACGGTGGGGCGCGCATGATTGGTTCGCACGAGCTTTCCTCGAAGTTTTTCCAAAGTCAAGGGAGGGGCTCCGACGAGGGTAGTTGGTTCAATGTTTGTTGACCAATGGGAAAAATACATCTCTACGTATTCTCTGTGGCATCGATCGGTCGAGTTATTCGGTCATTCCAAATGGGCTCGAGCGCGTTTCCTCGTTCAAATTGAAAAAGGAGATTCCGAAGGCGAAAGAAAGAGGAAGAGAAATCGTGAATCGCGATAGTGAACCTCGTCAATCTTACTCTCACGTGAAGATACAAACGTGCGAAGCAGCTCAACTTACACGTAGATTTGCAATATCGACACTCGTTTCAGCAAACTGCGGAAAAGAACGATCAGACGAACAGAGATTTCCAAACACCGGAGAGCTGTTTGTGTATCGATTTATATCTTCGCATCGGACGAATTTTCTCGAGTCATGATCGAAGAAACAGAAGAAAAAATATCAAGAATCTTTTATTCTCTCATTCCAAACCAACAATTCCCATCGTTTCGAATTTCAGTTGAGCAATTCTTTTCTTAATCGAGATCTAATCCCGAGTGAGCAGTTCTTTGTTGTTTATCATAATGTGAAAATGTTACAAACGATCGTAGCCACAAAACATTTTATTTTCGGAATAATGCTCGTAAACCGTTTGGGCCTGTTTCCAGAAAAATTTACAGCGAATAAAAAAAGGCTCGTTAGTGGATTAAGTAATAAATAAACAGTGTGATAAAAATAGTTGAACACTCGTCGGTATGTGAATGATGAAACGAATGAACGAACGAGAAACACGCGGACATCGGAGACAATTAAATTGTTGCATATTTTGTGCAAACTGTGCCAAAATGTAACACGTGATTGAAAAATCCGTATACAATCCGGATTCGTGTATTATTACCATCCTTTTTATTACACATTCACTTCCAATTAACACGACCTGCGGGAATCCAATGCAAAATGAATGAAGACTCCGTAATCGCATTTGTATCAAAATAATTGAATAGCGCTCAATTAA
Organism: Hyposoter dolosus; assembly: GCA_963921915.1. Lineage (NCBI taxonomy): Eukaryota > Metazoa > Arthropoda > Insecta > Hymenoptera > Ichneumonidae > Hyposoter > Hyposoter dolosus. The sequence continues at coordinate 10,630,451 of OY998136.1, read as the reverse complement.
AAACCAACAAAGAGGGCATTAATTATTTTCCCATATGATTAATAATTCTATAAGATTTGTTATTCGACTAACACTTCATTGAAATTGTAATCGGCTCAACGAAACCTGCTCTGACATATTTGGAATAAAATGAAACACATCCGACCACTCTGTTTCACTTGGACGTAGTAATGATCTTGACTAAAAGTCCAGCAATGAAAAAATGATATTGTCTGGGATGTCTGAGAATCCATAGCTAGCGAGGCTTTCATTTCGCACATCTAGTTGGCTCTGAAAAGTGACAGATTTACGTTGAATATGAGCAAACTCGGTCGGCCTGAAAAATTCCTAATGACATTCTTTTTAAGGTCAAGTGTCGAATAGCGTAATGTGCCAGTGACGATATTTGCGAGGAAAAAGAGACGCCTGCCTGGGATATCTAAGGGAATTGGTGATGATGTGTGCAACGTACGAGGCAAAAAGAATGAGTAAGAAAACGATGATGGCATCGTTTTGTCACCGTTATCGTGCCCAGCAACGGCGACTGCTGAATGCAGCACACGAGATGTCGTTACCCCCTTAAAACCCCCTCGGCCAAAGCTTCGAAGCTACAAACTCTCGCATCACTCGCTTGCTCTCTCACCACCCGTCGAGGGTACTTCTCACTCTTGACACACCGTTCTCTCTTCATCCTCCGAGAGCTACGGGACGGTGTACTACGAACTCGCACAGCCTGTAGCCACTTGAAACTAGACGCAGGCTCTTTCCGTGTCTCTAGTGGAGCAGCCGTCGACGTTCAACTGCGCCGTATTTCTATATCATTCGTATGAAGCACGTTTCCCTCATATGAGCGAAAAAAAAAATAAAACCAGGTATCATCATCGAAAACGACGATTGATCCACAATTTTTTGGATAATCCGCGCACTCGTTTTTTCATACTCGTTCGACGTTCAGCATTCTTTACGCAGTATCGCGCTGCTGATGGTCAGCAGCATGAAACGAATGAAAAGGAATTTTGCTCCAAACGCCAATGAGGCGTCGCATTTTGCATTATATCATGTATGCCTCCCCGCGAAGCAGTCGAGGAAAAGGAAAACTCGGAGGCATACGAATAAGGAGGACTGAACCGAAGCTTCCAAAAGACAACAGGAAAGAAAAAAACAAATTCAAAGACATTCGTATAATAAGAACGCACACCGAAGAACGAAGAGAGAATGTTTAATGGCGTCCGGAAACGGGAACAGGGCGAGGGTGAACGTGAGAGAGATGAGATTATGTTACGTTATCATCACGGCCCGGGAGACTTCATAAAACGTTGTCTAGCCATTGGTGCGGATAGTTGACCGTGGTCGTTTCTTTATATTAGGCCCATAAAAGTATCATGCGCTACCGTCTCGGTTTCCTATGGCCAAAGCTCTTATACGACCTGGGTGATTGCCGACATCGGCTCATGTCCCGACAACAGGGCGTCGAGGTTCTTCCGGAAAGAAATGGCGGAACAAGCGCATGTGATGAGCTACACGGATACACAGCGACAAGCGCACAAACTGCTTCGTCTTCGTCGCTTCTTTGACACTCTATTGACTCGAGGATTGCAGTTTTATCTTTCGAGATGTCAGACTAGCGGCCACTAGTTCCTGTGTCCGAGACAGTGGACGGGGCGCCGTTGATTTATATGATTACATTTTTCGAGAGGCTTCCTCAGAAGGAGACAAATACATTCTTAAGCCAAACGGCTATTCAAGGAGTTGTCGTGGAATCTTGTGGGGCTTTTTTCTCTTGCGTCAATAAAGAAGCTCCGAATGAATGCAGCCATGGTGATAGTTGATGGACACTAGCAGGAAGGCTGGCACGTGAATGCGGTATGAGTGGAGCGGAAAGTCGTCATTCGAGCGGATGCAGACCGCTCCTTCCGAATAAACCTATTCTTTTGTAGTCCGAGTACAGCGGAGAGATCGTAGGTATATAAAAGTATGCGGAAATCCAATGTGGCGCGTTGCCGAATGGCGATGGCAAAGTTGGCAACTGGTTTTCGCGCATAACGCATTCACCAGACCCAACGTTTCTTCTTAACAAAGACGGACAAAGTTGCTACGATGAGACGCGGGTCGGAATTCGGCCACGGTTGGAGGGTCCGAGAAAGCGAAGATAAATGCAGCCTTGGAATTTAGGGAGATTGGTGACAGCATTGTCCACTGTCGTTCACCAATGTGGGAAACTTGACGGGTCTCGGCGAGAGTCGAATATCCATCCGAAAACGATGCTTGGAACAATTAAAAGCTTCAAATTTATTCTGGTCATAATAATCGAGAGACGTGAGATCACGTAAGTTTTGTCGAGAGCTCAGAGGGCATGGGAAATATTAAAAGGAAATTATATTAGATTCCTTGGTTACCAGCGAAGCTGACAAGGTGAATATCCAAGTGGAAACTGGCACCAGTTCCAGAGACGACGATGTCGCGAGTTAAGCAGAATGGTACAAAACAGAAGGTAACTGAGAGTAGAAACAGGCGAGTACATCGAGGGATGTAACGAGTTGTTTTTGTCGAGGGTAGGAAGTTGCAACTGTCAGTCGTGCGGCAATGGCGAAGCCATGAAAATTGCTGCACCGGGTTACAAATGACAAAACAAGCGGCATGATTGCGAGAAAGCGAGAGGAAGGAATATCTTCCAACACTGTTTCACCTGGGCGACATGGTACGTTGGAACTATCGGGTTGGTGGTGTTCTGTACCTTGTCATTGGTGGTTGTGACTCTACGTCGCGAAAGTCGTGTAGAGTTTGTGGCTAAGCTGGCTGGTGGCTGGTGAAACTTCTGCTTTCGATAGTTATGATTGCAGTGACTCCCTTTATTCCGAGTGGACGCTCTACCACCCGTTGAGTGTCAATCGTCTGTGCTGTTCTCCCCATGTGGGCTTGTCGCATCCGGTGTCCTCATCCCATGCTCCGAACGTGGCTTACTACCACCTTTTTTATGTGAACTATATTTATATCATTTATATAACACATTGCTCCCGAGTTCCAAATGAGACAAAAGCGCTGGTGTCGAGAGAGTGTCGTACATCCTCCCGCGACTTTGTTTTCTCTTCATTCCGTCTTTTTGTTCCCTTGGATCCCTCGACTTCCGATTCCAGAACACAACAAAATAGAACGACGAAATGTGGCAAAGTAACTCATGAAAATCGCAGTTGATAAAACTCTTTTAGTAATCACAACTCAATTAGCGAGTGATCGCAAATCCAAAGTACAAAACGAACACAGAGAGAGAGTCAAAACGAATTACAGCGAGTTAGGATTAACGCGGATTAAATTTATCGAAGTGTTTTTATCAGGTAAAAGAAACAACACCGCGATCGCGTACACGACCTAACTCTATTCGTTTAGAAAAACGATATTGTCCGTAGAAACATTAAATATGTATTTCTTGATGAACGGTCAGGGGAAAAACTCTTCTTGACGGCTACGACAGTCAATTCAAAATCAAAAAACGTCCTGGTTACGAAAATTAAACTATATCAAATACGTCAAACATATCGATTACTCCAACATGAAGTATGCTAAGATTTACCTGGTGCAAAAATTCTCATTGATCCCGACGAGATGAATCGGCCCAAGGCTTTCTTTGAAGCTGATCTATATCTAGAATCTGGTCGTGATTACCACATTGCAGTTGGCAACCAGGCTATTTTAACAATCATGAAACGTTGCACATGTTGGCTCGATTTACCAGAAGAAACCTCTCGACTTGTGGACATTTTCTGTGACTGACATTTATTCGTCGTTTCCCATTTGTTACATTGTTATGTTCAATCAGCCGACCGAACGTGGTGAAAACGGCTAACGAATCCGTTATGTAACACCGACGATAAGTGAGGGTACGCAATAATTTCGGTCTGGCTCATTGTTCCTGAGCAGAGAGATGGAAGAGTGCTGGTATATTCAGGATAATAAATTCTAGCGTTGATAATAAACCGCGAACTATAACACAATTCATTTATCAAAATGCACTGCTGGCATATTAAATATTAACTATTCAGTGAAATTATTGTTATTATAATTTCTTTGTGTTCACATCGCTCCACATTGATCCGGTCAACTTTGACTTTCGAAAGTGGAGATCAGCAAGTGTACGAGGATCATAATAGCCAGATGACGCGTTTTTGGTGTGTTTTTCACAAGAGCGAGCTCTGCCAAATTATTGCCAGTCCTGTGGCTACCTGATTTACATTTATGGCCTCTCCCTGTAAAGCTCTCTCTTCCCCAGACTCTCCATCCCGCTCGCGCTCCTCTATAATGGCTCGCCACTATATTCTCCGTTATTCTAACTAATTATACTCCCATTTCGATAAAATACGATGAGTACGTGAGTCGCGCGATAGCGGCTCGACGCCATCAGGGCGCGAGTGGTCGCACGAACGACTTTCTCCTTCGCAACTTTTCTTCTTACAACAATTTTCCTATTTTCCCATTTCTGAACTTCTTCTCGTCGGAAATGACATCAAAGAATCTTGATCTGCTTCGGTGTTGGAACGATTTCTGAGGGTATCGATTGGGACGAAAAGCAATATTTTTATCGTGCTCACAGTTTTCATTTATTACACAACGAACGAGAATCGCAAACAAAAAGCCCTCACGATATTAACATCTGTTTACAGGAAATATTACAGCCAATCATATTAAAAATATCGATAAGCCATTAAGGGGATTTATATGCATCCTGAGACTTTGTGGTTCCTCTCAACGACACGATTCTGGGGCGTCGTAAACATGCAATGTTTGATTCGTTAATTAGATCGAGCTGCTATAACGAAGGAATGCTATTTTCATCGTAGCTCGTGGTATCGTAGCTCGTAGAACACACTGCTGGGAGATAAGAATGAAGGGCTTTATCTCATGATCGCGAGCTATAACGTGATAATGCGATTGCAGTTACGATCTCGCCAGGATATTATCGCAACGAGTGTTTACGCGATGCTCACAAACTTGAATTCATTCTCATAAAGTGAGCTCGTTGGGTGTAAAACAAAATGATGTCGAAAGTTACAAAAGACGTTGACGATGTAGCTTCTCGCTAGGGCGTTATTTACTGACAATAACATTCGCTGGGCGAATCACATTATTGCGAGAATTTAGTTGAAAAATAGCTTCGCCTGATTTTATTGATGAGGATTCGATTGAAGTCTCGCGTCTGCAGGGAAACAACAAAGCGATAGACTGCGCTAAATTTCCCCCTTCAATTTCGATGGGTACTATTCAATTTCCTGAGCCCGAGGCGCTCCCATGCGCTCCGATAAGTGATAAAGGACCCGGGAAGCGGATCAAGAGCCACAGCATCGTGATCTCTGTTTTTTTTTCATTCTTTTTTTTTTGAACAGCTTAAATTGTCGCTCGCAATCTCTACTGGTTCGAGGCTTCGCCAGTTCTTTTTACTCCTCCGAATCGATGCTTCTGCCTATTCCTATTCTCCCAGCCTCCGGCTAACAGCAAAATCGTCCAGCCACAATGCAATGCAGTTAAGTGAATACGTGGTAAATGAGCTATTTCGACCAAGACCTTTTTATACGAAGATTCAATCTTCCTTTACGTCCGTTCTCTTGCTCTCTCTCCCTTTTTATTCCATAGATTTCTTGAAAATTTCACGTCGTTCCTTATATTTGCCCAAGTTTTTCCTCTCAGCGTATACGACCTCATTTAATCCACTCTTGCATCTATACAGACGTCGCAGTATCCCGAAGGCAAGTACAAAGAAGATCGCGTTCAAATCTCCAAGACAAGCCGCACTGCGTTTTGATTCGCTTTCATTGCGATAGTAATTTTTCTGACAGAGTGATTTTGTTTTTTTCGCGCGGGGTTTTACTGATTCCAGACTGCGAGCATGTCCTTCATTATTCCAAAGTTCGAGAGGGAGCTTAAATCTTGGAGAAAGATGTTCGATGGATTTTTCTCTCTTGGATTTTTGTCTCAGTACTAAATCAATTGCTGTATAAAGCCCCTAGTCCCAGAAAGGGACGTAAAGGGTGGGAGAGGATGATACCTGAGGTAACTCCTTCGTTTGTTCAAGGTTTAACGAAATTAATAGTTTCACCGTGCGCCACACGATTCTGATAGGAATTGGTCAGGCTTTTAATCAGTGGTCGAGGGTTCTGGCTGGATGCCTCGTCAGCCTTCGCAATGAGAAATTAGGCCAGCTTCGAGTAAACATTCCTAAATATATGTATAGTCACGAAAAAGTTTTTCGAAGCCTGTTCTGGGAGTAGAACGAACGAGAATTGAGCAGACTGGTGTCCCCTCGTCGGGAACGTCAACGACGAGGGACCTCTTTCGAACCATCCGCCAGGACTCACGAGTAACTATAAGGTAAATAATGATTAGGGTGATTCTGTATTTTTACGTCGTGCCTGATTTCCAGTGGGTAAATATTGCGAGTTTTCTTAAGGGAATCTTTTTTCCTCCTCTCTATATCTCCGGCAGGCTGTATTTTTTGCTTTCCCTGTCTCCATACTGCTGCCTCTTTGGAGCTTCTTAGGCATTAACTTGACGCTGAAAGACTTCCAAGAAGGTAAAGCAGGCTGGAGGTTATGGAAAAGATCGAAATTTGGTAAGGACTTTGCTTCAGAGAACAAACTTCGCCTTTACGTTCATGAGATTGGAAGGTTATTCACAGAACATCAGAATATCCTCAACTTTTTTTAAATTGAATTTTCAATCGAATGCGAATTTGATAGGGTTCCTAACTGATGGTTTGTGTCTGGTTCCATTGTTGAATTCTGTAATAACAACAAAGATGCTCTCTGGCCGGTAAGATCGCTATCGAGGGACCCGGTAAAGTCTCTGGACAAGTACATTCGACGGCTCTGTCGTCTGCTGGCCCGAGACTCACAAGAGTATTCTCTTCATCCAGAGAGAGAAAGAGAAATATTTGAATTTATATTCCGCTCGAAAACGTTTACGCGTGTTGAGTGGCGTATCATCTTGTCAAAAGCTCTCGGTGATAGGCTTTTGAGTTCGTACGAGTTCGTATATCAAGGATTTCGTGGAATTGGGCAGACGAAAAAATATTCTGACCGGACGTTGACGCCACTTCATGCAGCTAAACCTTTGCCACTCTGGCACGATATAATCCCGCGAATGTCGAATATTAACGCGGGGAACTGCGATGGTGGAACTGAAAATGTTGATCGGATTAGTCGAGAATATTCGAGAATAGCCGAATTATGCTCCAACTTTAAAAGCTCTCAATTCTATTTTTTTTGTTTCTATTTCCCATCGTCCAAAATGCTGGAAACATTTTCCATAATATTTTCAAATATGTTACTATTTTCAGCGCAGCTAATGCAGCTTTGCACGTAATCTGAGATTAATTATACGCAGTCACGAATTTGCTGTTCGGAGAGCATTAATAATTTGTATACGTTCTATCAACAAGAAACTTTTTATTAAAACGGAATTTGAGTTTTGCGTCCGTTTAATCCCCTCGAACATATCCGACATTTCTCGCACGAGTGGTTTTATCCGAAACGTGCAAGAATTGTACGTTTTCGCAAATGTTTTTACCCCAAAGATAGAAACTCGAAGGTAAAAATGAATGAATCGGAAACATTACGATTTCAAACGAATCATTAATCGCATAAAACTGCGAATTACTCGCGGTCGTTCGGAGCAAATTTAACTGACACACTCTCTGGGTAAAACGCTGGGTGGGAAGGAACATCTATAATTAAACTATTAAGAGGTCATACTGTCAAATTCATAACGACGTTCATAACGATTCTGAGAGAGAATTTTTTGCTAATAAACTTTGAGTCCTAATTTCTCGTAGGAATTGCGTAACTGTATAAAATTGACATTGTTGAGTCAGCTGCGGTGTATAAATTGAAGTTTATAAAGCCACTACACCGGCTGAATGTTAAAATAAAAAGAAAATTATCTAGACCTTGGCCGAGAGCGTTGGAGTTTCCACATTCTCGAGTAATAAATGGGGTTGCCTTGTGGAGCTGTTCGAAGAATGACTACCGGAGGCTGGCTGGTATTCACGATGGCGTCCTTTTACGATATTTTACAGCGGAAAAAGTGCGGAACGCTTTTTCACTGGTAGAAAGAAGGGTGGCTCGGGAAAAATGTGAGAGTAACTCTCACTTTTTGGTGGAAAAAAAAAATAAAAATAGAACGAAAGTGAAAGAGGACGAGTCACGGCGGAGTAGTAATCGGGAGGTCGTGAAGGGTCTCTGTATTTTATCCAAATGGCGTCAAAGGGGAAACCGCCACATTTCTTTGTACGAGGTAGTAGATTCTTCTGAGTCTAGCGAGCGAAGTTCACTCTCGTTTTCGCTTTTCAACTTGCCACGCGCGAAACGAGTACGGGCATTGTGTGTACTTAAACAGAAGGAAAGAAAAAGCCCTCGATGAAAGTCACGTGACTTTTGTCCCAATGTACGCATACACAATTTTACAGCATATGTGCCTCTCATTTTATAGCGAGTTATATCCATTTTTTCTTTGAGAGCTCGGAATAGATCGAAGCCTAAGAGGGAGAGAATGTCAATGGGTGTCTCGGGGTCGAGATCGTCGGATGAAAACAAGGAAAGGGGGTTAGTACTGTAAGAGAAAGGGGCAGGAATGTCGCGAGGTCGAGAGGTGCGAGCCGAAGCGATATCGCTAATGGAGGTACGCTGTACAAGTAGGACGTAAAATTTTATGATCACTACTACTTTCTCTCTCTCTCTCTCTCTCTCTCTCACACACTCTCTCTTATTCTAACTTTGCGATATAAAGCTCCACTGGCTGCTATGTATCTTACGCTCAGCTCTATACCCTGCGATATATAGACCATAAGTTATATCACTCGTGAAATGGGCTTCGAAACACCAAGATCACCTGATCCCATACAATTTCTACAGCTGGGTCTATCGAATTTTTTATTTTTTTAGTAACGATAAATTTTTGGGGAGCAATAAAACTAGGGTTATTTCTACCTCAGGAACGATTATAATGGAGCCATTTTTTTACGATATTCCTAAGCAAGTTTCCTATGGAACCATCACCATTTAAACAGAGTAATTATCATTTTTATATCCACGCATTAACGCGTGTAGCGCTATCGTCACGTCGAAAGTGAACTCTTCGTTTAATTTTCAGAAGCTTCCCACCTGCCACTGAGCAAATACATCAGATTATTGCGTTTACTTTGTTCGTTTTTTGAAAAAATAGAGTTCAAGGGGAGTTCGAGTTCCAGTTTTCGAGTCTAACCGCACTCTGTATATTAACTCTGTATACAGTTTCCCCTTTCATCAATTTGTTTGGTGGATACGCCACTTTTGCATCGAGTTAAGGGTAGTCGCCTGTTTCCTTTTTTTTTAAGCACACTCGGCGATAATTATTCATTGGAGCTGCCCGCGCGTGCGAGGGTTTTTAACCCTTCGGAGAGACGGCACGATCTTTGGGGAAAAAATAATAACGTTGCTCCACTGGGCCCCGTCCGATTTAGCCAGCCCTCCCCATTTAGGAAAGCATCCGAAGAATGTAAACTCTTTCAAAAGGGTTTGCATTTCCGAAGTACCTCGACTCTGCAACGAGTGCTGAAATTGATATGCGAAGGATACTTCAGCAAGTGGAATCATATTGAAACAATCGAGGAAATTCAAAGGAATCGAGAATGTTCACCAGCCAATCTAATAAATTGTCTTCTGCTATTGATTATTTTTTCTCCGCGTGTACGCAGACAGGAATATGATGAAAAATGTGAAGGGTAAATAAATAGAAAAGCCAACGTCATTGGAACTTTTCGTCGCGGTCAACTGTTGGTTTTCCTTCCGAATATGTTTAACAAATTACTCTCCTGAAAGGCTCGAATATCTGGGATTGAGATAATCGAGGAATGGCATTCATTGCTGGGAGGAAACCGATAAAGTTCGTGATTTCTCGCGTTGCAGCTGGTGCGTTCAGCAAACCTTCCCTAAAACTTTCGTTTAAGGTTGTAGTCTCGCCAAGGCGTTTCCAAACAGATGTTTTTCAATTTTCAAGGAAACATTCGGAGCACTCTTGGAAAAGCACGTGCACAATTTTGAAAAGCCTTTCCGTCTTTCGAGACATTGGCAAAATACATGATATTGTACTATTTATTAGTTTTTTATCAATTTGAAAATGTAGCCATACCTCCTTAAGCAAAAAACTGCCGGGATAATATAAAATACGTTTTCAGAGTACATTTCCCCTGGAGTGGAAGCTGAAGAGAATTCTCCGAGAATTTGAGAAACCCTTGCGGAAAAGTATACGGCCTACGCCCATTTTCCAAGAAGATTACGTTTTTGTCTTTATTAAGAAAAGCCCATGAAGCCATGGGTTCGCTCTGTCGCGAATATAATACGAGCCATTTTCGTGCGTATCAAACGGCAGAAAGTTTGCTTCATAATGAAAAATTTGGCTGGAAAACTGGTTAAAAGGGCCGAGAGCTGGCAGGCCTAACAGCTTTTTCATTAGCGGTACTTCGTCGGCGTGATTAACGGAGGGAGGAAAAGTTGAGGTGATCAATAAATTTGGAAGAACAGGCGTACAAACAATTGGACAGGAATTTTTTATCACAGCTCCTTTTAGTCAACCCCCTAATCCATCACGATCACTCGCCCCACTGGTCAGGATGGCCATTTCATTTTTATTTTGACTTGAAACAGCGACAACGCCGATGATGAATAATCGTGATTGTCATTGGCCAAACTGCCATCGTCAGTTAATCAGAGCGACGTGATCCATTCACAAAACAATAAAATCTTCCTCTGTCAAAAGAGGGTCTGAGTTTGCTTATAAAACAACCCCAGAGCTCTGGACACTTGTGTCGCGTTGATATTGCCAACAGCTTTCCTGCCGCAGTCCCTCATCGGCTCCCTTTGAGTCCTCTGTTTATTTTTTTCCTACGTTCTGAGCCTCCATCGTCATCCATTATCATCAAACGCTACTCAACGAAGCAAAATCTCGTTTTTTTTTTTTTAACCAAGTACAAATCTAACTCTTCATTATCGAATTAATTTACTTCTCTACTTAACCAGTCCATACAACGAGACAATTTCAAGGGTGCTGGCAAAGTTTCGGGCAAGTGAAAAATAGAATACGATTTAATCGAAAGTTGATAAAAAACTTACAAGCCCCTCGTTTTTGTCAGGGAAGATATAATAAGAAAATGAATGGAAATGCGAGGATGCCAAAAGGTGGAGTGCATTTGGGCTTTTGGCACGTTAATCCGCGAGTCTAATAAGGTAATGTATCCGCGTGCTCATTAATTAAGGAGGAAAGGAGATAGGTGGAGAGGGATCAATTTGTATCAACCCTTTTCACTGAGTTGCGTCAGGTTTCGTTTCGTAGCTCAGAGCGTAGACCTGATGCTCCAAGAAAATCCTAATTTTCTCGTACGGTCATAGGAAATGGAGAGCAGCTTTCTCGACGAGCCGTCATCTCTTGATATTTCTAATTTTCTCTGGAAATATGGTGACTCGTATATACACCATAACGTGATCCCAAGCTCAACGGACCGATCCTCGTGCCCGAGCCGCGTATTCGACGTCAAAAGAAGCAAAACAGCAACTACCAGGCCCTTTCCTCGTCTCGCTCGAGTAGAAATCCGACTAGGGGAATAACGAGACGAGCCCTCATTCCCACAAACGTCGAGATACGACACGCTCTCTGAAAAGGCAGAATTTCGTTGAAAATATTCGACGTAATATGCCTGGAAACTCACTCGGAGCCCTGCACGAAAAGCTTGGCCAATGGGTTTCGAACGAAACTGTGTACGGCAGGTTGTAAGCGAGCGTAAGAAACACGGATAAGATTTGAGAAAGCAAAAGATTATATGGCAGCGGGAGGCAACACTATTATAAAAGTCCAAAGTTGAATCTTGAAATTCTGAGATTTCCCCTGCAAGTCGACGACCTTTTCGTCCATTTCCTGACGACACTGTGCTGGAAGGAGCTTTCGGAAATAAACGAAAAAAACGAGAAATGCTGCTGCAAAGCCTACCATCGTGGATGTTGATGATGGAACGTGATACATATCGCGCCCTAATCGTGTTCCGAATCATCTGCATTCGTATCAAGCCCAGGCTGCCTACAGCACGATTGCTGTTCTCAAATGAAAACAAAAAATCATCAAAAACGAGCAAACTGGTTGCACATTTTTTGAGCACTTCGTTTGCAACAGTCTCTCTTTTATCTACGAGCTACTACTATACATTTCGAAACGGTATGCCTGGCTGCTCTGTCGGCCAATAATCATTCTCGGTGCAGTTGTGCCAGACGTGGTTACGGACGAGATTACCCAGTGGTCTGTGCTCTGATCAAAGCTGTAGAGGTCACCGTGCCATTACTGAACATCGAAATATAACCATAGCTTCGTGCCACTCGTATCTGTGTTTTCGATTCTGCTATCACGTACCAGACAATTTATATGTATAGTGTGTACCCATGATAAAGTATGTATTTGCGTGTGTGTGTGTGTTTGTAGAGAAACTCGATTTGCTTTCCACCCTGAAGTCTGTGGTGTCACTCTCGGCCTATACGTCGTTGCTCGGTGAAGGACTCTCGCCGATATGTCGCATCTTCTTCTCCATCACAGAGAAACTAACTGCCTGGGTAACACATACGCGTACGTATATTATGCACTCGGCGTTTGCTCCTGTTCACATTAAAGTGGCTCGAGATCGTCGCGTTTGTATGGAGCGTGTATACGTTTATACCAAAAGTAGCTCCAACCACAATTCTATACAGTTCTGCCATGGACTCTGCCCACCATGACCATGCGTTCTCTTTGAATGCTCTGTTGCAATTTTCACCTGATCCATACAACGAAAAATAAAGACACAATAGGATATGAAGCAATTCATAGAAAAAAAACTGCCTCTGAAGCTTTTTTAAGCAACTCGTGTGTATGACTGAAGAAAAAACTCCGAATAAATCGTATGTGTGTATGGTATCATCACGGGATCCATTGCGAAATAATTCCCCTGTCATTGCATCCACAGGATAAGTCATCAACGTCACTTTCACAGAGCTCCGTCCGTCCACTCGAAAATTACGTAAAGCGAGCTGTTTGGTATATCCGTCACTATCCTGCCCTTTAATCCCTCTCTCTGATATGCACCCACCGAACATCACGTCATTCTCCGCGCAGAAAGAGGTGGCATCTGCCAACGTCTCTTCTCTCCGTCCGCGTCTCTTTCTCTCTCATCACTATCCGTTGATTTCTGAGTGACGAACATTTCGCATCCCCATCGAGATCACGAGGGTCATACATGTCAACGGCATGCAACGTTCGGCACAACGAGACCGCATATCTCCACCTACTACGTCGAATATGTGGGTGACTCACCCCCTCGTACATTAATATGACGATCGGAACACAATGATTTTTTATATTGAACACGCTGGGTCTTGTGACACCATCTCAACCGAGGATAAAAAACTTTTTATTCCTCCATCATTTATCAATCATTGATTGATTGATTCAATTCAAATGGAATTACGAGTCAATGGTGTTATTTCTATGCTTTGTGAAATCGATTTCCATCCGAACGATAAGTGTAAATTTGTTTGAAAAAAATGCAGCCAGTTTTACGGACCATCTTGATGCAACAATTTCAAGGGAATTCTCGTACAGCACATACATTCTCGTGCAGCATTCGGAACGAAGGGAATTCACAGTTCATCTCTCTCGAACTTTCACGTACAGTAGCTTTTATTTACTTCCATGACGACCTCTGCCCCATGGAGAATAAATATTTATTTTCGGTCCCCTGGAGGCTAGAAAGGCCAAGATCGCGAGTCAATCCTTACGATTCCACTCAAATCCCTCGTTCTGTATATTGCATATACTATACAACTTGCCGTTTATCTGCTCTGCTCATACCACGTACTAGCCACTGGCGAGTCCGAAGAATTCTCAAGACAAGTTTGCAAAGTTATCTGGATTTAGAACTTTCTGATATCCAGAGATCGACAACTCCGAAGAGTTTTCTTTTCCTTTCCTAATGGAGCGTTATAAGTCAGAATATGGATATACACACAGACACGAATGCAGTGCATTTCGACCACTTATCGCGTTCGGGGCATACGCTGGCAATCCACCCTCGACTATTAATCCTCCCGTTCGCCTGCTGGACCACGATCAATCTTTGTATGAAAAGACTTTTACATCATCTTCTACAAATTACAGAACGTTCGCTGAGGTTGCGAAAGATTTTTTTCTGTCGCACAGACGTGTTCGGATGAGTCACTCGATAATTTGGTCGAGGATTTAATTAAGTGGAGGAAACGAATAGATAACGATACGATGAAAAAATCATTAATATTAATTGCCAACAGAGTTGATTGAGAAATTGTGACGAAATTCACTTCCTTGCTCAGACACTGTATACTCTTCATCACATAACTTATGCACGTGCTTGTGTATGTTGAGTAAGAGTTATTCAGGGGATAGAAATGCATCTTGCACTCCGCTAATTAAGATGGACGAGCGACCGACACCGAGGCCATGAACAGCAAGATGAAGCCATGGATACAAGTTATATGGCACGATCGATACGAATTAATGATTCTTGTGGAGGAAATGCTAGAGCAGGGAAAGAGAGAGAGAGAGAGGTGCGGAATGGATGGAGCGAGAGAATGAACAGCCACTTGAACAAAGTACCCGCCAGCTAGTTTTAATTGGAAATCAAGGACGCTACGTCCGATGCCGTATGTGCTACCTCCACCGACGGTTTTCGATTATATACCAAAAACCAGAGAAATGTTATAAACATTGAAACGTAGGGCCTGTGTGTTGATTTGCTAATGATAATTGTAATCATCACACGAGGACATAACAGTGTTTACATGTATAGACCCTTAGGCCATTCGAACTTTGCTCCACACGTTGCGTGAGCCCACGCAATTGAGACAATCCCTCCTGCCCTCTGTCTCTCTCTCTCTCTCTCTCGATTTCCTCTTCACTCCTCATTGTGGGCGCTATTCGGATGTACTTAATTACCATACGTTTACCATCAGCCAATCTGCCATGTTGAATGCGCTTAAGAACACCCATGCAGCCTGCTGGGCTATGCTTTGTTTCTATAGGATTATGTATACAAGAGCACCTGCGATACATCTGACTAACTAATGTGAACGCGACAGTTTACTCGTGGTGTTCCTATTTGGACGATTCTAAATAATCTACAATTGCATATTTTTCTTCAATCAGAAAGGGAGCATGTATTTCTTCCACGTAACTTCCTCAACTCTTAACCACAAATAAATTTATGGGCGAATTTTCGAAAATGCGGTCCAAAAAATTAGTTTTCGATTTATTTCGAATTTGTGGCATCGTAAAATTTCGTCGGGCACACGGAGGCGGAAATTGATCGGTAATGAATATTTTTGTGAGATTCAAAGACGCGGCGAGTGCTAACCGGTGAAAAACTCAGGGAAATAGTTAGAATACAAAGTGTAGAGTTATTTCTCCCGTTCCTCTTTTCCAAAAGCTGTTGTATCCCTTCGTTTGGTCACGCAACCGCCTTAAAGCAAATGAACATTTTTTATACCGCGTAGATCTTGGATCTCCGGCTCGGCAGTTCCCTTTCAAACGATTAATTTCATTTTACGACGATTTATCTTTCTGACCTATCATCGCTGTTTCAACTTCGAATTATCAAGTCCTCGACGTTCTGCCTCTTCCTTTTTTTTTCCCGCGGTTAACGAAATGTTGTTGATGGTATGAAAGTCATAAAAATGAGACCCTCGAGGAGCGAGGATCCTTGTCCTTGAGACATTTATCTTTTTTATTCGGCCAATTCGTGCTCAGAGCTAGAGCAGTCTCGATAATTGTGTCAATTTTCAGGAAAAAAAAATTTAATGTTCTTTTTTTTTGTCTGGCAATTGGAGCCGGAGTTTTTTGATCAATTTTTTCAAAATGCAAGTAATTCAGAACGACGAGTTACGAGATTCGTTCGTTTTACGTTCCAAGGCTTTCTGTTAATTCTATTCTGCCTAAAAATTGTTGCGCATAAATTTGAGTTTTTTCTTGTTTCCTGCGTATTTGCGAAAAAAATCGTCACAATACAAATGTGTATGAATTTAAAATAGACGGAGCGACATTTATTCAGCGACATACGACAGGGCCAGAGTTTTTATGTCAGGCAGGGAGACAGGGAGAAATATTCCATTTTCTCTGCGCTTCGAGAACTGCAGGGGTTGAAAGTGGCAAGGGATAGGCGTCAAGAACGAGCTCGTGCCTCGAAATAATTTCGCTAAATTAGGTTATTCTTGTTACGAGGAGGGCGAGCCGGAGCAAATGTGATATACAGAGGGACGAACGACGAATGTATTCACGACGAGCCCGTCGTGTCTACCTTGCCAGGGGGATGCTGAAAATATGTGAGAAAAAATTATCCAGTGTTGAAAAACGGAATCCATTTTCCGTTAAAAAAAATTGCCTGCTTCAAGAATTATTTTTTCAAATAACATTTACATATGATTGTTACAAAGTTGTTTTTTTTTTTGCATTATTCTAAATCTCAGAAAAATTAACTGAGATTCTCTCCAGTCGAATTGACAAATCATCGTGATGCAGGCAATTTCATGTGAAAGTGGTTTTTGAAAAACCACAGAAATTGTTTCCGTAAATAACATGCAAATTTCATTCGTTCAACACAATTTTTGTCACGATATATATTTAGTGAAAATACATGCTGCGTTCCGAGGTTGTTCACGTTCCGCGTGGTCTTTCATGTTCTCAACATTACCGATTCATTTGTATCCTCGGGACAACACCGTTATTTTGCGCAAACCTCGTGTTTCGTTCCAAACACGTTTTCTCGCTCTCCCTTTCTCTTTCTATCCCCCGTACATGTGAATTCGCTGCGTCGTTGTTTCGCTCAAGCGTACAAATGTTAAATCGATTCAGCGTGTTGTTTCATGGAAATAACTGTATATTGAGATTTGTTTGGCGTGGATGCCAAAGAACAGGAGGTGGGAGGGTTGTACAGACTGTGGGAACGAGTATCGGGAACGTACATGGAGGCCCTAAAACAAAATACAACAAAAAGGGAAACCAGCAGATTTAAAAAATAGAAATCAAACCCAGGAATAAGAGTTCAATATGCAAACGTGTACTTCTCACTTTTCAAAGGCTGGCGCGTGATCGCTCTAGCTTCCACTTGACGATCACGAGCACGTGGAAACAATAACAAAATTAATACCATCGTAGCCTTCGCGACTGATCCGCTGTGTATTTTTTATTGTAACGCGAGATGATTTGATTCGAATCCAATGAAATTGTAGCCGCGGAAAAAGAAAGAAAAACCTCCATTTCATGCACTAACTCACTTGATTTACTCCAGTAACGATTTTTTTATTTTTTATTTCGATTCTTTCCTTCAATCGAATTTCTCTGACGTTTTAATGGATATGCGATAACACCAAGCCATAAACAAGATCAGCCGAGGGATCAACGGTGAACTTTCGTTCAATGATGCATTCGTACATTTTGTACCGAGTGGATAAAATGAAAAAAGGATGGAAATCAAACCAGCGTGACTGTTAACCTGTATCAGAGAGCTTGTTTTTGGTTCGGTAGCAAAGGGAGAATACGAAAGGGAATTATAAGAGAGTCCGGGGTTTTGATGAGTTCGTACTACTGTGTGGAATGCGTTCGGTTGTACCCTCTAACGCAAGCATCCCCTGTGCCACCCACCCTTCGTTATGTTCGGTGTTTGTAAGCACTTACCACCGTGGCATATTGTTTCCACGAACCTTCATTGTCGGGATTTGTAAAAGCATTTGGCCACGTTAATTCCGTGAATCCCCTAAAAATGCTTTCAAACCCTAGATCCTCCCTAAATTTCGATAAATTGTACGATACACTCGTGTAAATGCTGAAAACAACCGTGTCATCTTCTCTATTCGCGTAATCTCTTAATTCATGAAAAATATGATTGAATTTTTTTTGTTTTCTTCATTAAATTGGAATTCTGACTGACGTTGATCGTTTCATCTTTTTAAACATTCCCATGACAAGGTTCCGAGCAAAAGTAAATTGAAGAGTTATTTAAACGAGTCAACTTGAGCAGGAATAAATACCATCAAAGGTATATATGAGTCCGGGTCAGAAAGACCCAGTGGTTGAATGAAGGATTAAAGCACGACCGGGTGTATTTGCGAAGCAAGGGCTAAGGTAAACTGTGAATTACTCTGGCAATGCAGGCAGCTTTATTTTAACAGGGACTTTTAGCTGGTTAGACAGGAAAACTGCTCCAGCCTCAGAGACCAATGGGCGAAGTGGTTCATAACTAAACACGGTCAGACCAGCAAAAGTAGAAATCTCAGCCAAAGTTGCTTTGCTTGGAAAATCGCCGAAGGCTCACACCACTCACGTACGCATCGTCGCTGTCTCCCACGAGTTAATTATTTATATGTAATTACTTATTGAAATGATGATTTAAATTATGTGCATAATTTTGTTTCAGGAGCTTTTTTTATCCAATCAACCACCCCACTCTCGAATGAATGAATGAATTAATTAATTAACGAAAATGATTCAGTTGTTGAGCCAAATTCTAATGGAATAAACCAACAATCTCAGTCCCAGATGGGGATAAATTGAGCCGGGCAAAAATCAACTTGGAAATTTAGGAACACGCAATAAACTAGTCATTTTATGGTACAACGTAAAACGCACAATCTGTACTTATTTTTAAAAGTAAAGAAGATAAAAACTCCATCATTGAGAATACATACAACTCTTGCTCTCCATTGGAGCGAGATACGATCGTTTTTTACCTGCATGAATGTTATCGTAAAACTTGCTTCATCTCTCTTTCCGTTCACGTTTCGTCATATTTTGACCTGAGCCCTTTACGTATAATAAAGACGAATATAGGTCAATCTGGTCGTTTCACGATATGCCATCTAAATATTAGGACTTTGCAGGTTTCGCGATATGTGGCACAAAAACAATGTTGGCGATAAAAGCTGAAACATGAACAGTTTGGCCAAATGACCTTCATTTTTTTCGATCATACGCGGAGCCAGATTTATGCGAAAAATTAACATGACGGCAGCGTGGGATCATAAGCGATGGACGTTCGGACGACATCCCGCAATGTCCACGTGGTAATTTCTGTTTAAATTGTTCTCCCTGCTCTCGTATATTTATGAGTAAGAAAAAAAACATTGAATAAAGATCCGGCACAAAAAAAACCTTCTTCACGAATCGACAGGTTTATGTCGGGACTTTGCTGGGATGTTGAATGAATGTTCACCAATCTCCTTGTTACTTTCATAAATGTGGAATATTGGCGTCGTAGTCGAAGCCTCTCGAAGCTTTTGCTGGCTGTTTCAGAGATACGTTGAGAAATCGACATTTCCGGAATCCGATGAAAGGTGCTTTTCCGTCGTTGCACTCACACACTATGATCCGATACAAGAAGCCGGAATTGACTCCTCGAGAACGAGGCACTAGGGTGCGCTCGACGTTTACTGCACGAGAGCACCCCACAGTTTTCCCAGTCAGCCGTGACGGCCGATTTCCTGCTACAAAGATTCGCTCTTTAAACGTATCCTCTCGCTTGCCAGGAACCTTCATCCCTTGCGAACTTCGGGATCTTCATTTTCCCTTCCTCGTGTTTTTCCTTCAGATCCTCTCCGTACCATCTAATTTTGTCTCTTTTCTCTTTTTCTTTCTATTGCTTCAGTGCGACGCACGAGAGAAGACAACGCAGTCATTCCGAGTCTAAACGCTCGAGCGAGAAATTCAATTCCCCGTGATAAATGGAACAATTTCCAAATTTTAATTCGATCTCTTCATGCAGTAAAAAATCAAGCTTCCATTTTTCCTTCTGATAGGAATCGATTTGTAAATGCGATTTGAATACTTCAAATGTATTTGAATGTGAATAACAAACGGTATTGTCTGAGATGGAGAAGAAAATTGTCGAAAATCTTGCATTTCCCAAAGTTTTGATGGAAGGGTGCCCTTAAAGGGTTTTGCGTACAGCCACAGATTGTCAGCTGTTCTGCTAGACGTGCCAATTGTCGAATAGTATTCCCGGTCTCATATTATGGTTAAAGGCATTCCGTTGTTTCACGCAATCCTATTGTGAGGTCTAGCGGGAAAGACACGCCACGACAGGCGATTTCGGTACCGTTGGCTCGGTGTAGTTATCACCGTAATTCCAAAACCTCGCATTACATCGTCAAGTGAATTTCGACATTTGAACGCATCAGCTCGGAACGGAGCCCTTTCCATGGCATATCCCTCTCGCGCTTTCTCTTTCTCTCTCTTCCTTTTGAACTCCTTCACCATCTCACGTTCCGGATAGTCTTTACAGTCCGATTACAATAGTAGGAAGATTCCAGAGTGCCGTTAAATAGGATAACAGTGCATGCCAACATTTTTATGCCTCCAGCACGTCTCGCAGAATTTCCATCTCGTCTAATGTGTAGCTCATTTGCACAGGCAACACTGACTCCATAGAAATCGTGAACAATTCTCCACGCTCCGCGGTGTGAATGTCAGAGACTCAAATGCACTTTGATATGCCGAGAGACATTGAAACTTGAAATTAACACGATGAAACACTGCATGAAATTATTTAACAATATCCTGCAGCCAATTATTTTTTCGATACGAATTTTTATCCCAAATGTTAGCAAAAATGATTTTGAATTGAATAAGGCATGCGGAGGTCGAAAACTTCTTTAATTTTTTTTTTTCTAATCCTGATAAAGATTCATAATTATATTTCAATCGTGGTATGCCCGAAAGTTGTTAAGATCAGTTAGTCTCTACATTCCTTACGAAAACTCTCGTGCATACGATGAAAATGCACCACGATACAGAAAGGCAAGGGATACATTTTCTGTTTTTACCACCAGCGCTCATTTTAGCATCAAAACTGCTTCTATATGTTGCTCGGAACACTCGAGGAATATAATTTCGGGATTTATCACCGAAATTTCAGATTCATACAAAAAGATGCAGCGTTTACGAATTTCAAGCATAAGTACGAATTCACGTGGGTAAGAGGATGAAAGTGCTCTCGGACGCTGTATTCGTATGGCGCACACAATCGTATTTACACGGAAAGACATCACAATGTCGTTGCGTCGCAGTGCGACGATAAATCGCTCGGATAGTTTTTGTCTCCAAGCTTGAATTCTTGACGTCTACGCTTAGAATCATTCCAGAAACTATATTCGTGTCCATGCAAAAACCAGATTGATACGAAAAGCTTGGATGTTATTTCCTTTATCATCTCCCACGTGACTCAACACAGCTATGCAGTGGATGGAGATTTACTTCATCAAAAGTAATTGCTCGAAAGCGAAAATCAAGAAATCGCAGACTCTGCAGCACTTGGTACGAATTTGACATCAATATTTGTAAAAGCTTTCGTTACCTCGTAAGAAAAACTCTTATCGAAATCAGTTATTGAATCAGTCACGTAATGAAGGAAAAATTGCAAATGGTTTCTGCTTGCAGCAACTTCATTTTTATATCCGTAGAAATAGAAGCACTCGAACTA
Source organism: Hyposoter dolosus (assembly GCA_963921915.1). Classification (NCBI taxonomy): domain Eukaryota; kingdom Metazoa; phylum Arthropoda; class Insecta; order Hymenoptera; family Ichneumonidae; genus Hyposoter; species Hyposoter dolosus. The sequence continues at coordinate 10,608,934 of OY998136.1, read as the reverse complement.
ATAAATTTGTGTCAATCATTCATCGCACGAGTAACGTTTATTATGACTCGCTGGCAGGTGAAATAGAAATCAGAAATTCTTGAGTGCTTCAGAGAATACTTTGAATATCACGCAAAATGACAAGATGTCTGAAAGATCACTCCGCCGTCAGGTAAGTTTGGGATGCTGTGAATCGAGTAGTTCGTGCGGTGTGTATCGCTCGTGTAGAGTAAAAGGAACACCGTCAATACTTGGCACTACTCGTCTATGCAGAACATTGCCGAGCTAATTTGTCTTCCAGATTCATGAACTTTGCCCCCCCCCCCCCCCCCCCCCCCCCCCGAACATAGAACTCAGTTGTTGTCGTTATCATGATCGCGCAATATTCCGGCAAACTGAAATGATACGGAGAGAGCGAGAATGCGGGAGAGGGAGAGAGGAAGAGAGATTGTTATGCGAACACCGAGAGGTAGGAAGAGAATTATATCAGACAACACGATACGTGTGTACAACGTTCGATATAGAACTATCCTCTACCTGCTTTATATAACGTAAGTTTATAAACTACAGGGAATAGTTTGTCGGAACCCACTGAATGTTTACCGCAGCAACTACACGTTCATGTGTTGATAATAACATTAGTATAATCGCGTTGAATCAGTTCCAACCGTGTTATCATGTTCATTTATTCTTAACATACATATCCATCGTCCTTTATGCTTTACTGTCATAGGAATGATGAAGAATCGGATGGGATATGGATAGAGAGGAAGGTGTGGGATGAAATCGATGGATGGAGGATGGATCGAACAAATGGGCAAAATCTATATGAATCTATGGGAAGGAATGGATGGATTTTATTCATAGGATATGGGAGGAAGAGATAGGACGTATGGAAAAGGATGAATGCATAAATAATATAAATGGATTGGGAAGAATGGACATGAGACGGAACGTTGGGATTTAGATGAGATAGAACGAACTGTCAGGCTCAATATGGTGAGCACTGGTCACTGGCATTCGCTCCTGAAGCTCGTTAAGCATTCGAGGAAATAGAGGAAAAATAGGGAACGAAGGAATTAGGAGAGCAGAGTCAAAGTGCGTTCGGTCGTTTTAATGTGAACGTGTGTCGTGATGATAGGCACGAAACGTTGATGCTTTTGGTCCCTGAGCAATAATATCCAGATTACGTGGCTAACGATGAAGAAACGGTCGACCGACATGGGGAGACCGAAAAGAGGGCGAAAAAAGGTCTGATAAAGTCGAAAACCATCTACGCGAAGTACACGAGAATATTCAAGAGCGAGTTAACTGAAGGAAAAACCCGGCTGGTCTCTCAGGAGTATGTGTTGGCCATTTGGACCTCGGCACGCGGTTATTTTACTTCAGAAGTGGGTAGAGCGAAAAAAGTAAAGAGAGCAGCAAACGAGCGGGAGTCTCGTTCAATGTGAATCGTCCTGGGTACCGAACGTAACGGTTGACCGTCATGCGGCAACAGTGCCGCCCTGCAATTCCTGAATCGTGAATGGAAAAAGATTCACAACAAAAAGAGAAAGCGTGGAGATAAAAAAAAAACAGAGTAGTATGAAAGGAAAAAATAGAAGAGCAGGGAGGCACAGAGAATGAGCGGAATTGCGCGGTCGCCGGACGGAACAAGGGACTGCAAATGAGTGGACGACAGGGCCCAACCACAATCGAAATTGTACAGCTACGAGTTTCTGCTGCGAAAGCTCGCACTGCTGTCCACTTCTCACCAGTACGAACTAGTTAATCCTCGATTCATCTATAGAAATATTTGCATCCATCGTATGCTTCGTGCGATTTCGGGCAGCCATGACCTCCACCATTTTGTATTCATCAGAAATTATTCAAGAAGAAATTACATTACAAGAAAGTCTTTTTGCGGTATCGGCGTTATTATCAATTTCGTAATTGTTTCCATTGAGAATTTCTGTGAAAAGAAACTTCAACGTGCGATGAGTGTTCTTATCAGTTTCCTTTTCCATGCGCTTTTCACAGAATCGAATTGCAATTAACGTCAATCTATAGAATCACACGAATATGATTTGTGTCATGACGGATATTTCTAGTGGAGAAAGCTCCGATATCATCGGCTGAAGTTTCTCACACAATCGTCATTCGATTTACTCCATTATTGAGTCAAGCCCCTGATCATCGTTACGATCGTACGTACGGACGAAAGGTGACGAGATAAGTGATAATCGAATTGTCCGTCGAAATCGAATCGATAGGAAAAGATAAGGAAACCAAGAGATGAGCTCTCATACTCAACCGACAGCAATAAAGTCACAAATATTCTTCGTTAAGAATCGAACGAGGAAAAAAAAGAGACACGGATAGATCGAGGAAATAAGACGCATAACCGGTATGCCTGAGCCAGCTGGCAACGTCTTTCACGACCTTTAATTAAGAACCAGGGAAGCAGAGAGAGTCTGAGGGAGTATCAGCAAGCCCTTCGGTATTTCTCCCTAATCTTCAGACTATGATCCCTCGGACAGCTTATGACTTCGGGGTTAAGAGGCGAAATGTCTCGACTGCCAATCACCATGAGAGCTTCAACTATATCTAACCTCCATAAACGCGTATACTTAAACGTACATGTGACTATACACACACATTATTCACGTAGGGAGTCTCGTCGAAGCTCGGAGAGTCAAACTTTGAACACTTGGAGAGAAAATACATTTTATTCTCAACGATACGAGTTTCTTCTTAATGAATACAACTTTTCGAGACTTCTTACAACTTTTTTGGGAAACCACCAAAGAACGATAAGTGGTAAAAACATGAACATAAAAAAGCTATGCATACGTTTTTCTCATGCGAAAATTTTCATTTCTTCAAAATTACAAATGAGTTGAATGCAAATCTTGAAAGCATCTCGAGACGGAAGAACGCGATGACTCATTCAACAAGACTAATATGTTTTCTTAGAGACTGCGTGATGTCGATTGCATTTGGGAATCGAATTCGTCAAGAATTAAAACAATCTGGTTCCAAGCGGCACTTCTCAGGGAGATAAATTGCAAAACAAGATTATCGCAATGAAAATAGCAGCCAGGAATGCTTCCGATCAAATCAATGTGTACAGGAGGAAATCTTATAAAATAGATCGATTTGCGGGTGACATTCCAATTTTGCGGAGTGACTTCAATTTTGTCTGTTAATTGGAATAATTGTCACAGTAGGCAGAGTGAAGATCAGTTTTCAAATTGATTTTCGTATCTCGCGAATGAGATTGGGGCGAGATATAAAGAGCGATACTGAAATAACAAAGAGAGTTTGATGAGCGACGAGAGAGGAGGAATGTAAAAAAGATCATTTTTAGCGGAAATTACCATGCGGGCAAATTGGAGAGCAGCTTTAACTACAAATGTATATATATATGGGCCTCTTGTTCGATCGGTAGTGGCCACGAGATCTCATCAGCCCGTAAATTAATCTGGCCGAACAGTACGGAGTATACTGGCGCGGGACGGAATCATTCGATCGTTAATCCGACTATCGATAATCCGCGAGAACGCGGAGGGTTCGAATATCTTTGGAAAAAACATGGAATGGAAAATTTGAGATGCGCGAGAAAGCTGTGGATTAGAACGAAATGACTAGATCGCAGGTAAAATGTGGCTTCAACAATCGCGTGGACAGATCTTCGAGGAGACCCAGATCTTCCGTTTTCCCAATTGACAATTTCGGATTAGTCCCCTGGCACGTTCGATGTGTTTTTTTTCTTCTAGTCTATTTGCGGGAGAGTAAAAGAAAAAAAAGAGAGTGTCTGAGTGTTCCATCCAACCAGCAGCGGATGAAATGTTCGATAAAGGCGGAACGAGAAGTCTGATTCAGGACGTGGGACAAAGATGAACGACCGGTAGAGCGCAAGAGTTATAAATAGCGGCGCCAATTCATTACGCCACACCTATAGCCGATAATTGCATTTTCAGGCCATTTTACTGAAAACGCATAAGTCCTTGGCTTCCCTGTTGGCGCTCTAGTAATGGCAGCAGTACACTGTTGCGTCTCTACCGTAATGGCGATGCCAGTGGTACAGAAATCGTACGAGAACGAAAGAGAAAGAGAGAGCGACGTAGAGAGAGAGAGAGAGAGAGAGAGAGAGAGAGAGTCAGAGGACAGGAGGGCTAACTGCATTAACCTTTCAACCACCCTCGAGAGCTCGAAATAGGGTGGTGAAAGTCAACGCGAGAGTAGCCCCGCGTGGCAAAACCGGGAGAGAACCAGCAACAGCACGACTACTCCCACCCTTGTCACACCACGAATTAATTACGTTCAATGATTTTGAACGCCTGGCCTAAGCGAATTTCAAATCCTATTCCCACCGTCGACCATTCTATCTCTATCTTGTCCATCCTCTCGTCTCATTCTTCTCTCTTCATCTCTCTTGTTCACCCGCCGACATCGTTCTCATCGTCGAAGCTATTCTCTACCAAGCTTTTATAATAATTGAGTAGAAAAGTGGAGCTGCTCCCTTCGGAGTAATCCCAATTTTTTAATACTGTCTTATAAATTTTCAAACTCGAAATACCCACGATCGAAAAACTTTTCTCACTTCATCCGAATAAGCAAACAATAATTAGATCGAAAATCCCTTGTTAATATAAAAATTTCCTAGAATAATTCAATTTTTTCCACAATCATAATCACAATCCCACAAATCTCAATGCCAAATAGTTCACAAGTTACAATGCATAAGTTCATTTTAAATAATTCATAACTCAAACCATAAAGAAATAATTATCTGAAATAGGAAATAAACTGTCTCCTCGGAATAACGATTTAGTTTCGAAATTTCTTTTACTTCCTTTCAAATGAGCAAAGCTCTAAAAAGTTAGCCTGCCAACCTCGGTCGAATTTGCCCTCCTCCCACACCGTGGAGGTAAAAGCTTGTGTACTAAAATCTGCTATACGACTCTGTGCTTGTGAAGCTTGGCTTACGATAATACACGACTTCTATAAATAAAACTTTGAATTAAAACTTGGACGATAAGTTTTCGTATGGAGAGACCCAGTTGTCTAACATCTATATATATATATGAATGCGAAGTCTAAGGGTGACTGGTTGGGGCGGTGGTGCATGCTGGGTACTGCAAAGAAACCCTCAGGAAGGGTACGTGGCGAAGGTACAGAGCTATGAACAACCACCTTGCTGGTTTGCCGCACGGCTTCGTACCTAGCCAACCGCATTTCTACCCTTCGTCCCCCATGCTGCTGCCCGCAGGATTATTGTGAGTAATGCGCCGGCCACACTTTTTTCTCTTTCTTTTCTCTTCCTCTACACGCCTCGCGAATATTTTCTCTCTTTATCTTTCTTCTTCTAGCTTTACCTCTCATCGTTCCAGCACCCTTGTAAATTTGTGGAATGAGTTCTAGATGCTCAAGTTATATATATATATATATATGTAACTCTGACATGAATACGGAAAAGCAAGAGCAAAAAACAAACAGGCACGAAAAAAAAACTTGAACGTCGTGAAAAGCCAAGCTCGTCCTTCCGCGTCGTCAACCACTCTCGATCGTAAACTTTTGCTTCCCTCGGCAAAAGTTCACGAGTTCATAGCCTTGAGCACACCCTGTATGCATGAGATCTATCTCCCACTTATTTTGCAAGACTGTCACTTTTCTCCTTGGATGTATTTTCCGATCTCCGGCCGAGGGAATCCTCAAGCTACGAGGCCATCGGTTGCATCAGTCAAATTTTGGAGTCATGCGAACCGAGTGAGAGTCGAATCGTCACATGGATAACAAAACGAAATTCGAAATGTACGTACAATGAGGTTCTATACATTTTCCGATGAGGTTCAGCATGAAAAACAAGAAAATGTGACGCTCTCCAATGGAAAAAAATGACGGTTTTTAATATTTATTGAGAAACAAAAAGAATGGCAGGATTGTGAGGCGAACACAGATGGAGAGCGAGTGTCAGAGCTGCAGGGAGAGAAAGAGAGGGAGAAAGAGAAAGAGGAAATAAATAGAGAGTAATCCGAAGCAGACAGATCAAAACTATCCGGGGTAGTAACTTTGACGTGACATATTCTGCGGTGAAATATGTCTGCCGTCCCCATGCGCGTATGGGAATATATATGTACAGAGAAAATAGATAAAGTATCCTCCTCTGTATTCCGTATTTAGTTTATACGCTCTGCGGAAACGTTAACATATACATATAGATATTTCTATATTTGTATGTATTCATATATAGATGTATTTTGCAGAGTACTTTGGCTCGATGCGGTAACCGCACACGTTAAACTGAGCGGCACGATTTTGAGGGACCAGCTTCACCACTGAATATATTCCGCCGCGTTCGCTTCGACGAGTTAATTTTCGTGCGAAACTTATTTTCACGTCAACGTCCGAAAACCAAACGATATTTCCGCCCACTACTCTATTCATCCCGCTGCTTATTCCGTCTCTTTTTCTTTTTTGCTTTCGGTAGCCCCACAAGTTCGGTCCATTACCACAAAATGCAACGAGTATCCTCATCCCTCCCGCAGCTTCCTCCAGCTCGCGACAGCAGGGCTGCCCTGACAATTTCAAGCACGGAATGAATAAATAATAATTTCTTAGGTCATTGAACTCTACAATTTTAATTGCAGACTCACGTGTTATTTTGATTATGAGGCAGACGACGATACGAGTGAATAAATAATGCCGTCCATTTCCCATCGCCGCCAGACCCATTACTAATTTATTATCACAAATTATGCACGTGTGAGACGATCGTGTCTGCATATTCTCCATATTATTGTTGCCCTTTTATTTTCATCGCTCGTGAACTCTGCGATTTATGTGAGCGTATAAATAAAAATTTTTCGCGTGAGCTTCAGAAAGATAGGCAAAAAAGATCATAAATGGTGGCTGGAAATGGGGTTCGGGGATTATGAAGAGAATTGGAATCCAAGTAATATTTAGAGATAGTCGTCGAAAGCTTTTTCATTCGTGGCTGTCGTGCTCTTTTTTCTCCGTTTCTCAAGACTTTTATTTTCCTTCCATTGGGTCTTGGAGGAGAAGAAAGCAGGCGGACGTGCCAGAGACTCAATTTTTTACACACGAACCATCATGATTTTTTAATTAATATTTCGGTTTTTCAATTATCGAGCATTATTAATTAGAAGCAATCATTAATTTATTTAATTCGTCCAGTAAATCGACTTCTCATGACGTTTTAATTTTTTTTTCGCTCTTGTACCAAAATATAGTCGCGATGAACTCATAAATTTCAGTATATGGGTTCATAACTGTTATCATAACTGGCGCCTGGTCTTTTGAACGAGCCTCATGCCCCGGAAGTCTACGACAGTCTCAAAGACATCAAACACCATAGGGTGTACGATTTGTTTTCAAAGTTGCTCCGCAGCAGAATAGAAAATGTGACAACCGACTATAAAACTCGGCTCATTGTCGTCGTTTAGCATTGGAGAAAGCAATAATCGAGATAAAAGTGGAAAAAAAAAGAAAAACAAGTTAACCATCGTTTGCGGATAAAAAACGAGACTCGTTGTAGTTGAAATGTCATTTATATTTGCTGATACGATCTAATGACTCTCTACGACAAGATATAAAAAATATCGAAACAGAATACCAATGACGGGAATGTTATTTTTTAATGAAATAAAATTAAATTACTGTGTTATTTTTCGTGATTAAAATCTCGTAATGAATAAAGCGAATTCTCGTGATTTTTCTCAAATTCGTTGTGAATTGATTGCAACTTCTGGTCGATTGTAATTTCCGTCCACCGTGGATCGAGTATTTCGACTATATTTATAGTCATTATATTAGCGGAAAGGGTGCACGAAACATGACATTCTTTAGAGTACAAAACGTAACATAGCCGAGCACGGGAGATCGACAATTATGAAAATACCAGGAGAGAGAATTATCCACGGAATTTTAGAGAGACTCTCGAGCTCGCGTTGAAGAGTCTCGAAGGTTTTCTCCCTTTGGATCTCGAGGTATTTCGAAGCAATCTCCAGCACGTGATCGCATCAACATTGACGATCTTAACGATTTACTGTATGTACAAAAGGGATGAAATTTCAGTAGTAATAAAATAAATATAACATTTCACGAATTCTAATTTATTTTCATGCTTATTTCTAGTTGTGAGAATTCTCTTCGTAATAGATTTTTAATGAAAACGTATTTACAAGGCTACGAAAACAATCTCCGTTGACAAACAAAGAATATTTTTTTTTTTTTTAATTGTAACCTTTGACAAATTCTGAAAAATACTTGATGGACGTTGATTTTTTTTTACTTGCAAAGGAAAACAAATGATGCTGGCAAACAATGAATTACGATCGGTTCAAACTTCTGGGACGGCATTGAGATTAACGGAAGGTCCTTCGGGAGTTCTTCACAAGGCACACTAAAAACCAATCAAATTTTATTCCCGTCGCAATCAAGCTCTCATGAAAAATCGAAAAAAAGGAAAAATACTGTTGAAAAATGCGGCAGGAATGACGGATTTCTACGTACTGAAAAAAAAACTCGAGAGAAACACCCGGCCAAAGACTCGAGAATGGAGCGAATTGCTCACTGGTTCCAGAGACGCTTGATAGATTCATTTCAATACGAGATACGTTCGAGATTTCCCTTTAAATGCCACTGGCGTACGCTCCTGTTCCCTGAACGTAATTCTACATTTTCCATCCTTTTTTTTGTTCGATCCGAATCTCCGCCTCTTAGAGCTCCGCTTTTCACGAGTTGACAGCACACACAGAAATTTGTTCCAATCTAACCGGAAATCACGGAGGGAGATCTTTTTATTTTCTATCAAATTTTTTTCTCGCTCGATAAACCACGGATCTAATTAACATCGGAAGAATTTCCCCGGTCGTTATGTTTCCTTCGCATTTTCACTTCGAAGCTTTATAAACTTCCCACTCTTTGTCTGTTCTGAAAATTCACGAAGATATCGATCGACCAATTCAGATAGCGACTCAAACATCAGCTTCGTCTTCAGTCGATGATTTATAAATAATAAAAAGTTTAACAGATTTAGAAACAAGTCCACGTATTCCAAAAAGTAATCGGAAAAATTGTAACATTCGTGCGTTTTAGCGTTAGTCGCATTTTTATTAACGCAGTTCGACGCCCTTGCAAATTTGAATAGAAACGGCGAAGGGTAACGTAGCGAGGTGCGAGAAAGAGGAGGAGGTCGAAATATGTATGTGTGCCATTGGAAGGCGTACATCGATATACTTGCCGCATAGAAGGGGTTCGTATAGAAGAAGGTAGTAGAGGTTTGTCGCGTTGCATCGTCGTAAAATCGCATCACGGAGGCGGTAAACGCAATGTACCGCGTAATTCAGTTACCACGCGCAGTAGTCGCATCCTCTCTCATTCTCTCGGTGTAGAACACACAATCTCTCTCTCCCGCTCTGCCCCTTTCTCTTGCTCTCTCACTCGCTTTGCCTCTTGGCTTCTGGCACGTGTACTTGCCCATTATCGCTAAAAGCATAGCACACTCGATTATCACGACATTGGACGATGGCTGGAAAACCGAAAGCACACCCTTATGCCCACCCCTTAACTCCTCTTCCTTCCTATCGTACTATATTCTGTCGCCATCTCAGTGTTCTCTACTTTGCTCTATTATATTGCACCATAACATCGTTCCGTTCAAAATATAATCGTACATTGATGAAGAGATCACGAATCTTATGCAACGTGAATTTTAGCAAAATTATTATTTAACCTGCAACTCTGTCTCTCGAAAAAAGCCATAGTTGTGAGTATTCGTGTTTAAAATAATTGATGCTTCGTGAGGTCGACACTCTGACGGATTTGGGATGCAGATCGCCTCTCAAGTGATGAGTTCCGTACTTTTCATTTATTTATAATTAACCGATCCGCTGGCTCTATCGAAACTTTGTGGTTGGGATTTCGAGGCTGTTTTTTTTTTTTTTTCTCGTGGTATTAAATCTGAGGGGAAATAATATTCCGCACCGTCATCTGCAGAGTTCTCAGGCATGTATTCCACGGTTTGTTTCACATTCGCTATCCTCCGCAGTTCACCAAACTGCTGCTGTGATGAACGTACAAGCTCAACGCGTCCTAAATCGTAGTAGCAAAAATTCTGTAATACATTCAATAATACCTGTAATTTTTCGGAATCCGAATTTCTAGAAAGAGTTTTGTCTATTATTTCAATCAAGATCCGTATGTCATTGTCGAATGGAATGAAGTTTCGTTGAAATCGTATTTGAATACACGAACGAAATTAAATCCTGGAGTATTATTAATTACACTAAAGTGCAGCTGATTACAGAAAGCACTTTTCGTGTTATTTGGTATTGGAAAAATTAATCGCAATTCGTCTGATTGAAAATCGCACTGTCATGTATAATTGAATTAATAGAAATCGATAATAATTACTTTAGAGCCTGCCCTTTTAGCCTTTTAGAGTTGCGAGACAAAAAGCAAGAATTTATATTGGAGATCGAATTTTGAAAAAATTCCAGCGTGTATAATTACAAAAGAGTATCTGCTGTGGCGGTTTCTCATTCGCTCGTTCGTGAATTTTCTTCTTTGTCCATTCTATATACGCTCGTCAAAGGATCTATCATTAAAAGCGTTTTTCGTTTCTCGTAAATTTATTTTGTCACCCGAGTCTCGCTCGTGTCAATGAAGCGGAACCACGAAAGGTTTAGTTCTTTTTTTTTGGCACGAAGTAGCACGTACGTGGAAGCACTTTCGTTTTCTTTTTGCTAGGTCTTGCCAGCTCGTTGATATATTTTTTGCAGCCTCTACCGTTCATTTACCGTGTGGCAAAGAGTTTATGCCCCAGCGATAACAGAAGCTTTCTCGCACACTTACGTCGCAACTAAAATATGTACGAACCTATATATGCATACATATCGCTTTGTATGCCTGTATATTTATCCGCGAACCGGACCCCGTTCACTGGGTTTGCCTTTAGGAATTTCAAAGAGTAGCAGCACAGTCAGCTTTTGAACAGACTCACCTTCTCTTTCCCTAACAATCTAACTCTTATCAAAAGCGTAAGAGAGAGAAAGGGAGAGAGAGAGAGAAGGTCTTACCGCAACACACGTAAAGCGCGAAGCTTGGTAGGTTCCTAAGTCAGAGAGTGTGGTATATCCAGGTGCTCGGTAAATCCACCATGGAGGAACCACGTCGTTGGCCGTCTTGGGCAACTATCGGTACAGAGCCAGGTCAGCTCACATAGTAAGTTGCACGAAAGGTTTAATTTTGTGGTTCGTCTCCTATATCCTTTCTCCGCGACGTGCTCCTGTTGTTGCCGACGGTTTCATCATCGGCAAACTTATTTTTCTCTTCTTACTCTGTTGGAGCAATTATTTTTAGGTGGCGCTCGACTAGTCAGAAGATTGCGGCACACTGCTCTCTTGAGGGTTACCGTGTTTTTTGCAACTGCCGATGATCAAAGTATATTCACAACTTTTTATAGACATATACGTGAATTTTGACATCGTTTGAATAAAAAAAGTGAACTCATCAGACTGTGACATTCAAACGAACAACAAAATGTCTTTTTTGCTTTTCCTTTCCCTTGCTCACCAAAAACGTCTCAGCGTTATTGCGAATTTAGTCGAATTTTCGCTGGATTAAATGAAAATTGCTGAAGAATTCCTTTGCTCGAGCGACGTCATCATCATCCGATGGCAGCTCGCAGATCAAGTATCCGCAAACAGGAAGCCCTTGTTACTCGATAGTGTAAGTTTACTTCAGGGGGAATTTATCAAATAACGATTCATAATTTACCATCAATTGAGGTTATTTCTTTTGGAGTTGACTCGTGCTTCTAAAGTCGGTGGTTAAAGTTAGTGTATACTAAAAGCCGATGTGGCGTATGAAAACGGACTCTCACCCCTGATCTTTTTCGTCTCAAGCGAATCGAGATTATAAATATTGATCCTGCCAAGGCCTTGGCGTTCTTGAGCCTCGAGTGCACTTGTGACCCCACGGGTCCTTCTTAGAGTCCCGCATTTCTATTCTTCGTGTCGAGAGGGGGTTCTTCGGGGTCGAAATTGAAATCCGAGATAGCATCGTCTCTCGCCCTTGCTCTCCTTTTTCCTCTCTTTGTCATTAAAAAAGTAAAGAGGCACTAAGATCTTACGGGGGAATTAAGTAGGCAAAGGGATAGTTATGATGGTCCGTCCTTGGATTCTGAGTTATAAACGTAATTGAAACAAATAATATTCCCAGTTCGTAGCGCTGCAAGTTTTTGCTTTCTCACAGTGTGTACGAGTGGCGACGCGAATATACAGGACATATAGGAATTGATATGAAAATCCGTTATGGCTGCGTGGCTACGTTGAGAAAAATTGACTAATCGACTCGAAATCATTTTATCCTAGCGAACAAAAATCCACGGATTTTTCGATTTGTGGTCGTTATCGAATTAAAGCTTTCCGACCGCAGATTAAGACTCATCTGTAAGATTTTCGCGAAACCGCAGGGAGGATGCTCCCTTTTTTGCAACTTGGATGACGAAGGGGTCCAGACAAGAGAAAATAATATTTCGCGACCAATAATCATGCTGCTTCGCAGGCTCAATTAACGAGAAGGGAAACTCGTGCACGATTACCAAGAGTTTTGACCCTCCCTTCAGAATATATAGAGACCACGAGTTTACCATACAGAAATCAGCGAAGAGTAAAGTTCTGCAGGAGATGCGAGAGGGTGTATGTATATACGGATCGCAGCGATCGAGGGTTGGGAACGACGAAATCCTGTGGAATAAGGCTCGAGGCCTTGTTCATTCATCCTCGAACCGATTCGGCTTAGCCGAAGATCATCACCGGCGCAGAACTGCCACCAGCACCAGCGGCATTTCCACCATGAGATCCATAGCCTCTCTTCCTGTCCAGTTTTGCCAGTAGCCGGCCATGTGATTCCATCGTATTCACTTGCTAATTCGGTTTAACCAAGAGCTCTCGTTAACTGCGTTATATCCAGTAATGCAAGCAGGTGGCCATTTTCCTACTCTCTTTCTCTTCGTCTCGGTGTCTTGACGCAATCACCACCGTCAGGCATTCTAGTTGTAACGATAAACGCCTCAAGCTCTCCAGGAACTTGGTCCCACTAATTATTAATAGTTTGCGGATATTCGTTCAATTAATTTGTTTAGTCAAGTTGCCTAAGATGCTAGAGACTTCCTGCTTTGGTGAAATCAAGAGTGATCGCGGTTTGTTTTTCAAAATAAATGTCTATGAATGGTGTGTTTGATGGAGTAATATCAAAACATGTTTTTCAACAGTTCCAACAAGCCTGGAATGTTCATTTCTCAAATATATTGAACAGAGATTTAATCAAATGGAAATAGTTGTTTGTAACAGCGAGTAGCTCTGTTGAGGTTATTCACCTTTAAAGGCTCGCATGCCTGGCTCCCGCTGCTGAGAGAGTTACTCCGTGGTTATAACGCATGGTTGATTGTTTCGCATAGTATACGCAGCCATGAAAAAAGCTCAGCACTTTTCAATGAGAATAGTTGGATTAGCAACGTTTCTGTACAGCATAGATCTGAGGGTAGACGCTGAAGAACACCAAGGAGATAATTCTTGGACCTGCTCTCACTCTCGGTCCTATTTTCTCTCTCGCTCCGATTTGGGTGGTCCTTTGAGTCTAGCACCAGTGCGGAGAGATCTCGCCATTGCAGCTCGCCCAAATTGGAGTTCAATGAGTATCAGGTTGGCAAGAGCGAGGTAATGACATTCTCGGGGAGCGAGTCTGGCTGATTGAGTGGATCAGTACGTCGAGTGATTCTAGAAGAGCCAGCGTACGATCGCTGGAGAAGCTTCTCCTTCCTGTACCTGGAACACTTTCAACTCTGAATTCTCTGTACAGTGTTGCGGTGAAAAGCTAATACATTCCTACAAGATCTACAGTAGGAATTGCTTATGTATTCGCCAAATAACTGTGTACGTGGACGCATGAGGAATTTATCCTCTTGAAAGATCCGCTGCTCGATCCGATCAGTTAAGTAGAGCCTCGATCACGAGCAACATATCAAAGACTCTTTAGAGCCCTTCAGCAATTCCAACTTGGCTATCGAATTGATCGGATTAATGTCTCGTCCCCATAGAATGGGACGAATTCTGTTCAACATGAAAATCTCGTTTAGTAAACCGAACTCACGATGCATCATTGCTAACGGATCAACTAATTGAAAGTAAACGAACTGCTTCTCTCCTAAACTGAGAGCGTTCATCCAATGCGCGCATTTCCTTATTCTATATCGAGTCGGATTTTCGTTAATTATGGAGCAGTCGGTTCAATATTCAAGGAAAGACTGTTCATCCCTGTGGGATGAACTTTTGGTGAACGGAATATCGAGTTCATGTTTAGAGACAATGACACTGCTGCACTCTCTTCATATGAGGATTATTTTGATGTGGATGCAATTTTTTTTTCTCGTGTAAGTTGCACATCCGCTCTTCCGCGTCTCACTCTTCGGTCGTTCATTTTCTCAACGTGACCTCTGTGGCCTCTACGACGGTACCTCGTTATCCTAGCACTGCCATCGCGATCGGATGAGTCTAACTTTCATGAACAATCACCGGTGCTTTGTCCTCGGTAATTATTCAAATCGAGAGGTGCCTCGTACATACGCGCTCGGTCTCGTACCACATCTTCCTTCCCATCTCTCCATCTCCCGTTTCTCGCCTCCCCTATCTCTTTCGCTCTCTCCAGCGCAGTCTCTTTCTCTCGTAACTCAAGAAATTGGCTCGGAGTTTAATCGAATTGCGCTGACAATCACTCGACTCTGTCTTATTCGTATTCCTGCAAGAGATTATTATTATCTGCGATTCTAAGCGACATCCCAGCCTCAGCCACTCACCATATCTACATTGCCATTTCTAAAAGGAAGTTCTTTGATTTTTATTAATTTTTTATTCGTGCTCGAATAACGTAGACGAACGCAACAGAAACATATTCGGATCATTACGCCGTGAACATTGAGCACTGTCCTCACGAGATAAAACAGCGAATAAGAAAAATCATCAGCTGCTGATTCAAACAAAGAAGCCCGGGAAAAGTGAAGTAGAAAAATGTTCAAAGCTACAGAATTATTGCCAACTGACTGAATCCAATTTATCGTAATGACTGCAAAAACCCTGCAGCGTTGGCCGAATAGTAAAAGAAAATAAGTATCATTGCTCACGACGAACGGAAACAGCGCGTAGCCAGATTGAGAAAGTTTTCAACAAATTTTTCTTAAACCAAAACCCACAACCAGGGAATAAAGACAAAAGACACAACTGATGGCTGGTGATTTTTTTCTCTTCTCTTTTGACGAGAATGCACATCGCCCTTGGGCAAGACGAAAGTATACTCAGCTACTTGATGCAGTATTCTTGCTAAATCGTTTTCCAACAGAACTTATTTAGTTTGCCAGAATTTGAGGAAATTTTCGATTACAATTTTGGAAACATTTCAAACTAACCACGTCATTATAATCCATCGTAATTATCATTATTCGTTTCGATTTATTTTTGTTACAGAAAATACGAAAATTCACAATGGATACTGCAAATGGACGAAGAAGGACAAGGCCGAGTCCCATAATCCTGTTGATTCTTACGCTGACTGGATCGATGGCGATCGGCACATTGGAGAAACTACACGAAGGTGAGTTAATAAAAAACATTGTGAATATTTGATGATAATGATCCAACTTCCCATTTCCTCGAATCGAAATTTTCTGCAATCTAAACAAATGGTCTGAGAGAAAAAACTTTTGTTCGAGACACTAGTCGAACAAGTGCCAAGTTTTCGCAATGATTTAGTGTCCAGTCAATTGTCGGAATACCTGGAAATATAACGAAGTTGTGCAAAAATAGCCCGATCGAGATTTATCCTAAACTATACAGAGCAGGATGACCAGAGGCGAAATAAATTCAACCGAATTGAATTCAATGCAAATAGTATAAACGATATTATAAATTAATGTCGAATCTTTGAGCATGACGTTCATGTTGAAATCTACAGTGCGAACAGAGCGATAAGTCAAGCGTATCGTCTTTGCATGTGATTTAACCGCATTAATGCAATTTGCATAACAAGTCAAAGTCATGAATAAATAAGTAATTTAAATAATTTCGGTATTAATAATGAAGGTGGGGTGCGGTTAACGTCAAAGGGACAATCCGTATATTCACGTATGGGGCTTTCTATATGAAGTCAGTCCCCCTGAATCTCCTCTATTTTTCATTTAATTAAAATAATTAAAGAAAAAAAGTTGAAATTTCATAAATAAGTGATTGAATAAAAAAAAAATGCTGAAAAAGAAACAAGTCGTTTGAATGAGTGTAGATACATTTGGCTGGATAAAAACGTTTGGCCAAGAGAAAATAAAAGTTGGAAAAATGGCGACTGAGAACTCTTTAAATGTTTATTGAATTTTCTACGTGGATATCGACGTTTTCCTCTGTACCGGAGACTCGAAATTGCGAACATTGATTTTGAGATGTCTGAGTGTATCTGTGGATGTATTTATTCGGAATAAGATTAAATCTTTGCCATGGGAGGATATGTTCGTGAGACGGTGAATCAATTTTTCTTTCCCCTTACACAACCCCAGTTGATCGCTCGTTGGACCAACTGATTGGAGGTGTCTGAATAAACGGAGCGTGTCTCTTGGCCCTGATCCTCTATGTGGGGAGTGCCACCGGAAAGCTCTCTCTAGCTTATAGAATTCACCGTCTATATTCAACATGAAATTTTCTTCACCGAGACGTGACGCTCGTTAATAAATTAGCCGGAGCACAGACATGTAAAATATTAATTGGATTTATTGGACATTTTCCGAAATCAGTAATATTTTCGATGGAGATGAATTTAACGGGGTGTCGCCATGCAGGAGAGAGAAAAATCAATGGGTGAATTGTAAAAATCTTGTCGCGTGTTGAGCTCAGAGATTCACTATCTGCCAGAATCGTATCTGCATGAATGCTTTCACGATGACGTTGAGATTCAATGAAATAAAATAGAAATCTCTCAACTTCCGATAAGAAAAAAATAATTTTTCATGAAGCATATTGTCTGGAGTATTTTCCAGAAATTTTCTCTTTAGCGCGTTGGAATAATCTGCTGGTCCGTGGAATATGTGGACCGGCTATCCGGTTGATATTGTGACTGCGTTCCGGCCTCTCGTCATTTCCCCACGTTTTGCATCGTGTATCTCTTTGTGACGCGCACCTACGCGTCAACGCAGTATGAATACGATCGTCTGCCTCTTCATTCATCACCGTTTTATTTTCTTCCCCTTCTCCCTGCTCTTACGTTATCGTATAAGAGGAGAATCGAAACTACGGAAATTCGTCTGTGGAATCGTCGTAACAGCTTCCGACTCAGTGAACATCGTGGCATTTCCGCTTCCGTTACACGAAATGTAACACGCTTTGATGCGATGCGACAGTTTTAACGTGCCTCGTATATTGCCATGATTGGACATTTTTTTTTTCGTTCTCTTTTTTCCACCGAACTTTTCGTGCCGAAGGAAAATGTTCTGCAAGATGAAAAAAGAAGAAAAAATTGACGGAAATGATCATGTGTAATTTTTAATGATTTGATTGATTTACTGATTGATTTTGGTCAGACGTTTATCGCGGAATGGTAAAAAGAAGCGAGACGATTAGAATCGAAGAAAATAAAATCGGTCGTTATTCGGAGAATGAAACGTTACGCAAAGCGCCTAATCGAATATGACGGTGTGACTTCAAATCGGGGAAGTTCTGTGGAACGATTCAATTTTCGTCTCCCCGTAAAATGAATTCTCCTAAGCTTTTATAAATGAAAAAAAAAGAAATACCTCTAAATATGCTACTCGTCGCACATATCCACGCAAAATGTACGTACACAAATATGTACACGTAGTCAGGCGTAGAAAGACTCGAAATGCTGCAGGTGACTGCCGCATAATTGACCTCGTGGCACTCTTAAGCCCGATTCCCTTCCGTTTCCGGTCTCTCGGGCACGCTGCAGCCGCGCGTTTGTGAAACTTCTCCTTCCGCTCTTTCCCTCTTTGCTTTGCCACTGCGTGAATTCCCGACCCGCCAGAAGCAAAGCTTATGCCTTGGCAATTTATCAACGATCACGATGCCACAGAGAGATAGAAATATAAGAGAGGGAGAGGGCGAGAGGGAAAGAGCGAGGGTTAGTTTTCTCACGAGTGTGGGTCAAGTTAGCGAAGTAGCGAGATATCTATATTCGCACGTAGTAGTTTCTTTACTCTCGATGTATACATTGAATGTCGCAGCATGCAGAGAGCAAAAGACTTAAACTTATATTATTCAACGAGTAGGATAATGTCTTGCCCGCCCGTTTGCTTGTCATCCTGCAATGAATCTATATACATAGGACGACGAGCGCAATGTGGTTTGGCTCGTGCCTTCCTCTACGTGACACGACACATCGACCATTGGTATAATGAAGAAACTTCGCCACGCCGGGTGCAACTTTGCCAAAGTAAAAAGTAAAAAGCGGAAAAGTGAGACAGATAAAAAAACTGCTCGGCGGAGACTCGCAAAAGATTTAAAAAAAAAAAGGATAAAAACCGATGTATGAGACGGAAAAAAGTGGCTACGGTGTAACTTTTCGATGTTTAACTGGAGGAAATGAATTTTCTGAAATTTTCTTTATTTCATTTTTTGCTCTGCTACTGAAACGTTGATGAGGTATTGCTCGAGAAGTTCTTCCAGGGTTCATACATCAGCAAAACGATGATGTGGAATTAATTGAATAATAATCCGGATCGAGTTGTGACGAAAAAATAATTCAGAAACAATTTTACGATCCTGCAGAGAGAGAAAATATTGCATAACCGAGGGAAAACAGAGCGAGGAGAATGTTTGACGAAGAAGAGGCCGTGGGGGTCGGTTTCCGGTCTAGTTTTTTGTTTACCTTTTAGTACAACAGAAGAAATAAATGTGTCCAAGAAAAAAAAGGACAGGATAGTTGAATCGAAGTGGAGGCTGGAAGAAAAGTTTGGAAAATCCGTTGAAGCGGCGCCAAGAAGTCCGTAGTCGGTGAAAAAGTGAAGGACGAAGGGAGTGCAAAATGGCGTACGATCGAGTCACGTTTGTCTTGTGGACTTTTTTGCGGAATCCTCGTTGGCGCGCTACAGTGTAAAATCTTTACTGAAGAAAAAAAAGTAAGAAAGCGAGAGAGAAACCGTTTGTTCTTTCGATTCTTTCCACTCTCTACACACTCTTCGTTAATGTTCCCTCAAACTGATGAAAACCCACGAGAAAGTCCAGTTAAGGACTTTCATAAACCTCGAACGCATCCCCTCCGAAAAGTTTGCTTACTTAATTTCCCCCATTCCGTTATCTCAACCGTACGAAAAACTCTTAACAGAGATCGTCCACAGCACATAATCCTTCATCTGTGTAACACTCAGTCGACGGATCTTGCTGCGTTCTCACACGTATACGAAGTACGAACTTTTGTTTCATATAAATATCGCAATGACAAACGTCGTGATTCGTCATCACGCGTCGAATCGAATGAAAAAAAAGAAGATAAACAAAAATCTTGTTCACTTGATTCATCAGAATTTGGTGTCTGTGAATATTAATATTTCGAGTCGAAAATGGCTGTGCAAGTTTATTTAAATATTCGTTGAAAAGTATATAAATATCGGAGCTGAGAATGATGCCCGAAGGAAAATGAATACTCGGGACCGTGCGAGAGGATTAAGGGAGGATGGGATATGGAGAGAGAAATGAAGAATGAAGGGTTAGGCTATCCCAAAGATATGAGGATTCAACCCTCATAGTTTTTGCGTCAATGTATGTATAAGGACAATCCAGACGTAGTAGACTGGAGTGTGTACGTGTGTTCCTCTGTATTTTCGCGTGTAGATGGGAACGGAATGTTACCCTTATGCATACACCCTGGATATATGTATATGTATAAGGCACGGGCGTATAATTCAGTTTTACCCTGAAACGACTCATTTATATGCGTTCGTTTGATTGAATCTCTCGCTCTCCTTCTCCTTCTCTCGTCCTCTCTCTCTCTCTCTCTCTCCTTCTCTTTCTCTTTCTCTATCTCGCTCTTGCTCGTAGTTGCTGTCGTGTGCGCCCTTTCGTTCCACCCACTGTTCCCTGTGTGTCTATACCTACACGTATATATAATACATAGATGTGTGACGGTCTCTTCCCAGCCTCACGTTCACCCTCGAATCCCTCGTCAACCCCAACGCGGTTAGCTGTTTCAATTTCCCCTCGTCGAGCTGCGAAACTGCAAAGGCGCATTCTCTCTCTCTCTCTCCCTCTCTCCTCTTCTGTCTCTTTCTATGTCCGTCCTCCGCCATGTCCTGTTTATAGCGGTCATTCTCGGTTTGTACGAACGTACCTACGGTTTTTTCATTTTCCATTACTTCTGCGACAGCAATCTTCAAATGGTCCTTTCTCAAAAAAAAACTGATTGGTTCGATCTTCATTATTTTCGTCCCGTTAAAAACACGAATATTTGTAGATTATCGATTTAATCATCCGACCAAAATGATAATTCATCTTCATCATATATTTTAACTTCATTCTTTACTTCAGATCAACAAAAAAGTAATATCATCATCAAATTATTGTTGTCGTTGTCCAGTTCGTAAGTTGACCTCAAATTCGCTGAACCAAAGTTCATTTTTTACGTTGATTAATACGTGACGTTTATCGAAACGTCAAATGCAATGAACGTCATTGATCGAGAGCGTACATATACACAAGAAATTTGCTAACGAAGGGAAAGGAGTAACTCACTTGAGAACTCGTGTTAATTAAACTTCTTTGTACACCAGTACTTCGTATAAAAAGGACGCAACCGCATCTCTGAATATACACTCAGGCATACGGTTCTCATAAAAGCGTGTGTTAATCGTGCAGACATACAGACTTGACCAGCCTGGAGACTGCACGGGCTAATTGCTTTGGGTTAACATCGATTCTGCATACGTCGGATAAAAAAAAAAAAAATCGCCTCTCTCGAACTAACTGGGATATACACACAGAGAAATCCCCTAAAGCGAATGCATAATCACTGGCAATTGGGAGCGGCGATTGACACAGTCACCTATCGTCCAGTCTCTCTCACTCCCTCTTCTCTCTTTCTCTCTCTCTCTCTCTCTCGTATCATTTCTCATCCGTCCTAGTCTCTCCAGATCGAGATACTGTGACAATAAACCCGGTTTCTAGCCTACAAATCCCTCTCTTTCTCACTCCCTCTGGCTCTATAAACTCTCCGTACACTTAGCTATATATAGATCGTTTCTATATCGCGAGTGCATGCTTTGGGGCGAACGTCACTGTAATCCCTCGTAATGCAGATAATGGCCGTTGGCATATACGCATCGACAATCAGCTGAATAATTACAGGACCTCTGGGTGCAAATTAAACTGGTATACATTCGGTGAAAGTCCGAGAGATCGGTAAACCTACGCATTCGTATGTATGTGTGTAGATGCTCATGTATACCCATGTATACGTTTATATACACATGGATGTGTATACCATAGAATCTAGTCTTTGCAACAATTGTCAATTTTTCTCACTGTGAATATTACTTACAAATATCTAGTAAAGCGTCTGCTGGCAATCGTGACTACAGTTTTTCTTGAGCAAGTGTCGCGTCTCTACGAGATTGAAACAGAATCTGAGGAAGTGATTCTCATGCGATCCTAGCCCATCAAGAGAACCAATTTTTATCAAAATCTCAAGAGAATGTCTTTTCAATGTCCAGTTGCCAATATTTATATGTTATTCGATGATTATATAGTAACGAGCTGCTCATTTGCAAATTAATTAAGACGGTGGACTGTGGAACACACCGTTAAAAAATACACAAAATGAAATGATAATTGTTTGGCGGATTAACTCTGATAAGTATAGGAAGAGTCTGAAAGGAGAAGTCAACGTGAAGCAGAATTTTTTTAATTCTTTGGTCACACGCGTTTTCATATTCGTGTGTATAATGAAGTTGGAATTAATTTTTCACTGGCGGAAATAAAAATAGCGTGAAGGCTTAACGGAAGGCTTGTAAATATTACACGCAGCGAAAAAACGCTCGCTTACAGCTTTGTAGGAAGAGGAAAGCAGGAAGCAAGGATATCACGGTTTATAGGTCGAGAGTGAGTGTGCGCATGTGCTATAGTAAAACAAGTAAAAACAAGGAAACGAGTCTAGCCACATTGCAGTTTAAACTTTAAGCTCGTGCTTGTGAGCTGCTCATCCAAGCGTTAATATTTCTATCCTCCTAAAAGCTCTAGAGGGTGCGGCGGACGAGAACAAGCGCTGCGGATTCCGGCCACTTCCTTGCTGACGTTATACACGAGAAACAAATAATGTTCTCCGTTCGCGTCCTGGAGGACTCTCGTGCGGAATCATTAGAGGCTCGTTGAAGCCTCTGCACGTGATAATAATTCAGTCATGAAAATAAAATCAATATTCTTCATGTATGTAAATGTGTCTGTGTCCCGGAAAATCAATATCGGATTAATTGCCGCCCTATACGAATGAAAGCACAGAGTGACCCGGTTCAAAGTATCTTGAGAGCCTTTGTTTCCCTCGCGAAGACAAAGCCTCAGACAGGCTCGTCGGATCTTCTCTTATTTATTTTCCCCTTTCTATATTATATTTGTGAGCATATAATAACGCGATGGCTATAAAAAATACAGGCATAATCAACGGGCGACGTCCATGGTGTGCGACAGAACTGTTACGCTCGAACGGTTCGTATCGAGGGTGAAAGAGAGATGTGTATGGATGAAAAAGGGGTAGACGCATGTACGATCTACAGAGAAAATACCAGCAGGTGTCAATGTGACGTTAGGCTCGTCATCAAAGTGTGCTCGGACGTGGATGATTATCGTACATCGTCTCGCCTAACTTATCATACGATCGGTGATATATTTTCGAGAGGAAAAGTCTCCCCCATCTTCACGAGTATCCAGGGAGATGAAACACCGACGTAGACCATCAATAGACGAGGGAAACTCACCATTTGTAGCGGTTACGCTCTCGTTAGTGCAAAAACGTAAATGAGCGGGACAGAAACATAAGAGACAGCGAATGAGGAAGAGTGAGAGGCTGGCGATTGACAGAGACGGAGAGAAAGATGATGGATGGATGTTAAATTGCATTAATTAAATCCAGCGTGACACACCCTCGATAAAAAGAGATAGAAAAACCATATCAGCTTCGTATCACTCCCCGGAAGACCGAAAAGTGCGAGATGGAGCGAGAGATCCTTTGGCACTCGAGATATGACCGCGTGAGGAATGAAACCCTCTCCTCTCCTCTCCGCTTTGTCTTCTTCGTGCCTCCTCCTTGCTTCGCTCAAACGAGCTATAGGTCACTTTGATGATTATGCTCCTTCACTCTCGATTACCCTCTCTGCGTATCCCAACTCATACCGGACTCCAATCTATAGCCCCGCTTCCATATGCCGAGATTCTCGAGAGTGTCGTCCACCTGCTTGTTACCCTGCTCTTCGCTCAAACGCCTTTAAGGTGCTACTGAAAAATTCTCGTTATATCCATCCCGTCTTTCGTCATTTCAGCATCTTTACGATTTTTCATTCATACACTCAAGAAATAACTCAATTGCTCAAAATATTATTTCATTATACTAAAAACTCAATTTTGTTACGAAAAATGTTACGACGTCGTACGTTTTTTAAAGTTTATTCAGCACCAAGGGATCGATCAACTTTTTAGCCCAAAAGAAATGTCAGCTGTTTTACGAATTGAATAAAACTCAGATTTTTTAATCTTACGTTGACACATTCGATGGAATGTCGATGAAACATATTCACAAACAAAAGTGCAATATGCCAATACTGAGTTCATGAATCGATTCAACGAAGATTATAGTCCTGCGAAGACACTTTTACGAGACTTTTGTGCATTAACGTCAGTCAGGGATTTTCTGAACGAAATTAAAAATGTTTGGAGGGTACAAAACGCGATTTATCCCAAACTCCATTTGAGGATCAAAGTGATCTATATTTTGCGAGGTTTCTTCGTGAGTAACTCGAATAGTGCAAGCGGTTGGGGAAAAAGCTTTGTCGTGATATCGAACGACAGGTTTCTCTCGTTTACGATGTTCCCTCAGCTGTATAGTGAGAGCACAACGAGAGGGTTTCTTCCGAAATTCAGATAAGTCTCCTTGACGTCCTGGTAGACGATATATAAGAGTGCGTCTCTATATTTATACATAGCAAATGGTTATGTAGAGGAAAGAGCCCGGAGATGTGTTACGGGATGGTTAAGCGGATTTTACGAAACAAAAAGAAAGTTAAAGATAGTGAGAGGGAGGGAACGAGAAAAATTTGTTGTGTAATGCCTCCCCGTTTTCCCTTTCTTCCTTCAGAATCTGTCGAAATGATATTTAAAAAGCCAAGAACCGAAAAATAGTGAAACTCCACGACAGCCCGACGATAGATTAATTACTAATTGCTTTTTAATTGTAGAAATTACTACAACTATACGATTACTAATTATACAATTGAATTCCATAAAATATTAATTGTTTTTCTTTCCGAAAGGTGGCAGTGATCGAGATTTCTTTCCATTATCGTTTCAGATTTATTTTTTGTAAGTATCAGTCAAAGCCAAAGAGATATTTCGAATCCACGGGAAACAGCTGATGCAAAAAATGGAAATTCTTATTTGAAACTGATCAGGCTGTCCGAATGGCTTTCTCGCACAAAATTGCGCGTATTTTATTTTCCGGCTGTTATCTTCCATTGAGCTGAGCCCGAAAGACGAAGCCATGGGTGTGAAACATATGGTGCCTTTCGGACCATGGTCGCAAGTTGATATCAAGTATAATTTAGTGGACTCGGGGGTCGTACTGCCGGCGGCGAAATCTCAGGCACGAGGGTGTTATCCTGTGCGAAGAAGACATTAGCATTAGCGACCCTTCCCACCCTCTCAAGGAAGGAGCTGCGATCCTTTCTTGAACCCTTCATCGTCGAGCAGCGAAAACGATATCCAGCTGCTGCATTCTTCCTATTTTTTCTCTTCAGATTTCGACCACGTGCGTTGAGGAAGTAAAATCCTGAATTATCGATGCTTCGATTTTTATTTCCATAAATTTTTGCGTTACGGAAATCATTCGATCAGAACTGCGGAACAATAAAAAGCTCCTCGTTATAAATTATTATTCCTTCACAATCATCAACGTTTTAAACTTTGGCTTGAATGAATAAACGAGCGCGAGCTTAAATAAAAAAGACTCATAACTGCGCGAACGTTTCGTATATTTATTCGCCCATAAGCTCTTTCCTTATCCATTTTATTTCATTTTAAGCGAATGAATATTTAATAACGATGTGCAACATAAAAATATCTTTTATCAGTATCTACATGCGTCAATTTTTCTTCTCCTTCTCTTTTCCTTCGAATACTTTTATTTCCTTATCTTTTTTTATACTTTACCCTCTTGCCATCTGAGCTTGGTCGATGGCTCTTTCTGCGAAGGTACTCGAGACACTTGCCCCACAGATACTTCACGAGTATATATTGCACGCATCCACAAAACTATTTTTACCCGAACGGCCTCAAGAACGATCGTAAGTTTTATGGAAATTATACGAGGGATCAAAAGTTCTCTAGAACGAATGTTCGAAATATAGGGACGAGAAAAAATCGCTCGGGATATCGAAATATCGCCGAATTCGGCTCGGAATCGTTCAGCGAATTGTGTAACGATCACAGTCGTTTAATGGATATCGATGCAACGATATTTCGCTGTGCGAAAGGAACAGGAGGAACTTTTTAAAGTCGTCATCAACATCTCGTCGTTGTACATTATTCCGGGAATTATACTCTGCCAGTAAAAAGTTTCTTCAAGCCTCGTTTTTACAAGGTGGAAATTGTGCGAACTCTCATTCCTAGATTTGACAAATATAACGCACCAACTTATGCACTGTTCAGGGGTAGTTTGCACTTCTTTATATTCTACACGGGAATACGTTTCGGCGTTTCAAGAGCCCTCGCCCATGCTCGTGCAAGAAAGCAGGTTGGTTTCTGCGATGCCAACGCAGAGGTTGCGTCCATGCAGCGTTGGTATAGAACGCGGTTGAGTGTTTATATGTATGTATAGATGATTTTCTTGCCGAGCTTATCTCAGCTTGGCGCAAGCTCGAGCCGGGATCGAGTTCATGCAATTCTAAACTATTTCAATGAAATGGGATTCGCCCAGGGTTCGTACGTACGGAGAGTCAAGAAAAACAACAAAAAAAGGCAAGGACCTTTGCCCATACCATCGCCCACTTTTGATGCTCTTCGTCTCGTTCTCTTTTGTTCTAAAATTCTTACGACTTTTCTGTCCCTTTCTTTTTCTCTTTTGTCCACGAAATCGGTCTTACTTTTTTCGCTCTCGTAGTCACTCTCTCGTGGACAACAAAGGAAGTGGCCCTGAAGGAAAGTGGATGGTAGTGCACTTGGAAAATTTTTTTTTTTTCTTACACGCCGCAATCCTTTTTCCACGTTCGTCTTCTCTGATGTGCTTTCTTCATATCCTTTTACTTTTTCATTTGATTTCCTTTCCTCTTATTCATATTCTTTCTTCCAAAGTTCCTCCAGATCGATTCTTCTTCTTGTGTGTTTTTTCCTTCTGCTCGCATCCATCTCCCATGGCATTTCTTTCTATTCTCACATTTCTTCATCGTCTTTGCAGGCTTTTCGCTCGCTTTTCCTAGCATTTTCTTCGATATTTCTACGATTTCAATGTTTTCAAAACTTTTGCGGGATGTGCTCGTGCTTAGCGCAGTTTCTACTTATCGTTTTTATTCTCTTTATTATTATTCTTCTCAACAGTTCGTCGTGTCTCAATAAGTTTAAAAAGCGTCAGTACAGTTTTTGCAAAATCTGTGTTACGGAAATGTCTTTAGACTGAGAAAACGTAATAAAATGTTTGCATATATTATTTGAGCGTGTACGTGGAAAAATCGGGATCTGCGTATCCAGCCACACTTTGTATCGTCTTCTTCGCGTGGTGAACGACGCGAGGTAGTTATATTCCGTTGCTGGTACACTCTTCGCCGTCGGAACTTTCTTTCTTATTTCGCTTTGCTCAGCTAACTTCGAGGGGTTTTTTTCACATTAGCATATCGACTTATTCATACACCCCGACGAACTCTCGCTCCTCGTGGCTTCCTCGTCGTCGTCGTCGTCGTCGTCGTCGTCGTCGTTGTCGTTGTCGTTCGCCTTTGCGTGTTATATACATCGCGAGCTTCCTCCGGGTCCCCCATCGTGTGTATCACGGTCCTTTTCTCCTTCTCGTTCTTCTTCTTCTTCTTCTTCTTCAACTTTTTTCTTTACTTTGCTATATTACTCTATCACGACAGGGAGAAACGTGTACGACATACTTCCGCGATACTTCTCATTCGTGACTCGCTCTTTGATAGCCTCGTCATACGACGAACAACGACCAACCTACCCGCCCCAACATTTTATCTTATGTTTTTTCTACTCAATAGAGTTAGCCTCCAAACAGATCCAATGGAAATTCGACGCTTTGTTAATCCCATAAAAATTTAAATCGCCCACATTTCTACCGGCAAATATAGCTCCTCATTTTCCCAATGACACTCGTAAAAGTAATATAAGGAAAAAGCATGAATAGAAATTTCTAATCAATTCGACAATCATTTTATTCATGCCTCGCATATGCAATTTCGTCCTTTTTTTTTAATTCTTACTCTGACTTCATTATTGTCCAATAAAGAAATTCATTTATACGTTACATTTCGCAGTAATTAAAAAAGTTATCTTCGCGATCTCGTTACGAACGATTCTACCTTAAACGCCGTTGAAGCAGCTGAGCATTGTTTACTGATTCTAAAGACTGTGGTAAAAAAAAAATAAAAAATATATATTGCATTTTCGACGAATGATAATTTGATAAAAAATGAACGTCGCATTTTAAGAAATGAATAAAGAATATGGAACTTTATTTATACAAAATATAGTTTGTACGTGTTCGAATTAGAAGGAAATAAAAAAAAACCTAAAGGGAAAATTCTGAACGGAATTTGTTCAAATTCTGCTCGGTATTCCGTTCTATAACGATTTTTTCACGCATGGAGAGATTTTTATGAGAGAATATTTCTCTGGATATAAAAAAAGAAGCATGAAGCTTTTATTCGTACGTTGAATTCGCTTAAATATCGGTCGACATGTCAAGCAATGACGAGTGTTCATTTATAGAATGAAATCCGACCGAATTTCCTATTTTCT
Source organism: Hyposoter dolosus (assembly GCA_963921915.1). Classification (NCBI taxonomy): domain Eukaryota; kingdom Metazoa; phylum Arthropoda; class Insecta; order Hymenoptera; family Ichneumonidae; genus Hyposoter; species Hyposoter dolosus. The sequence goes on along the minus strand of OY998136.1, from coordinate 10,580,687 downwards.
AGCGACGTGAAATAATTTTTTCAGAGCAGAAAATTTATTGTATTTTAGGGGTGAATTTCTACTGAAGAAAATAATTTTTTATTTTTATGTTTATCTCTGATCTCGGTGTCGAGGAGTTAGTAAGTGGTGTTGTCGAGCTCCACCACCTAAGGTACGTTTCGCTTATGGGTTTGAAGGGTTCTCTAGAGAGGCGCGTGATTTCACGAGAGTCTAAAAACGGCGTAGGTCTCGAGCAGGTGAAAGAGAAAGGTTAAGTCGCGAGAGAGTTGTATTTGGTAGTGGATTTTCTCCGGTAGGATTCGGTGGGTTCGCTTAGTTAGGGATCGCGTTCGGTTGTATGTGGCAGCAAGCTTTCCCCCGTCCGGTTTCAGTGTAGAGCCGCGTAAACAAAGATATATAGATATAATTGAAGGTATGTGTTTATCTCCGTCGCGGGAGCCGAGAGTCGCCGAGCTCGTACGAAGGGAGCCGATGCAGCCACGACGCGGCAAGCATCGCGCGAGCGACCGAGCAACGCGAGGGTAACAGTAGCGCCGCGGCTTTTGTCGAGGGAGGTTCGCACGCGGTTCTCTTCCGAAACAATATATCGCGTAATCGCGCTGGAAACAACGTGTCCGGTTTCAAACACCGATAGGAATCGTACGGATGAAAAATTGTAACATGTAAAAAAATGCATTTTGTGAATAAGTGAACAGAAATGATTTTTTGACGAAGTAATTATCGAAAAATGTTACAATAACTGAAGGATCGTGGTAAAATTGAACCCGAGCGAGAAACACTTTCGAGAGCGAACGGACGAAGCAGCAAAAATAGAACGAGCCCTTACAGCTCTTTCATTCTCTTGCCTTTTGTTCTTCGTTCCAAAAAAATGTGGAAACGTTAAATTTCGACCTTTCAACGCCAGCGCATATTTTTGAGGGCTCGTCGTGCTTATGTTTACAAAATCACAGATGTGACGACTCGGAAAAACTCTTTTCGTTTTTTGTTTATCCGTTTGTATTGCGGCGCTTTATTTTTTCATTTTTCTCACTCTGGCGAGTGAAAGAGTCTCAGTGACCATTCGAGCAGTAAATTTAACGCTCTGAGAACTTTCGTTACGTTTCTCGAGCTTGTTTAGTTAGTTACACTTTTGTGTACTTGGACGCTCTTGCCAGCGTTCGCAAATGCCACGAGGATAGGAGCATCGACAGAAATGTTTTACGAACACCGCCGTCACAATATAACAGCGATCCTTATCTCTCTCCCTTATCGCGCTTGATAACTCAATAGTTAGACGTCGAAGCGTCATAAGCCCTGGAGGCATGACGATTGGATTGCACGTCTCGTGTGCACGGTGAAAGTTCCCAAAGTGCAACAAAAAATTGAAGCTCGCGTAGCAGGAAAGAAATCCTATCAGCTCCATAAATAATTGAAAATTTAATAACGATCGAACTGTAAAAACCGGAAATTCGGATTGCCACGTGTAAATAACGAAATGACAGTTCGAAAAGTTGGTTAAAAGTGATTTTAATGAATAAGGAAAAGTACTTGCCCCAATTGTAAATAAAAAATTGGAAAAATTGTTGGTCTAGAAAATTAGCATTTCTCACCTGCTTCAAAAAAATAGTTTTTTAAAGACAAGCCGCGATTCCCCTCTCTTGGTTCGCACAGTACCTGCCGAGAGAAGTCTCGAGTTCCCAAGGTGGTGGAGGAATTCCTTTGTCCTCGGAGCTCAAGAAGGAGACTCAAGGAAAAGAGAAAGAGAAAGCGAGAGGGAGAATAAAGAGAAGGAAGTACAGAAGCGAGCAAGAGGGACCACGCGGTTCGAACCAATGGCGAGAGAGTGAGAGAGAAATATTGAGAAAGATCTGTCGGTCTTTTTCTTGTGCAGAGAAGGAGAAAGAGGAAGGGAAAAAGAGGCTGAAACTACCGTGACTCGTGGCTGGTCGAAGTATAGTTTTACCTGGGCCACGCATACGTGAGCGTAAACCATCGGGGTTTGTAGAGAGGAGGCGAGAGCTTCGTTTGGGATCGTGGTGAATGTTCGTTCGTGCAAGACCAGCAAAAGCCGCCATAACTGAAACTCGAGGGCAACAAACCGAGACTGCTCTGTACCACGGGCCTCCGTTTCAAGGCTAAAAGTAACTTCGACAAATGCTCAAAGATCAAAGAATCGAGATCTCTCGAGTTTATTGATTACTCGAAAAAAAAAAAACAAATCATTGTATCCACATCTTTGGTGGGAGAGGAAAACTGTTTGGTGACTTACAAAATGACTTTCTGAAGTGAAACATTTTTACTTTTCTTCCAACCATCTTGGAAAGCTGAGTGGAAAAAAAAAAACAGTGATTTTGCTTCGTTTTTGGTTATTGTGGAGTTTCTTGTGCCATTGGATCGTCGTTTGTGTTTCGAGAGAGAAAAATTCATGTTTACGTATTTAAATAACATAAGCGATACTTGTGAAACGCAAAGTAAGAGGATGCAGCAACGACGCTTCTTTCCTGACGGTATGGCGTTGTTGAGGGCAGCTGTACTCGCAGCTGTCCTGGGCCAGATTCTTGGCTCTGTCGGAGCAAACAGGCCTCTCGGGACCCATCCGGGACACGCTTACTTCGAGCAGCCTTGCTGTGGACATTCACATCTTAGGCATCATAAAGGTTCGTTTCTATCATTTTCGTCCTCTCCCTTCTTCCTCCTTTGCTCTTGTCCTTCATTATTTTTATTAGTTTATTTTTTTTTTCACTAAAAATGACAAGTTCTTGAAACGAATGTGGTCGTTAGTGCAAAACGATCTTTCAGTTCCTCATTTTTCTCTTTCTCTCATCAACCGACAGATTTTTATGTTTCGAAAGCTCCGCTAGTTTGGTCGTTGCGTGTATATTCGAATTGCCTGTCATTCACGTCTAATATTCGACTTCCGGCACACGTGCTCTTGAACGCCCTAGACGACGCCCTCGTCAACCGTCTCGATGACGCTTGATCGACCTGTCATACCATTTCTGATGTACGTATATAATGATATACGTATAAATATACAATCCATGCCGGCAACATCTTTCAAACGCATCCGCGATCCCATTTCCGACGAGCCAAAGTCATTTCGTGTCATTAAAGTTTTATCCTAAGACACTTTTTGCAGCGTCTCTCTTCCCAGTAAGTTCTTCCTTTAAATCAATTAAAACTTTCTTTGACTCTGTCCACGAGCCTTTGAGCATTTTTCGTTACGTCCAATTCACTGAAAAATTCGTGCACTACGAAAGTTATCGAGATCGCTGGTCACGAATCCAAACTGGAAACTTGAAAAGTGATTTTACTTTTTTATTTTTTGAAAATGATTGCACATCGAACTATTTTTTTTGCTCCATATTCTGACGGTTCATTTCCAATATGATCAATGAATCATTCGTTCAAAGAAAATTACAATAGATTTGTCATTGAACGAACGATATCGAACGGTCAATTAATTATCAAAATTACTCAGAATTCACAAAACGATTTTAAAAAATCTCTAAACTTTTTAGGAATATTGAAATGGGAATCGTTGAATTCGGTTTATTTTTCATGAGCATGAATACAAAATAATATTCCTGTTCACTATTTACGAATGTAATTTAATTTCCGGATAGAAATAGGTCGCAAAATAAAAATGTGTTGAAAAGTTATTCGAGCCATCGAACGAAAAATTATCATTTCGTAAACACAAAACCATAGATGGCTTATGCGTTCCTGTCAAAACGACAGCATTTTGTTGTACTTTCAATGAACGAATTCGAATGTTTGAATATCATAAATTTTGTTCACGATGAGATGAAATTTTCGGAATTCATAGGTTCCATTTCAATATTCAATTGAAACATTATCAATCAAAGATTATAAGGGAACAAATGATTGACTTTAAAAGTTAAAAAAGTAAAGTTAAAAAAAAATTAATTAGCGGCACTAAGTGACCGAGAATTTAGAACGCACGAATAATTCCTTCTTGCAATATCGATTCATTCGAATATTTCGAAAAAACCAACGTAACTTATCGTCTTAGACTCTTTCCGTCCTTTTTCAACCCACCGAGAACTCTACCGATGAAAAAACAATAAATGTATAAAATATGATCGTTCATTTTTGTCCAAGTGGCGGATAAAAAATACTTTCAGGAATTGAGACGTTTCGAACGTGACGTTTAGCCAGTTATTCACGGTCAGGTAGAAACCTTTTTTACTAACAAAATTCGCTTTTTGTCGACGGCATTATTCTATTCCGCTTTTCGTATCGTTTTCTCCCTCTTTATTATCACTCGCTCGTTTTCTGTATGTGTTGCTTTCGTTAGCCGATAAATCATGTAGACTGGTTGGGCGTACAAAAAGGGTGGTAGTAAAAAGGTACACGTTTGCCAGGTCCAAAAGCTGCCCGTTTGCATATACATCATCAATATTATCTCTTGCGTTTCTGCGGGCCGTCTGTGACCCACGCGATATTACCACAGGGCTTAGAACACTATACGCGGTTCGGCTGACTTCATTATGTGTTAATGCGAGTATGCGTGTGTCAATGAGAGTCGGAGCGCTTGTGTGCAATGCTGGTGGTAGACTCTTGTAAGAGGGACGCAAGATACGGCCGAATGGAATGTGGAATGGTCGGCCGCACGGTTGGCTATGGCCCTCGCCGCTGCCCAGTCGGACGTAGTGGCTGGGAATATCCATATATACATATATGTGTGTAAGTGTTATATCCGCTGCTCCAATCGATATTAAGCCTTCCTTGACACACTGGGTCATTATGACCCGCAAAATTCTCTTGCAATTAATTGTACTTACTCCGGGAATATGTTCTATCAGTGCCATCGCTATTTCTCTATAAAATGATCAACTCCTTCATTTCGAAAGGAAGCTCGATTCACTCTTACGTATAAATTCCTTTTGGAAAATTGTCTTCAGCGTATTTTTCAATTTTCTCGAAAAATATCATTTTCCATGCGTACGTCTTTATTTATTAATCAGAAATATTTGAAAAACTGGAAAGAATACGATTTTTCCTGTGCCAGTAATTATTCAAAATGACAAAATTTAAACAAACACTATTTCGGTGGATCTATTTGTTAATTACGTTCATTGATTAGTAACTAAATAAATTCTGGGCGCTCATCAATAAATACAATCACAACACGTTTTAATGAAATTTTTATTTTCCTCGTCAAAATCTTTCTTGGGAATTGAAAAATGTCAGTTTTTAAATATACGCTATGCACCTAGGTTCTTTGTATATGCAAGCTTAAGACTTGGGCCATGTATATGTATGAGTGGCCATGTGAGAATATACACTATAAGAAAACTCGAGTATTCGTATATACTTTCACGACTGGCAACACCATTTGCTCTCTTGTCGCTAGTTCAACATGCACATGCGGACAGGCAATTCTTGAATATGCTCGATAACTTTCTCGTTGACTCTCATTGAAAGCGAGTTTTGTTTATACGAAGCAAACAGTTCTTTACGCGGAGTATTTCCTGACAAACCTTTGCAACAACATAAAAGCAATGTAAACTCCAGCACCTTTTCCAACGAACGAATTTGTGAAATAATAATAAGCTTTGCAATGTTAACGACACGATAATTTTGATAAATATTCGATGATTTAATAATTTCTTAAAGGAATGATTCCACGATCGAACGCGACGAAGCTCAATCCATTTAAATTAATCGTTCATTCGTTTTTATTGCTCTTTTGTTTAAATTAATAAAATATTTTGTTAAATTCAATTCGTTGAATTTAATTGAAAATATTTTTGTATCGTCGATCACGTGACGTGATTAACGGAGAAAAAGAAATCGACGGAATCACAGGCTCATAGCAAATTCGAAAGGGTTCTTTGGCAAGGAGGAACAATCGAGAGAAGTTTGGAAATTTCAAATTACGATAAATTGTTGTATATTTTGACACTAGAGAAGAAGAGCATGTTATCATTATATATACGCGATGTTTTATGGACGATTGCCGCAGCTTCAACTCCTTATCGTCTCGTAACACCGCACGCTCACCGATAGTTGATGTTATTAGCCAGACCGGTGAATTTAGCATGGCGTTAAACACATATTCTCATAAATATACATGTGCAAGCATATGTGGGTTAGGTTTAACGTTTGTAGCCTATTATCCATCGCACGCGGTGGAGTTGACTCATGATACAATAATGAGATAAGTGTATATATCTGCTCATTCTGGATGAGCAAAGCATCGCCATCATCAGAGAGAAGGAGGATGTAGAGGGCTGTACTCTCGCTCTCATCATCCACCTAAATCTCGACCATATCGAATTTCTGGCAACTAACCGAACGGATATTAATTCTGACGCTTGGGTTTCTCTCGAGCCGATCCCTTAATCGAATTTACACGAGCACCTATGGAAAGCCCTCTCCTCTCTCTCTCTCTCTCTCTCTCTCTTAGCCTTACACGCACATACGTAGATGTAAATATGTTTATGTACCAATTCCCTCAAGTTGGTCCAAGCCTCCCACGATATACAAGCCCAATTGCAGGAAATTACAACAGATTCTTGGTTTATGATCTCTCACGAGATGCATACGTGGTTCTATATACTAACCAGCAAACAGCGACGTAATGGTCCCGGTTCCTATATATTAACCTCGTACCCGCACAGTCTCTCGTGGAATCGTAATTATAGCGGATTTTCTTGTTGCGGATAATGCACGAGATAGCTCATTGCCTTTGAGGCTGCTTTTGTACCATTTTGAGGGTGTATGATAACATATATTGTAACGATCACGACGAGGCAGAGTAATGCCATCAAATTTTGTCGTTCAATCGAGAAAATCTGATAAAATGAAACTGCATGCATTATAAAATTTCCATTTTTCAAGTAACTCGATTTAATTTTTTCAAGAAATGAGATCATTATTACTTGGTTGGGGGATGCTGGAAAATTTTTAAGAGAAAATGTTGCAGAAAATATTGCTCGTCTGCTTTTCAAAGTCTTGACCTTTCGTAATACGTGCGCATATTTGCCGTATTTATTTGCGTACACAAGACGAAATGAAAATTATAGATACATACGTATCGAGTATTTCTGCGTGGGTAGAGCGAATGTCCGGAAACTTATCGTTCAGTCTCGTAATGTCCGGCTTGCACTGATTGCATCGACTCACAGCTGTGTCTATGCCATCACCGTTGCTGTTTCGTATACATAGACGAGGAAAGTTTGAATTCTAACAACTTTTCGAACGGACAATGGACTCGGTATACATGGAAAGATAAACGTAGATTACTCGAGGTTTTCCACTGTCGAGTACACACGTTGAGTCGTGTATTAGAGTCCATTTGAAAAGTTATCCTCGACGCGATTGTCAAGCAAACTTGTATTCTTCGCTGTAAACCTCTTCGGTTTCTTCCATTTTCCCTGGTGCTCGATAAAGTATCTATCGTTTGAAACTTTTCATGAAAATATACATGGTCGTTGTGTATATGTCGCTTGCGAAATAAATATCGCACGACCAACAACAACTCTTCATTGTTACACGAGCCTCGGCTCTTTTATACAAAGATTCTCGTGTGATTCGCGGCTCTTTTATTCTCATCAAGAACCTCGGAGGAGTTCAAGACTAAACAGAGTTTCCAAGTGTCTCGGAAAAAGGGACAAGGAAAATATTCGCCCAGAGAAAATAAAACGTCGCTGAAGAAGAAAACAGACTGCAGATAGAGTCGAGTTCGTGGCTGTGGGAATAAAAAAAAAAAAAATGAGCAGAAGTAAGACGAAAGAAAACGTCGGACCGAAAGACGGGTTAGTAGAGGCAGCACAGCCCAGCAAGGGAGGAGGGAGCAGGCGAATTAAAAAGTTTTTCTCTCACCCCGGGCTCAGCGGGATTTACAACTCGGGCCAGCTCGATCCAACCGTAAAGAATTACCCTATGTAAATCGTTCCACAATCGTTATAGTGCCAACTCTCAAAAATACACACGTACACATCCATATAAATATATTTACCGGACGACCAAGCTGTTCCTTAGTCGGCCAGAAACGATTCTTCGCGCGAATAAGGTTCGTATTTGAAGTGGAAAAAAGGAAGATGGAGAAGAGTTTTTCGAGTGGATGTACAAGAATTAACGGTGTGAAATGAGACCAGCAGTTGCATGAGAAAACGAAAATACAAGAAATCAGAGAAAATTTGAAAAAAAAAAAAAAAACGAGCAGATAGATCGGAACGAGGACAAAAACGTTTCGTAGTTTCTCTCTCTTTCCCTTTCTCCGTTCATCCTCGCGGCGTGTACTTGTCATGTTTCAAGAGTTCTTGGGAAGCTTTTTTCTTCGTTCTGTTCTGAATTCCTTAATATTCCCGCGATCAAGGGCAATTTTTTTCGGCGATTGTACAGCTCACCTAGTGTATTTAAAAAAAGTGATTATCTTCGTTCATGTTCGATGAACAATCGAGGAAACTATCACAGAGGAAAAACTTTTGTGCAGCTTTGGTCTGTAAAATAAATGCTCAAGGGCTTCATATATCAGAGAAAATATCTGCTCCTGGATATATTTTTGGATACTCGACATTTGGCTAGAAACTGTTGAAGAGTTCATTTTTAAGTCGAGGACTTTATGGCCCCGAATGGGGGATTTTGAGGGACGGAACTCTCTCATGGTTGTTGTCATATAATGGATGGCTTGGTGAATTTCGTACCTACTTCACCACCAGTTTGCAACTACTGCAAAATGTATATGTGCTGGAGTAAAGCTCTCGTCGAGTCAAGTGAAAAAGCCGAAAAGTCGGAGCGAAAGGTCAACATGTGTGTTTGGTGGATTCGAGAGAATATTTAGCAGTTTCTATGGCACTTTAGTCTCCCAGCTCGGAAATCATTGGATTCCATTCGCATTTTATTTCGCCCGCAGGAAAATGGAGCAAGGCGAAAAAGACGCGTAGAGAGCGGTGGGGGGGGGGATGAGGAGAATTGATCCTTATCTTTATATGAACATCGAGAACACACATGCGCACACACACACACACACACACTCTCTCTCTCTCTCTCTCTCTCTCTCTCTCTCTTTCTCTCTCTCGCTCTTTCTCGCTTTCTGCGTTTCGGCGGCTGGTTAATGTCTTTTTTCGTAATTCTCTCGGTCGTGCAGTTCGCTCGAGTTTCCTGTACTTGCTCTCACGCTCTTCATTTCTCTTCATACTTTTCTCATTTGTTCTATTCTTTTTTTTTCTGCTTCCTTTTGCCGCTTGCCACTGTGTCCATTTCCGTTTCTCATTCTTTTTGGAGCTCGAAGTTGTCGGGATGTCTCTCGTCGACATTCCTAGCGGGCTTCCGAGGAGCCGAACAAAAAGCAATATTGGCGTGAGCTTCACCAGCACGCTGCTGCTCGCCCTCCTGGCCCTGTTCCTTTCAATCTTCATCTGGCCAATAAAAATATTTCGTGATGTAATCAAATTTCCCGAAATTTACTCAAGATGACTTAACGTGCGACCTTCACTCTTATTGATGCTTTTTCTTTGAGATTCTCATGCATCGCACAAACAAATGGTTATAAAAAAAAAAAAAAAAAAAAAAAAAAAAACATATTCCATTATCCATAATAATGTAAAAATAGCGGATCAAAAAGGTCGAAAGTCGGTCGAGAAAAAATCAAGACACAAACTCCACTTCGCTGACTGAACTAACTTATTCATGATGCTTTCGGGAAAATCCAACCGTCACGACTACGTTTCACGGTCAGAGGGAGAAGGAGAGCAAAAAAGGGAGGCAGAGAGAAAAGGATAATAAAGACAGGAAGAGATAAAAAAAAGACGTATCGAGAGAACAAGCGAGAGAAAATCCATCGTGTGGTTTTTTTCTGATCCTTCAAACCTCGACGCGTACTCGAAATTCAGTCGGAAAGTGTAGAGGTTGCGGTGGTGACGTTGCACTCTCACGTCTCACAAAAACGCGGAGCAATGAGATCAAGCAAAACGGTGTAAAAATATGAATAAAAAAGTGCTCTCGGGATTCGTAAAAGCGGCTCAAGATAAAATGATAAAATAAGCACAAGTTTACGGAGCAATGGCAGAGCCTTGCATTGTAGCAAATTTACATTTGACGAAGGAATAAAAAATATACGGATCAGCATTTATCCATCAACTCCGAACGATCACATAGTTTTCTGTTTTCTCTTGTCGCAGCTTCTCTATTACACGATTTTTATTTTTCTTCCTTTCCAACAGCCTTTCCACGAGTTTATCTTCGAAAAAACATTTTCTTATTTCGACCCCTAAATGCGCACATGATTCGGTAATGAAACAGCCAAAAAAAAATCTCGCAATACACAAGAGTTCACTTGGAAGAAAATGCTTCATGAATAATAAAATAAAATTTACGAAAATGCTGCTACGATCTCAAATATTCTGTGATAAGATTCAAGCGAGATGGAACAATTGCGGATTATGCGAAATGGAACGAGTCTGACGTTTGAAGACAGTCACATCGTTTCCTTATCTCTCTTTACACTCCTTCAATCTTCGTTCCATTCCACAATTGGCCTCGGAGTGAGAGGATCATTTGAACGATTGCACTCACGATGTCTTCTTTGTGCTAGGAACGCACGGCTAACTTGCAGATTATTCAGCAAGAAAAATAACATCGTGTACATAAAACTTCATAAGATTTTCCCATCTTGAAATGGAATCTTCCGAAATATGGGCTTGGATCTTGATTTTCTTGAGGCGAAGATAATATTCGAAAGAAATCCGGCGTTCTTTCCAACTCGATTGAGAATTGATGATACAGATGTTTGAAATAAGGAGAAAATAATTTTGAGAAAAACAGACGAAGTGAAACGACAAATACGAGAAACGATAGAATCGAGATGGTGAATCAACTTGTATTATCCAATATTTCCATTCGTATTGTTGGCAACTGAATAAACAAATGAACAGAAGCGAATAGCTGGAAAAATCAATGAATGATTCTGTGCTTACTGGGTCTCTATTTTCGTAACAGCGGCTGGACCCAGCTCAGCATCCCACTCGTAGATATAGAACGTTGCGTTAACGAGTAAACGTTTTTTCGTAAATTCAAGATTAAAATTTTTCTTCTGCGTAATTTTGATGACATTTTGAAACGGAAGTTGCTTTTTGTTCGCTAAAAATCAGTCCAAGTTTCAACCAAAGTTTCGCTTATTTTGTAATCGAGATTGTCAATTTTGTCTGAGAGTGTTTTTTCGTTCAAGGCCAGCAGCAGTTCAACTCGCAAATGCGAATTCGATTCTTTGAAAAAGTTCGGCGAAAGAAAAACCTTGATCCAGCGATTTCGTGTGGCTTTTCTTCGTTTCCGGTTGAGTTTGCCTCTAAGCTCGCTACTCGCCTCCACCCCATTTCTTTTCATCGCTCGCTCTTTTGCTCGGATATTTACACGTACCAAGAGTTGCCTTGTCGTGCTCAGTGTGCTTGGCAATCACGTGAAGCACGATTAAACAGTTCCTACAGCCCACGATGATACTAACGCTTCTACATCTGTCCGGAGATGGCAATTATCAGGATTCATCCAACACTCGTGGCTCATTGACCCCTCCACATACTAACGAAGACCCCGTTAGTCCTTGATGATCCCTTAAAGTGGAAGAACATACGTCCATTACCTTTTCACGAGATTTTATTTTTGCACTATCCTTTTTTTTCACGTACTCGGCATTATTATGAATAAACATTATTTTTATCATTATTACAGTTCTCCGATAATTTTCAACCCTTACGAAATATGTTGCTAATGCTGAAGGTCGTTAATGATAAGATTTAACAGCCTATAAATGTTGCTCTTTTGTATACGAACATCTTCGTATTGCTCGATCGAAAAAGTACACTGATTTCGTGTAGTAAAAAAATAGAAGCAACGAGTGTTGGGAAAGTGTCCTGCTCAAGGCTTTTGTCACAAACCCTCTGGGCATTTTCGCACGATGGTAACATTACTCGCGTCAACTTTTCTTCTACCCTCTTCCTTATATATACTCGAGCTTTTTTCTTATCGCATTTCCTCTTTTTCGAACACCACCGATATCTCCACTCCTCAGGAACCCCTACAACATTTATTATTACGTAGTTTTTTTTTCTTTGCGAACGCATCTAACCCACGCAGAGGGTGCGAGGCAGAGCAGCGATCTGCCCATTTGGTGGGAGAAGCAGCAGGAAATTGAATCTGGCTTTATCTAAAATAGCTATGTCAAGTGAAAAGTAGAAGAAAAAAGCATGTGACGCGGTTACGTTGAAAACTCTTGCTCACCCTCCTCTCTATATCTACACAGCGATCGAACAAATTGATACGTACGTTCGAATGCCTTATCTATACATAAAGAATCCTCATAGTGGTCAGCAAACTTTATTTCCAACAAACTTTTTACGGAACCAGAGATAAACTTGCTCCGTGTGATTCTATGGCTTCTTTGTTGAAACCAGTCACTCGGATATCTTCGTGTAAATATTTTTATCTTTTCTCGATTTACTTTCTAAAGATACACCAACGTTTTGCGATATTTACTGCTGAAGATCAAACAACATCCACAATTTTGTTTGCACAAACTCGATCCTTCGATATATTTCGTTTCTCTATTCAAAAGACGACTCTGATTGTTTTTCTAGAATGGCTCGACCGATCAAACTTGGGAAATCGAATGAATGTTCCAAAGCAGAGGTTTTTCAATGCATTTGCCTTGGCGGAGTCACGTTTCAAAGTCGTTCGTTCTGTCCAAGCGTGAAAGCTTCTTGGGACTCCCGGAAAAACCTAATATAACATAAATTCTCAATTTTCATTTCTTTGTAATTTCCGATCACCCGGTCGAAGGGCAGTCGTTTTGAAATATTTCGTACGGTTTGTGTGAATTGAAAACTTTGCAAAGCAATGATGGAAGAACGGAGATAAGATTTTCAAAAATGACAATTGACGACCGATTTTTCGTTTTTTTTCTTTAAATTTTATTTTAACAGGAATTGGCACTTGACACAGTGTTCGTTCGATTCTCACGTATCACTTCCTACGTACTTGCGGCTTTCTCATGTTCTCCGGAGTCGGTTCTTACTGTCGATGGATTATGTATCAAACAAAAAATTTCGAGGAAACCGCAACTACGTCGAGGACGTCCGTAAAAACTTTTATGATCATCTATATACAGAGCGTTTTATCCGGTTTTTATCTTTAACCCTAGAACGGTAATCTGGGGTCAAAAGCGACCACAGGCGACTTCAAATCCCACGCCCTTTCTCCTTCGGTCTCTCATTTTTTTCTCGTTTTACCACATTTTTGACTAATTTTTTGACTTCAAGCAACACTGCCCCAAGCTCACGTGATTCTGACTTAAAAAACGAAAAGAATGAGCCCAAGTTGAACCTTTTTCGATAAATTTTACCGGAGATATGAATTTTCCAAAATTAGGGTCATTTATGAGCCCAGGTTACCGGAATAGGTGAAGAAAAATAAAGTTACCGTTCGAGGGTTAACATTCAAATCGATTGAAACCATCAGGCTGAAGGAAGAAGAAGTAATTCCCACAAAAGTTCATAGAATTTCATTAGCTGAATAATTCTTCGTCATTGGTGCATTGCCAGATTTTAGGTTCAACGCACAGACATACCATTCGTGACACCGACCATTGTGCCAGCTGCTTGTATAGTTTGTTAGGAAATAGACAGTGCTGGTCTGAAATTTTTGTAACCTTGTCGTTTCGACACCCTGTATAGATGCTTCATCGTCCTCGCCATCGTCGTCAACTTTCTCAATGCTTCTATCTCTCTTCGCGGGGTTCGCAGTCTCGGGCGTGCTCCAAAGTGATTAGCCTGTAATACCATTTCATGTATGTAAGAGCCGCCGAGTACGGGAAAGCAACGTTAGTAAAGCCGTTAGCGCTAGACTGCACTAGTCCGCTAGGGGGCGCGCGTATAGGTTCGTACTTATTGCTACGTACGTGTTACCCAGCTAGCGCTTTCGAACCGCAGCGTTCTGCTGCGCGCTTCGTCGCTCTTTGAAAACTTTGGCATCGATGTGGATGTGCATGCATGTACCTGCGAAACTGCATATACTCTTGATACAGCTGATACGAACGGTTCGTCAGCCATACACTTACCTGTGAGCGTGGACCTTCGTGTATATGCGTGTATCGGCTTATGCCATGGGCTTCGATCGAGAATATCCTCCCAGAGAGCTGCCACCCTCCCAGAACTCCCTCGAGTGTGCCTCATCCCCTCTGCCTCCTCCTCAACTGTATAGTCACCTCATGCGCCACCTCCAACCCTTCCTACCCTTACGAGACCGCAGCCACCACCTCTTCTCTACTCTGTCCCATGAGAATTATGCATGCATGCATACCGTCGCGAACCTCCTCTCTCTGTGAACTTCCGATGTTCGCCTATGTCGCTCCTATATAGTTATAAACAATGGAGATTATAACTGCATCGACCAAAAGATTTTCTCCATCCATGTGCTACGCTATATCGATTTTGTCTCTACTGATTCAACCGCTGAGTATATTCGAAAGAATGAGACTTTGCCACTAAATTCAATTTATTTTTCAACACAATTGCAAAATCAATTCGAGCAGAAGTAATCGTTGCAAAAATCATGAATTATTATTATTATTATTCGATTTCAAAGTAATTTCTCTCTTACAATCTTCCAAACTACGGTACATCCAAGTTTATTCTCTCGAAGAGTGTCGACGGTATTCAATTTTTCATTTCTGCATAAATATTATCAAGGGATTGTTTCGGAGAGTGTTGGATTTTTGAAAAATCTTTTTTTTTCCAAGTCTCAAGTGTTTTCGATCGCCATTTATTATCTACTTCGTTAAATAAAACTTCTGTTTTTATTGCCATCTTTTGGGTTCTTACATGTATATAGAGCAAAGCTCATTTTTTTATAGTTACGAAACGTTTTCGCTCTATATTTTACACTTGTATGTGTAGCGCTTTAGATATATGCTCTCGATTATCCACTCGAACGGGAAACGATCGTGAGAATCATTTCGTCGTCCTGCAGCCGGCAGACGCGGTTATGTATGGACGAAACTCCTCATCCTGGACTTTTAGCTCCACACAATATACACATATAAAATGTAACCCAGAGGCTTCCTATCCGCTCCCTTATCCATTTTCTCCACCTCATTCGTGCTATCCACAAACTAGTCTGTGTATGTGTGGCTCTCTGTATTTATGTGTGTATATGCGAACCTCTCACTTTCTCGTTCTCTCATAACCGTCGAATTTCGAATGCGGTGCCCTCCGCTCGCGCTCTGGGGAGCGTGAAACGAGATAAAGTATTAAGGCTCCGCGAGATACTCAATTCTCGCGCCTCTCGTATATATCGAACTGTTACTTTTACGCAGACACATGTATACGCACATATCCGGTAGCTCAAGAGCTTCGCGGGGTTGTGATTTTCGTCTCCGTTTCGTAAAAAACCGACAGCCTTGCCGAATGAGGAATGAGCGAGAGCGTAAAAAAAAAGAAAAAAGAAAAAAAAAAAATTAGGTCTCTGATCCCGGCCAATAAATGCTCACATTTCTCGAGATCCTGACACTTTATTTTTCGCTCCGTATATTTATGTCATTCAAGAAACATCCGTATATTCTCCCTTCTATAGCGCACAAAGCGACTCACGATACAAAAGAAAGAATGGCGATCATTTTTATGGGATCGTACGTTCCGAAAAACTAATACTTTTCAAGCAAACTTCGCGCCCAGCTCCAACATCCTGCTATATATATTTTTCATTCTCCTCGAGAGTATAATGGATTAATGATTTTTGGAGAATAAAATTTCGAGCATCGCATTTGTTCTCAGTAATTTTCGATAATAAAATAATTAAACGAGGCGTAATTGCCTCGTTAGCACAATCGTTAATCGCAAATTTTTCACACATCTTGTTTGTAGCACACGAGACACTTGATACTGCTGGAGAAAATGAGAGTAAAAGCACGGGAGAGTAACAAGGGAAATACTAAATGCTGCGGGAGTCACAAGTTTTCACACTCGTCCCGCTCTGATTGTGTACAAACATGCACGTTTACTCACTGTGTGCAGTAACTTAGGAAAGTGTATGACGCGGTGCAACCCCGAGAGAATCGTAGACGAGGGTGTACAAAAGGGAAGGAGTGAGAATTTCTACCCTGGCTGGGACGGCAAACGCATAATTAGCAGCTGCCTCGAACGACTCCGATGAAATAAATTTGGGCTTTAAGTAGCCGTGAAGTTGGTATTAATTAAGCGTTTTGCACGCTCACAACCCCCTCGCCTGGCACTTGTATGCACCAAAAGCAACAGCAAAACACCACACTCCTTCAAGTTTCTTAGTATATAGTCTGCTTTATAAACATATATACATATAGATATGAAAGTGAAAGGGTGGCTATGCGTTTTACGATTCTATTAAGGTGGAGTAACGGTCATTACCGATTGTCGACCTTACTTTTTCACTTTGCGAATTTTGCTACCAACCCTTGCACGAACAAAATCTCACTGAATTTATCGGGCTTGCAGCAAATATTTCGCGAATATATTTATTCAATAAATATCTAACTAACCGAGTTTTGCAGCGGAACGCTAATTGTCTTTGGCTCTCGTGGGTTTACATATGTAAATATATATTTGAGTTTCCTCTTGTGCAGTCAAAAACTCTCGAGGAAATAGTGCGGGAGAGAGAGAGAGAGAGAGATAACAGGGGGGGGGGGGGGTCTTTCCACAAGGTTGCACAGGTAAATTCTCACGTCGTACAATAATTTTATAGACTGCGCTGCTTTCCAGTATACGAACTCGGCTCTCCAGAGTATTTCGAGCTCTTTCTCTGTCGGTGCCCAAAGTTGAGAGCACCGTTGAGGAAAATCCTACCGTGGGACAGGACTAGCTCTCGCGTGAATATAATTTAATTGGTTTCTTAAAACAAGCAGGCCTGCTTTTTCCCCTTCTCTTTTTCTCTCGTCCTCTCACCTTCTCTTCCTCACAGAAGTTCGTTATAATTTCGATTTTATATCCTCAAACGGTTTACGAACTTCTGTACATTTGTTAACTAAAAATTGCCAGAAAGAAGCTTGATTCGTTTATGGTCTAATTAGAAAATACAAAAAATCCAATCAACAGATTGTTCTGCTTGGAAAAATTAAATTTACAAAATTTCTTGCTATTTTACTGCTCAACTCTGTAAAAATTCATGCAACGTTAGGGTGTTAAAAATACAGAAATATGTTATTCTAATTTTTCATTCGATGTAATTTTGATCGTTAAATCCCCCAAGAGGCATTACTGTTGAAAAAAAATGTAAATTCTGTTCGTCGTTTTTTTTTCTCTGTGTGCTGACATGAAAAAGAAAAAAGAACACAAGATCGGCAGGTTTCCTTCAACTTAAAATAGCTTCAGGGTCGAGTCACTGACTCTCTACCATCGTTCATGCTCAGAAAGGAATAAGATGTAGCAAAGCTGAAACTTTATTCAAAGTTTCACGCTTTCCTTTGAATTTCTATCAATATATATATATATATATATATATATATATAAATATGTAATAACCCTTTTGCGATGCTCATCAACCAATTAAGATATCACTTTGCAATTTGGAAATGAAAGAGAAAAAATAAGTTGACTGGGCTCTGCCGTCGCGCTCCACGTTTATCGAGGAGGCATCGTTAAAGGGTTCGAAGCAAAGTTTCGACAGCGAAAGCTACAGAACTCTCTATATTTAGAGAGCACGCTGCTTTTGATGGTTTATAGATGCGGAGCGTCTGGTTTCTGGCTCCCGAGATCAGCGACCCTAATGTAAATTAGAATCGCGGCTCCACAACTTTTTCTTCGCCTTTACCACCGTCATATTTTCCCTTTTTTCATAAAGGGTCTTTGTATTTTCATGCTACAGAGAGGAAGAGAAATGAGAAAAAGTGCCAAATACAATTACCATTTTTCAGTCAGCTCGATCCTATCGAACACTCGCCCCGTTCTCTTCATGAAAATTCCTTCAATATCCAACAATTAGCTCTCGCATTCGGATGAGCTGCTGAATAAAAGATTGCCGTGATTCTGCTGTCATCCTTCTTCTCGCCTCAGACTGATACTCTAACGCCAAGAGTCTTTTAGTCATTTATTGATTAGGCTTTTTCCTGGTGGGTCAAACCTGATCAGGACCAGCTCGTTCGTAACTGATCTGGTCATCCTGTTCGATTCTCAACAGCCTTCTCTGTATCCGCTCTGGCATTTGCGTTGTTGATATTACCGAGATATTCGCAACGTATACAGAACGCAGACTCGCAGGATTTTAATAATTTGGCATAGCAGTCGCGCTCGTAAAATGGGATTGCGTTTTAATGACTCTCGAAGTTTCAAGCTTGTGACTCTTTCGGTTGTAAGACTGTGACAGGACTGCAACTCTTGCTGCAATTTCTGAGCTGCGGGTACAGCCCGAAGAAAGTGGTTCGTTAAACTTTAGCGAGTTACTTCCATCCCGAGACTTTCGAGGACACTTTCTTCGTGAGAGATTATACAACGAGCTAAAAAGCGAGAGAAAAATCAAACGAGCTACTGGAATTATTCGATTATTTCGTTGAGGATTTTCCTCAATTACATCCTCTTCATATACATATCTTTATATTTAACAGTTTCAAATACTTTTTTCCTCACAATGCCCTTAAATCACTATCGCAGTCGCTTCCCCTTAAACTCCGGAATCCTCCGATATCCAGTGTACGTTAGACAATTTTCAATTAATCGAATTGGCTTCGAGACAGAGTACGCTTCCACATGACGGCAAGAGACAATCCGTTTATACATAAACCTTTTCCCAAAGTCTTTCCCAATCTTTAGCTTCCGGTCCCGTTCCCCTTTTTTTTTTATTATTTTGTCGACATTCGTTGGCCAAGTACTTTCTATCTCTCTTGAATCAAGAATTCTTATTTACCGAGTCGCCTATCTCTCCGTCGCTACGGTTTAACGGAATTTTCTTGATCGAAAAAATATCCCGATCTTGCTCGTGTCAACTTGGGAATCGTAATCCCTGATTTAACTTGCGGTTCAAATGCTTGCGCTTACGTATATTATCGATTTTCTTTCTAGCGATTCAACAAGCACGCTGCGAGGTTCTAATTGAAAAATTCATTTTGGACCTTTCCACTGTCTGATCGACTCAGTCGGAAGTGAAAATGTTGACTTTACTCGCCGTGGGTCCCTGAACCATCATTTCAATTCAATTAAGACGTAAAAGCAATTTTGCATTTTTAATTAGGCAAGTTTTATGGGGAATTAAAAAAACACCAACTTGACACGTCGCAGAGAAAAACTGGGCGTGGCAACGTACTCCTTTTTTTTACAGGGTAACGGATTATTTTTCAGGAATCTACATCGTGAGCCATAGTCGGAGGAGGAACAATAAACAAAACATGCTTTTCCTTCTCAAAATTCGACCTTCTAATTAGCCCCGGAACTTTGCTCGAATTTTAGGACACTTTGTATACATTAGGGAAAAGGTACTCTCAAGGTATGCGGCCATTTCCCAACCGAGAACCAGCAGCGATGACAACGAACTTTACGATCATCCGTACAAATCCATGGCGTGCGCTACATTCACTCTCTGACTATATAGCGATCCCCCGAACCACCCAGCGTGACCGTACGGATTACGTATAAATACGAGGGGTGGTTATACTACATTACGATCGTAGTATACACCCAATGACCAAACCGGTTATATTTTGCGCCGTACCATTGTGGAACCGCTTCCTCGATATCCGATGTAACCCCTGGTGTTTCCTTCGGATCCATTAGCTTTGCGTGTTTATTGCCACAATGACTTTAACATTTTTATTTCCGTAGTGTAAGTTCAACTGCTGCTGCTGCTGCTGCTGCTTGGTTTGTTATATTCCCAGTCAGTGTCGTAGCATTTTCGTCGATTGAACTGTTCCAGAAATATGTAGCAGCACGAAGGATTTAAATTATTTTAGATTCCGAGCGAAGATTGAGACTCAAACCTATTGGTTCTTTTTTCTACGTATCCTCAGAAAAAGTGGCCTTTGCAAAGCCAGAACTCTTGGACTTTATTGATTAAACATTTTGATTGAGAGTCTAGAACAAAATTTCATATTTTGTTTGTAATTTCTCCTTCTTTGGTCGATTTTTTCGGTTCGATGGAATGAGAAAGTGAGAACGATTTTGGAGAATTGATTAAACGTAATGGAATATTGATTTCCATTGAAAATTCTTATGTTAGAATTTGTATTCGTGTTTAATAATCAATAGACGACGTACATGTCCGTATAGAAACTAGAAGTTTGATTTAACTGAGTGTATCACACACAACGAAGCACCAGCACAGAGTTCTCTCATCGGCATGGTAAATATTCATGAATCCCAAGGTGTATATATACTAAGATGGAAGTATAGGATCAGTTCCTAATGAAGTTGTTGTCTCCTTGGGATCGGGAACAAACACAGGCCACTTGGAAGAGCGAGATGAGAGAGAATGTTAGTGCGAGGCAGAGAATTAGTAGCGGCGAGAATACCACGACCAAAGAGACTGAAGAGATTTCGGCTGTGTCACAGGCTGCCCGTTTTGTCCAAATCGCGCTCTCCGTTTCGTCCTTCACTCGCTTTCCCACTCACTCGAATGCTTTGCGATGGCTTTGCTCGCCTCTTTGGGCGAGTTTGCTGAAACGCGTATACAATTGGTCGGCTGATCTTCTCACAGGTGCTTCCTTCACTCCGTCCTTTCTCGGCGGTCTCTCGTGACTGTCCTCCCTCGCGTCAAGTGAACTCTCGCCTTTCGTTGTTCCTGTGACGAAAACCACCATGTCGAAGCCTCTTCTTGCTTCTCGCTCTCGTTGACAATTCAAGAGCGAGGAAGAGAGAGGGAGCGATTTCATCAACAAAGACCACACACTCTCTGGCTTGTCTGCCATCACTTGAGTCGCAAACGCAAAACCTTGTACATCCAACAATCTGAACTTTGTCGTCTATCGCTCGTGCTTTCTAGCCCCTTAATCGAGACCATCCTATACACTATTTCCTAAACACCTATGCACACGTCACACACACATACCTAATAGAGATTCTCCGCCATGACGACCAGCTCGATTGTTTGATGTATTATTTACTTTCGTTGACGGTGGTGCCGACAACGGCGGCTTCCTTGATGACGGCAACGAGACTCGAGAGGGGCAAACGCGGTATGCGTCACCGAGTTTATTTGTGGTTGAATCTCTCTCGTCCTCTCCTTCCATCTCAAGCAACGCGTTCCGAACAGACTTCTTCTGCCTCAAACTGCGTCTCTCTCTCTCTCTCTCTCTCTCACTTCCCTCGCTTTGTCTGTCGTAAGATGACTCCCTTCGTGAATTATTATGGCCAGTCATCGCACCATCTTCTTCCATGTATTTCATGATCTATACACGTCGCTTATCCGTCTTCGTCTGGCAATAGACTGGATGACATCAACTTCGCTGGTTCCACTCCTAAAAACCCCACCTCCCCCTCTCTCGTACGTAGCAGCAGCTTGTTCCAGAAGATCGTAACACACAGACCCACACACACACACGTATGCACGTTCGAGTCGACTCACTTATATATGGATCCAGGTTGGCAGAGATTTTGCTGCATGCTGGTTGATTCCTATTTCCAGGGTTCAAACTGCGGCTCGAAGAATTTACCTTTTGTCAACACCCGTTGCTATCGTCCGCCAGGGCGTTTGAAGATATGGCGCGGTCACCGCGCACACCTACACCATATTTTATGAACTACTTTATCACGCAGAATAACAAACTCTGACTCATTTCCGATTTTGCGTGAAATTTAAATAAAGAATTTCTTATCATTTTCTTCTTTCTGCAATTTTTATGTCTATCCATTTCTACGTATTATTTCTTCCGGTTTTACGATTCTTTGCTATCGTGTTTTTATGTAGAAATCGCCGACTCGTTATTCGTATATAGAAAAAAAAAAAAAACTATATAAGCGTGTAATCTACCTGCACGCGATTCGCCTTTTGCCTCTGCTATCGATGTTGTCGAGCGCAGACGGTAATATTTGAGCATTATTGGACGGTAAATCCTGAATGTCCCATTGAGGCTATATTTATACGTAACTTCGACGAGTTGAGTCTCTCCTTTTGCACCGCGTAGACCATGTATGTGCGGGCGTGGTACTCGATGATAGTACACTCATGTGTACGTAATTCATAACGACCTACGGACCATCTAACAAATCTTATAACACTTTTCAGCTCCAGATACCAACCGAATCGAAGCAAATTTGTTGGAACCCCTGCTTTTAGGTCCATGGATACGCGCAACTTTATATTGAATTTCACTCGCGCATCAATTTTGTTAAGAACTCTGCATTATGTCGACATATTCAACCAACGTTTGCAAAATTTTATTCATGCATGACTCTGTGAAAATCTGGTAGAATTCTGACTTTTCTTTGATTATATGCTTTCTATATAATTAACGATTTACGTTCAACAAATAAATGCGCCTGTGGCCTGGTCGATGGATTGTCGAAAATGGCGCGTGCACTATACTTTCGTCTAAATCGTTTGAAGTAGTTACGGCAAAGCTTGCGGAAGGTTCGCATTTTGCAGAGCTTTTACTCGCCCGGCATACGTTACATTCCCACAGTTTCTCGTACCATCCCGCCATAACTCGATGTAACAAGTAAATACAGTATAACTTTTCCGTATTCCACTGAGACTTTCCTCCTTTGCTTGGAAACCACAAAAACGAACTAAATCGCGTTTCGTTTCAAATTGCCCCGAATATCTACTTCACCGTCGTTAATGCGATCACGACACGCTCCCGCTGTTTTCGTAGTTATGAATCCAAGACTTTGCAAACACCATTTGTTATTTTTACACAGCACATACGCCATGTTTTCTTAATCTTTCGATCGATATATCTTCATCGCAATAATTGTCGCGATTATTGAATTTTTTATCCGTCGAATTTTAACGAGACACTTCCACGTTCGGGTTCTTCGCTGACGATAACTTTTTAATCATTACTGACTTTAATAACTCGTTCGTATCACCCGGTTGATGAAATAAAGTTTACCAAGGTCGTTCGCTCGATCCCTCGATTAAAACAGCTATGAATAATAGTGAATTACCGCTTTCGTGTGGAAATTTAATACTTCAATTGAATTTACGTTACCCTATAATTGAATGCATGGGCCAATGCAATTTAAAACAAAATGGAAATTGCACGAAATTGAATAATTTTGGTTCTCCCATGGATCCGGTAATTCGTTCCTATATCACTCGGAAGCTGGGCGGAATCGCAATCATATTTTCATTAAGGCCAGTTGGCTATGTTGACAATTCACAGTCACATCGTCACTTATGCATTTTTTTTGCACTATCAATCTTGGAAACGTGTAAAAAATTCCAATGAATCGTACTGCTGCATCGGAAATTGTACCGACACATTTTTTTTTCTTCGCGTGTCAATAAAATGAAGTGGCATTTTGACTAACAATTTTTATCCAGTTCATTTTTATTATCATTTTCTGAATTCAATTTTTCCCAACGACAATGCAATTACTCGTGGCAAAAGCATTGAACGTGTCAATCTATTTTTCTATTTTCTTTCGTAGTCACAATGAAAATCATGAAATTACTTTTGTCTTGCAAATAAATGTACGATGAACGACGCAAGGACAAAATAGAATTGAAAAAGATGAAAGACGGAAAAATAGGGCAAGGATCACGGGCTCTTGTGTTTGAGAAACAAGAATTCTCATTTCTCTTGTTTTCTCGTCATATACATCGAGAGGAGAGGAAAGCATGGTAGAGAAAATCAACCGAAGGAAAGCTTATTCGTGCATTTACTAAGACGAACTATTCGTATATATGTCCAATACATATATACAAATATTTTCGTGTATAAAAGACGTACATAGCACTCGTTGGCTCCATTACTTATAGCTTACCGGATATCCTCGAGGGATTATTAAGCCGCGCCTTTCTCGATTTCACAATGGAATATGATTTAATATAAGTTTGAAGTCAATGGAGCACAGACTCGTTGATCTTCAACTATTAAGTTATGTATATAGAGACCTATAAGAAAAAAATAGATGTTGTTCTGAGCTCGCAATTACCGGGCTCCACCGTGACCTTTGATACGCGGGAATACTTGCTTGAATCCTGATCGAGGATCAGAACACCATTTATTTCTCTCGGAATAAAGAGAGGAATAGACACGGTACTCCGTATACATGTCAACGGAAGAAAGTTCTCCGAGCTTATCTGATATTCCATTTGCCTTCTTTATTATTCGCCCATTTCTCGCGCTCACTTAACTTTATTTGCTCGGGAGGAAAGCTCTTGCGATTTCTTTACCAAAAGTAGAGGATCGGGTGATCCTTTTACGACGAGAAAAAAACGAAAGACTGCATTCTTAATCGTACGTTCTGATAATCCCTGTTTCCTGTTCATTTCGCGACCCAAATCCCTCCCTCCAATTTATATCGAGACCTTGGAAACCTCCGTATCTTTTTACTTTTGCTTTACATCGAACAAGTCGTTCTCGAATACCAATTGATCGGAAACTACGATGACATCGTTTGATTAGTATTCGAAAATGTTAACAAAGTAGCCTCAACGAAAGTAGCCACGCTTATCTCAATAATAATCGTTTCGTTACGTACATATATTCTGCTATTTGCTCTCTCCACCCTTGAAAACTCTTTGCCATAATCGTTTGTTTGTCTTTCGTTTGAGTAACGCCAGCACACATTAACCCAGCACTTTTGCTCTTGTTTCAGGTAAGCCGAGTACTACAGATCAATATAGTTGCCAGGCTCAGCGTCGAAGCAAGAAAGAGAGGGAGATATGGAAAAAGAGGTTAGTTATGGAAATAATGAGGGGGAGAACGTCGAAAAGCGAAAGGGAGATCAACCAGTCTCTAGGGCAACTGTTATATTTGCAGAGAGTCAACAGTGCGTATCCTGTACACGCGTAATTAGAGCTGCGACTCCGATCCTCCTCCTTTCTCTCATTCCTCTATGAATATATTTACATGTATATCGAGCTCATACGAAAAAAGAAAAAAAAAAAAAGCAACCTGTTTGTCAATATCGTAACAAAAAGACGTTGGATTCATAAAGAAAACGCAATACTTTCGAAGTTTAGATTTTTTTATAAAAAAATCACACGCTGACCTGATAAAAACTTTGAAACAAACGTCAGAACTTTTTAACGTTGACAATTTTCAAGAAAACTCATTTTTTTGCTGAAACTATTTTGACGTTGGGTTATTATAACGCGACACCATTGATTTTCGTACGAAATCTCTTTACGGTTACACCCTTTTGTTCAGGACACGTAAACATAGCACGTATGCATGTAAACATTTCGCTATCCACACTGAAAAGCTGTATATCTATGTAGCAACTCAAGTCCAGAATTTCTGACGAGAAATGCGCCTTTTTTCACCCTCCCAACGAAGATAATAAGCACGCAGCATCTCTCCCCCGCGGCGTCCTCGTGTGATAACGATCTTTAACGCAAACAACCTCGTGCTTACCCGTTTTGTATATACACCAAAAAGAGCCTTATATATTTGTACAAGCTTTGAGAGAGGTCTGCCTTTTGCTTTTCTCAACTGGGCACGTACCTATTCCTGTCCTCGCTCTTATTCAATTTATTTAACGAATCCACGTGTAGTCACACGCATCAGATACAATCAACGCGAGACACACGTCTGATTTTTATGATCTCATGGATAGAAAAAGAAAGATAGTGCAGGGAGGAGGGGGGAGAGTGGAATTTACTTTGTAGATTGAAATGAGTCATTACGTTTGAGGGAACGTTTCTGATGTCTAGTCCAAAAAAGCTAGAAATTAAGTCGCCATCTTTCTGCTTGCTTCTCTTTATTCCTTGGTCGTTTCTTTTCGTGACGGAGGGAAGAAAGGAATGGAAGGTTTTTACGTGTTGTTATCATAAAACAAAAAAATAAAAATAAAAGAAATCGCGATCTTATCCACTACATGGGAATACTTCGGACTATTTTTCTTAAGAATTCTCTTGCAAGACCAATCCTTGTTTTTCTTCATTACTATTGAAGAAAAAACTTTAGCTCGTTAATTACGGAACCGTGGAGATAAGAACGAACATAGAGAGCCGATAAACCCGAATAATTTACATACATCGTTCTTGCTATTTGAAGCTTTTTTTCGAGCTCCAGAACAAGACCATTTGATTCGAAACATTTCACATAATTTTCTAACATTTTGAGTCACTATCCTTAGAGTTTTTTCATTCTTGTGAATTAATTTCTCATTATAATCATCGATAATGGGGCAAATTTTGATTATTCGTTTGTGAGACTTCAGGAAGAAAGGGAAGGAGCATGTTATTGTTTTTCAAGACATTCTGCATCATTTTTTAAAATCACTCTTCATTTTCATGTGCGTCATCGCGGCATGAAAATCGAGAGAAATGTTTTAAAAGCCGAGGACGTATAATTTATGCGCGCTCCGGTGAACATCGGTAATGCTTCTCGAGGGATTTGTAACAGTCTTTCGCACGAATGTAAAAAAAAAAAAAAATCGTTTCACACGAAACTGGAATGAGGCACCGTTCGAATGAGAATTTATAGGAAATTTGTTGTTTATTCAAATAGTCCGCTCATAATTACGTTTTATTTCGACGTTCGTTTATTCTTCATATATATTCATTCTCCTCTAATTACAAACGCTTTCCCATGAGTCGAGTTATCGATTTTTTAAAAATAAATCTTTTCATAATCATATTGGAAAAGTGTCGTCCGCGACACGTCCATATACAAACGGAAAAAAGCCCGACGGCTTCGGAGTTTTTTGTCCACCGTGACGTGCAATTGGCGAGAACCTCGAATTTACCGTTGGGTGGTAATTTTATATCCAGGATTTCATAATTTCTCGAGCGTCAGAAAATATTGAATTCACTCATTCGAAAAATATTCATTGCTCGCCTGGAAACGTAATTTACATTTCATACTTTGGTTATGCATTTCCCGATGGGTACATCTTTCATAGAATCTATAGATGTATCGGAAAGAGGATGTGAGTGTGTGGAACGGAAGGTAGAATGAGGGAGAGAGCATGACTGAGAAAACGAAAGGGTTGAGAGAGAAGGGATGGCAAAACGAGGAAAAGTGTTTGGTATTCGGTGGAGAATGCGCTCTCGTACCGCAGGCGTATGACGGTACCAGCCTGCAAATGAGTCTAGAAGAAGCCTCGGGGAGTTCTCTTTCATTCTCTCTCTCTCTCTCTCTCTCTCTCTCTCTCTCTCTCTCTCTCTCTCTCTCTCTCGTCCTCGCTTCTTTTCTTTCTCCAGTAAAGGAGACGAAGGATCATCTGTAGTCCGGCGTTGACTCGTTACTAAATACACCACAAACAAGAAGATGCTTTTCCTTCGCTTTTATGACCCGCCAAGGGACGCGGAAAGTGAGACGAAAAGAGCATCTCGAGAGCACGAAAAACTGCAACTATGAGCTTGTGATACCGTCCAATATACGTACGTGATCTCTAATTAATCCTGTCGTGTCCCCCAGTTTTTCAGTCGTCTCGAATCTTCCTTACACACACCACATGATCGTTCCTCGAAGTCTGTAACTTCGTTACGTGTATCCCGATTTCACAAAATTATCGAATTATTCTCGAAATACGTTTATTATCTACAAAATCACAATTCTCATGGAAAAATGTTGAAAAAAAAACCTTTTTTCTCATCTTAAACGAATATTAGTTGCTCATTAATTATTTTTTAATATTATTTCTTAATTATTATTATTATTATTATTATTATTTCTTATTTCTTAATTATTTCTCAAAGTTATGCTATTTTTCGGGTTCAATAAAATGTGTAATTATTAAAATGCTTAAATCTTTAATTGAGACATCCGTTTGCTGAAGAAAAAGCATCCGCGTTTACATCTGTATATAGGATTCATGAAGTTCGTTAGATCGTAAATATACATATGCGTGGGCATTTGAATAAATGAGAAAATCCATAATTCATACTCTCTGCTATTCTATAGCTCGAGGGTGTTAACCCATGCACGAGCATGTATGTGTGTGTGTGTGTGCTGTTCTCACCGAACAAGCGTTTCTCCCGTGAGTTTCTAATTAACATATACTTAATTAATCACGTGAGAAGCGGTTTCGTTAATTAGGCTTGTGAAATATAATTTATTGTCAATAGATCTTGGTGAATTGAACGTTAATCGTATGCATCGCTTCGGCGCGGCTGTGTACTGTCTCGGTACAATGTTTCCATGGAAAGTTTGTGGACGCTTGCCAGCTATGACTAAAGATATTAACTACAAATTAGCCCATAACGAACCGTCGAAATATTTTCGTTGGAAACACCATAAAAAATGGAAAAATGTGTAGAGTTATTGATTTTTTGGAGATTGCCTATAAAAAATTTCGGGCCAGGTCTTTACCGAGTTAGTTACTTGTATTCAGGAGAATTTTTCTTCCTGATTGAATTGAATAATCACTGTTTACGAAACATGTAGAATTCTTTTCTGTTTCGAAGATCGAGGAACAAAAGGTAAGCGATGAACATGCCAGGAGAGGAATTTTCGAAAGGCTCCTCTGCGAATGAGCTAAGAAAATTAATGCTAATATAACGGATGAAGTAATCTGTCTCAACGGTGCGCAATGCTTGGCCGCTATGGTGAACGTCGCTTAATTGCTCGAAATCACGAGGCAGTCTTAACGCCGGAACCTCTTTGATCCTACCTCCGTACTCGCATTTCAACGACGAGACGCAAAGGCGTTCATCACCGTTCCATACTCGTTAGAATGCTTGAGCCTTAAACGATATCATGCTCCGATTCACCCTCTTTCTCTCTCTCTCTCTCTCTCTCCCCCTTCTCCTTCTTCTCCGACTCTTTCTTCCTTTGGACAAACGTAGGATGATAACAGGTTCACAACAAAGCAGAGTATCTAATTCACCTCAATGATGTCCAATTAATGTCCGAGCAATGAATCGTTTCAACTGTTCATCCACAATTATGTTAGAACACAGATAGGAGCACCGTGGTTTTTGGATCGTTCAAACGCTGCAGGTGATTTATAATTCAAAGCTTCCGAAATTCCTTGCTTCTGATATCTGGAAATACGCATTAGGATATTCGCTTTGTTCAATACCCGGATAACTTTGAAGTACGGGTGAAATTAACATGAAGAAGAAATCGATGTGATAAAATTTGAAACCCTCCGGATATGGTGTAGAAACTTGGATGTGGCAAAAAAATTTCTACCTACAAAAACATTAAAATGACGGCTTCAAAACTCTAGACAGAAGTGTCACAAAATTTGATTCAACTTTCTAACCTTTTCGTGTAGGGTATTAGAAAAGTTTACGATCTTCAAGTCGAGAGGGAAAAAATCCTGGTATCGAATTGCGAGAGATCACGAGGTAAGTTGGGCCGACGAACGTCCAATTGAAGCGTTGTATTCCCAGCAGGATTGATCTCTCTCTCTCTCTCTCTCTCTCTTGCTCTTTTTCTTCCTTCCCTTTTTGAACGGCACGTTTTCACCTTGTGGTAACTTGGATGATTACTTTGGTGCTTGCTCCGATCTCCACTGTCTGCCCTCCCTCTTCGAGCTCCCTATCGATCTCTCCAACGCTATTTTTCTCTCGTTCTTCGTCCCTCGACTAAACGAGTCTTCGAACGCGTCTGTAGCCACAGTGATAAAAGTAATGAAACGTTATAAGGATTAAAAAAAACTTTCTCACCCTCTTGAATTAATTGTAAGCGGCTCTTTGTACTATTTTTCAAACCCGTCATTTTGAGAATGCTCGAACGAAATGCCAGAGTCCGAAAATGAGGTAATTGATTTTTTTTTTTTCATCGTGCTTCGCTGAAGGAATAGACAATTAATGGTTCATTAATATTTGAATCAACCTGAGCTCGATAGACATCAGCCTTTCTAAGAAAAGCTAGTGGACCGGTGTTTAATGGCACACTAGAGCACATGGTCGATACTGGCACGTGTGAGGCTTACGGAGACTGGGGACGCATAGGAAGCTTTGTAAACCCTTGTGGCACGTTCCCAGGGAAACTGAACCTAACCCTCTGTCCCTTTCTTCTCTGTCTCTCTCTCTCGCTCTCGCTCTTCGCCATTGTAATTCCTTCCAATGTCTACGCAGTAAACGTTATTCTCACTCCGATCATTTCCTACTAGAATCCCTTGGTCCTGTCACAGCGGGTACTCTCGTATCTCTCTATTTGGCTCCTTTGGCTCCTTTGGCTTCAAGGCGCTCAAAGCTAACGATTACACGGCAGTTAACGATTCTATCGACCAGAGTATCGCTTTGGAGAGAGAAATTGCGTTATATACATATATATACTTTTTAACCAATCTCCGTGCGTCTCTACTTCATCGTCAAATTGCTCCGGTTTCGTTATTTCCCGTTTTTTCTCAAACTGATCGTGGATCGCAAAGAAAAAAAAAGCGAGGCAGGAAGCGAGATTTCGTGATCGATTAAACGATCAGAGTCTGAGTTTGTACCGTTGCAATTAATTGGATCAAAATTTTGATTGAAAGTTGAGGAAAAATTCTATCGCGCTTTCCATTCTGTTTTACTTGCTTTTCATTTTGCCCCTCGTCAGAACATTTCGTCTTTTGAGAATCCTCTGTCAGCAGACACCGATAAAATAAAGACAAATGTTTTGTGTTGAGATTTATCCAAGAAGGGAGGACGTAAGTGAAAGAGTATATACTCCGAAGCAACGAGACAAAATGAAGAGAAGTACGGACAAAGCGATGAACGAAATTTGTCTCTTATACATGTCGCTATGTGTATATACAGTGAAAAGTAAAAAGGTCTGCAGGAAACGCGATTAGCTCGAGTCTTTTGTCGTTTGCTGACTTCACGAAAGAACCGAGCCTCTCCGTCCTCCTTTCTCGTTCCCCTTCCCCCAAGCTTTTCCTCTTCTTTTCCTTTCTCTAATCCTATCCGTATAGTTTTCGAATCAACGACGAATGCTACCTTATTTTTCCCGTTCTATCTGGTCAACGCGATTCTCTCACTTCCTCCCTAACTCGGTTCAGACTTCCGCGGACTTTCCTCCTGTATATCATCCTACAATAAGATTTAAACGAAATTGTTGCCGTTCGTAATACAGTATTGTCTTTCCTTCTGATTTTCTTCCTTTTTGCTTTGCAATTAGTAAGATATATCTCAGATGAGTCGAACGAAAAGAAGAAAAATTCGCGAGTACGGTATCATAGCGACAAAAGGCGATACTCGCGAGCTATGCGGACTCGAGTCGGTATTAAGTCGTCAAGGTATATAGAGTGGAAAAAAGCAAAAGAGAAAAAAGTAGAAGAAAGATGAAGCATAAAATGTTGAAGCAGAGAGAGGAGAGAGAGAGAGGAGGAGAGTGAAAAAAAATTAAAAGAAACACAGAAAAAAACGAAGAACGAAGAGTAAGCAACAGAGAAAAATGGAATGAGTGAGAGTCTCGTGAGTTTCCTTTCAAATTATTGCATAATTGTATATTGCGATGAGAACAAAGTCCGGTAAAGATACGCCGACGTAATAACGGAGGTAAAAAAAAAAAAAAATAACAAACAAAAGTTCGCGATTTTCTCTCGTTCCATCGTCGCCATTTTTTTCCTTTTTTTCCTCTATCGTACTGTCCATACAATTTTAACGTCCTATGTGATAGGGGAAACGCGCCAAAGAGAAGAACGAGGGGATGTTTACCATTAGCTTCTCGTTTTGCAATAAATAAACATGCCCACTCTCGTTTCCTACCATCGGATTGATTATGAAAATTTCTTATTCTCGTTTACACTCGTTTCCATTTCCCTGTCGTTTCTCGATGCTGCGGATGATTTTTAGTAACTTTTTTCAGTGAAAAATGACCGACAAAAAGTTTTTTTTGTACTTTTTTTTCATTGATTCGATCGTTCAGGTTCGTACACGAACGAATGAAGTTGCAAATATTGATGAACATGGGAAGAAGAGAGCGAGTCCAGCAGCTCAATGAAAACTCTTCGGACGAAAAGATTTATGATTTTTTCGTCCGGGAGATTTATCGCAGTGATACCGAGCGAGGGATGCATATGATGAAGGTGACGAGATTTTCTTATGCCAACAGCGGGGAACAAACTTGGAGATGGATCGTGTGTATCTTGGGGGCGTAGAGGGTTGTATAATGTACGACGGAGAGTGTGTATCGAGTGGAAACGATATAGTGCCGTCTGTATCGTGAGTTAGCAATAAAAAAGGCGGAATCGAGGGATTACCGAATGTGGTTAGGATCGTCGGTTAGGCCATTTTGTTTGGTAGCCCGAGCAGAGCTCTCATTCAAACCTGGTTTTCAGCTTGGTCGATGGCGCGGCGAAGAAACGATGTGAAAGTCTGTGAATGGACGTCGATGAAGACGTTGAACGCGCGAACATAGAGAGAGGCAAAGAGGGAGAGAGGAAAATACAGTCGACGAAGGTCTACGCTCGATTGTATAAAAGTAGCTTGGCATTCGGAGCCCCTTGCGGCTGATAGATGTCCTTCCGATCAACTGAGCCTCGGAGGCGTCCATGTCGAAAGTTGTGATTACGGCAGTTTTTCATTCGCAGCTTTTGTCAGTCGACGCTCGCCCCTCTTCCTCTCCATTTTTTCTTTCCCATACATATCCGTGATGTTCATATACAGGTCACATGTTTCATCTCCCTTGTTCGCCTCTTTCATGATCCCCTCGGTTCACCAGAACACTTCAGCCACTCGCCTTCCTCCGCTTACAATATTAAACGAAGCCACGTGCAACTTTCGATATGAACTTTAAACCTGACGGAGGATCCTCTTCTGCGATGTAATGTCGAAACTTTTAAAGATTCACACCTAGAAATAAGATCTAGTTGATCCAACTGCAATCTAGTCGAACAAATATAATTTTTTGCTTTGCCTCACGGCCGGCATCGTCAGAAGTCAGTCAGTCGAATACGAAATAATCGGGTAACGTATTTCACGTGCATACGAAATGATGATTTTACAAAGTTATTTTCTCGCCTCTCATATGTTAAGCAATTGAACATTCTTTAAAGGACTCGAGAAATAAATGATGCACTCGTTTTTATGCACCAGAGAGTATGTTGAATTTATAGTGACACATTTTTATTGTCTCTATCTGCGTTTGACACATTAGACACGCGGGGTATTCAATTTTTTTTCCTACATTCAATTTCACGGAAAATAAAAAGCCGTAACGCACATTTTTCATAAGCTCAAGTACGAAGCTAAATCTGACGGCTATCCAAACTTAATACCGGATTACGAGCTTTTGCGTCCAACGTGCTCAGTCCGGCTGAAAGCATAGGCACTCTCCTGCATGCTTTTGATCCTCCTTTCACCTTTCTTTCTCGTTCGTGCATACACGTTGCACTCATTTGCTAGAAACGAGATATCGTTGAGTAAGATCTGACAACGCTTTCTCTTCGTGTACGAGGAAGATGAATTTCATGAGAAAACGAACGAGTGTTGAATATCGTTATCGAGGTGATACAATACGTTTCTCACGCGGTGACGTCACGAGAATAATGAACTAGACGTATACATCCAGGCCTTTGAAAATGAGACAACGTCGTTATTCCATCGAGAACACGCCGCTCGACCGAGTAACATTTTTATAAATTCGTTCACGTTCGCATATTTTCTTTGCACAGGATTTTTCTGCTTACCATCCGCATCGGACGACTGAATAACTCGCTCGATCCTCCGAGAACGATAATAATTCAATCGCGATGAGATCATTTCAAAACTGAAAATTAAAAAAGAATTACGCTGAATGCAAACTCGTGAATTTTCTATCGATCACTAACGTATCAATTCATTCGGTTAAATTTTTTTGTTATTATCAATTACGATTCGGGTGGACGAACGATTTGAGAAAATTGGATGAGTGATTCGTCATAAATTACTGCGAGTGAGAAGAAGAGAGAAAGAGAGAAAGAGAGAGAGAGAGAGAGAACGATGGGACGAGAGAGAAAGGCTTCAGCTTTATTGTGTGGTTTCAATTATCACTTTTGCAATTATGCTTAACCAGAATCCAATTAAATTAACTACCAATTTTACATTGTTTTCTATTAACTGCCTTAATGTAGTGGAATTGGTAGACTGTTTCCCTCGTTGCTGTATACCCGATCTAATGAATGCGTTTAATAAACTAGGCCAGTACAATAACCCAAACAAAATTTGATAGCTTTAATTATTCAGAAGAGAGTTTAATGAGGTAATGCGATTGTTGCACCAAAATCTAACGACAAAATCTAAACAGAGACATTCGGTGGGCCTGCGGAATTGAAAATAAATAAATAAATGAAATCATTAAGTTATTTATTCTTGTCGCGAAACCATAGTATTATTTTGATCCAAGGGCGATACATTTTTCATGGGTTTTATATTTATTTTCAACTTTTAATGTATCTATTTTTCAATTTGCTCAAATTATGTGCACTTTGGATTATTTTTTCGATCGATGTAGATACGAGATGACAAATTGATTGGAAAAATGTTGAATTTTCGTTGGAGCATTGAAGGGCTTCGTCGGAACGTTCAGGAAATATATGACGATCGATTCAGTAATTTGGAATTTGCATCGGTTGGTCGGATTATATTTGCGAAACTTGGAATTACGAGATCACGGATGAGTGATCGTCGACACAGTGGCTCATGGGAGAAACATTTATTTGCCCGTAAACATTTTGCGTATGGCAGCACAGAGAACTCATATAGCCACAGTTTCGTGTACGATTGGAACGAGCCCTATGACCTCCTCCTTTTTGTATATCGTATATTCTATGGATCTCGTGTTTGGCTCATATAATTATCGTTGCTCATACGCCACGTTGGCCACGTCGATTCTGTCAATTTCGATCGTTTGTTCTGCCTCGTTTCTTCATTTCATTTTTTCATTAATTTACGCTGGTTACAGCTCTTGTCGTTTCGAGTTAATTGCTCGGTGCAAATTTCATGAAATTGATTCTCTCTAACGTACGAACTTTTCTTCCATTTTTTAAATAAAAAAACCAACGATCACAATAGTCTGTTGGCCCAAAAAAATTAACTGGGTTTTTCACATCAACGAACAATCGATCATTTTCTTCTTTGCAATCATCAGGCTATTTTGAACGTTCGCTTTTGTTCATTTTCACCATACGAAATATTTGCTCGCATATATAAAGGGACAACGAAAAATACATATTTGCGCTCTTGACGGGACGAGAAACGAGAAGTTATGAGATAAGCTTCGTGCAGGCAAGATTTCAAATGGCAGAAACTTAAAATGATCTCGTGAACCGTGGCAGAAGTTCTATATTCAGCTTCTGTTCGTAATAAAGAATATGACGTTCGCTGAGCAGTCATCGCCCTGACGGTCGGGATGGAGAGCGATTACAACAAGAAAAATTTATTTCATCACCGTGCAGATGTTTTTTACACACTGGCAGGGAAAATCAACTTCGATGCTGAATGGGAAAAAAGTGTTTCGAAAATATCTGATACTGAAAATAGAGAGAAGAAACTTTTTTTTTTTATTCTCGTGCTCAACTTTGATTTTCCAATCGTCGGGACGTGTCGTTTCGACAATGAAATTTCGTATTTTATGATGCAGCCTCCAATCCTGTATGAAATAATCAATTTAAGTCCTTGAGCGGGGAGAGAGTGGAAAAGACGAGCGAAAGGCCAGTGCTCGAAATCGATGTTACGACGCATACGATTCGTTGACTACGAGACCATCAATACCTTGTCCCATGTGACTGCACCACTTCGCCCACATATCTTCAATCCTCTCTCTAGGATGTTCATGGAAACGGGGATAAAAAAGATTCAGAAAAAAAGTCAAATTGAACATAGTATGGAGAAAGCGAAAAGCAAGAAAATCAGGAGTGGTTTATGGCATTGGTAAGAGAGTTTTTTTGTTTCCAAAGCCCTCGTGAGTTTATCGCCCAACTTCCATTCTTTTGGCCTCATTTTTTTTGTTTTTCTTTTTTATTTTTTTTTACTTTCTTTCTCTTCTTGTCTCTATCGGCGTTATATATACTGGCGAACCAGTAAATCGGGAAATGTGTGTGTATAAACCGCTTTCGATCTATGCTGAGGCCAGGAACAACCCGCTGGTCCCGCCGAAAACCAAAGAGGAAAAGACTTTTTCTGACGAAAAGCTCCCGGGGGCATGATCGTTCGCCACTGTGGAACAATCACTACGTGGGGCCAATACCCGGATAACTTTTAAGCTCTTCATTCTTCTTTAATCCTCGCGTGATTTAAATTCCAAAAGAATGTCTGGCTTTGCCGGAAATCATTATTTTCCAGAGCTTAATTATCAATTCGCTATTTATTCAACTTTTGAAAAACGAGCATATTTGTTGGTATATACGTTTCTTTCTTTGAAGCGAAACATAAAGAAGATTTTCCGTCGCACGTGATTGTCCGATCGAAAGGGTGTGTTCGGTGCGCGTTGTCGCCCTTGATTTTTGAAACAACATTTTTTCACACGGACTCCGGTTTCTTTGCTAAAAATTTAACGGCAACTTTACACTTCCGCAAAATCACATTTACAAGCCGAGCCTGGAACAGGAACCTGGGGATTTCCGATTCGAACTTGCTCGCGGCGATGGGGAAAATAGTTCCAGAGTCTATACCATGAATGAATGTAACATCGAGTGAGTGTAACAAGAGCAAGGGAGAGAGTGAGAGAGAGAGAGAGAGAGAGCGAAGGAAAGAGGGAAAAAGACGAGAGGGATTTTGGGGAGGGTGAGAGTCGAACTGGGAGTCAGGACAGACGATCGAATCGGCCCAGCAGCGGTAGAACGCTGGAACGAGGAGAGAATGTGGATGAAACACGCTTCAACGAACATCGTTTGTTCTTTCCGGGCCGCTGACCCGTGCGATCTTTTCACAAATCCGGGTTACTGCTGCTACAGTCGCGAAGCGAATTCTCTCTTCACTCAAGCCCCCTTCTATCTCTCATTCTCTCTCTTTTTACGCTGCACTCGCACCTGATTTTTTTTTTTTCACGTTCGATAGTTTGGCTTTCGTCTTTCATAGGATCGGCTTATTTTTCATGTTTCCGATGAAATTCTGAAATAAATCAGAAGATTAGATCATTACCAAAATGTGGAGTTCATCGAAGAATACCGCGGATGGTTGCTTTTCGGTGGATTAGAAAACAAAAGAATCGAGCCCACCGATCACTACATTTTCCCCTAATCCACTGTTTTGCTGTTGCTTATCCTCTGGGACCTCCAAAAACGTTGCTAACCAGCTAAAACGTATTCGCAATGAACACCACGATTGACGTTATTCGATATATGCGAGTTTTCCGAGGTTTGCGATGTGTCGCCAAATGTGATTTTGTACTCTTTCCAGTACAGATTAATAATATCGTGAATAAACATTGAATTCGTAGTGTGCTTTCCAACACCCAGCGAGCCAGCGATGAGTATATTGTTGATTCCAAAGTGCAATTAACCCAGGGTTATGTTTGTATATGATAACGTCTGTTCGATTCTGATGAACGCTCTGTTCGGCTGTACGGACAAACCTTCGTCTCGCCTAGTCTCATTCCATTTTGCGATCTATTCAGTGCTCCGAATTATTCGATCCTCGATCAACAAGCAGCCTATCAAAGTGCATTCACATTAATAATTACATCTTCCGATAGGACGCCGTCATTCTATGCCGAGATTTGCACTTGATTGAGTTTTTCGCTAAAATGAGAAATAGCAACTCAATTGTGCAACATCTAATTTTTATTTTCGAAAAAAATTTAATAGACAGCCACGTTGCAATCGCGTGTCTCGAACAATGAGAATTGTGTTTTTTTTTCTTCTCATTTATTTTCTTTTTTATGAAAATTCTGACTGTATTTCTCATTAGTTGCCGAATTCATCCAGAGGATACTCTCTGGACTTTGTAAGTGCACGTAGATCTATGGATTCACGTACTCGACACACCTGTGCGGCGAGGATTTTGTACGATATGGAAATACACACTTGTGCATTCAATGGACGAGTAATGAACAATTAACGATTGGAAATTTCACTGGAGCTTATGTAACGAGCGCTATATTCGATGGAATAAACACATTATTCGATCAACTGAGAGAAGCGATGTTGAATAAACTCAACCTTGATGCCGTTCTCGAGTGCTCGTAAGTACAGCCGTATACATATGTGTGTATACGTATGTGTAGCGTTTTCTGGGTGCTTCATCTACGCACAGTTGCCTGTGGAATCTCGATGGTTTCCAACCACCCTCTCGGCGTTCGTTTGCATAGGCTCTGGAGGTGGTCGGTACGTCCACCCCGAGCATACTGCACAATCGAACGCATTAACGATAAATGCATATTCGAAATCACGATATTGTGTTCAGATATGCACACACGCTGGGGGAGATTCCTGACCACCTACTCATCTCGATTCTTCATCCCCTCGTTTTTCGAAATTCAAGCATATGATTCAATCTTTTGAGGGATGAATCTGCATTTTTGGCCTTTTTTCGAATTTCGCAGACAGTTTTTTAAGGCTTCACTGACATTTTCAAGAGCGACCAACTTATTTTTATTTATACGCGTTTTCCACCAACAAAACGTAAATAATAACCCACTGATTAACGAGATGTGCGTGCGTGATTGGAGGAATTGGGAGGGACCTTTTGGCCAAAGGATTTGTTACGTGTAAGCCAAACAAGAGCAGGGTTCTCGTGGGGGAATCGAGTCGAACGCGAAGCCACGGTGTCGACTCAAACGCGCAGCTGTTTCGTCGTGACCGAAGCAATTACAAAGAAAACCGCTTTATCGTGAAAATAGCTGACGATAATCCTCCTGTTGGCTGCTTCGTGCTCCAATAATTATTACGCAGCGAGCTGGCTAAACGCCGGGAACAAGTTCGTCGCCACTAGACTCGTTAATGGTCGCTACGAAGAAGCGTTACACAGACGCATGCGCGCTCTTCCATTTTCGGATTGTTCTAATTAATAGGAATTATAATTGGCAATTAGACGCACCGGATATCCACTGTTCTGCGCTCTGCAAATCCTAAATACGCAGGTCACCATACGTCCCACCACGACTTCAATGATCTAAACGGTCCAAAGCGAATTTCTGCCTGCTATTAAAAATGAACTATATTTTTAGAAACTTCAGCTTGAAAATTTCAAGCTTTGACTCAAATTTCCAAAGGCACCGCAGTGCTGACCTGAAATTCAACAAATCTCCACAGAATATAGAATATCTTTTTATTCACCGAGGGTTCATAAAAATTTACGATAAAGAAATAAGTTTCTATAGGATCCCTGATAATTGAAATTCTTTCGAATTATTCACTGAATGTAGGATTAACAAAAAAAATCTAACGTCCTCGAAAAATTGTTACGATTGCCACGATTATCCTAACGAAAAATTCGTATTACCGCGCCCGAGTGTGGAAATTCGAAATCCGATGTAATTAACAACTTCTCGTGGGTGATCGAGTTGAAAATCAAGTACATAATTGAGTGATAATTCCTTCGAGAGCTCATCATCCTGTGTATTAAATTATGTTGATTGAAATTACTCAAGATAATTCTTGTACGGAAAAAGAGTCGTGAATTGGCATTTGCCATATAATCCGTTTTTCGATATCGAGTGTGATTATTTGGCCCCCATAAATGGAATCAATTCCAACCTCATATTTCTCTAATACGATTATAACACGAGAGAAATGCAAGGACTCTGGCCTCGAGCATATTTGTGTCCCGAAATATAAGGGGATGCGATAACTCGACAGTCTATTGACGTAGATCGATCGCATCAATCACACGCTGGCCTGAAAGAGAGCGAGAGAGAAGGAGAACAGAAGAGCGAGCGTGTGTATCAATCAGCGGACATTATCAGACAGTCTAGTGGCTCTCGGGATCTTTGGATAGACGTACGCTATAGAGTTTAATGTACATATGGGATCGCCTATACCGAATATACTCACCTCACCCTCGTAACACGTAGGCGTAGAAATAAGATGAGGGAAGATTCTTGGCAATTGGTCAATTTTTTAAATCATGAAATCTTTTCATAGTCCCGCAACGGCTACTCAAATAATCGTTAAGGCCTCTCGCCATAATCACGTCCGGGAGTCGAGTCTTCGTTGATTTTTTATCGATTCCGATTCAATTTTGCTTTTGAAACGCCGTTTTTGATTTAGAAGTTTTTTGACAATTAAACGCATTTTGACGATTCGGCATTAAACGTGGCATTGTATAATTGCGCTTACTCTTTGTTATCTCGTCATATAAATGCCTTGGCGCATGTATCAGAATATCGAACGAGAAAGCAGCCAGGCAGAGTCTCATTCGAAGTAATAGCCGAGGAAAAGAGTTAATCGTACTTAAGGCTAGTCGTTATCGCGATCTCAGCTTTTTTTTTTTACCAGAAGGAAATGGGTTCCGATTAAGCCTCGCCGTTTTCCAATTAACGCCTTAATTAAATCCTCAGGATGGTATAAGGCATGCCGAAAGTAGCGTCGTAGTGCTCTCTTATGAATTTTCTCTCCGCCGCGCTACTTTCTCTCTTTTTATCTTCTATAGTTATGTACGGAATGCTGCGAGACCGTCATCACAGCCAACGAAAATTGGTCCGAGCGCGCTCTTCAATTGGGCATGGAACACAGAAGAAGAGGTAGATTTTTAATGCGTCGGTGTACCTTCTTCGCGTAATTGCACGGTCTTAGCCCTTTCCTGAGAAAACACTCAGCCAGCACAGACAGTCGAACGAAGTCTTTCGTTTATGGGCAAAGAAATTCGTTACTCGTGTGAATTGTTCAACATTTTCGTGAAACTAAATTTCTCCTCAATTTGGAATATTTTTTTCGTAACACTGCAGAATTACCTAGAACATCGTCTCAGCGATATTGCTGCATATACTCTCCGGACGGGAATGTCTTCGAGGGGATGAATCATTCAATGACTTGTTTTAAGAAATACTCCAGTTCTGAAGTTCTGAATATTTCTTCATCATTTTCCTTGATTATTTCATCAGTCTCGGTCGTTGGAAATGTTTTTCTGCAGTTGTAGAGTCTTTGATACCTTTCGAAACGACGTTCATACTCATACATTATTACTTGGGTAGGAAGGGTTGATACCAAATCGAAATGCAAGCACAATTACGTTCCTAAGATCGATAATCGTAGATATGTATGAGCTTGGAAACTTGAAGTCTGCTTTTCCGCATTATAATCTTATCGATTCTCTCCGCGAGAAGTCTGGAGCGAGCTTTATTTATTAATACTCGAAAACGCCCAAGAAACTCGAACACTAACGATCTGTGACTGAATAATAGAAACCAGGCCAGCGTTGTCGTCCAAGTGGAAGACTCACGATAGCACACGATAACCTCCTATCCCGATTGATCGGGCTCGACGGTAATCAAAAGAACCCGATAAAATTACGGTTCCACGTACAAATGAAAACGTTTTGAACGAATATGCTCTGTCGATTCCCAGATCGTCTAGAATCTTTAAAACGCTTCGACGTATCGCGAACCATTTCCCACTTTATCTCTCTTATCAAATGACGATTATTCGAACCTTTTTTTCTCCGTGCTGCCATTGCTTCGATGACAAAATCGGAAACTGCAAACATCTGCAATTTCCTGCCAAGAGTGAGATGTTTGTTCAGAATAATTTCGGTCAAATCGTTTATCTAGCAATTTCATTTTTTATTAGTCTAGCAGTCGGAACGAGGCATTGAATGGCATTTCTGAAGACGTGTGTGGGTTGTAGGCGAGTGGATATACTTTATAGAATAAAACGTGCTCGGTAACGCAACGGTGGAGCGTTAGGGAGGTGCACAAGTGACGTATGTAGAAGATTACTAGAGAAAAGATGAAAAAAGAGAAGCTGGGAGAGGTCCAGGCTGAGGTTCGTTGAACGCGAGGCGAGCGAAGACTGGTCAGACCGGCTTGGTCAGCGTACGTACCTTTCGGTGGACGGAGGTCTTGGAGAGGGTCGACCACTTCACTTTTCCAAGAAATCCTTCTCGATCACTTTGACCATGGATGGAACAATGAAATCACTGTCCGAGGAGCATCACGCTCGAACTTATTGCTTCGGCTGAATTTCATCGTATCTCGAGAGAGAAACGTGGAGGCAAAGCAGCCTCGAAAAATCTCGACGGTTCAGTGATACGACTATTATCTTTGCGATCGTCGTTATAACAATAACGATGAAGAATCTTCGAACATTTTAATCAGAGAAATAGACGCAGATTGGCAAGAAGAGAATGTAATCATGAGCTGGGCGAAAGAGACATATCCGTTGGACTGCCAGGAGGTACGTATCTAATCCAAAGACATTCATGACGGTGAAGTGCTCGAGTCTCGATAGTGTCGGCGACGAAATCTCTTTTCTTCATTCTGAATATAGTTTCCAGAGTCTATAGTTGCATCCAGGGTGCTTGAGTGGAGCTGAAGAAGCATCAGAGAGTGCAGAGGCCATGGGTTTTCTCGTTGGATATATTCAGATCGCTTCGTATGAGAATAAAAAGGGGATAAGGTTGTGGGAGGCCAGCGAACGCACCGCGTACCTGCCTCGGGTGTTAGGATTGCTCGTGGATCATCCAGAGTAAAGAATCATGCATGAAACTCGCTGAGTCGCCTAAAAATGAAACAGGAAGAAGTGGGATAAAGGACGAGATGAGCAAGCGCTCGAGTAGCGTGAAGAGTTTGAGAGAGAAATGCTTCTCCAGAGAATCCCACATAGATGTGACGAGGTGATAGGGTAGAAAACAGAGATGGTGATACGCTGGAGTGACAGCATGAGCAAGCAGCAGCGGCATAAAGGAAGTACGCCACTTTCTCCTTCTCTCCCTGGTTTCTTCTTATATTCTTACAGTCAAGAGGCCGAGATGGGGTAAGCAAAGGAGCAAGCTATAGGAATCCCGAGGAGATGTAGAGGAGGAGGAGGAGGAACGACTGTGAAGACGAAAGCTTAAGATTGTGGGGGAGTGAGAAGGAGATGGCAAGAGAAAGTGCCTGGTGCGAAGATAAGCCAGAAATGCCGTGAATACAGATGGACCGTGCGATAACACACAGCGACGGAACTATCGTTCGTTTCTCGCGCACTAAAGCCCTCGGGACTCTGTCGCATGAGCGTGTCTCAGCTATTCGCATTTCACAGACACTACGAGAAAGACGTTGCCCGAGAGGTCATGGCATGACTGTCACTTTTCCGTCTGTCATCGCTGCCTTCTACGAGGAAAACCGCTATTCCTCTGGATGTTCCCTCGACTTTGCGTATTCCATGGATCTGTCTTTGGAAACTTTGAATGAAAAGTCCATGCGCTTCGTATTGTTGGTACGATAAGAAGAATGAACTCGACATTGGGTCCTAGCGTTCATGTTGTTATTATACGACATGCGCTTGAATGTAGTGGGAAATGTAAAATATTTATTTGCACAGCGATGAGGTTGTGGGAAACAGAGTGAAGGAGACGGACGGCAAAGAGGGAGGAGAGAAAGGGAATGAAATCGCCTAAGAAATTGAGAGCGTCCGAGAAACAGTTACACGCATCAGCCCGCATCTTGTCTTTGTGAAGAAACAACACCCCTCGGGCGAAGAAATAGAATTCGGTCTTCCGGGTCACGCAAACCCACTTATGCGAACGATAGGAAGGAAGTGGGCCATCTACCCTCCAAAGTATCTAGGGTTACAACACCCTAGGTCGTTTCTTATCAAAGATAAATAACAAGAATTGGAGTTTTATTTCCAACGATACTGCCATTCGGATGTTCGCCTAAGAATCATATGGGTGAGCACAATGGTCAAGAGGCGGGACGGAAGAATATGATTTGCAATTCACTGAGATGAGTGAGTCACGTGTAAGCTCGTATGTGATATTCGTCGTAGCAACAAGAACAGAAACGTGTTTTTATACGAGAATAAATCATTGAGAGTTAGCGTTTGCTTCGTAACAATAGTCGATGAGCGGAGGCCCAACCCGGCATGTCGACTAAAAACGAAGAATAGCTGGTGGTGATCGCTGAGCCCAAAGTCGGAAGAGAGAACGACAGAGAGCGGGTCAGCCAAAGAGAGAAGATAGAGCGCTGCATTGGATGAACATCCGCCGCGGTGATTCGAATCGTCTGCCACGCCACGCATCAAACAATGCGTGCAATTACGTTCTGCTGTGCCCACCACCATAGTTCGTACGTTCGGCTATCGTAGCCCTGGCGCCTCTTGACAATGCCCGCTCGGTACACACACCCAGCAAATGTACCGTCTCATTTGCCAATATTGTTCTACTTTTGTAGTCTCCACTCAACGCGCCTATGGACCTTGTACCATTCGCCATGATTCAACTGAATCACTATCTCGCCATATCTCCCTTTTTCATTCTTTCAAACACGCGGAATCACCGCTTCCAACCATGTGTCTACGTAATACGTACCTTTTGGATTAACCAATTCATTGACAAAGATTCGGATCCATTTCCGCACACGATGAGGAATTTTGTTCTATTTTCTGAACCCAGCCTCTGGCAGTCAGCTTTTCAGCATTAAGAAGTATAATCGATTTATAACGCTCCAACTTACAGTTAGCGATCCTGGATCCCCAATCGGATGTTCCTTTTTATCAAAGCATCGAGTTTCAACTATGACAACTGCTTTTTGGACCCTATTCAGTTGCCACCGTCACGTTATTACGTTTTAGGCATGTGAGCAATAATTTCACGAGTATATCGATATTTAGTTCAGCGTAAATGTCATGAGAGTGGAAATGGATTCGAACTAGCAATGTGCCAAGTATATCGTAAGTATACAGAGAGTTACGGAGTCACTGGTGCGTGGTTTATAACTTCAGTGCTCTCGTGTATCCATCTTGAGGGGCAGAAGATGGAAGAGGATGGGTTGAGCTAACTTTGCGATAATCAATATCGAAGCTGCATCTATGGAGCTCGGAGTCT
Organism: Hyposoter dolosus; assembly: GCA_963921915.1. Lineage (NCBI taxonomy): Eukaryota > Metazoa > Arthropoda > Insecta > Hymenoptera > Ichneumonidae > Hyposoter > Hyposoter dolosus. The sequence continues at coordinate 10,535,792 of OY998136.1, read as the reverse complement.
GACAGATGGTTCCTGAGTTAAGAAGTTGCTGGTTCGATTAATGCATGAGTTCGAACGGGAGCTTTCCTGGATGGGAGAGTCAAAAAAGTCCAGCGTGCAATTGGAACACTTTTGCTCCCTTGTCACATTGTCCATGTGTCTCGAAAACGTAGCCTCCGTTTTGGGTTTCCGTCTGGATGCTGCGACCCAGCAATTTTATTGGTAGAACCTCTTTGCAGGTTTCACCTTCGTTCTCTAATACGATAGCCGTTGCGCTGGCGTCTGAAAAACACAAGAGAAGAGTGTAAGGGGGAAAGCTACCTTAATAAGAATAGGAAAGGAAGAATATAGTCTGGAAAAGTTCTCTCTACACACGGAGCAATTCACCTAGATTCTACGTTTTGTAGCTTAGCTCATCGTGGAATTGATAACAAGAAGGCCGCGAGGTCGTGAACAACCGTTTCTCTTATTCGCTACCGTTAACGTGAGGCCTGATAGCATGTTCGCTAGCTTGCTACTGGTGAGTCGGAGATAACGCAGTAGAAGACGAGTTAAGGCTACAAAGTGTACACACGCGCACAAAGCCTGTTCCGCTGGTGTATCCAGGGCCTTGAAGGGTATGTGTACAGATAGGCAAAGGTTGCTCGAGCATGGATGGTCGAAACACGGCACAGGACTACCAATCGTTACGAACAGTGTCTTTCTGCGCGATGTTCCCCAACGTTCTCTGGTCGTTACTTGGCTGTACGAGCGTTTTTTACGATCGAGTCGCGATAACCCTGTCGTAAAACGTAGTTAGTTGCTCCATGAGATTATTTCTATTCCAGCCCGTGCTCACCGACATCTGCGGGTTACATCTTTGGTCCATCGGATAGTCGGAGCATGTTATAATTGCATAAAGCTCGAAGGAAGAAAAAACATTTGGAATTACATCAAGAAAATGTCATCGTGTCTATGCCGTGCACGTAAAGACGTTTCTGCTCCTCCAGGAACGTAGTCCTCGAGACCATTAAACATATTTCAAGAATACTTGCATATACGAGCTACGATTCTTATGCCGGCATATCCTGGAGTAGAGTTTCAGCGAAAATTTATCGTCAGCCCACCTTTTGCCCTGCGGAAAGTTCAATAACGTTGTAACGCGTAAATTGTGACTATACCCTGTTTCCCCTCGCAGCAACCCTCCGGGAATTAGCTCCTTATAAGCAACGTTGCCAATGGTTACCGGTTAGCTGCTTTGATATAGTGCGGAAGCATAGTACGGTAAACGTGTTAATATCAATATAGAAACCCGTTTGACCCAAGCTGAATGGCGAGCAAAAGAGCAAGAGAATCGACGAACGCGCAAAAGCCGGATCGTTGGCTAACTTTCAGAGCGATTCGGTATAGCTCTTGTAGGGCCGACGAGAGTGTCGAGCTACTTCATGCGGATCGCTAATATCGAAGGCGGATGACTTATGGCATCGGGGTCGGCCAGCGAAACCCCTCGAGGAGGCAACAGAACAAAACCCCATGCTGCCGCGCGACGACATCTCGCCCACACGCGTCTGTAAAGTCGACCGGTGGACTTCCTATTTCGTAAATATCGATCGAGTCTCCGCTCGAGACCCGTAGACACACATATTTTGAGACTCGAGGGGCATTTAGGGTAAATAGGGTCGTTGGGGTCTTCGGGAATGACTTTGGCCTCGCATCGTGTCATTCGAATACCAATGTCCACTGGGTACAATAGACACATGCCATTTCCCCCCTGTGAGTGCACCCTCGCCCCAATGTTTTGTTTCTGTTGTCATGTGCATGTAAATCATATTGAATTCTTCCAGCCTACATGTGCGATATCCACGGAACCAAAAATATATTTTCATAAAATCTCAATGTTCCATTTTGCTGGTCTTCCCATTGTTGTTATTTATTTCGATTCGGCCGAGGGTCAAATGAAAATATGCAGTAACGAATATTTCAGTTTTCACGAGGGAATAGCTCATCCCTCGCGTTCTCCAGTATTCCCCGTTGTCCGCCACATCAAGCTGGATATACATATCTCGTGAGAAACCACCGCATCTTCGCGGATGATATTGAAATCTCCGAGGCACTCGAGAATATATTCAATGGTAGAGCTTATTCGTCTGGGTTGGTTCGGTGGCGTCTCTCCTTGACGGGCTAGACGGGAATGAAGCAAGAGTCTCTGCACTCAGAAGAGCCTAGTCGGCTGCTGCTGTTGCTGCTTTAGTTTGGAGATTTCGTAGCAACATTTTCCGCTCTCATCACGGTGTAGCTGCGTGTAGAATCGCTTGCTGAAATTATCCAAGTGACGAGCGTATAAGGTCGCTGTACGCCCTCTGTTGAGAGAAATTTGGTCCAAGGAGGGGAAAAAATGGCAGAGCAGAGAGTGAAATTTGGGAAATTTCTCTACGGTGTTTGCCGAGATCTCCAGACGGTGAATAACGACGGTCCAATATGACGTCGTAATCCCAAGCCCTCCAACCGGAGATTCCCTTTTCCTGTTCCGTGCTTTCGTCTTTAACGATTCTACTGATTGAAATCTTAGTGATTTCTGTGTATATATCCAACGCAGCCAGCCATACGTGGGCTACCCAATGGTCACCCCAAATTGGACCTTAGATACTATCTCCGTTTGGACTATACACCCGTTAAACGAAATACCAAGTCACGTGCTGCACACAAAGCTTTTTTTTCAATTAATTTACCAAAAGATTACGAAATAAGAATTCCCAAAGATATCATCTGGTGTGTCGGATAGTTGGTAAATCTCCCGATGTGTTAGTCCTGTGTAAAAGTTTTTACAGAACCCAATCTCCTTTATACAAACGCATGGGCTGCTCCTATAGGAATCCCTACATCTCACAGAGGCTAGACTTCCAAACGAGAATCCTCTGCACCGGCAACGGAAAAGTTGTCGCTTACTAGGTATCCCCTGAAATACGCGGAAAAGTTGGTAAATTGCACGTACGAATCGCACGGCCTATCCAGGGCAAAGTCGCGAACGAGTGAAACGTTATAGCGAAGCTTATACGACCAAGTTAGTACGAGAAAATGATTGAACTTTGTAAACCCCACACTATACCTGCGTAATCACAATATATACTCCATTCGAAGGAAACACCGAACGTTTACATCCCAGCCAACTGGTATACGTTCCAAGTTAAAGCTGACTTAACTACTTGACTCGATGCTCACTTCTCGAAGATGCTCGTCCGCCCTTTGTCATACCAAAATAGACCGATTCAATCGTCAATAGGATTGCAAGTCCCTCCCAATTAAATCCCAAGGGTGTCGGCTCCACCGTTTGATATTTCTAGCGGTTTTGACGTTCGAGTTGTTGATGAAGTGCACGAAGCTAGGGGCTGTCAGATGCTTTATAATTTCGACTGCAACGGGCAGCAACTGCAACAATAGACGTTGAGTGACGGGCGATATAGTAAACCTGCACTATCGGTAATATTGGCACAAGTTATCAGGAGGAAACTGCGTTTAACTGCAGAAAGCTTCAGTAGCACTCATTCTGGTAGGTGAGCGAAGAGACAGTTGCGGTAGCAACTTCCTTGGAGCTTATCGATTCCTGAGAGCGAATCACGGAGAAACTTTGATGGACATTTTACAATATTTCACTTCGATCAACGCCCGTATACGAAACTAATTTGAAATTTTTGTAAAAGAAGGATTTCTGTATCGATGCAACACAGTCCGGCGATATATTCTCTCTGATAAGGTTGTCGCATTAATACGGCGCTGAAGAATGGGAATGAACTTGCTGGCTAAATCGTAATTAACAATAACCACTTTGCAGCCTGTATCGGGAATCCCGATAATGAACGCTCCAATGAAGCGAATGTCCGATTCTCTTGGTCGGGTAATCAAGTGAATCACAATAAAGTTCGACACTCGAAAAACATGATGAAATTTTTGATCATATACTGGCCATTGGAGTTGAAACGTATCCATCCCGGCATCGTACGTAATGATGAAAACCCATCACCAAAAACTGTCTCAATTTTCAATCCTACAGAGCCGGGCGTTCGTTCATGTACAGACACAATCTCGTGTGTAGATACGCCAGCCGGATCGCGCTATATCAGAGAAATGGAAAGCGAGCAGAGGATAAGAGAGGGCGAATGTAGTTAATCTGGGCATGACATGAGGAAACAATTGTAATGGTAGGGGCGCGGGCTTATAGAGATGGTTCGGAGGTTTATTCGAGAGTAGTGTGTACAGTGGGTGGATAATTATTCGGTTGAACGGAGCTTCAAAGTGTTATACCGTTTTGGTTTGATGTGGGGCTCGAACGAAGAGAAGAGCCAATTTCGATGCTTGCGGCGAATCGGGAGCCGCAGCAGTTGTTTTTGGAGGCTCTTGTAGTCGGGGGTGTCCTCTCTGATCCCCTTTCCTAAGGGCAAGAGGATGAGGCAAGCGTGTGTATGAGAATATCACCCTCAGGATGCGAAGCAGTTGGCGCCGACGTCGGCTTGCCAGATACCAATAGCAGCAGGTGCATGTGTGTATACGCGTTTAGAATATATGCTCTTGATCCCCTCCCGCTCGTCGTCCAGCATAAACGGATGCTTCATTATATTCACATACTCCAAATGCCGACAAGCTTCAATTGAATCGTTCGCTAGAAATTACCCAATGATGCATAGTCCTTCAACATATCCAGGTATTTACACGAGAGGGATGCTAAAGGTCGCTTATTCTAGTGATGGCGGCGATGAAGGCGACCCGAGTACCCGGACACCATCAAGCATTGTGTTTCCCAGTAATTCTAGACACGTAAAAGCAATTCCCGGAATCTCCCCTCATTGTTATGCAATCACGACAGCCGACGACGCTGAGACCGATGGCAGGACGGGATCATAATTTCCTCGTGCGCCCATGGAACTCACCGCTCGCAATATCGCTCTGGTTTGCTCTGGTACGCATCCTGGAGGAAGCGTAGGCCTCGCAGACGTTTCACTCCAGCCTCGATCTGAGCGTATTCCACGTGAAATTAACATTTTTCTATTTCATCTGTTAATATCCTTCAATTTTTTCTTTTCTCTGTCAATCCTCATTGGCAAGAATGTACCTGGTCTTTTCCGCCTTCATTTCCCTGCGTGCTGGATACGAATTTTTCAAAATTCTCGGTTTCCCATTTCGAAATGCGAGCATCGCGCCACAGTTCCAGAATCTCGGGCGTCGCCACGAATTGGCACATATTGAAATCTCAACTTTGACACTGCGAGATTTCAACTGACGCCGTGACACTGTGACACTAGCAGCTACTTGGCAAAGCCTAGCGTGAGGCTTGTGCATTGTTCCTCTTGGAATGTTCATCCGAACTCAAGTTACTCAACGCTTCAGCATGTAACCGCGCTCGCTCATCGTTCTACCGAGACCACACGTCCTCATCCTGCTGTCGAGCACGGAGGAAATTCTCCTCTTCCGAGTCCTCCACGGAATCTTGCGCTGTTTCACGAGAGTTTCTCCATCGTCAACCTGAGTATACCGAATGAACTTTCAAACAGCTTCGTCGATGGTGCGTCACGTGGACGACGATCGAGTTTATTTTATTCATGTTAACAGTAAATGAATAATTCTTGTAGATCCAATTAGTAGCAGTTCTATTCTTTTTTTCAGTGAAATGCGCTTTGACATGCGAATATGTTTAATAAAAGATCAACCGGGCTCGCGGTGTAATAAGCGAAGGTTAATTCTCGCGGTGGTTTGATTTCAAATTTGTCCGTCATTGAAATATCCACCGATATCGCGATAACGTGTTCGTTCTATCGAAATAGACGGGAAAAATGTGATAAGATCGCAATGAGGGATTGAGATAAGGCAGCAAGGGAGTAGCGAAATAGGAAGAAAAGCTGCGCGTGTCTCGTTGATTTATTACAAGAAATCGAGCCTGACTCACACAAACCCACACCCCAGCCACGTTATTATTTCTTCGTTCGTCGAAGCGTCACGCAGAACACTCTATGTCTTGTACGCGCGAGTTGGTATGTGCGTGTGAATACATATGTAAACACATGCATACGGGGTAGGATCGTAAACCATAATTATTATTAGAGGCCGCGTGTATGTCCTGGTACGAGCTCGTACCGTGTTGTTTCGTTTACACGAAACTCATCAGTTACCCTTGTTTCCAAAATGTTCGAACGCGCCGTTCTCCACCCAAAACGACATTGAAACGAACTTTTTGGTAAAGCAGGCGACGATTTAGGAGGGCGCACGAGTTGCTTTGCGTAAAACTTTTCTTCAACATCCAGTATAGTATCAATCTTGAAACTTTCACATACAAAGAAATCGCGGAGATTGTCTTCCTTCCCTCCAACCCCTTCCGCAAAAGCTTGATTTATTGCCAGGATAATACAAAGAGATTAGTAGTCCCTTGGGACAAGACAACGAATTGGCGATCAACAAATCTATCATAAACGATCTGATATCCTAACTAATTGGCTCCGTCGTTAATGATAACCAAACACTCGGAAAATTTATTATCTCCCTATCGCGTTGTTGAATTAGATTGCAAAAATTTAGAAGAAAAACCTGAACTACGCACTGGATTTTTAACATGCATGATAAATCGCAATGTTCATAATTTTAACCACTTTTCTTGCTTCTGTGTTTCAGGTAAGAGGATCATTCTTTATGAATCAAAATATGACTGCACGGCGGTGACCCTTGAGAAAAAAAAACCACATGCTGCCAAGTGTATGACATTTGTAGAAACTCGCGTGAGTTATTTCCATATTTTTTCATCCATTTCAATAATTACAGCATATTCAATAAAAAAATTAAATTCTTGCAATTTGATTAAAAACGTAAAAGTTGTTTTTTTAAAGATTAAAGTGAATACGTTACGAAATTTAATCATTGCCATTAATCAAGGTGTATGAGCACGGTCTATTGAGAGAATAGTTGAAATAACTGTAAGAAACATTCGCTTCAAATCAGACGTTAAGGGCAGTTCATATCTCTCGTTTACGAGCGAATATTGCGTGCATTTGAATTATCAGTCGTTCAGCGTCGCTATGCAATTACATAAAACACGTATTATGCGTATGTATATGGCATTAGAATTATATCCACATTGGCCTATACGTACGAATATACGTACGAAGGGCTCGTTTGGTGGTGAAGGAGAAGCTCATTGGTGGTGGCATGTTTTCGGTCCGCAGGCTGCATACTCGTGGGTGTCTGTGAGTGTGCGAGTATCTGTGTGTCTTTGTAAAAGCGGGAATGCGTCGGTGAAACACTGCGCAAGCCTTCGTGAGGGTTCCAAGGAAAGAAAGAGAGAGAGAGAGCGAGAGAGAACTATTGCATTTAACTGCAAATGTGTATGGGGTCACGTAACTACATAAACATTACCGAGCCCTCGATCTTGTGATTCGTGACTTTGCACTTTTATGGAGTTGTACTTTACATTTTCACAGCAAATTCAGATTTTTCACTTGTTCACTCCTCCCGGAGAGGCTATAGTGGTGACGAAAAAAGAATGAACATTTCAGAATCCACTTTTTTCGTGCAAAAATCTAAAGCTTAGGGTTTGGAAATTTTACTTGGAATGCCCCATACTTGCGGGGAATAACAATGCGACGAGGGTGCTACAGAGCTTTGCGGTGTACATTACAGATGTAATTAAGATAACTGAGGTGAAGGCAGCTATGCACAATGTCTGATGTATGCACCAAGGCATCTCTTGTCTATATCCTCGTAGATATGTATATAGCGTCATAGCAGGTGTCGCTATGTAGATTCTGTATATATGTATATCGTTTCCTCACAAATGAACGAGATGGTTATCCGCGGAATCTTCGGAGCCGTACTTCGCTCACCACTAATTTCTCGTTCCACGTCTGTGCACTCAAGCTCAAACCTACGCAGCACATTTTTGGTTTACGTATGGACTTGTATATGCTGACCACGTGTTATTTAGGAAAAACCTCCTGCTGCTCTGTTCGTCCTTTTTCATTATCAAAGTTCGTATGATTTTTTTAAACTCGCATCGCAGTTCGAGGCGAACTTCTTCGGGGTGTTTCGCTTCAAAAGTCTAGAGACAATTTGTTGATGTGGGAGAGAATCCTCGGAGCTTCTATTTTCATGAAAAACTATCTGCCTTGGTAGTGTTTTTTCTTTAGGCAATTTTTTTCAACTGCTTCAACGCGAAAATCCGAAAATACGATAAATTAGGTCCATCCTGTTGTATATATACCGGTCGGGTATATTTTGCAGGGACTCGACCAGCTTCTCTTTGATAGCCCTAGAGAAACCGTGACGATGTAGCTCCCATTAATTTTAATAGTGCCATATTTTCCACCACCTGTGAACACCCATAACCCCGATGTACCGACGTAATCGCGTTGACCCTCAAATGCCTCCTTTCATATCGATAAAATATAACCTCCTGTGTATGCCATCATCGGAAATCGGAGCACGCCACACGAGCAGATCGCAATAAATTGTTATGACGATTTTTTTTCGTACCATCTCCTGGTCACCCCGTTCGTTTTATTTTATTTTTTTGATCAGAGCCCTTTCCATGTTTTTATTTTTTTAAAGTTTCTCTTTTGCCTGTTTGCTCGGTTACGATTGAGTCCGAGGATCTTGTGGCATTGAATGGAAAAACCTTCGAGCCTCTCTTGCAATTACGTCACAGCCTTGGCCTCTGTCCTTTCAATATGGTCCAACTGCTAAGTTCTTCTTGATTAAGCCATCAATTAAAAACTATTTGTTTCTTCTTCTTTCTTTTTTGACGGGCTCCGAGAAGAATTTAATTGCGGGACGTTGACCGTTCGCTTCGTTCTCGTATTTAATTGTCGTGATTAGTGTCCAACCACGTTCGTACACATTCCTTTATTTTCTCGCTGCCTATATTTCAGGAAGCTCGAGTATTTTTCGCTCCAATGATAACGGTGATCGTGTGGAATGCTCATTAATGAAAATCACTGTTCCTAGCAAATAATTATTTCTTCGTCTTTCAATAGTTGAGAAAATTGATCAAATATCAAAAAGTTTCGTCATATTTTTATTTCTGAAGAAATTGCTTTATGGAATTTCATAAAAAATAAAAATCAGACCCAGCGAACGAATTTTCCATCGATTACGTAAATTTTCATCGTCATTGTTAATCCGCTGACTAGTTTTTCTTTTTTTCTTTTTACATATACGTGTTATTTGTGGTAGCTCGCAAGAGAGGCAGTGGCTCAGTGGTAACGGGCCCGGCTCCCACCCAGCGAGCCCGGGTTCGATTCCCGCCGCCGACACCAATGGATTTTTCTAAGTGTCCTAAGCTGTACTCTCTGTGGTTCGGAACCCACGTAAAAAATGTAGGTCCACAGTGTGCGTAGTGGAGAAAAACAAAAACAGTGGGAAGAAAAGAAACAAATAGTGGAAATAAAAATAAATAGAGGAAATACAAAAAGCACACCATGTAAAAACCCGACAAGGGTATGCATGTAAAACTCCACTACTACTTGTGGTAGCTCGCGATCACGTTCAGCATTTTCTTCACATTCATCCATGCTATCGACTGAAAAAAAAAAAATGCGTCAAACATAAAACCAATCTAACGCAAGCAATTTTACAGCTTACGAACAACGCGGTTTACAGCGTGGATTTTAACGCTCGTTTTTTCCGCGAAATCGATCGATACGAACATACGATCACGAGTACAAATATATTCCATAAAAATCGGCATAAAATGTTTTTTCCTTGCCATCGTAAACCGAACATTTATGCTTGGCCTCTTTTACATGAAGATTTTTGGATCACTCTTCTGTCGTGAACAACGAATGTTTCTTTGACTACATCGTTAAAGAATGGGATTGAGGATGACCTTGAATTATGAGCAGATTATACATTTTCGTGAAAACAAAATAAAAAATTCGTACGGGTTCGGAATTAAAAAGAAAAATTCTTTAGAAAATTCGCATTCTGGAGCAAAAAAGTTGCCAAAACAGCAAGTTATTTCGATGAGAATTGTCTGCGCGTGCATACACGCTCCACGAATAATTTCCATGTTTATCGTTTCTACAGTACGATCGAGTCTTACTCGATAGAAAATCTCAAGTAGACACTTAATTAAAAGTAATCTACCGCGGCAAAGATCTTTCGAGAGCATGCCAAGTTTTACAGCAGAGTAAACTCAAAACTCACAATAATGAAGCAGCAACACAATTCCGCTGACAATTATTCCGCACGAGTTAAAAAGTAGGCGACCTGATTTCGTCTGAATGTACATCTCTGATTCAACAAAAAAAAAATGGCAGTAATCCATATTTACGATGTCCTAGGCTTCGAGTAAGTGCCAGCTCTCGTGATATGCAAAAAGAGAAAAAAAAGAGCCTAATAAATGAAAAACCGTAAGTTTTCGTTTTTTTATTTTGCTGTATTTGCTTTCAATGACTGCGCCAAGCATTTTTTGTTCCTATAAAAAGAGAGTAACGGAAAAAGCACGATAGGGAGCGAGGGCGAGGAAAAGAGAGAGGGAGAGAAAAGAGAAGAGTTTTCTTGTTACGAGCTACGAACGGTGCAGCTTACTTTTGCGGAAAATTTGCCATTCCATATGTCAGAACGACCTAGCGGACATAGAAAAGGTATATTTGTACTCGCACGTACACGAACCCACAACAAATTCAAATTGACAGACACACACACACACACACACACAAAAATCTCTAAATATAAGCGAAAGCTGCTTTCATGTATAGAAACTGTCGCATTCATACTTGACCCCACGTACGAATTCATATCCATGTATGTACAAATGTTTGAACGAACTTGCTTTCCAGCAGCTCGTATTTTTCGTACATGCAAACCAACATACACATAAGTATTCATTCTTTTGCGTTCCATTTGCGTATGTTTCTGAAATGTACGATGTACGTGCCAGTACGAGAACGTATATGCGAAGCTCGTCGACAGTAGGACAGATACATAGATCTATGGGCCATTTAGTTGAAACTAAAAGGGTCCAAGACTCGGGAGTCGTCTCTTAAATTTATGAATATTACGCCCTTTTTACCTCGTAGCCTATTTACTTATGGATGATGTTTATATATTGCGGTTTGTATTTACCTGAATGAGTAGTCTGTTCGTAGAATAGTATTTCGTCTTGCTCCGAGCTTACTGGGGCATCGGTGAATTCTTGTTCATCCACATGCTGTGCACATTACGTAAACAATGTCCACACGAGCTGGGTAACCTTTATGCGGAAAAGCAGCTTAGCACAGGCTCTGCGAGCGCACACTCTCGTATCGCATATCCACGTCTCTCGTCCTCTCGTCAAACTGGACCACCGGCTCGAATATCTCTTCGAATAGCTAGCGAAAATTGCATACGTTGGCACACAGATCGCAGCAGCTGGCCACGAGGAAAAGAGAGAGGAAGAGATGGGAGACTGTGTGTTAGATTTTCAGGTTTAATTCAACATGAAATCCAACTTAATTCGTTATTCCAACAAAATTCTCGTCCTTTCGTCTCTCGTCGTGCAAATCGCTTCACATAATATTCCAGATCAATTTGCATCCAGCTTTCAGGTTTAAATTTTCTGTCGTAATCGCACAGTTTGCAACATGAATTTCGGACACGTTTTCATTCCATTTTCTCTTGACAATTCATCAAGTTTTCTAAATAGGATGGAGCACCCTTTCAGGAAACTCATGAAAAAGTTTCTACAGCTTTCGTAACAAGGATAGTGGTTCGTTTGTTTGTGTCTTTCGATTCTCGTAAAATCTTAATTTTGTCACGTCATTTTCATTTTTTTTTAAAACTATATACTTCGAAATTATTTTTGAGTCTAATAATTTATTTTCTGGTTCCGCGAATCTTATTATTTTTTTTTTTTCAACAAAACCTACGACATTATTTCTCCCTTTGTCAGTGTACATTCCATTAAGTTGGGCATCGAACCGCAATAAAATAAAGCGAGCCCTTGGCATCGACGCCCAAGAGGGCGTATCGCTACTCACCATTATTTTCTCATTTAAGCGCCTATTACATGGAATTCGATAGTATCTCAGAGGTAGATATATATGCATACAGGGAATAAAACAAGCATCATTCTCCTCATGCCACGTACGTGCATGTCCGTATGAATCGTTAATGCACGTAATTATTTAAACATTAGTAACTGTTTTCTATTCGTTGGCACGAAAAAATATCAAAACGTTTATACCGAAATATATTTTCTGCATTATGTTTCAAATTTGATATTCATTCGTATTAAATTTTCAAAACGATGGCTATCGCTGTTATCGTATTTATTTTAATTTTTCAATTACATTGGGCGCAGAAAAAAATGGTAAAAATTGAAGGTCATTCCTGGATTCTATTCCGTAACGATAAAACTTGGATTTTTATTTTTTCCGTCTAGATCAAATGATCACGTAAACAGAGTTGTCTGCTCAACACACAAACGGCCGATACCTATACAGATTTTTATTTCCTCTCGAATCATCGTAGCCTCTTCATTGCCCACCATAAAAAAGAGAAAGGTGGAAGGAGAGGAGAAAAAAAAGGAAAGATGTACTGCACTCCGTGCCATTAACACATCGACGAAACCGCGCGATAAACGTACAGCAGTTGGCTTGTACCAATCGTAACAGCAGCAGAGCAAAACTATGGACGATTGAGAGGCGAGAGAACGAGACGAGGAGAATGATATCTCGCGTTGTTTTTTCTTTTTAGTTCGTTTCGCTGTAGCTTCCAGGTGAAGCAACCATTATATATCGCATACCGGGCACCATAAAAATCGACGTAGTTTCCGCGGCAACTATCACACGTATAGGGGGATAAGAGAGAGGGAACGAAAGTGCGCAGGGATGAAAAGAGATTCCCCGTTATAGCCGGCACAGCGTTGGATAAATTGGGCCGTGCATCAAACTAAATTAACGCTCCGGTATACTCGCGGGTGCGAACAATTAAGGATTTTCCATAGTTTATAGATGCCAAGGGGTTTTCGTTTAGTGCCTATAAATCCGACCAATATATACTTCGCTCCTCTCAATGTCTGCACACATATACAAATATCGTCATATACATATATATTTCTGCCCGGTATTCAAATAGTAATTCGGGCGCGAATCCACCGAATATCCTCGTTCACAATTTGCCAATCGAGATCTCGGTTTTCATTCGTTCATAGATTGCTCACGTTATTAGTTGTGCCTGGCTATTTATTTCAACAAATTTCCATTATTTTAAGGCGGTGGAGTTAATTGACGGTTTATTTTCTTCGTATTACACGTAATTCCACAGGCGAATTCATGATGAGATAATTCGAAACCGCTTCGAGTTCTGTTATTAATAAATTCATCATTTATTACGAAAAAGAAAAATCCTTTGAGAAACAAAATGAGGAGAAATTGGATAAATTCAACATGTCGACATTCGCTCCTGGTTTTGCTCATCCATCCGATTTTTTCACTCGGTTAACCAATCTAAACTCCACAACCGAGACGGCAGTCCGTACGAATGGAATCTCCTCCATTTTTGTAACTCTTACCCTGTTCCGAGCTGTTACGTCCATCATTGACAATTTTCATTTCAGCCAAGTGTACTTCGTTTTAGCTTAACAAGGCTTTCTTAGAACTCATTATCATTATTTTTCCTACGAGAATTTCCGAGCACGCGTGCAGATTCCCACAGAGTTAAATCTTCGCGTAAAAACACATTTATCGAGCGATTGCATTGTTTTTCGTCGAGCTGCAACATCCTGAGGGAGATTGTTGGGGAGATTTGCAGACCGCAGAGCTCTACTGCATTTTTTTTTCTTCCAGCGTTTTTTGAAGTGTCCAAACACGATGAAAATATCCGAATGGAAATTTTTCATCGCATGGGCTTTTAAAAATAAAAATCGTACCGGTATAGAATTAAACAACGTTCCCATCAGATATGTCACTTTTCCGCAGGCATATTCACGCGTCAAACAAAAAGTCATGACCACGAGTGCCAGTACGAATGTATGAGCAACTTTGGGTGCAGTCGGATTATTAATTCACAAACGGTCTTTGCATGTATGACGTCACAGGGGGCAGAAAATCAATGGAATGAAACATGCAGCCAGTCTGCGGTAAAGAGTGACGTCGGTACAAACTTCCGAGCGAACAAGTAAAGAGGGTTGACGTCAACGTCAACGTGCAGCAGTTGAAGCAAGTTGGGTACATATAGAATGCGGTTATCGCGAACGGACCGTCACAACCATCCAAGTCAGTTTACTGACCTGCCTCATTCTGTTTCGCATTTTCCTCACAACGAAACTCTCTCTGCATTCATTCCGATTTTCCGACAGTACAATTCTCCCTATAGAATATTCAATTAACTCGCCAATTGATTCACATCGAAGAAACGTCGCATACCGCGTATTTGGATTTGGTACTAAATCTAGAAATTCCAACCTTCGTTACCTTTCCTCTTTGAGACCAGGGGATCAAATATTAATCAGTCTTTCCGGGTGCAGTTTCAAATCAGGATTTAATTATGTCCTTTGCTCATTGTTAATTTAAACTTATGTCAGTGTTCGTTGGATGGCCTAATTATAAGTATTTAAGGAAGTTCATTTGGTCGCGAGAGGGTTGGAACGAAAAATTGTTTGGACTGATCGACGTGGTCGGCTCGATCGGTTCACAGTAACCTCCGAAGTTTTCTTCGCAACAAATTCATTTAGAAGCTCATAAATATCGAATGGACTTTCAAAAGCTGTACGAACGTTCTTTAGATATTTTTTCCATTAATGTTGAAGTTTCGTTAAAAAACGTTTTGTTTTTTTTTTTTGTTTTTTGTTTGTTACACTTCACCCCGGTTCTCTTTTTTTCGCGATCATCCATTGAAATAGGGAATTGACGAATTTAACTGTCGAGTTTTTTCCGATTCCATGCAAGCATGGACACATGCATCGGGTTGTTTTTTTGTGCGGGCCATCCACAACCATTCCCCCGGATATACGATATTACACCGATAGCCTTGTGTTTTCGAAAATTGTCCGATAATAAAATGCCACGCGTTTCAAATCCGCCAGTTTTTTCGTTCGGAGTATTTGATTCGAATTTCGATACCACTTCTCCGGAGAAGCGGTCGACCAGGGCTGAAACCTGTAAAATTTTCAAAAATGACGAACGAGCAATCAGCGTTCGATTTGGATGGTTGTAATTAGAGGAAAATCGGAAAAACGATGACTGAACGATTTATGAATGAAAGAATATTGCTAAAAATGAAATTTTCAAACCCTTTCAACCGGGGAGGTCGCGTGTAACAAGATTCACATGGACAGAAAGAATCTCGTGTGTGTGTATAAACACGTAAAATTTATTTTTGAACCATCGCGACCGAAACTTTTTCTAGCTGAATTTTTTCTTTTTTTTTTTTACCATTGACGACGCGCGACACCGATGTTTATTTTTCGACAACGAAGAGAGATCCAATGAAATTATTCGCGACAGTGGTAGGTACGAAAAATCTGCGATTCGGTGTCAAGCGATGACGCAACGACGACCACGCGCGCAAATCGCTCGTCATCCTTTTTAGCACAGCCTTTTCTCTTGGTACATATCACCGCGCGGAGCACCTATGGGGAACCGTGTTTGCAAAGAACAATGTCGAACCAGGATTACAATGCTCGGCAAATAGATTGCTTGAAGCGTGTCGGATTTCGAAGTGCATACAATAACGCGTTGTCGCGAGTTGTCGCGGATTTTCCAAATCTATCTATGTATATCGTCACCGGTAGGTTCGAGAGCCTATGTATGGAACAAAAAAATAACTGTTGACGCGAATGAACATGCCATTGAAAATAATGCCACACTCGAGTATCGAAGAGTGAGTGCGAGAGAAAAAAAAAAGTTGCAACGCACGAGATAAAGGGATCACTTGAAATTCGTTTAATATATTTTTGTCCCCTTACTGTCGCCTGTATGTCACAAAGATTCAACGTTATTTGTTCCGCAAAAAAAAAAAAAAAAATCCATGATTGCAGTGATTTTCATGAGGGGGACGGAGAAAAAGTTTTCTGGGTCGAAACCTGCTTCCGGAAGGTTTCGTCGTCGCTCGCGTTGTCTCCCTCCCTGGCTGCCTGAGGCTGCAAGGGAAAAAATTTAATTTTCTTTTCGAAGGGATTTTCGGCGTGTTTCCTCCTCTCGGATTAGACACGTGGAGAGGGCAGCCTCGAGGAGCAGCCCAAAGTGTTGCCTGACTGTCAACCAATTAATCTTATTAATTTGTTCCGTACCGATCCCCTCCCCCAGAGTGCTTCGCGGTACTGATTGCCCCTCTCTTCCTTCCCCTGCGCGGTGAGGAGGTCGGGGGAAGAACCAGCGTGATTTATGAAACGTTTAATTAAACGTTTTCATAAAGACACTTTCATCTTGGCCGACACAAGGCAAACCTTCTCCCGATCTGTGTTTGACGATTTATAGTAATACTGATGGATTGCAAAATGTGAAGAAGATTAAAAATCCAAGAAATAGAAGGATCGCTCGTTCCTGCGAACTTTCTACAAAGTCTCAAGTTTCCTTTATACTTTTATAATTCATTCCTCTTTTATTTCATACCCTTTGCTAGAAAGGATTTTCATTTTAACCGGATGTGGTAATCTTGGAGTGTCGTGCCTCCAAATCTTCAAGTATATATTTCAACAAATAACATGTTATCGTCATAGGCGATCGTGTGGCACAGGCGAGCTTTCTTATCACGAGATTACAAGTTCCGGCAGGTATAATCGATTCGTGCGTGTCTCAAAAACGACGAACGCAGCGGGAAAAAGAAACTTTACAAGCTAAAAATCTCAACAAGGTTCGACGTAGTAAAATTAAATTCGAGATAGGACGAAATTAAACATCGTGACTGGAGGTACAGAAAAAAAAATGATCCTGAAAAATTCATGGTCGGTATTTGAGCTGAAATTCCATTGAAAAATTTGTCGGTTATATTCGGAAACTAGTGAAAAAATTTTCGATTTTTCCAAACGACAATAATTATCAACAGCGTGTACCAATGCAAACCCAAGAATACGCACGGAAACGCGAATCGCTGAGCGAAAGAAACGTAAACGTCGAGTAAGCACCGTGGGACGAGAACGTAAAAACGTATGAGAACGGTGAGCGAGTGAGAACGAGATGGAATCGAGGGTTGCACAGTTTAGGGGTTGTTTGCCTCGTGTGCGAGGGTTCGTGCCGTTGCGAGGGATAGCTCTCGTGCTTCTCTGTTTGCTTCGTTGTAGACATCGTTTCAGCATATATAGAGACACACGTGTATATATAACTGTACTCTAAAGTATAAACGTTGTTCTCCCCGGTGCGCGTGCCGATTCTCCGGACTCGCGATTTAAACGTTCAATATTTTCTGATAATATTACTACGTGCTTCGAATCTTGTCTGCCTCGATGTAAGTACTAAACGCCTTCCTTATGACGCGACTCTGTCTGTCGTCGTCCCTCCCCCTCGGAGTCTCGTGTCTTCCTTGGTCCATTATAAAAATCCTCTAGTGTTGATAAGTTAGGATTTTGAAATTGAATCGTCATAATGGCCTGAGCAGGTCTACGGAATCAGAGTCATGAACTAGTAGAAAAAATCGCTCCTAGAAATGGTTTTTTGAACTTTTTCCGTGGTCAGATGAATGATAGAATTTCATTCTGGAGCACAGCGATACAGCGAGATGAGTGACATTTTTGAGAAGTATCCATTGAGCGAGCGAGCGAGGACAGAAAGGAGAAAATGAAGAGCAAGAGGGCGAGAGCAGCAGGAGACGCGATGGTGAAGCTGGAAGAGAGATCTTCGTCGGTACTTGTACATAGGTGGCCTGAGGGCCTCTCTCTTGGTACTCTGGTCGTTGATGCGCATTCGCCATCATCCGCTGGCATAGAGTTTAGAGGCGTTATCCTTGTACATGGTTCTCGCTACGCGAGGCACCGAGAGAGTTTGTCACACGAGCGAGGTATGAGATTTCTCGACGGACCGGTAAACGCCTCAGGCGCAACTCGAGGCTCGGCTTGCCGAGTTTAAGCTGCTCACGGAGAAACAGAACAAAAAAAAACCGAAAGGAGGAAAAAAGGTGGAGATCCAAAACCAAGAATAAAAAATAAATGAAATAAAAAAAATACGAAACTACGGCAACGAAGCAGGTGAAATCGCATCGTATCTTTCTTTCTCTGTATCTTGCATCCCTTGGTATATTTTACGTTCATCTATTTATGGATGTATCGGAATTGTCTTGGGAAAATTCTGCCACGTTCATTCCAAGCTGACACATACCTGCAGGCGATGTTATTCAATACTTTGAAACTTCGAAGCCTCTTGCAGAACAACACTCTCAAAAGTTTGAGTGAGCTGCTAACCCACAAACGTGACTTTTCATCCGCACTAATAGAAGAAATTACTGCAAAATTCAATCACTCAGAAAACTCGTAAGTTGTCAGTGTTGAAACTGTATACGAGCTAGCGTTCATTTGTTTGTCAGGAGCAGTCGATACTTGAGTAATAGAAACTCAACTCTCCCTCCTTTAATTTCGAGTGACTGGTAACCCTTCTCGTATGCGTGTCACGTATCACTTTTCATCCTGCCACTGTGTGTAAACACGGTCTGTTTACGGTAATATTCCTTAATGCTAACGAGCAAACGTTATCTCGTAGCCTGACAGCATTTACATTTTGTGTTTATGTGTGTTCTACTTACCAACTACCCTATATATCTACATTTACTATGTTCGAGCAGCTCACCATTTTTCGTCAAATCTTACCACTGATTATCACGCAAATTTCCTTCCTAGAATGTTTTTTTTTTTTTTTAAAGAAATTCATTATTGGATATACGAATAAATGTTTAAAAAATACAATTCTTTCTAGAGAATAGTCCAAAAGTTCAACAAAACATTAATCAATAAATCGATTTTCGAGAAAAGAAAAATCCATGAAAACTACACGGAAGCGTTAATTATGCACACACGTCATTCGTATTCAAATAAACGTATTTCTTTAAAAAAAAAAAAAAAAAATACGACCTCACCTTCACATGAATACGTTTTGTAAGAAAAAAAATTGGGGAGGAGGGAGTAAAAATTTCGGGGTGTTGGAAAAAATTGTATATCACAGCTCTATAGAAAGGAAGAGCGAGCGTAGTAATCCATCGTACATTAGGGAGCTTACGAACCCTCCGAGACCCAAACAACGACTGAATCAATCCGCCTTCTCTGAATGTCACTGAATATTTAATAATATACATGAGAACGGGACTAGCGTGTGCAGCGAATAAATGATGACGTATTCGCCGAATTATCTGTGGTCTTTACCAATATGCATACAGACATTATTCGTGAGGGAGGGTTTGAATCGATGAGATTTCGGAGTAAATACATGGGATATATACGTCTGGCCATAGTTACGCGTTGATTAGTATTTGGCACGAAGGACTTTATAAAAATTTACTGATCGTCATGTTCCGCGTCTTTCCATCGATCTTCCGTTTCCACAAAGCTTCGACAAATAAATAATTCGTTAATGCATTCATTATTTATTTTATTCGCTGCGAATCATAAACGTAAAATAATTCTAAAATGCGTGAGTGGCTTGCGATGGGATTTCAAGGCTATCGGTGCTATACAAATATATAATCATGTTTTTACCTAAATGTGAAATATATAGTTCACCACCAGGTGCATTAGTTTGAGCCGCGTGTATAGGCTCCCTGGAGAAATCATGAGGTCTTGCCCTCGCGTTTCCCCGTGGCACTGCACGGCGAACCATCATAGATACCGTGTGGTGAAAAGAGGAGAGCGAGCCTCTACTTGCCGCTAATAAATCGTAATACTAAATCATGCACCGGGACTATTACTCATATCTTTCGTTAGTTCCTTCGCGCTAGACAAGCGGCAGGAGGCACTATCTCGTCACTCGGCCCATTCCTCATGCACGATATTATGTAGTCTCACAATATTCGAACTCGCAAAAGGTGTAGATTGATCATTCTAATTTTGTATTTTTCGTACAAATTGCAAAAATTCTAATTAAATTCGTACAAGGGGCTCGATAGAAAGAAAAATAACAGCAGGTCAAATTTATTCGATTGTAGAAAAGTTAACTCGATGAGAATATATTCATTCAGGACTAAAAGAGATCGACAGCAAAAATGGATCATCCGGATCGGGCTCCATTCGAGACCGGGTCAGGATGACCCGAGACAATATTCACTCAATAAGTAATTTGATAATCAATTAATTTTTAGCCTTTTTTCCCATATTATGGAATTCAGAAATTCTAAAAACGAGCAAATTATCAAGTATTTGTATTTTTATATCAACGCACGATACTCCGATGCATGTAAAAGGAATATCTGCAGTTATGCATCAAAATTACCGCTTTCAATAACATTTTCCATGAATTTAGTCTCTCGTGACACATAACAATTGAGCAGCTACAAGTATATTCATTAATTAGTACAACGGAGTTGTAGCTGGACCAGACATAACGGCGCCAGCAACGATTAGTCGCTCGTTCACTATATGCCAACGAATTATCCGCATTATATAAAGGAAACGAGATTACAACTATACTGGATGCACACTTGTACATCTTACGACGTATTATGTACATATTCATGTGTGCACACTCGTATCCTGAGCGGGGAGGAGGAGGAGGAGGAGGACACAGGTATAAAGTCGAACGCACACGTGATGCCGTCTGAGGAGGTGCGCGAACGACACACGCGCCTCACCTTCCCCGTCACATGTACACACAATAGCGTAGCCACGCGATCTCCGTACCGCGATAAAGCTTGCAGCATTTTTCTGTCGCGACGTACCCCGCCCCCCTTAATAGCGTGAACCGATCGCGTACTTATTACATATTGAAGGCTCACCAGCGAAAGCTCGTGAATGTTGATGTTTAATGCGTGAAACAATGCGGTCATGTTCTTTTTCTATTTGCTCACCGAACCCCACGTACATTTACACAATAATATATAAAAGTTCGATTTCGAGTATACAGGTGGTCCCGAAAGTTATGTCGAATGTTGAGGAGGACTCGTTAATCACAAGGAGTTGGGAACTTTTTTTTTTCTTTCAATATATCGTTGGCTTGACTATTCCGGCAGATACAAACGAGTGGGATGATTTGGACGACTAGCTGGGATCCTAGGAAGTGGATTAATTATCAGTTATTAATTGCAACCTCTTTAATGGGTCACAGGGATGGAAAATTGCCGAAGACTTTGTCGCCGAATTTTTTGTTTGTAAAATCAATCCTAATAATGCAATTTTCACTGCCAGTTTTTAGGGCTCCCTGTACACACGCACCTTATTACCTTTTTTCTATATAAGCTGTAACTACGTATGGCTACTCGATGCATGCTTTTTCCATATTCCCATTCCTACCGTTCCCTATGGTTCTTTCCGTGACCATACCTTTTTTCCTCTTTTTTCACTTCAATGCAACGGCAGACTGTCTGCCTCCATGCCAGTGCTATAATTACGTCTATATCGCACATTTCCATTCGATCTTTATTTTCATTTCGGTTCAACCAAACAATCACACTGGGGCTGAATGTTTCGCGAGGTCGTTTTTCTTCAAGATCGCAACAAGAGGGAAAAGAAAAAACATTTTTTATTTCATTTTTGTTTTAATTCAATAAAATATCGATCATTTACCTCTTTCGAGAGCAGACACATTTTGTGCTGTTCATTTTTTTTCATTCAACGTGATCGTGTTCGAACACGTGATGGACACTCGCGAAACGGCGACGCCTCGGAATCAGTTTTCAAATTGAGTGGAGTTTGACTTCAGATGGTATCGGCGAGTTATCGGTTGACGGAAAATATATTATTTCTCGAGGTAAATTTCGAGGGTAACTGGCTCTAGTTTTATTTGCATTGGGGCTATCCGACGTTTGCTCTACATTGACAATTTTGACCGTGGCTCGAGTCCTGATGGTGCATGGAAAACACGAATATAACATTAACCTCGGTAAGAGCATCTGCACGAATAGATGTTGCCGTTTGTAAAGTATACACAGCCTTTGGTATACGATCTCTAATAATAATAACCAGCCTGTAATTTCCCTTAGAGCGGTAAAAATCGAATTGCTGTTCTACAAACCGTGGACTTGGGGTTCCTAGAATGGCTTACTTCGCGTCGCATATCGTGCATCGAACCTGTCCGTTCTTTCTTGCAGAACGAAGCAGAGCAGGGTTTGCGTCGAGCGACGAGGGGAGACTCTGCAAATAAAGGAAAAAAAAAGGTTCGACCTCGTTCGTACCGTCCTGCATTATTATCCGCATGTATACGAGGCTGGCCCTTGTATCCATTCGAAATATTCGAAGCTTCAAAACGACCGAGTGGATCACCGGAGCGATTTGTGCTTTTATGAAAACTGAGAATAAGTTAGAACTTTGCGAGTACGAATTGAGGATTCTCGCTGGATCGAAAAAAAAACCGGAGATCGCTTCGTGGTGGGACCGAGGAATAACGTAAGACTGATCGTGATATATGAAGCAGGTTGGAAGGACCAGGGGGCAAAAGTCTATCGAAGGAACGTGGCGTGATGCGAAGCCATTCACCACCACACTGGCCTGGTAGCTCGTCTTCTTCACCGAGACCAACTCATCCCTTCAACCCTTATACCGCTGACTATCCTCGTCCCATCTTCAAGCCAATTATTTGCTTTTGCCGAAATTAACTTTAAATTGCGAAACGTTTGCGGCTGCGATATAGCACCGCAACCATTCTCCACCCTTTCTCCCCACAAACCGCTCTAGTTTGCCTTCACAAGCGGAGAACATTCTCTCGTACCAACAAGATCCTCTTCCTTCCCGACCCATTATTTTATCGATGCACCCCAGAGTCCGTGTGTTCTGCACTAGCCACGGAGAAAAAAGAAAGGCGAGCTGCCACTTGGTCAGGCCATTCGCCCTTATCGCTCATTTCTATTGGCACGCTACATATTCTGTCGGGATTGCCTGCCTGCTGAAATGGCACAGTTTTTCATAACCAAAACTTTATTAATTTATAACTCCGTCATAATTGTTGCGATGATAAGCCAAGACTATTAGATTTTTCTTAGCTAGACGCGTATTTGCTTAATATATAAAAAAAAAAACTCTAGGTTCCTTAAAAAACATGAGGGGTTGACAAACTTCCTGTACGATCAATGCAAATGTTGCCATTTTGTAATTTAAACCGATTTCGTTGCAATCGTTCGATGCAAATGTTGAATTCCAATCATTTTTCCAACCAAGTGTATAATTAGCAGAATAATTAGAAAAAAAATGAGCTTAAAAAAAGAATCGTGTGTCTCATTGGTTCAGGGTGAACATCACACCGTACCTACGCGTCATCGGATATTTGCATACGAGTAGGATAGAAAGGAAAAGGTTTATATGCCGTGGAATCGAGAACGATGGCATATACGAGAGACTCGTGGCGCACACGGTCCGAGGGTTGGAGGCATTAATGCCCATGCATCATCCATATTCAAACCCCACTTGGTACCGCTGTACGTAGAAGTTAAATCCCAATGCATCTCACTCACGCCCGTTTGAACAGCCTCTTCCGTCTCTTTTCCTCAATGTCTATCATGCTTTTTCGGATCCCTCTCTCTCTCGCGCTCTCCCTCAGTAGTGGACGAGAGCACTCGCGTCTCTTATTGAAAATCAAAATTCAGACAGATTAGTTGGGTACCTAGAGAAACGCAAAACTCCATGCAAGTGGGAGACAGAGAATGTGGAAGATCACGAGCAGGAAGAAAGATACACGTTCGCTCTCCGTCGTTATCTGCTCCTCGCGTTTCTGGTGGCCGTTGTTCCGCTTATTCATACATTTACCTACCTTCCTAAGATTTATTTTTGCTTATTATTTGATAATCGTACATTTATTCGTCAGGGAAGGGATGCTTCCCATATATTTAGAAAAATGCGAACTACTGTTCATCAGTCTGCATGGGATTTTTCTCGCTTCTGTGCGCAGTAGAAATGGCACAAATGATAATTAATTCATAATTTTAATAATTCAAATATTAGCCATGCACGTGAGCCTCCTTCCAACTTTATCAACGGCGTGAAAATAAAATCAGAACGAATATGTTGATGATGCATCGTTCGTGGCAGGACCGAACAGATTCTCAGGGGAAAAGAAAAAATGGACTTGTAATAAAAATGTCCAATTTTTCGGATTTTTCAAGCGGAACGCCCTTCGACTCGTTGCTCGTTCGCCCCACGTATTCCGGTGGTGAGAATGGAATAAAAGCAATCTGAATAAAAAAGATATGGACGGTCGCGTAATGGAGGCGACTAGTGGTGAAGGAAATGTCGGAAAATACGTCGTTGCGACCTCTTTTGAAGGTGAGGGTGATCGTCACTAGAGTTAAAAAAAAGGGTCCAGATTCTGTGACACGAGAGTTTTTAAATTTCTATATATATGTACGTTTAGTCGCACGAAAACTCCACGAAGGTTTGCGAATTTTTAAATGATCCCTGAAGGGTGAACCGCCCCTTTGGGAAAAGACAGGCAACGAAAAAAAAAAAAAACAAAATATTTAACGTAAATATAATTTGATTGCGTCGTAATTTCGAGTAAAAAATTGACTTGAGTCGATCGATCGGTACGCGAGTGCGAGAGAAAAATCGAAAAGCAGATACACATTTTTCTCGGCTATCGCTTTTGACGTTTGGAAAAAAAAGACTTGCACTTGCCTCTCGGGCGAAAAAATGGGGCATCGTGTAACTAAAATATTTCAAGCAAGATGTCCACTGACCGTTACGTCACCTGAAGCATTCCTCCAATGAGCAAAATTCACGATACACTATCGCGATCACTATGATCGACCTCGGACGGTGGATAAACAGAGGTTTATTGAGATTATTTGTGAAAATGACGAGTTAGCGTTAATTTTTCACGTGTAAATATTCTCTACGTATTTTTTTTTTCGCTCAAACTTTTTCCTTTCTCCGTAGACGAACCCCCTTAACGCCAACGAGTATGGGGACCTAGAAACATAACGTTTCTTTCGGTTCAGACGAATCTCTGTGGACAAGAAAACTTAAAACTTGCTTCTTACAAATTCCTGCTGAATGAGAATTATTATATTTATTTAATCGTATACCCGGGGCCTCAAGTTTTGCTCATTGAATACATATTTGATTTCTTTGAATGTTCAACTGAGTAACGAAGAAGAGAAGAAAATCTAGAGATTTTATCCTCTATCAGCACTTGCTCTTCCTCGCCAGCCTCTATATTAACTGGCTTCCACGAAATAGAAGTATCCTATCATCTCCCCTAGCACCTTTTCGGTCTCCGTGTTTTTCAAGAAGAGGGTGCTGCATTAGTCTCGTTATACAAACGTTAATAAGAAAGTCTAACGTACTTATCGCCCTCGCTGAATAAGCGTCCTCCGCTCGCGTGACTCTTCGCTTCAAAGAAATATAAGCAGCTTATTTATTTGAAGGTTTGACAAATACCCGGCAATTAAGTTAGAATCACGAAGAATCCAAGAGGTCTAGGAACACGTGAAGCAGCGCGAATTCGCATCAGGCCTGCAATAAGATCATGCACACGCACAGAGTTGGAAAGAGACTTGATAAGTATAGAAGGAAGACCGAGAAAATCCTCAAGAATACTTAAGATAGTGAGACACACCAAAGAAATGTAATTCGTGGAGTGATTTAAGGGACTCAAAAGCCGGAGAGTACGGAAGAGAGCAGTTTTCCAACATCTTTTCCTTATCTTCGAGTTCCAATACTCGCACTTGAACCCCCAGTTTCTTCTGCTTCGAGAGTCGGAGCCGCGATCCTCAGCCCGGTTGCAGGGTGTGCAATAAATTATCTTATTTCAACGATAACTGTCTTGATGTATCGTGAACGTGCCACCCTAAAGCTGGGGCTTTCTTAGTCCGGTACGCAGACGTAAGAACGAAAGAATTACGTCTCTATACTCTGTTATAGCTTACGCGACAACTTTTTCTCCGTCGCGCCGCCCGTACATAGTTTTTTCCGAAACACAGTTCTGCGACATCGGTTTCTTTTATTCCCTTGATAAGATTCGGTGAAAAAAGAGCTGCTGAGTCGACAATACCAGTGACTGGTGTATAGGTATAAGATTTGTATGGATGCAAAGTACGAGGCGAGAAGGACGAGTAAAAAAGAGAGATACGATGAGAAATAAAAGTTTGTAAAGAGATTTCTTCGGGGATTTCGAAGGGTGCACTTGATCAGAATAAAGTCTCGTGACCCAGCGATATATTCATACTTTTTTCTTCGAGTGAGAGAATGAAGATGTACAGCACGCAAGAATTGTATTGGTGTATACGCAGCGTCGACTGCTGGTAGCATGTATTACGTCGATTTCAACTGGCTGACTAGATATTTTGGAGGGAAATAACGGAGAGAAGATTCACCGTAGTTTGGAGAGTTCGCCGAGAATTAGCAGGGCGTCGGGGAGTACGCCGTATATCAGCAAGAGTTGCGGGAGAGAATGAAGAAGGGAATACACGGATAGAACGGCCCGGTGGAGTGACCCAGGACCCAGGGTTTAACGGCTCCCTGAAGGGCCACCAGTTACTACGCTCCGATGCCTACCCTCTCGACCTGTCCGTCGTGGAATAAAGATGGCCGGTGGCTGCTAAGCAGAGACAGGCGAGAACGCTTTCGCGAAAATATCTGCAAAGCCTTTACCGAGGCTCCAGGGAACGGAGAAAGCTTTCGACTCTGTCTGCGAACCTCGAGAATTCCAGCTCTGTTAAATTAAGAATTCGGCAAGAATAATGCTTGCGGAACAAATCGAATACCCGTTAACGAAATTCCAAGTACCAGGAAAGGTTTTCCTGGTAGCATAATCCAGCCGTTACAAACTACCGATAAGGATAGAATATCAAAAAAGGATAAGCCCTCATTATCTTTTTTCTCATCGGTAACAATGAGGAACAAGCTAGAAACTTGAAGATTATTTTTATATTTCGGGCGCAATCGTCAGCAGAGCAGCTTGGCCGAAACGGCCATGCGCCAGGTTAGGGCGTCCTTTCCGTTTCCTTCAAGGGTTCAACAGCTGTTTGTTCGTTCATTCGAGCTGGAAAGGATGATTGACGACTCGTTGCTCCTCCGAATCTGCTGTAAATACAATTTTCGTAACCAGCATTTTGACAGGTTCTACAAATTCTTGTACGAATGTGGCGTTATTTTGCTTTATACTCGAACATTCCATGAAGGCAATTCTCCAGAGTTCGGCTAAGAGATCATTCGGGTTCAGTTTATTCATTGTCACAAAAATGTTTGAGCATAACGTCGAGAGAAGAGTTTGGTGTTTGAGGTCATCGAAAACTGAAAGCAACGGCACCGCTCCCAAAGCCGAGTCCATTATCGTTATGAAACATAGCTCTTTTCATTTGATTCACCATTCTCTGCACCACAAAGGAAAAGTAATAGAGAGATGAGGTCGTGAAGCCAGTTGAAAATGGCTTCACGACTTTCTCTCTCTCTCTCTCTCTCTCTCTCCCTCTCTGTCCTTTTCTTTCTCGCACTCTTTTCTGTCTCTCAGAGCAAATATAGCGGCAGAGACGCATCATCAGTTGTTTTGTGCTTTGTATGCGGAAAAATGGGCTCTCGTATGCTTCAGCGTCGGAATGGGGCAACAAAAACTTTCCACATCGATCTCGGGTTAGGACCGACAGCGCGACCTTTGCAGCTTCTTTCTGCACTTGCTGCAGGTTTTAAACGGTTTTGGAAGTAACTTTTTTCTTTGAATGAAATAAAAATCGTTGACCCTCGTTGACCGTCAGTGGCATGTTCACGGGAGAATTTTGAAGTCTAGATTTCATGCGCAGATTCTAACGTCGTTGAAGACATACTGGGGTGGAAAATAGAGCCAGTCGGCAACCTTAGACGATTCGATGTCGAATGCCCGAAGGTTCACACACGGAACGACGTTATCCAGAACGATGAAGAAAGCGCCATTCGACCGAAAGCACTTACCCCGATTTCTCGTTACCATAAACGGCCAACCTCGGTGCTTTTATCCCAGTCTCGAGTTATGCCCTTTTGATGTTTTCTACTGAAGAAACGCTACTAGCGAGGACGAGCTCTCAGGGCCCGAAAACTCTGTATGCCACGATGGAACCATATTGCCCGGCCGGATCTCCGCGACGATCGATGCATCGAGTTCCCTCGTCGAACCGGGCCACCACTCGTAAAAGTCAACTTTCTTTTCTCTCGTATTTATCGTTCTTTCACCCTTCGACAATGATAAAAAGTTTCCTCCTCCAGAAAAAAACAAGGAGAATTGGATTAAATTATGGTAATTTCACGAAAAAGTATTCAGTCCTCTGAACAAATAACTTGTTCCAGCTTTCTGGGTTTTCGACGAGGATAATTTATCAAAAAAACTGCACACTAAGCCTCAGAACCTTCTTTGATCGTATCTTGCAATTGAAAAACCGACTGGAAGCAAAATTCTCCATAGATATCGATGTGCAATGCATTTCTCCTCGCTTTGGTCAGAAATACGGCAATTCACGGAGAATGTCTTGACATCCTGCTCCTGTGATCGTCATTCTGACTGTACGCGAAACGGAGATTTATAAGTTTTCGTGTTATTTCTTGCTCTTCGGTTTCTGATAAAATCTTCAAATTTATTAAACAAGGAAACGAGAGACGGGAGTTTTCCGAGCATAAGCCGATTCATATCTGAATATATCGTAAACTGGAAAGGACGTATATAAACGAATGGGGTGAATGCTGTCATGCCGGTGGCGGGTCCCTAATAAATTGAAGCTCCTGATCCTATAAAAATGCATTGGATTCCACGTTCGGAAGTTTCCAGTTCGCGTTCAAACCGAGAAAGAATTTCTAAGAAAATAAAGCTGGCTCGAACCAATGCATATACAATATTCTTGACAGAAATGCGGAAGTGGTGAAAGGAGGCGACGACGTTACTGGAACAGTAAGTGAAACAAAGGATAACGCGGTCGGAAACGCTGATGTACGCCAGCGGTGGTACGTTTGGAAAATCCGAAATTGCGAGAGACATTGAAACGACACGGAAGTTCCGCCAACCTCCCGATCACATTTCTTCCGAAAAAGTTGTCAGTTTGCTGAATAAACAATAAAAAAAAGAACATTTTCATCGCACGATTCGCTTGTTGATCAGAAATGGCCTCATCGTTCTCGAATCCGCTGTTAAGGGATGGAGTAGCGATCGCTAAGAATGTGTTGGTAGGAAATTCTGATTTCGGTGTGTGAAGTAAATTTTTGAGTCCCTTGAAGATGGCTGTTTCCGGTTCATTTGGACGAAGTTATAAATTGTCATTGATAGAAATGTGTCCTCATTTGGATGCAGGCATTTGAATTCATCATTATATACCTTTTACGACGTAGATGAGTGAGTTCTTGTTCCCTACACAGACATCTCATTGTCAACGATCTCAGTATCCAGCCAGCTACAAGAGGTACTCTCGTGACAGCACACAATATCGCTTCTGATGTGGAGAGTAGAGCCCAAGAGCAACCACGCCGTACTTCAACAAGCTCAGCCTCTAGTCAAACGTTGGTGGGTGTCGATAACTCAATTTCGCTGCTGCTGCTGCTCCTACTGCTGCCAGCCATCTCTATCGTCTCTGGTATCTAGCTCGGGGTGGAAAGTCCGCTGAACGACCTAGGGACAAGCTAAGCGAGATTTTGTGACAAGGGATAGACTTGTGCCCGGTGTGGTAGAAGGTGGAAGAGAGACGACAGGATCGTGTCGCGTCCCTCAGGATTATGAAAGGATGGTAAGGTCTGGAACTTGGACTCGGGAATAGGGAACGGATTGAATCATCCGCCATGAAGGTTTGACCTTCGTCAACGAAAGAGTCTTTACAAGGAGTTGAACTAAATCCCGCACCCCATTGCTTCTCATAAAGCCGGTCCTGGATCTTGTTGGACCACGTGCCTTGTGCCAAGGCAAAAATGTTCCACAGGCAGAAAAACAACCTCTGATCCAGGCTTCGATCAATGTTGTATAGCTCGATGTCATCCAATATAGCTTCCACTAAATCAACTCGGAGACATCACGTCGAAGAGCACACTCAATTTCTCGTCGGTTGTTCACTGGATCGTTTGTCACCATGAGAAATTGTCGCTGAAGAGTCGGGCTTGATGTTACGTTGGATTATAATTGACGCTATGAAGGTGACCTCTTTAACGTTTGCTATAACAAATGCTACATAAAGTAGCTGTCATATCAAAACGTTCCCACTGAGAGCGGTACGTGTCGAGTGAGACCGCAGTATCTCAACATGCAAAGGATATTACAGCTGCGCTGAATTACGTAATCGTGCTTATGACAAGCCCGGAACACAAATGTTGCGCCACCCGTTGAGTCGCTTGAAATTACGTGGAACGGCCACGTTCTCTCTTAAGCAGAATTCAAAGGATACTGCAAGGACCTACCTAATCTCTGCGGTACATTGATTAATTACATTGTTGCTATTATGAACAGGGTATACTCCAGGTCGACGAGCCATCAGGAAACTTCGATCCTCTACCCTTGGCACTTCATTCACTCCTGGAAAATTGATTCAGTGTCTCGTTGCAGAACATTGGATGCCATTATCATATTTTGGTCTCCACTTTATGGCCGTTCTCAACAACATGATAACGGCGCCTGCTTTCAGCATCTTCTCGCCTGTCTTCCAACTATCTCCTGTGTCTGTGCTGGTTAGGGCTAGCCTGGGACTACCACGAATAAGGGGAATTTTGATTATACGGACAAGTGAGACAAAAGGGTTTCTCCTGGCGTAACTCTTGATCACATCGATCGCAACAGCGCAGCCCACTGCGACAATAGCAAGGTTGTCTACAACGTTTGGTGAACTTTCTCGTCACAAGCGGCTACCGGCGTAAGCTCGTGAATGGACCAGAGCTACAATGACCAGCCGAGCGCTCTTCTCTCTCCCTCTTTGCTTGTATCTTCCTATCGTTCTTTATCTTTCTCAGACTATACAGGAAACAGAAACAGAAAATGTAACTTTCCGGTTACATTTAAACTTTGATTCCGTGAAGAATTATCGGATCGGAATGGCAGCAGTAAGTTCATTGAATTGTCAGTTTTATTAGATGATGCGCGACATATCATTAGCGATGATATCGCATATATCTGATGGGAGACTGCGGCATACTCTATCATATTCCGCGATGTTACCGGATCGATTAGGGAGGGCAATTTGGAACTACTTTCGTATATCTATACGTATATGTAAAGACTGCTGGGTTTTCCGCCATCTGGTACATTCCTATCAGGTTATTATCGATGTGCAATCAACTCTATTCGAGCGTATCGGTGTGCGCATGGCAGAGTATAGCTATGAGCTCTGTGTTGTTGATCGTGTGGCGCGAGTGGCATCGCAGCCAGACTGAGCGATTCGGGCGAGTGGACCTACGTTGGCACACAGGGTGCACAATCGGCGAGGTTACTGGTGGAGGTTACGATGGTGGCCCTTTCACCATTCCCAATAATGGAAACTACGTCGTCGATTCTATTTTCCGCTTGCCGCGCCCCCGAGGGAGCTGAGCGTGGACCGGCCGACGGAAACCACATTCGCGTACAATAATGGTTATTTATTAGCGCTAAATCGAATGTGTTAGCGCGAGGCGCTAGCACGTGGAGTAGGAGGAGAAGTTGATCATATATAGACAGAGCAATGGTGCTGCTGGCGGTCCTGCTCGCTCTCAGTCCAATATATATGATAATGGTGATAATAATTCCGGAAGAGACCACTCCGCTCGCAAGCCATGGCGCACACTGGAAGGAGGTGTGGCCCCTCGTCCTACTGGAGAGAGCTGGAGAAAAAGAGAAAAAGGCGAACGGTTGAATCCGGTAGCGCACGCGAAAAGTGGTGTGGGTGATCTACGGCGTTTAAGGAGGGGTTTTATATATGGGCGATCGTGGTTACCTCAGACCACGTTACGGTTTAACCGCACCGTATCGTTAACGCATAAAATATAAATAATTGTTACTGGTCCGAGGTGCGTAAATCTGAATTGTAGCGAGACCCATATCAGCCCAGCATTATTCCTCGTTTGTGCTCAGAGCTTAAAACTCATGAGGAACTTTGATCTTTCGTTTTAATTGGATGATAAAGATACTGGGATGGTTGGTCGAAGCTTTCCTAGCTTGATTGTCATCTTTCCGTACTGTTGACCGACCCTACAGGCTGGAAGCTGCAAATACAATGAGCACACACATTTCAATGTAAGAAAGTGGAATGCCGATTGGAAGCCTCGGATCAGGTATGCCATGATTTGCACCATAATCCAGTTCTATCAGTCAATACATCGCGCTATCCATTCTACGTGAAGGCAAACTGTGATATAATTTCTTGCCTATCCCAACGTCGTTAGCCTAACCAAATACAGCAAGAGAATATTGTACAGTCTGGTCGTTGAGTTCCATAGTTGCTTTGCTGCCGTGGATGCTGCTTCTGGCTTCTCGGTCAAATGCAGCATATGCGTACCGCGCGGGAAATCGTGGACTCGCGATATCTATAGCAGCAAGATAACCACGCTTAGCACAGGATTCCATGTAAATACAAAGCCCGTGTAATAGCGGCGAACCTGCCACCGGTATTGTGCGTGCATACTGATGTTTCATTAGCCAACTGTTCGTGCCGTTCGGACTGTCAATCAAGTTCACCGCCTGCGGCCGTCGTGAGTAACCCGTACTTCCACCACCGGACAGCCACGTCAGTTCAAGTTGCTTTGGTCGAGGGAGGCGCACGCTCGTTCTCATACGCACCACCACCTCACTATCAATGATATCACATATATGCATCTCTATATATACCGCGAGGATCGAATAGTTCGTCTACAGTACCCCCCAGCACCTCATCTCTTACTCGCCGCCAGAACCGGATGTAATTGCAGCAGTCTAGGGTTTGATTACTCTTATATCGATATGTGTTCGATGTCATTGGTTGCAATATTGATATCCATCTAACTGCACTACACCTGTAAAGGGTGACCTAATGTATTGTGAACGTAGGTAGACTGTCTAGATCTGTTCGAGTAAATGGGCGGATGCACACAGATTCAACTGCCGCAATGCGATGAAACTTTGTTCCAACCAACCGATCGGTTGAGCCGAGCAATTGAAAAGGGGACCCCGGATTCCAGTGCAACTGCAATTTTCGCCCTTGATTTACGCAATCGAAATCTCGGCGAGACATTCGATTGACCGGCATTATGCGACCAATGGCCAGCGATCCCATGCTGTGGGGTTCAACCATAGGATCTGATGGATACAGCAGTAATATCTAATCGTGCTCCGCACAGTACGGTATTCTGAGAAGCTAAATACGCTGCCATCGACCAAGCGGTAATCGTACATTTTTTCAAGTGGAAGAGTTATTTGATAGGAACAGCGAACCCCACCGAATTTAGAACAGCAGGAATACAGCACAATGAAGAAATCGTTGGGAAGATGATTGGGGACTTCGTATTCATGGCTTCAATGTAGCAATCTACTAACTGGGGTAGAATTCTACGGGTAAATCTACAGCGTGTTTAACACATACGATATCTGATCATTTTTGCTAGAACGTCGCCTTCAACCGCCATGGTGGCAGCACATTCGAACCCTCTCATCGCATTCATTCGGAAAGCCAGTTGTGGTAGTGCAGCCAAATAAATTATCGCCCGTACGTCCATACATCACGTAGTTTCTGATAATCCATTGATAAGTGAGATAATTGGATTCTGTGAAATGGTTGCGGGTGGATAGGATAAGCGCGCCGCTGAACAATACATGAGAAGTGGATAGAACTGAGGGCTGCTCGGACGTTGGGGCTACGGCAGGTGAATAGATCACAATCATGAGTCGATTCTGGACCATTCCACCGTATCGTAAAAGTCCATCTCGTTAACGGCGATGTGACTTAGATACTTGCCAAGAGGATTTGAAATTTGCTCGAATTTCAGCTGCTAGTTCATTCGCTGTCGTTATGAATAATGTCGGTGATAATATACTTCGCCACTCATGAGTTTCATTAGGGTTTAAGAGGTTTGGCTGATATATAGGGAACGCGACATCGGACCTACACTGTTTATGTATATTTAAGCCATCCAATTGGTCCTAAAGTAGTTCATAGGCCGAGCGAGGGATGGAGATCGAGGGAAGATAAAAGATCCACGTCCACACCATTGCACCCTCTATCTCGTTATTCGTTGGTATATAGTTCTGTATTGCTCGAGCATCGTACGAAGGGCAGTGCTTGCTGCAACGGCTATGAAGTCCTGGATGCTTTTTCTTTCTCATTTCATTTTTCACCAACACTGCTACAACTGGTTCGTTGAACGTGTGTGATTACGTTGGCAATTACTCCTACCATTCCTTCCTCTCTTGAGTTAGGCTACCCTCTCGTTGAGCAAGTTATTCCCTCACCTGATCCCTTGAATCCTCCGATAGCCTGGGTCGGGGCATACAGTATATACGCGGGCCTCGCCCCTTTGGTGGCTCCGCGCGGAAGCACTGTAACTCGTTATTAGCGAGTAACGGGGCGGGGGCTGATTACTACTCCGAAGTAGATTCCCCGACGATGATAAACACGATTTGAAGCGATCGCTGGACTCTCGAGACTACCACACGCGCAGGCTTCTCTTTCTGTGCTGAATACCCTCGCGCTGCGCTGCCTGTCCCTCGCGGATGCTTTTATCCGCCAACACATGCAAGTTAGGCCAAAAACCTTAGCCAGTTGCGATAACCGATAGGCGATCTTATCATCGCTCAACGTGTGATGAGACGCGAAGGAAACTTCCGACAGATCCTTTGCGGTAGATGAATTAGCATTTAATGTAGGAAATTACTTCTCCGGGCGTATGCTCCCAAGTCAAAAACTCCAGTGCGGTTCACAATCTCCTCAAGTTTTCTATAATATTCGTAATATCCTTTATCATAATTATCAGATCCGTCGCGATGCGATATTTTCAACAGAAGCAGTACGAGTGAAAAAAATATGATTGAGAACCCTTCTCATCTCGCTTTTGGGATCTGAATGGTATTCACCGAGTGCCTCCTCATTAGCGAAGACCCCGCGCATCATCGAACGGACACCGCATCTTTTGTGCCATCGACCGGTCGTCGCCAAAGTAAGGGTTGAAATGAACAACGCTATAACAACGTTCATTTATGTCTATGAATATATGTATACATCACCTCATACCCAGAGAATGACCCTGAAAATGCGTCGCGTCTGTATGACGAATCCTTTTGTCCGATGTGCTGTGGCAATTGGCTACGAAGAAGGAAGAACAGACCGCGGGAGAGTGTGCGGTAGACGCGTGTTCAACCGGACTCATCCCTATTGCCAAGGGAGAGTCTTCCGGTGATGGCTGAAAACGCTGAAGAACCTTGACTGTATTTGTGCATTACTACGTATTAGTATAGCCCCGTATGCGTGTGTTCAACCCCCGTGAGTAATTGGTGGTAGTGATGCTAGCTCGGAGCCATACGCGTGGAACGAAAAGATAACGCAATTTATTTCAGGCTTTATTCATCCTCTGGACCGTCGGTCCACTGTCGACGACTGAGCTCGGAACATTGCTACATATTTTTATTATTTTTATCTAGCTCGGGCGCAATAGCCTCTACCAATCTTTCCTGTTCATCCCTTTCCTCCGCACCATCGCGCTGTCTCATTCCCTGCAGTTGGACTCTCAGACCTTTCCACTATTCAAGAGCATTTTAATGCATATGTGCGTAAATCACGTATCTCTCATGTAGAGCTTTATTGTAGCCGACGAGCTCCCCTGCGGGCGCTAGGCACGTGATTTACTCGTCGAAAAAATACTCCTTTATAAATAACCATCCGTACGAATACGGTTCACATCTCTGCTATAATGTTCCCATGCACTGTTTTGTTTGCCACGAACTCTCCATCATTTCGAAATGCCAGGATTTCGAATCACACCCATTTATGGCATCATTTTCTAGAAAGTCTAGGCTGATCCGTAATTACGATTTATCGATTCTCACCGAATTCTAACCTCAAGAAAATCAATATTTACCAACTCTGCCATCACTCGTGCAGCCCGTTTTTCTTTCGTCATAGGAATTCCTCGTTGAATCAGTTTGGAAACGTTAAACACGTCGTTCCTGTCGCCGATACGAACATCGACGCGGTGGATGGACTCTCGTATGATGCACAGCCACAACGAACACGAGATTAAACGTTCCTGTTCGTGAGTGGGTCCGGTATGAGAACACTGTTCGCGGGGAGGTATAATGGCGTGTCGATCAACATGAAAGCAGACCATGATGAAAGGTGTTATTAAGCATTCTCTCACTCACTGTGTTGCGAAGACTTGTGGCGTCTATTACCTTGATTAAAATGTCCAATAATCGAATGCCTCGAAGCTCGATAGGAAACGCTAGTTAAATTCATCGAGATCGAGTTGCTGTAAGTTGCCTGGAAAATTAGGGAGATACGAGCAGCTCGAACACTTACACAGTGACACAGAACCGCGTGAAAGTAGAAAAGATGGTGAGAATGGAGTAGCCTGCATGGCCCAGAATGGTGAGAGAAGAGTTGATTAATGAGGGAGGAGTGACGTGGCGCATGGAGACTTCCGGCTTGCCCTATTTTATCTCCGTTCTCGTCTGCCCGCTCACCCCATCGCAACCTTGCTCTTTCAACCCCGCCAACAGGGTTTTTTTTTATTCCAACGCTTCTTACTTCTATGTTGGATGATACTGCAGTCTAGTGCCTTTTAGAACGTTCTATTTGGCATAACCTCTCTGCGGCATCCTTCCTCGAATTCTTTTCAACATCTATGAATTCCGTCCCAACATTTTCTGGCGTATTTTTCGTACCATGAACTTTTTTTTCATTCCATATGGAGGTGAAATCGTTTTCTAGGATTCTTCTGTATTAGCTGGAGAGCGGATGCCGGAACCGAACGACGTTATCTTCACTTATTGACTCGCTGAAACTTTGCAGGTTACGTGACTCGCCATTGATGGAAAAAAAGTGAACATTTCTGACACAAATTAACATATGGCGTATTTGCGTTTCAGTACACTCGTACAAAGCACACGATACAGTATTTTTTCTTTCGTTTATATACCAACAAGTGAAAACGCGCGGCTTGGAGGGTGAAACCTTCGGTGAAACTTCATTGTAGATTTATAGACACGGCCCTTTAACACTGAAAGATACGGGAATGAATTTTTTTTTTTACAGCTAGCGTTAATCTGCTCAATCCCTCAGAAGGGGTTGAGTGGTCGAAAGAGAGAATCGGGCATGGAGAAGTCTTGGCGATCTGGCTCGATAGGCTTTAACGGCTTCGAAGGCACCCAGTACCAAGAGTTTCGCTTTTTTTTGTCGAATCCATGGAATGTTCTCAGGATTAGCATGGATTTCTCTAGCAAGAAAGTGGGAATAAAAAATTCACTACTCACCATATCTTGATCGTCACGTAACTTGGATGAATTGTCTTAAACTTTTGGTCGTTAGCTTCGAGATACGTTAATGAATTTTTGTGACCAATCTATAAGCGTCTCCTCGAGTAACCTTGAAGAATATGGAATTCACGTTCATCAGATTACACAGATAGTCCGCGCATCAGTTAATCAATTTGCTTGCTCGTGATGTTGAATCCGCCATGTTCACTCGTCGCGAGCGAAGCTAATGTTATCCGCTCGACCGAGCTTACACGGCCACTGAAACTGTCTGATCCGAAAGCTGACAACTCACCCTTCTCTCTCCCTGTGTCTCCCTTCATTCTCGCCAAAAGTGTATTGTCGTGTTCCGGAGCTGGATCAGTAACCAATCTAGAGTTTAAAACACGATTTCTCGTCCCGGCTCTAAGTTTGAAGTGTTTCCACGTAAAGTGTGAATACCGAAGGCACTATTTTGTCAACGCTTCGCCGAACTCGATGAGGAGATGGAATTTATTCGAGAGTGTACAGAGGGTATAAGTGCATTTGTGGAGAGCCCTCTAGCTCTGAGCTTTCCGCACCCCTTGCCGCATGCATCGATAGGGAATCGTAAAACCGTAAATTTGTGCAATCTCTTCGTTGATGCACAGTCGACCCTGTAAATGGTGGCAAGAATATGCAAACATTGGCGCATATCTATTCGGAGATATAACCAATGACTTTTTCCCATGGCGACCTTAAAGTAGTAAAGATCGTACGTGCTAACTGTACAGTCAAGAAAAACATTAGAGAACCGACATTTCAACATAATCACGAGCACCAAATAGATCGTGCCCAGTTCGTGAGATCGTATCGTTAAATATTGACAATTGAAATAAATCACTCACTTTATAAACTTCGAACTGAAGCTTCGCAGAGGAAGCTTGTCGCATGAAACTTTCCGTGGGAACTGTACACGTGAAGCTTCCACTCTGCTGAACCGAAAAGTGATGGACGTTGTACTGCTAGCCTCAGGTTACTCCCATAACTAGCTCCTTCATTGGTCATGACACTGGAGAGAGTGTTTCGCATCTCTAGAATTTCATCTGCAGATAGAGAAATTCTGTCGGTTTATGCACCGAACGATCCTGAGCTAATAATTGTGTTGCTAATAATAATTGAGCGATCAATGCGAAGTTCAAATGAGACAACGAGGTGAAGGAACATGCAATTTTTAAAGGCCGTATGACCCCGAAGTATTTATATGAAGATTCTCAGAAAGCATACCAGCAGGAAAGGAATTAATATGCGTGCACTTCGAGAGAGAGAGAGAGAAAGAGAGAGAGTCAAGGACTATGCACGGATTTATGGAACGAATGTAAATCATGGTGAGTTGCCATGAGGCAATGGTTCTTGAAGGGTGACGATTGCATCTTCCCTGTGGTCTTGACTCTTCGGAAAGTTGTTTATAGTCATATCTGATGCTTCGTTCTTCGTCTCTTCTTTATCCCTTGCTCCCCCTCACTTGTTTCTCTTTGCCGTTCTGATAAAGAGCAAAAGCTTCGGGGCAGGAATTCAGTCAACGTTATTTATGAACTCATCGTTCTCCAGTTGGATACACTTGGAAAGAATCCCCTTAACAAAACCAAAATACGAGGGACTGTTGATTCGAGTTTTCGATTGCTGCTGTGGCTGTAAATCTTTTTGTTTCTTTATTCCACTGATATATATTTCAGGACTATGAAATTGTATGTTTGGATGGTGCACTTCGAGAGAAAGCGAAGGAAAGGGCTTAAGGGATTAAAATAATAATAACGTTGGAAATTGGACACGGTACCGATAGATGCGGGTCCCTCGTAATCTTTGCTTGCCATATGTCTGGTGGTTGCCTGGAACGAAGCCAGCTGAGTGTGGAGACGAAGAGAAAGAGAGAACGCGAGAGAGAGGGCAAAAACGAAATGAAAAAAGTGCAAGCGAAAAAATGAGCGGGGAACCTAATCTGGCATCGCAAAAAGGGGAGAATTTATTCAATTGCCAAGCTGCGAGCCGGTGTACGTGTATGCGTACGTCGGCCGAAAAGAGACGTACAGCCGTTTCGAATCTGCCTGCGGGCACGTGGCTTCGAAAAAAAAAAAAATTTCTCTACCCGCAACCCTTCTAGGGCCGATTGGGTTGAAGGAAAACCCCATGTTTGGATAACGCAGCCGATCGGATCGCACTAAGCTGAGCCAGAGCGATGATTATGAATTTTATCACACTCTCGGATCCCAAAATGCAAGATGAGCTTTCTTAAAAACAGTAGAAAATTATTCACTAACCACAAGAATTTTCAATATTCTTAACTTTCATTCAAATTCCCATACAATCTTCAATTTTTCATGTATTCATGAGTAACTCGTCATATGACGATGGAATATTCGAGGAAGGGCAGCAGAAAGATTGAATTACATTTTTAAATCGATGTCATGCATTTTTTTTAAGTGAAAATAAAATTTATAATTCTGCAATCCACCCAACTGAACATTGTGAAAATTTGAACAATGATGAAAGGGCTAAGAGATAAGGAGTCGATAACTGTGTATCAGGAGTGGCAGGGGACGCTGGAGAGAGAAAGAGCGAGAGATAGAGAGAAAGAGAGAGAGAGAGAGATCGGAAGAGGAAGATTCGAGAATGGAAGGGTAGTTGTTCGGTTATTGCTATAGCGTAGACCCCTTTCCCTCGACTTCGGACCCTTCTGATACCGTATAATATATAGCATTGTTCGTCCTCTCTTAGTTCGAAGTGGAACGAGTATATTTATAAGGGGTGACTTTTTCTTTCATATGTTAAGCAGATCAGTGTCGGCTAGTAGAAAAAAAGAAAGAGGGCGAGAGTATTCTCTCTTGTTACTCTACGACATTAATTTTTCCTCTTCCTCCTTCTCATTTCGCTTTGACGGGCTAAAACTTTTTGCAGTGATTTCGAGGAGATCCATAAGAGCCCAATCATCATTTTTACAATTCATTTCTCTCTTACTTTTTCCCCATTATGTCTGTCAATTCGCGTGACTAATAGTCGTTTTTTTTCTTTCTTTCCAGAACATGTACGAGAGTTCAGCTGCGGAATGTTGTACTACAGGACTCTCTATTTGGATAGCAAACGAGACGCCCTCTACGTCGGAGCAATGTGAGTTCGCTTGATTATTCAGAATTCCCATTTTGGACGAATAATTATTCGTCTCTTTTTTTCATTCTCGATGTATCGATACGTTCGTTTCATAAAAAATGTATACAAATTGCAGTCCGATTCAATTTCTCTGATGCAAGTCGATATTTTTAATCAACAAAAAACTCGTTCCAATTATGCGTTTTGTTTCTATTTACGGATAAGCCGTCACGATGAAAGTTTAATGTTCGAACGAATGCAAAAAATTAGTGAAAGTGGACTCGTTATTTCATTTATTCCATGTCCCAACTTTTACGAATTCTATAAATATTTGAATAATCTATTTTTGATTATAATTGACGATGTTTCGAGTCATTTTGGAAGGACAGAAAGTTTTGCGTAAGCGAGTAACGAAAATAAACCGAAAAATATAGCAAACGCAGCTTTGATGCAAATATAGCGACGAAGGAAGTGGTTGATGGCGCGTTTTCTCATTGACTCAATTTGAGTCGATTCAAAATTGATTCAAGGGGCAAATCTTGAGGAAAAAAATCAACTGATTCTCCACGCAAATTCATTTCCATAATCACGTTTATTTTGTTATCAAAATGTAAATATGAAGAAACATTTTTGTCATGATTGATTTTCGGGCAAACATTGAAACTCCGTAATTAGTAAACATACGAGGACAAAATGTAGGATTTCTAATCCTCTCTGCGGCAAGTACCAGGAGACTGGACTAAAGATAACTTTTTGTGATAATTTTGTATACTTTCGTCTAGCATAGAGTTTGGGAGAGAAGAAAATTGCGTTGGGCCTGGAGTAGAGTGCGGAAACAGCAAAAGCAAACGAGCTCTTTGTACAGGTTTAGAAGTTGAAAAGCACGTGCTAACCCATCGCTCGTCAAATTAACTAAGGAGAACTTTTCCGATAAATCACGAGTCTCCGTGGGTGTTTTGGTCGCGACTTTTGCTATTTTCGAGGCTTCCAAGCTCACCTCCGGCTGCCTCTGCAGTCGCCAAACTTTTGCAAGGTTTTTCTGCCACCTTGTAGTATGTGTGGAAGGACGTAAATTTCAACTCGGACTGCTTCGTTTGTGTTTGAGGTTTAAAATACAATCGTTATTATTTCTCGTTGACTGTTCCTTTCGTCGTTGTTTTTGCACGAGAAATACAAAAAAGTATCGTCCAAAAAAAAATCAAAGGAGTAACTGACATTCATAAAGAATATTGTTGAAGAGTTTTTTAAATAATGAGACACTTACATCGATTGTTGATAAAATGACGAAAAATTGTCATCGTATACGCTGAGCTCAAGGTTCGAGGTTCGTCCTTCCATTTCATTTATTCGCAGGCAATATCGATATTATTACAACCGATGTCTGGAACGAAGGGAGTTGAGAATACAGCCACAGAGAGTTGGCAAAGGCAGATAGAAAATGGTTTCTCGTTGTTCGATCCTCTGTGTCTGCCCCTCTCTACAGATTTCTCTGGAAAGCCCTGTCGTCGTCGCATCATTATATACCCAGCAAAGTATTATTACTTGATACGCTTCCAGTGGGCTTTAGACCGCCGAGCCAAAAGCTCCTGCATGCGTGGCTTGTGCTATTCTTCTCAAAGATACAGAGTGTTCCAAAAGTGAGCTTTTCAATTCATGAAATGAGCGAATCGAGAGTTTTTAAAGGGCAAGGTCCTTATTCATTTTTCTTCAAGATGTATTCTTTGTGAGGTATCCAATGGTTAGTGCCAGTAATTGAGGTTTAACCCGAATCAGTCGAAAACAGCGAACATAGCCACGCACTGAAATCTTTATTACTATTTAATTAGTAAAGGAAATTTATGGGAAAAGACCCTGGTTTCTTCGGATTTGAACAATTCAACTAAATCCCTTAGCCATTAGTCAGAGGGCTTCTAGGAACACGTTGTATACTTAGCCAGGGAGTACGACTGGCAGAGTCTTTTGTCAGACTCCCTCCTTAATTTGGTAAATGCCAACAAAATGCTACAGTGGAGTGTTGGTAATAGTTAGGGGTGTGCAACCCTGCTATCAGGCAGGCTCAATGACATCGGATATCTCGCTTCTTCGAAGCAACAGTAGCCAAGAGGATTGAAAAGCAAAAAAGAAACATAAAGAAAAACCTCTTCCCTTCAAATCCCCGCCGGGCAATGCCTCATCACAAGCCCCCCCCCCCCCCCTCTCTATCTCTCTTAGTTCGCCTCTGCCAAAGAATCACTCTCGGATTACTTTTTTGGTCGTCCAAGAAGTCGATTAAAAGTTTCCAAAGAAGACCATTGGATGCCTCTTATGGAATCTCTTTTGCTGGTTCATCACTTTTCAATGTCATTGGGAAATTAAAGTGCCACCAGCGCTACCCAAATAAAAGAAAAAAAAAGGGACTTTGTATTATCTGTTTTACAATGGTGCAAATCGAGCGGCGACGTCAGAGAAATATCGCAACACAATGCCCCAGAAACTCGTAAATAACGTACGAGAAAAAATGGCTTATAAGTGTCGTTAAAAATTAAATTCCTGTCCAGTGTTTCATGATAAACACGACGTTGCCCTACAGCCAATATCGAATAAGTACGAAAAAAGCACATCTTTCACGATTCATTCGACCGGAAGTGAATTTGCTCTGAAGTAAGTTGTAGACACAATCTTAGCTGGTTGTCTTGGCTGGACCAAGCTTTCAAGGCATGTTTCAAGTCCAATGAAGTGGAAACAACTGTTGAAGTTCTACATCGGCGAAGGCACTCCAAGCTAGGAAGTAGGTCGTAACTTCGTTCATCCGTAATCTCGAAACTCTTCGATTTTACCGTTTTTCTTTCTTTTTCCTGGCTCTGATCCACCCCTAAATTTTCTAGGCCTCCGTTGTCTTTTTTGTCGTTCACTGTTCTTACCCTCACTCCTTCATGACGATAGGAGAGTGTTTAGTTTTATGGAAATTCGATAAAAACACTGACAACTTGCTCGAAGATTAATTTTGGCTAAAGTTTTGATACGTTCATTAAATTTCATTTCATTACTCATAATAAATTCTAGTGTAAGTGGCACCACGTACAATGCTGTAGAGTAAAAACAATTATGACGATAGCCATAATAATAATTATCGAAACAATAGAGCGGATAATACGAAATGGTAAAAAATATGGAAAATGCAGTTTTTTTCGTGCGCAATTATGCACTTTCTCTCGCGTGTTTTCGTACATCCACCTCTCATGCTTTCTAGAATAAACCATTCACGTTTCTAGGCTGCACTTTGACCTCTCTCTCTCTCTCTCTCTCTTTCTCTTTCTCCCTCTCTCCCTCTCTTTGCTCTGTTAATTAGAAAACGTGATGCTCTTGGTAATTAGGATTCGAGACTTGGCTGTACGAGGCTGGTGGGTTTGTTTTGTCTTTCTCTTTGCCCCGATTAAAAGCACGCTAATTGAACTCGCTTCAATTATCGGCGAAGGTACGGACGTGGAACCTTTTGAAAAGCTCGGAAAGATCCATTCACTCCGTATAGATATGAAATGTACATGCGTCCACGTGTATTTTTGTTTCTCCTCGAGCTCTGTAGGCCAAGGAGCAGGCCAGAACTTGAAACTAAATTATTCTGGCCACCCTGACGGATATTAAGATTCCCCATGAGAAACACATGGAATTGTTCAAACAGTTGACAGTTTTCTGCTTGGGGGATTTGAACTTC
Organism: Hyposoter dolosus; assembly: GCA_963921915.1. Classification (NCBI taxonomy): domain Eukaryota; kingdom Metazoa; phylum Arthropoda; class Insecta; order Hymenoptera; family Ichneumonidae; genus Hyposoter; species Hyposoter dolosus. The sequence goes on along the minus strand of OY998136.1, from coordinate 10,491,623 downwards.
GCTATGAGCGATCTTTTCATTTTTTCCATCAGTACAAACAGATTTCGCTTTGGAAATGCACGCAAAACGCCAATTGTTTTTCTCTAAGAATCAGCCATTTCCCGCCCTATGAGTTTTCTCCAAGCGACTACGTTGATGTAGACAAGATCCATTTCCTGCTCGGATCCTTTCTGCTCTTTTCTCGTAAAAGAATCTCGGTAAACCAGCCGGGAATTCACGGTGTCCGAGCCCAAATTACGAATCCACACGTCGTCGGAGAAGGAAAAATTGTCAGGGAAAAAGGTATGGGGTCGTTTTCTAGCGAGGCTTTCGTACATGGCCTTACGAACATGTTCTTGACGTCGAGCGTCGCACAGGGTAAAGACAAGCTTTACCGCACGTGTATAAAAGACACGCGTGAAGTACGTCCGCCCTTCGCATACGTTTCAACCCTTTCGCTGCAAACTTTGTCAGATCCTAACCATTCTCTTCGTCCCAAGGAAAACAAGAGAGCCTGCAAAAAGCTCGTGTGAAAAAAGGAATAATGACAAAAACAGAGAAGAAAAATACAGAGCGAGACACACATAACAAAATATACACTCGGTGGCTTCACTTCCCTAGATATAAGTTAGGCATTCGTCAGACACATCCGGAAACTTGTGTCAGGTGTCTCCGAGCGAGCTCCCTACGGAAAAGCCACAAATTTGAGTTTCCCTCTGGCACGTCACACGAGATGGAAAATTTTCCGGAGCTGTGACTTTTTTATTCCGTGTACCACAGCTGCACGTTTTAACTCGCCACTTGCGCCTTTGTTACAACTTTTGTAGCACACACGTCGCATCTTTTTGTTTTCATCAAATTGGATTGAAAGAAGATTATTTTTCGATGAGCGAAGAATCTCGAATGGAAATACCGGCAACAAATGTACCAGCTGAGTCTGAAGAGACACGCGTACGTATTTTTTTCTTTCTTTTTCCATTCTGTAGTTGAAAATCACTCGAATCAAAATTAGCATTCTTCCCTTGAGGTTGCCAAGGAAAAAAGAAAACTTTAACCCCGTCAAATTGATTTCGCGCGTATATACACTTCCATTGGTACTTTTATTCCTTTTTGCCCGTCACTATACACACCGCTGGAAAAAGTTACCAAGCTTCGGTGCAATCGTACGACTCGCGTTAAAAGTTGTTCGATCTCTCGACGAGAGTTCGGTCGCACGGACGAATCCTCGAGTGAAAAGTTTAAATTTCAAGTCGGATTTGTTTTTGCTCGAACGGATTTGGGCATCTCTGCTCTCTCTCCCTCTCTCTCTCTCTCTTCTTACTCTTTCCCACTCGGTGGCTTTTTCCCTCTGCGTTCTGCGAGGCCTATCTTTCCTACAAACTCACCGGAAGGGTATTTACCTTTCACGGACTCCTGGCTCCAATGAATGGAGAGAGACCGCGCTTTTTCTTTTTTTTTTTTGCTTATTTTCACTCTCACGTAGACATATATTTATATAGACATCGATGCAGACACAGACCGACGGTGAATAGAACGCGGTGCAAGCGTTGCTCGTTCCATTTCAATGCACACACCTATTGAAAGCTCCATGACGAATGGCTATCGGAATAAAGTTATGCGGCGCGTCGAATCTAATGTTGCGAAACATTTTGAGATCTCGAGACAAAATCTCGATTCACGAAGGTATAAACATAAATGTGGAGAAAACTTTGTAAAACATTTGTACGAAACTAGTAGATTTGCCGTTCGCTGAATTGCCAGAATTTAAGAGATTAATGTGCGCATGCAAAATGTTGGCGCGAATGCGGATCAACTCGTTCAATTTACTTCACGAAATCTCGGTAACTATATATGCACTCTCGCCTTTACCGAGAGGTTGGAAAAAGCGATGAGATATGAAGGAGTTTGGTAGTTGCAGCGAAAGGCATGAAAAACTATGAAAGAATCGAACGGCCTGGAAAAGTCGCGAAGACGAAAGAGGAATGACGTTGGTATTCAGAGATTCGTTTATTGCCTCCACTTTGAATAGCAAAAAGTTTTGGATCGTTTGGGAAAACGTGACGAAACTTGAGCCATTTCGTTTCTGCTCCTCGCCTCTATACCGAGAAGCAAAAGAAAATCGAAAGGAAGGAGAAGATCGAAGCGAAAAGAGATAAAAGCTCGTCATTTCAATCTATTGATATGTATTATTCCATATCGCGCAAGGAATTTATTTTCCTCCGTTTTTCCGTCTTCCCCTATTCATTTACAAAGCTCCAGGAGAACGTATACGTGTCGCTGGACGCGCCGTATATATTCGTGGAAAATAGTACCTCAAAGTCCAAAGTTTAAGTAAAAGCGAAGCAAGAACGAGGGCTCGTCGTCGTCGTCGTCGTCGTCGTGAAAACGATGAAAGTTTCAACGTCACGCGGAAATGAGCGCAGGGAGACATCGTCTCATCCCAACGTTATACGAGACTTCCACGCTCGTAGAATAAGTCTCCTGGTCCCTTACACGATCTATGTTGTAAATATATACATACGCATATGTATATGTATATCCTATACTTTTGGTCATTCTCATAGAAATTCTACGAAGCAAGCCAACATTTGTTCCGGTATGTCGTGGCAAACAAAAAGGTTTTTCTTCTGTTTCGGGTCACATGCCGAGGGAACTATATACATAACTGATGCGAGATAAGAGATAAAGGAGCGGTGACAAAGTCTTAGCGAGTTTAACGCTACGCCCGAGAGATAGAACCGCTTGTGAGAAAACCGAAAACCGTATGAATGTGTACTGGGAATTTCCGATTGTTAAGCAACGATCTATGTCCACAATTAATTTACCATCGCTCATAGAAAATGTTTGACATGAATCTATGACGCCATGCGCTTTGGTCGTTCACTCGGGAATTCACTCGTGCACGAAAAATAAAAAAATTTTTTAAATAAAATAAAAAAACTGTAATCCGATGATTCTGAAAAATGTTTTCTCTTATTTCCAGGGACAAAGTCTTCAGGCTTAATCTGAGCAACATCAGCCACTCAAATTGCGAGGTGAGTGTTTTTCCACGTAACGCAATAAAATCAGCGCGTATTATATTTTAAGGATCACATTTATAAGACGGGATAAGTGCATCAATTTTTCTCTTGTCAGCATTCCCGTGTTTATTTTTTTTCGTTGCCTGTTTTATCGCGCTCAAGTCGCTCCAGTGGGAAGTTAAGCCTGCTCTCGGCCACGTCGATTTTTCGTATCGAATGAGATCCTAAGCAAGCTTTACAAATTTTGACAGTCGTTGATAAATTCTGATTCTCCATAAGTGCGAAATCTCAAAAAAAGAAAAGGAAAACTTTTGCTTCAAATATCTGTGGCTCAAATTTGATTAATTTAATTAATTCTTTGGTCAACGACATTTAAACATTTTTCACGTTGATTCGCATGAAAAATAACAACCTTGCACGTTATTTACTTCGAGTTACAAGAGATTGGAAAAAAAAATGCCCGATTCAATAACGATTTTTATACATTTGAATAGTGATTTTTTGGATCGTCAGTCTCACGTGCGTCCAGAATGCTATGGGACAGTGTACTCGACGCGAATGTGCCTGACCCGCATAAATGTCATTCCGGGTTACGATCTCTTTGCTATAAAGTGTTGCTCTTTCATTGCCCACGAAATTGCAGTCCTTGCCACGAGTTACATGCCAATGTTTGCATACATATGATCATATATGTATTCAGAGTCACGGAATGACTCGGATATAAATCGATGACTAACGAGAGAAGGCCTCGAATGGCATTTCTCCGCGTGTAAAATCATGCAAGTTGCAACCTCTTTGTTTGGTAGAATCCTAAATACGTATATCGATAGAAATCCACCCCGAGAGTATTCATCCGCGAAGCTACGATCGTAAATCCGTGAACGAGCGATCGAGCGGGGCTTCGCCCCATAAAACTGTCAATCATATATGTACGAAAGCTCACCCTTCGTCCATCCTCTCACGCCACGACAGCTGACACGTCTCTGGTGCTAAGCGATCCATTGTCGCCAGAGAAAAAAAAAAAAAAAAAGACAAAAACCTGCGGAGGGGCGAAAAATTGGAACAAGCGCCCTGTTCCGACGGTGCTGGGCACGGTTTCTCAGCTTCCTATGTTTGAAGCGGGCACGAGTTATGGAAATATAACTATGTGTACTTTGCCTCTCTCACCCTCTGCCATGCACAACCCCCTGGGACGCTGGTCGCTTCTCGTTAAATTTTTCGCACGCATATTTTGCAAGACAAACGAGAGATCCGGTACTTGCATGAAATCGTTATGAATAGTTTGCTCTTGTATGGTTTTCGGTCGGAATTTTTCAATAATATTTACGTCAATTTTCATGAGGAGCCCTTAACAAGACAATGGCAAAGAATTCTGTTCAGCCATCCACTGAACACCATTCACGTTCTCAGCACAGCAGAGGCTCCGATCGTAAAAGTAGTTGAAAACAATTTTTTGAAAATTGCGTTCCAGGTTAATTCGCAAAAAAAGAAACGTCAAAATCCGTACGAGCATAATAGTCGAAAAGAGGAATGACAGAATTAAAAGGGAAGAAGCATGGAGAGCCTTATCGGACAGTCCGCGAACGAGCTTTTCCTCTTTTTTTTCTGTAGTGCATGAGCAACAAATAAACGCAATGAAACAGAGAAAGTTAAAAAGATGAAAAGAAATAATGGGAAAGTGTATATTCACCTGTTTCGTAAAAGTTTTCGTTTCGACACTGCTATGTGGTTTTTACGCTTGTACCATTGAAAACATTCGCGAACAGCATAAGAAAGAATGAAGAGCTTGCGTTCATGCACGACCCCTGTATATAGTGGGGCCGATACATACTCGTGTATTTTCTACTTTTTTCCGTTCCGCCAGCTCTTTGAACCCCCGCGATAAAAAGTGCTTTCCAGGCTCGATACCAAGATAGGTGGCGAAGAATAAGGGAGAAAGAAAGGGAAGAAAGACTGCAACTGCAGGAAAGCGTACGATGTTGAAGGACCGTGCAAACGTCAAAACTGTACGTGGCACGCGATCCAAATTCCCCAGAGGCTTTCCTAAGGATCAAGCAGAAGAGGCAAAAAAATTGACCGCAGCTCTGTGCTTCGAAAAAATGGTCTACAACTCCGTTACGAGCATACATCGCGAACGGAGCCTCTGACAACATCTCGTGCCGTTTTAAAAAGGCAATTATCCGAGCGTGATGACGCGTGCCGATCAGAGATATCGTTTGAAGAATTGATGTTTACGGATAATATGCAGAGAGCATCAGCAATAAGCGTGTTAAGAGATCTTTCGCGAAGGACTATTTAAAGAAAAACAACATTTTTATTTAACGTCATAGTCTGGCCACACGTGACAAAATTAACTCTTCGGTTAATTATTAAAATATTCTTGAGTACAACTTGCGGAATAATCCGATGGCGTAATTCACAGAAGCTTCAAAACGTATGGAGCTTGACTGACGATATCTGAACACGAGATTGTGAATCTTTACGAAATTGTGCACGTAGTTTCGTAATAGTGTGGCGAATGTCTCTCTCGAAATTGCGAGAAATTCTGTAAAAAACTGCGAATACAATTCATTAGCATGAATTACTTTTCCAATATAGCTCCTGATATTCTTGAAGCCTCACAGGGTGGCCCGGGTAAAAATGAGAAATGCAATTGTTCCACAAGAAGCCTGCTCTAAAATTATGCCGTATCTATATTTATGAAGGGGATAACAAAAGTGGAAACCCATAAAGTCGAGTAATAACGTAGTTTGACGTTTCGTGATAGTCTTTAAGTTCATGGACGATCCACCCTCTCATGAACTGCACGCTCTGAGGACACACATGACTTTCGACAGATGCGCCTGCTGTTCGAAGGTTACGAGGCTATTTTTTGTCTCTCTTTTTCATTTCGTCTTTCGACACGCCTCGTACAAATGAAAATGGTAACACTGCGCCACGATCGATACTTGTGCGAGAATAAAGTGTAAAAAAGAAGGGCAACCCCCTCGTCACAAAAAAAAAACTCTGTCAGTATAAAGACTCGTCGGTTCTTTGCAGAAACGGATCCGCTCTTTGCATTGTGTAGCAGGGAAACTCAACGATTTGTATTTAACTTCTATTTTTCATCGAAACAAATCACAAAAGCGTTTGATTTATCGCGTTTTTTCATCTCATCCGCAAAGTATCAACGTATATACTAATACATTTCGAATATATAAAAAATCGATCGTCATCCTTTGATTTATGTTCGTACAAATGACGAACACGATGAATATCATGAGTATTCACTCTTCGAACTGCGAAAAAAAATATATATTGCGGCCACTTTCCACTGTTGAATAATTCAAATTATGACGATCCGAAGGATTCGTTTGAGACGCAAAAAAAGGATTTGCCGTCCTTTTTTTTTTTGAAGAAGGAAGTAACGTGCTATTTTTATTTTTAATATACGATGAAATTTTGATCGTTTCCTTTAACAGGCACGACTACGATGAAAAAACTAACTTTTTGGTGATTTTTTGATGTTTTTTTTTTCTAGTTATATATTATTGTTGTGAAGAAATGTGGAGATATGTAGCGTGAAGGTGAGATGTTGAACAAGATGATCGTTGAATCGGTTTGGCAGAGCGTAGCGACAAATTTCGTGAATTTGTTATTATTCCATGTTCATGGGATCGGTACGTTCTTAGGGTATAAGCGATTGGCAGTGGTGTGCAGAGTGCTTGGAGATATTGGAAGGATAGAGAAAGAGTAAAAGAGAGAGAGAGAGAGAGAGAGAGCGAGAGAGCCGATCACGTTACAGGAAAATCCCATTGCAGGGAGATCGCCACCGCAGGCTTCGATTCCATTGAGAATTAACAGTGCACAGGGAATGGGGATTTCGATTTTCATTGTAACGCGGGGGGTTGGTCATAAAACGTTAACGCAAAGCCGCAGCAGAAGCTCTCTGCTCTTTCCCTTTGTGTCTTTTGCTATCTCTCTTGGACTCATTTCGACGGAGAAACATTCTGTCCATGTTTATAGTTCCCAGCGCATTCGGATCGACCAGATAAATGTATACTCAAATTCGAGCGAATCTTTTTATCGTATTCCATCACGAAACGAGGTATTCATGCGGAATCGAATGTGATGTAATGGTGCGTTACATATAAAAGTGCATGCAACATGTAAATACCCATGGAAAGAAACGACGACACTATTTTATTGCGGTGAACACGCACTTAAATCAATTTGATGTGGTCCTTAAAACAGCAAGTGTACATAAAGTACCTAAACTCCCTGGTAAATTTCCTTTTCCTCTCGATCTATTCCTTTGTTGCCTGGTGTTGATGAAATTCACAAACACACTTTGCATAAATACGCAATACCTCCGTAATCTTCGAGAATAATGCAAAGGCATATTATGCGTAGTATTTTGGCATGTAACTCGTAAGGAGAACTGCAGGGAATTCTCGTAAAAGTCAATAATACGCAAACCCCAGGTCCCTGTGTGTGCACCGTTGGAGGTTCCATGCCAAAAGAATCAGTGCGTGACTCGAACCGATTTTTGTTCTTTTGCTTAAAATTATTTTCGAGTGTCAACTAAAAAGAATTTTCGGTATAATTATCGATTTTTTTTTTTTCAAGCCTGAAAACTTTCAGAGGCCACTGACACGCAGACACACTGACGACGTTAACACACATATATACGTATAAATTTATAGTCGTTCGTATTGGAATGTACTGCGCGTACACCATGGGATAAGGAATGTGGATCGATTGGATACATTCGTTAGGTTGTTATGTATGTCTGTCGAGAGAACTGGAGAGAGAGAGAGAAACAACAGGACAGGCGGCAAGTATAACAGAAACATGTACAGACTCCCCTAGTGCCGGAACAACAATATTCTATGCTAATGTCGCTGTCGGGTCTCCGTTACAATCTTGCCACTCTATAAAGGGATGGAAGCCGAAGTTCTCGCCCTCTTCGAATCGCATAGATATATATATATATAATAAATATAATGCTATAAGAGCCATTTGAAAGTGACTCGTCGTTCTCCCTATGCTCAAGGGGAAGGAAGCGACATATTTCTCGAATTGAATATCAAGACCGACAGTACAAACTTGTATATCTACGCTTGTAGTATATTTAAAAGATGGACGAACCAAGTGCGTCAGTCGTGTTACGAATACACAATAGGCCTTGTTATTCGATGAGATTATTTATTATTTCAGAGGGTTGGAATCGATGAGGGATAACGTACCGAAAGACCCAGCATTGAAAAATAGATAAAAAATCAAATAAAACATAAATTATGATCCAACATTCGAGATTTTCGATGCGGCGTTAGATCGTTGGCGAATAATCGCCTTGCCATTTTGGAGTCCGACATTTTGCTTTGAGCCGTTCGTCGTGTATTTTGTCATTATAAGTATCGAATCTTTGTTTCTGAATATCAGTCTTTCGATTTTTCTCTTGCGTCAAGATTGTAATGGAATTAATTGCATTTTGAGGATCAATTCCGTGCGAGGCATCAACGAAATTGGGCAACCCAGCTCGACGTGCCGGAGCAGCAGGTCGAAAGAGCAAAAGCTCTACAAATCCTCAAAAACGACTCGGTGTGAAAGATCGAACATATATCACACAAAAACCAGATAAAGTTTGCCTTCTGAACACTAAATAAAATCCCCGTGTATACGCATATTCCGGCAAGGGAAAAGTATATGGACTTTCTCAACGGTAGCTTTACACACACGGAGGGCTGTAAACAATCCTGCCAAGCTTTGAAATATAAACGGGGCCGATCCTGTTGCTTCCTAAAATGACGGTATTAAATATACATTTCGCGCGGTGCTATCCACGTAAGCTGTATTGAGTCTGTATATATGTATATTTATTGCGAGTAGACTCGACAAACAAAAGGTCGTAAGTGGTGCGATATAAACTGCAGAATTATGTAGGTCCCGCCTTGTTTCACGGGAGTATTCGATATGCGTATATAAGCTCTGAACGGAGTAGCTCCAAGGCTACGACGCTCGAGTTTCTTGCACCTTCCTCTCGCTCCGTGCTTTAACCGGCAAGTAGAGAAAACCTTTGCATCCACATCTTTGGCTCCGCGGAAATGCGCTTCTCGAGCTTTTGCGCTAGCTGTTCCGGTTCTTCGTGCACAAGCAGGTTCTTCGCTTCTCCTCCAACAGCAAGAAAGTACAACGATATATCGAGACTGCACACCCCTTTCGTACATGCTAATACCTTGGCTCGCTGCACACAACTTGTGATCCAGAGTTTATTGTGACTATGAATTTGGCATAAAATACTTGGGTAATTTCCGTTTGATGAGCTTTCTCCCACTTCTCGCACTGACAAGCTCTCTAATCGCTTCGTTCATCACGATTTTCTCACTGACTCTGCGTATATATACGATTATTAGACAAATCTTATCGTTCGATAAAATTTAAGGCGAGCGCCTTCAAATTTGTGGTTTTCTGAATGAAATTCTTGCATGATCTTGAATACTTTTCGTTATTATAGGGGGGAACGAGTTTTGTAGGAAAAATTGCGAGTTTTATGGAACAAGTCGTCACAAACGAGTAGAGAAAAATTTGAATGTTTCTGCGTGTGGTCTTTCGTTTTTAACGGTGATTAAAGTTTTTCCTTGTAGACAAAGCTCGGGACCGAAGCCTTTTGCCATAGTCTTTCGAACAGATTTGGATTTATAAATGGCAGAATGTTTCTTTAATCCTAGGATAGAAATCTTTCGAGTAAACGTCGTAACAAATGTTGGATGCATGCAGCTCTCGGTCTATAATTCACGAAAACTTTGCGAAGCAAGATTCATTGGCAGATTGTAACGAATAGAGATTCGAAACTCTCCCTTCCTTCGTCTCAACTTTCCACGATCGTTGAGCATCCGAATGTAGTTTTGGTTGGTTGATTCACGGGAATCTGCCGCAGCCTTCCTTCCATGAGCATCCGGTCCGTGAACCAGACAAGACTTTTCCTATCTCATCCGTTCGCCTTTCTCCCTCTCTCGATTCTCCCCCTCGCTCCCTCACAGCACGCGGACCAGTCATTATTTCTAATCAATGGCACACTGCCTGCTCTCGAGCTATATCTCATCCTACTATCTGACCCCTTGCTCTCTCGTTATACGCTTTGAAAAAGAGTCTTTCAAGCACGTGGAAGTAAGGGCTGGATTTCGGAACTTGGCGAATTCAAGGCTTAAGAGGACACACTATAGAGATATTCTACAGCTTATAGATATCAGAGTCTTTTTTGCCTTCGAGTACATCTGAAAATATAAAAATTCAAAACCATCGTCAGTCTTGGTCTTATTTCAATGAGATTTTTCACGATAATTCACTCTCTTCATAAAATTCCACAAAAGTTATTATTAAACGAGTTGAAGTATTTTTTTCTTTCAAGCCATTATTTTATCATGAAACGAAAATAAAATAAAATACGATTTGATAAAAAAAAAAATACTTGTCTCTTTGTCTGTGAATATTTTTAGAAATCTCGTGAAGTTGCCTGATAAAATGCAATTTTTATACATTTTTGAAATTGGTAGAGTGCAAAAAAAAAAATCTCGCGCGGTTCTTAGGCTTTCCAGAAGCTTTCACCGCGTCCCAAAACAACTTTTGAATACTGGGGAGTCTCTGAAACTTTTCATATGTTTGCATATACCAATGTGTACATTGATCCCTTTTAGAGATTTCAAGGAGCAAGCAACTTTTCCGCTGGTTTGTGACCCTCTTGGTCCCCCCCAGGGCTCGAAAGCTCCGACCCAAAAAAAAAACCGAAAAGCAGTGAGAAGAGATACTGGGCGGATAAATAGGCAAACGAGGGGGAACGGGATACCGCGGTATGCAGCGCTTCTCAACGAAAAAATAGACACACAATAAAGATTCATATCTATAGGGATGTGTCCATGAATACAAATATATACCAAACGTATCGTATAGTTGTGCCCATTCCCATTGCTCTCTTCGCGTACGTCTCTCTTTCATAGCAACGTGCTGTTTTCACTCACTTTCAATCTCGTTTACTCTGCTCCAAAGCTGCAAACCTTTGTACTCGTTTGGTGGATCCGTAGACACGAGAATCCAAGATTCTCGCACAATTCACATTGGCCATTTCGTGGATTGGCGTTTGTGCATTTGCGTAGAAAAAAAAAATCTTTTCTCACACCATCGTTTGTCTTCAGCGAAAAAATCGTTAGATATAAAAGAAAAGTGGCCTGGAAAAACATTTTTCAGAAAAGTTCGAAAAATGTACGAGAAACTCTCCATTTCTTCGTTGCAATGCGATCGGGAATTGCTGTTTCTGTGTAAATCTTGCCAGGTTAATATTTTCTGTTAGAGAAAAGCTTAATAAATACTCTTGTTAAAAATCTGTTCGCACAGGGTGAAATAACGATTATACGTCTTATGTGTTTCTTTGGGTAACTTGGTGTACACATCAGAACCAAGAAGCTTGGGAATATTCATGGGGTGTGAGGAAGCTGGGAAGATGTTACCAGGGCCCGTAAGATTCGGGCAAGGCCGAGTAGGTAGCGAGAGAGAGTGTAGTAAAGTTTCTGGCAAGTTTAGCTCGATCCTTCGTTTGTCTTTGCACCTACTCTTTCGCTGCTTTACGGCTTAACTTTTTAATTACAGCTCTGACTCGTGTTTATCGTCACATTATTTCCCCCTTGATGCTTTTCCTCTCACTCACTCATTCACACACTCTCTCTCTGCCTCGATCTCATCCGCGCTAGTTCCGTGTCACTTTGTTACGCAAAATTTTCATTCCTTGCCTCATTCTCATTGTTCAACTCGCACCAACTCAGGCTAACGAGCCTGGGATTGGTGCGAGGTAAAAAAGGGGTAGTGTGTGTGTATAATACACGGGAAAAGAGGGAAGCAGTCGCTGGAGTGCGAACGAGCCTTGAAAACCCTCTCCACTCTCGTTAATTTATTGCCAGCAGGGCCGAAAAGTTAGCGTGCGAAAAACAGAGAGCGAAAGGTATTCCAAACATAAACATTTTATTGAATCTTCCAGGTAAAATCAACGGAATCCCCTTCAATAATTTTGAATCCCACTGAAAATTGTTCGCACAGTGTATTTCGCTTTCCCATGTGACCTGATATTTATGCTCAGCTCTTCGTCAGTGAAAACTATTTTCCACCTTTTTTTTTGCCATAAAAAAGTCACTTAGCTGAAACATGTGTGTTACGTAAATTATACGACAAATATACACGTGTACGTGGATAGGTGCATAAAAGTTGCAGCACTTTTGTTTTAATCAACGAGAATGGTATTCCGACGAAGCCACAAGGTGAAAACCAATTGAAGGTTTTTTTTTTTTTTAACGCGAGTTTCTCGAGTTCGTAATAATGGTGAAAGCTATTTTTTAAAAGCGACCAATGCTATGTAGATAAAAAGAGACACGAAGAGTGTAAGGGGAAAAAGAAATGGAACGATTCACCATTTGTATGAATTCCGAGTAGGAGAGGCATTGTTTATGACCATAGTAAAATTTTCAAGTACCATACACGTGATGCTCGTTGAAAATGCATACTGCGGTGGAAAGCGAGTGTTCGTCTCAAAACAATGGTCATTTTTGGATCACGCGGATTAATGCAGTTACTCAATTCATTCATTCTCGTTCTGCTTCCGAAAGGTGTTTCATTAAAATGTCACAAAAACACTAATGCATTCGGCACAGAGATTTTTTATGCTTCAATTACACGAATATTCATGAAAATATGGTACAAAAAAAAACATGAAACAAAATGAAACAAATTTAAACCCTTGACCCAAAAGTACGCGATGCAGATTAACAATTTTTTCAATTTTATTCTCAAACGCAGTTGCTCCATCTACGTTAGTTGAACTAATTGAATGACTAGATTGAAAAATAAAAACGTATTCACGAATCGGAAGAATTGTAAGAAAACCAACATTTTCGAGGGCTTTACCAAAATTACGATTTTTTTAAAGTTCCATACATTTTTTTTTGCAGCTTCATTTAAAAAAATACTGAATTCATTTTGCTCGTTTAAAGGTTCATTGTTATTGCTCTTCGTAAATAATTCGATGAGTATGTTCGGTAGGAAATCTCCGAGTCCCCGGAAAGAGAGAGAGAGAGAGAGAGAGAGAGAGAGACCGACAGTTGGGTAGTTTTCAATTGTAAAAATGTTCCATTACTTGGCAGAGTATCAACGTTATATCGAGCAAGTGTCCAACAAAATTCATTGCGAATTTCTTTTCCTATAACGTTGAAAGTGCATTGAACTGTGAGTAATACAAATAGACAGTCTTCCGTTTGTACGAGAGCTTCGAAAAAGGCGTGCATTATTGTAAATCTGACACATTGTACGATTCCTCGATGTACGCGAAGTGAACGTGACATGTCGTACCGAGAGCTTGGAAAATTCAAATTAAACAGAGTGCGGTGAGTGCGAAGAGTGAGAGAATGAGACGTCGACGTTTTGACGCTTTCTGCTGCGAGCAAATGCCCAAATCTTTCAATCTCTCTATTTTCCTTTTTCCCTTTCTCGTCATCTCTCTTTCTCTCTCTCTCTCTCTTCGACCAGTAGCATCGTGAATAGAATTGTACTGCACTCGATGACACGGAGAGTGCATGGCTGTCAGAATTGATGGACGTTTGGTGACGTCCAGAGAATGAGAGAATCGAGAGAAAGAGAGGGAGAAAAAATTGGAAGGATGAGTGTATGGAATCGCGGCATACTCGGGGCCACACAACAGTCCCGCTCTCTCTCTCTCGCTCTCTCCCCCTCTCTGCATATATATCACAACATATCCAGGCGCTTTTCCGATCTGCACTCTCTGCTCTGTCGCTTTTCTCACCCCGTTCCTCTCCTTCTCTCTCGCAAACGCTCTTTCCCGCCTAAGAAGTAAATCACGAGGAAAAAAATTGAAATCCACGTTATCGGATTGAAATCAATATTGAATGCAGATTGAATTCGAGTTCCAATGGGGAAATGGTGGATAAAAGGCGCGGACTGACGGCTTCCATTAGGAGATTGTGACTTATTGTATCGGCGGACAGCAAAAGGCACTCCGCAACGCGTTCGCATGCGGAAGCACACGATGGCTTAGTCCCACAAGCGCACTCCTACGAAGTGCCTAAATCCTTATGCCCCATTTATTTTTACCATCGCCTTTTTTATCCACTGCTGCATAACAAAATATGTATTAAGCACGTACTCGTGGCATAACTATCGGTGGAAGGCACCACCGATTGATCAAACTCACTTGATGTCAATTCTTATCAAATCTTATGACACCGTTGCTGCTTTTTCCTCGTCCCGGGGGATTAAACGATGGAAGAAGATTTTCAATATTCGTGATGTATCGAAAAATCAGATACTTCAACACTTTTTTACGCCATGCACATACATACATTCACATTATTTTTATCTTAAAAAAATAATGATCGAGGGGCGAAACCAGAAGGTGCAACTTACAAGCTGAATTATTCAGTGAGGAACATTCAGTCAAAAAACTTGTTGTCTATATACGTATACGAAAAACTTTTTGTTCAGATACAAGGATTTATATATTTATATGTATAGGGTGTAGCGTGAGCGTGGGTGTTAATTTTTGATGAGATAAAAAGGGCAGCAGTGGCTCACGAAGCTTCGTGAATTTTTCAAACGGCTGCTTGCCGCGGGACGCGTTAAAATATATATATAGATGTACTTAGGGGGTGAATATAGTCGGCGTTTGGGGGCCCAGCGATGGTCCAACCCCGGAGTTTCGGCAGGTTTAGTTGAGTGTTGGAACCCTTGGGAGTCCAGCATTTTTTAACCCTCAATATTTTATGACGGTAAATTGTACGATCCGCAAACATCGATCTTGTCGTTCTTCGACGTACATATATATATATATATACGCACATTGGGTTAAAGAGCTTTTCCCCTGTCTGCCTTTTCTATCTTCCCCCAAACGACTCTCTGCTGCCAAATACTTTACCGAGACCAATTTCAGTCGGTCCAGTCAATTTGTAACCTCTGAGGGATTCCTTGGCCCCTAATTAGTGAGAAAAAGCGTCAGACCGCGGGTCCAAATACTGGATTTAAAAAATTCACACCCGTTCCCGTAATTTTCCAGGCGAAAAGTATAATGCAACGATCTTCCTAGAAAATTTTATGTCGCGGTGCCTTAATCCGTTTTTTAAGCACGTAACGTTCATCATCGACGAATGATGCTGGGGACTAAATAAACGCAAAAAAAACGACGTTATTTTGGAAAAAATGTCATTTCCAATTAACCGTACTATCAAGATGGAGACAGAAATGACTTTTTATCACGAACTCCGTAATCTTTCTTGCCAATATTTAATTAAAGGAATGAGGAATAAATCCCTTAAACTTTTCAATATTCTGTGAGAAAACGCTCTAGCGAGACTACTGCCTTAAATGTTTACCTTAAATAGCCCATGAGATCCGCATAATGAGTCGATGATCTAACGATGAATTGAATTCTTTGCTTATCAACTATTCAGACATCGGAAGTAACACGCAGCTCCAATGTTTCATCAACGTAAAAGACGTGGAAGCGTTAACGTCGTCTCAAAATTTTATTATACACGTAGTCGTCGTTGTCGATGTCACTTTCGATGCACCGTGGGAACGCTTGACAGAGATCTGGCAGATGAAGCGAATAAAATAAAAAGAAAGGAGCGACCGCGTAACTCGATCAACCCTTGCATTTCCAATTTTTGATTCCAGTCACGAAGTACGACGAAGAAATGAAATTATTCGTTGGAATAATTTCTTGATCGAATTGCATGAATAATGCTCGGTTCGTTGATATTGCGATGGATATAAAATAAATTCTACAGCAATTTCCAATACGCTGATGAGAAAAAAACGACGTATTTTTTGTCCTGTGGTCATCATCTCGATAGTTTGAAGATAGTACAGAGCGCAATTGTATTTCTTATAGAGATCTGCGGCAACCATCAGGGCAGCGGGTTCTCTGAGTGCATAGCTACGGGCGAAAAGCTTGTATCGTGGGAGCAGGTTCGCAGGCGCTTCCTTAATGATCACGTTGAATTACATAGAATAACCCGACACCAGGTAGTCTATATATGCAGCTTTTGCTCTCTAACTAATTACAGAAGCGCGCCATAGCTGGAGGGATTTGGTACCAAAGTTTCTGCCGAAAGCAACGGGAAACTTGGAGGCATTGGCGCGTAAGATTTTAGGTCCAAGCTTCCTCCGCTACGAGGAAGCTATACCCAGCATCGTCCGATCACACCCTGTATTCTCTTCGCCTGCTCGATTTTGCTGCTCTTGCTGCTCTCGTGGCTTCCATTCCCAAACGTTTACGCCATCTGCCTCTTGATTATTTCATCGTTCTTTAGTCCAAACTCTCGTTCCAATTTCTATCGTTTCCTTTCGTCTGCATTCGCGTGGTTCTGGCATTCCGAATGCTGCATTTCATCGCGATACTAGAATCAATGAATTTGCGCATCTGGTCGGAACTAAAACCAGGAGCAATCATCTCACCAAGTTATTACTTAATCCATACGAAAATACGCTTCTGTAGATTAAGGACAAAAGTTTCTTTGTTCGGTTAAAATATCGGAAATTAATAGAGGACACAAGGATCAGGAGTTTTCATGGTTTCTGGTCGAATAAATAGACTTTTGTGCTCTATGGGAAATATTGGTTGCGGTACACCTGCCATTTGTAATACACGAGTACCAAGTTTATGACATCGACGTAACGCGTGGAATGCAAACGCGTTTGCTTTCATTACGCGGAGCACCGACTATTAAACAGGAACATCCCAATCCTGCCGCGATCTCTCCGTCTCTCTCTCTCTCTCTCAACCCCTTGACTTTCGAGGCATTCCCATCCAGGGTGAATTCGTTGCTCATACTTACGAAGACCGTGCGGAGTATACAGTGCGAGTAAACGAGCCAGGGCCTGTGAAATTGTGGGTGTTTCGAGCCACCGCTGCTGTTGCGGGCACCATCACAAAAGGTTGCTGGCGATTGCGATTCTACCTTGCGTTTGCTACTCTCGCATGTACACAGTACTTCTTCGAGGAGAATTCCCCCTTCCAACCTTTCTTTATCCTCTATAACTAGAAACGAAGGAGAACACTGGTGGTACTTGTATTTCGGTTCTGCGTCACATCCTCTTTGTTCTCTCTTTCTCCTCGTTCTCATGACCTCAACGTTGGCTGAAGCAAAATACCAAACCCTCCGAACGATTGTGTGTTTCTGGTGCAAACCTTAGCATAGAATCGTGAGCGCTCTACGACCGACCTTTACCGCCTTTCTACGACTGCACGAGAGCAACACGAGCCCCGAACTCCCGTAAAGTCTAACGAGAGAGATTAGTGTTAGGTATATACCAGAGGAGAGCAGAACAAGCGAGAGAAGCGGGTTTTACTTTCCAGGGCCACGGGAGCTTCGTACGTAGGTATACACCAAGCTAAGATTTTCCAGAACATATAACCTCTGTCTCGTTTTACATGGTACACGTTACCAAAACTCAGAGATCACCTAAAAATAGCACGACCCGAGCTATTGTCAGCACCAACAAAAAAATATCACTTGCAATGGTAGAAGTTGGTGGTGGATGATTGCAGGTTTGTGGTTCACCTGATGGTTCAAAGCCGAGACTGGAATTGAGCTATGACATCAAAGAAAACAGAACCGGGCTGGTCACATTCCTCTTTCGTTGGCACAATCATGACCTGCTTCTGGATTTCATTCGCGAGCAAGGTTGATGGTCTTTTTGAAGGAAAGGTTATGTGTGTTATCACGAAGCGCGTGTATAATCAGTAATAGCAGCAGAAAGCCTTCTTCATTCTGACGCTTTGATATAGAAACTGCGCCACGTATTGCAATCATCTCATCTCCATAGTCCCATATATTCAGCCTTCTGAAGCCTTTCCATATTACTTTTAGATGAATCACACTGAGCCTCCAACGTGATTCTCTACGTGCCTGTTGGATCATTCGCAGCCCGATTAGGCAAAATGAACTCGTCCTCTATTCCGTCTATTCAGATGCTTCCTCTGTGAAGCGCAAGACTTTTCCCCAATATCAGCGCCAACGGAGTCTTGATTAAGCTTTTAGTTAGACGGAGTTGATGATGACGTCGTCGAGAAATACCAGGACATTTCTCGTTTCCTCTTTCGTGCCCCTTGGCCTGGCTGATCCGCGACGTCAGCAGGGCTTTTGTTTCGAGTCGTTCCCTAGTGCATTTCCTCGGATAAGGACAAGTCCACCGTGACCTTGAAATGCAGTTCTCCTATAAAATCGTGGTAAAGCGTGTTGGCTGCAACTTCTCGAACTGAAATTTCCACAGAAACCAACTTTTGACCATTTTCGTTGATTGTACGCGGGTTTTCGTCGTTTTTCATATTTTGTCCTCCAGACATGAAGGTTCTTTCGACTCTGCGTGAAAATTGTTTCTAAATTTTGTATTGCTGGACATGATCCTTGAGAAATTTTCGATGATAATTTTTTACGAAAAATTCCTCACATGGAAAATGATAAAAAATAAAACTGCACGGAGTTTATCGAGTTGAGAATCTCATTCCAGTGCTTTTGGGACCACGATATGGACATCGGGAGCTTACGAATGAATACGAAGTGAGTATCCACTACTTGCGATACGATGTGACTCCGAGAGAAAGAAAGCGCCAGAGGGAAGAAGGCAGACAGAATGTCAGAGAGTACATTTCCGCACGCGGTGGCTGCCTGGCGCAGCGAGCCGGTTGGTGGGCTGGAAATTCTGATCGTACACGGTGGATGCCACGCTACCCTCTCTTTCGCTTTCTGCATTCGCTGTGCGCTACTTTCTAGTGTGCACTCGACCTCCATGGTAAGTACCGTCGCAGTACTAGCCGCCCGCTCGGCATGTACGCCTGACTACCACTGCATCAAACTTAATTATCACGGAGAGACGGGTGAGAACCGACCAGAGAAAAGCGATGGAAAGAGGGAAACACTTTCAAAGTGTGTGAAACGAGGTTCGAGGAACTCCACGTCAGGTCAATACATATGTGAAAAAATCGCACGATGCTGAACCATGTGGCTGTTCGAGTACGTCGCGATGAGGATGTACGTCAACGACGTATTCACGTGAAGAGACTTCGTACTCTACTTTCGGTCCGATCAACTCATATCCTCTGTTTGAAATTTCCTCAAAAGCCATCAGTTTCCAATAAAAAGGCAATTACTTCTTCGCCAATTGGCGATATATATTCGAGGATAATTTTTCATGACGTCACAGCTCTGATGATTGCAGAACATTCTAACATATGAAGAATGAACATGCTACTGACTGGTGTCGCGGAACTTGGTCGCGACTCGAGTACTCGACAAGTTGAAATGAGGAAAAGGAAAAAAATCATGAGATTTTTTCGAGGAAGGCTATGATGAAAGAGAAGCAAACGAGCGCGTGGCCTGCTGCACAGAGGGTGCGCACCGCGTGGAAATATTTTAAGTACCGCAATAGAAAGAGGGAGTGAGAGCCAGAAAGGGTGAGAGGTAGGAAGGGATGGGACGAGGCAAGTGAGAGAAAATAGAGATCTCTGCTCCTTAATACGCCTTCTTTTGCAACAGTCACACGACACGTGTCACTTTACGTTACTTTTTTCTCGAGTACATACGTATATGGGGTTTGACCTCATTTTCCTTAACGCGTCTGTAGCTTCCTTCCCCTGTTTCAAACCAAACTGTCATCGTCGCATCTACGACCAGCTTTACAATCCAGTTTTGTTTCGTCTATACGTTTTCTGCACCTACCGGAAATTCGAGAAATCTCGGACAGCAAAAGGTTTCTTTGGTTCTCGACAAATCTGGAACGCGAAATAATTTAAAAGAAAAACGCTTCCGAAGGAGGAAACTACGACTAATGAGATTGGATTTGCGAAAAACCCCAAAATGGAAACTTTGTTTTGCTGTCTTCTAATTCATGTCATTCTGTTGTGACGAAAGCAATTTTTTTTTTTTCGATTTTACTGTCGGAGCTCAGGAGTATGGCAAAGAATTGTCACAAAACAAAAACTTGGATTGGCGGGACTCTAAAAATAAGACATTGAAGCTCATTCGTGACAAATTATTCGTAAACTTTAATGTTTCTTTTTTTTTGGTGTTACAGAGAGATGCTTTGAATCTGGAACCCAATAATGTGGCGAACTGCGTCTCCAAAGGAAAATCTGAGGTAGGTCACCTTTCCGGAGGATTTAGTATCTTTGGAAAACAATCAGAATATAAAAAAAGTACAAAAAAATTTTAGGCTGAGTTGAACGATGATGAATTGTCGCGACGATTTCATGCGAGCGACTATTTTCCTTTCACAAAACTCGTTTGGAAAAGTTTTTTTTTTTTCGTTGAAGCGTTCGGCAAACATTCGTGAAAACATAGATGTTTCGTTTTCGATACTTTTTAGCCTTGCGCGTTTAATTGAAGTGTAAAGTGGCCTCTCCTGGTGGAACATCCATTCCGTGGATGCGTCGTCGACAGAGCCAATTTTCTTTTTTTTTTTTATTCGCGCGATTTTAGTGACTTCTTTTTTCACATCTGCGTATGTCGCGGTCGAACTGTATACCGTTGTCCGGATCCTCCAAAAAAACAAAAAAGGATTCTCCCCGCATAGAGAAAGCGTAACGATGAACATTTTGGCAGAGCACACGCGCTCCGAGTCTCGAACCATTTTCAACATTCAGGTCGAAAGCATGTCCGTCGAACCGGCAACCCGCAGCCGGTATGTCGATAACGAGTAGCGTGTACGTGAAAATTGTATTTTTTTACTTTTTTTTTTCTTTTACCACCCCCGCCCGTTACGTCTCTTCGCTCGTTTTCGTTTTATTTTTTCATCCGGTTTTTTTTTTGTCCCGGCATCCAAACAATAGAGAATCCTTTTTCTATTTCCCTCGCATGGCCACCAAACGGTCAAATATTATGACGTGCTCGGTAACAGCTTATATTTACACCACGTGCGTAGAAAAAAAACGCCATGTACGAATGAAAACAATAAAAATAAAAAAAAATGGAGAAGAGCCTCGTTTCCAGCGAGACAAAAAAATTTATTGCGATTGTTAGAAACCAGTCGGTTTTTTTTTTACGTTTGTTCACAGCACTTTGACTGCCGCAATCATATCAGAGTGATCCAACCGATGGGCGATGGCAATCGACTTTACATGTGTGGCACCAACGCCCATTCTCCCAAGGATTGGGTCATTTACGTGAGTACACGTTTCATTAAAAAATAATTAAATAATCGAAGATTTTTTTTCTACGTGATTCCATTCGTTGCTCATAAATTTGCTATTTTCATTTCTAATGGCCAGCAGTAGTTAAAATTCGCACGACACTAGTTTTCATTATCTTTGAAAATTTTATTTTATTCTTTCCGTTCGCCACGTTTCGTTAATTCTGTAAATCTTGTTTTCCATTTGTTTTTCGGGCATGCCTTTGAAATACGTTTCAATTATTTTTCATAAATTGAAATAACTGGGAAAATTATTATTAAAAAGAGTTGTTATGTTGTCGTAAGAAAGAACCAATTACTGGTTAGTGTCGAGGAATTATTTCATGGACAGGCAATGTACTGTGGTTTGTATATGCCGCATGTACTAAAAGTCCACCGGGTTATCCGAACTCTGTGCATAACATCGCGGCTCAACTACCCGTGTAACGATCCCGCGCGTAACCCACAGCGGAAAATGTATGGCTCTTGCGATGTCGAACATTAAACAAGTCCCGGGTGCACCGTACAACCGCGGATCCGCGAAACGACTGGTACACATTTTTTTGCTGAGCCCGTTTGTATTCTCTGGTTGTAAAAAAAGTTAAAGCTATGGACGTGGCTTCTAAGAACATTTCCAAATTCAAATGGCTTCGTCTCAGGAAACGCGTTGGCTAGTGTTTTTTTTTTTTGTCTCCAGAATTGTAATTTTTTATTTTTCCTATTTTTGCATCTGCGAGCTTGAAATAATTTTGGAAAACAATTTCCATGTTATGTGTTCATCTTTTTATTCGAATGATTCTCATAACAGAGCAATTTGACACACTTGCCGAGACACGAGTACGTGCCAGGAGTTGGAATGGGAATAGCAAAGTGTCCTTACGATCCCGCTGACAATTCAACCGCTGTCTGGGTCGAGAAAGGCAATCCTGGCGATTTGCCGGCTCTTTATTCTGGCACAAACGCCGAGTTCACCAAAGCGGATACAGTTATATTTCGCACGGATCTTCATAATCTGACCACCGGACGCAAAGCCTACAGCTTCAAGAGGACCCTCAAGTACGACTCGAAGTGGTTGGACAGTAAGTACCGTCGTAACTCTCCGAAACAATATCTCACTCGTGTTTGAACAAAAAGATTTGTGTCCTCCGCAAAGTACCGATCTCCTTTCCGCACCGATTATTGTTTATTCGTGCAATCGAGTGCACTCATCGTACGATGACAAAATCAGCCCCTTAAAAAGCTTGAAGAAGTGCTCGAGTTGAGCCAGGGACAATTTTGCTGACGAACAATGAACGCTGCGGCCATTAAACGCGTGAAAAGTTTTGATAGAACGACGACCCCTCCCTCTGTTGCAACTTCGTAGTTACTCGAGAGTTAAGGACCCTGAAGAAGCATCGATGCGTTGAAGGCTTCCGCTCCATCTCTTTCTCTCTCTCTCTCTCTCTCTCTCTCTCGTTCATTAACTCTCTGCTTCTCTTTTCTCATTATTGATCCTCTTATAAAACGGTACGTTACTTTGAAGTGTCATTTAAGACATTATACGCTTCGGAAACTCATGATGAGTTCCATCAAGCCGGTGACTATGAATATGTGCATTTAACCCAACTGTAAAGTCACGCCAAGAGTAACAATGCTTTTTTTTAGAACAAACGCGATCGTATATTCGTGATGGGAAGCAGTTTCTCCTCTACAGCTCATCGTTACGGTATCCCATCCAGAAAAGACTGGAGTCTTCTGATCAAACGTCAGAATCCTTTCTAGAGTACGTCGAGTCTAATGTTGAGTGGAATAAACTGGCGGTTATCCCGACGAGCCATTCCGCTTGTTTGTTGCAACACGCGTCTGCTATGAATTTTTCAAAACCCCGCGGTCCGATCATCGCGAAAAGCGATCATTGACGTTCAACTTGATAAATGCTCGCGCGATCGTGAATAGTGAGGATGAGAAAATTAGCCTACGAGTGTTCCCTCTGCGAGGGGCGGTTCGCAGTTCGGAAAGTTCGTTTTGTCAAAAAAAAACGATTCTTGTTGCAAAGGAAAAGTTAGATGGAATGCGATCGTTCGCTCGACGAAAGACATTAACGTTAACAGTTGCGGGATTGGGCAATAGGCGAACTCTAGGAAACGTCGCGCGTCGTACGGCTGTGAGATATCGCGCAGTACGCCGTAATAAAATAACGCTCCCTACATCCTCCGACGTTCACGGTCGTCTGGTGACAGCATCTTAGCCCGAACGTCCCATTCGGAGGGACTCGGTCGTGACCCTCGAAGAAGTTGAACTTAAATACTTCAACCCCGGCGTCACATAGTTGAAACTCTCCGCGAAATTTGACGTCAGAGGGGTTGCCCGTATAATACTTAAGGCGCACCTTCCGGTTCTTCGAACCCTCCCGCAGGAATGTCTCTCTCTCTCGAAGGTTTATTCGCGTGATCGTGCGAGATTCTACACTGTTGTGTGAGGCAGTCCACTATGTAACCCTTACAATAACTACGCGTCAAGCTTCTCCGTTTGGCGCGTTCGTAGAATACCTTAATGCTTCCGGTTATTAATTCCAACTACTTGAATTCATTAAGATCTGCCAGAGGTGCTGGAGAAATGTTGACCCCACAACAATTCACGCTCCCTTCAGAGCTTTGTGTTAATCAAAAGCCTTCTTATTAGTGACTCGTTTACGTTGCTATATAGACGAAAATTTATTCCCCACGATCCTGGAATTTCGTGACGAAGGCTCAAAAAGTTTGCCTTCGATCTTTCAATTACAGCTCGTTTTGTTGTCGCGAATTAATTTTCTCTGCAGTCAAAACGAAATAGCCAATCGAAATATGAAAATTCGTTGACTAGAGTTTTTAAAAATAATTAGTTTCGTTCATTAGTTATTTGGAGCGTGGCGTACGCGTTGGTTGAAGATGAATATGCCAAACTTTGGTACAAAAACCGAGATCGATCGTCAAGAGGAATAAGGCGGAAGAGAGAAAGGGATGGAGAGGAAGAGAAGTTTTGGTTGGAAGGGAGTAGAAAGTTTGTTTAAGCTTGATGGAGCGAAGCTCGATATCTGATCCCTCGAAATATTCTTTCGCTCGAACACAAACTTTCTTTGTTTCTCTCTCGCTCTTTCTCTCGGCGCATCCGAAAAATCTCGCAGTCTCATCTTGCCAGAGGGTCTCTCGAAGAGCTTATATCTCGTTTCACGCTTTCTGGTGCCTTCGGGATGCATGATTAGCCATTTGTTTCGTCGTTTAATTCACGCAGCTGGCAGACAGAGAAAGGAATAAGATAACCCTGCGGATGTCTCTTCGCCATCAAGCAGCCATTCTTCTCATTCAGTTTGTCTATTAGTCCAGGCGTTGATTAAACATCCCGTGGGAAAGAGAATGGGAGACGGAAGACCGAGGATGGATCGTATCACGTGCCACCGTGTCAGAGTTTAAAGTAGTCACGTTGAGGGCTAATAAAACGTGGATGTAGCGCTGAACAGGGAAAACATGAGGGAAACGGTATTAAGGAACGAAGCAGAGAGAAATAGTCGATGTTTAACAAGTCATGGATGAAACGAAGGGCACCATTGCTGACGATAACCCTGCGAGTCCTTCAAGACCGATGTATTTCGTTGAAAACAAGTTTAATTACGTCAATTAACTGAGCTAAGTGAGAGCTATTAAACGCGAGGAGCTTTTAATATGCAAAAGGTTTGCAAGAACTTTGATAAAGGTCACTGTGATGGCTTGTAATTGCATGGATAATTAAGCTCATTTTTTTGCCTAGAAATTTCTTGGATTGAAACGTGTTAATTATTCACGCGTAATTAGCCGCCATTCGTTTCTGAATTGGGATGTTATTCAGAAATCGATTCACACGGTTTTAACCACGAGGCAAGTTTGAAGCATAAAATTTGTTTAAAGTTTCTTGTCAGCGGCGATGACCGATGAATAATCGGTTTTTGGGAGTCCATTCCGGCTCGATATTATTAACGTTTTTATCGGCGTAACATGGAACGAAAGGTACGCCAGAGAACGAAGCCATCAAGGGAGAGAGAGAATAGTTAAACTATTTTATGGTGGCTCCAGTCGTAAACCGACAAGTGGATGATCATTGAACGTGCATTAAATTTGAGGTAGCTTGTGACCACGGCGAACCTTCAATTTCTTTCACTACCGGTGCCTCTCCTGATCGCCCCTTCAATGAAAACTACAAAAGTCGTTGGAACCTTCGTTTTCGCTCGAACCGTAGGAGCTTTCCAACGTTTATCGCCCTGCCCTGCACATACTCCTTGAAAAATACTGGTTTTACAGTTTTTTCACATATCTTCGCTAGTAGAAAACACTCGCGAAAAATATATGAACGGCCGCAGTGGTGGAAACTTTAAGGCTCGTATAATCTCTAGTCTGTGGAAAATTCTGTTTTCATCGTTATTCGCCACGTTGTCGACGCTCAACATTTTCCAACAACCACATTTTTCTATCTGACGAGAGCATAAAAATCCTGCGTTATCTGACCATACATTCTCCCTTCTTTTCTGACCCATTTTGTTTGTTCTTCTTTCCGTAGAACCAAACTTCGTTGGATCCTTCGATATCGGCCCCCATGTATTCTTTTTCTTCCGAGAGACTGCTGTCGAGTACATCAATTGTGGAAAAAGCGTGTACTCGCGAGTCGCTAGAGTCTGCAAGAAAGACACCGGTGGCAAAAACATATTGTCACAGAATTGGGCGACTTATTTGAAGGCACGATTGAACTGCTCGATACCTGGAGAATTCCCGTTCTACTTCAACGAGATTCGTAAGTATATTTCCTTCTCAATTCCCAATTTTAATTAATCCGATGGTCAAAGAGTTGCATTTCCATTTAATGCCACAACAAATTTACAACAGGAACGGGAAATATGATTTTTTTTCTTCGATCTTTAATTCTTCCATCGCGTTACAAATCTTTCCGATCAAAATCGAGGCCTTCGAAGCTCGAAGCCTCATAAAATGCACTCCTCAAAGAATCAACCTTTAACCATTTCGTCAGACGTCAATGATAAATTAAGAATAATAATTTTTTGAACATCCATCGATAGAAATGATAACGTGTCGATGTTTTACTTGCAGAGAGTATTTACAAAGTACCAGGCGATGATACCCATTTCTACGGAACATTCACGACCTCGACAAACGGTCTGATGGGTTCGGCTATTTGTTCGTTCCACATTGATGCGATACAGGAAGCTTTTCGTGGCAAATTCAAGGAGCAGGCAACGAGCAGCAGCGCGTGGCTTCCCGTACTATCGAACAAAGTACCGGAGCCGCGACCGGGACAGTGCGTCAACGACACGGAAACCCTTCCAGACACGGTCCTCAACTTTATAAGGTCCCATCCGTTGATGGACTCTGCAATATCCCACGAAAACGAGAAGCCCGTTTTCTACAAACGGGATATCATGCTAACCAGACTGGTCGTTGACAAACTTCGCATAGACTTTGTTGGAATGGATCTTGACTATACCGTCTACTACGCTGGATCGAGTGAGTACAACAGTTGGCCAAGTTGCTAGTAAAACTTTGAGATTCATCCTCAAAAGCCTCGTGCCCGAACCTCACAAAATCACAGTCTATTCAGACTTTCAACTAATCAATCGTTCGAATGTTGATCTCTCGGAGCAAAGCGACTCGTCTTGGCAAACCTCGAGATCCCAATGAAAATTGTAATTCTATTGTCCTTAACGACGATTTGTCGTTCCTCCTCGTATTTGCAGGCGACGGCAGAGTCCACAAGGTGGTTCAATGGATCGACAACAACGGAGAGTCCCAGTCGATTCTATTGGACGTCTTTGACGTTACACCCGGTGAACCAATACAGGCCATGGAGATATCCAAGAAACACAAGGAGCTTTACGTCGCTTCCGATCATCGCATCAAGCAGATTGATCTCGTTATGTGCTCCAGACGATACGACAATTGTCTTCGATGCGTCCATGATCCTTATTGCGGATGGGACAAAGACACCAACACGTGCAAACCCTACGCGCCTGGGTATGTCGAATCGAGCTTTATAACTTTTATTTTTCTTTTTATTTGGGAACTAGAATTGATAATTTCTACGCTACACAAACTTTCATTCGTTTCGTAATCTTCGTTGGATCAAAACAAATAGAAAAATTGTTGACCCAGAGCCAAAACTGACTAGCGGCGGTAACAGTTGGTCGAGTTTACAAATTTCCTCAACTTTTCTCAAGCTCCGAGAAGACTCTAGCCAAGCGAGTATCTTATCGGATTAAAGTAAACCGTTCGAACGGTTCACCAGGCAAAAGCTTCGATAATGAATCGAGTTGATTCTTGTGTAAACGTTGGTCCATTTTTCCTACTCTTTACATTCGTCTCTCTCATCCCGATGGATTCCCCTACCGAGCTATAAACTTGTTTGTTGGCTTTTCGATTTTATTCGAATCCCCGGATAAAATCCTTTTGATTTTACATCGCGTTCGTCCAATTCCCGAACTCATTTTTCTCCACAAACAGTTTAGATCAAAAACCAACTTTTTACTTATCGAATTTTTTTATTGTTTTGATTTTAATTATAGACTCCTGCAAGATGTTTCGAATAGCACTGCCGACGTTTGCGATAGTAGCGTGGGCAAACGAAAGCTCGTTGTGACATGGGGCCAGTCCGTTCATCTCGGTTGTTTCGTGAAAATGCCCGAGGTTCTTGCCAATCAAGAAGTCAGATGGTACCATTATAGCAAGGAAAAGGGTCGCTATCAAATCGCGTACAGGTACGGAGCCGGGGGCGACAAGTTCATCGAAACATCCGAGAAGGGTCTTGTCATTGTCGGTGTAAATGAACAAGACGCTGGCAGATACGATTGTTGGCTCGGGGGAGCTCTTTTGTGCTCTTACAACATCACTGTCGATGCTCACAGATGCTCAGCGCCTGCAAAGTCCAAAGATTATCAAAAGATTTACTCGGATTGGTGCCACGAATTTGAAAAATACAAATCAGCTATGAAGAGCTGGGAACGAAAACAAGCGGTGAGTCAATCGCTGCCCTTTATCAATTTTATCATTTTTTTTGCCTGAATCACTGAATTGAAAAATCACTGTGTGGCTATAGAGTGAGAGAAAGAATCGATGAATCAATGTTTTTTTTTTTTTAAATCAAATTAATGGCATCGATGAAAATTTCATGAAAAAGTATTTTCCGGAATTTCTAAAATTTAACTGGAGGCGAGTACGTTGAAATATTAAAAAATGGGGTTGATTTTTTTTTTTTGCAGCAATGCGCCTCGAGACAAAACGACAGTAACCAGAGCGTCCACACGAACGAAGTGTACGGAACACCGTTGGTGTGATGGAGCCGCGCTCTTGACCCTCATTCGAGTAGAGATTACGAGACGATGATCCGCATAAGCGTTCTACCGAGGAACAATTCGCCCTCTCGTGGAATATTTACCGGCCTCCGGATCATCGTTTTGCTCCTGTTCACGAGCGACTACCTCGACTATTAAGACTGGATATCGTAGGCCATTGAGTGAACGTGAAATCATTTCATCGCGTGTTGATGCGATAAGAAAAAAAAAAAAAACAAACACCACTAAAATTCTGTGGTGAAAAAATTAAAGCAAAAAACTAACAGTGCCACCGTGACTCTCTCTATCCTTTCGTGTGAGTTTTCTTCATCGATATCACGAAATATTATGCTCGGGATCTCGTCCTGCACTCGTGAAAAGTGATTTAAAAAGAAAAATGAAAAATATCGACAAATACTCGTGATTCCAAGTGGGTACGTTTTTTTTTTTTTCACAATCATCGTCTACTCGCCGAGTGTAAGATCGTGCGAATTTTTCTAAATGAAAAACGATTTTTCGTGGCTCTTTATCGAACTGCGAATGAAATGTGTTGCAACGAGGTGAAAAAGTTTGGAATTTAACATCATCACTTGGTAGCATTTTTAATTTGATTGCTAATTAATGAATAATCAAATTAACAGTGGTATCGATACGATTTTTTGAAGCCTCCACTCATTAAAGGACCAAAAAAGCCAGCAAAATTGACACTCCGACTATCGTGTTGTTTCGGAAAGAAAAAAGATAGAGACGACGAAGAAACGCGGATAGGAAAAAGGGATAAAACGAGCGTATGCAATTGCCGAGGTAAAATGGGCGTCAAAAAAGTATTGTCTGTTTTCTCAGACCTGTGATATGGATAAAAGAGGATTGACGGGGTAGGGCTATGGCTAAAACGACTCGAGGTGAATTGTGCTCCATTCACGATCACGTCCCACCGGATCTGAGTGTATTCCCAGACCGGAAATTGGACGGGCGGTCTCTGCCCTCCACGTACCTCCTCCAAAGGCAGAAAACAATCACGAGAATTTTTGGAAAGAGGGGAATTTATATAGCTCCGATGGTGAGAAACCGTAGTCGCGAATTTCTTGAGATCTTCGAGTCCCGAATATTTTCGTAAAATTGTGCGAGGGCGTTATCTCGAAAATGATTGAAAACAGAAAAAAAAAGAAGAAAACAAAAAACAAAATAATATGGGACGAGAAAATATGAGATTCCTTGCGAATTATCGATTCGCAAAACTCCTGGTTATAACCTGACGATATATGCCACTAAATGCACATATACATGTGCATATAGACAAGTGCTTTTTGCTCCAAACAAATATACATATATATAAATAAATAAATGAATAAATATATAAATGAATAAACGGAGCGTGAGCTCCGTAAGTTACATCATGAGATTAATCGATGACTCTGCTGTATATGTCTGTATGCGTATGTCGCGAGCACATCTCTATTAAGGAGTATTTCATCGAGAAAAGAATTTTTCTACAAATTCTGTGACTACGGAAGTGTTCACTATTATTATTTCATTTTTTTCACTATTCCGCCATTTTATCGTCATTATTTCGCTTGGACAATTATTACGAGCGATCTTTCAGCTTAATTTATGATTTAATTTTTTTTCTTGTATCATTTTCATTCTGTATTACCGATCATTGATTTATTACGATTTTTCGCATTGTTACGTCCTAGGTTACGTTCGTATCGGTTAGTTACTTAATTCTTATCATTAGTTCCAACTTTTTCGTCATTCTAAAAAAAAAAAAAACAATGAAAAATACAACAAAAAACTTTTCTACTAGGGTACTGCGACGTTGCAAGTTTCCCAGATTCAATAAATCGATGCTGCGAGCAACATTAAGTAGAGCCTAAGACTTTAAGATCCTTCATGTAATTTTAAAAACATCGACACACAGTTTTTTCAATAAAAATATATCGCATAGAGGGTTTTGGCAGTTTGTAAATAAGTTTTATTTTATCAATTCAAATTTATGTCCATTTTCTTCGAGCCTGGAGCACTAATTACCCAAGGTAGGTGATTGCAGGGTTCGAATCGATTTTTTTAGATCTAATTCGATCTTTTTTTTCTTGGTTTTTCTTTTTTTTTTAGTTTTATCGAACATCATAATGGCGGTGGATTATTTTCATCGTGCCATGAAGATGAAAAAATTGCGAAAGGACTTCGCTGACGATTTATTTATATCGAAATTTCGATCATTATTGACTCGCGCCAAACAAAAGCTTCCAATTTTGTCCACACTTCTCATGGTTTCGTCGAACTTTCACTACACTCTGCATATGGAAACACATAAAAAAAAACACGTACAAAATTCGCGTCATTCGATGAAACGAAATAACATTGTAAATATAAAACATAAACGTCATCGCCTTGAGGTGTCGATTTTTTCGTAAATGATTCTAATCATCTACGTAATAAAATGTAGTACAGACATTATAGATTTTTGCTCGTTCATTTTTCTCCGTAACCAGACCCAGGAAATTGACATTTTTCGTGGCTATAAAAATAACGAGAACATCCGTCACTTTCGAATGCCATTTTCTTGATCGACTTCGTTGAAAAATCATGATTCGTCGGGACAGCTTCGGGATGCTTGTTCATATAACTACCCTAATATTACCGGACGCTGTCTCGATGTTTCGAACCAAACGATGTCCGCTGGGTTCGTGGAAAATTAACGACCAAATAAATAAGTGGAGGTTAGTTGAAAATTCGCAAGTAACTCGCGACCATAGACAAGGTAAGAGCAAGAGAAACCTAATCAGGATCTCCGAACGAGGTACACAAAAATAATGAGAAAACATCAACCGAGCAGAAGAGACGAGACGAGTGTTTTTTCTTTCCTTTTGTTTTTTATGTGCGTCGAGAACGAATGTGAATTTTGTTTATAAGAAAATTCTTAACAAATCTCCAACGCAACGATCGAAATCGTCTCGCAATATCCGATCATAGCATTTCAATATGTGTGTATTGGTTTAAGGTTATAGATGTCATGAGCCATTTATGTGTACGGATTCAAGTTCCCTGAGGAGTTGAATGAACATTTCGAATAAAGGAAGAGAAAAACAAAAAGACGTTCGGTATTTGGACTTGTAAATAATATTATATTCGACGTTCGAGCTTCTTATAACGAACATTAATTGTATTGTCCGATCGATTCTTCGTTTCTCTCATATCGATGAATTTTTTTTATTTTTATTTTTTTCAATAGTTAGATAGAGATTTCGATGTGGAAATTTCCCACCGCGTTTTTCTCGGGCGAACGAAGGGTAATCGCCTCTCTAAAGCATAATAGTCTAACGAGAAGCAAAAGATATGATGAGAAAACATGTAATTGATAAGTTCTGTACAAAAGATTTTTAAAAACGAGGAGGGAGAAGCAAAAATCGCTCGCACTTAGGACCGGGAGTGGAAAACAGAATTAAAAAAAAAAGGAAAAAAGAAAAGAAAACAAGCACATGTGGAAGGAGGTGGAAGAGAGAACGGTCAGACGATTTAATTTTTTACCACTTTCCACACTGGATTGAAGCCCAGCTGGAAAAGAACCGATTCGAAAAAAAAAAAACAACTGAAAACCGAGTAATCCGGAGTAACGAAAAAACGTGCACACACGAAAAAAAAAATCAACTAGAGGTGACGAAGTAACAAAAATAAAAAATACATTAGCGAGGAAACAATCCTCGAGTAAAATGTACTTGCTATGAGCTTCAACACGTATTACATTAGTATTACATGAATTTAATTAATAAGGTCGAGATTCTGAAGGCACGTCCCCATAGGCTGTTGCCGAAAGAAAAAAAAAAAAAATGACGAATAAATTCAAACAATCCAAGTTTTACATCTATCGTGAATTCGAATGTATTTCCGTTTCCATATTTTTTCATTATTTTCCAAATCATTATTATCATTGTTCTCATCGCTCCTCGGATTTTCACAGATATGATGAGCGAAATAAAAACATGTACAGACAGGAAAAACAACAAGATTCTTCGTCGATGCAGAACTCATAGGAAAATGGTGAAGCGATAAGAGAACATTTTTTAGGATCTCCTTAAGGTAATCAAAACATCGATGTTCTCAAAAATGGTTTGATGTTCGAAGATTTTCACAAAATAAATAGATTAATGAATAAATACATTATTTTCGAGACATTGAAACACGATGTTTGTCCGTTCCTGTGCAAATCTGTGAAGAACCGAACTTTGAGAAATTTTCTCGTCAGAAATGAATTTTTGAAAATAAAATCACTAGCACAACTATTCTTTTGAGAGTTTTGTACAACGAGAATGAAATTACGTTATTTTAAAGGATAGAGGATGGGAAGAGATGGAGGAAGAAAGATGGAGTCGATAAATAACAGAATCACACATTAATATACCTACGAATAAAGGACGCTGTATATATATTTATATGTATGTATACATGTATATGTAGAGGTATACATATATACATATATGTACCTATGTATATGGCGGTAGAAGGTGGCTGGTAGGAAGAATCGAGCGTGTAGTGTTTAATGTAAGAAATAGTAAGGTGTATATGATCCTTTGTCAGAGATCGCGAGGTAAAAATCGACTCGAAATATTATCAAAATAAACGTGAATTTCTTGCCGATTTTTCGAATCGAATTTCGCCTTGTAGAGCTCGGAAAAGTTGGTGGTGATCACGGAAAGCAATCTACGATGAACCTAATGTTGTTAGACATATTATTTATAAGATTATCATGTAATGTATATGTTAATACGATTTTTCATTATTTTTCAAGTGTTTTCCTGATTTTTTTGCCAGTAAGATTGACACGGCGAAACTCTCTTTGGATGCTATCGCAATATTAAAGAAAATGATAAAAAAGAAACGTATAGTAAAATTGAATATTCAACGGTGTCCTTTATTTCTGTAGCCATAGAAATTTCGCGTACTAAATCTTTTTCTTTCCTATTGTTCAATACCGCTCCATGATTTTTTCCTATTCCTTCAGAAATTCATTTTTCTTTTGCTATGAAATTCATTTCTTGATTTTTGATCCTGAGAAACTTATCACGTCTTTTTTTCTGTTCAACGAAGACTGGACGTTTTTGAATGTGCCAGTGAGCTTTCGTTGGTTCAACCGGATGATCAGAGGTAAGAGTTTTGTTCTATCTTTGAATTATGTCACATAATAACATTTCCTTTGTTCCTGAAGGGGCAATCAAATAAAATTTCGTCCACTTCAAAATTAAAACAGTATATTTCAAGAATTCTCGAATTTCGATTTCTGGTCTTTAATTTTTTTTTTTTTTTTTTTTTTACATTCTTTTTCGCTCCGTCCGGCGCTAATTTTTTTCTCACTTTACTGTCAACTCAGATCTCTCAATCATTCCTCCGTCGCGTTTATATTTCTTGTGCCATTCGTTTGTTCTAAATTATGATCCAACTTTTGCTGCGGTATAAAGGATGACGAGAGTCTTTATTGCGTTTCACTCGTTGGGTGTTTTTCTCTGCCAGTGTTTTATTTTTTACCTTTTCTTTTTTATACTTTTTTTCGTGTCCAATGGGATACCTCGTGACACAGATACGAAGGAAGCGATTGCGTCCCGGTGACTAATAATCCGTTCATTTCGCAGAACCCATTCTTCTTCTTTTGTCACGATGCCTTTTTTTTTACTCTCTTGTCCTTCTTCGTCCCCTTTTTTCAGTCGTAGTGTTTTCAATCTCTCTTTCTTAATTCACATCCTCCCTCGCATGACGTACACCGTTGTTGGTAGGAAGTGAAACGACCGGTTCTCATACGTGCGGACATTTTTTTTCTCATTATATCCTTCGCTTTGGTCTCACTCTCTCTCTCTCTCTCGCTCTGCGAGTTTTTCTTTTTCTCGGAATGTCATCACACGAGAAACGTCGTGTAAACGACTATACCGTATAAAAGAGCGATTCGATTTCACACGAAACTAGAACAGCCTCTGCTTTTTTTTTCTTCGCCTTTTTGCCTCGGGCCTGAAGAAAATATCGCTGACTAGTTTACCGCTTCTTTTTTCTTCAAATATAAAAGCTATCACCTCCGCAGAAACGTTTCACGAACGGGTTTTTATGGAGATTTTAGGATTACAAGTCTCGTGTCTGCGCAGAGCAACGGCGGGAGGTAAATCGAAAGGATAAAGTTATTTGAAAGACACAGACGACAATAAGCCTGAAAAAAAAACAAATACTGATCGGATTTTTTTTTGCCTAAAAGAATCCTCGAATGTATCTCGTTGACTAAATAAAAATATATGACAATTTTATATTGTTTGTTCATCGATAATTTTTGGTTGTTAATTCGTTAACAAAAAGAAGAAAATTATCGCAGAAAAGGCAGGAAACGATGAAAGCTGTTCGGGCAGGTAGAGTCAGCTGAGCTAGACACTTCGATCGAAGCTTCATAGACATGCGGGCGTCTATCGACCCCGCGATGCAACGTCACTGCGTCTATAAGAAACATAAGCGCAAGATGACGTCATAAATGGTGAAAAGTTTGCAACAAAGGAGCTGACGTGTCAAAGGTCAAAAGCTTTTTTTTCCATAGTCTAATATGGATACTGACGTCACTGAGCTATACTAATTTTATACCAACACTGTATCCAATATGCTGGCCGGTAGAACATTGACTCGTACTACTTCAAAGACTCGAGTTTACGCTCTGAGGCATCAATTTTAATCTTGAGTTCATAAATTCTCCAAAGAGGTATTTAAAGCTTTTGCTAAATCGAAAGGTTAATGAGACGAAACGATAGTGAAATATTAATTCAATAGAATGATAAATTACGTTTCGAAAAATTCAGTTCTGAACTGTTAAAGTTTGGACACTACAGGAATGACAGATATGAGTACGAATTTAGCATCAAGGACTTGATACGACACGAACGGTTTGTCCGATCAATTCGAACCGCAACATTAATTAGTGTCTCGACGCCGTTCATTTATTCGAAACGGAACTTTAAAAATAACGAGGCAAGTCGCATTATTCAGCGACTGACGATCGTGTGCGATCGAATCGGGGCAGAGAAAAAATTATTGGAAAGCATTCAAAATTTAATACATTGCCGTTCTGGGGTCAGATTTATTTTTAAATTGTTTGCTTTCAATTATTCGACGGAACTGAGCGAATGAATTGGAAAAACGTCGACCGTTCAGATTCCACGCCGCTTTCTTCTTACGAGGTTCATGACCGCTTTACACCTTCCGGAGGCGAGTTCCAAATTAGCCGAGAAGATTCAAAATACATGCAGAGATGGAGATCATAACGAGCAATTCACGAGGTCAAGCATTTCCGCCAGTGTGCACGAGGAGAAGGATTTCAATATGGAGAAAAATGTGTGACGTTTTCGAACTTCGTGTGAATAAATTGATTAGAGAATCTTAATTTATTCCTCAAATTATTGGAAAAACGGATATTATTTATTTATTTCATACCTGGCTGCTACTCAACCACTGAATACTAAACCAAATGTCAAATGTGGATAATTCTGTGATTCATTCTCCAACCAAACATCAGAGGTTGGCGGTCCTACCTTTTCAATTATAGTTCCGTTTCTCTCCGTGATTCGAATGAACATTCCAAAGTTCACGTGACAGTTGAGGCATAAAAAATACATTCAACTTCGTGAAAACATGAAAATGCTTTCAACGAGAACTACCCATCATATTCGTAATTTTTCGTTTGAGAATTCATGATTCCGTGAAATATTACATCACCCATGCAGTTTGCTGTAAAAGTGCTTGGCACGAATTATTTTTTCACAGAATATTAATTAATCGGATTGTTGAAAAGGACTCATCGTCAACTTTCAGGCTATTCCATCAAACGTGTTGCTAATTTTGAATTATATAAAGAAATTGAAGCAAATTTAGAAAAGTTTTGAAATTCGTTCGTTTATCAATGATTTTAAAATAGATCCCGTAATCGAACTCGGAATTGTTTACTCTTCTAATCGTTGAGTCATGAACTAAACACTTGCATAGTACTTAGCCCGGTCACGGTAAAGTGCCAATCTTAGCAGGGAAGAAAATACATGGCTGCACAACTCGTTAAACCGAGCTGACGAAGATGCTCGTTAACCACAAGGCGTCGTTTTATTCTGTCATGGACCTTTGTGCTGTGAAATTTATTTTTCGTTTTTTAAGAAATGGAGACTGCGAGCAAATGAGAAAGAGAGAGAGAAAGGAAGTAAAAAGTATTGAGTCTTTTTTCACAACGAATTTTCGCACGAGAAAATAGAAATAAGGACACGTCGGACAGATGTGTAACTCTCTAATTACACTTGCCGACACGTATTCTCACTTCCGTTGTCTTTGCACTGTATGGTACGATACAAAATGCTGCCACAATTCTCCACAAACATGTAGAATGAAAAAACCTCAGCCAAATAACGAGAACCATTATTTTTCATTTGTCGAGAAATTGAAAAAATTGCCAACAAAATGAGGACATTCAAAATCGATCGCATAAGCTGTAGTCGATAATTATTTTGAACGTCGTTTTATCATTCCTCTAGAACCTCTTTTTTCGCAAACTCCATAAATGTAAGGTTCCCCATCTATGGGCCGAATATCGATCGGTGCTGTTCGCAGTGGGAGAAACGCCAGGCCCTTCGTGCCAGACTCAGTATTCGCTTCAGAGCAGCGTACGTTGCTGTTACGGAAAAAAAGGGATTCTAGTGCAGTTTCCTACGCGAAAAATACAAAAACCGAGCTTTATAAAATTTCATAAGATTTCATATTTTATTAAGCCTCAACAACAACGCTGGCAACTAAATTAAATAAATTTGGAGCATACGCTGCACTTTCGCTGCATTTCTAGGCTGGGAAATTCTTCACTCACGTGGTATTCGTCAAACATGCGATCACGACATCCCAGGCTATTGAAGATATATATATATATATATATATATAAACGAATATGCTGCGGAAAACATAGCGACGGAGTCTCGACATTTTGTTGCTCGTCTATCTGTCTGGCGGAACGAGATGCAACACATATCCCTCTGATGCGCTGCCTATGAATAAAGGATCATGTAGTACACGTATATATATCCTTGGCAACGACTTATATTTCCATAAACGTTCGCCCTGGAAATTCCCTCGTGCTTCGCTAGGTGTAACAACGCCAGAAACACCTTTTTGTCTTTTTCATTCACTATTCCATATGCTCTACCAAACTCACGTATATCTCGTTCAAGCAAAGTTTACACTTTCCAAATTCATTTTCAGAAACATCGTATCACACGAGTATCGTTAATCTTTTTATGGATTTTATAACCTCTTTATGTACTGGATTATGACAAACTCAAAAATAAACACCAGCTCGCATTTCAGAGGACAATTACGAGTTTTCCAATAATAAATTCTTCACCATTTTCATTTTCCGATCACAATGACAAAACAATTTCTACTTTTTATCATCATTGCAATTATCACTTTAATTAACGGACGAAATTTTTGTAGCGTAGCGACCAAACAACTTTTTCATGAAAGAGCGTAGCCAGACATTTGTTCAGCAAGAAAATTCAATAAAAAAATATGAAAAAAGGGAAAAACGTAGACGAGGGCAGAAAAATATGGACGGAAGTTCACTACGTAAGATTTATGGCAATCGGTCTAATTGAAAAGTCCTATCAATTTGACAAAACTCAGCGCGGCTAATATGTTCTCGACTCGTAAAGGATCGAAAAACTAACACGCCGCATGCTCAGGGTGCTGAGTTGTGTTTATCAAGATTATAATTACCAAGTTCTCTCGGGATTTCTTCTCGCTAATATTCTGGACAAACAGTCCACACAATTTATGTAAACGAAAAATGGTCATGCGGTTAATATTGCATATAAATATGTATACATCGTTTCTCTAAATATATGTGCACGCCGTGTACGTTCCAACGAGAGCGTACTGCGGTTCTAAATGGCGGCTTATCGGATGATGAGGCGCGCACTAACGTGAGCACACGTCACGCTCATTCCGTGGTTACGCTATATAGGGTACAGTATACACAAACATATACATATGTCAACATATACAAAAACGTATTTACATTCATGGATAATTAGAATAGAAAATGGCACGTTCGATGGCGATACCATCGCGAAATGTATCATGTTGGTTCATACGAACATAGAAATGAACAGCAATTCGCAAAAGAAAATAATCATCGTTTGCGACGTTCAATAAACTCGATGTGTTTCCATCCCAAGGGAAAATAACAAACTGGCACTTGTGGAAAAACACGAACACTTCTTTTATGCTCTGGAAAATTTCAATGTCTACTTTTCCATCAATGTAATATGTAAAGGTTCACTGAGAAAAAAAATTTGTTGATACAACAAAATTTGTGTTGAATCAACAAATCCCGCAGTCATGGATAAACGACTAAAGGTGTTCAAGCAACTGAACGACTGCATCAGGATAAGTTGATTGGTTTGACCACCTAAGTTATTGCCTCAACTAGATATGCGTTCACCGCAACATTACTTTTTTGGAATCAGCAAATTTCAATTTGTTCGCTACAATTTTGTTGATTCAACAAATTTCTTTTTTCAGTGTTTCTAGGTAGATAAATAAAGTGAGGAATCGTAAGAGAACGAGTATCTTCCGATAGCTCCATTTGCATTTGACCCACCAATAGTTGAAGCAACGCCAACGCTCTCCTCTTGTGAACTGTATTGGAGGGAAGCATTTTTTCTCATTCGCCATTCTTTTTTTTTTTCGTCCTTCATGGCAACACGCGGAACGATTTTCGTAATTATTATTTCGAATTATTCCGGAAAAATTATCAATCTTCGAGCATGCCCGATGTATTTTTGAGTAAATTGTAAATTTGTATCGAAGTTGATAGACTTGAAGATTTGTTGACTCTTTGCGACCCTTGCTTTTGGAATGGTTATTAATAATGCATTTTAATTGAACCACCGACGGGACGAGAGTTTTGATTTATGAAATACAATCAATACTATGGGTAAGCCAAAGTAATAACGATAGCAATTGGAAATGCGGTATAATAAAAAAATAACAAGCGGGGAAAATGAAGGTTCTCGTGAATAATCACAGTATCGTGAAAATTTGACACATACTGCGCGCCGTATCGGAAATCCCGCATGCCTGGGGTAATGAAAAGTTTCATACTTCGACGATTGGATAATCCATTATGAAAATTCGATATCTCGATGACACACACATAAAGGCGAAAAATCACTTTTCGGCTTTTTCGAATAGCTGGGGAAATATTTTCTGTTTATTTTACGTTCGGTAATTAATTTTCTATACCGCAAACATTTTTTTTTTCGATATTTCGATGTGTAGCTTCATTGGAAAGTCTGTACGTTGATATAACGGCCCAACATTCTTGGATAAATGAAATTACAACGTTTTCTTCGGTAACTCTCTGTACATCCAGTTTCCCCTAGATGTGTGTAGGAACGCAGGATGATTTGATGATGTTGGAGCACATGATCGTAAGCATCTGCGAGCGTTCATTATGTTTAGTTCGGATCCGTTGGCTCCAGGCAGAAAACAGCGTGGAGAGCAACGATAAATGTTGCCGAGCGTGTATGGGAGCAGTGTCGAAGAGTTTCGTAATTCAAGTGCAATTTATACGCGCGTAATACAACTGGATGGTATGGAGCGGATCGTATATATGGATACTCCGCGCGTGTAACAGTGTCGTGTACATTGACTGGACCAAACGAATTCATATATCTACACGAGATAACTATAGTCCGAGGGGTACATTTTCCAAATTAGTTCATCAAGTAGATGACATTACCGTTCCGTGAATATCTAAGCCATTTATTTTCATTTCGACCTTCATGAGAAATCATTCGTTTAATTTTAAATTCAATTTTCCACGACGTTTTGTTCTGGTAATAAGAAAATTGAGTATTCAATTGAATACGGAAATAAATCGCTAAACGAAAAGTATATG
The DNA here is from genome assembly GCA_963921915.1 of Hyposoter dolosus. Lineage (NCBI taxonomy): Eukaryota > Metazoa > Arthropoda > Insecta > Hymenoptera > Ichneumonidae > Hyposoter > Hyposoter dolosus. The sequence goes on along the minus strand of OY998136.1, from coordinate 10,451,149 downwards.
GAGTGCCACGGAAGTCCTTTCCATGCATCATCGTCTGCTTGAAGACGATGAAGACGAAGAACAGTTGTCTAAATAATGACCTTTCGACGTGTCAATCTCTCAGGCTCCTTCCTTGTTTGTGAGATATTAAGAAAAACAAATTTCCCTAATGAAAACCTTGAATACAGCCCTCGAATATAATGTTGAGTTATTTTTGTTATTGCGGAACGAAAAAGTACATTACTCTTTATTTTGTTACTCGATCAATTCAATCAACTATACAGAATGCCACACCTTTCGATTTTTAGGCTTTTGAATTATTCCAGTACTTTTCCCTTGCTTCCGGAGGGGGAGATTTCCCTTTATTCATTTATCGTAAATGTATAATATACAACACGAGAGCTATTACACGCGAGTCTTTCTTACCCAACCAAACAGTACGCTTTACGATCTGAGTGGGTGAATTTCTTTGGGGTCATGCTGCGTGTTCTCGTCCTCGATCTTTTCTATCTCCTTCGGGACTCACGCAAGACCTATATCAATATTTATATATATAGAGGAGCCATGCGTCGTATAGTCTTGTCCAAAAAGATAAACCTGAAGGAGAAACCTTTTCTTAGAATAACTATTTCGTAGCACTTGAATCCCATGGTCTCCATAATTAAAAGAGTAACGTATAAAAAGTAGAGAATTAATCAATTTTATCATGAGGATTGGCACACTGCATTCCAAAACAATATTTGTGCAAATAATTATCAAAGGGAAATCTGTATTTCTCTATTTTCTCTTTGTTGAGACTTTCGAAATTTAAAAAATACATTCTGAAAATCGTTTCGATTTTTATAAAAAAACTAAAGGTATGCAAATTATTATTTTTTGTGCACAACTTTTTTTACTTGACTGTACGATCCTGTGGTACATTCTTAACTTTGCTACCGGTGTCAAATATCCATGAGTTCTATTTTCCTTTTCGTATCCTTGACGCGTTTCATGGGGACTCGAACATTTTTTATCCCATGAATGAATAACAACGTAAGGAACACAAGAAGAGCCACTCACATTCGACACGACTACGGGGCTCGTGGAACATGTACGAAAGTCCATGTTCCAAAAAGTATTTCACGTGCCAATTCAAGTTGACAATTAAAACAGCATTTTTCCCATTTCTCTAAAATCAATTCCTACTTCCTAATTAATCATTGGTGTTAGTCCAAAGTAGTCGTCACACTCTACCACTTGGCTCTTTGTGAATTCAACGAAATGGAACAACCAATGCGAGGCCAATGGAAAAATACGTTGTATAAACAAAGGTACAAAATGTGCAGCACATAATAAATTAATGAGGGAAAAGGGGTAGTAAGGACACTTAAGATGCACGTACGCGTGAGAGTTGAACGATTAAATTTTTTATGCCTGTTTTTATGGCCCCAGTGCTGCATAAGGTGCATACAAATTTTTTTTGATATTCAAGACCGTGGGTCATAAAAATAGTGGAGAGATCGCTTCAATTTTGCAGCATCCATTATAAAACGGAATCAAGCTTTTCGAGACATTGGAATTTTATTAAATATCCGAAAACTAGGTCACGAGTAATTTAGTTTTGAAAAATGTGATTCAAATGAAAAAGTTATGCTTTTGAAAGACTCTCCGGAGAAAAATGGAGTCAGAATTTAGAAAATATTTATTGGCTTCTTTTTATTGCCTCGTAATTAAAATCATTAGTTGAAAACGACATGGATTTTTCCCTTTTTCGAAAAATCGTTTATTCATGTTCGTAAATAAGTGATCATCAGACGAGGGATCGACCGACCGATTATAAATATTCATTATTATACCAATTCGTATTTTATAAACTTCCGAATGTTGATTCGGAGCTCATCACGTTTCCATAAATAATACAACCGACTGTACCGTATTCACATATAAAATCGAGCATTATAAAATGACTACGTACCATCAATAATCCGCGACAAAAGGAAGCATCATAAATACGAGTAAAAAGTGATAAACTGTTACAGAGATTTTGGTGACAGTTTCGCTATTCGGTGGAATGTGTATTACTAAAGTGATTCGAAACACGGACAATAAACAGCGTTCCCATTAAGGGGATGAAAATTCACGATGCGAATTGTAGTGGCAATAAATAAAAAAGGAGACACACCGTACAAAAAAGATGTAATGCGAAGCGGAAGAGAGAATTGCAGTGAGTACTCATTCTCTACAGCCGACGAGATTTCATTTTCATCGTCGTGAAAAACACACGTTTCTTGTATGGCATCAAACGGCACAGCTACTAGTATTTTCCTCCTAAACTAGCTGGCAAAATTTTTTTATGGAAATGAAAAAAGAAAAATGTTCTCGTGATCCTTGGCAAAGGGACACGCCTGCAAAAAAAATTGGTATCACTCGCTCGCGCGAAACAACTAAAGACGTAATTCTTTTTTCACTCGAGTCTCAATTATCATAATTCGATGTATTTTGTACATTTTTTTTCTCCACTCTACAATCTCGATGAGTTAGAACATTCAGGCTTAATGAATCCTTGGATAAAGAGTGTTCTTTTTATTTGCAATGTTTATTAAACAATTTATCTGACATATATCCACAACTTTTCTGGAAGAATTCTTATTATTTTTATTATTATTATTATCATTATTATTATTGTTATTAGCAGAAGCAGAAAAATTCAATAAAACACATTTTCTTCAACGTTGTCGTAATGCTTCGATACCGAGAGTGCAAAGTCGATAAAAATTTACAAGGGAGTGGCATGTTTGTCGGAAATGCTTTTCGTTGTTTCTAACGGTGAACAAACGGAGATGCCAACGTCGGCTGCATTTCGACGCGATTTCGGTTTTGCTATGTCGAGTCAGCATTTTTCGGTGAATCGTCGACAGAGAGAGAGTTGGAAAGAGAAGGAAACGACGCTTTTCGCGGGGATCGTTACTATTCTCTATATATAGAAATACATTCGAAAATATATATGTGTATATATGGATTGAACATACCATCGATTGTAGCCAAAAACGCAGCTCACGCGCGAGGTTCACCGATGCATGAAAGCTTCTCTATATCTCTCCCGAAATGTATCGAATATTGCGATATATTTCAATAAAACATTGCGGCAGACAGGCTGAGGGGTTCATCCGTTCTCTTGAGTTGTCAGTTACGCACAAACGAATTTTATTTTTACTTTTCTGCCTTAACTCTGTCCATGATTTTGTATATTTTTATTGAGCCAACGCTTGAAATACTTCTTCGTAAAATCGATTTTTCTCATGCTCACAAATTCCTTCTGTGTGTAAAAAAAAATCTGACAGCAAATTACTCCATCAGGTGAATAATTATCGTCGCCTCAATCATTTTTCCTGCGAGAGACACGAAAAAAAAAAAGTTTATTCGGTAACGATGTTTACCGAACGAAAAACATGCTTTTGATCCATGCGAAGATTACAATCGAAAAAATAAATACTACACAATAGTTTGATTAACAGTCAAATATTTCAATTCGAACTAAAGTCCTGCAGAATTCATTGTCCAACAGAGTCAATGGATCCTCCATAGTTATATGCGCTCTAAGTACAAAAGCTCGAGTAGGTGAACTCGATGCTCCAGCACTGAGTTCCACTCCATAAAGCAAACTTATGGGGTCTAGTGCTCCGTGCAAAGAATATTTATAGGAGCTCGTTACTCTTTCTCTGTCTCTCTCTCTCTCTCTCTCTCTCTCTCTCTCTTTTCTTTGCTCTTTGGTGCCTCTATATACGAGCCTCGAACATTTTCCCGGTAGCGTGAAACTAGCATTTACCAGATCTATTCGAAAAAGCCGTTCCTCCTCTTTGCATAACTAGTCAATAAATTTGGATTCTGTTAGTTGTCCGGACGGTAATATTAAAACTTGTTCCTCTGGGAGCTATTTCTCACGTAGCTAAAAAAGAAAATGGGCCGGAAAACAAGAATCAGAAACATATGGTCGTCAAGAGCAAAAAGATTTCTTCGAGAAAAAAATCGTGAGATTGAACAAGAAACAAATAAAAACCAAATTTTCATCACGAGTATTTCAAATTTATTTCATGATAAGAAAATAAAGTGGGTCTGCGAGAAAGACTTTTCAAGAGTCTGGCAAACGCAACTGGGCGAGACTTTGAGTTAAGCTCGATAAGCTCTGCACGCGTTTACATTGGCCGGAAAATCAACTTTGAAGAATGCGGTTGCGGCGATCCCGCGATATTCCTCCTAAAAATAAAACTAAGATGCATTTGCTAGTTGTCGAAAAAATGGTCTGTAATAAACAGTAACGAAGTTGAATGGTGCTGATTATCGCATGACAGAAATTTGCACCTGTTTCTCTCTCTCTCTCTGAACAGCGTTTCCTTTCGACTGCTCGGTTGACAGGGAGAACGATATTAAAAATGAAAAGGAACAGCAGCAATTATTATCTTCACACGATGGGAATCGAGAGGTTGGTAGAAAAAAAAGTAGTTTTGCGTGAAATGACGCTAAGCACGCCATATGTAGGCCACGAGCGATAAGGTAATAAAGATGGCACAGTCCAGATAGGAAATGTAATAAAATATGGGAGCACGTCGCAAGAGCAAAGCGAGGAGCTCGAGTTCTTCATATTTTCCTGGTTTTGCGTTCGGGATATGTGTGTACACGGGGTTGTGGGGGCGAGTGGAAAAGCTAGAAACAACAAAAGTATCATTTTAAAACCTGACGACAAAGTTATCAGTTGCTCACGAACAGGAAGAATAAAAATCATAATTCTTTTCTGCCAATTATTTTCAGATCTTTCTTGATATGTTCTGCGTCGAGCAAAACAGCAAAAAAAATTGCAAATAACAAACATATATCAGAGGTTGCGTATAATTCGGTCTCTCGATAGCAACCGCATGCTCGTTAATTGAATCTCGTTCTAACAATAATTATTCCGTACGCGAGGCAGACTTTTTCTCATCAAAAGAATGGAGCTAAAAAAGAAAACTGAATAACGCGAACTGGTGACACTATTTTACTGAGTTCGACTTTGTGTATTTTGTGTGTCATTGGTCGGGTTCTTTATATGCAATTTCATTTTTTTTTCTAGTCATATGCACTTTCTCTGCTTTCGTTCTGCGTCATTGCCGTTTCAACGCTTTGTTTCGCTCGCGTACTCTTTTTAGATCTCTTGATACTTTTTTCACTGTGGAGTTATAATTGTTACGATTGTCACGCAAACGATCTCTCTTCAGTGTCCTCATTGGACAAAAAAATAAAGTTGTGGAGTGGGCGAGTTGGACAGCACAAAATGAATAAGTTAATGAAGTCAGTTTTTTCAAATAATAGATAAAACATGAAATAAAAATTTTCAACGACTACGAAATTTTTGAGAAACAACCAAGGGAATTTTTCAATTGGGAAGTGAATGGATATTTCATGGTTATAACTTTTTATAACCATTTCAATGGTTATAAACTTTAAAAACCTCTCATTTGATTACTTCAATCGCATCGTTGCCTCGATATTTCTTTCCCTGGAAGAATTAAAATATACATCTGCCTAAAACTTTTCGCATCAGATGCAAAAGTGATTATTTACATTTGAGATTTTAGTGAAAATATGGCGGAAGACTCCTGAAAAGAAATTCACATCACGAATGACTAATTGCCGAGATTGCAAGCAATTCTCGGGAGGAGTCTGAGAACTTTAATGTCATCGCGTCGTCAAATACATTTTCTTTCTTCTGTTTTGCTTCTTTCGTAATTTTCATCCTGCTCGGTTTTAATGTTGCGAGGGAGATCTCCGCGAAATTAAGAATGAGTATATATCGCGCCAAAGAAATATAATAAAGCAGTAGGTGAATGTCACGAAACGCAGTGAAAAAAAAACAAGAGTTGAAGAGAGAGAGAGAGAGAGAGAGAGAGAGAGAGAGAGAGAGAGAGAGAGAGGGAAATGTGTGCGTACCCGGGACGAGGAATATATGAGGAAAAATGTCAAGCAAATTTTCCTTCTCGAATACTCTGTGAGGAAAATTGAGATTCGCACAAGTCTCATTCGGCGAGAAAGCTATGGTGGCTTTCAAAAGAATTGCTGAGATTTCGTAGGAGATAGAAAGAGGGTACAATAGTACAGTTTCCATATAGCATGGGCACAACAAGCGGTATATAAGGACGAATTATAATGTGCAACCAAGGAAACGCGTTAGGCGGGGTTGAGAAGCTATATGGATTTATCTCTAGTATTACGTCTTGCTCCACACTTTTTTCATTTTAATTCTCTTGCTGCCGTACCCTCGTGCATGACATCGAAAGAGGTGCACACACATATACACAGTCATAGGGAAACATGTGTAAAAGTCTCGAAGGCAAAGCTCTCTGAGGCTGGAAGCCATAGAAAAAGAAAAAAGGCGAAAGAAAGAGTTTGATCGAAACTCAAGTGTTTCGTAAGTGCGGCAATTTTAAGCCCCAGTCAGGGGTAATTTTGTGCAAATAGTAATATCGTGCAGACCGAATGGCTGCTCCTATTGCTCCCTTATATTTATACGTTTTTCACATTAATATATATCTATAAAGATTTTTGCAGAGTCGCGTGTCGACATATCATTCTCATTACGAGCCTGGCCCGGAGTTTTTCTTTCATAACATACGCTGCTGAGGTACAAGATAAAACCAATTATAAAGGCTATGCACGTCGATATCAGAACTCTTGCAAACGCGTATGTTAATCAAGCCCCACCGATTACTTCACTTCCGAGAGCGTTTTATATACCGTCGTTATATTTTTCACTGCACAGTTCCAAACGCATTGTTCTTACACATCGATTCAGTCGACTTTTCAATCTTTCATGTTACGAGGTTCTCTCAATGTCGTTGAAAATTTATTTTGAACGATTGAAATCGGCGGCTGGTAACTCTTGAGGACCCGTTAAGTAATTATAAAGACGCGGATCACCCTGATTCGAAGAATACATTGGATTGCAGATTTTGAGGAGATTTTCATTTCCAAATTTACGAAACATTTGGAAAAGGTAAATGATATTCGAGGCGTCGTGTAGGTGGAAAATGCGATTCGAATGAAGGTTTCCAACGACTGGGATCATTATTGCACTGACCAATATAAATAAAGAGAAAAAAATAATAATTTGCGACCCTCCATAAACAGGGTGGTGGCTTCAGGATCAAGTGGGCAAATTGCTGGCCTATTAAGCCTCGTAAATCATGGCGATGAAATCCCAAAATTTCAAATGAATGATTTATCGCCTGCACTCTCCCGAAGGGTATGGAAAATTTCACTCCCTTGTGATCGTACCTGTTTGCATAAATATAGACTCTTTTAATATATACGTATACATACGTGTATGTTTTGATACACCTGCATAAACGAAATGTTGTAATAAAACTTTGGCTGAGGACTTATCGCGTGACGCTTATTCAGCAATTACCAAAAACGAGACAAATTCTGCATAAGTCTAACGAGAACAACGAGCAATGGAACTGAGACCACAAAATATTGTTCAAATCTTTCGTATAACTTTTGCAGACGCCTGCGCGTTTTTATAGTTCCAGTAAGGCCAGTCCAAATCGGATATCCTTCGTATTCGGCTTTCGTCATTGGAGCAGGATCTTTGACAGTCGAGATCGTCGACGATATACTTTACGAAATAAAAAATCAAAGGCAGATCTCATGGGCCGAGGAACCATGGCCCATGGGGTCCAAGAATGCCACGATGACCTTCGAATCGTTGATCGTGAACTCCTTTCAACGGATTCGCTAAAGATCGGGCGAAACGATTTTCAAAAGATTTTGATACACGTTCGTCCATTCATATTTTCCTCGGAAGATCACGGACCGACAATACAATCGTTGAAAAATCCAACTCACACGTTCACTCTCGATTGTTGCTGTCGCGGCACTAGACTGGTCCGCCGAGGATTGACCGCAGCCTGGTACCTCGTGTTCTTGCGGTTCGGCGGTGTAACCTGATTGGAAAATCTCGCTTCATCCGCGAAAAGCACGTACCGGAAAAAATCAGGAGTCTCAGAGTTTTCCAATGCCCCGGAGACAATAATCGGCAGTTTGACATGAAATTCTTGAAATTATTGAACTTTTTGTATCTCGTAAAGATATAATCTATCGAAAACTTGCACAATTTTTTAAAAATAGATAAACTAACAAACACGAACTAAGTGAATAAAAAGTTTTTACAGCGTCGATTATGACTTTTTTTTAGTATTAAAGAACTTTCTGATAAAAATAGTCGAGTCAAGTTTTGATCGAAGAGAAAAGTGTAGCAAACATTTCTAGGAAATTGTTTTGTGAGGTTAGGAATGGCATAGAACGTAAGACGTTCGTGACCATTGACCGACAGCAGTAGAAAAAAAATTTCATTTATATCCATCGACCAAGTATGGCCGTTGAACGCTCTCGCGTAATCCACTTGGCTCCTCAGGAGTGAAGGTCTTCGCACGTATGTACGCTTGTGTGCCCTTTGCACAAACCTTCTAATTTTCTTACCTTCCCGTTCCCTAGTCTCTGGTCGGAACTCCCTTTATACTCACTCGACGTGGCCAACAGACTGACCTACCACGTCAGATAGATCGTGGCAGCGTGGCGTTTACTGTGGAAGGGTAGAGAGTGGATTTCTCTTTCTCTCATGCCTTCCGTCAGATTGTATTAAGCGGCTGAGCTTTTATTAGCCTCGTCTGTCAAGCGACAGCTTAACCTTTCTCTGCTGACTCCTGATACCCAACGCAACCACACAGTCCATAAGCCGGCAACATTTACGTCCAGCTTAGTTGTATATGCAAACTCCAAGATAGACATTACACATTCAAGAACGTAATAAAATTAATCATGATCCTTTTTACATCCCAATTACTGAATTACTCTCGACTGTGATAAATGACTGAGTATCCATCTTTTTTAAAGAAATAAAATTATTTCGAGTATCGACTGCTGTGTCTAGTGCAAAAAATAACTATTTTCCTCGCCATGATTTAATCAGATCGTAGGAAATGTTGCGAACATAATTTGATGGAAAGAGAATTAGAAATGGGAGAAGATTTACAATTTTTCGATCCAGCGTGGATCAGGCATGACAAAGTTTGTGAGCCAGAGTTTTGAGGCGATCGAATGGATTTTTGTTTTATCCGATTGCTTGAAAGAAGACACGTCGCTGTGTTATATTGCGCAATGTGCATTTGGGCATTAAGAATTCTCAGTAAGGGAATTGAAGATGGCGTGGGTGTGAGCGCAGCAGGGAAGGTGCGCTGCCTGCAGAGATGGAGTTGCGGAAGACATTTCGAATGGTCCGAACAGAGGGCTACAAACGGCGGAATGGAGGAGTGTAGGGATTTAGGGATGTACGATTCTCCGTGACGATGCAACGGAGAACGGTGAGTACGCCCCCGCGCGTTCACGATCGGCTATACAGCCGGGCATACCCGTGGGAAATGTCTGTGAATATCCGCACGTGCTACACACAACGCCTGATTTATTTCGTGTCCTCGGGGCATCCGAGCGAGCGTGCCTAATCTTTTCGTCGAGACACTCACGCCTATGTTGTTATGTCCGGATAAAATGTCAGGTCCTTGTGTACTCTACGTGTCGTCGTGTTTTCTTGAGAATAAAATTTCTTCAATAATGGCTCAATGGCCATGTGATTGCAAGCTCGAGAAATTGTCTCTACGATAATTGCTCGAAGTACATGAAATCGTGTAGTTCTCCAATCTTTTTCTTCTGGTGTCCGTAGAAAGAAATCTAAACGTTTGTTTATTATCTTCCCACTCGACTTTCTCCATCACGCGGAATTGCTAGATCTACGAAAACTTGTCATGGAGCCACAGCTTCGGGGTTGAATTTTTTTTTTTTTCAAAAATGGTAGATCAAAATTTATCCGGGAAGGCAAGAGACTAGAACTCTTCACGAGGACACGCAGAGAGACTTTCGCCATCACTAGGAATTGCTAGATCTACGAAAACTCGTCATGGAGCCACAGCTTCGGGGTAGAAATTTATGAATTTTTTTTTATTTTCAAAAATGGTAGATCAAAATTTATCCAGGAATGCGAATGACTAGAACTCTTCACGAGGACACGCAGGAAGACTTTCTTCATCACTGGAAATTGCTAGATCTCCGAAAACTAGTTGTGGAGCCACAGCTTCGGGGTTCAAACTTTTTATTTATTTTTTTCCGAAATTGTAGATCAAAATTTATCCGGGAACGCAAATGATTAGAACTTTTCACGAGGACACGCAGGGAGACTTTCTCCATCACTAGAAATTGCTCGATCTACGAAAACTCGTCATGTTATTATCTATATACGTTGTCCCGATGAAAATGGACGCGGTCATCGTGGGTAACGATGAGTGATCTCTTTCGAAGGAAATCGAGACGAAAAACACGAGGGTTCATCCCTATAGCTGTCCATCTCTTTTCTTCTCTACATCGAAGTCAACGTATAAATGGGAATGGGAATAAGGACTGTAACCGCCCATTCGATTCGCTTCAATTTTTGCCCTCTAGATCTTTCCATCTTCTGTTTCATGCTGCCACATGCGGTTTTTATATACACGTACAAAATATAGGAATGTCTACATATACACGGACATCCCCATCGAGCTTCCTCACAGAGAAATGCCTCGAAGTTTCAATCCCCCAGGGGGCAGATCAAATATCTCGATGATTACCACAAAGCTGACCAAGCTACGACCTTTCGGACGTTGTGACTTCTTCCCACCATATATCTATACATTTATGCTGCATATATACGTTCAATATATATGTAGAAATTCGTTGACTATTCAAGCAGGCCACGAAAGCTTGCCCAATATGTTATACGGCTGTTCATCGCTCATGACTATCCTGACCTACCGAAATTATGACTAAAAGCTCCTGTAGTTTCCGCACATTATCCTGAAGAGCTCATATACATTTGTTACGTCTGGACGATTCCTTTTCCCTCGACTACCTAAGCCACTCTAGATAATCACCGATAAAGAATTTGTTCACAGATTCATTCTTACTTCGTACGAGGGTTGGGAAATTATTTTTCTGAGAGTTGGAATAAACTTATGGACTCTACATAACAAAACGTGATGACACAAAGGGAAACTGATCCTTGAGGATTCGGTTGTGAGGCTTTTTTAAGTAACGAAAAATTATTTATATCGAATTTTCACTTCGTAGAAAACATTGGTTGCAAAATTTTTTACGCCTGCGTACACGAGACGTCTAGTTTTTGCTCATGAACCATTTTCTCGTTTCGGAAGTCACAGAGCCATCTCAGCTTCTCAAGGCATGTACAGGAATATATACTTCTCGTATGAAAGCCAAGAAACACATCATGTGTCTTATTCAACCGGCGCTTAAACATGTACAGTGATATAACCTTAACACCCACGAACTTCACACGGTACTTTCCTACATGCGAAATATTGGCATATCCGTCAAATATAAGAAATCCGTGACATCTGGCGCTCAGCGAGGTTTTTCAAGCCATTCTATCACGCTCCGCTTTTTTCAATAACACTTGAAAGTATATATTGCCTATGCACCGCCATGAACTTCAGTTATGAGGTCGTCTCGAATTTTTTCGTGTTTCATATTTCGTCCCTTGGAAAGAGTCAAAATGACGACTCGTTTCATACACCCAAGCACAGATTTTTCATAATTTCTTTATGACGTCTGGTTCATTTATTTTCTAAAAGAAAATTGAGGAATAGTTTTTAAACCACGAAAAATGTGCAGTCCGGTTTTTGGCGATCGCTTGTGTGTGATGTCGAACGTTGTAACGATCACTCGATGATATTAGAGAAATAACAATAAAGCATTGGCTGTGATTTTTCGACCAGAGAAATTTTTCCAAACTCTTTTCTTGAATATATCGAGGGATTATTTTGATCGTTTCTGATCCTCTTGCGCTGACTCTACGTTATTATATATTGCTTTATCCTTCTTTCAACTCTATGTCTGTTCGATTCCCACCCTCGTACATCGACGAGCAGCTTTTCTCGTTTCTGTGCTATATCGAACGTACGTATAAAAAATCTTATATACGTGCGTTCGTGTGTGTGTGTGTGTGTGTGTGTGTGTGTGTGTGTGTGTGTGTGTGTGTGCGTTTGTGCGAAAGAGAGATGCTGTAATATCGTTTGACCGAATTGATTCGGTTGGCTGAGATACTATTTCAACGAGTGACTCCCTTTCGGATCATCTCTTTGAGTTTTTATCCATCTATGCGTCTATTTTTTCCAGGGCTGTGCTCAAACCATGGAGACCACTATGGCAAGTATCCAGACAAAGAAATAAATCCGCTGGACATCGGATTTTACTCCGATGGACGACAATATATTCGTCTGGCCTAGTTTTCTTGAATTTGAAATATTCATGTGCAAACAAGAGCCACAATTAACTAACTCTTCGAATTTTACACAGTCGTATGTAAGGAGGAATTTATTTTTAAACACATCTACGAACGTATGATGCATTTTTCTTGGCATATCGTAAATCCCACCGGTAGACGGCAAATGAGTTTAATTTTAGTTGTATTTCAATGAAAAGGGCAATTCTCTCCCCGGTGGTCGTACATCCATCATGGGATATAACGCTCACGGGGCCACCATCGCCCGGTGGCAGGATTAGCATGGATATGACTGAATTATACAGAGACTATGCGCCAGACTGCGTGTACACCATACGCCGCTTGCTGTCTTGTGTTCTCTTTCTCCGTCTGTTTCTCTTTTCTCTCTCTCTCTCCTTCGCTCTCTTTCTGTTTAAGCCTGCGCTTCCGAGGGCCATCATTGCGAACCGACTCAAATACCTTTTATGAGAGTAACCCCAGCAAGAGCTACTACTCATCAGAAACACTTACTGCTATAACCAGAAAAGGATAAAGCAATGACGAAGAGACCGAGACAAAATGAGAAAGACACACTCGAACGAAATAAGGGATGTTCCAACGCTTCGGTGTATATAGCGGCTCCACGCCAAAATTCCGAGAACATCCTGCGCATAACAACTGGACAAAGAACAGTAAGTGATGTTTTCGCAGAAATTTCATTGTCCTACACCACTCAATGGATTATATCCTTAAGGATCGCTCGAAATTGCAGTTTCCAACTGCTCGTGATTTACCGTTTGTTCAACTGAACCGTTTTTTTCGTTCCCACAAAATAATGGTTTTTGTGCCAATAATTGTGTTTTTTTTTGCATTCCATTTAATTTGCATTATTCCGCGGCTGTGTGTTTATAATATGAGTTGAAGGTCATTATCGTTCGAGCTTAACGCCGTTTCGTTTGGGTTTGTTTGGATTGGCAAGTCTGATAAATTTTCAATAAACAATAAAGAGAGTAAACGAATGAATTAAAATAAAAAAAGGAAAATGTCAATTTTGAAAATTATTCGATTCTAGGCAGAATTTTGGATACACTGGAAAGGTTTATTCCTCGCCACCAAGCGAATTTAGTCAAAACGTAGCGAGCACGAAGTTCGCATAGTCAACCGGAGCCTCCTGTATTTCCTCGGAGCCCTCGGGAAATTCGCCGAATAGGAAATCAAGTTAAATTTGTTGAGCCGATAAGGATAACGGCCAAACGCTTGACCGAAAGGTACACGCAGGTGTATCTGTGAATTGAAACGAGAGTTTCTGTAACAAAGATGAAGAGCAAAATCGTAGCTCGAAAACTGCGATGGCCCTTTTTGCTTTTTTCTCTGCTACAACCGATACAATTGACAGTTGAGCAAACCAATTACCAGGATTCATGGGATTCCATGTATTAACTAATGCTTTTCATATACTTTTCCGATGGTGGAGTGAATAGTTACAAATTAAGGTGGTTATCTGGATGATCCACATTCATTACCTTTTGTCAGAGGGCTGCCCCTTTCTAACCAGCCGGGACAACGTCGAGAATGCTTAAAAACACAAGCACCGTTTCGCCAAATTTTGCGAGATCAAAATATTCATGTGTGCATGTTTGTCAATAGTTCGTCGATAATTTCTGGAAAAGCGACACTCTTTCATAATGTTCAGTGAGGTCGAAAAAATTCACTGTCCGAGCTACAAGTGCCCGGACATATGAGATATCGATTTATTGATATTTTTTTTTTTTTCGTTGTCCCACGATGACGTTAGAGCTAAAGTATTCTCGACTTGGTCAGGAAGCATTCCAGATAACCACGAGGTTCTCTCTGTCTCTCTTTCTCGTTTATTATTGAGTTGACCTAATTGCGTACAAATATCTGTGAACTCTTCGCTGTAAAATGCTCAGATTACTAACAATGCTTTACAAATTGAACTATTCCACGTGTTCATAAGTATTGAGGATCGAGTTAAAAAATTTCGTGCATAATTGCATTTCGTATGAATCCATTGTTCTCGTTTTCAGGAATTTTCCTACTTAAATTGAATCGCATTATTGTAAAATCGATGAAGCTCGAACAAAGTCAAGAATACCTCGGAATTAAAGAATGCACGGATTCTACACGTGGACGGACTCTCCCGAATATCTCTACGAGAAAACGTTGTTCCAACGAAATAATTTGAAACATTCTCGCGTCTTCTCAATGATTATGAGTCAAGCCAACGTGGCGCACACCAAAATGTATTCTGCAAAATTAAATGAAGAGCATATTTTTCGGCCTTTCATATATGCAGGCTTTGGCTTTTTCTATTTCGATTCGAAAACATGCTGAAAACCAACCCGCCGAAGCTTTATTATTAGGATTCCATATTGCACGAGTACTTAGCGAATTCATTTGACTCTGAATTTCCACGTATTTTGGGATATATTCAGAGCTGCGCTGTTCCCCAGGATGATATCTGCATTAGTAATCGACATACGTATTTGTATGCATTTGTAGTGCATTGAAATTAACTGCCCCGAAATGTAGTCCGGCTGTACAATTTCATCAGAATGTTGATTAAATTAGGCATCCTTCTACGAACTCAAAGCCTCAACGATTTATTTCAAAAACAGAAGTTTTTAAAAACTATACTTCGAGGTACTCGTGCATTCATTGAACTTTCGGTAAAAAGTCGGATCGTCGTCTCGACCGGATGTTGAGATTTGATTGAGAAATTGTGAACGTAGCGATCGAAGAAAAAAAGAAATACAGAAAGCATTCGAGTACAAACTTCCGTTTGAATTTGTGGATCTGTGAACCTTTCGGAAATAAAACTCTGGCCCGCGTATCAAAGCCGAGGCGTCAGGAAAATAGTGCGAAAGAGTCCGAAAGCAAAAGAGAGACATTTCGAAAATTGCATGATCCAGAAAAGTATCCGAATTCCACACAATGCACAACACGTATTAGAAACAGTAAAAACATGAACTCGCAATTATACGCATTCTTATTACAATATATCTATAGAGACTTTTGATATAATGTACAGAAGCTTGCTGTGTGTATTTAGGCACAACATATTGCAAGCTCAAACCAAGAGAGCAGCGTTTACGTACACGCATACGCTGTATAGGAGTTACCGAGGAAAATGGATATTTACTCGACAAATCTAATTAGCATAATTAATTATATACCTTATTCATATACCGCTTCATGATTCGTCCGTAATATGTCCGTAATACACGTTTGCAGAATATTTTCGACGGCAAGAGTTGTGACGTGAAAATAACCAAAAATTATTATTTCGCTCCTTCAAAATAGCGGCACTGGACTGTTTAATTCACATTTGCGGCACGATGATTCTCACAACTCACAATCGAGGCTAATTTCGATGCGCAGGAATCTTGAAAAAACGAACTTTCCGTGGATTTTCTTAATTCTTCAATTTTATTCCCAAATATCATTTCATTCGTTACTGAAAAGGGAACTTTTTGCAGCAATTCTTTATTTTCAGCTATTCAACAGTTGGATAAAGAACTATCCAGAGAATTTTTATCGATTCCCTCGTCTTGTTCTTAGGAAAAAATCGAAATTGTAATTGTAACTGAAACTGTAATTGAAATATGAATAATTGTATGAAAATGTTGATTTTAATTGTGACGATGCAGAAAAAATTATCCATTGTGACATAAAGTATTAGTAGTTTGTGACAGCTGGCTAAATGATGTCGAGTTCTCGAGGATTCTCGCCTAGGAGAGTGGCTCTGTTAGTAGTCGATGTATAATAAGTTGAATGTATATCTATATGTTTAACTCACTGGTAAATCCCTAACCACATTACGTTCGTCGTCCTTACACATTTTCAGTGAAGAGAGCGAGAGAGAGAGGGAGAAGCTTCGCATTAGTCATACTTCAGAATCGCTTAGCACGTCGTCGGGAACTCTCTGGATTCTGTCGCGTGAAGTTTCTCGTGAATTCTCATTGCGACGGAGCTGTATATTGCTCGGCTCTCTTATACACCTTGGGGCTCTGTTCTTTTTCACTCTCCAGCATCTTTCACACGTGTCGCAAGAAACTGCACATTCGAGATTGACTTTGAGGGTCGTTTTTGTAGCTGGTCTCGGAGTGACACTTTGTAAGCTGCAAATTCCCCATAGCAAAGCTAAAGAAGTGTGCAGAAAATATCAGAATATCGAATCGACGTCCGTAGAATGTTCCGGAGAGGATAAAGCTCGGTGGAACTTGTCTGACGAACAGTCGCCACGACTCAAGAGATTACGAAGGAACTTACGAACGTTGCACGACAGGAAACTCTCGAGAATTTGTGCCAGGCATAACGTTTACAGCATGTTGCGGCAATTTTCGTTGAAATGAATAAAAAAACTCATGCGATAGATTGCATTTTGAAATCAGAGTTTCAGCGAAGCAGTGAAAAAGGTGGTGGATTCGTAAAGAGAGGTAGTTGAAGCCACGGAAGCGGAAACTCAAGTATGGCGTTCCATTTCGTATACCGTGTTATATTACCCTCTGGATAATGCGCCAATAAAAGTGGGATACAATGGGAAAGGTAGACAGTGAGTTACAAAGAACACTGAGAAAATGGAGCAAGAAAGAATAAAAGAAGGATTTTAACAGAATGAGGAAGAGACAGTTTGACACGGCAGAGTTATATTACGTAGCCGTCCGAGGGCGAGAGAAGACCTTGAAGCTGAGCTTTCCGTGGTCGCACGCGAGCGATTGGGATCACCGAGAGTAGAAAGGGTTCTTCTATTTGTTAGAGAGAAAAGAGAAGGATCCTGATGGGGAAAGAGGGAGAGAAAGAGAGAGGGAATAAGTCATGCGTACAAAAGCCGTTACTAGTGGCTGGCTTTGAGTTAGTGCCATGCGACTGAAGGGTCTATGGTCCGTAAAGCCCAAATACCCTGCAATAATGTAGCTTTCTTACCGAACCCGAGAAACCTCTGGTTTGTTTCTACCTATAGATTTCGTATTCCCCTGGAGAGAGGGAGGGAGGGAGGGGGAGAGAGATGCAAACGCCCTAGTGACCACGTGGAATTCGAGCCAGGCGAAACTCTCTCTGAAGTGCCACGTAGAGCTTCGCGGACCAGCCTGCTACTTTTGCTCCCACCGCTTGTTCTAATGCGCCCAGGTATTTCAGTCTAGTTGGTAACATTGGGGAGCGAGACTGTTCTCCCGGGCGTGGATGGTTTGTCCGGTTAGTTTCGCTTCTCCTTCGCGGATAGTTTAATTGGCGAATTGGCCTTGGAGACTGCCCAAAAGAGAAGGAGCACGGAACCGGAGGAATTGGCGGAACATAATCTCTTCTTTCTCCCAGAAACTAACAATGGCGTCAATTGTATATACAACGCGGAACACATAGTCTACCACCATTACCGCTTCCTTTGCACACACGCAGCACCTGCTTGTTGGCTAATTCTCGAGGTTACTCCTGTGACGAGGGTGAAAATACCGGCATCCTTCCAGAGTTTCCACGACAGACTACGTTAATCTTTTCCGAGGTGGTCTTTCCTCTGAATTCCGCTCTAGAACACCGCGCCAAGAGCACGTCGACTTTGGGAAAACTTGCGTCTCTGGAGAACACCGCTCGAAATAAGGGACAAGAAAGCTCTTCTCGAAGGGCAGATTTCTTGTGCGGTTGAGATTACAGACTCGATTTGTGTCCCAGTGAAAGGATTCGTATATATACGATATTGTTTCAATTCGTGGAACAGTCACGTAAAGAAAACGTTGCTATGGGTTTGTATAATCCAAAATGGAAGAAGGACAAACAAACCGGAGATGGCTGAGAGCTCAGCAATCCTGGAACACTCCACCAGATCTGAAAGATCCTTGGCTGATGGTTTCATTTCCTTTTTTTCGATATATCTCCGAAACCACGTGTTCAAAGACAGTTGCAACGGCGATTATGATTAATTGGAATACCGTCGTTAGCGAGCACGTTGTGGAAGAACCGTAACGGCCTTTTTTGTTATCAATTATAAATCAATACGCTTGGAGATGATACGCTAGAAGGCGGCAAAGTTTTGTAAGCTTGCGACGAAGTACCATCGTTTCAGCTCCTTTCAAAGTTTCCGCAGTGAGTTTTATCATCGCGAGGAATGCTCGAAATTGAAATATTGGGATATCACGATTGATCTCCGGTGTGTCTGTCGCCACCCTTTATTTCCTCCCCAATAGTCGAAGGAACTGCTGAATGCGGTAGATAAAAATAATTCGATGGAAACCTGCCGAAAGTCATTCCAAACTCGCTATCCTTAAGACGCTTTCCTTTGTTTCGTCACTTTCTCTCTCGCCGAAACCCAAAGAGCACTTTCTTCTCCCTCATTTTCAATTAAAGTTCGAACTCGCACAATCTTACGACAATGATATATATAAATTGGAAAGGGACAATCAATTCGGGATTTGATGCTGAGCTTCTTACAGTTTCGAGGCCACGAATGGAGGTGCAGCATTGTCGTCTCGCCGGATTTGGGTAAAAAGTGTTAAGGATACGACGTTACTCACGAATGAAAAACCGTCTTTTTGTTCCCATTTTTCTTCCATACTTCGGAGGTAGCGAGTGATCTAATCGGCTATAGGAAAGAAAACCATTTTTTTTTAAGTTCGCGTTTGTTTGTTTGTTTTTTTTTTTAATACGGTACTTAACCAACACTAATTATCAGTCATAAACAATTTTAATTTCCTTACAGCCTGGGGTGCAGGAAAGTTGATTAAAGAAGCTATGACCTCATGCATTTTAATTATTATTTTTATGCTCCACGTCTTACCCCACGCGCAGCCACCCTCGTAGAGACTTCCGTGTGAAGATGCTGGTAGTGGTGACGTTGGCGGTGGTTGCCTTGAGGGGGAAATACGTTCAGTTATAAGGTGCTCGGAAAGTTCGTTTATTAATACGAATTGCTTGTCGTAAAGCCGCGTGGTGCGGCATTCTCCGCTGGCACGTCAGAAGCGAGAGTATATATCCGTGCCATTTTTACGATGCTCTTAATTAGCCCGACGAGTAGCTCCGTGGCCGATTTAACGCAGCCATCACTTCGCTTCGTCCGTTGCGCTGTTGTAACGCCCTCTTCTGCACTGTTCCTTGATGAAGAACTCAGTCAATCTTGGAATGACTGTCGAGCCAATATGAAGTTGTTAAAAGGTGAAAAAAAAAAAAATTTAATGAATCGTTTTATTCTTCTAATGCTTCGTAATTGCATCATATAGTTCCGCTCTACGGAAATGAAATCTTTCGACGTTCCAAAAACCGATACAAACGGGAATAACTTTGACTGAATTCTCATCAATCGGATACAGAGTTCATATTCATTCGGATCATTCATGATCGGAAACTTTTCAAGGTCGTCCCTTAATAGCGTTCTAGCAATAAGGGATGAACTTAGAAAAAATAGCCGGGACTGCCATTGCGAGAGTTTAATCTCGAGTATTTTGGACTCAGCCCCGACTGAGACCTGAGCTCACTTTGACCTAATGGCCGCGTGACCAGACCCATGCTCACTCAAAATTTTAGTCGAGTGTGTGAGCAGCGAAAGTGCTTTTGCTTTTACAGATCCAGTCTCGTGTCATTACTGGGCCGCTTGTTTCGATAACAACCGCGAAAGATGGCGCTGTAATCGATGCCACGTAAGAGATATATATACAGCAACTTTTCTTTTGTCTAATGCTCTCGAGCGACCGGCTTTGAATTTTCTCGTATATACGAGATAATATTGTTCGCACATACACAATGTGTATGCTGGTAAGCAACCTTCACTCGTATACCTGTTTAAAGTATGGGATATGTATATGGTACTTGGCTTTGGCGAGGTCCGACAAGCCGCGAAGTAGTGGGAAACTTTCAAACTCCCCAAAGTTCCTCCTCCGGTTCGTCCAAGTTTCTTGTCCAAGTTCGCAGCACGATGCCGTTGCGTTTACTCCTTCCTACTGCGGCGTGCCTTGCCATTTTCGACAAGGAAGTTTGCGGTTCGCTTTGCCCGATAGAATCGAAAGACAGCACGTCTCTCCATATATTATTGGCTAGCAACAAGCTGGATAACTCGATGCACGGATCTGGGTTTGAAGATCTTGCAGGCGCGAGCCTCAATTCATCCGCTACCGTCGACAATTATACTCACTACTTATCGTGGTTTGATGCAAGTTCAACTAACAACATCCGGCGGATGCGAAGCCAGGTGATTGGCCCATGAAATCTTTCTGGCCGCACCTGGTGACGATTTGCAGAAAATTTCCCATCAGATTTTAGGACTTTTCAATTGAGTGCTTTCCGAAAAGCACTTTCGAGTTCGTGCTCCTTTTCTTTGCATCCGGAGTCGAATAAATGGAAGCTCGCACGGAAGCGTAAGATAGTCTCACGTATAGGTTTTGAATAAAATTAAATGATGGAGAACCACATTCGAGTAGATGAATACGTACATTCAATCAGTTTCGTGGATTCAGAAAAGCACATTTTGTACGCTTATCTTTGTACGTATGTGTATAGCCATATCTAGACTTTCAACGTATAACTATTTTCCATGCAGATAGGAATGAGGTAGAAGGGGACCCTACGGGAAGAACGTTTTGATAGGAAACAGCTTCGTGATAATGGCCTGAATTTTCGAAAAGCTCGGGTACAGCTCAACTCGTGTCTATGAAGTGACGCCTGGAATACAAAATTGATCTTAGCATGACATTACCACGGGAGAGTTAAGCCAATACAGTTTTCTCTCTCTCCCCCTCTCTCTCCTTCTTCTTCGCCTGCCTCTTTTCGGATCGCCTTTCACGATATGTTATCTAAAAAATAAAAATAAACGCCAGGTTTCATATTAACAGTTTCTGACGCTATAATACTCCATTCCTGTAAATTAAATTGATCTCGCTTTTCATTGAAACAGACATGCTGACGACTGCTGGCGATTCCCGATGAATTTAATCCCAAGTGATCGACACATTTCGCGAAGAAGCTTTCCAAATCTTGATAATGCAACACTAAATTGAATTCTCATCCTTTTTCTGGAGCCTTGCTCCAAAACCTCAGAGGAATACTCTTCACTGGAGATTCATTATTTGTCGAGGAGACCAGAGTCGACTACGTTACGAAATTTTCGATTTTTATTGATCATAATTAACTTCATGTGTGTGTGTGTTTTTTTTTACTCCCTGATGATCGATAAATCGACTGCAGTTTTCTATAAATTTCGATAGAACCTTCTTGATATTGCTTCATCGTAGAAGATACTTTGCTGCGCGAAGCTCACATGTTTAGACTCATTTAGAACGATTAAAGCTCCACCTTGGATGTGGATTTGCAGAGCCAGCAGCAGGATTCCCGCCATTTCTATCTCGATCTAAATTTTACTTACCATATCCTCTGTCGTTTCTCTTTTTGCACTTTCTCTCAGTCGCTTCTGCCACTCGCTTCGCTTTTCTATTTCCATTTCTCCCAAGACCTCACCCTCGTTTCTCTTCGAGTGCGGCGCTCTATTGTATACGAGAAACTGTCCAGGTTATACCGTCTCCTCTCTCACCCTCCTTCTCGATCCCTTATAGCGCCGAGTCAAAGAGTCATACTCCGCGATATGCGCTCTATCACAAGGGCTGTTGTGCGGAGTTGGGTGGCGGGGGTTGAATGAAAATTATACATCAGGAATACGTTGCTGCAGAATTTAAGCGCTCGTTAACGGCTCGAGCAGACACGTTGGCGGCTCACCATCCTGGCTAAGTAAGCCCCAACCGAATCTACTTTCGTCCGACTTACTCATAAATCTACTTCCCGAAGGGAAACGAGAGGGAGGGAGAGAGAGAGAGAAGCAAATACGTCGTGGCTTTTAACGGGTGATCGCTCCGGGGGCTTTGTCGTGTTGGCAACCTTCCTGTTTCACTCGAGTGCACGCCTTGGTATTTCTTGTATGAATATCGTTTTTTTTTTTCCACCTAACGAAACATCTATTATGAGGAAACTTATGTCTGTCACCAGACTCGATTTATTGCTGCAGCGTTTACTGCGATCTGCTAGAATATTGCGTTTTTTGTTGCACAAGGAGTGCAGCTCGATTCGACATGAATTTTGGTTCTTACTTCTTGGCACATCGCACATTCGACTCAGTCTTCAAGTCTTACCCGTCGTACATAATATGGTCACGGTCCCTTGAAACACGTTTTTTTTAAAATAATTTCTTCATTTTTCGACGATTTCGAATCCAGTTCAAACATTTTCTATTTTCCTACATAATAATAATTTCTTTACGTATGCACCCGTCACTCTGTAAATTGTATTTGAGCAAAGGAGTTATTTGGCATAGCTCGTAGTTGTTGTTCTGGCTCGGATAGTATGTGGGTCGTCGTCGGCTTAGCGCTCACGACCTAAGCCTCATGAAACACAAGTACCTCCAGGACCGTTGGAGAATGATGCTGCTAACTCCTTTATGGAGATGAAAGCTTATGCATGAATTGTGTGCATGGATAGGTGGGATCTACGAGTCGCCTTGATGTTTTTTTTTTACTCTAACTATCTTGGAGCAGAGACGGTACGGCCACGTTCTTGAGCTAAGTAGTATAGACCAATGTCTGGGCAGACAAGTAAGAGTAGATAATTCCGAGAGTTGAACAGCCTCGAAACTCGCTCGGTGTATTGCAACCTGGACGTACTTGGACCAAATCTATGTCGTATCGTGCTTGCCTGCCAAATGCCAGGAAGAATGACCCGCAACAATTACCGAGGATTTGGGAATCATGCCAAAAACAGTTACTCCCTAAATGTCGACTGGTAAGTGTCACGAGATCGCGAGAATTGTCTGATAAGAGAAACACACGAGATAGTATACTTCCCACGTTATTTATAATAAACTCGCTCAGCCCGAACTCACAAAAACGTTGTAATAAAGTAGAACCCCCATAAGATATGCAGTGGGATAATTAAAAACTTAATTGGGTCAAACGGATTATTCACGGTAGCTATGATACCGGAAAATAGGTCGCAAAATTTCGTTGAGAGTTTCTAGTGGAGAAAATTCTTCATCATTGATGTGTCCAAATATCAATAAAATATTCTGATTATCGTTTTTCGCTATCGGCTTCGGGCTAAAGTAATGTTTCTCAGGAAATACTCTTTTGCTCGTACCTTTCGTGATATCTGATGGCACTGGCGTATGCGGGCTCTCTCTTTCGTTGAAAACTTAACTCTCGACTCTGCTGTGAGCCTAAAACTACCCTCGATCTTATTTTCTCTCTTTCTCGCTCTCAACATTCACCTTTTTCCCGCGATATTTTAACTCGGCATTTTCCCACCCTAAAAACTTGGTGTATGGGGAGCAGGGGTTCTCGCACTTGGACGTCTCGGCGAAATATTTCTACCTCACGCTGTTCGTTTAATTGCACAACCTCCGTTTCTCTTCCCTTGCGAGCACGAAGTTGCCCCGTAATTACCGGACGATATTATCACTACTTTAAAATCATCCAGGCTCTTAATAGACAAGTCACCGTGTCTGCTTAAACTTTGTCTTTCCTCCTGCTCTCGTTTTTTTTTTTTGTAGAGAACGGAACGAAGGAGAGGAACGGAGGGAGAGAGAAAGAAAACGAATCGTGGCAGCGTATCTTGTGCTCATTCCCTTCCTGTTTCTAGTGAGTACGCCGAAATTGTAATTAACCAAAACCTTCGTATTCGCTTATAACTTTCAGCGATCGCATGATAAAATCTTAGGGTCGTGAATGATATATTCGATGAGAGCGAGGGACCAATCGTTCATTGAAATTTACTAGAGCGCCCTTTTTTTAGTCCTTAAATACATTACTCGAGTCCCGTGCCAGAGAATGGGGAGGTTTTTGTGGAGGATGTTCTGTAAAAATTGAAGAGGCGGAGTCTCGTGTTATAACAGAGTTTGGTGTCCAATGTGAAAGTAACCCATTACAAACACGTGTCCTCGTCGATTAGCATAACGACTGTAAACTCTTCGTAGCGTCAGGGTTCAGAGAAAAAAAAAATGTTAATAAGCCCTATAGAGAGGATTCTTGTGGCTGTGGCTGTGTGTGTCATACGCAAATTTTGTTCGAAAACACTCGTGTCTTCCGAGGGTTTACCAGGTGGAGAACACGTGTGCGCAAGGTCTCATTATAAATTTTCGTTTTTTTTTTTTTCAATCTTCTTTCAGAACTTTCTTCTAGAGTCCTTCGGCATGATGGCCTCTGAATTTGCATCTTCAACTTTGATGTCAAGTGATTCAAATCTTAATTTTTTATCCTCATGATTTTATTACAAATATGAAGCTCTCGAGATAACTTTTAGTGATGCACTCCATTTCGAGACTGAATGTTGTATTTAAACGAATTACGAATAACGAAATTCGAGGCCCATTTCAGAAAACACGAAACGTGTATAAAGGGTGCACCATGCTCTGACCTAGGGGAGTTCTTATTGAAAACCCATAATGACGAAGGAAAGGGATGCTTGGTGAAAAAAGTTTTTACAGACCTTTTAATCTATGTGGTAGTTGAAAAGACGAAAAGTGGTTTGTAGCCATGGGGGAGTGGTGATGATGGTTAAAGAAATTGGAGGCTCTGGGCGAAAAGCCAGCAGGAGCGTAGGAAGGATTGTCGAAAATTGTCTTGTGTTTTGCTCTCACGCGTTCGGGGAATTGTCTGGCTCGTCGGTCCACGAGGCAGCGTGACATCGTTAGCAACTTTTCTGCCATTGTTTTTCGTGGTCGCGAGATCGACAAAGTAGGTTAATTGCTTCAACTTCTGACCTATTCTGCCAGGTAACAAGCTCCAATAACTGGACAAGCCCTGTATCTGCTTCTCACTAGTTTTACAACCGCTCGAAATAAAATCCAAGCCTTGGAACATACGAGACAAGCCTTTCTGCCCAGAGATAATCCTTTGTCACTGGTTCAAGTCTGACAGGAATTTACAAGCGTTGAGGAGCTCTAAACACTTTCAAACAAGGTTATAAAACATTGTCACAAAATAAAGAGATTGAAATGTTTAAATAATATTTGTCTGATCGTGTGAGGATTTTTCTACTGGGGTAAATTATTTCTGTGGAATATCAGGAAAAGGGTTGAGCTCGAACAACGACCAAGATTGACTTTGTCATGAAGAGGGTGCCGGAGAATGAAGTGAAAAGCGCGAGTGAACGAAACACGAAACGGAATGAATATCTACATAGATATTCGTGTCATGGACAAATAGGAGGGATTGTTCGTGGTGCGAACCCGTGAGAGGATGACTGTGGCATACCGCAACAAAAGTTCGAGACAATCTACGCACTCTGGCCGTTTCTCGCACGTCTAGTAGACAGGATACCACCTCACTGAGTCATTCGTGTGAAACATGCTTCCCACCCTTTTCCCATTTATGTGGAAGAGGCCAAAAGAACACGAGGGAAAGGGTGAAAAAGGACCAGATGGAGAGAAAGAGGGAAAGGGAGGAATACATGTACTTTCTCTCAAAACACATTTGCACACTGTCCGTTTACCCCTGAACTCATTCGTAAACACCCTCCCAACACTGGTTGCAGTTCGTTTTCAGGAAAACTCAGGGAATACAATTCAAGGATAGTCTAGACAATGGGAAAATGGCGGAGGAGGGAATTTTTGTGGCATTCCGGGTCTGGAAACGACGGCGTATAGCTTTTCTATACAGGAAAAAGCGAACCCTGCGTGTGAAGCGCTTTGGATATGATAGTGACGATCGACGAGTGATGGAAAGGGTTAACTACACCAATGGCACGAAGTCTCAATCCCAAGGTTATAGACAACGTCGTGCTCCAAGAGTCCATCACCTTTTCTCTCCTGCCTCTCTCTCCCTCTCCCACGTTTCCTCGTAACACGCTATTTCTCTTTATGCCTTCATAGTTAATTAACTCAGTCTGAGGCCTTTATCGAGTTATGTTAAGTCACGTTTCTCTTGTGCCCGTGATCTTTGTATTATGCTCGAGTCGAAAGCGTATTCCCAAGCAGTTTATCGATGTATATAGATGTATGCGTTCCGGGTAATATAAATATATGTATATGTACGAAAATAGGTACTTCTCATGAAAACGTGTACAGACGGCAAGATGTCAGGACGGGATAAGGCGACGAAGTTTCCTCTTGGAGGCATCGGAGGTAAATCTTGAGGCTGTCAGTTTCTTCTCAACAGTCCTCTCGAGTCTTCCCACCGCACGTTCTTGCCTACTTTTTCCTTCATCTTCTTCCGAAGTCTTTATATCTCTTCGTGTCTTTGCCATCCATAATTTCTGTTCTTACACCTTCGATAATAAAACTTTCCCACTCATTTACCTCGTGCATGGACGAAGAATCCTAAGAAATCACTGAAAATTTTCGTTACTGCTGACCTGAACGCGGACAGAAAAATGTTCGGACTCGCTCGCTCTCTCTGGTGGTTTTCTATTTGTTCCTACCTAAATGCACTTGGCAGCAAATTATATGACGATGCAGCAAATTTAATCGGCTGCCTAAACGTTCCAGCGATGTAAAATCGTTTCTAATGAACACCGGTTATTCCATTTTGATAGAGCAATTAATACTCACAGTGCTCACGGTCGAATAGATATCGAGTTCAATTTGCCATGCTCATCCGTAAAACGACGAACATCAAAAGGATTTAATCGGAAGTAAAAGAGAGACAACGATGGGAAGACAGCATTAGCAGCTAATCAGCTGTGCAATTGGATTTCCGCAATAGTTGGTACAAATCGTACGATAGAAATCCACTCGCGAGCTTTCAATTAACTCCTACAAAACCCACCCGCTTCTGCATTGACCACCCTCGTTCGTTCGACCATTGTTCGGGTCCTCGATTTTTTTTTTGCCTTCACATGACTTATTGTTCACCACAAATTCGTGTGACCACAATGGCGACGTGTTAAAAACAAACATCGGGACTAAATTCACCACGAAAATTAGTTTTTCGCAGATCGCTGACCAGCCAATACAGCGCTGTGAAAATTCAATTAATAACGACCGGAGAATCTCTCGTTTTATACGCACGAGAATTGGCAAAACAAAAGCCACCGCACTGTGAAATCGCTAACAGGGAACGAAAGTTTTCACCGTGGTGTTTCACGTCAGGTTAGAAATCCTTTCTCTCTCTCTCTCTCTCTCTCTCTCTCTCTCTCTCTCTCTCTCTCTCTCTCTCTCTCTCTCTCTCTCTCTCTCTGTCTCACCCTCTCACCCTCACACTGAGTTCAGTAAGGGAAAGCGTTTGCTCAATTGACAAAGGAGGTGCAACCATTGTAGAGCGGATAACAGCGGCAGCGGGATAGCGTCATTGCCCTTTTTGTTGAAAAGATTTCCCAGATTCTGGGTGTTCTCGACTGTTTGAGGAAAATTTGAGCAATGCGAAGAGAACCAAAGAGAGAAGGAGGAGGAAACCTCAGCAACTTTGAGCTGCATTTGGGTCGGCAAAATCCGCAATTAGCTTGAATTAATACAGAAGAGTTTTGTGTCTGCTACTGCGTCGTGGGATCTATGAAACAGTTTCCACCATAAATATTGACTCAACGATGACCAATCGTTATTCTCTGTGTCTCTTATTATCGATGGAGTTCGATCAACGCGAAAGCCTTTTTCTCAGTACTTCGGTGGCAAATGCTTGAGGAAAACTCAGACCAAAAAGTTAATTTTTTATTGAAGTTTTCAAACAAATGCGTTTTGCAACCGGAACCAATTTTAACGAGATGTTACATTTGTTTAAAAAATAACTTTTCAGTTATTTTCAGTCAGTGATTTTGAGTCATGAGAAAGTGGAATTATGTTGAATATCGTCAGTCCCTTCGTTCGCATTGATTTTCTTGAATCGTCCAAGGCATGAAAATCTTTTGAATGAAATATGATTGTCCTCGGTATACGAGGATTCACCCAGCACCAAAACGAATGGGTCACTCAATCGAGAGGGAACTAATGCCTATCAGGACTCCGAGCAAGATATTTCAATAATTGAGAAATCGGGCGACAGAAGCGACGAGGCTAGAAAGTCAGCGGACGAGAAAAGAAATGGCAAAGTGTTGAGCGAGAAATATTGAAGAGTGACATGGCATAGCCAGTGGAAACAGGCCCGGGACCAACCGCTCTTTATCTCCTAGAGATTTTCTTTCATGGAATCCCATTACAATTCGCTCGGCGGCTCTTTGTTTAGAATACAATGGCTATTGACTCTCTGCCTGGTTCTGCTGGAGCCGAAAGACTGGGCGTGGAGTTACGGGACATTTTCTCTCTCTTTCTCTTTTTCTTGGTCCGTAAGATATAGTTCGCTCAAGCACATAATCCTTTGCACCCCACCGCTCTCGCTGCACCCCATCCAACATGCACGAGCAGAACACAGACCCAAAAGATATCAAAACTGGATCCTCCCGAACTTCTGCCTTTCCGATGCTCGGCTGCTATTTCAATGAGAATAAAAAACGTATTCAAACTGATCTTTCAAGATAATAAACGTGAATAATTGCGAGAATAAAAATCATAATTCTCTGCGAGTAATTACGAATCCTTTCCTATAAGATTTCACTCGTTCCTGAGATTCCTTTTTCAATAAACATTCCGTCTGAAGAGATCTGAAGAGATCATCGAACTCGGTTCCCATATCGACTGTTCGTGATTTGTTGATATAAATATTTAAGGACGTTGTATCTTTGAAGTGTCATGACATCGTGTGTTCGAAAAAGGACACAATAAATACAAGAATAATGAGTAAAAATGTAAATGATCCAAATGATCATTTGTGGGCTTGCCAGAGACGAATGATTCTGGATTTCTATCGCCTCCTACTTTTGGTCTGCTCGTCCCGTGGATATTTGGCAAATAACAAACTATAATGCAATGCAGTAACAGAGGTTTGGAATAGATGTTTGCAACGGAATGTAGTAAATGATCGCACCAAGTTGGATGAAACTGAAGTCTCCGTATGATTGTAGGACAAACAATAATTTCAGCGAAACGGGCTATCATGGTTTACAATTGTTATGTACGTGATTCGGTGAAAAAAAGTGAAATTAATACGTTCGTGTTTGACCACAAAATACGCGTATGCAGTGGCACATATTTCAACGTCGAGTAGCACGCAACACGGGGGTATTACAAATCTGGAGATATAACGGAAATGGACCGTTTTCAAGCTCTCTCCATCTCTCTCCCTTTTGCTCTGTGATGTATCGTCGAAACTTTACCAATTATACATCGGCGAGCGACGGGAACGATAGTGACGCAAATGCGAGGGCTTTGCTAGAGTGACAAGAATGGCTCGAGCTGGACGCCAAATATCATTTTTATTCCATCCATCGGTCGCATGAGTCGCCGTTGTCCACACGATAACGTCACCAAAGACACACACGCCATGACACGGTATAATTCATTTGAACTCTACGAATCGTTCGAGCGAACTCGCATCCTTCAAATATTGCTCAAAAAAGTGACGAGCCACACAGCAGACTCAGTGATAACGGAATGTTCGGAATTATTAATACATTTTTCAAATTTTTTCACTCCATTTTTGGTTATCAAATGAATTTTTTCATAGAAAAATGGAAATTTTTACAGTTTTTATACGTTTTTTTTTTTCGTTTTCCTCTCATTCATGTGCGAGGAACGACCAAACACGAAAAGGGAAAGCTGAGAGGCGAGACAACGAACCCCTTTAAGAGGTTGGTCGCGGAGGGGGTTATATTACAAGCTCTATCCTGGTAACCTTAGCCCTAGCGTGCACTTAACTCCGAAGAAAGACGTAGGAGAGCTGAACGCCCAGTCACTTTCAAGCATTTTGTCTTCCTCAGCATCATTCCATCTCCGTTTCTCCTTCAGAGCCACAGCTCTTGAAACATATCCTGAGATCTTATATCCATCCTTTGGGGAAAAGTATTACCGATGGCCTCATTGGATCTCCTTTTATTCCCTACGTCCCTCGTGCTTGCAGCGTGTACTCCCATTTTCCATCTTCCCTCTTCTTCCTCATTTTCGTGACTTAATTCTTATACGTCTCTTGCGGTCTTTTCGTAAATTAAGAGAGACAAAAACTCAAAGTATCAGCGTTCTTTTTCGAGGTAAGTAGATTCATAAGGTCTCACGTTCTCGAGAAAATGGTAACATCGTGTGTACACTTTTTATACATACCAAGGTCCATCACGCGCGTAGTAATCGTCTAGTCTCTGCCCGGAAAAATTTTAACCTACGATTTAAAAAAAAAACAACAATAATATATTTCAACCCCGAAGCTGTGGCTCTATGACGAGTTTTCGTAGATCTGGCAATTCTCAATGATGGAGAAAGTCTTCCTGCGTGCTCTCGTGAAGAGTTCTAGTCAATCGCATTTCCGGATAAATTTTGATCCACGGTTTTTGAAAAAAAAAAAAAAATACTAATTTTAACCCCGAAGCTGAGGCTCCACGACGCGTTTTCGTAGATCTGGCAATTCCCAATGATGGAGAAAGTCTTCCTGCGTGCTCTCGTGAAGAGTTCTAGTCAATCGCATTTCCGGATAAATTTTGGTCCACGGTTTTTGAAAAAAAAAAAAAAAAATTAATTTTAACCTCGAAGCTGAGGCTCCACGACGAGTTTTCGTAGATCTGGAAATTCAGAGTGGAGGAGAAAGTCTCCCTGCGTACTCTCGTGAAGAGTTCTAGTCAATCGCGTTCCCGGATAAATTTTGATCCACGATTTTTGAAAAAAAAAAACTATATAAATTTCAATCCCGAAGCTGTGGCTCTATGACGAGTTTTCGTGGATCTGGCAATTCCCAGTGATGGAGTAAGTCTCCCTGCGTGCTTTCGTGAAGAGTTCTAGTCAATCGCGATCTCGGATAAATTTTGACCCACCATTTTCGGAGAAAATAAAATAAAAAGTTCCAACCCTCCAAGCGTGTCCTCGAGAAAAGTTCTAATCAATTCCACTTTCATGCATACGAAAAAAAGTTTTATTCCGATAGGAACATATAACCGCACGCGTATATACGCAACTGTCAATAACCAACAGCCGGAACTGTCAGACTGACAGCGCGAGTCAAAAAAACGGTGTATAACCGGACCGACCAATCACAGCACGAATAATACGACAACAATGCCCTCTGTTGGTCGACAACTTCGGGCGTTACTCACCAACTTTCTAGAAGGCGGGAAGGGGATAAAGAAAACGTGCCAAAGTATACAAGCCATGGCATGCGATTCAATTAGTCGATAGAAGAAACTTTCATCGTAAAAGAAAAGTTCCAAAGTTCGATCATTTTTTAGCACATCAAAGATTAGGCCGGTTAGTAAATATTCCAGGGCTCATAATCGAGTGTCAATTCAATCGTTAATTATCGTAAATTGGCAGAATTATTATGGTCAAAACTCCTGTAGTAATCATCGTGATAAAAACGTGGATTTTTCAAATTCTCCAGGGGTTGGAAAATGAAAATTAATTTAAATGAATTCTTCCAAATGGATGAAAAGTCGAGCTGCACGGTACGCTGAATATTATTTACTCCCACGATGTCACATGAGGAAATGAGATAACAGAACGTAACCGAGAACATTTATATATATAAGCACATAAATTAATGGAGAATATATACGCGAGAGTGCAGGAATACCATGACGGAGAAACGATCCGTCAGGCTCGATTTCTGAACATATCTCTCACCCTTCTCTGAGGGGTCAAAGATTCCGAACGTCGTGAGACGAACAAATGAGGGTTGTCCCTCGAGCGTCGCTCTATATGAGCTGTGTCTGAGCCAATTTTGTACTGGCTGATCTCCTTCGAGAAAACGGATTTGGTGCTGCTTGTTATGTGAATTCCAAGGCGAAATGGATGACGTACTAAAGGAAAGACTATTGCTACAAGGTTCGTGCGAACTTAGTGCGAACCGAAATTGTAAAATCATTCAATAAGCACGAAAAGTTTTAATCCTTGATGACTGACTTTAACTTCATAGAGAATCCACTAGGACCTCTGTTTACGGAACCTCTATTAACGTAACGTCGCTCACTCTGCGCGAAATATCGATGAAGCAAGAAAAAAGAATAACTTTTTTGTTTCGGAATAAATATTTTGTGCTCCGGAAATAATTTTACATTGCTGAGAAGCGAGAGATCATAATCGGTTCCTTATCTGCTCAATATTTTCGTAACTTGTACGATACCTTCGGGAGAGCAAACTGGGATGACATATATTTTTGATTTCGGCTCCATACAAGCGGACATTTCGTGTCACAGGAGAAATTTTGCGCAGAGCACTTTCGGGACTCTCTCAGGGTCGCTTCGAGAGAATCATCCCCAGTGTATTGCGGGAAATAAATATGTGCATCTCCAATATTCTTATATATACGTGGAAGGGAAATGTGTATATAGAAATTCTTGTACATTTGGAGAGGCGCTGCTGCGTTTCTAGACCAATACAGGAAAAATGACAACGATAAACGTCACAGATCGTGAGAAACGATACGGGAAGAGGTTACGATCTACAGGGTGACCCGTGAATGGCGAAACGTGATGTTTGTAAAAGTCTCAAGTTATTTGAACTTTTTTTTAATTTCGGATAATCACTCCCATCAATTTTTGTTTTTTTTTTCTCTCGTGTACACAAAAGCTGAGCCACAATGATTCCGAGAGTCTCTTGCATGGAAGCCAACGCGGATATTTGTCTCTACCGACCGGCAAACAAGCTGCCTCGATGCTTGTTCGTGAATTATTCATTTTTATTGAATCAGCAACTTTAATAAAACGTGAGAGCCATTTATTCGAATCACATTTCATTTTCGAATATACATCTGTCAATATGTATACGTGTATGAAAAAATACTTATTCTTAGCTCATCTGGCGCGTCAGTCGACGTCGCCAAGAGGTAGGAAACATCTGCCGTTTCGTGGGACGTTTCAGGATGTTTATATGTATATAGATATATCGATTGATGCGGGCGATCAGCAATACTCGCGGGTCTCTGAACTTGGAGACATTATCTATACATGGCCCAAGAGAAGAACGCTTGGATTAATCCTACCGCAGAACCCGGGTGCATAAAACATTCGTATCCAATTTCCCGGATGAGGGCTGACGCCCGATAGGAAATAGATTGCTCTATATAAGCGTTGTGGAACGGGAGAGAGGCAATGACACTATGGAAAAGAGGATCGAGACCTTTATATGTTTGTATACATACTTTAGACTACAGCCGGGGAATCGAAAGTAAAAAATAAAATAAAAAAATAAAATAAATACACAAAAAACCGTGTAATAGTAAAAATCCCTGATGCGAAGGGAGGATTTTGCTGCGTCGAGTCTCGTTGCGTTGGAATCCGTCTCTGCGTTTAACTCTCCCTCCCAATCGTCGCTCCGTACCCCCAGACTTTGCAAGATTTTCAATTCGGCTTTAATACCTCTGCCCTTTTTGTCAACCGAAACGTTCTACTATTTCGTTTGACGAACGAGAATTTCGTCTTTTTTTTGCTCTCTGCTATTAATTCGCCTTCTCTATCTCTCAATCTCTTTTTCTCTTCCTGCTTTTACCTCTTCTCTCGACGTGCGAAAGAAGAGCTCTCATTCGTTCGAATCATGTCGCATTCTCGGTATATTCACCATCGGACACACGACGGAGAGAGAAAATGAATTCGTTCGAAGCAAAGAGAGATTAGTGAAGCTGCTCGTTGCAAAAGATGAACAACACAGCTCCATATCACCGGATATCATTATCGATTTCAGATACTGCGATTTTATATTTCTGCTCATCCCAACTTCATTTTACTCCATTTTTTTTTTTCCCCCCAGTATTCCGATCTTGATTTTCCATTGATCTAAGCATAAAATATCCTTCTCGGTATTTATATTTTTTGTCACTCGAGTGCTTACGTAAAGATACAGCATTTTCAGAAAACTACTCGACGTTCAATGTTTTCTATTTCAAGACTAAAGGGCCTGGTAGAAAACATTTGACGAAATTATTCGTGACGTGTTTGTTTGCATGATACAAAATTAATGCAAAGTGGTTGCTGGTTTAATTTGGAATGCAATAGACATTAAGAAATCTGGACGATCAGAAATGTCGGATTCGTCTCGAAGAATCATTTTCCAGGACGATCTTGTGTCCAGTGTATAAATTCAATAACGGAGGATATCGTTATTTCTCCTCAGAATATACCGATACCCACATGGCTCGCAGTGTCTCAAAATGTATGTATCAGTTCTTATATTTCCCTCGACCTTTCGATTATATATTTATGGGGTCAAAAGTGGATGGGAACATCGATATTATATTCCTATTTTTGCACCTGCATCTTCATCTCGATCCTTGCCATGTATCACGTTCGCTTCTCGCCCGGAAAAATAGTCGATCGAAAATCAATGGCAAGGCAAGCAAGAGGGGGTGGAAACAGACTTTGTACTTGCCATATTAATAAATTTAATTTTTAGACATTGATTAAATATTTTCGTTTTGAATGCTTCATGAAGAACGAGTTTGCGATTAACGTGTTTTTATTTTTGCCCTGAAGGTTGTATTGAAAAATATTGATGTTGAGGATAGCAACATATTTAAAGACACCCCAATGCATTTTGCATTATTGTAACGAACTCTATAAAGCGATCGTCGATCGAGCCAGATTTTATTATCGACTTTTCATCGATAAAATGAAACGTAAAAAAAAATTGGAATTATATAACATCGAAATTTCAGTAATAACCTCGAGGGGCTTCAAGAGTTAGTCGACAGAATTTTTTCAAAGAATAAAATGCCTTTTTCTTGCTTTTTCTCGTGAGTTCTTTCGGTCGGGATGACAGGCCGAGAAATGCGAAAATGAAAATTATTTTACTCGCGTTTCAACTTTAGTTTTTCATCGTTTCGTTCTCTTCCTTTTTTAATTAGATTAATTCTCGAGATATAACGCCGTTCTTATTTCTCTTCCTGGATAAAGGAAACGGATAAAGAGTAGGAAAGCAGCAGGAGGAATTGATGAGTCGGTAATCGAATTTACAAGGAATATCTCAAGGCGATATAACGCTCACCTTTTAATAAATTTACATGAAATAGGGTGCTCCATTTGCACACCCTTGTCGTAGTCTTTTTACATTTAACAACCTCGACTGCGATAATTCCATCAAGATTTTCATTTTGTCTTCGTTTTTTTTTACTGATGTACGTCTGTGCGACTGCTGAAGAAAGATCATGACAAAAAGCCAACCGGATGTTGTGAAAAGTGAACAGACGTTATTATTTTCTTCGATCGATCCGTGCAAATGTATCGAAAGGTTCCCAATCAGATTTCCTACCATAATTATCCATGTCATGGTAATAAGGACGAACGTTCAATAACATTTTGCTCAAGATTATGCTCGATTCTGACACGTAAGCTTCGCCACCACGCATGCAATTTTAAAACAAGACTTGGCTCGACATCGACATGGAATCAAATGGTCGTTGGACGACGGAAATCGTTCATAGAAATTAAAATATTTCCCAATATCAGAAACCATGCAATTCTTTTCGTTGTTGTTGGGATGTTACGTTAATATTTTTGCAGTCACCAATGAATTACTGTCCCCGGTATCGACGTCATAAAGTTCACTGCTGAACGTAAATTGGATGTTGACAATTTTTTCTTTTGGATTTTTAGTTTCCTATGAATGTTCATAAGGATATATAAATTTTCACGCTTTTGTCCTGTTCGAAATGTCACCGGTAAAAAATTGCCCTCGTTACCCAGGAATAAATGGAAAGGGCTGGAACAATGTACCGCGAAAATATAAATTGTGTTAAATTTGCGAGGGTATGATACCCACGGAATTGCAGAATCTGTACGTGCGGCGAAAAAAAAAACAAAAAGGGAAAAGCGACAGCGGGGATGAGGGAGCGCAAGGAAGGGTGAGAGCGAGGGAGAGCTAGGCGAGAGGGAGAACGGAAGGGAAATAGACGAGACAAGTGTGCTCGCTGACTCGCGGAACTGCGATCTTATGCACAAGCTTGCGAGTCGTGCGACAAAACCACGTGACACACGTACGAATTTCTGGGAGGGTGGATTCTGGAGCCAATAATGCATTTCTCTCGGTAAAAGAAAGATAACGTGAGACGCACACGAGAATAAAACTAAAACAAAAATGGGACAGTCTTCGGGCGGATACAAGTTTGAAAAAAAGATAAAATAGTAGTGACAAAAATCGCTGCAAGAGGGCCACATTTTGTCATTTAAAATGCATAGAGTTCATAACTTATTCCTACGTCACGATACCGAGAATAAGCTTTTGTTACACGTATACGGATATATATATATTCAAGCATATACAGGCATTTCCCAGAATTATCGGAACTCAAATCGGTCGATCTCAGTTCCGAATAGTTCCTCGAGTCCTGGGACCTCGCACTATTTTAGAATTGTCCTTTCAGCACTCACACTCCCAAAACGGTTAAGAATAAAGCAAACTTGTATGGGATCAATCTTGTAGAGCATTCAATTATCTAAAAATAAGATCTTCATAGTATTTCTCTGGCTCACGTCCTTTCGTCTTGACAGCCAATGAAAATATCATTGGAAAATTCTCCAGGTATTCCTCTAATGAGCCTTGACAACTGTAGTCGAATTTTTCGAACCACAGTCATTTCCTAAATTAGGAAACATCATTAGAAAATATTTTCATGTTTATTTTTTGTAGTTATAAATAGTTTTTAAAGTCTCTCCAATGAAGGGCACGAGCTTCTTGAATTTAATAATGAAAATGTGGTTCGAAGGAAAATGAATAAATAAATTATAGCAGCAGAATTTTTTACTCGAAATTCTGTTACGAAGTCGAGTTTGCAATTATGGATGATCCAGCCTGGAACGGCCTTTACATGGGATGCTATCCTTGGCTATATTTCCTGATGCTTGGCCACGAGCTATTTCGTCTCCAGCTTCGTGAATTTCATGCTTTCGCGATTCGCGTTTTTATGTTCCATCCATATGTTTTGTTCTTCCCCCAAAGTCTTTTTTCACGTTTCCGCTGTGTCATGGCATTTTTTTACTCCCGAAGATGGAACTCTAGCTTCCGGGTATGATATTTGTACAGAATTTACATCGAGTTCATATATTTACATCCAGCGGACCCTGCAGATGATGCGTGCGATTTTTATCAATTTTTAATGGAAAATCCTATTAAGGCAACCAGCCTGAAAGGATAATCAAATTTAAAATTCCGTCTGGTTCCGGGCGATTTTATTTCACTCGATAACGAAATCCAGATCTGCAAAAAGCAAGAGTTGGAACGTTTTAATAAGTTACTCCACGTTCCGATCACTCGTTCGATGGTGAAAACTTTTTGGGCAATTTTTATTTTTAATTGGAAAGAAACGTTATTATTCGATTCCTCGTTCCGTACCGGAAGATTGAATCGGATATTTGACATGCTTTTGTAAAATACACTGTAGAAGGTCGTAAAAGTTACATATTCGAGTCTACCTACGTGGATTGACTGCTCCATTTATTTCGAGACGTCTGCACCAGCACGTCGTCGTTGAAAGAGTTAATAATCAATTAATCAATTATTTATTAAGGCTTCTCATCCCGCGGTGATTTCCTGTTTTAAAAATGGGAATGCAACGTGCATATAGACTCGACGCTATTAAGCAGCCTGAATAAAATAACGAACGAGCAGGACACGGAAAGACGTCAGCCATTCTGTCCGACATTCAGAGGTTCGAAATTTATCGGTAGGTAAATTTTGTTGTTCCAGATCTCTTTACATGAATTTTTTAAAAATTTGTTCTTTTTTTTTTTCCATTCTCTTGTTCACTTGACGCTCGTGAGCTTTTTATGAGCTTGGTGGCGGCAGGGTGCGTAATACACGAAGCGTAAGCCGGCCCAAAGGCGCCCACATAGACGTGGGTGATTATAAAATGGCAGCTGTATAAGGAGGGTGACACGCTGAGTGGAGGCTGACAATAAAAAATTAAAAAGAAAAACCTTCAACTAAAGCGCTTTTCTTGTGTGAGCCTCTCGTTGCACCTGACGCAGCAGCGAACTCTCGAGTGAATTATAGCAGAACCAAGAATTTCGTTTTTTTTTTTTAACTCCGTACCTGCCCTCGTGCCCATAACGTTTTAATTGAATGCGACACTTTGGTTTAACGCCTACGCGAGGGTGCCTTTAACAATTAATTCACTAATCCGTTTATATTTTACGTCATAAAGTATCGAATTATTTTTTCATTATTCGGCCACCCCGAGAATTAGCAACGAGGAGATTCAAATATTTGTCTCAATGGTGAGTAACTCTTTATTTATTCGATGCAGCATTGCTTATTTTTGTTTCCGAAGGGTGGGAAAAAGGCAAAAAGGAAAAAGAACAGAGCGAGGAAAAAAAAGTTTTCCCATATTAATCGATGCATGCCAGTCAATTTGGCGAGTTTGGCTCGTCCCGTCCATTTTCATTCGATAAGTGTCTCCACCTGTCATTCAAAATGTACTAACTTCGGCCCATCAATTATTTCGTTCGCTCATATGCTCTGGCAGTTTCATTTGGAAGGCAAAAAAAAAAGCACTCTCGTCGTTGCGAATTCCCAAATGATCCATCATATTCCTCCCTTTTTAGCATTTCTCGTTTTTTACATTCCCATTTGGAAAAAATGACAAACCCGGAATTTTCGCCCTCTGCAAATAATTCAAACTAAAAATTGTGAAACTAAATGAATTGAAACAAACGTTAACATGCCAAAATGGGACCGGGACACGACGACGTTCGATAAACACGAAAAGCTTTATGTTTTTGCAGAAATTTGATGAAAATTCAAATCGTCGCACACACGCGACAAAATATTTGACAATTATTCCGTTATACTGCGCGGTAATTCGATGTAAATATCACGGCATTTTTTTAAGCTTATTTGATTATTCCACTGACCCTCACGATTTTTGAAATAGTATTCTATTTATTGTACGTTTAATATTTTTATTACTAGGAAAGCGGAAATCTTCGTCCGTTTCATGACGCACAATGGGAGCTGGATGAATTATTGCCAGGATTTACGCTGGTTTTGGCGGGGATTACACACATTATATCCCTGGGTGTTCACCAGCAGACAGGAAGGGTGAGAGAAAGCGGGAGGGAGCTCGTTGGACTTTCTCATTGTGCGCTTCAGTATCACACGCCCGGTAAATCCCGCTCGCGAGTGTTTCTTCGCTTTTTCGGGATTTATTATGCGCTTTCCACTGTCTCCCGTGCATGCAGCTCTAGCGAAAAATCTCACCGGCTCCAGAGAGCATTTTGAATTTATTTACATTTCCCGAGTTTCCTCCATGTGCGTGTCAGTGTTCCATTTTTTTCATCATATATATTTTTTACATTCTCACGCCGAAAAATGCACAAATCGCAAACTGATGAAAATCAAATACGAGCTCTGACTAATGAAACTTTTTAAAAACCTATTCATTCCGGAATTGAAAAATAATAAAATGTATGGGGCATTCTGCGCCAAACGCCAGACTTTTTCCCCGCAACATTTTCATTATTTTTCCACCATCGCAACCAGCTTTGTTGACAATTTCCCAGATTTCGTGTTCACAATTTTCTCATTTACCTAATAATAACTCCAATAAATTATGAATCACGAATCAATAAAAAATCTATTTTCAAAAGATTCCATTTGGAAAGTCGTATTTTTGTTCAATTATTTCGTCGTAAAAAGTCCAGCATACAAAGTTAGTTGGCACGGAATGAAATTTGAACCCGAACGAGCATTGAATTTGATCGAATCTGGATTACCGGGTAACCCGATTCACGGTTGAAAACTTTCTGTCGTACTGAATTGTCAATCGCCATTGAAAAACTGGAAGCTCGAAGTTGGGAAATTTACAGCCAACTTTTTCTTATCTTCCTCTACTTTGAACGCTTCTTTAATTTCATCGCTTCGTTTCTCCTTTTTCCCAATCTATATAGACCCCTTACATACATACATACACACATACATCCATATATATATATATATGGATGCTATGCTTATAAATGATATTATACTTTGCCAATACAGTGTGCCCGATGCAGTAGATCGTTTCGCACGCGTATATAGCAGGAAACTACGATGTTATTGCACTTTACAGGTGAGACACTTTACTTCCTTCCTGAGCCGATAAATCATCCTTCTCGCTCGTCGTTCTCAACTTGCCACCGTTTTATACCCGACTCAATACGTATACGTATACGTCGCTGTATATATCGCCTGGTTTTTGCTCAGCCTTGCTTACCTTTCACTCCCGAGTAAACAATATCGATAGTATATACAAAAAACATATCGAGAAAAGTGGATTTATTTGATTCTGCTAAAGTCCGGAGTTGGAAATATACTGTTTATTTGTTTTTTCCTTTTTATAGATACTTGAATAAAACGAAACATTGTTTTATAGTTTTTACAATAAATTATATTCGGTATAGAATTATTTTAAATTATATGATTCATTTGAATGAAAATTGAATTGTTTTCTTCTCGTAACGTCGTCGTGTTCGGTCTGCTGTAGGGAAAAAATATCTATGTGTGCAGTTCTTATATTCTCAACGGTACGAACTACTCATTTATTTTTTCCTAACGACTCGTTTTACGGGACGTCGAATGTTTTTGTGCTTCGTGAACATCTCGGAAAACTCATCTAACGCGAAACGAGAGCCGGAACCACAATAGCAACTATCTATATGTATATTCCTGTGTATACAAATACATTTAGCTTGTTCTGGACTGCGACTAAACAGAGCACTTCTGAGATACTTTTTACCATAACTACTCATTCTTTGCTGCCCATTCGCTATTCTCCGTAGTTTCCTGAAGTATTTGTATTACCCATGTGAAATGAGCAGTTGGTGAAACAACGTTTATTATTTCACGTTCTTCGATACGAAATTTTTTTAACGTTTTTTTTTTTTTTAAGAACGTTGTCTCGTTGCATCGAAATAAAGAGATTCTAATAAAACTTTGAAAACAACGAGATATCCGAAAAAAAAATGTTTTTAAAATTTGAGACAATTGAGAAAGATAATTTATTAATGAATCAATTAGCGAGATCTCTTGAGGAATTTTCCTACATATCTCAAAATGTCTTGAAAATTGCTTCTCGAAATATTGAACGCCGTGTCTGTCAAGAAGTTTCGAAAGGATTTGATAAGGAGGCGATAAGAAAAAAAAATTCAATAAAATGTGAAACCTGTTCGTTTAACTCTGAGGAGCAGGAAGGAATCAGAGAGATTTTCTTTTGCCAAGAAATTCGTATGTTATTTCTTAGTTTAGAGCTCTGATTCGAAAACAGTTGTTTATTCTCGATCAAAGAGAAATGGATGGAAATTCGCTCCTTGAGAAGGAAGCAACGATTAAAAAAGTTGTTTGCACGTTTTTCGGTGTGTTTACGCAGCTGAACGAGTGGGAAGATCGTTCAGGGAATAAGGACTGCGAAAGGAAGGTGGATAGCGAGAAGCAGATATAGAGAGGAAGGCAGGAAGGTAGCGACAGCAGGAAGAGGAGAAAGAAAAAAGCGGCAGTATCTCTTATCCTATTCCGGTTAATTGGCATCCCGCTAGGGGGAGCTTAGCTTAAGCAGTGAGCTTTTCCTTACAGAAGTTATATATACGAAAGAGATGCAGGAGCGTACGTAACTCGACGAAAATGTTACGGTAGAGGGCGCAAGAGAACTCTCGGTCCTTAGAGCCAGAGAAAATGAGGCGGTGAGAAAGAGGGAGAGCTACAAAGTGAGAGACGAAAAGGTGGGGGAGATCTTTAAGTAAATGAGAGAGAGAGAAAGAGGGAGAGAGAGAGAGAGAGAAAGAACGCGGACACCGTTGCCGCGACCACCGCGCCTTTGGGAATGATTTAATAATGTGCGCAAAGCATTAGCCAGCCTGAGAGCAGCGTAAGCAGGGATAATCCCTTTAACCAGTTGTCTGGCAACCCCTTTAACCCTGGAAACCTGGGCGACAACTAATTCCAGCAAGATATTGCTTACTGTTGGGGAGTGTGAGCGAGCAGGCAGTTCGAACGCAGGAAATGAGGGAGAGAGAGAGGGAGAGCAAGTGGAGTCATCGTGAGCGTGCGACGCAACACTCTCAACCCTTTAGCCTTAACCCACCTTTCACCCTCCTATCACCAGTGTCCTTTCGCTGTGCAGGGACCACTGCCGATCTTAGTTTCTTCCTACACAAACTCATACCCCCTGAACCTGCAGTAAGAACGACGGAAGATCGTGATGAAATGAGCGAGATCCCAGCTTCGTCACGAGATTCTCGAGATGAATGGAGCCGAACGAGGGCATCGAGAAACCAAGGAAATCCTTCGGAATTACACGACGTGTCATCTTATTTTTTCTTCATATAGCACGGTCGTTTCTTTCTCACTCCCACGAGGGTTTGTACGGGCAGCAGCAGCAGCCAAGAGTTATACCCTCGACCACTATCACCCCATTTTCCTCTATTTTTCTTCTACTTTTCTTACAAGAATCTTTACGACATCAACAAAAATCTTCATCGTTACGAAATTTCTGACATATTTTCATCTACGCGGTTGAAAATCGTTCGTAGCCATAAAATAATGAAACCACGTGAACATCTCTTGACAAATCGGCATAAGAAAGAAAAAGCATCGATTCCTTTTCAATGATCGAGAAAAGTGACACTCGTGTACTTTTTACTTACTCATACGATTTTAATACAAAAACACTGTCTTTTCATGCATAAGGAAAATTCATGAAAAGCACGACTACACGGAGTATGTGCCATAAGGGAAATGAAAGACGATTGCCTCCCTTTTACTGTAAAGAAAGTCAAGGGTGTTACCCTTGCCTTTCTGGTTTTATTCAAGAGCAAACACCTTCGTGCAACTCGATCTATAAATTATATTCCGTAAGGCGTCTTGGATGTTATAATGCAT